>OX246753.1:152211690-153461690 GCA_945910035.1 Brachypalpus laphriformis
AAGGAAGGTCTGCTCGGCTGTATTCTTGGATGTGGCGCAGGCCTTTGATAAAGTATGGCACGAAGGACTTATCTATAAACTGAGATGTATGCTGCCAAATCAGTATGCTTCCATTCTTAAATCTTACCTAGATGGAAGACATTTTAAAATAAAACAACAGAATACTTATTCAAAACTAAGAGAAATAAAGGCCGGCGTACCGCAAGGTAGTGTACTGGGCCCTATATTATACCTATTATATACTAGTGATATTCCGGAACTAGAAAACCAAACTATGGCAACATTTGCAGATGATACTGCAATACTAGCAGAAGGGAGAACTAATGAAGAATCCACAGAAAAACTCCAAATAGGAATAAACAAAATCTGTGAATAGACTAAAAAGTGGAGAATCAAATTAAATGAGTCCGAGTCAGTCCATATTGATTTTACAAATAAAAAGGTTGAACATATACCAATCATTATCAACGAAAAAATAGTTCCATACGCTAATACAGCGAAATATTTAGGTATGACATTAGATGCTAAGCTGCGATGGAAAGAGCACATAAAAAATAAAAAAGAAGAGTTAGAGATGAAATAGTGAAAATTGCACTGGCTGATAGGAAGAAACTCAACCGTAGCAATTGGAAATAAAGTGCTTATATACAATCAAATTCTGAAACCAACATGGACATATGGAATCCAACTATGGGGTTGCGCCAAAAAGACAAACGTAGACATAATACAACGATTCCAAAATAAGGTGCTTAGAAATATAGTAAATGCACCTTGGGTCATAAGGAACACTGACCTTCATCGAGACTTGAAGATAGAAAGTGTAAGTTCGGAAGTCCTCAAACATGCAAAAAAACACAAAGAAAAGCTAGAAGGGCATATAAACTTAGATGCGAGAAAACTTTTGAATAATGAAAATCAATTACGAAGGCTCAAAAGAATAAAACCTCTCGATTTAACTTAACTTTAGAAGTATAAGAAAAAAGAAAGAAGTATATATAGATGCATAACATAGCACATCCGAAAAAAAGATACACCAGATGGTGGATCTCATTCAAAGACGTAGATGCCAGAAAAAAATTGCTTATTAGTCCAAGTGACTAGATCGCAATTAGGCTGGCTCCTCCCCGCCCTGCGATGAACAGCTTAGATGGCGTTACCACAGGGAAAATGGGAAGAAGGGAGAAGGGGTTAGTGGGTAAAAATCCCACACTGTTACTGAGTACGGGCTCGGTTTGGTCTTTTGAAGACTACCACCTCCCAGCGTTAAAAAAAAAAAAAAAAAATCCAAACTTATAGCCGGCAGAGTATATCATCCAATCCTACACCGCAGCCCCACCGCAGCTTCATTTAATTAGCTGTTTTCGCGCGTAGTAAAGATTAGAGAAATTTCTGAAAAAATTCGATATATTTTGCAATTTTACTTCGAAAAAGGTGAAAACGATGCGAAGGCTCTTGGAGAATATGTGATGTTTAGAGTGAATGTACTTTATCGAAAGCAACAGCCAAAAGGTGGTTCACTCGATTCTGTTCTGGAATTGGATTCTCCGCTCTGGTCGACCAACAGCTGAAAAGGTCGATGGCATTATTTCGGAACTCAACATCAGCCACACAATAGTTTTAAAGCATTTGGAAAAGGCTGGCTACACACAGAAACTGCACTTTTGGGTACTACAAAATTGCTGGACAGAATTTTAATTTGTAAATCGAAAGTCTCATTAAGTGCATAGGCCTAGCTTCTCGCACTCGTGTTATGTGCGTTATATTTTTCTCGCGAATGGAAGAGACCTACAGTCTTGTGCCGTCTCATGAGAAGCTTCCTCATTGGACACTTCACCTCTTCAAACCATATAAGTCCGTGGCATAATACCTACCGAATTACAGAAGTCATCGGACATAATCTTGTTGGTCTTGAGATAATCCTAAAAAGTTGTCTGGATCTGGTATACATATATATATATATATATATCTATATATATATATATATATATCCCAAGGATATGGAGAGAAGTTAAAATTGTCTTTATACCCAAAGTGGATGAATGCTCTCTCACAAATCTAAAAGATTTCAGACCTATTAGTCTATCATGATTTCTCTTAAAAACATTCGAACGATTAATAACCACTTACGCAACAGTATTGATAAGAAACTACTGTCGGCAGCCCAACATGTATGTATATTGCAAAGGTAAATCAGTGAAGACGACATTACACTCACTAGTGCGTTGTATCGAATATTCGTGTATATAGAAGGCGCTCTCAACAATGTCAATACATCAGCGATAGCAGATGTACTACCAGACATGGTTGGTGTCCAGGGGCCCAACCGAGTTTTACCCTGTTGTATTTTCCAAGGTCTTGTAATGCATCGTAGCAGCATTTCACATTTTTGGAGTCCATTAGGTTGGACGAAAGTGCCATAAGTGCTGATCGGCTATCTTAAAAGATATGTATTCTATCGCCCTTGATCCCCTTGCGGAGATTGTGTCTGGCGCAGATCTCAATGGCATGGATTTCAGCCTGAAACACAGTGGGAGTAGTACCCATAGGCAACGAAATCTTTGCGTTAGGTCCAAAGACCACAACTCCAACTCCAGAATCCATTTTCGAACCGTCGGTGAACCAAACCAGACTTCTAGGGTCCAGTGTTGGAGCACCATTGGACTAATTTCCGCGATCCAATATTTCAACCTCGAATAACCTACCGAAGCAATGTTGCCTGACCATAATATCTGGTATTGTGCAGAACATGTCTCTTTTAGGGATTGAGTTGAGTATCTTTATCAAGGTCACCTGGTTTATACTCGTGATCTAGCTGCAGCCTGATGGAATATCTAGCACCCATCTTCCTAATGAAGATTGGTAAGGGTGTAAGCCCAACAATGGATTCCAGAGCTGTCGTAGGGCAGGTGCACATCGCACCTGTAATGCCAAGACAGGCAATTCTTTGTAACTTCTGCAACTTGTTTGCCGTTGTCTGCTGGAGAGTTTCTGGCCACCAGACGATGGCCGCGTATGTGATAATGTGTCTAACCATCATTATATACAACCAATGTATCATCTTAGGAGAGAGACCCCAAGTTCTGCCGTATAGGCGTTTACTGGCCCACAGTGCTCTAGTAGCGCGCTCAGTGGCGGACTTGATATGTGAATTCCAATTAAGTCGTTTGTCAAGAATTACACCAAGATAGTTGACCTCGCTGGAATAAACTAGTGTGGTGCCTTTACTTTACTTACTTATGTCCTGTATCCCCTTGTGGGTCCTAGGGCCTCTACTACGCCTACGCGCCATCGTGTACGGTTTCTGGCAATGTGTCTGAGTTCTCCCCAACTTTTCCCTAACTGCCGTGCCTCCTTCTCGACTGTTCTGCGCCATGTTTTCCGCGGACCGCCAGGTCTTCTGCCATCCTGAGTTAGAGGGTTCCATTGCATAGCATGGTTCGCTATGGAGCTGTCACCCTTTCGGAACGTGTGACCAATCCACTGCCACTTCCGCCGTTGGATAGTTGTGCCTATTGGTTCCTGACCCGTTCTCTCGTAAAGGTGTTCGTTAGAGATACGATTGGGCCAGAAAATCCTTAAGATATTGCGCAGACACCTATTAACGAACGTTTGCAGCTTTCTGGTGATAGTAGTGGTCACTCTCCACGTGCTGCAACCATATAGCAGCACGGATTCAACGTTGGAGCGGAACAGTCTTATTTTGGTGCTCAAACTGATTGCATTGCTTCGCCATATTTTGGACAACATCCCGAACGCGGACTTTGCTTTGGCGATCCTGTTGGCTATATCCAGTTCGGTGTCCACCATCGGTCGAGACAATACTCCCAAGATACTGGAAATCCTCTACTCTCTCTACCGGTTGTCCAGCAATGCATATTTGAGCCGATGAGTTAGTTCCAAGGCTGATGATTTTAGTTTTTGTCGTATTAATTTTCAGCCCGACGACACCTGCCTCCCTCTCCACATCTGCTGTCATTTGGTGGAGGTCCATAATTCTGTGGGAGAGTAAGCATACATCGTCTGCGTAGTCAAGATGCTTCAGTTGAGATGTAAGAGTCCATCGAATTCCTCCGTTTCCCGTCGACAAAGCTGCATGAAGCACATCGCTAATCACCAATAGGAATAATATTGGTGAAAGGATACAGCCTTGTCTTACCCCACTTTGGATCTCAAATTCCTCAGACAACCTTCCCCTGTGCAGAACGTGACATTTGGAGCCTTCATATGTAGCTTTGATAATAGCAATTAGTTTATCGGGAATGCCTCTCCTGCGTAAGGCACGCCAAATAAACTCCCTGTTGACACTATCGAACGCCTTCTCAAAATCGATGAACAGCAGGTGCAGTGGCGATCGATATTCAACACACTGTTCGATGATAATCCGCAGGGTGTTGATGTGGTCGGCACAGGAGGATCCAGAGCGGAAACCTGCTTGTTCGGCATCGAGTGTGTCTTCGAGATGTTGTTTGATTCGCTCAAGGATGATTTTAGCTATTATCTTAGCTACAGCAGGCAGCACGCAGATACCCCTCCAGTTTCCGCACTCCATTAAATTTCCTTTCTTAGGAAGCTTGACGATCATTCCCTTTTTCCACTCGTTAGGAAAGCTCTCAGCTTCCCAAGCTCTATCTATAAGTGGAAGCAGAAGCTCAGCCGATGTTGTTGGCGTTGCTCGTAAGAGCTCTGCTGGAATACCGTCAAGTCGTAGCGCCTTGTTGGTTTTGAGTGCCTTGATCGCGGTAATGATCTCATCTTTACTGGGAGTCGTGGTGCGTATTCGGGAACTTCTCACCTCGGGCATCTCAGTCTGATTTGGGAGCATGTCGCTAGCGAATACACGGTTCAAAACCGTAGCAAAATGCTCTTTCCATCTCTTGAGCTGGTCCTCATCCGAAATGAGCAAGGAGCCGTCTAGGCTTTTCACTAGGTATTGGCTGGAGCTGCGACCACCTGTCAGCTCTTTCGTGATTCTGTAGACAGTCCTGCTGTCGCACCTCCGTGCAGCTTCTTCTGCTTCTGTAGCCAGCGCGTTGATGTAGTTGCGCTTGTCACGTCGTACTCTACGCTGAACTTCTCTCATCTTCATGCGATATAGGGACTCTAGCTCGCTTCTCCCTGCTGCTGGGGTAGCTGCAACGCGAGCTTTTAGCTGTTTTCGTTCGTCAATCCGTCTCCAGGTATCCTCGGAAAGCCACGCCCTATGTCTTCCCTGCGATCGACCGACAATTCTTTCAGCACCAGATGTAAAAACATTTTTCACAGCACACCAATGGTCTTGGATGGTTGCGGGCATTGAGCTGCTGATTGCTTCCACACCTTGCGAAAAGTGCTCCCTTAATTGTTGGCGCACTGAGGGATCACTAAGTCTATCGATGTTGAACCTGGGCATTCTTGTGTTGTCGTGGGATCTTCGAACTGCAGCAGTGCGTAGTTGGAGAGTAGCTATCATAAGATGGTGATCACGTACTATCCCCACATCTGCCCCTCGTCTGTTTCGGACGTCCAGGAGACTGCTTCTAAAGCGGCGGCTGATAGCAAAATGGTCAATTTGGTTGGAGGTTGCTTGCCTGTCATTGGAAACCCAGCTGACTTTGTGGCAGGTCTTGTGCTCAAACATGGTGCCACCTATCACAAGGCGGTTGGCATTGCAGAAATCCACAAACCTTTCGCCGTTGTCATTGCGGTTGCCTAGTCCATGCTTCCCGATTACATGCTTGAGCCCTTCGTTGTCGCTGCCTACCTTGGCATTCAAATCCCCCATCACTATGACAATGTCTCCATTTGGTGTTGTGTTGAAGACGGCGCTTAAGAGATTGTAAAAGCTCTCCTTTTCGTCCTCAGACGAACTATTCGTTGGGGCGTAACACTGTATGATGGTGACGCGTCGTACTCTAGTCCGGAATCTGGCCGTCAAAATCCTATCACCATGAGGCTGCCAGGAAATCAGGCCCTTGCGTGCTGTTGTTGTTAGCAGTAGTCCGACTCCATATTCCCGCGGACTTCCGGATGGTCTTCCAGAATAGAGTAGTACAGTGTTACGCGTTGGAGACTGGTACTCGCCCGCTTCTAACCATCTTACTTCACTTACCCCCAAAATGTCCAGTTTATATCGCATGAATTCCTTTTCCAGTTGGAGGAATCTGGCATTGTAAGGACCTTCTCTTCCCGAGTCGAGGAGCGTCTTTACATTCCAGAAACCTATCTTTGTCCGGGTATAATAGCCAAAAGTCGTCAACATGTGATCAGTCCTTATCCGAGGCATAGTGTCGGTTTCAGTAGCGAGCTGGTTTCAGTAACGCAGGTTGCTGGCCCACGATACCTAGCCTAGAATCAAGGCCCTAGACAACCCGCACTTACAATGTTGGCCTATACGTATAAGGGTTTATACGTATAGTTGCCCGGGGACCACCACTAGGAGGTAAAGTAAGCACTTCATCACGAACTTGATTGTTGCGCTACTGGCCCAAGCCAAGTTTTGGGCAGTCAGTAGTTTCCCGATCAATCGCAATGCAGGTCCCCAAAGATGGTGTGGTGCCTTTGATTGTAATAGGCTCAAGGTTGACCTGTGTCTTCCTTGTAAACGGCACCAGAACGGTTTTACTAGGATTGATGGATAGTCCTTCTTTGTTACACCATTCTACAACTTGAGATATTGCACTTTGCATGACGTTGGAAATTGTCGTGCCGTGTTTACCTCTGATAAAAACCGCCAAGTCATCAGCATAACCGACGGTGGTGTAGCCTGATCTATGAAGATCTACTAATAAGTTGTCGATGAATATAGACCATAACAGGGGGGAAAGAACTGCTCCTTGAGGACAGCTTTGGCTGCAGTTATGGACACCGACACTCTCCCAGAGGAGTTGTGAATTGATTAATCTATTGCCTAATAGTCGGATTATTAACTCTAAGCTGGGTGGGATATCTAGTAGAAGATCTGTCAGTAGAGTCACTCCGCAAGGAGGTGTTCTATCCCCTCTCTCTTTTGGAATTTGGTGGTCAACGAGCTATTGATAATCCTGACAGGCGATCGCTTATGCAGATGGTGTTGCATTAGCGGTCTCGAGAAAGCACCTCAATACTCTAAAAGAGCTTCTAAAAACGCTTTAAACAAGTTAACTAGTTGGGAGGTTCAGTGTGGTTTGGGTATAAGCCCCCACAAAACTGAGCTGGTACTCTTCTCCAGGAAATATAAAATTCTGTCAGTCGACCCTCCTTCTGTTAATGGTATTAGCTTAGCTTTCTCTGGTAAAGCAAAATATTTGGGTCTTTTCCTGGAGAGAAAATTAAGCTGGAAACCTAGCACTCAAGAAAGAGAGAGAAGAAAGCTACAGTAGCACTATTGGGGACAAATGTGCTACTGTAGCGGGGTGATTGTCTGGTCGATAGCCTTAGAAAAAGCTATAAATCGCAATTATCTAAGAAAGGTCTAGCGAACAGCTTGCTTGTGCAGAAGTGGAGCACTACGTACAACTCCCTCTGCGGCACTGGACATTATGTTTCATCTGATACCCCTCGATATATTTAGCAAGCAATGTCACCGAGTGCAGCCGTTCGCCTTGAAGCTACTTTACAGTGGTCAAGAAAAGAATTTAGCCACACTACCTTTCTGAAGAAATTCAAAATCTCTCCCGAAAATACTGACTACACCATCCCACGTTTAAATTTTGACAAGAACTTCCCAGTCACCATCCCTTCCAGATCACTCTGGGAAGACAATGCATTTTTAGAAGATGACTCGATTCACTTCTTCACTGACAGTTCAAAAACCAAAGGCTTAATCTTAACCTCTCCTTCCGTATACCAAATCATTGTAGTGCGTTCCAGGCAGAAATATTGGCGAATAAAGAAGTCTTATTTTGGCTTAAGAAAAACGTGATATCCGTTAAAGATATCCGCATCTTTTTACCTCTATAAATTCTTTAGTAACTCTAGAATGCCGATCGTCTCTTACGGAGATGGCTGAGTAGTTCAATATTCATCTGTGTTGGGTGCCGGGGCACAGAGACATTCAGGGGAAATGTAAGGCCGTTGAACTCGCCAGAATAAGAACAACTATATCCATCCTGCCGGACAAAGGCTCCTTAGGTATACCAATCGCTACTTGCAAACTCAAATTGAAGCTGAATGCTATCAAGTGTACAAATCATAGATGGATAAGTGGACCTACAGTCTAGCGACAAAATAGATTTGGCCAAAGCTGGATCTAAAACGCTCTAAGAATCTGGTTTCTCTCAACATATTGCATATCGGCGCTACAATAGGTGATTTCGCTGGGCACTGTGTAATAGGCAAGCATGCTACAAGGCTAGGCCTTTTTGCGAACGACTTTTGTAGAAGCTGCATGGATGAAGAAGAATTTCTTATTTTTATTCCTCACCTTCTTTTTTTCTGCCCAGTTCTCTCCCGTAGACGGAAGCTTCACCTAGGAGCCCCCTATTACAACGACAAAGGCGACCTGAAAAACATCGACAGTAAGTGTCTCCTACGCTTCATAAGAAGCTCAAAATGTTTTAACCAGTAGGTAGGAGAAACTTTCTCCCATGATCCATGTGGTATCACAATGGTCCTATTATTGGTCTAAGTGTTTTGGCGATTCTCAACTGGCAGCCACTTCAACCTGGCCTAACCTATTTTTATTTTTTTTTTTTTTGATATTATATTATTTGCACAAATGGGAAAAGGGACCTACAGTTTAGTGCTGTATCCGAAGGGCATATTTGAGAAGCTTTCTCGTGACAACAATACTCTTGGATGTTTGTCAAACGTTCGCGAGAGGTGGGACCGTGAAAAAAAAACTTGTTGGTGTTTTTTGGGATTAGAACATGGAACCTCACGCACAGGATTCCGACACACTAGACACTGCACCATGGCGCGTATTTTTATAATATTTTCTTCAATAAAATCCATTTAGTATATAATTCATTTAATACATATGTATATAAAGTTCATTTGAAATTCACTACAAAAGGCTCAATGCTTTCTTGGCAACTAATATTAGGGGAACTCTAATAAGGGATAAAACCTCTACAAGGCATTCACCCTGATTGTCGTTGGCGTTTGTCGCTTTTCGACGATTATCGTTTTACTCTACAGATATAGCACGAATACATTTTCATAACTTTTTCACTGTGAAAGAGTTGTAATAGTATTCTGCACGACAAACAAATTGCTTAGTAATGTTTAACGGTCAGCAGGTCGTAGCTATGAATAAAAGGGCAACCGCCGAAAAGCGACAAACGCTAACGACAATCAGGGTGATTAATAGGGGATGCACTAAATCCCTAGATCGAAGTTTAGCACACCTTTCTCACAAAAAAGAATAGCTTTTGATGAAAAAGTATTAGGGTGATTACATTTTCAATGATCTCAGCAACGCCTGTGTGATCATATTAACAGCGAAATGTAAATGGTTTTATTAGAAGGCCAAGGAAATCAACTCAACCCATTTCGATCTAGGTACATGTATATAAAGAGTTCACATACAGCGAATAAGATGTCTGGGTCATGTGGAGCGGATGAAGCCCAACGTTCCGGCCTGAAATATCTTCGAATTCACCCCGGATGGACGGTGCAGTAGAGGATGGCCTCGCGGGAGGTGACGCGAGCAAATGGAGGGCGACCTCAACCAACTGGAGGCAGCTGACTCGTAACCGGGCTGGCTGGAGAGGTTTGTTGGTCGAGACCCAGGTCCACCCCGGACTGTAGCGTCACCTAAGTAAGTATATGTATATGTTTCTATGATGACCAAATATAAACTTTACACACAGCTTGGGTTAAATGCCAACCACTCAAAATTCATTCAAATTCAAGCAAGAAGCCCATTTAAGGTATTTATAATAGCAAAATTCGAAAAATCACACAGGACAAAAAAAACACACTTATCTTATTTGCTGCTTAAATAAAACACGATTTATTCATAATTCCACTACACAAAATGTTAAAAATTGTTCTCCTGTTTAATAATCCAAGCCCTCTGAGTCCGGTCCACCCAAGGCAAGCACTTTCACTCCAGATTTCTCGTCCAATACATTATTACCTGGTGCTTCACAACTGGTATCCATTGAAGAACATGTTTGACAATGACAACTTACTGCCTCCATGTACTCATATCGTTTAGCTGCAGGGCTTGCTTCAGGATGGCAATTTCTTAAAATCGCTACAGCTGGAGCACGAGATGCATGCACACACACTGGATGGTATGACCTCTTGTAGGGGAATTTCCAGTCGGATATTTCACTAGAATCACATCGACCCCAACAGGACATCACACTCACTAAATCCCAGCATTCTCGTCCTTTGGAATCAGCCTGGGTGACACGATAGGTGTACAAGCGACGATGGCAACCTAGTGGTGCAGTAGTTGGACTCCCAGAAATTGGCTCGATTTCTATGGAGCTTGTAAATATGCTGGAGATTGATAGGAGCGAGCAAAATAGAAATAAACTGAAGACAAAAAAACCGTATTGAATAGATGATTTGAAATATGAAAACTAACGAGTCTTACAGTTCTCCGTTCATTTCTGATGATGAGTGCACTGAGTAATACGTTAGAAAGATACTGGAACACTGAATATCTAGTGCGAAAGGCAGTAGTTTTTATACAGAAACAACATTTTAAATTTCACAGACAAATGCATGCGCAATGAGGATTTTAATTTCTGAATATACACAATTGAGGAATGAAATGAAAAGAGGGAAATCCAGAAAAACAAACACACTCATTATACCAAGTCCTCTTAAAGCAAACTGGTGTTAGAATATGGATGATGTTAATACCATCCCTCGTATTAGTAGATGATCATGTCTCCTTACTTGGTATTGCTTTGATGCAATTTTGTATACTGTAGGCCTATATACGACTATTCATAGGGTGGTGCATGCTATTACATGAAAACTCAAAGTTCTCACTTATCTAAGGCGCACCAACTCCTACTCTCCACTTCCACTTTGGTGATCGCTGGGTGCCTAGTACCTTGATTGGAGATTCGCTAACCAAACCTTTTAGAATCTTGGTGACATCATATGAGATAGGAGAGAGGAATACCTCCTAACTATGGCACTTCTTCTTATTCCAGACAGAATTCCTTATATGGAGTCAACGGTGGCGTCTACAGTGAACGCCTTACTCGGGCTGCTTCGACATATTGGGACTACAGGTCGGTAAGGAATTTCCATGGTCAGACATGACCTTAGAACAGAGATGGTGTCGAAGAAGCCCTTATTAGGCCAACGACAGCGCTTATACTCCCGTAGTGGGCTACTGCCACCGGTGTACCCGGTGCAAGGAACTGGTTGGGGGTTGTGCCGTCAGTGTAAATTCCTTACCAGTTATGAAAGAGACGCAAGCTTTGGATAATAGATCCCCATCAAATTGCAACACGAACCGGAACGTCCACTGATTACGATTATCACCTGGAACGTACGCCCATTGTACACCCTAGGTGCTACTCAAAAACTTGAATTTGTCCTAGTGCGGTATAAGGCAGGTATTACCGCGATCCTGAAGAGACGAAGGATAGGATCGGGTATGCAAAAGCGAATAGATTGCGGCATGTATTACAACTACCATAAAAAATTCCACATGTTAGGATGCGGATCCGTTCTGGGAAATCAAGAGTCATGGACTTCAAGCCGAGTTCACCTACCTTGGAGTAAATATTAATCCCACAAACGACTTCTTCGCGGAGATTTCACGAAGAATAGCTCTAGGATACCACTGCTACCTCAGTTTAGCAAAACAACAGAGCTCAAAACTTCTAACTCGACGGACTAAATGAATGCTCTACAGAACGCTAATCTTACTAGTCCTTCTATATGGCGCAGAGTAATGGACGATAAGTAATAAATCTGACCTAATATTGAACTCTTTCGAGAGAGAAATACTTCGTCGGATATTTGGTCCCGTGTGCGATGAGGGCGAACCCCAACAGTGGCTCTAGACAATTTATTTCACTTTCCACCTTTGAATATTTATAGCAAACAAGTGTCAGCTTATGCAGCCAGACGCATGAAGGCGAGTTAAGTACCGGACACTAGCCTGCTCTTAACGATCTTAAATTCCTTCCGCAAGACACCGACAGAGTACTTCCATAACTTCTGTTTGAAACTTAACTTAACTTTGAGGATGCAAGAGGGATCCATATGCTTCTACACAGATGGATCTTAAACAGAATTGGGAGTAGGGTAGTATCTCTTCCCGCCTTCCCAATAACTGCAGCGTTTTCCAGGCGGAGATAATGGCGATAAAGTAAGCCTCGTCGCGGCTAAGATTCAATGTGATATCTAATCGGGATATGGGCCTTTTTGACAATTAAGCCGCGATCGAATCCCTGGAATCTGTCACCTTCAACTCAAAAACAGCCCTCAATTGTCGCTTGGCTCTGGCGAAACAGTCCAATATTAGCCTCACAGAGGAATTCCAGTGAATTGCATGGTCGACGAACTCGCCAGGCAGGGTACCAACCTATCAATTTCAACAAACAAGGAATGCCTCTCGCTACAATAAAATTGGTGCTTAAGCTAATTGCTATCAACGTAACCAACCGCAGATGGGCTGACGCCACCACGTGCCTCATTACTAGACAGATCTGGCCTGAGCTGGATCAGAAATGCTCCAATTGCCTTATTAGACACAAAAAGGTCGCTCATAATGATTATAGTAGATATCATTACGGAGCGCTGCATCATTGACAAGCATACCAACATGCTAGGCCTCCTCCCAAATGAGTTCTGTAGAAGCTATATGGACAAAGAAGAAGAAGAAACCATGCTATACGTAACAGTCTCTCTCCGCTCGTAGAAGATTGTAGTTGGGACAAACCTTCTTCTTTGACAATGGCTAACGTCACACCTTTCGCGAACGTCTGACAGACATCGGAGAGTATCGTTGTCACGAGAAAGCTTCTCAAAACAAATTGCCCTTCGGATACGGCACTAAACTGTAGGTCTCTTCCATTCGTGTGAAAAATAATAACGCACACAACACGAGTGGAGTGGAATGGAGAAGCTAGGCCCAGGCACTTGAAGAGCTGTTGTGCCGAATATTTATTTATTTACTCTTTTTAGGGAAATTAAGTGTATGAGACAATTGGCTTAGGTCTTTTGCCCTGAAGGTTTCCTAGGGATTGCGATGGGCCCACCTTGGTCTCTAGTGTATTATGAAAACCTCATAACCCTACTTAACCTAATCTAACCTAACAATAGTTTACTTTTGGTTGTGGTTTCCGGGGGAAAAATTCCGAGGGAAAATTTATTCGCGATAACCCTGAATAAATGGAATAGAGGATAATATTGGATTGGAAAGAGAGAACCTACTGAGCCTTTTGTAGTAAAAGTTCAAATAATTTTTTTTCTATATTTTGAAAGAATTTTATTAAAACAAATATTGTCCATTTTGATCAATGACCTTATGGCACTTTTCGCTTAAAACCATAACTGCATACTCATAGGTCTTCTGGGATTTCTTCGCGAAAAAATCTGATAAGTGATTTTCGCAGTCTCTTATGGAATTTAACTTTACACCATTAAGATAACTCTGCATGGACCGAAACAAATGGTAATCCGACGGTATATAATCTGGACTATACGGTGGGTGCATCAAAGCTTCCTAGCCAAACTCTACCAGTTTTGGCGGGTCACCAAAGAAGTATATGGTCTGGCATTGTCGTAATGGAAGACAACGCCCTTTCTGTTGATCAACTCCGGCCGCTTTTCCTGAACTGCTTCATTTAATCTTATTGTTGACAGTAGAGTTAAGAATTAATCATTTAGCCAGGCGGCAGCAGCTCATAATGCATAGGTCTCTTCCAGACCCACAAAATACTCAATATCACTTTACTCGGCTTCAGTCCCGGCTTTGCAACAATTTGGGGAGCCGCACCCTTCTTCGACCATAATCTTTTTTGCACCACATTGTCGTACGCAATCCACTTTTCATCAACAGTGTAGCCAGTCTTGTTCAAATGATTTAAAACTATTGTGTGGCTGATGTTTATTTCCGAAGTAATGTTAGAACTGTTTATCATATGCCGATCATCTTTCACTTTTTCCAGGATTTCATCGACTTTGGCGCCATGGCGTAAGTGGTTAGTGTGTCGGACCACTGCGCGTGATGTTCCAAGTTCGAATCCCAGAAAACACTAACAAGTTTTTTCACGGTACCACCTCTCGCGAACGTCTGACAAACATCCGAGAGTATTGTTGTCTCGAGAAAGCTTCTCAAAATAAATTGCGAGAAGCTGGGCCCTGGCACTTAAGGAGCTGTTGCGGCAAATATTTATTTATTTGATTTTATCGACTTTTTCAGCCGTTGGTTGATCAGAGCGAAGTGCATCTACATACACGTCTTGGAAGCTGGTCTGGAGACATACGCGCTACGTGACCAAACCATCGAAAATCGTTCCGTTCGGAGAAGTAGCTGCTCAACATTGAGCGCCTCCCGTACTCTGGTGTTGCGCACTAGATCCCTTCGGGTTATTCCGGCAATACCGCGAAAAAACCTTATTTCGGCAGCTCGTATCCGCGATCTTATTCTTTCGATCACTACCCAAATTTCATGACCATAGGTGAGAGTTGGAACATACAACGAGTTAAAAACCGATAATTTAGCTTAAACACTAAGTTCGGCCTTTCTTATAACACATTGACCAAGCTCTCTCAAAACTGATCCAGCCTGACCAATTCTATAGAATAACTCGGCATTGCTCTTCCTATCACTCGTTAATAAGACCCCGAGGTACTTAAACTTACCCACCTGCTTCAGTGGGTCTCCACTAACATGGAGAGTGCACTGAATGGGTGTTTTGGAAACGACCATTACTTCCGATTTGTTCACCTTCATCCCAGTGTCATGACAAACGGCTACAAACCTTCCGAGTGCGCGCTGAAGTTCGGCTTGGAGGACCGAAGGATGACCAAGTCATCCGGAAAGAGCAAATGCGAAGTGCATTTTTGACATAAAAATTTCCAGAATGGAATCGAGCAAACCATATTTTGGCTGTTGCTTTGGATAAAGTACCTTAACTATAAACATCACATATTTCTTCCAGAGCCTTCGCAGCGTTTTCACCTTTTTCGAAGTAAAATTGCAAAATGTATCGAATTTTTTCAGAAGTTTCACTCATTTTTACCATGCAAAAACAGCTGGCTAAATGATCAAATGTTGGATAATTGGTTGGTTGGTTAAGATCGGCCCTCGGTGAGGATTCACTTAGACCAAAAACGGGCCATTGTACTGTCGAACCATTTGTCTACGAACCATTTCCTTCCGTTGTATGAAGGAGTTCATTTTAGCCGTACAAGCGTTGCCGAGATCATTTAGATTATTGAAAAGGTATTCATCTAGGGTGGCCTTCGTAATGTTGGCGTTGCAGGACAAGAAGAGACTCATGGTCCCTTGTTCCTCTTCATCCCTACAGCTTCTGCAGAAGTCATTACAGGGGATGTCTAGTCTTTGGGCATGTCCGGTGAGAACGTCTTTTATATTGGAGATTTATTTTTTCGTCTCTTGAGTTTCAGGAGTCCGATGGACGTAGATTTGTTCCGTGTTGGCCAAAGTTGTCAGGCGGTGTTGCCTAGATTTTGCCATCGGTGGTTGGCCACCTTTTCCGTGTCGGTTTGGATAAAATACTTAGCATACGACGTTGGCGCCTCGATGTCGGTAATGCTTATGCTATTTGCGGCAGAGGAGCCTTGTCGAGCTAGCTCGTCAGCTGCACAATTCTCCGGTATGTCACAGTGACCTGGTACCCAGCAAAGGGTGAAGTTGTACTGTCCAACTATTTCGTTAAGAGATACGCGGCAGTATTTCACTGCCTTAGATCTCGTAGTGCTGGATGCGAGGGATTTGAGGTCTGCCGAACTTTCAAAATAAATAACAATATCCGATGTTAATAGTGTATTAGCCGCTAGCCAGTCAGCGCCTTGGCGAACAGTGATAACTTCGACTTGAAAAACGCTGCAATGGTTTGGAAGGTAGAAAGAGAGGTATACAGGTATTCCAAGAAGATTCCGGCCCCGCTCCGGCCTTGGTTTTGGATCCGTCCGTAAAAATTGACAGCGATATTCATTGTATAGAATATCGCGTTGCGTCCACTTAGTTTTGTCCAGTATTGAGTGCATGTAGCCCCTATTGAAGTCATATTCAGTGAGCAGGTGGTAAGTGAAATTGGAGAGTTGACGGTGCATCGAAAGTATTTTGGCGTGCCCCGTGTGTTGATCAAATGTAACTGTCTTTTTTTCTAAATTGGTCTAAAAAATCTACACATTTCAAGCACTGGTAAGAGTTGCCAAAAATTATTCACTTTGATGCCATCTAGTGACGAAACAACTCAATACATTCTTTCCAACCCAATATTTATTCACCCCATATATAGATTTTACAAGAAAGATGTGATGATGATGAAAAAAGGCCGTAAAAAGGCCTAATGACGTATCGCTACTAGAGGTAACAATTTAAACGAAATCATTTTCCGTATTAAATAAATTAAAAAATTAATAAATCGGTGAAATAAAAATCGATTTAAATTTGATTTAAAAGATATTTAAATTGAATGTAGTGACACGTCATTCTGAACACCCTTCATTTCTCTTAATGACGACAAAGATAAAATTATGTATAGGTACCCCCTGATCTCTAGTCATTTGTCAAAGTACTTTCTTAATTTTATAAAGTATGCACCACTAGCTGGACCTTTTTTTGTCCTGCAAGTTCAAAATAATACCTTCGAATAGGCGAAATTTTTAAGGCAATAAATGAATTGTTTCCCCTGAATAAATTGTCAGTTGTTGTTATCGTTATTTAAAATAAGTTAAACAATTCCGTTATATTTTCCTATAAATATATATTTTTACTTATATATTTATATTTACCTAAACATTCAGTCAAACCTTCTAAATTAATGCAACTGACTAGGCCAGTTGTAAAATTCTAACTAAATTTCCATAAAACAACAAAAAAAAATAACGGTCGACCGAGTCAAGATCGGTTTCGTCAAACTGAAGACCAAAATTCACTGAACCAGCAACAGAGTCCATCACCGAGAACATCATCCATATTTAGTGCTTAAATTTTTGTGAGGTTATCAAGCAAAATTCTTGTGTAACCTTCATCTGGACTACAGAGTTTGACTGATTTTATTGGTTCCCTTATGGCCTCCTGTCAGGCTAAAGAGACACATACGACGAATACCTGCAATGACAACGACGTCGAATCCATACGCGCCTGCATTAGTGAACAAGCCTTGAATGCCTTAAATGAAATGAGAAAAGGAAATCTACTCTGCGATGCTGTTATAAATGTTCCCGATGGATCCTTTAATATCCATCGAGCCATCTTAAGCGCATGTAGTTCGTATTTCAGGTAATGCATAGCAATAGACTGATACCGAGACTTTGATTAATTATTTGTTTCTTCCTTTATCCTCTGGAAGAGCCTTGTTCACCAACTCTCTGTCCACTGAACCGCGAAACGTGTATCTCCCCGATATGCGTGCCGCCATCATGGAGGAAATCATTTGTTATGCCTACTTACGAAGGTGTGATATTAACTCATCCAATGTCCATGAGCTCCTGGCTTTGGCGGACTACGTAGGAATGACGGGATTGGTGAAGCAATGTAAGTTGATGCTGGAGCAAATGTTGACACCTGAAAGTTGCTTCGGCATAATGCGGTTTGCAAGGTAAATTAATATTAAATACTAAACATGACTCTGTTAACCTAGAGTCGATGCAATATGCAAATACTAATGATTGTGGAGATGTAAAATATATAAACTTATTCTTGATATCTTCCCCCCCTGGCCCATTCTGAAGTAGCTTCCGTTTCTGTGATGATCTCTATGAAAAAGCCCGCACGTACTTATTGCGGCATTTCACTCAAGTTGCTGCAAAGAACGAAGATATTTTAAAAATCGGCTTAGAGGATTTCCTGGATATCATAAGTGATGACATGTTGAACACAAGGGATGAAGAGCTGGTATGGAAATTATGCATCAAATGGGTTGACTATGATGTGAACGACAGGCAAAGGCATTTACCGAAGTTGATGCATGGTGTACGATTGGGATTGATGACTGCAAAGGTAGGTGCAAAGGGATACTGATAGTGGGATGCAGTTAATTAGAGATTTAAACGATGATGGGTAATTTGTATGTCGTCTGGTAATTGAATGGGCTTACGCCAAGAACGTCAGCGTAAGCCCATGTAGATGATGCATGCTGACTGATTTTAATAAAAAATCGATTATTCTGGTTGTAGTAGTGGGTAAAAATAGAAATGCTATGGATTACACGGTTTTAGAATGATTCAAAGGAAATTAATAGTTTTCACTTTGATAACCGCATTTAGAGTACAAATTTGTATTTATTTACTTATTCAGCAGTGGATATACCTAGCCGTGCCATAAGTTCTGTTACAAAACGTCTCATTCAAACTGTATGAAGATAGATTTTCGAATAGTACTGCTCACTTTTTTTCAGAACACATACCACAAAAAGCAATAAATATCGCTCAGACTTCCGCCCATCCAAAATAAGAGAATCCACTCTTAAACTTTCAAATAACGCTAGCTATTCAGGCCTAAAGCTTGGCCGCTAACTAAATTGGAAAGAGAATGTCATCGAATATAGAAGAAAATCACTGGCTCCCGTATACATCTACAAGAAGGCAGTAGGCTCCACTTGGGGCCTATAACCAAACATCATGCACTGACTAGACTCGTCGGTAATAAAACTGATTCTTATGTAAGGAATACTGGTATGGTGGCCTGCCTTGGAGAAGAAGTCCAACCTAACCGTAATAGAAGAAACTCAACGAGTTGCATGTCAGCATCACCGGTGCACTGAGAACTCTTCCATGGAGGCGCTCCAAACCATGCTCCACCTACTTGCGATCGACATCGTCAGTAAACAATTGACTATCAGCTCAGCAATACGACTGAAACATTCCAAGCAATGGAAGGAGCAACACACGGAGCATACCAAAATACTTTTAATGCATCACCATCTGCAAATTTCACTGACCACCTGCACAGTGAGTATGACTTCAACAGGGGTACATGCACTCAATACTGGACAAAACTGAGTGGACGCAACGCTACGTTCTATACGTACAACGAATCGCTGTTAATTTTCACGGACGGGTCCAAAACCAAGGACGGAGTCGGTGCCGGAATCTTCTCGGAATACCTGGATATACACATCTGGAAGGTTAAAGCTTCCAAATCATTGCAGCGTTTTTCAAGCCGAAATTACGGCTGTTCGCCAAGGCGTTGACTGGCTAGTGGCTAACACACTATCAACATAGGATAATGCGATTTGCATTGACAGTCAACAGCCATCAAATCCCTCGCATCCAGCACTACGAGATCTAAGGTTGTGAAAGACTGCCGTATATATCTTAGCGAAATAGTTGGACAGTACAACCTCACCCTTTGCTGGGTACCAGGTCACTGTGACATACCGGGGAATTGTGCAACTGACAAGCTAGCTCGACAAGGCTCCTCTGGTACAAAAAACATAAGCATTACCGACTTCGAGGCGCCAACGTCGTATGTTAAGTACCTTATCCAGACCGACGCGCCAGACAATTTTGGCCAACACTTAACAAATCTAAGTCCATCGGACTCCTGAAGCACAAGAGGGGAACCCTCTCCAAAATAACAAACGTTCTCACCGGGCACTGCACCATAGG
This sequence comes from Brachypalpus laphriformis, assembly GCA_945910035.1. Lineage (NCBI taxonomy): Eukaryota > Metazoa > Arthropoda > Insecta > Diptera > Syrphidae > Brachypalpus > Brachypalpus laphriformis. Next base: position 152,231,383 of record OX246753.1, read on the forward strand.
AAGACATGCCCAGACTAGGCATCCCCTACAGCGACTTCTGTAGAAGCTGCAGGGATGAAGAGGGAGAAAAAACCATCAGTCACTTCCTATGCGCTTGTCCTGCACTCCCCAACATTAGGAATGCCACCCTGGGAAAATACTTTTTTATGATCTAAATGATTTCAGCAACACCTGTACGGCTAAAATGAACTCCTTCATACAACGAAACAAATGGTTCCTAGAGTAAGAGGGTGCCCCATCCATCTTACACATCGGCAGTACAATGGACCTATTTTTAGTCTACATGCATCCTCATAGATGGCCGATCCTACCCAACCAACCAACCATGGAGTGGGGTGTGAAAGAAAATCGTATTGCTGTGTTAGCGGTGAATAAGTGCGGAAAAAAAGTGCTGATAACATTTTTATATTACTAAAACCGCTCAAGATTTGTTGAATCGTCTCAATTAGAAGACAGACCATGAAGTGGTCGCCCGCGCGTTGCCCGTTAGAGCGCGTTTGTAGCTTTGCTGCCTCGATCTTAATAATCGAAAACGCCTCACTGACGGCCCGCTGAGTTCTTCCGACTATGTCAATATCATCGGCGCAAGCGAGTAGTTGTACAGACTTATAGAAGATTGTACCTCCGGTGTTGGCTTGTGAGTTTCGTACAATTCTTTCATGTATTATGTTAACGAGATCGCATGATAGCGCGTCACCTAGTCTAAGACATTTTCTAACATCGAACGTTCGGTTGTGTTTTTACCGCCTTTGAGGAAGCAGAGAGAGTTATCCATCGTCATCCTGTACAAACGGACAAGCTTGGCAGAGACGCCGAGACTAGATATGGCTCGGTATAACCCCTCTATACACGCTATCATAGGCAACTTTGAAATCGATGAAAAGATGATGCGTACCGATTTTATTTTCATGGTTTTTTTCTAAAACCTGTCGTAGTGTGAATATTTGGTCAATGGTGGACTTTCCCGGCGTGAAACCTATCAGGTTGTTGACGATCGGTTTTAGGCGTTTACATGATACCGCAGACAAGATCTTATATGCGATGTTGAGAAGACTTATATCTCAGTAGTAGGCGCAGTTCAGACGGTCTCCCTTCTTCAGGATCGGGCAAACGATACGATGCTGAAGTTCTATTCATCGGGCATACTTTCGTCCGACCAGATTTTACAGATGAACCGGTGCATACTCCTTACCAACTCATCTCCTTCTGCTTTGAAAAGTTCGGCGGCAAAGCCGTCGGCTCCAACAGCTATGTTAGATTTAGGTTAAGATATCGCTATCCTCATTTCATTCTGATCGGGTTGGCGGGAATCTTGACTATCATCGTCACAGTTGAATGTATCATTCTGTCTGACAGCGGAATATTGGTCACCCCCGACGTTTAGCAGTCTGCTGAAGTGTTCCTTCCATATACTCAGCACCGACTGTGACTCTACTACTATATTGCCATTTTCGTCCCTGCAGGCTTCTGTTCTGGCATTAAAATCCTGGCATGTTCTTTTTACCTTTTCGAACATCATTCCTGCAATAAAGTCTCTCAATCTCCTCGATCGAGCGCTTCTCATGCTCCTTTTTCTTCTTTCTGTAGCTCGCGAGTAGCTCTAGTCCTTCTACGCCGCATTACCTTGTACGCCTCTTGTTTCGCTGCATGTGCTTGCCGGCATTCCTCATCAAACCAGGGGTTTCATTGTGACGGCATCTCTGACGGCTTGTTGGCAACGCTGCCACTGGTCTTCCGCATTTGCTGCTGGCGGCATAGGAATTAGATTGCGATTAAAAGAAACTCGATCGGCAAAGCCTCTGGAGGTTTCTTGCAATTGTAGCCGTCCGATGTTAAACTTCCTCACAGCATTTCGTTGACTTCACTCCGTTCTAGATATCCACATCCATACAACTAGGTAGTGATCCGAGTCCACGTTGGCCCCTCGGAAAGTCCGGTCACCCAGAATACTGGAAGTGTGCCTTGCGTAGATCGACAGTTTTTCGATCAAAAGAGAGCCATATCCCCTTGTGAATATCAAAACGTGAGAACCGCCTACTAGCTACGACGACGTTTCGTCGCCCCGCAAAGTCGACTAGCTTGAATCCGTTGTCGGATGTAGTGACGTAGTGTCCGAACATGCTACTTGAGACATCCTCTTTTTCTAGCTTTGTGTTACAATCACCCAGGAAAACTTTAACGTCGTGGCTAGGGCATTGCTCATACGTCTTTCCCAGGAACTGGTAGAAGTCATCCTTCGTTGCGTCGTCTATCTTCTCGTGAGGAGCGTGAACGCATATTAGGCTAATGTTAGCGGATTTAGCCTCGATACACATTGTCATGAGGCGCTCGTTCACATGCTGGAAACTAAAGATTTCTTGCCTAAGTCAGCCTCTAATAACAAATCCACACCCAATCGCCGTAGTAGATGTCGCAGTTTTTCATCCTCCTTTTGTCCGCCCCTTCCTATAACATATCTTGGGTGGCGATGTCTGATTTGCAGCAATATAGGGCCTCCGCAAGGGCAACATTCCACGTGCAGACACGAAGATCGTTGTCCTTTTTACGTTTGCAAGAGCCGTCAACAGTAAAATCATCCATAGCTGTTGGTTGCTTCGTAACCATAACTTTGTTGCGTGGTAGGGAAGTTAACCTGATGGCACAAACCCCAACCTGGAGGGTCAGTTCCTTTTATTATACCCCAAGGATGCGGGGCCAGGTAAACCGGTGCCAGTAGTCCACTACTGGAGTATGAGCGCTACCGTTGGCCCATTAAGAGCCTTGGAAATTCCTTACCAACCTGTGATCCGAATATATCGGAGCAGCTGGCGGGGCATATAAAGCTGCGCTGTAAAGGAAGACGAGAGCTGCTCGTGAGCTCTACGAGCAAAAGAGACGGGAAGAACAAGGGCTTCTCCAAAAGAAGAAGAAAAAGCATGAGAAGCGCGTGATCGAGAATATTGGGAGCTTATACTCCAGGAACAATGTACGGAAGTTTTATCAAAGGGTAAAAAGAACGTATCAGAGAAGCAATACCCGTACAGAAACCTGTAGAGATGAAAATAGAAACCTCGTAGTAGAATCACAGTCGATGCTGGGAATATGGAAAAACTACTTCTGCAGACTGTATAACAACGACGAAGAACAACATCCCGCTGTCAGGCAGAATAAACCATTCAATATAGACGATGATAATCAAAATTTCCATCCACCTGACCAAAACGAAGTGATGATAGCAATATCGATGCTGAAATCCAACGAGGCTGCTGGACCTGACAGCTTACCGGCCAAACTTTTCAAGGCAGTTGGTGATGAATTGGTAGAGTGCATACACCAACTCATCTCTAAGATTTGGTTAGACGAGTGTATGCCTGGTGAATGGAATCTCAGCATCATTTCTCCGATCCACAAGAAAGGAGACCCTCTCAACTGCACCAATTACAGAGGCATCAGTCTCCTCAACATCGCATACAAAATCTTTTCTGCGATATTGTGTGAACGCCTGAAAACTTTAATCAACAACCTGATTGGCCCCTATCAGTGCCAGGAAAATCCACCATCGATCAAATCTTCACACTTCGACAGATCCAGGATAACAACCCAAGAAGTCCAAATCGATACGCATCATCTCTTTATTGATTTCAAGGCCGCCTATGACAGCATCTACAGAGAAGAGCTTTATAGAGCCATGTTTGGTTTTACATCCCTGCCAAACTTGTTCGTATGTGCAGGATGACGATGGAGAACGCTCGCTGCCCCACCAAGGTCGGTAATGACCTTACGGAGACCTTTGAAGTTCAAAAAAGATTTTAGAGAAGGTGACGCGCTGTCTTGTGACTTCTTTAATATTATACTTGAACGGAATCTGCGGAACTCACAAGCCAACACCAGAGGCACAATCTATCAAAAGTCCATACAACTGCTTGCATACGCCGATGATATTGACATAATTGGAATAACTCAGCGACGTGTCATGCGTTTGCAAGCATTGAAGCAAAAGCGGCCAAAATGGATTTAGCGATAAACGAGGACAAAACCAAGTAAATGCTGTCAACAAGAAGGGACAATCAACACCCACGAATTGGACAGAACGTCACAGTGGGCAGCTATAACTTCGAGGTAGTAAGGGACTTTGTCTACCTTGGCTCTGTTATAAACTCGAAAAACAACATCAGCGCAGAAATCAAGCGAAGAATAAAATAACTCTTGCCAATCGCTGTTTTTTTGGGCTTATAAGGCAATTCAACAGTAAAGCCCTATCTCGAACAACTAAGGAGACTCTGTATAAGACTCTGATCATCCCAGTCCTGCTTTACGACGCTGAAACATGGACTTTATTAAGAGAGGATGAAGATACCCTCGGTCGCTTCGAGAGAAAAATTCTTCGTAAGATATTCGGTCCCATTTGCGTTGACGGGTTTTGGAGGAGAAGATTCAATAACGAACGACTATACGAGCTGTACAGCGACATCGACCTAGTCAAAAACTGCGTATTGGACGTCTGAGATGGCTAGGACATGTAGAGCGAAAAGACACCAACGCTCCGGCCCACAGAGTATTCGTGTCTAACCCGGAGTGCACAACTGGAGGCAATTAGCTAAAGAAAGAGCTAAATGGAGAGGCTTTTTGGTTGAGGCTCAGGTTTACCCCGAACTGTAGCGCCACCTAAGTAAGTAAGTAAGTAAGTAAGCTCGCGAAAGGTGTTTACTAAGTTCAACCTAACTGGAACTGTAGACACTACCCTTGACTCCATCTAGGGAATTCGTCCGCTGCCATCTGGAATAAGAAGAAGTGCTCTAGTTTTCTCATCTGCTGCCCCCAAAAATGTTCCAAATGGGCTAGTTACCCTATCTCCGGGCACTCAGTGGTCACCACGCGAAGGTTGAGAGTAGGAGTTGGTAGGCCTAGGCTAAGTGAAAACGCTTGTGTTTTCATATAATCGCATGCAATATAGTATAGTAATACTTATATATTGGTATGATAGAAAGTATTGGCGCCCAACTTTTGAAATTAAAGAAGAAATTAAATTATAATTTTCCTCAATATAATGATTGAAAAGTCGGTCTTACATAGTAATGGTCAATTTGTCTTTACAGTTCTTTATGGATGAAGTAAAAGATCATCCATATGTTATTAAATGCGAAGAAGCGAAGCCCCTAATTCTGGAAACCTTATCATTCTTATATGAACTTGATATGATGAGACCCACTGATAAAGAGGTGATGATGCTACACAGTACTTTGACGAATGAAAAACCAATATACACGAATATTTATTCTGCAGCTAACAACACCTTCCATTGCGATGCCTCGGCTACCGCATGAAGTGATTTTCGCAATTGGTGGTTGGAGCGGTGGCACTTCAAAAGCATGCATCGAAACCTATGACACTCGTGCTGATCGATGGGTTAATATTCCAGCTGAGGATGCTGCAGGGCCAAGAGCATACCACGGTACAGCTGTGATTGGCTTTTGCATCTACTGTATCGGAGGTTACGACGGAGTTGAATACTTCAATACGTGCCGCGTATTCGATGCTGTCACAAGAACTTGGAAGGAGGTCAGTACGTCATTTGCATGTTAATGTACAAATTTGTATATTCTTAGCTGGTTAATTGCGTGTAAGATGGTGTTGATAGTCTCCCGTTTTCCATATTTAAGTTGATGTTGGAAATATCATTTCTATTTTTGATAAATTTTTATCTCACAGATAGCGCCAATGCACAATCGTCGCTGCTACGTAAGTGTTGCAGAATTAAATGGTGAAATCTACGCGATAGGCGGTTATGACGGTCAAAATCGGTTGAATACCGTTGAGCGATATAATCCAAAAACGAATCAATGGAGCATGATTACGCCGATGAATATGCAAAGATCTGATGCCAGCGCTTGTACGTTGAATGGGAAAATTTATGCAACGGGTAGGTGAGTTTTTATTTTTGCTTTTTTACTCTAACCGTAGTATTGTGAAGGGATAGGGGTGGGTTTTAAAACGAACAAAAAAAACATCGGATGCCTTCGAAATCATTAATTTTTAATTATTTTAGGCGGTTTCAATGGTCAAGAATGCCTATCCACAGCTGAATTCTATGACCCTGTGAGAAATATATGGACTCCGATTCCTAATATGAATCACCGCCGATCAGGCGTATCGAGCGTGGCCTATCGCAATCATGTCTACGTAATTGGTGGCTTTAATGGATTGGCCCGTTTATCCACTGGCGAGAGGTATGATCCAGAAACCGATGATTGGACATTTATTCATGAAATGTGCCATGCGAGGAGTAATTTCGGTTTGGAGATCATAGATGATATGATATTTGCCATTGGAGGTTTCAATGGGATATCTACAATTCCACATACGGAGTGCTATGTGGCTGAGACTGACGAATGGTAGGTATACTTCCGTTAAATTTACGGACGTCTGATTGATTGAAATTATCTTTCCAGGATGGAGGCCACTGATATGAATATCGTGAGATCAGCTTTAACAGCGAATGCTATTGGTGGCCTGCCTAACATTCGAGACTATATACACCAGAATCGGGAACGATTGATGGAAGAACGACGTCAGAGAATGTTCCCTAACAATCCTATACAAGAAGCTATGGAAGATTATGGAAGCGCCGACGAAGAAATGGTCGCAGAGCATGAAATGGAAGATGACAACGATTTTAATTAATAAACAACAAAATTTGGTGTCCCGGAAAACAAATGGATAAGCACAAAGCCTGGTGTAATTTTGAAAAATTATATAAAGGACACGTCAGTACCCCGAAAAATTTGCTTATCCCTCCAAATTTCAGAAATAAAAAATAAAATCAAAATTTAACAAACGGGATTACGGTTTTGATTTAATTTCCTCTTTTCTCTTGTATCATGGGAGTAGTGGTGGGTGGAGGAGATTTGAAATAGCGCATGTCCTTTGACCACTTAGAACTCTATTCCTCAATGAAATAAAAACCAGTGAAGAACAATCTCCCATCGTCAGTCTTTCAGTTGTTGTCGCTAGTTGCAAACATCAAACGAATCCTTTTTTGATTGTTCAGTATGTTGTGGTTACGTCTGGCCACCGTTGTCCTTTTCTGTATTATCTCTGCACTCGCAAAGGATCACTGGCATAAGCCTGGCTGTCACAAAGTGGGTAATACTCGAAAGATTACCATTCCGGAATGTGTGGAATTTCGTATAACAACGAATGCATGCCGAGGTTTTTGTGAATCCTATGCTGTTCCATCGATACCGTGGGGAGGACTGCTTAAACCACCAAAGCCCGTAGTATCAGTGGGTCAATGTTGTAATATGATGGAATCAGAGGAAGTGAGTGATTTTATTTAAGTAAAAAATACTGTGAATTAATTTCCGTTTTATTTAGATTCAAAAGCGCGTCCTTTGTCTGGATGGTGTTCGCACTTTTAAATTCAAATCGGCCGTTAGCTGCAGTTGTTATCACTGCAAAAAGGACTAAACGACACAAATGCAGTCAGCAATGGAATTCTCTGAGCCACTTAATTTTGTTTAAAATATTTATTAAATGAAGTATTGTAATGTAAGGGAAAAAGTAATATAAACGTTATGCAAAGTTAACTCGAATCATTTTTGTGGTTTTGGACTATAACAAATAGTATGTGCACGGGAGCTTTCTCGAGTACGCCTAGCTCTGCTCAAGATGCTTTATTGAATTTATTTCATCTTGGGCTATACTATCAAAGCCAAGTTCCAAAACTAGTCTGGTGCTGGTGTCATCATGGAAGACGACAACGTTAGGGGCTTCACTTCTCGTAAGGCAAATACGCGTCTGTTTTCCAAGCAGAGACTTATGCAATCCTAATGGCCACGAACTAGGTTGTAAAGAGCAGGTGGAAGGGTTTATGTATTTGCATCTGTAGTAACATCTAGACTGCGCTTAAGACCTTGCCTAACCCTTTAACCACTTCCAAAATAGTTCGCGAATGTAAAAACTCTTTGAACTCGGTCATAAGGCTAAATTTTCTATCTTCTCACAGGACGTTTTCTCAGGACCCGAACCTGCATAGGGTCTCCCTGCGTCTTCGATTAGGGTTTACATTGAAGTTTGGTTTTTTAGGAACACCATTATGCGTGGCATGACTCTCTAGGATGTAGGTTGACTAAGCGAATGCTCCCGGACGTAGGTTGGTAAAAAAAAATTAGCTACATTCTTACTGTCTCGATGTAGGTATATACAATGGTATGAGTATGACCCAATCTCAGTAGCACAAAGTTAGTTATTTTACATTTTAAGATGTCCGGCGGGTAAAATGGATGCGATCTATCAGGGTTTATTTTTTTGTAACGAAGGTTGCAGGAGTTCTATCTGTCACGTTGGTGTTAATTGAACGAGTGGTTATATAATAAAATAAGTCGGACTTACTGAACACTTCGAATGTATATTCATATGTATGTATTTTGGCTTTGTTGGTGTAGGTAGCAGCTTCGTCAGCGAACTCATTTCCATTGATGCCATAATGTCCTGTAACCCACATGATTTTGGTTGTGTTGCGATTCTTACTCGTAGTAAGTACATAGGTTTCTTATTTCAACAACTAATGGAATGTTGTTGTTGGGGTTTTGTAAGGCTTTTAATATCGACAGACTGTCTGCACATATGACATGTTTACCACACATTTTGGAAGCCATTCCGGCTTCTAGAATCGCAAACAATTCTGAGGTGAAGATTGATGCAAATTGTGCCAGGATACAAATTCTTATGGTCGATCCATTTTCCAGTATCACGGCGAAGGAGGTGTTAGTAAACGTTTTGGAAGCGTCGGTGAATATGAATTTCCATCCGAATTATTTCAAGTCTGAGGAAACGTTGACCAACAAAATGTGGTATATAGTAGAGTTGGTGTTGGTTTTGCTATGATCTACTACGGCCATTACGAAGCTTTCCCGTGATATCGGCCACGGAGGGAACGTGGCTCAAAAAAATTGCAAAACTGCACTGTAGTCAACTTGATGGACCCGTATGTCTGCAAAATATTATCGATAGCTTTTTGTAGATCTAAGGGGAGTCGGATATCGTGGTCAATGACGACGTTTATAGAGAACGTAAGTTTTGCGTGCAGTTTCGAAATCACTGCATCTCTTCTGTCCTTGATGGTGGGAAGGCCGGCTTGAAATAGGATGTTCTTTATTGGAGAAGTACAGAAGTACAGGTTTTTCTCTTTTTTTTCTTGGGACAGTTCCCGTGGATGTAAATGCCGTAGTCTATTTTACTAAGTATTAACATTTTCGATGTACGGAATACCTCGATTTACGTCGTTTTCGGCACCGAGAAAATGCGACGTAAATCGAAACAACGCAAATCGAAAATAAAATGATCCAACACTCGCACAGTCCATATGGATTGGAAAAGACCTACTCCGAATGATATTGTGCACGAAATCGATATGTGCACATCTGCTAAATAAAAATGACGAAAGAGCCAATTTCGTGAGAAAATTGTGTTTCAAGGAAGGACGTAAATCGAAATTGTAACGACGTTAATCGAAACTGGGAAGTAAAAAACCGGACAACGTAAATCGAGGTATCCCTGTATTACATAGTGTATTTATGAGGACATTGCTTTCTTTGCTTGATATACGAGTATATAATATTTGATAATACTAGCCGTTGCAGCAATTGAGCTCAAGAAAGTGAGTCTTCCAATTATTTTTGAAGACTAGAAGACATAACTCAGTCACATTTGTAATTTGAACATTATTAAAACTTAAGTCTAAAGAGCCAGACAGATCTCATTCGCCTGGGCTAAATTATTTGTAATCTGTAAAAAAAAGTGTGATCTGTGACTCTTATATCGAAACCAATATTAAGTACAAGACCCTGTGTATACAGAAGAGCTAGGGGCACATAAATTGGCACATTGTAGGAATGCAGCTGACTTTTGGAAACGGATAAAAAATGTCAATGGCGGAAGGTACATTATTGACAGGGTGGTGAGCCCTAACATTCTACGAAAGCACCTCAAAAGTGTACTGAACCCAGTTGCGTACAGTACAGTAAGCTTCCAATATGCGCCACCTAGGTTTGTGAGTGACATTCTGGACAATACGATAACACATTTTGAGGTTACAGAAGCACTGTGTGATCTGAAGGATGACAAAGCAGCAGGCTCGAATGGGGTCCCTTCAGAGTTTTGAATACAAGTATGGCACCAATGAGCTTCACGATAGACTGACCGGCTTGTTTAATAATATTATGGAGTACGGATGTGTCCCTCACCGATTTAAGGAGGCATTCATTTTCCCTATCCACAAAAAGGGCTGTACATTGGATCGAGGAAATTATCGGCGTATTTCCTTTTTGAATGCATCCTACAACATTTTTACGGCGATCCTTCAAAAACCATTAAATGCAGGGATGGAAGCCAATAACTTACTGAATGAATTCCAGGCGGGTCCTACATCAGGGTACTCTACAATCAACAATATACTTGTAATAAGTAGCATTGCAAAGTCATTTCTTTCGCAAGGCAGCCTTCAACTCGGTGGATAGAACTGCCCTATTATATAAGCTCTACTCTTTGGGAATGTCGCTGAAATTTGGAAGGCTATGGGAAATCTATATGCTGATACTAAAGCGGTAGTTTGGGATGGAGATGTTCTATCGCCATGGTTCCACACGCACTCAGGAGTACGACAGGGATGTCCCTAAAAATATGAACATGGAACAAGGAAAAATTCGTGAAATCTAAAACGGTCATTAATGTAGCTTGGAAAAATTGTTTCAACAGCAAATATATTAATCATAGCAGCAAATTTAGGGTTTTCGAAGCTATGTCCGAGTCGATCCTGTTATATGCGGTGCAAGTATGGGGCAGAAGGCAATACCAAACGGTAGAGAAGCTACTAAGATTTTATGTGAAAAGAATATTCTGCCTTCCGGCAAATACACCTAAATACATGCCTATGCTCGAAGCAGACTTAATTATTTAAGCTACAGGTAGATTGCGTATTAAAAGCTCTAAACATGCCAGCCACTGTCTCCCAAGAAAAGCATTTCTGAATGCTGTGCAAACAAAAACTGGTTGGTACAGGGAATGGCTGGATCTGGCTGATGGATGTGGGATCGTTCTGAGAGAGGACAGCACGAAAAACTGTGACACTTAATTGTACGAGCTCATTATAACGCTAGACGAGCAGGCTAGAACGAGATATGCTGAAGAGGCAGCTGGTTCAGTACATAGGGCAATCTACAATAAGCTCAACCAGAACTTGCAGAATAACAATTATTTCCATGATAATTACAAGATAGAAGAAATAACGATGATACTGAGACTGCGTGGTGAACTCTTAAACCTGAACTACGTACCCCACGGGGAGAGCTTGCCTATTATATGCAACATGTGCAACATGTGGAGAGAGAATATGTATTCCATTTTATGGGAAGATGCCCGATCCTACGAGAAACAAGAAGGTATGGATTTGGATATGAAAGGAAACAACCTTACGAAAGATAGAGTGCGACCGGATCAGCTGGTATTACCACGTTCAAAGAAGAGATCACGTGAACCCTGTTAAAAAGGCATCGCAAGGCAGGCCTTTAAACGCCTGGATCACACCGGAATTTCATTGGCCTCAGTAACCGAGTGATCGAAAATCTGAAGGCTTGCCGATATTTTCTGAGGTCAAATAGGCGGATCAATAAAAATGCGGTGAAGTGGGAGAGTTATGATCCCATGTTTTCAGATCATTACCTTGCCGAAATAGGAAATAGGATAACCAGGCAGACGGCAAAGCCATGCTAAATTTTGATTTTGTACTATATTAGAAAATATTAGATGAATAAATAAAATCTTTAAAATCTAAATCTAAAATCTATATACTATATAAAGTTGGAGCAATGGCTCATTAAGTGCTTAGGCCTAGCTTCTCGCAACAATTGGTGTTGTGTGGGTTATATTTTGCGCATGAATGGAAGGGACCTACAGTTTTGTGCCGTATCAAATGGGAATTTTTGTTTTTGACAACAAATACTCTCAGAAGTTTGTCAAACGTTCGCGAGAGGTGGGACCGTGAAAATCTGTTTGGTGTTTTCTGTGATTCGAATATGGAACCTCACGCGCAGTGGTCCGACACACTAACCACTGCCCCACTGGGTGCACTGTTTTTGTTTAGGTCATTGTTTTTTCATAGAATGCATACATCATCCGCTTATAGGCAATGATCCACATTTTTGTATTTCGGCAAATTGTTTCTTATTTCATCGGAAGCAATGCAAAAAAGGATTGCAGACAATGGCGACTCTTGAGAGATGTCATTGTGCAGCGGAAATGAATTGGGAAAAGTATTGTTCAGTTTAACACAGAGTTCTATATTACACAAAAATGACTTAATGCAACGTTGTTTGGGCCAATACCCGAATCGCTAAGCTTATTTGAAACGATATGCACCCAGATCTGGTCGAAGCCTTTTTCGAAGTCCTGAGACAAAATTGAGACATGGCTTATGGCGGATAATGAAATCTATGTCAAGTAAAACATCAGTACATCGTCTGTTTGGTTTAAAACTGACCTGATTGTAGCTTATCAGATTCTTAGTTTCGGTGAATCAAAGTAAAATTGTTGCCACACATTGCTCTAGTAGCTTGGCTATACACGGGAGAAGGGAAAGCGGTCGATAACCGTCAATTGTGATTTTATCCTTATGTGGTTTTGGATCAAATGCATTAAACTATTATATTTGTAAATGAACTGAAAATAGAAAATAATAAAATATCTTTTTATTTCATCAGCTAAAACTACAACAGACATTGTAATAAGTAAATTGTTAACAATATCATCTTCTTTCCGTTCTTATAGTGTCTCTCCTGTTAAGAGGTTGACTGTCCTTTTGATTTCTTTTCGCTGATTAATTGCTGACAGTCCAAAACAGTCTTGCAGGTTTTTCATCCACTTTGTTCTTTGTCTTCCTGCTGATCTTCTACCTTCTATTTGTCCTTGCAGAATTACTTGCAGCAACTGGTATGTATTTTTCGTTTCGCATACCATGTCCCAGATGTTCCAGATATAAAATGTATCCTCGTCTTACTCCTCTAAGAATATCAAATTCTTGTGGTTCTTTCCCATTCAAGAACACCAACGAAGTTATTTGTAATTTTGAAAACTTATCAGAGCTAAATCAAAGAATAATAAAATATATCTCGTGTGAGAAAAAAAAAAAAAAAACGTATAGGCTTTTTGATTATAATATCTTAAATGATATTTAAGTCTCTGCCGTCGATTCCTTTGTTTCTTAATATGTACAACAGGTTAGTGTTGCACTTTATCGAAAGCTTTTTCGCAGTCTATAAAACATACAGGTTTTTCCATTCCATTCCACAAACATCTTCAACTTCCTTACACCAAATTTTATTATTAGTAGCGACTTCAACGCGAAACACCCCTTCTGGGGTTCAAGGTACGCCTCTCAGAAAGGTAGAAAGCTTTATAATGCAGGTATGCAATGCAGTTGTGATTTTCACTCGACGGGTAAACCAACATATTGGCAGACTGATAGAAATAAGATACCAGATCTGATCGATTTCTTTATTGTTAACGGAATATTTGGCAACTGTATAAAAGTTGAAGAAAGCTTTGATCTCTCCTCTGATCATTCTCCAATCATTATGACGATAAGCGATGCTCTGATTTAAAAAGTAGGACCGGTCAGATTAACCAGCGCGAAAACTAATTGGGATGGTTTCAAAAAAGATATTGAAGCAAATATTGAGCTGAGCGTATGACTTAAAACGCCGTATGAACTTGAAGTTGAAATTGATCGCTTCGTCGAAATCCTACAGAATGCCGCGTGGAAGAATACTCCCAAACCTAAGAAAACGCTGTCCAGCTACATTCAAACTTATCCGCAGGAAATAAAAGAGATAATTAAGGGGAAGAGAAAAGCGCGAAAAATGGCAACAAACTCGGGCTCCGCAACGTAAACCACATCTTAACCGTTTGTGCAACTCACTAAAAAAATCTATTAAAAACCTTAAGAATAATGAAATGCAAACTTACCTAGAAAGCTTAACGGCAGAAAAAGATTGTAATTACTCATTTTGGAAGGCTATAAAAGGTATTAAAAAACCTCAAATTCAAGCCGCCCCAATTAGGAAAAATCAAGAGGAATGGGCCAGGGATAAAGAGAAAGCGCAAGTTTTTGCCACCCACCTGGAAGAAACTTTCAAACCGTTTGATGGACAAGCTCTTCAAAATATAAATTCGTCTTATATAGCCAATAGCGTAATAAGAAATGCGACACTTACCGAAGAAATAAAGAAACTTAAACCTAAGAAGGCTCCTGGATACGACCTAATTACGGGAGAGGTTCTTCAAGCCCTACCAAGAAAAGCTCTAATTAAGCTTCTGTTCATTATGAACGCCGCACTTAGACTAGAATATGTTCCCAGTTAATGGAAAGTCGCCGAAGTCATAATGGTCCTTAAGCCCGGAAAACCGCCGAATGAAAAAACGTCTTATAGACCGATTTCGCTTCTTCCAATTATATCCAAGGTGTTCGAGAGAATATTGATTAGGCGAACACAGCCGGTAATAGAAGAAGGGCATCTCGTTCCGGATCATCAATTCGGATTCAGAAGTAAGCATTCTACAATTGAACAAGTACATCGAATAACACATGTAATCGAAAAGTCACTTGAAGAAAAAAGATTTGTTCAAGCGTATTCCTTGACGTCTCTCAAGCCTTTGACAAAGTCTGGCATGAAGGCTTAAAGTTTAAATTACGACAAGTTCTGCCAGAGCACCTATATAATATTTCGAAGTACTACCTTACGAATAGACTATTCTGCGTCAAATGTGGGACGAATAATCAGATTTTAAGGAAATAATGGCTGGGGAGCCGCAAGGAGCCGTTCCTGGTCCAGTTTTATATTATACACTCGTGATATACCGCAAGTAGAAGGCACTGAGCTAGCTACATTTGCCGACGACACTGCTATCTTGACAGTAGGTAAAACGGTCGAAGATACTACAGAAAAACTGCAAGAAGCTTTGGATAGAGTAAATGAATGGACAAAGGTTTGGCGAATCGCACTCAACGAGACCAAATCTGTTCATGTAAGAAAGAAAATAAGAAAATAAATAATTTGCCGATCTCTTCAAACTCGGTTCAAATTCCGTTTGCAAACGAGGCTAAGTATCTTGGAATGACACTTGATGCAAAGCTGAAATGGAAAACGCACGTTAAGAAAAAGCGCAAAGAACTAAATAATAAATATAGAGAAATGTATTGGTTACTTGGAAAATATTCCAAGCTTAATATAGAGAACAAACTGCTTTTATATAAGCAAGTGCTAAAGCCTGTATGGACATATGGTATACAACTCTGCGGTTGTACCAACATAAGTAATATTAAAATTTTACAAACTTTTGAAAACAAAGTGCTAAGAGGTATTGTTAATGCGCCATGGTATGTCAGAAATAGCGATATCCATAGAGATCTTGGCATTAAAACTATAGAAGACGGAATTGAAACCTACGCGAGAAAGCATAGAAGTCGACTAGAAAGTCACGTAAATATAAAAAGCTGGGTCCGCCTTTGGCTTGAGAGCGAAGTAGTGGTGCGTGTAATGAATCTATTCCTGTTTTCTTCTCAGTTCCCAGTGGGAGCTGGCCAACTTCAGATAGTCGGTTTTAGTGGGTGGGTAAAAGGTGGAGTCCGTTCCCAAGGAAGTGAATCTGGCTACGTTTATTCCGGAGTGGCCTGGCACCCAGATTAACTTGGGTTTTGGGTATTGTCTACTGATATTGTCGCGGATTGTGTTTATAAAAGCGGATCGGTGTCTTATGTTCCGTATAGCGTTTAAAGTGGAGAGGCTGTCTGAGCAAATAACCGTTTTCCTATTTAACGTTATCGCTAGTTCTGTGGCCTTAGGAACCGCTAAAGCTTCGGTGGAGAATATCGAGAAGTAGCCCGGTATCTTTTCAGCATATACATATAATGTGACCTTGGCTGTTAACTATGGCATAGCCAGTACCCTCGTCACTTTTGGAGCCGTCTGTGTAAAATATATCCCAAGTTGTGTTGAACGGACTGATTTTTTCATTAAAAAGTTGGAGATATGTTTCGTTCGGTGTACGTCCTTCTTTAACTTAGAGAGCATCGTGTCTACTACGTTTTGTGGTAGCGCCCCAAGATATAATTCTCCTCCAATACAATCGAATGCAGTAGATATTTGTGTATAATGCTAATGCAATTTGAATGCAATTTGATGCGAGTAGAGCCCCAAAAACCCAGTAAAATAGATTCCAAATTCTCTGGCTGAAAGCTTTTGAAAAGAAAAAAACTAAAATAAAATGACTTACCTCCTTAAAAGACGCTCATGACTCGGGTATTCAGTGTTACTTTGCGACTTCATGTTCCTGATCATGATAAGATTACCAATGAATAAGCCGTTAAATACTGTTTTTCTAATTTACTTATGTTTTTGTCCCAAGCTAACATTTTATCAACTAAAATTAACAAATTTCCCCTTTCATCATTCGTTCACTGAAATTTCACACTATCTCCGGTGCCTGTCTCACAAAAATGACTTCATTTGCATTTTATTTGAACCGTTCCGCGACATTTGAAATAGGACGTACAGAGCCGAGATGCCAAGGCCCACTCCACCCCCGATGGCACACTTTCGCAGTCCAGCTACAAACAGAAACCAAAGCTGTAAGCACTGCACTAGGGACAATTGCAGCTGCAATCTTACCTGAGGATTTGTATAGGAAGCCCGTAGCTGTGCCTGCCAGTACTGTGTTAAAATCATCATCCTCTCCCCTTGCGAACTGCAACAGTACTCCAAATGCAGAGTACATCACAGCCAGTGTACCGAGTGTGTTTGCAGTTGCGGACCCTTGTTTCATCACGTGGTTCAGGAGCCTGGAAATACTCTAGTCAATGTCAATCGCCTCAGACGAACCCACCTAATGCCCTTACTGTGTTCTTCTTAACTTCCCAGTCTGTTGCAGGGCGGCTGTTGTCCTCATACCATTATAGAGCCCAGCCACTCCACCGATTCCCGCACCAACCATCACCGAAGAGCCGATCTGTGAGAAGGCCAACTCGAAGCGACCACGTTGTTTGTTCGCACCTTCGGGGAAAATGAACTCTGGCTGTGCCTGCTGGAGGAATCTGGGGTCATAGTTGAGGTACGGCGACAGGGGCGTACGTAAACGTGCATCACGTTCCGAGGTGCTGGCTGCAATTAGAGAAAAATCTTGCAAATCCTGCTGAGACATTGCGTAATACGGACACTCACGCGAGGGGGGCGATTCCAGTGCCAATGGCTTGCTCAAATAGTCGTCATTCATTGTTTGCTGTGTTATTTATAATATATACACTTAAGCACGAGTAAATTTTTCTTCTTTATGAGAAAATAAATTAGAACGTGCAATTTATCGACACCACTATTTTTTCCAGCTTGTCAAAGGGTGACAGATTTCTTCTGACAGACGGTTCTTATCAGTTTTCGTTGAGTTCGTGTCCATTCACAGTGGAGTGTGAAGTGAATTTCGTCACTGTTTATCGAAGTGGAAATGAAAAATTTGAAGCTTCAATGGGGAATGAATATTTATTTTAATAAAAACTAGCCGAAAGCCCTGGTAGCTAGTGCTAAGTCTAATATTATAATTTATTATATGTTAATAGAGTTTAATAATAATAATAATAATATTTATTTTAATAGGATTTATAAAGCACTAGAGATTCTCAAAATTCGTGGGTGACAAAGATCTCGCAAGTGCTATGATTTCGAACAATATTACAAGAACGGTGGGTCAAATTTTACCATACCAGAAATGTCGAAAATTTTAAGAAATTTTAGTCCGATAAAATAGCTTATATGCAGTACGTTTCCACCAAAAGATAAACTGAGTTCTAGGAAGAAAGATTAGAACTCAAAGGACTCTATTAATAAAAATAGCCTAATCGGACTTTGGACGGTCTTTAGAAAGTATGTAATTCTAATAGCTTATATGGCGGATGTGCAGCCATTTTTTTTTTTGTCTCGGGCACTTGATGTACGTATTTATTTTTAGTATAACTACGGTTGTTATGGACCGATTTTGATTAATTTATTTTTTTTTTTTTTTTGTTAATTTATGTTATTCTGTCTATGCAACGAATTCAATTCAATTCAATATTTTGTCTGCAGTTTTGCTGTCAGCACAAGGTATTTTATCAGAAATTTAAAAAAGAAATGCAATTTTCCGCATTTTAGGTATTTTAAAATCTTGCCAAACCGTGCATAAGGCATAGTATACGTATCTGTTTTTTCCTATTTCTTTTTAAAATAAATAGCTAACCAACGTCATAACAAAATCCCGGCACGTACATTTTACTCTCACACATAAAACTCCAGAAAGTAAAAATTTCGCGAAGCAATTCCACAAAGTGGTACGCGGTTCTTGACCAAAATGTTCACTTTGTTTCAATCTAATTTAAGTTTTATTCATATTTCAAGATATTGCAATTATTGAATAGTTTTCCCGCAAAGTTTAAGGCAGGAGATTGCTCTGATAGAATGTTAAAAACAAAATAGAATTTTTTATTGTTTTTAATATTTAGTAAGGAAATACTGTTTTTCAAAAAGTTATTTTGAAACATATTTTAAGCAATTGTTCATGATTTTGTTGGAAATTTATTTTAATCCAGGCTTTGACTTGACGAAAGTAAATGTTGTTTTATTAAAAATGCTCTCCTATTATGACTTCGGATGTTGATAAGACTTCTGGGTAGCTCGTTCAGGACGATTGATACTATACACCTCAGTTTAAATTTCCATAGACATTATAGATTTGAGGTACATGTAGCAGCCGCTGGGCTTAACTTCTTGTATTGACACAGTATTTTAAAGGACTTTGGAAAGGGTTATCATCGTAATATTCTAGAACAACTGCCATCTTGAAGTCATTTGATAAGCGGAGAACTTTAAAATCGTCCCTAGTCATTTCTTTCAGGGCTCTGCTCTGTAGTTTCTCCAGAGTTTCTTTTTGTCACTCCACCCCATGTAAAAACGCCATATCAAAGCTGTGATTGTATTTGTGAAAATTACACTTGCTACAATAGCGGTTGTGGCGTATAATTTTTCAAGTGAATTAATGCAAACAACGAGCTCTTTAGTTTACGGTGAAGATTTGTAATGTAAGTACCCCATCTAAAGGTGCAGTCTTTTGGCCTCTTAGTACTTATAGGTCCTAAATTCTTCGATGCATAACGCGATTTAGGTGAGAAATCAGAAGTTCCTAGCGAATTCCAAAGCTTCAAGTGCTCAGTACTATTAACTTGCTAGTACTGAGCACTTGAAGCTAGTAAACTGTCAGTTTCATACAATGTCTACAAACTTTTGGCGTTTTTAATAGCGGCAGCAATAAAAAGCCTCCAAAGTGCAAATAGGAACTACACCCCCTAGCAAAATATAGTATCTTGTAAAACACAAAGTGATTTTTTAATGCCGTGCCTTAAAAGCAAGTTTGTAATATAAAGGAAAATACGTTTAAATTGAAATTGCTTTCATGTGTTCCTGAGAGAAAGCATTTGTGTTTGGTATATCACTATTTGGAAGAGAGAGAGGCATCATGAATAGACATGCTTTTAATTTATTGCTGAATCCGTTTTCCAAATCATTGTGGGGTGTTCCAGAGGAAATAATGGCGATCAAATAAATAAATAAATATCTTGGTATAGAAAAACGTGATATCGCCACCATTTTGTACACTCAATTCAAAAGAAGCTCTAGATTATCAACCGTCTCTCATAAAGTTGGGGAGGCAGTTTATTATTCGCCTTTGTAGGGTGCCGGGTTATTAGGGCATTTTAGGTAACTGAAAGGCTCATGAGCTCGCCAGACACCATACAAAAATATCCATCCTAGTAAGAAAAGGTACCTCAGGTATACTAAGCTAAAGCTGAATACTTTCGAAAGAACAAATCTTAGGGTACGTCCATAGTGGTCGCAATCCAGCTTTTCGCTTTCTCGCTTTCCAGCCGCTCGTTCATGCTGGTTAGAAATAAGGCCGCCGATGAATGGGTGCGTCCATAGTGAGCATCTATGGCACAGTACCTTTCGAATAATATAATGTCGTTTTCCATTGGTTTCACTCCGGATTTTTGATTCCAATGGAACATCGTCTTCTGCTTACTTTTGCGTGGGTTGGTGAATGTCTGATGTTTTATTTAATTTTTTCTCTCTCTTTATCGATTTAGTATTGGATCACCTCTCATTAGTTCGGAGATGAGAATCATGAGCCATCTAAACCCGAGGTCTCCCGTCTGGTCCAACCGGTTTTTTTTTTTGAGTAATTGACCGCCTCAATAACTTCTTTAGCTTTAATGTTGAGTATATCTTCAAGGTATGGGCGACTCTTGGAAAGTATAGCCGGTGAAACTGTTCATTCAAAAGTCGTTTACAATACTGCCGCCACCTATGCAGAATTTTGTCGTCATCCACAAGACGTAGGTCATGAGCATTGTTAATGAACTTTGACGAACCATTCTCCTGATCATTCTCCCTTCTTTGGGTTTCTATTTTGAAGATGATTGCGCTCTTGTCCATATTGTGTCATCGCAGATCCTAGATAGCCTGATTCGCATCAGCAACCGGGGAAGATATTTTCTCCAGCTTACGATATAGGCCCTCCAGAGTACGGAAGTATCTTCGTAAGTATTTTTCTTTATTGTCCATCGGGGCATTTTTTTGTTATTCTACTTGTAACAATTTTTCCCCAAAAATTTATGTAATAATCAATTTCAAACCAAAAAAACATCCTTATTCGAGGATGCTGGACGTACATATACAAAACAACTTACAATCTTCTGCCCCGACAATTTTCTGGATCTATTTCACCTGAATCCTCTCTTAATTCTCGTGGCTGTGAATAAATGCCTCGTTGGTACAACATTCAGTTGGTAATAGGTTGTGGAGAACCAGACTTCACTTGGAAGTCAACTATCTCATTACAATTCATCTCTGATTTCTCTGATCTCTGATTTCTCCGGCAATATTGCAGACAGGAAAAACCGTTAAAATTGTTCTTATTTAAATACAGTTAATTAGACTATAGTGAGATTCTGGCAATACCCCTGAACTAGTTTGTTTCTTATTGGGAATATACATAATTTTCCTAAAGCAACTCCCATAGTAGATGGTTGAAGAATTTCATTGGTTTATTTAAAGTTTTAATTAAACATTTATTTTGTATTTGTCCCTAGCTACATGAAATTGAATCCAACAAACAGGCATTGTGCCCTTACAAAATGTGTTCTCTCTGTCTCTGCCCCATTCACAATGATCAACTGTCAATGATTGTTTTCATTTTATTCCTCTCATTCGTTTAGTGCATGATCTCGCTTTTTCCTCAATTTATCATCAGTGGTCGTTGCGATTAGTTGTGGTGCTCACATATTACACATAAAGGAAGCAAAGTATAGAGAAGGTTCCGTTTCCCCAGTCTATAAGTTCCCAATAAAAACTAAATTAAATGGCGTCAAGTGATGTTAAATTGTCCAGACTCTTTAGGCTTGCACAAAAATTCAACAACTTCTACTTAACCGGTGAGTAATTGCACAAGAATTTTGTATTTTCACTAAACAACCGGGTATTTGCAATTTCGCCCTTTTTCCTCTCATCCTCTTGGTCTTGAAATCCCATCTAATATCGGAGGAACGAACCGGGCGGCTTATCGATTTGTCCAAAGTAAAGTTTTGTTCAAAAAATATATGTATATTAGCTTTGTTGGTTTGGTGGGAGGAATTTTTGTAATTTCGAAATTTACACAAAATTCCTCGACTGTAACAGTCGGACGAGACTGTTTCTGTGTTTTTGGCGATTATGAAATCATTTGTTGTTGCTTGTGTATGCATCTCTCTTCTGTCTGTATGGTGAGAGATGTCGCCCCCCAAAGTACAGTGTTTCTAATGGAATCAAGGTAACAGCACTTGCCACCACTTTGTTGAAGTCTTCTGTTGGTGCAGGGGGTGGCAGCGAGCGAGTGGTTGATCAATTTTGCTGAGGTTTGCTCATTCTCCTTTTGGCGAATGGTTTATCTTCGTCTCGGCCATTTGGCTATTTTTTCGTCAACAAACACTTCGCATACTGACACACATGTATAGGTATGCATATACCTGACGTAGTTTACTTTTTCATGTTTTGACATATAATTTGTTTATATTTTTGTCTCTAGATGAAAAGCCCTGTTGTACATCGCCATGCCGACTCAAGATATGTTGTACTGAATCATACCCTCTTTGTTGATATTTATTTATTTTTTCGGTTTTCTTATCCAGCGAAGTTTCCTTTGTTTATTTAGTAACTAATTGTTGATAAGCAATGGAAAAAAGCTGTTTTAAGTGGTTTGGTCGTCGTCGTAATTTTATCGCGTAATTCAGGTGGATGGCGCTAACTGATGTGGCACTTATACTGTAGGTACAAATACTTGGACTAAGGTCCATCTATTGGAAGATTAGTGACTAATCGACCTGCCTACCTACCTTTGTACATCTAAATTGAGTCAGCTTTTCCTCACGTGTATGCGCTTAATTAGCTAGACACTAAAAACTAGAAAAGTAGTTGCTATCTCTACTAGGTATATCACATACAAAAGGTAAAAGAGCCGGCATTTTTCGATGGCTCTCTTTGAATTATTATTCATTATCATTGTTTGTCATGTGCTTTGTTAGAAACGTGCATGGATATCAATAAAGGTGAATCAGAGTCGGGTTCTCGTTTATCTGTTTGCCATCTTGTTCCTTGTACCGTGCGCTTTTTGGTTATTTTATGACTCATTTACGATCTAGACAGCAGCATCAAAGTCGATAAAACTAATATACGTACATATGTAATTATTTCCATTATAGGCCATATAAGTATGTACATACTGATTAGATATCATCACACACAGCCATAAATTGATTTCTCGATCAAACCGGCGAAATTCTGTATGTAGAAACAATTTGAATGCGTGAATAACAATGCTAATGATTTATTTTGAATGACAAAAGAGTAAACACCGCATTATTGAAGAGAAACTTCGCTATATAGACACCAGGTGTGTCCTTAGTGGATGACGCAATAACTCTTGAGTTGATGAACTTTTACGATACTAATAGCAGTGGACGTGAATACTGCTTCAATTACTTTGCAGTGTTCAAGGTGGCAAGATATTTGAATCACCACCACTCGAACTATCTTCCATAGCCGACATGTCGTTGTTACACCCTCTTCTTTCCCACCCCCGTTAGCCATTGAATGAATTTAGGCTGTTATTTATATGGTTTCCTTGGAATATTTGCAGTCAACAGGGACCAACGTCTATGGCAGCGTTTTTCAATCCTTTTGGGATCTGTAGCATTATTTTATGCGACAAAATTAAATGTTTTTACTTACATTATGTACATACATGTTAACTCGGAAGTAGTTGTAGCATATGTGTTGTAGACTTGTGCATACATACAGTCAGTTAAACTTATATTCGTACACATCTGCGTTTTATTCACTTATTGGCCTTTTATCGTTAGCGAATCGAATAAAAAATTGACAAATGTAACAAAAAAAAATTGATTCGCCTGAAATACCAAACGCTAGCGAAAGTCCAGTCACATTAGGTCCGTTCGCGTACTTTCCAAACCAAAATGATGAGAGTAAAAACTCTTAGCGGAAAATCTAAGCAATAGTAGGTACTTCGATGAAAAGCGAGCCATTTCGAGCCATAAATTAAACTCGTGTGAAACCTAGCAGATGCATATTAAGTTAAAAAGGAATGTTTTGGGAGAACACTCACACATCACAGCATTTTATTCAAGATACTTTAAATCATTTTTTTTTATGTCTATTGACTATTTGAAATGGAATCAAAAACTCTTCGACTCATTTAGCAACCAGCTTAATCCACTTGGCAACGAATTTTTCGCCAACTAAGTCAGATTCACGCGAATAATTCGACTCGCTAATGATAATAGGCATATTAGTTTTACTTATTGATAATACCAGTCGCTAATAAAAGGTGGCGATTTCCTAAAGCAGTAACTTTGCTTGTAAATAATTGGTTCTGTTTATTTAGACGTTTGAATTAGTTTCGATTATGTTGCGAAGATACATATCGGTCAAATTGGCCCACCAGAGTTTATGCACATTCGAGCATTTCCCATGACTTTTCTCAAAAGTTCTGGCGATGAATTCTCCACTTCTTATCGGATGTTCTTCTTTAGGGCCGCCAATGTCACTGGCTTGTTCTGATAGAGTTAAAAAAAAAAACCATTGAAAAAAATCTGGAATGGTCAAATCGTTCGATCTTGCGGACCAGTACCTATCGCCAAAACGACAGATTAAGCGGCCGGGGAACGCGCCGAATGTCCACGGTCGCCGTGTTGTGTGTGTGGTTGCTGGAATCACAATTAACGAAGATCTGTAGAAAATCTTGGAATGGGGAAAGCAAACCTTGTGGAGTTCAACGCGAATAAAACACAATCCACCACAACCGTGCATTTACTGCGTGTCATAGTAAACTCTGTAGTAACATGGCATAACGACATCGCAACATCGCAAAATCAGCTTCAATTAAGAAGAGTTATCTTTCCAAAACAAATAAGTACTTTACACCGCCGCAACTTCTTCTTTTATACAAAGCACAAGTAAGGCCGGGGCTTGAGTTACAGCAGGAGTTACTAAGCTTGATCGAATAAGTTCAAAGATCCGTGAAGGCCTTCACGTTAACGAAAAATAGAGTGCGATCGGCTCACCTGGTATTGCCACGTTCAAAGAGAGATCATTTGAACCCTGTTTAAAAGGCAATATCAATGAACATTCCATAGAAATCGCGAAGGATGGGCAGGCCTATAAACGCCTGGATCATGTATGTAATACACCAGCATTTGATTGCCTCAGTAACGAAGTGATCCAAAATTAGGAGGCCTGCCGATATTTTCTGAGGTCAAACAAAGAACCCCAAAGGCGAATCAAAAGCAAGGCAGTGAAGTGAGAGGGTTATGATCATAACCTCGCCGAAATAGGAAGAAGAAGAAGAAGACCGGGGCTAAAGTACTGCTCTCATGTTTGGAGCTCGACCCCAAAGCAGTTTCTATGTAAATCTGCTTGACAGCATCCAGAGGCAAGCAGTTTGCTTAGTAGAAGATCCAGCATTTATGTCCAACCATCAATCTTTGGCTAATCAAAGGCAGGTGGTAGATTTACGCCTGTTCTACAGATACTACCATGCCAGTTGTTCGGAAGATCTCTACAGAATGATCCCTAGAAACTCGACCTTTCATTGTCCCACCAGGCAGGCCACTAGCGCACACAACTTTCGTGTTCACCTGGCAACCGCAAGGACATCATTCTATCAAAATTATTTTTTTTACTGCGCAAGCAATCTTTGAAACTCACTCCCAAGCGAAATGTTTCCAAAAAACTATAATCTGCAACAATTTAAACGCAGAATCTACAGACATCTGCAGGCATCTCGGGGCGCTGGGTTTCGCCTTTCCCGAGATTTTCTATACGCATAAACGACGCCTTACATAGAAAAAAAAAAAAAAAAACTGTTAGCTAAAAAAAAGAGATATGTACATGTTATTTTGCACAAGAATTGGTGTTGCTCTTAAGTGCTTTCGTAAGCTTTAGAGTAATTAAAACGCAATGAAACAAAGCAATAAGCCTTAAAGTCTGGTAAGACGTACTCTCAAACATCTTCTCCACCATCTGTATTTGTATAACTTAGTTGAGAGGATAAAGAGGTAAGAAAAATCCATTTTTTTCGCATTTACCCGTAGAACCTAGAAATTCATTCTTGCAAAAGACTACAGTTGGGCTAAGTCGTGAATAACTATGAACAATATTTTCCGAGCTCAAATAGGCGAACCACCCAGGCGGTGAAGTGGGAGGGTTATGATCCCTTATTTCCTCGCCGAAATAGGAAGAAGAAGAAGAAGGTACAACTATGAACGTTATTTCTCATTCACTGTGAACACAACCTGTGAATGTGAATTCACGATAATGCAAATATAAATAAGTATGCAAGTAATTCAACAAGCACACTGATGTCAACAGATGAATAAATCGGGACATATTTTTGTTTACAATCGCCTAATAGTACCCGCTATTCTCTCGATTGTAATGTGTAATAAAACAAATTGTTTAGGATTCGATTCGATTGTAAGATTAATTCGCAATAGCCCATCTAACTAAATAACACGTGGAAACCAAAACAAATGTGTTTTGTGTTCTGAGTGTAGCCCCGCGAATAATATGCAATAATATTGTTTGTGTACCCAAGGCTGCATCACATATCAGGACGTTAGCTGTGAATCGTTTGTTGCGAATACAGAAATGTCATGTGAAAATGTTCGTTTTATCCATACACAGTTTATTTTTAAGTCACTCATAGGGTGCAAATGTAAATTTTCATTCGCAGTGAATACTTCAAAGGTCGTGATTTTGTGCCCATTCCTACAAGAGATCCAATCCGTATGAAAACAGTGGGATGGTTTTGGCTGTTATTGGTCGGAGAGATGAGCTCCACCGAAGTGTGCCGATCCTATCTAGCAATTTCTTGGTCATCAACACAGAGTTGGCATGTCATTCTTTCTTTTTTCTTTGTTATTCTAATAGCTGGGGTTGAGTTCCAGCACAACTATCTTTATTGCCTTGTTTGTCCGTAGATAATCCTTTACATGTCATCAGGTGATCTTCGTTTATCAGTTGGTTTGAGTTGCAGAGTACACTCTGCTGTTGTTTGTATCTTGAGTCTGTAAAGATGAGAAACAAGGCAGTCGTGTCCTGTATGTTTTTTTTTTTTTTTTTTTTTTATAATTTGCGCGCACTCAAAGGGTTATGAATACCTTTAACATGCTTACACACAGTGCGGGCGTTTGGAAAGGAAAGATAGAGAGAGAGAGAAAGATTTTGGTGTAGTGGTTTTTGAAGCTCAGTTGTTTATGCTTCAGCTATTCTCTGGGGGTGGCGTCCAGATAACTGGGGAGATTTTTTTGTTATTATTGTCATTGCTTCTGATTCACAGTACTTTTTTCCCGATAACCGATGTCAAGGGCAAATCATCATCAACAGAGCGAACAATTTTTCCAGCCACATGACCAAGCTACTGCCAGTGTTATGCCTTCGCAGTAGTGTTCACAGAAGCTTTTGCAAATAATCGGACTGACTTTATATATTTCATGAGAAATAAATAAATGCTTGCTGACATCAGGATTTGAACCATGAACCATTAGCGTGGCAATTGACGATGTTACCACTACACCATTGACTTGTTTTCGCTATTCTGTTCTGTTCTTCCCACTTTTTCCCATGATTGTTGTTTGATGTTCTTTTTCGCCGTAGTTGTTGTATTGATACTGTCTTGCAATTTCTTGATCGTAAGAGACGGAGTTGGCATACTTCCGAGGAGTTTTTGTCTATCATTTTCAGATGGTAATAGATGAAAACAGATAAACAGTCTTGGAAGTGATTTAAAAAGTTGAATCTGGTCAAGTTCCATCCACTATCCACTCTTTAACTCTCCTCTATACCGTTTCCTATCTACAGCAGCACAGATATATTGGAAAGGTATAAAAGGCCCAGGAGAGAAAACTAGGCGACAACAAGAAACATCTGCACGAAACAAAGGCTACTTTGGGCTCTAAACACCTTTCAAACGTTTAAAGCACCTGAAGCGGATGAACGTAAACTTCCCTGCCCTATTACAAAAAAGCCATGAAATCATTATGCCACACCTCCTAGGACTATTGAGAAGCAGCATAGCACTTGAGCATATACCAAGAATCTGGAGAAGGGCAAAGGTAAAAGAGACACCACTTCACCAAAATCCTTTAGACTTATCAGCCTGACCTTATTCATGCTAAAGACGTTAGAAAAGGTCATAGATAATCACCTAAGGATGACGGTGCTGGAAAGAAAAAATACCTGTCCACCACAATCAACATGTCTACAGAGCAGGAAGATCCACTGAAACCGCGCTCTACCAGCTGACAAGTTGGGTTCAGGTTGCACTGGAGAACAAAGACACGGCAGTATTGGCTTTTCTAGACATCAAATAATCCTTCGATAACACCTCCCATGAAACAATTATGAGAGGTCTCCAAATAAAAAGAGTAAACCACACCACACGTAATTGAATGTGTGAGATGCTGAGAACTAAGACAGAGGTGGGAAAAAAAACCATGACAATAACTACCACTAGATGCTGCCCACAAGGAGGGGTATTATCACCATTGATGTGAAGCCTAGTAGTAGATGAATTACTGCACAAATTGACAGATGCCGGCGATATAGGCGTTATCGCAAAAGAATATTTTGAAGAAACGCTATGTGAAATCATTTGGTGCAGTCGCATGAGTGAACAGAAGACATCCATAAGCAAAGTGCAAAGATTAGCCTGCAGAAACCTATCCCACAGCAGCACTAAAGGTAATCGTGGATAGACGTATGAGACCATATTGAGAATTATCAAAGAGGGCATCGCAAACAAGGAGCGAGTAACCCTATCCAAATCGGTGCCGCTTCTGGACTGGACGATATGGTAAATAAATACTCCTTTGAAAGAATATTTGACTGAAAGCTGAGCAACAAGAAATTGGAGCAGTGAGTCCGATAAGTACCAATTCAAACAACACTTAATTAAATGGTTCACAGACGGATCGAAAACATCTACTTGCATTGGGACAGGAGTGAAGGATCGAAAGATAAACCTAAACAGGAAATATCGCGGTCATGGTATCGTTGTACTGTCAGACAGCTAAACCGCTATCAAAGCACTGACCTTGAACGAGATCAGATCTAAACTGGTATTGGAATGTCTCACCAGGATCAACAAACTGGGAGAGGCAAATAAAGTAACTCTCTACTGAGTACCAGGACATAAAGGGTGATTTTTTAGCTGTTTGGTTTTTCAGTGTTCTATTTTTGACAGCTCACGCGTGATTCGTGACATGTGTCAAAGTCAAACATGCTCAGTTAGCATTGCCATTTCATCATGGAAAGACTTACACCCGAACAACATCTACAAATTATTGAATTTTATTATCAAAGTTCGTGCTCTGTGAAAAATGTTTTTCGCTCTTCGACCATTTTACGGTCGTCATAATCGACCTACTGAGCAAGCAATTCAAGCTATAGTGATCAAATTTCGCACCGATTTCACGCTATTGGACATTAGACAAAACAAGACAAGATAAGAGCTGCCAATGCACTGCTTGGTGCGGTTTATGATCCGGCGGAATCATTGCCCCGTATTTTTTCAATGATGACCGTGAGAACAACGTTACCGTCAATGGCACCCGCTATCGTTCAATGATTTCGAACTTTTTTTTTGCCCAAAACGCACGAGCTGAACCTGGTCGACATGTGGTTCCAGCAAGACGGCGCTCCATGCCACACTGCACGCGAATCGGTGGACCAATTAAGAAATGAGTTCGGTAAGCAATTTATCTCTCGTTTTGGACCGGTGAATTGGCCGGCTAGTTGCGATTTGACGCCTTTAGACTATTTTTAATGGGGATACATCGAATCACTCGTCTATGCCGATAAGCCAGCGTCAATTGCAGCCTTGAAAGACAACATTACACGTGTTATTAGCGAGATACCAACCAATATGCTCGAAAAAGTGACTCAAAATTGGACTCTCCGTATGGACCACGTAAAACGTAGTCGTGGTGAACATTTACATGAAATAATCTTTAAAAAGTAAATGGCAAGCAATGGTTTTATCAACTAAAATAAAAATTGCAATTGCACTTTTGCAATTTTCCTGTGCTTTTTTTGACAATTAAAAACCAAACGCTTAAAAAATCACCCGTTATAGGAGTGGAGGGGAACGAAGCAGCTGATGAACTAGCAAGAAACGGATCAGACACGCCGTTCCTTGGACCAGAACCCTCTTGTGGGACAGGACCCTACAAAATACGGGAAAACTTAAGGAAAGAGGAAGAGAACAAATGGGTCAAGCATTGGGTCGATATCCGCCAATTAAGACAGGCAAAATAACTTCTGGGGAAATACAACCAAAAAAAGAATTAGAACCTGCCTAAGAGTTAGCAAGAATCGACTTCGCATCTCGACATGGCATGTTAACGGGTCACTACAGGAGCACCTATAGAAAACTTCGAATAGCAGGGAGATGAACACTGTAGATTCTGCACGGACTTCGCAGAAACCCCAGCGTACCTACTTATGGAATGCGAAGCACTGATACACAAAGAAGAAATAACCTAGGTGCCTATCTTCTATCAGAGACGGATCTACCTTCGTTGAATACACTTAAGATACTTTGATTCATAAAAGCAGCTGGACTGGAGGAAGTACTCTAGACCAAGTATTGGATCATTGCAAAAGTTCGTGCCCGATCTTCATACGTGGCGAAAAGTTTGCGGTATGACGCAACCATTGTTTGTTTTATGGACTTGTTGTATACCAATGTATAGGTCGTGGCATCAGAAGTAATTTTATCGCTAGACCCCGTTGAGTTAAGTCAAATTGTGTATGAAAAAAAATGTCTAAAATGGAGAACGAAAAGTTACACCTTCGTACGAGTTTCGAAAAGGAGTGAGTGTTGGAACTGCAACAAAAAACATTCAGAGCATTTATTCGGATCGTGCTCCTGCTCCAAGGACCGTTAAAAAGTGGTTTGGTAGATTTCGTAACGGTGATATGATCTTGTACGATCAACCCCGTTCTGGACGGCCTTCCGAAATTGATGACGACATTTTGCGAACCTTAGTAAAAAAATAACCTGAAGATTTCAACTGAGGATATTGCTGAGAGGCTTAATATTGATCAATTGTCAGCATTTCGTCATTTAAAGAAGCTTGGATTCCCTTCCAAGCTCGATACGTGGGTGCCGCATTGTTTGACGGAAAAAATAAGCTGGACCGCGTCTCCGTGGCCATATCTCTGCTTAGACGCCACGAAAACGAACATTTCGTGCATCGACTCGTAACAGGTGACGAAAAATGGATTCTGTACAACAACGTGCAGCGAAAAAGAAGCTGGAAACAAGCAGGTGAAGGTGCAGAACCCGTGGGAAAAGCTGGCTTACATCCAATGAAGGTACTGTTATTTGTTTGGTGGGATACCAGAGGTATAATTTTTTTCGAGCTTCTTTCACCTGGCGAAACAATCACGGCGAATAAGTACAGTGAGCAACTCTCTAAGCTTAATGAGAAAGTTGACGAAAATCGTCCGGTTTCGGCAAATCGAAAAGGCGTCATCTTCCATCATGATAACGCCAGGCCACATGTCGCCCGACAAAAGCTGCAAAACTCAAGGAGTTAAAATGGGAAATCCTTCAGCACCCACCGTATTTCCCAGACCTTGCTCCTTCAGATTTTCATCTGCTTCGGTCCCTTCAGAACGGTTTGAATGGAAGAAATTTGGTTCCCCCGAAGCTGTCGAAAACTACCTTACGACATTTCTTGAAGGAAAACCACGCAGTTTTTATGAAAACGAAATCCGCAAGCTTGTACTTTGGGAGACAATTGTAGAAAATAACGGGGACTATGTAATCGATTAATAAAATTGTTTTCTTTAAAGTGTAATCGCTTGTGTTTCATTATCAAATCGGGCACGAACTTTTGCAATGATCCAATATATCATCGACTAGAGCCTTAGTTTTGGGAGGCACAATAGATCTGCCAAAGGTTGCAGTGCACTTGCACCTTATTAACACCAATATATATATACCCTTTCCTTTCCTTTCATCACTGGGCTTATAGTTTTAAAGCACATTGTCCCAAATTGTGAAGAACACTTAAAAAAAAAGATTGAAGTGCATAGAAACATTGATGATAGAATATTTTAACAAAATCAGATAGAATACGAGCATTCTATCGCGTAGAAACAGCGTGTAACCTCCTAGTTCTGACTAGACAGCCACCCGTATAGTACGAATATTAAAAGAAGCAAATACAGTAAATATGAACTGCGTCGCAACGGTCTGGTTCTTCGTACTGGCTAAAAACCACTGCTAAAACGATTTATAAACCATTTGCCAATCAAAAAAAAGATAAACAAAACATTTTTTGGTCATTAATCGTTTCAATGAGAAACTCAAAATTCTTCAAGTAAGAACAGAGCAATAAAAATATTTTATTACCGACGACACATTGGCAGATGGTAATAAAGAATATATTATTTCTTGCTCCAACATGATTGCAGGAAAGCCATGGTTAGTGGCATCATATTTTGAATTCTCAGAATACAAACAGAATTCAAAAACAAAACAAAAATCTCCTAAGGTACAGAGCATTACTGGCTGAAACCAAATAGATTCATTTCGTTTTATGAAATGTATAATTATTAATAAATTAGTCATGCCTTGGAATGGGATACGCGTGTCAAGTTTATTGCCTTATTACCTATTAGCTTATTCCATATTTCATATTCATGCCGTCACTCTCATAGAGGACCGATTCTCAAATATCATCACAACCACGAACAAAATTTGTTTATTTTTCGATATTGCCTCGGAAAATATCAAACAACAACAAGTGATAATTCTTCTGAATTCAAAAAACAACCTGCCACTGCAAGACACTTTTAGATCTCTTCATCTACTTTTCGGAAAAGAAAAAAAAAAAACATTTGACCTCCCTAGACATATCATTCCCCTGATGAGTGAACAAGTTAGTCTCTGGGTGCTCACATTATTTCCCAACAGAAGTATTTCCAAAAAAAATCGTCATTAGTGGAGGTGTTGACCAGGCTTACATAGTTACTCACTCACTCGCTAATTAGCAAACAATAAAAGCAAACAACGCTCGAGCATTTGATGACAATTTTCCCCGAGTTTCTGGAATAGAATTTCGCCCACGACAAAGTTTATGATTTTTTTTTTTTTTGTTGAGTACTATTTTTAGTGGTGCGTGTGCTATCTCTATAGTAAAAAAAAAATGTTGATTGACTGGGTCATTGTCTTTCATTGCAAAAAGTAAATAATTAAATAGAAAATAGAAAAAAAAATTAAAAATCCAGGCACATAGTTCTTATGCAATGACATACTTATGTGAATCAATATTTTTGTTTTAGGATTTCAAAAAGGTGAAATTCGTCCATTCCTAGTTGAAGGTCAACAAGTTGGTCTGATCAAATCGGATATTGCCAAGCATTTGCTTAAGTACCCCGAGGTGTTTTGTATTCGTGATTGTGAATATACTAAGCAGGTAAATTGAATTCATCGGCATAACTGTGAAGTTTTCTTTTTTTTTTATTAAAAAATATAAATTCAGGGAATTGTTGAGTTGAATCCAGCATTTCGTGACTATTCGGAAAGAACTGAGAGGCTTGACAAGATATTACGAGAACTTAGATCAAATGACATCTTCTCGGCTCTGGAAGGATGGCGCGATGAGGTAAGCCAAACATCTACCATATGATCACTGTGCATTAGCTTAATTGTTTCAATTTTATACAGTATTACGAGGTCAAGTCATCAGAGTACAGGAGTCTCTTAAAGATGGACAGATCGGCTACATGCCTCTTTGGTGTACGCAAGTATGGAGTCGACATTAATGGATATGTTCGGCATCCAACACATGGCATCTGCATTTGGCTACAACAGCGTTCGAATACAAAAGAAACTTGGCCCGGCAAGTGGGACAATATGGTCGGTGGAGGACTCTCAGTTGGCTATGGTATTCATGAGACGGCAGTAAAGGAAGCTGCTGAAGAAGCGTCCATTCCAAGTGATCTCATTAAAAATTTAGTTTCGGCTGGTTGCGTTTCATTCTTCTTTGAGAGTGATCGTGGATTGTTTCCGAATACGGAATACGTATTCGATTTGGAATTGCCAATTGATTTTGTCCCACATAATGCGGATGGAGAGGTGCAAGCCTTCGAATTGCTACCGGCTAAGGAGTGCATAGAGAGGGTTTTCACACCAGATTTCAAGACAACGAGTTGCCCAGTAGTCATCGATTTCCTTATAAGGCACGGATATATTACCCCGGAGAATGGTAAGTTCATTCATTCAAATAGTCTGCACTTTCGCTAGTCATATATTAAAATACTTCCAGAACTTCACTTTACACAAATAGTCGAGTTGCTTCATGTGCCATTGCAATCGCTGTACACGTACAAATCCCGAACTGAATCGAATATCACCGAGAACGGCCACATCAGGAACGATTAGATCTGGTTATTAGGTTTTTAGCTTTGTACATTGTTTGTTTGTTTATTATTTTTTTTACATACATATACATACATACATATTTACATATATGATAGTTTCTTAATTTATTTTCAATTTTATCTTTTTTTTTTACTTAAACAAGACAACCTTGACGCAAGGGCAAAGCCCTCAGTATATATATATATTTAAAGATAAATAAAATAAAATAGAAATTTATAGGGGTTTTTTAAACATTCAATTTTAAAATTAGAAAGAATACAAAAAACAAAGCAAAATAATAATACGAATACTTAACCAAAGTGCTCAAAAAGTAGCGTTTTTACTTTTGTTATTAAACGTAATGCAAATTTAATATAAAATACATATATATGTAATAGCTGTAAGACAGTTTCTTCCGAACCGCAAAGCAAAAGGAAAAGACAAAAAGAAAAATTATGGTCACAATATTTATATGAGAACATCTTGTTTGTTGCTGCACACAATTATTTTATTTTCCTAGCATTGCTTTTATTATTTTTTTGTAATTTTATTTAAAACTTAATTTTAATGTAATTGTTGGTATTTGATATTCCTATTGAGTAGTAATAACTGTGTTGCATATTTAAAAAAAAAGAAGATAATTGTTTTCAATATTTTTTTTTTTTTTTTATTTTATTTTCCTTTTGTGTTACATTTTTTGTACAAATACTAAACGAAAATATAAATTTCATATTTTCCAATGGAAAAAAAAAACACTGCATTGTATTGTTAAGCTACGAATAGAATATATGGCAAAATGCCATACGTATGGCTTTTTTTTGACAGTTTTTGTCTGTTATCAGCACCAAACAGTGTAATAAGCAAATCTTTTGTGGCACACGTCTGGCACATCTGCATCTGGCAACGACTAGCGCCAAAAAATATACCGCATTTTGCCAAAAAGTGCAATTAGTTAAAAATGATTTGTGCCAGTCAGAATCAGTAATGGTAAACTTAGGGGAAAATCCCTACATGTACGTATTTTCAACTCAAAAATGAACCCGTAGGGAAAAAAAGGCAGATTTTTAAAATAAGCGAAAATGTAGGTACTTTCAATATTAAAAACTCCCGGCTGATGTTTAAAAAAAAAAAAACACATGGAAAGTGAAGCAATATTCAAGGAAATTGTTTTTTTTAACCTATTGTATCAGGATAAGATGGGAAGAGATCGGAATTTTTATTCTTACTTCTTCCTAAACAATTTTCTTTGAACTTAAAGAATACAATTTTACAGATAGAGAAAATACCAGTTTAATTGAATTAGAAGTTGAACAGTTTTGGTTGAAAATAAGTAAGATACGCAATTTTAATGATAAACTTATGTTTCCTATTTTATCTTGTCTTTTAAAATATGTCTTGAGTCTACCTCACGCAAATGCTGACACAGAAAAATATTTTCTGTAGTAACAGATAGTAGAACAAGAAAGGAAACAAACTTAGTCAGGAAAATCTCAGTTCGATTTGCATTATTCTATCATATAATACTTGATGGACTCAACATCAAATAAAGTTTTTTTAAAGTGTGATAAAAATCGAATAAATGAAATGAAAACGTAAGAACTTTATGATCATATTGTTTAAATGAGGGTAGGTGAAAAATCTTCCATAGACACTATGAGAATAGCAAGTGCGTGCACATAGTAGTGATTCAGTCAGATTCTTACTGACTAAAAAAAACACCACCTTTCGAAATAAATTTGTTAGATGTCGCAACTAAGTAATAACTTACCAAGCAATTTTTCTATCACGAAATAAAAACGTTTAGCAGGTTACTTTTCACTGAAAGATCCTGCATGCTCCGCATTGTAGACGCGGTTAATCCGTATTTCGCCAAGTCGAAACGTTTCGTCCTTTGTAGTCGACGCAATAAATTGCTCTCATCCAAAATTTCTACGACTATATTGTTGACATGTCCGATTAGTCGGTTTCTATGCTTTCCCGCGAAGCTTCTAGTTTCAGCTTCGATTGTTGGAATTCCGAGATCCCTGTGGATATCGTCGTTTCTACTATACCACGGCGCTTGGAAAATTTCTCTTGGCACTTTATTTTAAAAAGTTAATAAAATATTGGCATTTGTTTTCTTAGTACAACCCCAAAGTTGTATACCGTATGTCCACGCCGGCTTTAGCACATGATTGTATAAAAGCAGTTTGTTCTCAGTACTGATCTGGGAATGTTTTCCAAGTAACCAGCCCATTTCTCTATATTTACTTTCGAGTTCTTTACGTTTCATTTTCACGTGCGAATTCCATTTCAGCCTTGCGTCGAGTGTCATCACCAGGTATTTGACCTAGTTTGCAAAAGGTATTCGGGCTGAGTTTAGAAAAATTGGCAAGTCATTCACCTCTATCGTGGAATCCGCCGGGGGGAATTATTCACCGAAAAAAATATTTCGGCATCGTCAAATCCGCAAAGTGAACAGTTCCCCGTGTGGGTAATGTGAATCAGTTCCACTGTATCGTGGAAAACATTCGAATCGAATTTTTCCCGAACAAAATGACATTTCTCATCCGCATCAAAATCATTGCGGATTTCTGGCTTGGCTGGCTGCACATCGTCTTCTGTGTACAAATAATTTGTGTTTACATATAAATTACAGGAAGAAAACTACAACTGCTTTATTAAGCCGAAAATTGTTAATAAATCTATGCAATATTGAACTTTATTTAAATCAGAAATAAATAAAAAATGGTTTCTAGAAGCATACATTTCATCTGGAAGTTCCATGAAATCATCCACTGTTGCTATTAACCTCTGTCGTACTCTTCTCTGGGAAAACTGTTCATCTTCTTCCTCTTATGCTTCCAAAACAAGCTGTCCTGTCCACTTGTGTGCCTTATTTTTATTTTAATCATTTTTTAAAGAAATTTTCGTTTTACGAAACGAATGTAGCAACACAGATTTTTATTGACAAATAAAAGACAGCTGTTTGACAGTGAAACTACCTTTCCCCAATGCCTGTCGATAAGGAGACGTTCTCGGCGGATTCCACGATAGCAGTAGAAAGTGAAAGGGAATCGAATAGGTGAAGTGAAACTCAATTCCGACGGATTCCACGATAGGGGTGATTAGCTTTCTTATAAGAGAAATTCACGTGAACAGATTTATATTCGTTGAGGACGATCCGCCAGTCCCTCGTCCATTCATTTACTTTATTCAGTGCGTTTTGCAGTTTTGCAGTCGTTTCTTCGATTGTTTTACCTACTACTAGGACAGCGGTGTCATCGGCAAACGTAGCAACGATAGTGCCATCTTTTTCCGGTATATCATATAACAGATAGAGAAGCAGCCCAAGAAGGTGCCTTGTGGTACACCGGCCAAAATCCTTCTCCTTTTTTTTAAATATTGATTTTATGCTGTTTTTGGTTAGTTATGAAAAGAAAT
Organism: Brachypalpus laphriformis; assembly: GCA_945910035.1. NCBI lineage: Eukaryota > Metazoa > Arthropoda > Insecta > Diptera > Syrphidae > Brachypalpus > Brachypalpus laphriformis. The sequence continues at coordinate 152,268,904 of OX246753.1, forward strand.
AGAATAAACTTAAACATTTAAAGCCTTTTTTATTTGACGAACGAATTGTGTTTAATTCTCATTTTTAAAAAACTCACGTAGGAGGAATTGTAGGGGAAATTTTGCGAATATGTAGGGAAGAGTAGGGCTTTTTTCCATCGTCATCGATAGGTACGTTTTCTTTTTTTAGTCACCATCATTGGTCGCAATCATTTAGCAAGCAGTTCGTACGACTGGTACTGCGCTAAATGACAGTTGTGCCAGTTCATTGTGCTATCAAATGTATAAAAAAATGCATACATATGACATTTCACCATATAAATGAAAGGCGAACTAGTCTATCCTGGGTCAAAACGCTATATCCGTGAACGGATGACTGTTCACGTAATTTGCATTGTCTTGTTGGTAGATCTAGCAACAACATACACACAAATTACGTGACAAGTTATCCGTTCACGAATATGGGGATTCGGCCTCTGAATTCAACGTAAATTTAAAAAAATCTAAAGTTTCACACAAAAGTTCTCTTGGCGTTTCTTGATCCATTCCTTCACCCAAACACTACGGGTTTTTCGTGGCAACTCTTCGGATTGGGCAGGAGATATTCACTATGATTGTCGTTGGCTTTTGTCCCTTTTCGACGATTCTCGTTTTATGTTTTATGGTGTACCACGAATCCATTTTCATAACTTTTTCACTGTGAAAGAATTGTAATAGTCATCCTGATTGTAATTGGCGTTCGTCGCTTTTCGACGATTGTCGTTTTATTCTTCAGATGTAGCACGAATCCATTTTCATAACTTTTCCAATGTAAAAGAGTTGTAATAGTATTCTACACGCCAAACAAATTGCTTAGTAGCTATGAATAAAACGACAATCGTCGAAAAGCGAAAAACGCCAACGACAATCAGGGTGATTTCCTCCTCTTCCTCTACACTGCGTTTTCACAAGCCAATTTGCAGCCGGCAACTGCCAAAAAGTAGATTGTAGATTATAGATTGTTGAAGCGGTGGGATTAGGTCAGCTTATCACTGCGACCACATTGGGCCTATTGTGATTTCTTCTGATCTTAGAGCTCACTCAATATACCCGATTTGTTGGCGAATTCTAATATGCTTTTGAGTGAGCTTGCCGATAGGTCTTCTGCTTCAAGGTAGAATTTACCTAAATAACGATGACGTGTTCTGATTAAACAGTTACAATGACATAAGATGTGGCCTGCTGATGATTCGTCTTCGTTGCACATTCTGCAGATACTCAGGGGTATCGTATCGTGAATAAATTTTCCCTCAGAATTTTTCCCTCGAACAAAAATTAAATACCTTCAAAATAAGGGAAAAAATTCATCAGGGAATAAATAGATATCGCGATTGCATTAACAATTCTCTTGAATTGCCATTCATGATATTTATTTCTCTTCCGGGGAATTATTTCCACTTTTTAAAAAAAAACTTTATTTTTGCTCGGGGGAAAAATTCCGATGGAAAATTTATTCACGATAACTCTGAATGCAAATTGCGTGACCTGTCATCCGTTCACGGCTATTCAAAGCCAGGGATCTAAAACGAGAAATATATTTTTGGTGCAACTGCGTTCGATTATTATGAGATTCGCAGGTTTAATTTTTTGACCGTTCCATTTGTGTCAAATCGTCATTAGTGTTTGAATTGTCGTATGAGTAACATGGAAAATGAATAACCAAAAATAATTTTCTTATTCATTTCATTCTTCGACAAAAGTAAAATCACAACAATTTAGCACGATATGACGGCAAATAATAACAAACAAGGCGCACGCGCTGCCATATATGAAAACAATATGAGTAAGGCGTTCATCGACTTGCCATACATTCTGCAACCCTATATGTATATGGATAGTGCAATGATTAGCGAAACAGACAAAAAGAAAGGGATTTTAGTTGAATTGAATGTTCTGGAATACAAGAAGAAGGCAGCCCATAAAATGTTCCTATCCTGAATATGTATAGCAACACTAGCATTAAATGCGTGAAGTGAATGCACGAAATCATTTTCCACAATTTTGAATGAGCTACAAACTTGTCATTTCCAGTGACAAGAAGTTAATCCAATATATTAAGAACACAGAGGTGCAGAGCGGGGGTTAAATGTTGAGGCAGCAAATATACCCGTAAAAACAGCCACCTAGCAAACACCCTAAGGCCAAACCACGAAACTTGTTTTTATTAATTTTGACAGGCAGCTTTCATTTACTTTTAGGGCAATTCCAAATTTTCATTTGGGTAGAGATGCCATAGAATATTATATATGTGGATCCAGTTCGCTTGGCAAACTTTCAGAGAAATGACAAGTTTCATTTGGGTAGCACTGCCATACAATCAGGGCTATCGTGAATTATTTTTCCCTCGGAATTTTTCCCCCAAACAAAAATTAAGTCTCTTCAAAAATAGAAAACAGAATCATTGGGTAAAAATTAAATATCGTGATTGCGTTGAAAATTGTCCTGAATTGTCATTCATAATACCTATTTCTTTTCCGGCGAATTATTTCCTCTGTTTTGAAGATATCTGATTTTTGTTCAGGGGAAAAATTCCGAGGGAAACTTTATTCACGATAACCCTGAATATAAAATAGAGCCACTCCGTTTGGCAAACTGTTTCATCCGAAAGCAACTGGCATCGTTTGTTGCCAGTTGTAATTTAGTATTTTGCCATATAATGTAATATAGTATTCTGCCACGGCCTGTCATACAAGTGTTTGGATTAAATTTGTGTTTTACTCTATGCCATATAATTTAATCGTAGTTTTCACGTCGATTCGATGATCATTTTTATTTTCTTTCGTTCGCTTTTAGAAATACTTTATGTTTGTTTTTGTAACTAATTCCCCCTCCCTTTCCAACTAGTGTTTACTTGATCTCTGTGTGCAACATTACAAGGGTTAGTAACAAACTAAAGGAATTTTCAAACATTGTCCTATGTTAAGCTACATAACAGTGGCAGTGGCACAAAGCTGGCAAATCAAGCCACACTTCCGTGAAAGACTGCAGATAAGTCTCTCGTAATTTCTCCTCAAGACACTTGAAGGCTTCTCGATACCCACATCAGAAGTAAGTGTTGCAACAGCACTTTATGTTAGGCTTAACATGTATTTTTAAATAGTAAATCAGTGGAAACAGGTTTACACGACGTAGTAGGGAATGTAGAAATGAGTCTTCACATACATACATATTTGGCACAACAGCCCATAGAGGGCCTAGGCCTAACTTCTCGCAACGACTCGTTTTGTGTGCGTTATATTTTTCGCACGTTTGTGCCGTATCCGAAGGTCAATTTTCATTTTATTTTTGAGAAGCTTTCTCGAGATAACAAATGAGCCTTCACTATAATGTATTTGCACTAGCAGCTCTCCTAAACATAGAAGGTGCATTCAATAACATAGACGGGAGGGCCATCAAACGTGCCCTGGAAATGTCTAGCATACATAGCATGACCAACTGGCTCTGTAAAATGCTCTTCACAAAAAACAATTCCACCCAGTCATGCAAGAAAGTTGAGTGGGGCTCAGACGTGAAAGACAAAGCACTTTTTGATGAATTACCTAAAGAAATAGTGTATCCAAGGCTATATTGGTACATACACCTTAGTGAAACCACTATAATCTCTCCACATCTTCCAGGCATAGTCTCCAGATATCATCTGCCAAACGACCCATCTTTAAATGATATCTGAAGTAACCATGTCCTGTGACCAAAGGAGCTCTCACGACGATCGGTTCTACGTACGTACATACGTCTCGGAGCGACTCGAGGACAATACCTCGACCAAGGATCGTCAACCACAGCTACACAGCTGCTACAACAACAACAACAACCAAAGGTGCTAACCTCGATTTTTAGAACATTCGTTTTGGTAGAACTTTCCAACATTTTAGTGCATTTTGTCTGCATTCATTGTTGCGTCTAAGGGTAGGATGCGAGCTGTTGTGGATTTTGCTGAGCAGGAACGCTTTAACCCACTGATGTATTTGTGATCCTTTCGTCTTCTTTCTTCAACATAACGTGATTTCTTTTTTTGTCATATTAGTTCAGAAAAAACGGTTTGATATCAATTCGTTTGAATACAGTTCTTTTGTTTCGTTCCCTTTCTTGCGTTTCTCGATTTAAAAAAATACAAATAGTTCACAGAAATAAAGTCTAGCAACTCAGAGATATTAACATTCTAATTTTCAACTCATTACTAATGTACATTTCAAATTATGTAGCACTCTGGTTTTGATTAGTGCACAAATAGGGCTTAATTTAGGTCCCTATTACTGATGTTTGTTTGGTCGTTGTAGATTGGTTGTAAATGCAAAATGGGTAGTTTAGAATATCTCAACTTAAGACAACGCAAAATGTTCGGGTAACCATTTAGTTAACTTCTAGTTTCCATCTTGGCTGGGAATTTGTTTGAAAGAACTATGAAAGATGGATAATTAAATGAATTAGTTAGAAAACTCGTGTTCCTACACGACTCAACAGCTCATTTTCTACACATTCCTCGGGTTTGAAGGCTATTTTCAGCTACACCGTTTTTTTTTTTTTTTTTTGTCGGGATAGGAAACACTCGACTGGAGCACTCAGACACAACTGGTCCATTGTACTGCCAGAGAGCAAACCCTGATTTACCCATTTTATTGGAATTTCCTTGACTTTCGAAAAAAGCCAAGCAAGCACTTCAGTGATGAGGAGCTTACAGTACCAGCACTCACCACATCCGCACCGAAGATCTGCCACCTGATACGAGCAAAGGGCGGACACTCACAGAGATAATGTTCCGCGGTGTCGTCGCTCTCTCCACAAGCGTCGCAGATTGTAGTGTCACTTAAGCCTAACACGTTAAAGTGCTTGGCAAAAGCGAAGTGGCCTGTCAAGACGCCGATAAGTTGTCTACAGTCTTTTCTGCTGAGAGACAGCAAGAATGCCGCTGATTTTTTACAGACGTCCGGGAGCATGCGTTTAGTCAACCTGCAACCTGGAGAGTCATGCCACACACAATTGTGCTCGTGAGAGACCCAATCGTCAATGGAAGCCCTAACCGAAGACGCAGGAAGACCCAACGCGGGTTCGGGACCTGAGAAAGCCTCCTCTGAGCCTTGTCTAGCAATCTCATCGGAGATCTCGTTCCCCAAGATCCCAGTGTGACCTGGGACCCAGATAAGAGACAGAGAATTCAGCCTTGCGACCGAGTTCAAAGAGTTTTTGGTTTCACGAACTATTTTGGAAGTGGTTAAAGGGTTAAGCAAGGCCTTAAGCGCAGCCTAACTGTCACTACAGACACAAATGCTACGTCCCTTCCACCTGTTCTTCACAACATAGTTCATGGCCATTAGGATTGCATAAGTTTCCGCTTGGAAAACAGACGCATATTTGCCTAACGAGAAGTGAAGTCTAAGCTACACCGTTGATGCAGAAGATCTTTTGTAATCATCTAGTATTATTTCGCTAATTATTTACATTTGGGGCCTCAATATATATGGCAGACTCCCGTGTTCCATAGTAAAACCTAACAAGCTACTCACCATAATAAAACAAGTTCTTTTTTCTGTAAAACATAGTTGTGCGTTTACTTTGGGTTAAGTGGTGCGCTTCGCTCGCGGCAAATGTCTTAAACTCGAATATATATTATTACTTTCACTTGCTATATACGTATAAACAACGGTTCTTAACGGTCTGTTTATCTGGCCGATTTGCTTCAAACTTCATATCTGTAGTCTGTATGGTCGCAATTCAAGGCGACATCGGAATTTTTATTCTAACCTCAAAATTAACGGTACTTTACTCAGGGGAGGGTTTGGAAAAATTGTCGACTTTCTCGAAAACGGCTCTCACTGTTTAAATTTTGTATTGAAGTAAGCTTAAAGCTTAAGCTTATGCTACCAAATGTCGTACCCGGTTTTTGCAAATTAATTCGTGTAACGGTAATTTACTTGTTGGCAGATTTTCGAAATTTGTCGTTATTGCATACCAAGTTTCCTATTTTTCCTACAAATAATTCTAGCTATATGTTTTTGAACCTGCACCAAGAGTTCAATAGTATTAGATCAGGCTCCTCCTCCTAACTTGAGGCACCACCAGTCAAGGCATTCCTTCGCAGGGGCATGTTTGACATTTTGTCACTTCTTTTTTAGCCGCCAAAGTGGCAGGATTTTCGTTTCTCGCGTTTCTCGTTGCTCGTTCCTGTTTACGCAGTTGCTGCATCATACTCGCGATTACTTCATTTGAAGTCTCCCAGCCTTCGCTCCTCGCCAGCATAAATGAGGTCAGGCTTCTTTGGGTCACTTGCCCGGTAATTGCTCTTTGAAGAATGTTCCTAGCCCTGGTATAATTTTCAGTAGACGCTCTGCATTCTGCACTTTGCCCTCACAGTGCTGGCAGAATGGGTCATCCGCGTGCTTGTACTTGTAGAGATACTCCCGGAAGTATCCGTGCCCCAATAACAATTGCATTAGGTAGTAGTTTACCTCTCCGTGCTTTCTGCTAATCCATTCATCAACTTCGGAGATAAATTTGTATGTCCATAGCCCTTTGGTTGTGATGTTGCACCTATGTTGCCGTTGTGCTTTTATAGCTTCAATAGCTGTTGTTTCGTCATCGTGCTGATTTTCACGTAGTGCCGCAGTCTTCTTCACGTCTAGATCCATAGGTATTCGGCCTGATTTTACACTTATCGCATCCGCTGACACTGTTCTGATGTAATGTGATGAAGATGTGATTCTATGTGCCGAGTTCATCGTTTTAATGTATGACTTACGATATGTCGCTGATGCCCATATTGGAGCCGCATACAAGAGTATTGACCTACTCACGTTTGTTGAGAGATTTCTGATTGGCTGCCTTGGTCCCCCAATATTTGGCATTTTTCTGCATAGTGCCGCTACTGCCCGGGAGGCCTTCTCGCCTGCGTACATTAGGTGGCCCAGCAACACTCCTAGGTACTTGATATACGGCTTCGATTCGATAGTTTGCTCACCGACCTGTATGGTGAGGTGCTCCACTTTTTACGATTGCTTATGAGAACATAGCTTCCTCTAATTTTTTGGCCACTACGACAATTGCAATATCGAAGTAGTTTATAATTATCCGCAGTAGGTAGTTTGGTACCTGCAGGTCGCTCAGTGCTTTTAGTATACAGCTCCAGTCGGCTGAAGTGAACGCGTCCTTGACGTCAATTGTCACGACAGCACGGTACTGTTTTGCTCCTCCGAGCCATCTTTCTCCGCCAATTGCCTCACGTGCTATATAGCACACAGCTTGTATTGCATGGTTGGTGCTTCGTTTCTATCGAAATCCAAACTGTCGGTTACAAAGCCCCGAGTCCCCTTCCGTGTATTGCTCTAATCTGTATAATTTTCTGGAGCACTTTCCACAGTGTACCTAGCATGCACAACGGCCTGTACGACGATGATTGCTTAGGTGGTTTGAGATACCCTATTGTAGCTTTGCATTCGCGAGCCCATAGTAGATCATTAACAATACCTTTTCTGAGCAATACGATTTTAACATAAATATATTACGAGTAACTGCCATCATGTACTTTTTCAATTTTGCTGCGTGTGCCTTCCAACTTAGGTTCTTATCCATTAAAACTCCTAGATACTTAAAGTTATCAACAGTTTCTATTTTAAAACAATTTGTAGTACAAAAAGCATTTTCATCAAAGTTAACTCTACCACAAAACTAATTAGAAAAACTATATTTAGCACACACAGTTAAGTGTAAAAGCACATCGTAGTTCATTCAGATCACCTTTTCATCACCTTTTAAATTGCAAATCATAACATTCGTTTTTTTTCTCTAATTAAAAGTTCATGTTTTACGAACCATTGTCTTAAGATTTGCAAGTCATCTTTTTCTTCTTCATATTTCGGCGAGATTATGATCCGAAAATAATCCCTCCCACTTCACCGCATTTCTACTGATCCGCCTGCGGGGTTGCCAACAGATTTGCCTGTCATGATGGAGATTTATTACTGATTTGAACAAAGACCTATTAACAAAAGTCAATGCCATATCATCTGCAAAAGCTGTAATGCTGCTGTTATATCCTTACTTAAATATAGAATTCACATAGATGAGGAACAAGAATGGACCCAAAATAGAGCCCTGGGGTACCCCGATGGTTATTTTCATCTCTTCACTAAGAATACCATCAAGCTTAACCTTCCTCATACCATTTTACTCCACTCTTGGAGTATTTCTTGATGAAAATCACTAGTAAATCATTCACTCACCATCCAAAACACGACACGATCCAAATCCAACGCATATTTATTCTTACTTTCAAAAAACATAAAGCACAGACAAGTACAACACCCTACAAGTATCCAATAACATCGCATAAGCTAAGATCTGACTAAGTAAAAACTCAAAGCAAGTTTTATATCTTTTTCGTCCGAGTGTATATCGCTGCACATCTCGTCTTAAATATTTTTTTTGTTTTAGTTTTTTACCCGTCATTTCATTTGTTTCATACTAACCAACAAAGTTCCATCTGTACTCCATTACACCCATCTATATGCTTCCACAAAACCAATCTATAGCTCAAATAAACAAAAACAAAAAAAATACAATTATGCTTAAACCTAAAGATATATTTTTTATTAAATTATTTCTTTTTTTTTGCAAACAAATCTTATATAAGCTAACAAAATACGAAAACATAAAATTTAAGAAATATAAATTTAATCTAACGTTAACAAGTTTAAACTTTTTCAATTCTGTGATTTCATAAGTAAAAGTTAAATAATATTTATTTTCTGTGTTTTTCTATTCAATTTCTCACAAAGCGAACACAACTTTTTGCTCTGTATATCTAATATGTAATAATAAAGAAAAATTAAGAATTATTAACTTATATATAAAATATTTAATGTGCATTATGAAAAGGAAAAAATACATTTATAATGTCTGTTAATAATTTAGGCTTACATATAGAATTCAGTTAAATTTTTAAAAAATATTATAACTTTAGCAAATGCGAATGGGTTTAGAATTTGAATTTTTTTTTTTTTTTTTACATAATTTACAATGCAAATGCACAAAAGTAAGAAACAGAAACAATGAAAATGGTTAAGTTACAATAAGAGTAAAGGTAGACAAACATTTTATGGAAAGAAACAAATGTGCTGCTATTATTTCAAAGGCAAACAGAAAATAATTTTTACAAAATACAACAATACAGTAAGAAATTTTAATCAAAGTCGTTTTTCTTGTGTGAATAGTTTTTTTTTATACAATGGGATTGGCAAGGATATCAAAGTCCCTTACAGAGTTCATTGAACGTACACAAAGGCAGAGAGAAAAAAAAATCTGGCGCCAAAACATGAACAGGAACTGAGAACATCTGCTTTCTATTTTTATAAGTTTGCTATTCCTGTTGCATGGGTCTATATATAGCACACAGGTAAAACCGCACGAAGAAGATGACATACATAAAAGAAATACGAGTTTCCTTTTCACCACCTTTACTTTGAGAGAACACATTTAATTGTATACCTCGTGTGTACCCCTTATCGAAAGGAAACGATCTTCATGATAACAAGAAAGGAAAAAAGAGGAACCAAAGGTTAAAAAAGGGAACAATCCATGTGCGACGTTCTTGATGATGAGGGTTGCTCGGCATGATCATCATTTACGACACAAAGGTAGACATTGTGTCACATGGTTTCTTGTTATGTAAATAGATCTCATTCAACCGATAGTAATCAGCTCATTATATTTTTTTTTATTTGTAGCAGTTTGGAATGGAGAAATATGAAATGTACGTGATGAGTATCATCAACTGATCGTAAAGACACACATAAGACTTAAATAAATGGGGGGAAAACTACAAAAGAAAATAAATTAAAATGATAACTGCGCACTATAGACCTACGTATTTCTCGTCTTTAGCGGGCTTTTGACCACCTCTACCCCAGGTACCAAGTTCTCCTTGCCAGTGAACAGAGCGGTCTTCAGCGATTTTGGTGTCTTTGGTGTGCGTGGTGTCCTCGGCGTCTTGGGCGTTGTATTTTGGACGGGCTTTGGTGTCCTAGGCAGACTTTTCGGCGTACCTGTGATTTTCTCTTTCAGAATATCCTTCATTTCGTTACTGTCTTCCGATGAAGACAACAGCCAATTGGTGATCTTATCGCACTCTGCTCGAAGTTGTGAATCGATCAGATTCTCTTGTAGTTTGTCTATATCGGTGTCCTTTTCAGCAATGCATTTTGAGCTTTCATTGGTTTTGGACTTCAGCGAAATGTTCTCCAACTTTAGTGACTCGTTCTCCTCTCTCAGCTTTAGCAGGCACTTGTCTTTGTTATCAATCTCATGCTGAGCGAGCTCAAGGACCGTAGCAAATTCGTCTAGGGCTGTCCGCATGTCAGTCATGTAAACCTCTCGATTCTCATCCTTCATTTTTAGGTCCAGATACATTTCAATGTATTTGCCGACGTTCTCGTCAATCCGCTCCTGAAAAGTGTTGGCAATTTTATTGAATTTTCCCAATGTCTCCTCCTCAGAGGTGAGCATAGCACTGAACATTGACTCTTTAGCCCTCACCTCGTTTTGTAGCGCCGTAGAGGACTCCCGCAATGCGTTTAAGTTTTTTTCACTCTCCGACAGATCAGTTTTTAAAGCTGCCAGTTCCTTTTGTAGATCGCTGTAGTTGGCTTCTAGCTGGGCCTTCATAGCCTGCACAGTCTCCAGTTCATTCTTGAGGCTTTCCACATCGGAATCGGATTTCTTGAGGCGTTCCATGAGAATATTTACCGTTGAGCGGGTGTTACTTAGTGTTAGTTGGTAATTGTACTTCTCGGTGATCGTCTTTGCAATGTCCGCCTTGAGATCTACTACTTGCTTTTGTAAAGTATCAGTCAGTTGAATGTAGTAATCAAGTCCCTTTCGGAGCTGCTCTTCATACTTTTGAATCTTTTCGTCGCGTTCACGCAGCATATCGTTTGTACTCTCAAGAAGTACCATCACATCCTGTTTCTCAAGTTCGACCTTGATAACTTCGTTTTCAGCCTGATGTTGCCTCTTAGTAAGTTCGTTGCGCCAATAGGTTCGTTCACGCTCTACAGTTTTCTCCAAATTTGATTCAAGCTCTTTGATCTTTTGCTCAGCTTGAACCTCGGCAATACGGACTTTTTCCTCGGCACTCTCCAGCAAGTGCTCGAAATTTGAGTATTTCTTTTGCTCCTCCTCCAACAAACGTATAGTATCGCAGTGTGCGTCAATTTCACAATTTTTGTCAAGCACTTCATCCTGGAGACTTTGAATTAGGTCAGACTTTGTGGCCAAATCGTTTTTCAAAGCATTCTTTTCATTCTTTAGTGACTCTAGTTCGATAAATGTGGCTTTAGTTTCCATAGCGTAAGCTAATGCATCAGCTTCAAGTTGATCGTTTAGTTTACCAATTTCGGCAAGAAGTTCTGCGTTTACACCTTGAACATTCTCAAGTTCTTGTAAGTTTTGAAAGACTTTTTCTTCAGAGTGCGAAAGCTTTTCTTTAAGTTGGGTTATTTCACAATCCAAGCTTTGCATTTTTTCATTCATCTTCGAATTTTCATTTAGCTGTTGTTCATACTGCACAGTAAGGTGCTCACATTTTGCTTCCAACTCAGAATTGATAGTCTTCAGTTGAACTATTTCTACAGAGTGAGATTCGGTAAGCGTTTTTAATTCTATCTCAAATTTACTAGATTTTTCCAAAAGCTGCGTATTATCTAAAGTCAGAGACTGAATAGTGTTCTTATGATTGCGATTTTCAGTAACTAATTCATTGATCAATAATTCATTCTTTTGTAAAATTTGAGTGTTTTCATCTCTCAGTCGAGCTTCGGTTTCCTTTAACTGATCTACATGACGCTTCAAGACATCGATCTGACTAATATAACTATCCAAAAGTTCATTTTTGGATCTAATTTCAAATTGTAACGCTTCTTTGCCTTTCAAATTTGATCCAGACTTTGGGAATTCCTTAATTGGTGTCGAGCTTGACGAATGGAAAGGCGTAGACGCTGCCGCATTCGAAGAAACCGCTGACGTTAAATCAGAATTTTGTCGAAAACGGAGACGATGTGGCAGGGAGGGCGTTCGAAACAATCGTAAACCCTTGGCTTTCAAACTAGTCTTTTCCTTTTCTTTACCTTCCTTTGGTTCCTTAGCTGAAGCGGATGCACCATTCGCTCTTACGGCATCTTTAAAGAATTTCTCAATTTGTTCCTTTCGTTCCGGGTGAGCGGTAGAGCTCGACGAAACGGATGTGCCAGTAGCCTGTGCAACTGCCGCAGCCGCAGAGGGAGAGTCGCAGATATCAACATCGTTAAAACGCTTCAATTTTGCTTTCGAAAATGACATGGCTTCGCGTTTCAATTGGTAAACTGTTCCACTAAATTTTTACACTATTAGCAAACACTATACGACTTTAACAAAAACAAAAAACTAAACTTTTAACAGTAAAAACAAAAAAACTGTTTTTTTTTCTTATTTTTATAAAATTAACAAATTTAAAACACCCGAACCTAACACGACAACAAATCAAACCTAACTAACTTTGCAGCTGTAAACCGCTAACGGACGAAGACCATGGGCTCCTGTTTATCCTCTTGGAATCTTTTTCTTGATAGTGGTGGTGGTTTTTCCCTCAGACATTTCATAGGTATTGTAACTTAAAAGAAAGACGAAGAAATAATAACACGTAAGTACCATAAGCCAGAGGGAAAGGTGCACCGTAGGTTAACGAAAAGAAACGGTCGAAGGGGGATTTGCAGGGATTATTATACAAAGTAAAGGTAACTGAAAACGGGAAATAGGGGTGGACATCACAGCGTACAATTGATAAAGGGGATGATTGTTATGTATTAGTGTACATGTATTAGAGAACAACTGGTGGTTTAAGAAATGAAAGAAGGAAAAGAACGTTCCGGTATAAGGAATAATTGCTATGCTGCAAGGGAATTCAATTGAAGATATACTTTTTCTTGCAGGATATTTTTGGCGGGCGGAACATTGCACTGAATTGAATGACAGTAATTCTGATTGCATGGAGAAGGTAAGGTAAGGTAAGGGATCTTTGCATACACACGTAACTAACATTCATATGCTTGTGTACTTTAAAGTAGAATATTGGATGTTTTGTAAGATATTGCGTAGAACTTTATACATAATTAATTTACTAGAATAGATATACATACATATTTAGACATAAAAAAAAAATCTGCAACTGGTATAAAATATCAGAGTTAACAAAGTCAAAATCTGGTACTTTGCATTTCTGCAGAAAGACGGTCTAATTTTTTTGAACTACAGCTGTTTTATTAAGATAGGTTCGGTTAGGTATATGAGTATCTTGTGACAATAGTCACTGCTCCTACCAAGGCTTTTTCAACCATTTGTTCGCATTCTAGGGAATATTAGCCACTAGGCTTACCGAAGTGCACAACAGCAAGCTGTAGAGCATCTCCGTATCGGCCTTCGACCTTTTGGGGGAATTTTTTTGTTATCCTCTTTGGATCTAAGCCTCTTTGACACGATATCCTCCTTCCTGATCTCATTTTGACATTCGTCGCTCTACTGAACAACCGCCGTCTCTTCTGAACTGGGAAGACCTTCTTTTTGATCTTAATTTTCTGGGGATTCTCGGATGCTCCTCCATCTACATAGAGATCTCCCCATCCGAAATAACTGCCTTTGGTGGCTGCAGCTCAGCCAGTGCTGGTGCGACTATAGGTGGCGTGTCTGCTTCCGAACTGATCTTTTTGTTTTTGTTGTTATTGTTCATTTGATTTGTGTTCTCATGGGTAGGACCGGAATTGATGTACGCCTTGCCACAGCCGCCATGCCGTGTTAAAGCATTTCCTTTCCACATACCTCGCTAGGGTATCTGTGAGAGCTCATAGGTGGTTGGTATTTGATATCCCTAACCTTTCATCTTTACAGTTTCAGTTTGCTCACTCCACCGGTAAAAGTACTCACTGGCATAACTTAGTGAATCCGTCGGCCCTACTTAAGCCCCAGCACTACCACAAGGTAAATAAATAGTCAACTACCTCCAACTCATTCCTAAAGAGCTCGATTCCTCCTCAAGTGATCTGCGTTATGTTTGCCTAAGGCGTCCCGCTATCCAGCGGATTCGACTCCTGTGGGAAATGCTCATTTTCTCATGCTCTCCATATGAACGGGTGTAGCAGTTCAGCCGATGTATTTGACGACGTTTAAAATATCCCTAACCTTTCATCTTTACAGTTTCAGTTTGCTCACTCCACCGGTAAAAGTACTCACTGGCATAACTTAGTGAATCCGTCGGCCCTACTTAAGCCCCAGCACTACCACAAGGTAAATAAATAGTCAACTACCTCCAACTCATTCCTAAAGAGCTCGATTCCTCCTCAAGTGATCTGCGTTATGTTTGCCTAAGGCGTCCCGCTATCCAGCGGATTCGACTCCTGTGGGAAATGCTCATTTTTTCATGCTCTCCATATGAACGGGTGTAGCAGTTCAGCCGATGTATTTGACGACGTTTAAAATATCCCTAACCTTTCATCTTTACAGTTTCAGTTTGCTCACTCCACCGGTAAAAGTACTCACTGGCATAACTTAGTGAATCCGTCGGCCCTACTTAAGCCCCAGCACTACCACAAGGTAAATAAATAGTCAACTACCTCCAACTCATTCCTAAAGAGCTCGATTCCTCCTCAAGTGATCTGCGTTATGTTTGCCTAAGGCGTCCCGCTATCCAGCGGATTCGACTCCTGTGGGAAATGCTCATTTTCTCATGCTCTCCATATGAACGGGTGTAGCAGTTCAGCCGATGTATTTGACGACGTTTAAAATATCCCTAACCTTTCATCTTTACAGTTTCAGTTTGCTCACTCCACCGGTAAAAGTACTCACTGGCATAACTCAGTGAATCCGTCGGCCCTACTTAAGCCCCAGCACTACCACAAGGTAAATAGTCAACAGTCAACTACCTCATGCTCTCCATATGAACGGGTGTAGCAGTTCAGCCGATGTATTTGACGACGTTTAAAATAGTTCGGCAGGGATGCTATCATTTGTTTTTCTCAAAGGATTTGATAACTTTTGGTGGAAGGCCCGGTAAGAATTGTGGTATTTATGACTTCGAGAGGCTCATTCGAATTGGAGAGCATAGCGCCATCATCTAGGTGATTAAGAACTGTAGTGAAATGTTCTCTCCATCTACTGAGCTGATCCTTATTCGAGATTAGGGAGTTACCATCTGAACTCTTCACTGGGTTTAGTATTATACGGTCACGCTCTTATCGTTTCTTATCGACACTGCCCAATAAGACACTGCTATAGAAATGTGCTTTTCATCCTCAGTCGCTTTTTTCATCGAAGCATAAAACACTGGATAGCGGTTATTTTTCTCACTCTACCCCCGAAATTCAGCCAGTCACTGTCAGGATTTCAGGATATGAATTTGCTATAAAATATAGTGCTTATTAATATAGTGGTTGGTGTGTCGGATCACTGCGCGTGAGGTTCCAAGTTCGAAACCCAGAAAACACCAACAAGTTTTTTCGCGGTCCCACCTCTCGCGAGCGTCTGACAAACATCCAAGAGTATTGTTGTCTCGAAAAAGGTTCTCAAAATAAATTGCCCTTTGGATACGGCACTAAACTGTATGTCCCTTCCACTCGTGTGAAAAATATAACGCACACAACATGAGTGGTTGCGAGAAGCTAGACCCTGGCACTTAAAGAGCTGTTGCGCCAAATATATTTTATGTATATATATTATCTTATTAAGATAAAAGCTGAGTGAAAAGAAGTGTTAATAGTGTTAAAATGAGTGACAATAGTGATTTTCTCCGAATGAAATCGATCTAAATTCAGTGCTCACTATTTGAGAAAAATGAGTCAGCACTTACTATCGCAATCACAAAAACTTGTTATTCATGAAATTTGTTTACTTCTTAATAACCCACAGATATCTTAATCGGGATCGTAGATTTCTTTCGTCAAAGTCGGCTTTTTACATTCTATTTGAAATGCTGAAAAAAAAACTTTTACCTGACATTTTGTCTGCATTCTATTCCGCAGCAAATACACTGGTTTAATGTAATGCGATCATTTAAATACTTCGTTGAAACCTTAAGTCGTTTCAGCGAACACCAATTTTTAAACCGCTCTCACTCACTTCATTAGTTTTGAAAAATCGAGGTTTCAAGGTTGTTTGAACTCCATATGTGGGATCAAAGTGGGATTAGCTCGACTTATGGTGCCGAGTCAAGTCAAAGAAATCCATCCATGTTTACGCGTTGTCAAAATGTCATGTATATATTTCTGGTCTTCGTTTTTTAATTTTAGGGGTGGTTGCTGAGTAATAAGCAACCCTATTCCCATTGTTTGGTTTTTTTTATGGTAGAATTTTAGAACTATTTTCTGAAACAATTGGAGCAAATTAAAAGCAATTAACTTTTACTTATTGGTTTTTCTTATTGTTTTCAAACTTGTATTTTTCTTGAATTTAGTTAGGTTAGGTTAGATTAGGATCGGCCCTCGATGAGGATGTACTTAGACCAGAAGGTAGGCCCATTGTACTGCCGATGTGTAAGGCGGGTGGATCACCCTCTTACCCTTGGAACTATTTGCTTCGTTGAATGAAGTCGAGCATTTTAGCCGTGCAGGCGTTGCCGAGATCATTAAGATCATTGTAGAAGTATTCACCCAGAGTGGCCTTCCTGATGTTGGCGAGCGCAGGACAGGCGCACAGGAGATGACTGATGGTCTCTTCTTCCTCTTCATCTCTGCAGCTTCTGCAGAAGTCGTTATGAAGGATACCTAATCTCTGGGCATGTCTTCCTATGACGCAGTGTCCAGTGAGGACATTTGTTATTTTTGAGAGGGTTCCTCTCTTGTGCTTCAAGAGTCCGATGGACCTGGATTTATTGAGTATCGGCCAGAGCTGTCTGGCGGTATGACATTGGTCTAGATGTTGCCATCGATGATTGGCCACTTTCTCGGCATCAATTTGAATGAGGTACTTAACATAAGACGTTGGCGCTTCGAGGTCGGTGATGCTTATGCTATCTGTACCAGAGGAGCCTTGTCTTGCTAGTTCGTCGGCTGCACAATTCCCCGGTATGTCACAGTGACCTGGTACCCAGCAAAGGGTGAGGTTGTACTGACCAGCTATCTCGTTAAGAGATATGCGACAGTCTTTCACTGCCTTAGATCTCGTAGTGCTGGATGCGAGGGATTTGATGGCTGCCTGACTGTCGACATAAATAACAATATCAGGTGTTGATAGTGTGCTAGCCGCCAGGTTAAAGGAGAGGTGTATGTCCAGATCTTCCGAGAAAATTCCGGCACCAACTCCGTCCTTGGTTTTGGACCCGTCCGTGAAGATTGACAGCGATTCGTTGTAAAGGACATTGCGTTGCGTCCACTCACTTCTGTCCGGTATCGAGTGCGTGTAGCCCTTGTCAAAATCATATTCAGTGGGCAGATGGTCAGTGGAATTGGGAAGATGACGGTGCATCGAAAGTATATTGGCATGTCCCGTGTGTTGCTCCTTCCACTGCCTGGAGCCTCTCAGTCTTATTGCCGAGCTGACAGCCAATTGCTTGCTGACGATGTCAATCGGAAGCAGGTGGAGCATGGTTTGGAGCGCCGCTGTGGGAGAAGTTCTCAGTGCACCGGTAATACTGAGACATGCAACTCGCTGAGTTTTTTCCATTATGGATAGGTTGGATTTCTTCTCCAAGGCGGGCCACCATACCAATACTCCATACATGAGAATCGGTTTAATGACCGACGTGTATAGCCAGTGCATGATGCTTGGTTTAAGGCCCCAGGTGGAGCCTACTGCTCCACTAAATTAAGTTACATATCCTACTTTTTTTTGTATAAAGTGATTAAAAAAAAATGTCATGTTTTTTTTTCAAATGCCAAATCTGGGGATTTTAAAGATTTGTCTGGAGGCGAATATTTTAGGCGTCTGGCAACGCTGACACCCTCTTAAAAGTTGAAGCAAATTTAAAAAAAAATCCTTGTCGAAAAAAAAGCATCTCTACAACCTCACTCTGTTTATGCCTGATTCACAATAATGTAGCGTGGTTTGTCAAATTAATTTCAAACAAAAAAAATGTATGTAGCAAATGTATGACTTGTCGTGACCTAATTTCGAAAAATCAAAAAATTTGACTGCAAGACTACGTGAGGTTTACTAGTGTGTGTACTTTCAGAAAGTGTGTTTTTTTTGTTCACTACACACAAACAACTAAAAACTCGACAACGTTACGCGTTCATTGTGCATTGACAGATGAATTTATAGCAAGAACGAGACAACGGCGTTTTTCACCCCGCTCTCGTCTCGCTTTCTCGCTACATTTGCCGTGTTTTTTTTAAACCTAGCCAGCCAGTCGTTCATTTAAACGATTTGCCAGCCAGCCAAAGCAAGCCGATTTTATACGAACATATCTCTAGGAACCAAGCAACTTCGCAGTGACAGCAACAACAAATAACTAAAAAAAACATTCGTTTTTGCGCCGCCTGGAATTAGGCATCACGAAATTCCCAGCCAGTAACTCTTTGCTGGGGATAAAATCAAGAGTAGTAGCCAGCCGGTTGTTGTATTTGTTTTATGTGTAAAATTTTACTTTACTAGCAACTACTGGCTGGCTAGGTTTAAAAAAAACACGGCTATTGTTAAACGGGCATTAATGTCTGAACTCTTCCAGTTCTGTCGTCGCTCAAGTTAATATGATGCGCCCAAGAGAAAATGTATGATTATAAAAATGTATAAAATCTTATACGTAGTGTAATATGCAAAATAACTTGTTAACGATGAAATGTATTTAAATACTTGATAGAAAATCTTGGACATATCTGTAAAAGTGTTGCCGCACCTTACGTACAATACTTTCACCTCATAAAAGTTTCTCATTAGTGTCATTAATAAGTTCCCATGCATTCTATGTATTGTCGTTGAATGCGTCCAAGATTCGTTAAGTTAAATAGGCCCATGTTTGATTACTGTCAGGCAGAACGTTGCAAAAGCAAAATATTTTTCTATCGGTACAAACTTCGGGAAAGTGAATTAAAGCCTAAATACTGTCAAACTTAAAAAGTCGCTCCTATATTGTTCATTAAACAAGTGTCTAACTTGAAAGTGTAGTGTGGGAAAAAACCTAAAAGAATGGATTCCGAGGATGTCACCAGTAAAAGGGGACGTGGTCGTGGTCGCGGAGCTAGAGCTCGTGGACGGGGTCGTGGACGCGGTCGTGGTCGTGGAAGAAAAGCTGCCGTTGTGGTTTCTTCAGATGAAGAAGTGACACTAGGTCAGAGCGTGGATGCTGTGGTAGCAGCAGTTCCCGCGCCCGAAGTCGCTGAGAGTCCTGTAGTCGCTGCGCCGATCGTCGCGGTGGAAACAAATGAAGTAGCCCCCGATGTAAATAAAGAAAATGAACCCGAACATCCCGGCCTGGTGCCCGAAGAGGTGCCAATAGTTGAGGAGATACAACTCATGATCCCACCGACTAGTAAGTGAAGTTTATTTGCAGTAGTCACTCTACTTCTTTGAATATCTTTGTAAGTAGTTGATCCATAATTACGAAACATATGTCCTTTGATGGCTAGTAGCAAATTGTTTTGATCTTTGGAACGATACAACAGAGAGTTGTATGGTTTGGTTGCTTACTTAGATCCTGTATTCCTTTGTGGGTCCTAGAGCCTCTAATAAGCCTACGCGCAATCTCGTACGGTTTCACATGATATGTACAGCTTTCTCGAACTTTTTTCCCAGTTGCCGCCGTCCAGTTCTTTATCGACCCTCTTTACTGTCGCTTTCTGGGTTAGTTGGTTGTTTGGTTAAGATCGGCCCTCGATGAGGAAGCACTTAGACCAGAAATAGGTCCATTGCACTGCCGGTGGTAAGGTGGGTGGGTGGGTCACTCTCTTACTCTAGGAAACATTTGCTTCGTTGTATGAAGGAGTTGATTTTAGCCATGCAGGCGTTGCCGAGGTCATTTAGATCATTAAAAGGGTATTCACCCAGAGTGACCTTCATAATCTTCTTCCTCTTCACCCCGACGGCTTCTGCAGAAGTCATTGGAAGGGGTGCCTGGTATTTGGGCATGTCTTCCTATGGCGCAATGTCTGGTGAGAACGTTTGTTATTTTAGAGAGGGTTCCTCTCTTGTGTTTCAGGAATCCGATGGACCTAGATTTGTTAATTGTTGCCATCGGTGGCTGGCCACTTTCTCCGCCTCGGTCTGGATAAGGTACTTAACATAAGACGTTGGCGCCTCGATGTCGATAGTGCTTGTGCTATTTGTACCAGAAGAACCTTGTCGAACCAACTCGTCAGCTGCACAATTCCTCGGTATGACACAGTGACCGTACCCAGGAAAGGGTGAGGTTGTACTGTCTAACTATCTCGTTAAGATATACGCGGCAGTCTGTCACCGCCTTAGATCTCGTGGGATCTCTCTCGCTGGATGCGACGGATTTGATGGCTGCCTGACTGGCGACGTAAATAACAATATCAGATGTTGATAGTGCATTAGCCTCCAGCCAGTCAGCGGCTTCACTTTCTATATTAATGGATTCCATTGCATTGCGTACTTTGCTGGAACTGTCGCTTTTTCGAAGTTTGTGAACGATCCACTGCCGCTTTCGTCATCGAATGGTGATGCTTATAGGTTCCTGACCTGTTCTTTGGTAAAGGTGTTCATTCGAGATACGGTTCGGCCAGAAAATTCTTGAAATATTTCGTAGGTACCGATTCGCAAACATTTGCAGTTTTTTCGTGATAGTGACGGTGCTACAGCTATATAGTAGCGTGGACTCAAGATTGAAGCGAAACAGTCTTAGCTTGGTGTTCAAGTTAATTCAATTGTTCGCTATGTCTTGGGCAATATTCCGAAAGCAGAGTTTGCTTTAGCGATTCGGCTTGCGGCATCTTCGGTAATAGCATTAGCTTAGGCAATACTTCCAATGCATTGGAAACTCTTTATTCTCTTAACCGGCTGTCTACTTACTTAAGTGGCACTACAGTTCGAGGTGAACTTTGGTCTCAACCAACAGCATCTCCATTTAGCTCGGTCTTTAGCTAATTACCTCCAGTTGGGCACTCCAAGTTGGTTGAGGTCTCCTTGAGGTCTTCTACTGCACAGATGGACAAGTTTGGCAGAGATGTCCAAACTAGAAATAACACTATATAGCTCCTCTCGATAGATGCTGTCATAGGCGGCCATTAAATAGGTAAAGAGATGATGAGTATCAATTTCGTCTTCTTTGGTTTTTCCCAGGATCTTTCGGAAGTGTGACGATTTGATCGATAGTGTTCAAAGCATTTACTAGCTACCAAATGACATCTGTTTCACAAATGAAAATCAACTATTTTCGGAGGTATTTGAAGAAATGAAATGGTGCAGTCGGAAAGGACAGTATTTTTATTTTTTTATCCTAATGGGTTATTTTTCTTTGTAGTTGATATGGAAGCAGACATATCGCAACTAGAAGCACCAACTTTTACAACAATCTCCCGGGGACCACCTGAGCCTATGCTTCGCCTCAAATGGGACCACAAGGTGTCCCTTATTGGTGAAAAGGTATTGAATCCAATGATACACTGTTGCGATCAGTGTGACAAGCCAATTTTACTCTACGGTCGAATGATTCCATGCAAGCATATATTTTGTTTGAAATGTGCAAGGGCCGAACCAGTGAAGATATGTCCGCGTTGCAAGGATAAAGTAGTTCGTGTGGAGCAGAGCGGCTTGGGCACTGTATTCATGTGCACACATGGAGGCAGTCGATATGGTAATACTGGCTGTAGACGGACATATTTGTCACAGGTAAGACTTTATCAGTGTGGGGGACTACAGATGTGTGTTAACAAATATTTTCTTTTCACAGAGAGATCTCCAAGCGCATATAAACCACCGACACATAACACAGCCACCTCCATCGCTGGGAGTAGCTGATCCCCTTACCCTCAAATCAGTAGGTACAATGGACGCACTCAAGAATTTACCTCTGCAGCGAAAGATCTCCGAGGGATCTGCAAATCCACCAGTTCCGACTTCATCTATTCTTTCCAATCGTCCTCAAATTCGCCCGACACCTGTGTCATCATCAAATCTCACTCAAGCGAATATCGCTCGCAACAACATGGCCAATGCTCAAGAATGCCATCAGGGTAAAATGTCCCTTCATCAGACGATGAAAAAGACTCCCATCACTCAGTCACATCATCAGCCACCGGAGACAGTTGCCGACGCTTCATACTACAGTAGTGTATTGAGTTCTTACGGCAGTGGACCACAGGCACAGACTTTCAGTAATTCTGGGCAGAACTATGGATCGATACCAGCACCGGGAACGATTTCCCACATGGGTCAGGCTTCACAATCAGGAGGATCTATAGCAGCGGCACAGACTGCACAAAGCGTTGGCTTTTACAATTACAATCAGCAGTTCGGACAACCGGTTCCAGGGCCACCGTTTGCTCATGGACAATTCGAACAAGGGACAATGCCACCAAACTCATCACAGGCCTGGAATCAACAACAGTATTATAGGTGAAGTCTGTACGTAAACATCTAAGACAACTAAAAATGTGAAGATAACTAAATAAACATTTAATATCATTCCTTGACTTTTTATTACTGATATCGTAGAGCATTTAGGGTGTACTTTGTTTGTGTGCAAAATCGTAACGAACTGAAGGTAAAATTATCAGTTACCAGACATTATAAACAGACATTTTTTTTAAAGCATTTATACGAGGTATTAGTTAGTCTAAACCTTGGACACGAAAAGGTGAATTGTACTGGTTTGTGCCTATGTCGAACTTGGTATGATAATGTTATTTTGCAAATACAGAAAATCCCTCTAAGTAGAATCGCCTCTAACTCGTATTTCTCGACCCTTTTTTTGCATTCCCTTCAGTTTTCCACAGAAAAGTCACCCTCTAAGTCGAAACTCCCTCTAACTCGAGCATATTCTTTCGATTCTTGACCTTCTTAGTCGAATTTTCCTTCTGAGGAAAACAAAAACTAAGAATAAAATCACCCTCTCGTAACTCGCAATATTATACACACACCAAGAACGCACAATTGCTAACCCTGGCTATACGTCGCATCGGCGCCGTGTTTCTATGTCTACTTATGGCCAAAAGAAAACTCAAAACATTGAATGAATGACATCAAAAGAAAAAGGAAATTGCTGAAGGTTTTGGCATTCCCAGCAGTACTCTTTCGTCAACATTTGCTTAAAAGCTTCGGTATGGTTCTACTAGTACTAGTGGCCAAGTAAAGCGGAACAAGGTGTGTGAATAAAAAAATGATGACAAAGCCATTTTAAAATGGTTCGAAAGTGCACGGGGCAATAATTTACCAATAAGTTGCTCAATATTAAAAAAAACGAGCGCTTCAATTTGCAAACGGCTTCGGTTTTCCCAATTTCAAGGCAAGTGACGGTTGGCTGAGCAGATTTAAAGCCAGGCACAATATTCTTGGCAAAGTGTTGTCTAGTGAAAGTGCTTCTGTTGATAAAAGAAAAGTCGGTGAATGGAAACAACAGCTCCCAGAGGTTGTCGCAGGATTCAAACTGGACGACATTTGCAATGTCGATGAGACAGAAATTTTTTTTAAATTGGAAAAATGTTTTGGAGGCAAACACAGTAAAGAAAGATTGACATGCCTTATGGGATCTAACATGACTGGCTCAGAAAAGCTAAAACTTTTAATCATCGGAAAGAGCAAAAATCCTCACTGTTTTAACAAAATAAAATCTTTGTCAGCGGATTATGTAGCCATCCAACGTTCTTATATGATGGGAGATCTTTTTTCCACTAGTCGATAATTGCCCAGCTCACCCAAAACAAGTAAAGGATTACAGTTCATCAAACTTGAGTATTTCCCTCCTAACATGACAGTAATAGTTTAGCCGATGGATATGGGTACAATCTAAAATAAAATTTAAAAGTGCACAACAAGCGCCGTATACTTACCAAGACTTGAGAGTTTGGGAAACCAAAAAGGAGAACTACAAGATATCATTGCTCGACTGTGTACGCGAAATTTCAAAAGCGTGGGTACAGGATGTAACTCCATTGACAATTGAACATTGTTTCATAAAGGCCGGATTTACGACTGAGACTTGGAATGATGAAGACGAAATTCCGGTAAATTTAATGAGATGTCCAACCAAAGACCAATGAAATCGTGAGGATCTGGAACAGACTATAATGTTGAAGGCGTGGATTGGAAATATTATATTGAAATCGATGACAGAATCATAGCCACAGAAGTGCCTGATCCCGAAACAATTTAAGAAACAATCACCCTGATTGTCGTTGACGTTTGTCGCTTTTCGACAGTTGTCGTTTTATTCTTCGGATGTTGGACGAAGTTGGTATCTCTCGTTGGATATGTACTCGACGTTAGTCTGTAAATCATCTGATATATGTTTTATTTTACTTTATATACCATAACTAGAACGTTTAACTTAAAGCACTGGGTAACACTTAGCCATTGTACCGATTGCAGCATATGTATTAACTATTGATGTTCACCGTTCACATTTTAAAATAAGTTAAAGTAACTTATTTTTTTCGTTTTAGTGTAACTAAACAATAAAACCTCTTTAAAAAGATATTTTTTACATATAATTTTATTTTCAATTTTTTAGTAACGTCTTAACCTATGCAGTATCGCA
Organism: Brachypalpus laphriformis; assembly: GCA_945910035.1. Lineage (NCBI taxonomy): Eukaryota > Metazoa > Arthropoda > Insecta > Diptera > Syrphidae > Brachypalpus > Brachypalpus laphriformis. The sequence goes on from OX246753.1 coordinate 152,293,580, forward strand.
TTCTGCTCGTCAAACCCTTTCATTTTATACCCATATCAAGGGGGTTGTGAAGTAAAAAGGTAAACCGCCATCTTGGGGCGTCCGACATTTTGGATTTGGAACGATATTAGATATACTACATTGCATTGTCATCGGACTTATATATGTACGTGTGCAAAATGTCAAAGCTCTAGCTCAATTAGAACTAACTGAATTTGATTGCAAGATTTGTTTCAGGCATACATACATATGTATGTACATACCTACAACAACCTCGCCGAAATAGGGAGAAGATACATACAGTAAATGGCCATATAACAATACGACAGTGCACGCCACACATTGTTTCTGGACATTTTTTTATGGGGGTCTTATAACGCGACCCCCACGTTTTTCAGAATCTTTTTGTTCTCAAAAATTCATTCGCTCTTTGAGCTTTAACTCATTTGTTGTTGTTTTTTTCTTACTGAATACACTTTCGCAAAGTAATAGAAGGGAGGAAAAATGGTGAATAGAAATATTCCCATACATTCCGGTTGACGAAAACGAGATAATATACTCGATACGAAAAAGTGTATACTTTTCTCTCTGCGAATATGATCACCTCCTATTACCCAACCGGCAGTGCCTGGAAAAGCTTTAGTTTTCATCAATTTGAATCAAATTTTCATCAAACTATATTTCTTGCATACGTACTGCGCAACAGGTTTAGTCGCTATGAACGATACCAGCAGCATCGATAGTTCTCGTCAAAACATCAGGTGTCGAATTGCGTCCTCTGTGAACGGATAACTCGTCACGTAATTTGTGTGTATGTTGTTGCTAGATCTACCAACAACACAATACAAATTACGTTATCCGTTGACGGAGGACGCGATTCGACCCCAGCAGTATTATCAAAAGTTCTAACTACCGATGTCTGAGCGGCGCTCCCGTAATGTTGTGATTGCTAATTATGCAACCCCTGCTAGAAATTGCATGCTCCGTTCTCGTCTTAGGTGATTGTAGGTAGTCATTCTGAAACATAAAACAAAAAAAACAAAAACACACTTTTCCAATACTATACTTTTATTTGATTAGAATGATTTTTCTCCACTCTCTCTCTCTCTCTCTCTTGTTACATGAAAGTCTAATGGTAATATTATTAATTTTTTTTTTTTGTTTTTTTTTAATATTTACATATAAAGAGGGCTCGTAATAACTATTTAAAACGCTGTAACTTTGTTCTTTCTCATTCTGAATATTAACTACATAAAGTGATAATCATTTAAAAAAATATTAACTAAATATAAACTGTAAACCTTTGTGGTAGGCAATGTTTACCAAAACTCGAAGGAATAAACTGAGGATAATCTAACGGTATACAAAAAAGAATTCAACAGAAGCAAATAGAAACAAAATCTAAATTGCGTTCCACTTAGTGTGCGGAACACGATCAATGCGAAGAATAGAATAGAATTGCCACGTAACTCAAAATAAAGATCCTACCTACTTACTTAGACGCTTGCGCTGTGTCTGCATCTATACTAATTAGGGTTTCAGTGTCGCCCTGCGGAGGAGGTGGCGCAGGCAATGGTATTGCCATTGCTCCGGCACTCATTAAAGCAATTGCTTCTGGTTTTGGTATTGCTGGGCTAGAAAATGATGCAGGTGTTAATGCAGGAGGTGGAGGAAGGGTAACAGTTGTCTGTTGCTTCTGTTGTTGCTGATACAAGGATGACGCACTACTGTCTGCATGATGCTGCTGATGCGAATGACCGCCAGAATTGTGTGAATGACTGTGGCCAGATGAAGGGTGGTGTGAATGACTGTGACCGTGACCGTGACCATGATGCCCGTGATGATGTTTTCCGCTACTACTGTTTGGTGGCATTGGGAAGGACTTTGGCAATGTATTCTGACGGCCCGAATCGGAGGTTTTTAAACGTTCACTCAAAGCCTTCAAGGCAATCAATCTAAAACGAAAAAAATATGAAATAATTATTCTACAATGTTGAGTGTACTATTATTCACGGGTCGAACGCTAATTACTTGGCATTATGATTGACGAACTACAAAATGAGAGATCGTTGATAAAATGTCTTAAGTCTAGAAATATTGATTTGGCCAATAAGTTCGCTCTGTTTGTCGTTGGTGTTCCTGTTAACTTTGAATGACGCCGTTTGCGCATGTTGCTTGGAGCCTGCAGTTTTTTTTTTTTTCAAACATCGCAGTGAAAACGTGCACTTTCTTTCGAAAGTTCCTTGCGATCAGTCGTGCTTTACACATTTGGTGTGATTTAGAAAATGGAGTTTTTTTTGGCACATACGCTCTTTTATTGAAAAAACTCTGCGCAAACACATAAGAAGATTTGCACTGTGCACGGGTATAGCTCAGTCAGCGCTTGGACTGTTCGTGAGTTGTTGAAACGTTTTCGTGATGGTGATTTTACACGCTCCGATCTGCCCCGTTCTAGACGGCCGCTTGAGATTGATGTGGACCAGGTCTAGTCGAAAATAATGCCGCTACACAATCAAGCGCATAGCAGAAACCTTGAATACATCGAAATCAAACGAAAGCAAACTGCAATACGTAAATCAACACGATATTTGGCTGTCGCACAAGTTGAGTGAACAAAATTTATTGGATCATGTCTCCACTAGCGATTCCCTGCAGAAACACAACGAAAGTGAACCATTCCTAAAACGGATAAATACGGGCGATGAATAGTGAATTCTTTATAATAACGTGAAACGGAAAAGAGGTGAACACCTTTAGCCATTCCAAAAGAGGGTCTTTACCGGAATAAGGTTATTAGTTATTTGGTGGGACTGGAAAGGAATTGTCCACCATGAGCTTCTTCCGCATAACCAAACCATTGATTACAATAAGTATTACCCTCAATTGGACAGACCGAAGGTTTCAATCGACTAAAAACTCTCGGAACTGATTAATCGAAGCGTCGTGTTTCATCAAGACAACGCTAGACGACATGTATATTTGCAGACTCGGCAGAAGTTGGTGCAGTTTGGATGGCATGTCTTACCTCAACCGCCGTATTTACCTGAGCATCCTGCATCTTCTGGTTATCATTTATTCCGGTCTCTGCAGAACTCACTTAATTGAAAAAATTTCACTTGGAGCAATTCTTCGCTCAGAAAAATCAAACGTTCTACATGGGGTATTGTGAAATTGTCTGAAAGGTGTAGAAAAAAAATGGCGCATATATAACTGATTAAAGTTTTTTCTAACAATAAATATTCAGTCTTTTATTGGAAGTAAAAACGATAGAGGGAACTTATTGGCCAGCACAAGCTCTATCTATATCTATACTAAAACTGTAGAGGGTCGAATGTTCTTGTCTTTCTGTGCACGTATCACGCGGAAACTACTACATGAATTTCGATGAAACTTGGACTAGAGATAGCTTGTATCCTGGGCCAACATTTAAGGTACTTCTTATCTCGGTATAAGAGATCTTCTCCTTCTCCTTTCGCTGTCTCTTCACAGTCTTTAAGAGCAGAGCCGACAGGCTGACGGAAGCGGGATGGTACTCTTCATGTCTTTGCTTGTCTGTTATACCTGCTTGACGGGTTGTGTGCTAGTTTGTGTTTTCTGATGGGGATTTCCGCTGAGGAAGTTATAATTGAGTTTCAGTATTGTATTCAGTTGGCAAAAAGGTCTGTTTTCATAATTTTTCAGGAGAGCGGAAAAACTTAAGCGGGTCGGATCTATTTTATACGCATTTTCGGACTTTACTTGTACTTTACACGGGAAGTAGGTCCGACAGAAAATGGGCGATTAGATACAGGTGCGTACAGCGAAAAATATATATCGGTGGGACAAAGAAAAGAAAAAACGACATAAGTCGACTTAAGATGTTTTATCTTTTCAGCAGAGAATATTTCAACAAGTAAATGTTTGTCAAATAAAATGCAGGCGAAGCTAGGCGAGCACGGGTTAGCTAATAGTTAATAAAATCCACCAAGCCACTTGGGTTTTTTCATCAAAATATTTCAGCTCCATGGAAAGGCTTGCCTCAGGAGCACCATAACTCTTTTGGAGCCAAAACCTTGTAAACTAGTGTAGTCGTCAACATCAAAAGGAGTCAGATTCGTCAGAATTTAAGTTCGACTTGCGAATATTAGTAGGACAGACCCTTAGTTAACTACATACCGTCTCCTTTCGATATCATGTGGGTCAACACCAGGCATTGATATTGCTATTGAAGTTAAACTCGACGTGGATACAGTGCGTGGGGGCGCTGGCGGCCTCACCACTCCGATTTTCAAGCAACACAAATACAATGGATTGACCAGTATGCTTATCACCGGCTGCATGACACTCGGAAAGAAGCTTGCAAATGTGAAGCTCTCCGAACTATCACCGCGCCCATTCGGATGCCGCTGGTAGAACCTCAAATACACCCATGAAACAATCAGTCCTGAACAGAACATAGCCGGATAGGTGCCCTCGAGGACGTTTAACACCCAAAAAACCAGCGAAGCAAAAAGTACTGTAAGCGGAACGTTCCTGCAATGATAAACAGAACAAAAAAGTCATTGCAACCCAGTACATAGGCAGTGCAAACATACCTGTTGGTAAGCTTTCCATATCTCGTCTTAAATATCAAATGATCCGGCATGATCTGCCGCACAGCCACCGAAATACCAGCCACATAGCCTGCCAGCCCGTGAATATGCACATCGAAAAGAATTTCCGCATTCTTAGTGCACATATACACGAACAAGTAGTAGAAAGTTGTGCAGATTGCAACTCCCAAATTCGTAATGGCAAAGAATTTAAACATCTCCATTTGGCCCCAGAGGGGTTCCAGCATCTTCCCACATAGTCCAACGGTGATCACATCCACCAGCACCTCGTAGAAGTGCAATTCTATGAAACAAAATGTAAACGCCGTCCATATCCAGAATTCCGATGGCAAAATGTACCCCGGAGTGACGCTCAGAATTCGGACGGCAGTCTCGGAATACGATAGCAGATAACCACAGGTTGTCACTGCACATATTACAGTTATCACGGGGGAAGTGTTTTTTAACAGGGCGGAGAATTGTTGCTTCAAATAGGGAACATTTCGATTTAATGCCCGTGTTGTCGCCATTTTTCGTGTAATGTTGTGCACTTTAGATTTTCATCATGAGTGTGAAACGTCAACAAAATGTCAACTTTCGATGAAAAACGACAGCAACAACAACAAAGGCAGCCCGATAGAAAAATATAAAACATAGAACTTTGTGCGGTGGCAGTTCGTTGAGTGTGCGATGTAATGATTCATCAGCTGATTTTGTTTATAATCGCTGGACGTTGGAAGTGCTTACAGTTCGAATAGAAATCGATGTCTAATTTGAATAGAACGGTACAAAATATTTTAGAAAAGTTTCATGGGTAAGGGAATTTCGTGTGGAGTAATACCGCTAATGCTCAACTTTGTGATTCATGTTCATGTCTAAAATCTCTATTATATTCAAGTGCACACTGAATTGTGGAAGCTGAATTTAATTAAAACGGTAAAAAATACTAGGAAAAGCCAAAGCTGTGTTTACACAAAAAATACATTTCCGTTTTATTACAGTTATTTACACTTTGTTCTGTTGTCACGGGTTTTAGCACGATTGCTAGGCCTGGTAGTCCTAGATAGATAAGTAGAAGGACTTTCAATTACTTCTTAAATGAACAGTTAAGGAAAGATGGCTGTTATTTCATAAACATGAGCAGCATTGGGTTCTTTTCTTTTATTTATTGGTACGGACTTGTACGAGTAGTAGTAGGAGTTCGAAGATCCGTGGAAGCCTTCAAGTCAAGGAAACCATCTTACCAAAGTTAGAGTGCGACTGGCTCAGCTGGTATTGCCACGTTCAAAGAAGAGATCTTTTGAACCCTGTTAAATCACACAAATGCGACGAAATCGGCATTTCATTAGCCTCAATAACCTAGTAATCCAAAATCGGGAGACCTGCCGATGTTTTCTGAGGTCAAATAGGCGGATCAGTGGAAATGCGGTAAAGTGCGAGGGTTGTTATCCCTTGTTTTCGGATCATTACCTCGCCGAAATAGGCGAAAGAAGAAGACTAGTACGAGTAGATACTTACTGAAAAACAATCCTCTTTCGATTTTGATTCCTTCACTCACAGCTGCTAGAATCTAACAGGGTTAAGTTTCTGAAGTGGCTGAATAGTGGGTAGTGCTTTGGATCGCTTTGGATCCATGCCGTACCTGACAAAGGAAGAGATTTGAAATAGAGTTAGTGCTGGTTCTAGCCTGCAGCCTGCCTCTATCTTCAATTCAGAATTGGTTTTGCTGGCTTTGTAGAGAGTTCTTACAAACCGTTGCAGAATTTTTCATTCTTTCACCTTTAAATGCACGTTAAGGTGCAAAGATCTGCATACATGTGTATCAGCGGTGCTCTAAGAACGACTCTGCGGTATTGGACATTATGTTTTACCTGCTGCCCTTAGATATTGTCGGCAACCAGATGCCTGCCAATAGGGCCATCTGACTAGAAGTCTCCTCACAGTGGCTCAGTCTTCACGCTGGCCACTCCTCGATCCTTAATCTTCTTAACTTTACCCATGAAAATACCGATTACACCCCGCCCAAAACTCAGATTTGACCATAACTTCCGAACCAACATAACTGACGCAGTGAATGGGATAATGCTCCCCCTGTGGATATGGTAATTCAGTTTACTTTCACACAGACGGCTCCAAAGCCGAAAGCGGGGTGGGTTGTGGTGTCTTTTTCAAAAAGTTTAACCTCTTTTAGGCGGAAATCATGCGGATCAAGGAAGCCTTGTCCTGGTTGAAATATAATGCAATATCTGCCAGAAATATAAGCATTTTCACTAACGGTCAAGTGGCAATCAAGTCCCTGGAATCATGCTCTTTTACTTCAATGGCCCCCTTAAACTGCCATTTGCACAAACACATTTCGGGAAACTGCAAGGCTGGTAAGCTCGCAAGAAAGAGTACGATTCTAAAGATTCTGCCGAAATGGCGGATCTTGAGTATGCCCCTAGCTACATGTAAACATCTACTAAAGCTGGACGCTATTAGCAGTACCAACCACAGAAGGGAGAATGGTTCAACGTGTTATGTATTGTATTTCTAGACAGATCAGGCATAGGCTGAATCAGAAACGTAGTGCGGGCTGTTTATGCGAAAGCGATTACAGGAGTGGAATCCTCTAAGGTGATAGTTGATTGTTGACGATCACAATGATCCCCTTTTGCTCTCTCTAAGGTGACCATCAGCGTGATCATCACCTTTTTGCCATCGTTTTTGCGTGACTTTGCGATCGTTTTACGGAGAGCTAACAAAGTGTGATCATCAATTTTGACTGCCAAAAGTGTGACTATCAACTATCACCTTAGAGGATTCCACTCCAGATCAGCTACATTACCGGTGTCCTCACTGGACATTGCCTGATAGGTCAACTGCTAACAGGTTGGGCCTCTTTTCGTTTACCGACTTTTGCAGAAGCTGTAGATACGAAGAGGAAGAGGAAACTATCCTTCACCTCCTATGCAGATGGTAGATCTATAAAAAAATATATATATATTTGGCACAACAGCTCTTTAAGTGCCTGGGCCTAGCTTCTCGCAACCACTCGTGTTTTGTGCGTTATATTTTTTACACGAATGGAAGGGACCTACAGTTTAGTACCGTATCAGAAGGACAATCTGTTTTGAGAACCTTTCTCCTGATAACAATACTCTCGGATGTTTGTCAGACATTCGCGAGTGAGAAAACTTTTTGGTGTTTTCTAGGATTTGAACTTGGAACCTCACGCGCAGTGGTCCGACACAGTAACCAATTGCGTCACGGCGCGAGATCTATAGTGCCCCACGAGCTAGTGCTCTAGTCGATGACGTGCGCGATTTAGAGCAGTTCCTCTAGTCCAATTTCTTTGATGAACCGGAGTATCTGAAGTGGATTCATGGAAGGTAGATCAATCTCTGCATGTCTGTCAAGTTGCGGAGCCGATTTTTTCTAACTCTTAGGCAGGTTCTGCGTCTTTTCTGGTTGTAATTTGCCTGAATCAGGGGATATCATTCCAATGCTTAATCCATTTGCTCTCTTCTTTTTGTGGTCGTACCTCACAAAAAAGTTCCGGTCCAAGGAACAGGGTGTCTGAACCTTTTCTTACTAGTTTATCCGCTGCTTCGTTTTCCTCCACTCCTACATGTCCTGGTAACCACTAAAGAGCAACTTTATTTTCCTGTCCCAGTCTGTTAATCTTAGTAAGGCACTCCAAAACTAGTCTGGATCTGATCTCGAGTGGGTTCAGTGCCTTGATTGCGGCTTGCGATGTCTTGCTCGCGATATTTTCGGTTTAAGTTAAATTGGGCGCATCTTTTGATTGTGTGAACTTCTGCTTGGAGTACACTGGGAAAAATTCTCCAAAATTTTTAGTATTTGGTCTTGAGCCCGTACACACCTACCCCAGTACCTATAGATGTTTTCGATCCATCCATCCGTGCAGTGAAGTGGGAGGGTTATGATCCCTTGTTTTCCGATCATAGGCTAGCTGAAATAGGAAGTACAGATTTGGATGGGGTTTCTCGCTCTTTGTTTGCGATGCATTTTCCCGACGCCATATTTGATTATTCTTAATATTGTCTCCTTTGCGATCCTTTCTAACCCAATGTGTAGCGGAAATAGTGCTACGATCAGCTCTAGTGCTGCTATAGAACATGTTCTCATGGCTCCTGTTATACAGATGCAGGCTCTTTGAACTTTGGTTAGGTCCTCGTCGTGCTGTATAGGTACATATATTACTTTTTGTTAATTTCTGGCAAATTTTTTATGAAGTACTTAGCCGTCGAAATTCAGGAGATTTAAAAATCATTAGTTTGATCCACTCCTCCAAAAGAATTCTTCATTACTTTTTGATTTCCATTGCAATTTGTGTAGTAAATCAGAGGTATCGTATCGATCGTATAAATAACCATATGTAATGCATACTTCGGGGTATGTTTTCTATCTTAGAAATGCAGAATGAAAACGACATCAAATATTTTTTCGATTTTTTTGTTTCAAAGATTTTTCGGTTTTTTCTTTATTTTAAGTTTCTTTTTTCTCATGTTTTGTAATCAAATATTTTAGTTATTATCATTCATCCATCAATATTAAATGAATCTCACAAAGAATACAAAATTATAATTAAAAACAAATTAATTACTTAATTAACTTAGGAAACCTACAAAATTAGGTCTAAAAGGGGTGAGTGGCACACTTCTTTGCGCTATTCTTAGAATAACAACGTGCCCATGCCACCCATTTCAGATTGCTCCTTAACGAAGATCTCAAAGTATTGGTAAATGATTGTCACGGCCAGCAGGATACCAGTTCCTGACCCAATGGCGCCAAGGAAATCTGCTAACACTGATAGTGCGCCAATGCAAAGACCACCAAAGGCAGCCGCTGTGGGAATGTAACGATTCAATTCATGGATCATAGAATTCTCACGATGACCGCGCATAACCATGTGCTGTTCTTTAAGTTGTTTAGCTACCTGTAGTCAAAGAAAAATACAATTCAAGTTTATGGGTACACTCAATGAATAAGAGGAGAGTTATGACTTACATCCTTGGCCGAGCTTCCAGACACATCGATCCACGTTTTGGAGAAGAACGCACACGATCCCAGCATGAAGACAATGTATAAAATCGCATGGATAGGGTCCTGAAGGATGTGACCCACACTCTCCGGCGGCGACAAATAGTAACACAATCCGCCAATCGGATAGGATCGAGCTGGGCCGCCACCGCCAACATCAGCCCACACACCCAGCAAATTAATAAATACATTGCCATGGAATTTAACGGCCAACATCTGCGAAATCACGTACAAGTTGGAAACTAAAGCTGATTGCAAGATAATTGGGATGTTTGAGGTGTAGAACAATTTAATTGGATAACTGCTGTATTGACCACGATAACGTGCCGACTTAATTGGTAGATCTACACGGAATCCTTGGAAGTATATGACGACAGCAAAGACGAGAACAGTAGCCAACAAGTTCATTAAATTGGGCAAGTTCTGGCGGTAGAATGCCTCCCTCAGTGCACGCACCTTATCGTTCCTGGTAGCCATCAAGTGGAACAAGGCAATTACGGCTCCTTCGAACTCGGTACCCCGTCCAGTCGTAACAGTAGTTGGTGAGAAGGCCTTCCACACAATTGTCTCGCAAATATTGGTGGCGATGAAGAGTGAAATACCTGAGCCTAAACCGTATCCCTTTTGCAGAAGTTCGTCCAATAACAACACAATCAAACCAGCTGCAAACAATTGAATGATGATCAGTAGACACACGCCTGCTCCAATTTCTGATGGATCGCCATACATTCCAGTCATTACATAGACAATGGCCTGACCAATTGTTATGACCATGCCAAATAGTTTTTGCGCTCCATTGAAGAGAGCACGATCCTTAGGCGTATCACCGACTTCAATGATCTTAGCACCGGCCAACAGTTGCATGATCAATCCGGATGTTACAATTGGAGAGATACCCAATTCCATAAGCGTACCACGATTGGAGGCTAAGATAACACGAATCCAGTAGAAAGGATCCGCAGAATCTGAGCTCATGATACCAAACAGAGGGATCTGACAGCAGACAAGGAAGATGAAGAGTGTTATTGCGGTCCATAGCACCTTTTCCCTGAATTGGATCTATAAAAGAAAGTGATTTAAAAAAAAATACTCCGAAATAAGATCAAACTTTAAAAACTAAGGGTTCTAGTTCCATTCGAATTACTAATTTGGCGTCATTATCTTTAACAGATGGTGAAATATTTATCGAACTGTCGTCGCTAGATTCGAGTAAAAGTACTGCACCCGGCAATTTTCCACCGTAGTTCTTTAAGGCATGCAATAGCTTTATTTACTCACTCGAGTATGTATTTAATGCCACTTAAGTGGGGTGAATTTCTTAGTTGTTGGAAATATTCGCTTATGACCTCTATTCAGAAATCTGGGCCTAAGAGAAGATGATAGGCCTATAGCTGACTGCTTGGAGAGATTTTTGTAAGGTCTTTGACAGGGTCCAATACAACGTTGTTTTTTAAAAAGAAAAAACTTGAAATGTTTGGATTCAATTCTAGTATTTTATGTTGGACTGCCAGTTACTTGATGAATCGCAAACAATATATTAAGATTAGTTCCATTTTCTCAAAAGAGATTCTGAATTACTCAGGTGTTCCTCAGGGTAGTCATATTGATCCGCTCCTTTTCATTCTTTTTTATAAACGACCTTCCATCGGTTATATGCAGATCATTTTAAAACATTAAGCTCCGTTTCTGACGTGCTTCAATTGCAAAATGATCTACATAAATCATGTTAATCAATGGTGTTATTTGAATGGGTTATATTTCATTACTAATAAATGCTCGGTTATAACTTTCAGTAGGAAAAGATTCCAAATTGTCTTTGATTACAATATTTAAGGAACTAAAAAGAGTAACTGATCAAAAAGACTTAGGAGTAATTTTTGATGTCGTATTGATCTTTTCGTTACATATGGATTATATATCCACGGGGATGCTGGGTTTTTTATTTTGAAATTCCAAGGACTTGATCTTTATATCCTTATATCTTTATACCCTTAAGTTCTTATATAAATTCATAAAAAAGGTTACACCACTCTGGCCTTCGGGAAAACCAGCGTAAAAAGCAACTTTTTTTTTACTTAACTTTGAAGTATAATTTGTTTTATCATCACTAAATATTTTTTATTTATGAATATAATACATGAACAATTTTTAGAAAATTTTTCAAAATGACAAAAATAAGATATGCTTTTTTTTATAATTTGCGCGTGCCAAAGGGATTATCAATACCCTTACACTGGTTCTCAAGGCACGGGCGGATGGGAAAAGGGGGAAACGAAACAGCGGAGATGCCGGTTTGCGTTGGCTTAAAATGTTTGAAGGTTTAATGATTAGGAAATACAGACTGCTGGTAGATCATAACACAAACGTGTTGTTCGGCTTATAAACAAATCCCTATATTTTACAGTATGTTCTAACTTGGGCTTGAGGGTGAACTGATGTGCATTCGAAGCGTGACGCGTATTGCGGGTGAGGTTTTGAAGGGGAGGAATGCAACTGGCTATTTAGCTGGAGCATTTTTTTATAAAAAAAAGCGATGAAAAAGAGAAAGACACGAGATATTTTTACGATGTTCAAGTGAGATTATGGAGTTCACGATGTCTCTATCACCTATCAGTTTTAACGTGCGATTCTGAACCCTATCTAGAATGTGCAGAACGGTCTTGGGTGCACTAGACCAGTTGGGGGCGTTATATTCTAGCTTTGGGCGGATGAATGCCTTTTAGATGGAGGCCAGATCAGATGGGGTAAAATGTTTTTTGCACCGCTTAAGGAATCCAAGACATTTTGCAGCATTTTTGGCGACCTCGAATATGTGATCGTTCCATCGAAGACGGTTATTGATGCACATCCCGAGAATGGCAAGCCTTTTGAATTCAGCGATGCAAGTACTATTCAAGGTTAATGGTTGAGGGTCTTGGTCTCGCTTGAAAGACAGAAGACAGCATTCTGTTTTAGATGCATTAAATTCCACCCTATTGATTGAACCCCATTTGGTTATGCTGTACAGATCGGAATTTAATACGTTTAACATACGTTGTCGTTCCTCTTCTACGGCCGAAGAGTAGGGACGTAACTCACGTTCACGGGAACGAATATGAAAAACTGAGGGTACTGTCTTCAGCGAAGGAATGGGTTGGATCTGAATTGCAGACTTGAAGCAGCCCAAGTCAAACTGTATAGCTGTTCATTTGTCGGGATGGTGGGCATTACGTCTCGATAAATACTCAACCAATTTTATTAAAATTGTTACCATATCTTTAAACTATTGTCTATGTTGCAGCAAAGTTTTTTTTCGACTGGGCGCGTCGTTTATTTTTTATTCTATTTTTTATAAGTTAAAATTTCGAAATTTAAATATTCAAAAAAAAGGCATCTAGTCCATAAAAAATGTTTTTCATCATAGATAATAGTGTAAATATATATGGTGTAAATTTCATTAAAATCCGTTAAGTAGTTCTTGAGATAGTGTCCACCAGTTCGAAAAAAGTGGTTTCGAGAAAAACGCAGAAGACAATAACGAGCTTCAACTACCTGATAGGAGTCTATTCTCTGCCGCGTTCACTTCAAATTAATACAACTGACGTAATATTGGGAATTTTTTTTGTATAATTTGCGCGCACTCAAGGGGTTATGTATACCCTTTAAATGTTAGTTTTACTTTGTGCCGGCGGATAGAAAGGAAAGGATAGATAGAGAGAGAAAAAGATTTGGTAGTGATTTGAATATTAGTTGTTTATGTTTCAGAAAATCTCCGGGCGTCCAGATAAATGGGGAGATTTCTTGTTAATTTCGTCTTTGCTTCTGATTCACAGTATTTTTTTTTTTTTTTTTGACTACCGATGTCATAATCATCCAACAGAGTGAACAATTTTTGCATCCATGTGATCAAACTACTGCCAGTGTTATGCCTTCGCAGTAGTGTACACACATGCTTAACAAATTGACCGGACTAGCCATCCCCAATCTATTGGCATATTGGCAAGGTGACAGTGACGGTCGTTGACATACCTTTAACGGAGTGATGATGCCGGATGAATGGCTAAACCACCTCAGAAAATGGAGTTTATTAATTTAATCGCACGAAACTCGCACATACCCACTGATCCTTGGATAGTTTTAGGAGTACACAACGTAGCTTGTATTTAAAAACATAATTGATTATTTCCAGGTGAATTTAAAATTGCAGCAAATGGCATTTTGTATGGGAACTCTAAAGGCTCATATCTTCGAAACTAGACAAGCCCGACCTTGAATATATACAACATTCTAAAACAAAAGCCTCCTATTGCAGATTAAGATTTCATCAAATTAGGGCTGAATGCCATTTTCTAAATAATTACCGTCGAAATCTACCTATATTACACCCCTATTATGGTAAGCGAATCGAACGTTCGACTCAAGTCGAACTGTCAGCGAATTGCTTCTGGCGTGGTATTGCTGTTAGCAAACATTTCCATTCGAATAAAGAATAAGTGCTGACAAAGGAAAAAAACAATTAAATGTAATCTGTGAAGTGTATAAAGCGACAGAAGTAATTCACCGGGAGGTTCAATTTTAGTCGAACGTTCGATTCGCTAACCAGAATAGGGGTGTTAATCTTCGGCAGAAGTTAAAGTAGCTTAAGTCGACTTAAGTCAAAATTAAATTAATTATAGCAAAATGTTCACAATTACATAGAGTATTCTTCCTAAATTTTTTAGTTGCATATCTGTAGACTGCCGAATCGTGGTTACCAGAGCAACGGTACAATTCAACAATTTCATAGAACTTTCACGTGAGTGATAACTTTAAATGCCTCTGCTGAAAAATCGTACAAATTGACTTAAGATATTTTAACTTATTGCCACAATAATAAAAGGCAATGTTCGTTTTTGGCTGAAAATTATAGTTTGTTCCTATTAGTGCCAACAATGTTCAGACAGTGGTTTGAATGAAATCGGATAGGCAGTGCTGTGGTTTTTATAGTGTTTATTGAAGAAGATATCATATATGTAGATATACTCAAATTTAACAATAACGAAGCATTGCTCGGTACGCTGGTAAATAAATAAAAATCTAGATTCCACGAATCGGACTAAAATTACGGCACACATACATATGTATGTATGTATGTATGTACATGGTTTTTTGCTATTACGGTTTGCGAACCGTACCGTCCTCATTCGTCTAAATCAAGAGAATCAAAATGTTTGTCAATTTAACATAACCAGTTAATTTAATATTCAATTTCACAAAACACTACGTTCGCCTGGCGAATAATAAGGTCCTAAATATTTTTTACTGCAGATTTGTATTGGTATTTTCTAGTCCGCCAATTGTACTTACCGGCGAATAATTCGCCAAATGCTCAACTGTCCAACTCATATACTACCTTCAACTAGCGAATAATTATACGCCCTAAAAAGTTTAAAAACTCTCTATATTCGATACTCTACGTTGCCTACGAATTGATTTTACAGTTAAATTAAAACAGGTAACTAGACAATCAAGTGACCTACATTCTGCGCACTTCTGCAAGACCCATACAAAGAGAATGGCGAACCGATCGTTTAAATCTGAGCCTGCCATCTCGTGGCAGAGGATCTCAGATATTCGATAGTGTTATGTAATTTAATTCAGATACACATAACTGATTGATTTAATAATTCCGCTCGAGTGGTTTAATTCATAAAATACATTTAAATTGAAGCCGAAAAACGATCTTCACTTTGGTGAAAGTACTTGCAGAAAATCAAAGAGCGAGCGAGAGAGAGAGAGCCAGCACATAAAAATTCCACGAAGTTTCGGCCATACTATCTCTCTTGCTGTGGTGATGTGTGTCTTGTCATCACTTTCGAAAGTGAACATGGCAACACTCGATAACAATGTCACTGTGAATGAAAACGTAGGAAATCGCTTCTTCTCCAATTAGCCGAAACGTTGGTTTTACGCATTTTCCTGAATGAATTACCTGCAATTAGTTATTGTAGATGTAATTGCGAAGCGAATTCTATTTAACGGCGAAGGGTTTTCACTTTGAAACTAGTTTAAGTACACAGATTGCTAACTTCGGCATTTACACTCGCTGAAGTCACAGAAAATGCAACTATCCGTGTATCAAGTATCACCTTACTTAATCTTAATCCACTTCCAGATACATTTTAAGGAATTGTTGAGTGCTTCACTTACCTTTCGCTCTGGTTTAGCAATTTCCGGCAGTATA
This sequence comes from Brachypalpus laphriformis, assembly GCA_945910035.1. Taxonomy (NCBI): domain Eukaryota; kingdom Metazoa; phylum Arthropoda; class Insecta; order Diptera; family Syrphidae; genus Brachypalpus; species Brachypalpus laphriformis. The sequence continues at coordinate 152,309,378 of OX246753.1, forward strand.
CTGCAGAAGGGTTTAATAACCTCGAGAAATTTAACTGAAACGAAATAAATGAGATTTTTTACATTACATTCACTTGGTAAACCGAATAAATCAACTTAAAAGGAGAAAAGGAGGCGGACAGCTAGAGAAAAAGCACTTAATATGTCCAAATGTGGATCCTAATCGAACCCATCAAGCCAAAAGAAATTGTATACGTAAGCAAGTGTGTTTATCAGAATCGAAGAGTAGAAGCAGAGCACCTCTTCGATTTTCCCGAATTAGTGTATGAACAAGGAAAGAAATATATACTTACTTCCCATTTTGTGTACTTGTGTACTATAATTTGGATAATTTACTTAAAATTACAGTAGACGAACTACTTTTTCGTAATAATAATAAATGACAAGCGAACACGCTTACTACTTTCGCACGACACTTTTACTGGCGATCACATTCACTGTACGAAAGAAAAGAAAATCATTTGATTCACGGCAGAGCCAACCACACAGATGATTCGCCCCGGTTGCAGCGGCCAATTGAAAAATCCACCGTTCACTTTTTCCCTCTTTTTTACTCGTCGTCGTCGTCGTCGTCACCACCAACTCAGCCAGTTGGTCTCTTTCGCCTTCGATGGGTTTTCCAAAATCCAAATCTAAAAATGGGTAATTTATTAAATTTCCCTCGAATTTGACGGCTATTAGTGCAAACTGACAGACAAACACATGCAAATGTATATAAATGACTGGAGGACGTTTGCTTGTATTGTTTATGAATTCGTCCAGTTTGCAATACTATAGCAAAATCCGAGTGACAACAAGTTACACGTATTCGATTTTTTGGTAACGTGACAAGAATTTATTCGTTTAGTTTTTAGCATTGCCATGGCGAGAAGTTTTATTCCCGTTATAGTTGATATTTATAAAAATTTATAGAATTTACTCTTCTTGACAATTAACTGTAATATTTTATCAAGATAGACCTACCACCAAATAGAATAATTTATAACAAATCAAGATTTTAATGTAACATAAACGTAAAAATATATATAAATGGCGATTCAATAAGAGTGCAGATTTTCTTTATTAAATAAAACACTCGAAAATTTGTTACAACACTTTTTTATTTGATTGTGTTCTTTTGTCTATGGCATTTATATACATATGAAACATAATATCCAACAAATGCTCACCACAACTTCTCCGGCAACACAAGATGGGCGTATGGAAATTTTTTCAAATTTCCCAAATGCGACAGTTTTGCTTGTTTAAGTATCTGTTTGGGTGGAAATGTGAGTGGCGATGGTGTAGTGCTAATGTCATCATCTGCCACGCTAATGGTTCATAGTTCAAATCCTGCTGTCAGCAAATATTTATTTAATGCTTATGAAATATACAAAGTCAGTCCGGTCAATTGCGAAAGCTTATGTCAACACTATTGCGAAGGCATAGCCTACTGCAAGTAGTTATGACCAATCGGTCATATGACTAAAAAAATGTTTTATTCTGTTGAATTATTGATATGCCTATGACCTCAAATGGTCCGGAAAAAGACTGTAAATCAGAGCAAGGACATAACAAGAAAACTAATCTCCCCAGTTATCTGAACAGCACTCCTGAAGATTTTCTAAAACATAATATCTGAGTTGCAAGCCACTACACAAATCTCTCCCTCGGTCTGTTCTTTCTAACGCCAGCATAATATAGGAAGCATTTTAAGGGCACCACTAGAGTGCACGTAAATTATAAAAAAATATCCGACAAATGCCCACTACGACTCTCCGGCAACACAGGATGCGTGTATCAAAATTTAGTTCGTGCTGTACCTCGTTAGTAATGAGTAAGATTTCGTGCTCCAGCACTGGAATCATTCTGGGCTTATTGGCATAGACCCTTCTTTTCGCGTAGCCCCAGAGAAATAGTCCAATTGTGTTAAATCGCAAGATCTCGGTTGCCAATTTACCTCCTTATTTCGTGAGATAATGCGTTCTGGGAATTTCGCTTCACGTGTTTCACGCGCTGTGTGACAAGTGGCACTATCTTGTTGAAAGTATATAATTGTGCAAGTCTATGTCATCCGATTCACGAAATAATTTTTTTTTTTTTTCCATGTCACGATAATATTTAGCAACAACTAATTAAGGCTGTCTGGGCGTGGGCTACATTTTCTTCCACAATAGCAATATTTTTGGTCGAACGACCTTGACGACGACGAATGGATGTTTTCACGTTTTGCACCGATAAAGATTCTCGAATTGCTGCCTCAGATAGCCGTTGACCGAAAAAATCACTCAATGCGCGAAATGCACATCTTGACTATTTTCAAAAATCCATTCGATCACTTTTATGCGCTATTCAACTGTATATCGCTCCATGCCTAAATTTGCCAAAGCATGTAGATGACGACAGTTGTCTCAGCAAAAACAACAAGCATCTCTCAAGTTTTTTTTTTAAATCTTCAACTTCCAGGACCCTTGTAAGGATTCTCTTCCCAAGTACCTTGAATGCCGTTTTGTCACTTGCTTTCAAACTAACTAAAATTAGAATTAGTCAAAATCTTCGGGTTTGTTCTTGACAAGCGAAATATTTCACTTCTTCTTCCTTTTATCAGCGAGGCCATGAAGATGCCTCTCACTCACTCAGCCATTTTTTCAAATTACTAGGCGTGTAGCAGGGTTTTTAGTTTGTTATCATTACACCACGCCACAAGCTATTATCCACTTTAGACACGCTTTAAGCTATCCCTCTGGCTTAGGTACATAAGATAGTCAAGGTTCAAAGCCCTGCCCGCAGGCACCCGAAAATATGCGGGGTAAGCATTACTTTGCAATAACTATCAACAACTGGGGGTCTGGCGTAACATATTTGAGAAGTTACGTGTTTATATAAACGTGAAGTTGACTGCCGTGAATATTATATCGATTTGAAGTTGGATGCTAGCGTATTTTGTATGGGTATCTTCATTTTTTATAGCGAATCGACCACAACGGCGCTGGCCACGAGCGAGACAAAGTGTATTTATGTACTACGTTCCATTGCCATCTGAACCTTCTTAGGTACTTTTTGAATACCTCCAAGTTGACTATTATTACTCTTTTACATAAGTCGATTACTCGATCAAAGAAAATTTTGTGATCAGATCGAGTCCATCATATTTCAACCCGATCTTAGTTTACATGGTACTCGAACCAAATTGAATCTGGATCTAGGCATGGCAAAATACTTGTATTTGTATAATTAGATAAAGTGTTTTTTTTATAGCGTTTTCCTTTCAATATATATATTCCTTAAAAGTTATTTTTTAATACATATTTGGTGCAATTTTTTGTACGCGTATACCCGCTAACTCAAAAATGTACATGTTAATTACAGCGGGGACAACTATCGCCGCTAAGTCCTTAGCGGCGATAAAAACATTGCTACCAGAATCCTTTCTCTTATCCCCAATTAGTAAATTATGAATAATTGTCAAAAGTTTTATATAAATGTGACATTTCGTTTGGAAATTAATTTAAAAACAAAAATGTCTGGAACAGAAAAAAGGTACGTAGAAACATGAAAGAGAATTTGTTGTTATTATTCTACATTTTATTAGCCAACGAAAATTGTGGACTAAGGGGGAGACTTTGGGGTTGCTAAAGTGCTATTTTTCGCGAAAAAGAAAACAAGAACAAAGAATAAAAAATCGAATTTCTTAAAAAAAATTTCAAATTTTATTTCAAAGAATGTTTCGATGTTTTCCATTTAAATAGCTTGTTTATAATTTTCACCAAAAAAAATTAAGGATTTCTGAGTTTGGCAGTTAAAATGTCATAAGAATGCATGTGCTGCCACATGTGCTGTTTTTCTCACAAAACCGATAAGCGGGGATGGTCGTTTTTTTGTGTCATTTTGGAGTTAGAGGGTATACGCGTATAAAAAAACGCACCTATTATAACATTATTCAGCAGTAAGATAAAATCATAACTCTATTTAAATTGTGCGATTACACCCAAATGTAAAGAAAACATTTTTTAAGTCTATCAATAAACAAATACCATATGTATTTGAGTGTTGTGTTTCATTTCCATCTACACCCTCTTAGGTGGTTGTATAGCGAACGAAAGAGTCCCTCCAAGTGTCCGTTTCAAAATGTAGCGAGAAAGTGAGATGGAAGCGCCGCGGAAACGCCATCATCTTGTTCGCGGAAAAAAAAACGTCTTTTAATGTAAAATGAACGCGGCGCATTGTCGAGTTTTTTAGTTGTGTTTGTGTGCAAAGCAGAGCCACTTCTTGAATTTCGGAGGCCCTGAGGCAAGATATTTTTTTGGGGCCCCTACTTTTACTGTTTAAATTTAACGTAAAATCACCCATCTGTTTTCTTTCGTTTTTTTCTTCGCACAACGTTTATTTGGCTATTAAAAATTCATTAATTACAAAAAGAATCTGCGAAGCCTTGTTAGGCTTTTCTGCAGAAGATTGTTTTTACAATAGTTGTTTATTTAATCTTAAGTATTCTTGAGAGAGAGTTAAGAGTTAATTTAATACATCTTAATACAAAAAGTATACACATATCAATGAATTCATTTTTGGAAGTTTATTACCTTTTTTTCGTTTTTTTCACAACATTTTTTTTGTTTGGCCCCTGGAGGTGGGTGCCCTGCGGCAATTGCCTCACTGGCATCCAGGTAAAAGCGGCCCTGGTGCAAAATGAAAAAAAGAATAATAGACAAAATGAAAGCACACAACCTAATAAACGACACGCTCTCTCGCCGCGAGATTTTTACAATTTTTATGAATTAAGACGCAACTTGACTTGTTACATACATTTTCTTTGTTTGAAATTAATTTGACAACTGGCGCTAGAATGGCTCTCGCTATCGCCTCGCGCTCTCGCTGTATTGTGAATCAGGCATACCTGTGTTCCGACTACTCAGCCTTTTGATTCATTGTGTTAAAATACTCAGGTCGAAATCTCAACTCTGTTTTAATTCGATCTCTCGACTTTGCATTGTAAACATGGTACGTCAGGAGATCTAAGGAAAGGGGCTGTTTTTATTATAGGAACTGGCGAGTACCCGGCGTGCGTTGCTCCGCTTGTCTCACTCGAAATGGAAGCTGGGGGACCGGTTTTGACCAAATTTCACAGAAACACACTTCGGGCCAATACTGAAGATTGTCTGAAAATTTGAGCTCAATTGGTTCAATGGTTTCGGAGTCCATAGCATACATGCAAACATGCGTATATTGAATATACATAGATTGAAGTTTGAAGAAAAACTTATTGAACTTGATGATTTAATTGAAGTCTGGTTTTTCCCCAATACTGGGATTTTATTGTAGAAATTGCACCTGGCAGCACTATATTGTGCCAATATCCCCTTGTTTAAGGTCAAGAAAGATATGCCGCATAAAATGATTTGTCAACACATCACGGAGCATATTTGTTTAGACGATTTTATAGTTTTTTTTTTCGGTATAAACAAAAATTCGCACTGCATTATTTGCGAAAAATAATAATGAAATTATGAATGAAAAATAAGATTATGCGTTCTGTTCAGCTTCCCACCTTTTTAACAGACAAAGTATCTCCCGTAAAATAGCCTTAACCTTTCGGCAATCATATGCCGAACCCTCTTCATGTGTAGCGAACCCCACCGTATGTCGCTCCGAGACAATGGTTGGGTGAAAGTGCACACGTACTTTTTAGTCGTGCTTGAGAATGGCAAATGTCAGGTATATAATTCTGTTCAGTGGCAAGCGAAAGTGCGGTAAAGATTATCTTTCGGAACAATTAAATAAAAGGTTAGCTTAAAATTGGTTCAATTTTGCGTAAATCGTAACAAATATTCCTCCAGACTGGGTGAACGCAGCCAAATAATAAGAATCTCTTCGCCAATTAAGACCGAATGGGCGAAGAAACTAAACCTAAATCTAGAGCAACTTCTCAGCGATGGACCGTACAAGGAGAAATACCGCAAAGACATGATCGAGTGGAGTGACACAGTGCGAGCGAAGGATTACGGCTTCTTCTGTAGAACAGCAATGGAGAATGGTATTTATACCAAAATAAAAATTACACTGTCATAGTGATAACGCTTATCGCATTTTTGTGTACAGCCGATCGTGAGATCGTCATTGTCAGCGATATCAGGCGCAAGAACGATGTCAAGTATTTCATAGAGACATACGGTGATAAGGTGCGATCAATACGTATCACGTGTCCGGAGATGATACGCGCCGAACGCGGATGGATTTATCAATTGGGCGTTGATGATGTGCAGTCTGAATGTGATCTGGATGATTATGATCACTGGGATTTGATAATTGAGAACAATGGGTCGCTTGGTGGGGATTTATTAGTGGAGCTGATATTCGCAAAATTTCAATTTGATTAAAATGTAACTGGACGTGATAGAAAGGCTAGAGAAAAAGTTAACTAGGCCACCCGATGTAATGTTATATAGGCGATTTATTATTTGCTGCCTTATGTATTCGTAGATTTTAAATATGTATGTTATGTATGTGGGAATAAACAGTATCTCTCAATTTTAAGCCTGTTTAATTTGTTGTTTTTTTTTTTTCATATTCATGCATAGCATAAATTTATACGAGTAGGTACATAGTTTTGTGCGTAGGAAAAAAGTATGTACTAGATCTTAAACCAGATTTTAATTTATCTGAATAATGATTATTTTTTTATAAACTGCTTTTAAAAAAGTCTCCAAAGTGAAGAATCTAAAGTATTTATAAAACATGAGTAAAAGGGGATACTACGATTTTCGGGGCCCCAGAGCTTCGGGCTATAGAGCTCGATGAAACTATCACAAAATACAATATGTAAAAAATAAATTATATTTCGTCTAGTTTTTGAGATATTGGAGTTTTAAAACAGTACTTTCATATAGAATTTCTATTAGAATTCGTTTGTTTTGCTACAGAATAAAAATAAGTTGTTGTATATTTGTAGGCGTTGCCGTTTCTTTAATAGACTAGCTCCAGGCGTCTGTCGGGCAGATGTTGACATACCCTTAGCGGGCCGACGAATTCGCGTGCGTCCATATGTCGATCGCGTCGCATGTTGTATGCCTCTCGAAAAATTTGTCCAGAATGAAGTCGTAAGTGGGAAATACACGATACAACCGTCGTATCTACCTTGGCCCAACTGTATATATACCATATAATTTTCATACAATCTGTGCATGTGACAGTGGTTGTACAGTCAAGACCGCGACAATACGATATCGGTACAACGTTATAACACACGATGCAGTTATCGTTTACAACACCAAAGCTGTCAAACCATTGGTACAACAGTTGTGTCGTATATTACCCACTGTATACTTATGTTATTTAAATATCAACTGGATTGAAAATGTGTTTATTAAATCGAAATGAAATTAAGGGACGTGATTTTTAAAGCGGATGTGATAATTTCCACAATATTTCGTATGATTTCACTAATTCAATAAAATTATCTGTTTGTTCCTCCTCCATTTCCTGTTGTTGTTGTTGTTATTGTTGTTGTTGTTGTTGTTGTTGTTGTTGTTGTTGTTGTTTGTTTGTTTGTTTGTTTTGTAAGCATTTTTTGGTTGCTACTTAACTTTTGTTGTTACCTCGCTTTAGGGGGTTTACACTTGTATTTCCTTATGCTTGTCAGCCTTTTCGCGCAACAAATATTAAAAGTTGCCCAACTCATTGAGTGAAGAGCGCCACTTACCCACTGTTGCCTTTACCGATCCTTGTATACTCCTAGGAGTTAAAGAACGTAATTTTTAGTAAAGAAATAGTTTTTATTAAAAAACATGATTGCATATTTCCAGGCGAAATTATAACTGCAACAGTTGCATTTTGTATGCGAACTTTGAACGCTTATATGTATGTATGTACATTAGACTGAGAATTTTAGAACATATTTTTTCTTTGGTGCGGTCCTATTTTCAGAAAGTTTGGCTTTTTAAGCTTGTACTAAGCCCTTAAGCCAAAAATAGAAAATAAAAAATGTTATTTAGAGGTAGCTCAAAGAGCTCAAAGCTTATTTTATGGTATTGAACGACATGAATCACTGAAGTTGTTATAACGTTTAAACTGAACAAGATTTCTTAAAAATCTTGCTAAAATTTTATCACGCTTCGTTCAGCCGAGTCGGTTATTACATAAATTTGTTTTACTATTTGGAGACCATTAACGTAAGAAGCCTGGTTCATCAAGTCTTGTGGTTCCACATTTAAAAATGCAAGTGAGATTTTAAGATTTTCAAAAATTTTTTTGGTGGGTGTTGTGACGAAAAGGTCAAGTTCCATTCCCATATATGATGGATTTGGTCGTGCTTTTTTTTTTTGTGCAGCTCCCGAGCCTGGCTTCGTTTGCAGTGCTTTTATTATTTTTTTTGCGAGTTTCATTAGTCACTGATCTATCGAAGAACGACAAAGCCACCAATTTCTCACCCAAATACTACAAATGGTTCTCCAGATTTCGTATAACAACCTCTGCTATTTGCGCATTGCGCATTTTTTTTTAAATTCATTCGCTTTTAACGGAGCAATCACGTAACTGATTGGACTTAGTAAACATTAGCCGCATTTTGTTTTCCCCATGAACTGAACTAGTTCATCTCAAAATAAAAAACGCTCCTGGTTCACCTAGAAATTTCATTTTCGCAAGTTGGTAGCAGCAGCTACATACTGATATTTAATATGGATTAAAAATGGCAAAAAATAGCAATTAAAGTGAGAAAAGTGCTTAAAATGTTTATATTTGTTTAATAATTAAGTGTTTTTAGATACATATGTCAGAAAGTGAGGATACAACAAATAACTATTATTTACTTTTGCCATTCAGCAGAGCTGCCAAGCTTTACATATAATTTTTTTTTTTTGTTAAAAGCCATCTAGTGGTGAGGTATGGGATAGAAATTGTGGTTCACGAAAATTGAACCAGCTTAAGTATTCAATTGTTGATTTTGCATCCTGTGTAAAAATATGAACTGAACCAGTTCACGGAGAAAACAAAATGCGGCTATTATTGAATCGTAGAGTAACCAAGTTCTAGCGACTTAAAGTAGTTAGTTAGATAATAACTTTGATATATAATAAAAATTTTGACTTGGACCTTATATAAAAATAAAAATATATAAACTTCAATTCGCTTGAATAATATAAGAGAAATATTGCCCTTTAAATATACTAAAATATAAGGTAAGAAATAAAATGTCGTGTTTAAAACCCTGCCAAAAAGTAACGGTGCTAAAGAAATTGATAATTTTCTAACTGTATATTTTCTGAAGTATTTCCAAAAAATTTATAGCAAAGAATCGTGTTCAGTTTAAAAGTTATAGCAAATTCAGTGATTTAAGTCGTTCAAAACCATAAAATAAGCTTTGAGCTCTTTGAGCTACCTCTAAATACAATAACATTTTTTTTTTCGTTTTAAGGGATTATTACAAGTTTAAGAAGCCAAACTTTCAGAAACTCTTGGCGCACCAGAGTAATTCTACACTTTAGAAATTTGGACCAGTCTAATGTACATATGTATATAAAGCTGTGGACAATGTAAGAACGCCATTAACTATTTCATGTTTTATTGCATTTAACCAAATTAAAGTGTTGAGTAAGGGTATTTAAAAGTATTTCGCGTAGGCGTAGTATTTGACAAGGAAATGCAATGTTAACCCATTTTGAGTGCAGAATTCAAACAGGTCATATCAGAATATTAATTGAAGTATTGTAACGTTAATTATTCTTTAGTCACGGAAGAATTAAATTTTAGAAAACCACAATTTTTTGCACTGAGTTTGGCAGGAAGAAAAAATGTCGATCCCAAACTACGTCAGGTGATTGTTAAGCTGTGGAAGGAAAATATGGCGCACAGCGAAATCGCTACTGCCGATAACCGCTCTAAAACTATGATATGTAATGCTGACCGGTACAAAACATACGGTCCCTATGAAAACGTTCCTAAGTCCGGTGTACTAGGTAAAAGAATGGTTCTATGGGTCGAAGAGTTGTGCGAATTTCGAAAGTTGATCACAGAAAAAGGTCTACCAAAATCCGTCATCAGATTGAGGGAATAAATCTAGGTTGCATGGTCGCGTTACGCGAAAGAAAAAAAAAAATTATCCGCGTCCAAGCAAAGGGAACTGCGTATTGAGTTCGCACGTACTCATGCTTAATGGGCGGAGGATCAGTGGCGCTACATACTCTAGAGCAAAAAGGACTCGTCAAGTATGCCAAGTATACCACACCGGTAATATGGAAGATATTGACATGGCGGAAGATCAATCAATGTATGGGGATATTTTTCCTGGAAAGGTGTTCTTCTTCTTCTTCTTCTTCCTATTTCGAGATCATAACCCTCCCACTACACTGCATTTCTACTGATCCGCCTGCGAGGATCCTGGAAAGGCGTTGTTCCAATTAATAGAATCGAGTGAATTCTCACAAAGGAAAAATACGTGGGAATCCTGAAAAACGTCATGCTAACGTTGGCAGAAGAAAGTTTATCGGTTATGTGGAAATTTTAGCAAGAGAACAATCCTAAGCACACGGCCAAGCTCACGCAAAAGATTTTTGAAGATCGATTGATCAAGGTTTTAGTCTGGCCATGTTTCAGTGCTGATCTAAACCCAATTGAACATCTGTGGGGAGACGTTAGAAGAACAGTTGCAATACAAAACATTGCCAATTTCAATTATCTCTTTACGGATTGTACAGGCTTGGGCGGCTATGTCGGTCGAATATTGTAACCAATTAATTAAAGTCCATGAAGCGGCGATGTCAAGCAGTTTTACATCAAAAACGTTTTCCGACAAATTATCAACTGGTATATAATAATTAAGCTGTGCGGCTGCAATTTATTGTATGTACTTATTTATTTCATCCGGCGTTTAGAGTTCGTACACTTTTGTCCACAGCTGTAAATCAAAATTCTTAGAAAAATTCCTTCTATCAAACATTAAAATTTCATCAAAATCGGGGTGGATGCCCTTTTCTAAATAATAACCTACCGACCCATTTGTATTCTGTTCTTGCAGTGTGCTGACCACATCGCATGTAACTCTGCTTCGTTTACCTAATTGTCTAGAATTGACGCTCCACGTATTTTTGGTGTTACCATTTTTTTTAAGAATCTAAAAAATTTTTGAAATTTTCTCTTACCTTCTTTGACTCGGGGGAAATCTGTTGGAACAATAACTTTAGTTTTCTTCGAGCGAATTCGATTGTTTTTGGTTAAGAAATTATTCGCTTGAAAAAGTCTCAAGTAATGATTGAAATCGTTTTCCCGAAGGTAAACAAATTCGCAATTAGGGGATGAGGGTAGTTTTAATGGTTGAAATGTTTGTGCATTTCTATACATTTCATACTTATGATATAAGATACTTTTGATAGCACTGGTTATGATTTCATTATTAGTGCCATGAGACGCAGGGGAATCCACCGAGCTGCTCGATGCTCGATAGGCGCATAATAACATCTACGTCAGAAGGGGTCTCTGTGACGATCTCTGCAGCAAAAGGCTGCCCCCAAGGCGGCGTCCTCTCGCCTCTCTTATGGTCTATCGTGGTGGATGACTCATTGAGTAGACTTAACAGCGTAGGCTGCAGATCTATAGGCTATGCAGATGATCTACGAGTAGTGATCATGATCAAGGGCAAACATGAAGACATGTGTGTCAACTCATGCAATACGCACTCCTAGTAGTCACGGACTAACGCCAAACCTTGGTTCCTTTGCCCTTAATGTTACAATCATTGATTTTTCCGACGAAGTAAAATACTTAGGATATTATCCTAGAAAAAAAAAAACTTAACTGGAACTCCCATATTAATCACAACATTTCCAAGGCGACAAGTGCCATATGGGGCTGTCACCGAATGTATGACAATACTTGAGGTCTGTCTCCAAAGGTCACATTCTGGTTCTATATCACGGTGGTTAGGCCCATCCTAACGTACGTGTTCATTGTCTAGTGGCTAAAACAAAGGTAGTCACAACTATCAACAAGCTCAATAAACTTCAAATATTAGCATATATCGGAATCGCAGGTACAATGTAGGATAAAAATTGTGCATGTGATCACATGGATCTCGTAGATTTACTTACTGACTTCCCCGAGCTAGATATGCTCAATACAGTTTCTGACTTTATGCCTAAATCACTCCGCTTCAGCAAAATGTTTGAGATTGACATCCCAAGCCGTGATACATGGAATATTGGAATAATGACATTCGCCTCGAAATGGAATACAGATGTTGCAAGAGAAAAGCGAAGAAGAAGTGCGCCCAGCTTCAAGCAAAGAGTACGGAGGGCCTGTATCGGGAGCTGGAGAAAATATCTTCCCCGGTTGCTGATGCAAACCAGGCTATCCAGGAGCTGCAAAGACACAATATGAACAAGAGCGCCACTATCTTCAAAATAGCCGCCCAAAGAAGGAGAAATGCTCAGGAGATTCGTTCGCCAAAGTTCATTAGCAATGCTCATGGCCAGCTTCTTGTGGATGACGACAAAATTCTGCAGAGGTGGCGGCAGTATTGTGAAGAGCTTTTAAATGAACAGTTTCCCCGGCTATACTTTCCAAGAGCCACCCCTAACTGTGAAGAAATACCCGACATTACAGTCGAAGAAGTTAGTGAGGCGGTCAAATACTCCAAAAAACGAAAAGCGGTTGGGCCAGATGAGATACCCCTGAGTTCTGGAAAAAGATGGGAGACGTCGGGTTCAGATGGCTCAGAATTCTCATCTCCAAATTCGTGAGAGGTGATCCAATGCCGAATCAATGGAGGGAAAGTTACCTTCTCCCTGTATACAAAGGGAAGGGTGATACGCGAAACTGTGATAGCTACCGTTCGATCAAGCTGATGTCACACACCATGAAGATCGTTGAGCGGGTATTAGGTGGCCGACTGCGAAAAATAATACGGCTATCTGATGATCAGTGTGGGTTTGTCTCGGGTAAATCAACCACAGATGCAATCCAAAGTACAAGGATCATAATGGAAAAACATCGTGATTCCTTAAAGGATTTGCATATTGTATTGGTTGACTTTGAAAAGGCATTCGACAGACAACCACGAGATCTAATATGCGTGGCGCTAAGACATCGAGGTGTTCCAGAAACCTATGTACAGATGATCATGGACATGTACGAAGGAGCAAAGACAAGAGTAAGATGCCCCGCTGGAGTGACCGAAGAGTTCCCAATCAAAGTCGGGGTACACCAGGGAAACGTTTTAAGTCCTTTGCTCTTTATTACAGTCCTTGATTATCTGCTTGAAGGTAAAGTGATGGACCCCAAGGTACATCAGTTATTCTTTGCTGACGATAGAGCCACGTCACGTTTGCTGCAACGAGCACTTGATGTGTGGGTGGACGTTTTGGAGGGAAATGGGTATCGCATTAGTTCAAAAAAGACAGAGTACTTGTGCTGCCCGTTCTCTGATCCACTCAGGCCTATTCCAGACATTTATTTGAATGGAACAGTGCTTCCCAAGTGCGAAAAGTTCAAATATCTGGGATCTATAATCAATAGCAAAGCATCTTGTGATGACGACATCAATCGTCGTGTAAGCGTAGGGTGGATGAAGTGGCGAGAAAATTCCGCTGTCTTCTGTGACAGAAAAATGCCCCCTAAGTTGAAAGGAAGGCTCTACACCGCTGTTGTACGTCCAGCGCTCACATACGATTCACAATGTTGGACGATGTATAAAAAGTATGAGAGTAAATTAACGGCAGCTGAGATGAAGATGCTTCGCATGACAGCAGGAGTGACAAAGCTTGATCGAATAAGAAGTTCGAAGATCCGTGGAAGCTTTCACATCAAGGAAACCATCGTACAAAAAATAGAGCGCGACCGGCTCCGCTGGTATTGCCACGTTCAACGAAGAGATCATTTGAACCCTGTTAAAAAGGCAATATCTATGCGCGTTCCAAAGACATCGCGATGTAGGAAAGGCAGGCCTATAAACGCCTGGATCAGACAAATGCGACGACAAATAGGCGAACCCCACAGGCGGATCAGTAGAAATGCGGTGAAGTGGGAGGGTTGTGATCCCTTGTTTTCGGATCATAACCTCGCCGATAAAAGGAAGAAGAAGATTGGAATAATGACATATGCTTAATCAAAGGGAATCGGATCAAAAATCAAAAAATTGATTCAGGAGTTGGCGCCGCGTAATCAATACCGACGAATTAGACAGAACGTGATAATGATACCAGCGCAACAATCAGACGAAGAATAACTCTTGCCAATCGCCGTTTTTTTTTTTGGGCTAATAACGCAATTCAACAGTAGAACCATGTCTCGAATAACTAAGAAGACTCTATATAAGACCCTGATCATCCCAGTACGGCGCTGAAACATGGACTTTATTGAAAGCGGATGAAGATATTCTTGATTGCTTCGAGAGAAGAACTCTTCGTAAAATATTCGGTCCCGTTTGCGTTGACGGTTTTTGGAGGAGAAGATTCAACGACGACCTATACGAGCTGTACTGCGACATCGACCTAGTCAAAAAACTTCATATTGGACGTCTGAGATGGCTAGGACATGTAGAGCGAATGGACACCAACGCTCTGGCCCGCAGAGTATTTGAATCTTAGCCGGAGGGACGATACAATAGAAGGCTTCCTCGCCATAGGTGGCGCGCACAAGTTCAAGGGGACCTCGACCAACTTGGAGTGCGCAACTGGACGCAATTAGCTAAAGACTGAGCTAAATGGAGAGGCTTGTTGGTTGAGGCACATGTTCACCCCGAACTGTAGTGCCACCTAAGTAAGTAAGTAAGTTGGCGCCAGAGTGTATGGACCCAACTATAAAGTTCCGAAACCATTTGGAAAGAGTCCCAGTATTTTCCAGGCCGAGCTTTACGCTAATAAGACTTGCGCTAGTATAAAAGGAGCCACCATCCACATACTCACCGACAGCCAAGCGGCGCTCAAAGCATTGATCTCCCACCTGATCAGTTCAAAATCAATTTTAAACTGCTTCTACAGTTAACAAAACTTGGCCTAATACAATAAAGTAAAATTGTTGTGAGTACCGGGCCACGTAGGCGTTGACGCCAACGAAACTACAGATCTGCTATCCGGAAACGGGTCCTCTGAGTTGTTCATTGAACCTTAACCCATTAACGGAATATCTGATTCTGCTTTTAAATATGTATACCCTAAACAGTTGGATGCACAACATGTGCATTTCCCACTGGAATAACAACCGAGGTCTTGGGAAGCTTAAAGCGCTGTCCGACCCTTCCAAATAGCACATCGTCTTCAGGTCTAAGGTAATATACCGAACGTAGTCTGTTCTTTTTGATGGAGTACACATCAAATTAATACATACCAAATTCTCTACTCCCATATGATTGGTATAATACTCGTAATAATACTGAGAGTTCTTATTTTGCCAATGATCCTATAAGTAGTATTTGAATGAGTCATACAATGAAATCTTTTTTTAGTTCGAGGTTGAAGAGATTTATACTCGACGCATTGGTTGATGACTCGACGCATTGGTTGATGATCAATAGTTCTGTAACACGATCAATAGTTATTTCAGCTTTTATCTTGTTCATTATGTGAAACATAAAAATACCACTCCGGTTGCTACAGCAGGAATTTCAAAAAGTATATTTAAGATAGGACTTAGATTGTGAAAAAGATATTTAAGAACATTGAACATCCCTATGTAGTTTATCGTGGTTTTGTAGCATAACTCCACCCACTATGTCATCCTAAACTATTAAAAAGTTCCCTATTCATACTCGTTCCGCTGAGACTACGGTTTACTTTATCTCTACTTTATGTCTAACGGCGCAAACAAAGCCGGGATCTGAGCACTTACACCAGTAGTGGAAATGAAACCCAGATTGACTACGATTTGGTAGTCAGTTTCATGAAGCCTCGGGTAAAATATGGGAAAGTGATCCTGGGAGAGACGACCACTCAGCAATACCGTCTCCTGCTAACAGAAATTGTTATGGAAACAAACGAACAAGAGTCTCTGGGATAATAAAGCGGTATAATCCGGACAAAGAAAAGGCTTTCGTTTTTGCGATAAAAAAAATACCTCTCTCACACCATTAACGGAGCTGAGGGTGAAGAGTGCAGAGCACAAAATATGTGGGATTTCCTACAGCGAACTTGCTTAGAGAAATCACTGCTAGGAGCTTCAGAAGAACATACCCAACACACCAAAGAAACACGGTGGCGGGATGATGAAGCTAAAGTAGTGATAAATGAGAAGAAAGCGGTTTTCGAAGCTTGGTCAACGTGTCTCTTTAATAACAGAGACGGTAAAGCCCGCCACGAAGAGGAATACAAACGTTGCAAGAGACAACCCAAGAAAAAGTGCGCCCAGCTTCAAGTAGAGACTACGCGGGGCCTGTATAGGGACCTGAAGGAAATATCTTCCTCGGTTCTGATACAAACTCGGCTATCCAGAAGCTGCGGCGACACAATACGAAGAAGGGTGCAAACATCTTCAAAATAGCCGCCCAAAGGAGGAGGAATGCTCAGGCGTTACAGTCGAAGAAGTTAGTGAAGCGGTCAAACGCTCCAAAAAACGAATAACGGTTGGGTCAGGCGAGAAACCCTCTGATTTATGGAAAAAGATGGGAGACACCAGGTTCATATGGCTTAGGATTCTCATCTCCAAATTTATGAGAGGTGATCCAATACCGAACCAATGCAGGGGAAGTTATCTTCGCGGTGATACGTAAAATTGTGGAACTTACCAACCTTGTCGTGCGACATATATTGAAAATTGCCCAACTTTATACGACTACGACTACAACCACGACAGCGACTTATTCACCCTAATTCTTCAACTCGTATACGACAGTCGTATTCGACCATGGTCGCATTTAAGTATGACAAAGTCGAATTTTTTGTTCGTAAAATACGACTTAAATAATAACTAAATGCGACCATGGTCGGATTCGACTGTCGTATATGAGTTGAAGAATTGGGCTCATTGTATTCACTTTTATTCATTTAGGTGTATACAGGACGTACAAATGTGACTATGACTACGACGACGACACCATTGTGTCCATTGTGTAATACGGGTATCTGGTAAATCAAACACAGATGCAATTCAAAGTATAAGGATCATAATGGAAAACATCGTGATACCTTAAAGGATTTGCGTATTGTATTGGTCGACTTTGAAAAAGCATTCGACAGATAGCCACGGGATTTGATATGGGTGACGCTAAGACATCGAGGGTTCCAGAAAGCTATTTCCATATGATCATGGACGTATACGAAGGAGCAAAGACAAGAGTAGGATGCTCTGCTGGAGTAACCAGTTTTTAATCAAAGTCGGGGTGCACCAGGAAAGCGTCTTAAGTCCGTTATTTTTTGTTAGATTATACACACAGAAACATGATTGAAAAACCATTGGCTCTACCCCCGAAAAATCAAATCACATTTGATGATTTGATTTTACTCCTACCAAATTTCAACCGTCAAACCGGTTTCTCAACTTGTTTGAAGTTCCCTACAGACAGTTACTGTGACCCTACTATGTGTGTAACACAAGCAAATTCTTTGTCATTTACAAAAAAAAATCAGATGTTTGAATTCAAAGAAGATAACATGAACAAGCAAAATTGAGAACATTTTCGAAAAAATATCATTCCTGGAATGATAGCGCATAGCCTAGAATTAAATGATGAGAAATGACAGTCATTTCGAAAATGATAGTGTGTAGCCCACTTTAGGGCAGGGGAAGGTTAATCTGAAAAAGGCTGATAGATCGGCAGATTTCTACCTATTTTGTTAAATCCGACTTGCCTGAGTAGGCAGTCCTGGGACAAAATTCCGTTGTTCACAATTCCCCGTATTTTCTTTCCTAAAGCAATCCTTATTATAATGAGTTTGTCAGTACTAGGTACCCCGTTTATATGCAGAGTCGGAACTGGTTCCAAACCGGTTCCAAATACATATAAACGCTTTTCGAGTCCAAATGGGTTCGAGTCGACTCGACTCAGCTAACAGAGTTGGGTCGAGTCCGAAAAATGCATGTAGGTATACCTGGGTCGAGTGGTTGAACTGACATGTTGTCTCTGTGTGTGTGAGATCTCTTTCTTGTTTTTTTTTTTTTTGTTCGGGGTGGGAATTCGCTTTGTTCTGATTGAGTTCATGGTTAGCTGCGGGTAAGGTTGTCTGTTCAGTTATTTCATATTTATTAAATCAAAAAAAAAGAACTAAACAGAACACTAACACAATCAAAACCAGTGTGTCTGCTATACTCATCTGTCAGATCGACCACATTTGAACTTTTGGACCATTCGACTCGGTGTGTAGAAATACTCAGATCGAAATCTGGACTCGAACCTGACTCGACTACTCGACTCTGCATATAAACGGGGTAAGGGATGGGTATACGGTTTACTACTTTTGTATATATTTTTCAGCGAAAAAAAAGCGGTACGACTTAATTTCTTAACGAAAAACTAGATATAAATATAAAATATAACCATATGATACATACATATATGTACATAGCCATGTATATCTATAACCTAGAAATAAAATTTTAAGTAGTAGTAGTAGTAGTAAAATGTTTCTTTTTTTATTTTCATCTTTTTATACCATTATATTGTTTTTAGACCAAAGTATACAATTTTTGCTGAATAGTAAAAAAAACTTACGACAATGACAATAAAAAGTCGTCTGTCGGGAAAATTTTAAGTACATTTAGGTACAAAATTATTTTTTGGGCCAACTTAATGAGCTTCACCCCGCCAAAACGTTAGTGATATATTACAAAATATTATAAAACTATTGGATGAGATTTCCTCTCAGTTGTCTGTTTGGGATTTTTTCTCGCACTATGCAATCCACGACTGAAACCCCCCCAGACTTTATGCCCTTGGCAGCATTGTCGGGAAATGGGGTTGGAAGCAGAGGGGGTTTTAGGTAGGGTTAAGGTCCCACAATCCGGCTTTCGATGCTTTCCACCTTCCTTAAAAAAAAAAAAAATGTTTGGGAAAAAAATTATTTTCTTTTACGAAATTATATTTGGAGTTAGGAACTTGGTTGGAGCAACTGCCCATAAATTACGTACTGGAGTTTTTAATCCTTGAGTGTTGGTGTCCACTTCTAGCTGATAATTTGAAAAATCTAAACTTTTTAATTTATCCATAAAAATCCGTTGTAAAGTTTGGCAAAATTCTACTTTACCGGAAATGTCGAAAATTGCAACTTTTTTTTTTAATCCGATAGATTAGCTCACGGTGAGCACGAATCTGCAAAAAAAATGTTGACGCTCTCTTACCGGAGAGGCGTAACTCGCCCCCAAAAATTCGAGCGAATTTCTTACTTTTATTTTCCCAAATTTTCAGTTGCTAAATTTCTTTAGGATCTACGTAATTCTCCTTTTTCTTTTCTCTTGAGCTCATTTTCTTGAGGCTTTCTCGCATGGTGGCGATCAACCGACGGTATTGTATATTTATTTTTACTATAACTTTTGTTTTTGTGGACCAAATTTGATGAAACCTTTTTTATTTGTTAATATAATTCTTTATTTTTGCAGCAAAAGAATAATTTAAGAATTTGGATACCCTATTCTTAAAATTTTGGTGTCATTTTGTATGCCCTTTTAGAAATTTTGGGGGCGGGTTACGCCTCTCCGGTAAAAGAGCGCCAAAAAAATTCGCCCTCATCGTGAGCTAATCTATCGGACTAAAGAAAAACAAAAATTTTTCGACATTTCCTGTAAAGTAAAATCTGGCCTTAAATTTTAACACCTTCAGAGTATTGTCAACGTATTATTGAAAAAAAAGTATTAACATATAACTGGAATCCTTAATTATTGTTTTATCCTAAAAAAAAAATCATCAAAAACTCGTTAGTCAAAAATCTGGTACAATCTATCCAGCGCACACGGCTCATGGGATTTTCCCATCATTTTGTCTCGATTCGAAATAGTTTCGCCGAGCAGGTCAATTCTGTTCCGATTTCTCTTCAACTGAATTTCACAACACAAACACCATTTCATTTTGTACGAAATGCCGTCTGATTCACCTACCTGCGAAATACAATTGCACCAGGCAAAGGCAAGGCAGTATACATCTGTATATATTCCGTTCCGACTCTCACTACACCGCGAACCAGCGTTAAATAACGACGGACGGTTAGCCAAAGTATAGAGAAAAGCAGAGCAGAGCAGCAGAAAGAGTGAAACCTTTTGTTCACACGGATGTTCAATTGAATAATCATGAAATTTGCTTTAAATAAAAATTGTAATAATTTGAAAAGTTCATTGAAATTGTTCTACCAAAGTGCGGAATGCAATTTAACAAACACTTTTAACACCAATAAAAACGCTTCAGTGCCAGCAGTGAGCTATTTAATTGTCGCCCAAGAAAATCTTATAAACTTGAGAAAAATCAATCTTATACCTCCGTCTTGATTACGACCTTAAGTTCTAGTGGAAATTGTTTTAATTTTTTTTTTTATAATTTTATAGTCAAACGAAAAACGCAACAAAAAAAGAAGGAAAACCCCTGAGAAAAACTAAAAAAAAAAAAAAAATACCGAAAAAGTTACAAAATTTTAGTTCAATTAATTTTTTTTTTTCCACATTCGCTGATAAAAGCATCGAAAGAGTGAAAGAGTGAGAAATAAAAGCAATTTCTTGGTGTGCGGTGACCTCGTGTTAGAGAATTTACACGTTTTTGGACTGTTTTCCCCGATTTTCTTATATTTTTTTCGTTCTAAATTGAATTGGAAAGAAAAGAGGTAAAAATTAGTAACAAAAGGAGATCGAACATGCCGAAAAAGAACAGGAAGGGTGGCAAAGGTGAGTAAGACAATAAAATTGATCAAAGTGTGTAGTTTTTTGAGAGCTTTTGCAACGTTTGCTATTGTGAGTCATTTTTGATATTTCACATTGGAGAATAATGTATAATCTACTTTGTGGGGGATGACGTCGGCACAATGGAGGAGGTGTTGTGTCGTGTGACATATGTTGTCGTTTCACTGCTGCCAAGTATGGAATTGGGTTTGGGAGTGATGCGAAGGATTCCCGCCAAGGAGAAACACGATCTTTGGTATTCGCTCTCTCTCTCTCTGTGTAATGGCCTTGGTACAGTGCATTTGTAAAATGGTGGATGTTACGGGGAATTCCCATCCCACGTGCGTAATGACTGATTTATTGTTGTGCAAATAATTGCACCTTTACTTTTTAAATAGGAGAAAATTGCTTCATTACTTTGTTGAACTTTGCGTCGTTGGCAATTTCTCTTTGTATTCCATTAAAACGCTGATAAAAAAACTGTTAGCTCTGATTGAGAACTCCTACCTTGATAGATTATTTTATTTTTCGATTTAAATGAATACGCAAGACATTCAAATTTAATACAGTGAATGTCACCTAAAATCGTACAGAAGTCACTAAAGACGGACTATCACAATTTTAGACGTATTACTTATTTACTTAGGTAGCGCTACAGTCTGGGGAGGGTCTGGGCCTCAATCAACAAACTTCTCTAGCCAGCCCGGTTACGAGCCAGCTGCCTCCAGTTGTGCACGGCAACTTGGTTGATGTCCTCCTTATTTGCACCACCTATCGCAAGGTCGTCCTCTACTGCACCGTCCATCCGGGGTGGATTTGAACGATTTCCGGACTGGAATGTCGGACTCCATCCGCTTTACATACCCGGCCATCTTAGGCATTCGCTGTGTGTAAACTCTTCTGACTCGTCGATGTCATTGTACAGGCCGTATAATTCGGCATTGTACCTTCCCCACTAGCCGTCTATGCAGACAGGACCAAAGGTCACTCGAATAACTTATCCCGATCGCCTTGGCCAATAAAAACAGCAAATGGCAAGAGTAACCTCGAGTTCATAAATGCAGGATGACTGCAGTGCTGCTGTATCGGTAATGTTATAAATCGAACAAATTTGGTATGTGATGATTCGTATTTGTATTTACGCCAAATAAAATGCAATAATCTTACAAAAATATACATACCTACTGTCTTGATAGACTTGGATATTTTATTCAGGATATTTACACTTCAAACTTTTCCGATTCGGCAGTACTGGAATCATCCTGCATTTGTGAACTTGGGGAAATTCTTCGTTTGATCTCCCCACTGATATCATTTGCGGAGTTCACCATAGTGGGCAGAGGTAGACAAAGGTCTTTACAACCTCAAAATTATATCTGTCTATTGCGCCGTTCTGTCCAAGACGCCGATGTTGTGTGTCCTATTTTGTAGACAGCATATATTTTATTTTTCTTTCGTTGACCGCTAAACCCATCTTTGCGGCCTCCGTTTCAATGGTCGCAAACGCCCCACATTGATGGCTCGCAGAGTTTTTTTTTCGACTATGTCAATGTTATAGGCATAAGTGTAAGTACATAGTTGTACAGAATTGCACCTCCGGTGTTGCCTTGTGAATTTCGTACAATTATTTCAAGTATTATGTTAAAGAGATCGCACGATAGCGCGTCACCTTGTGTAAGATCTTTCCTGACATCGAACGGTTCGGTGGTGTTGTTTTCCTACTTTGGTGGAGCGGCGAGAGTTCTCCATCGTCATCATGCACAAACGGACGAGGTTGAAAGGGATACTGAGAGTAGGCATGGCTCTGTATAACTCGTCTCTATTCAACTCACCAAACCCTTTCATTCAATACCCATATCAAGGGCGTTATGAAGAAAAATGTAATTCGCCATCTCGGGTCGTCCGCCATTTTCGATTTGGAACGACATTAGATATACATATGTAGCAACGTTCGCAGACGACACGGCTATCCTCGTAACGGATGAGTCAGTCGAATCATCAACGGGAAAACTCCAACGAGCTTTGAACAATGTATGCGAATGGACAAAAACCTGGCGAATAGTCCTCAATGAGACAAAATCAACGCATGTCAATTTTACGTTGAGAAAGATAAACAACTTACCTATATCCATTAACTCGGTACAAATACCTTACGCAAACGAAGCAAAATATTTAGGAATGACCCTAGACGCAAAACTTAAGTGGAAACCACACGTTAAAAAGAAGCGCGAAGAGCTCGAAATCAGATTTAGAGAAATGTATTGGCTACTCGGAAGATACTCGAAGTTAAGCGTATACAACAAACTGCTTCTGTATAAGCAAGTGCTAAAACCGTCTTGGACATATGGTATACAACTTTGGGGTTGTACCAAACCAAGCAATATGGCTCTACTGCAAGCATTTCAAAGTAAAATGCTAAGAGCAATCGTGAATGCTCCTTGGTATATAAGGAATAGTGATATTCACAGAGATCTAGGAATTGCTACCGTGAGGGACGAAGTAACAAACTTTGCTCGCAAACTTCGTACCCGTCTTCGTGTTCATTGCAATAATGAAATAATCCGTACTATGGACGTGACAAGCCTTGAGCGCCGACTACAAAGAACAAGACCTTTCGACCTAGCGCCGTAAGGAAAAACCGCATGTAATGACGGTATTAGTAGGTGCCTTCACTGGAAAGCTACCTACCTAACGCGATTAACACTACAGAAGCGTAAACTACTCGTTAAGGCAACTTAGTCGTAGTCATCACAAAAAATGAAAAAATGAGAGGAACGAATTTCCTACTACTATGAGTACGCGCAGCCGGTTCTCATAGTGCCTCTCTGAGGGGGTGAGGTTTAGCCCGTAGGCATATACTGACTAGCACTGATGGCATTGTCAGATATATGAATCGGGCATAACCAATGGTACGGACCATTGGTATCTTTTGAAGATTCCTGCACCTCCAGGCGCAACCAAAAAAAAAAAAAAAAATTAGATATACATATGTATCTATTATTATTTGTATTGTGTTGTTCGTAGATCTAGCAACAACATACATACAAATTACGTGACCAGTCATCCGTTCACCGGTAAGGCGATTTGACCCCAGATTTAATAACCTAACCCTTTGCCATTCTTTGGATGTTTTACTTGCAGGTCCTTTCAGACTGTAAAAATGCTGTTAAATTATTTTCAGTTTACTTTAATTGTACCGCCGTAAGTTGCCGTGGCGTAAGTGGTTAGTGTGTCGGATCACTGCGCGTGAGGTTTCCAGTTCGAATCCCAGAAAACACCAAAAAGTTTGTTCACGGTCCTACCCCTCGCAAGCATATGACAAACATCCGAGAGTATTGTTCTCACGTAAAATCTTCTCAAATCGTCGTTCGGATGCGGCATTAAACTGTAGGTCCCATCCATTCGTGTGAAAAATATAACGCACACAACATGAGTGGTTGCGAGACGCTAGGCCTTGGCACTTAAAGAGCTGTTGCGCCAAATATTCATTCATTCAATTGTACTTACGCAGTCTTCTCCATTTTTTTAACAAAACCTACCGTCTTTCTCCCAAACAACTAACTACAACTGCAAAATCGATATTGTGTACTTTTGACAGTTCACAGAACCAATGCACAATTGAGTTGTGAATTATAATATAACCAAAATACAGGGACAACTAAAAATTTGCAGTTGTTCGAATTGACAGATGATATACAAACTGGGTTGGCTTAAAGTTGAGGTCGATAATGCTAATTCTCTACTTACAACCAAACTACAACTGAAGTTGTGTCCCAATAATAGAGACATACATATGTATGTCTAGTATACCTAATGTACGTGTGCAAAATTTCAAAGCTCTAGTTAGAACTAGTCGAAATTGATTGCAAGATTTGTAGCAGACAGATAAACAACAAAGCAAGTTATGTAAATAAAAGCTTTTAAAAATGCGCGCATTCATGGCTGTATGATTTTAAGTGACACCCAATATACAGTTTTCGTGAAACGTTTCTTTTGATTTTGCACAAATAGCTTTAGTGAAACATTGATCAATGTTCAGGCGGACAATAATTGTTCAATATTTCATAATAAATGCTGTACGATTAAGTGACACTCACTGTACATACAAACCGTTAAATAGATCGTCAGTGGCAAATTTGTTGCTTCTTTTTCACACACCGTTCGCTGGTAAAACCTGTTTAAACAAAGATACAAACAAAAATAAAAAAAATACTTTTTACTTTCTAAAAATACAACAGATAAAGGAAAATAACCAGAAACCAATCCACAAACAGCTGGTTGGTTCATTGTTGTTGTCAACCAGATATTTTTATATTGTATAACTGCACTTTTTTTTTATACAAAAGATAGATAACAGAAGCATAATTAAGGAACCAACTTCACCAAGGCGAGTAATGTGAACAAATTTTCCTTTTCTTGCTTTCCGTCATTACTAAGTCGCTGGTATAAATTATACCAGCGGACTTATCACGATATAATGTCGTGTTGTAAGCAAAACAGTTGGCGATAGAGAAAGAGATGCAACACAAACAAAGATAGTATTCGAACTACTATTGAGATAGTCTAAATGACCTTGGGGGGCGAAGCAATGATAAGGTGCTTTGCGCTCGTCTGACAATAAAAATATTCAAACTGAACGAACAAGAAAGGGGCATCATCGGATTACTAAAGACATTTGTAGGCGGGGCATTGATCTGTTGCCAATATTACCGCGAATCGTTTTTAGCATACTTTCCATTCAAAGAAAACATGAAGTATGTATGTATGTAGGTAAGACAGAAGTGTAAACAAGGAAATTACACAGATAATAATTAAATTTTCCATCATATTTGTGTTATTTATTTCCGCGATTACCGATTGAGATACATTATATACGTTTTGTATTTTTAGAACAAGGTAACTTGTAACTGAAATCATAGAGGAAGTTTTTGTAAATGCTTGTTAGTTGACGGCAAATCAACCATTTTATTTTAAGTACAGTGCTGGTACACAAATTAACACACTCTGTCATGCAAAGTTATGATAAGATAGCACGAATTTAAAAGTTAAATTTGAATCAGCAGCTTCAATGTTTACTTAAAGGGTTACACCCCCTTGAGATTTATTGTTTTTTTTTTTAGATTCATTAATTATAGATAGTTTTACGATTATATTGTTTAACCTTGCCAATACTCCGAATATTATCTAAGTTATAGCAGAAAATAGACTTGTATGAGTTAGTTGAAGCGCGTTTTTCTCGAAATCAATTTTTTCGAACATTGGGACGCTATATCACGTGAATGCTTCCACGGATCTTCGAACTTCTTATTCGATCAAGTTTTGTTACTCTTGCTGTTATGCGAAACGTCTTCATCTCAGCTGCCGTTAATTTACCCTCATACGTTTTTTACATTGTCCAACATTGTGAACCGTATGTGAGTGCTGGACGCCGCACAACTGTGGTGTAGAACGTTCCTTATGACGGCGACCGAGGTAATCCAAGTTTCAGCAAGTCATTGATCTCGTTTAATGTTGTTTGCTTGAGAAATTTCGTAGTATGTTGCACCTTAGAACACGATCGCAGCTATTTGCATTAGTAGTCAAATGAATCAAACATGGAAGCAAATCGTTACACCTCCTCGTCTTTGACGATAATAGTATAAACGGTTGGGTATTGCAGTCATACATTATGCACTTATTACATAATTAGAATACTTTCTTGAATACAGTTCATAAAAAACTCTTTGAGTTATGTATTTGCTTTATATTCACTCATAATAACGGCTTTGTCAATTCCAATGCAAAGTATGTATTATTCATTATTCAAATAATCAATCCTATTAAAGGTATTTCAAGTGAAACCAATGTTTCCCATTTTGGAATATGTCAGACCCATATCAAGTTGTGTTCTAAACATTAACCTTGTCATATGAGCCCGAAATTCTGGGAATTTCCATAGAATATATGTAAGTCACCAAAGTAAAACAACAACTCTCTATAGAACATCTGATGTCACAGCTAAATAACCCAAGTCTAGGTACATACGAATAAGCGATGACTATGAATAAAGAATTCCGCAGAGTTCTTTCTTCGTATTCATATGCTTTGTGTCGTCGTTCATAAACCCGAATAATATCCACGTCCCCATGCGATGACCTATAATTTTGCTGACGGAGGATCTATTTTTTTTTTTTTATTTGCCGGCAATAGTGGGCATTACTCGGTTGCAGTAAGGAGAGCATTAATTATGAAGTCATCAGGCGCGTATATTAGGGAATATATGGGGGCGACTTGATGATGCTTACGAAAATAGAATATCCCGTGGGTGGAGAATAGCAGACAAAGAAGTTGAATTGTTTGTTTCTCATGACTTGCGGTTTATTGGAAGTGTGAATAAGGGAGGGTGTTACTTACCGGCGTAGCCACTTAAATATGACGTCAATGTGCGAATTTCAACCGATTATTACGTGCTACTTGATAAGGTTATCTAGATAGGATTTCCATGTAAATTGAAAACTACTTTCATAACCTTTCAGCTTTTCGTTATTAATTACAATTGGTAGGCCTATGACATCAGGGCCCTATTGCACCAAAAGCTTATCAAATACTCCTATCACTTAACAAATAACTATTTGTTTGCTAAGTGCAAGTGATAAGCATTCCACGATAGCGTGTTAGATTTCACCCAACTATCACTCAACTGCTAGTGATAATGATAACTATTTCCCAAAAAAATAACTTTGCATTATTATCGCCAAGGCAAAAGATCGCAATATTCATTGATAGTCAAGCTTCTATCAAAGCCATCGCATCGGTTACTTTATCCTACAAACTAGTACAAGAATGCCGAAATGAAAAATAGCTTCGTTAGACGGTGATTTCAAGGTATTTGAGTTGGAAACGAATAGGTCAATGAACTGCCCAGGCAAAGCTCAGCCCTCCACTGTTCACGTGCAGAATTAGTTTACATTCCGCTGGGAGTAGTCAAGGTAAAATTCTCCTCAAACTAACTTACTAAAGCCAACCTCATATGGAATAGGCTGACAAACTGTGTCATATCTAGAAAGATGTGGCCAAACTACAACAAGGCAAGAACAGACGACTTCCTAATAGAAACTCGTAAAGACATCGTCAGAATAAAAGCGATCATCCCGGGACACTGGCATAGGAGACCATATAGTCAGACTAGGTATCTAGTGTCCGACCGAAGGTCGATTTCTAACCGAAGCCGAAGCCGAATATTCGGCTAAACAACAACCTTCGGCCGAAGCCGAAGCTGAAGCTTTAATAACTTAAAGAATTTGCGTTTAAGATTGACTGAAAGTGAAAAAAATTATGATTTTTTGCAAGTTTTTCTGTATGCATGCAATAAGAAAACTAATGGGATAAATTAACTTTTCAAAAATAATAACAAATTATTAACAAATTAAACTAGTATCAATTTTAATATTTTATTGAAATAGTAAATAGTTCAAAACAAAACAAGAAATAACTCATAAATAACAAAAAAAAAAAAAACAAATAATTCATTAGCAATAATAAAAAACATTTATCCAATCAATCATTTTCGGCGCCTACCACGACGCACGACGCACGATAATCAATCAACCCTAAACTAAACCTTCGGCTTCGGCCAAAACTTCGGCCTATTTTGGCCGAAGCCTAAGGTTTAGCCGATTGTAGTTTTTTTTAGCCGGATGTGACCGAAGCCGAAGCCGAAGCTTCGGTCGGACACTATAGGTATCCCATATACTCGTAAAACACACTACCGAGGTTGCGATGTCGCAATCGAAAAAGAGACCCTTACCCAATATATATTTCACCTGTCCGGTACTAGCTACGGCTAGTAGCTGTCCTCAACTCACTTGAGGCGGTCTCAGGGAAAAATATTAAAGAACTAATAACTTTCCTAAATTTCACTTCAACAGCCAGGTTACATGAGTTGTGGTAATCAAAATAGCAGCTAGTGCTAATTGGGTTCTTTTTAACAGAACCATCACTTCTACGTCCCTACCAATCTTGCAGTATTGTTGTCGCTTAGCAGCAAACCGATAATGAGATAGACAAATTAGTTCACTTTGAGTCTTATTAACGCATTGGATGCTGCAAGCGATTCGTCGTTGTTTGCTGTACTCCAAATCTCTTCTAATTCGCAATAGTACACACTCAATTTCTGTATCGAAAGTTTTCCACTACGTTCCCTAATCCCAGATTTAAGTCAAAATTAATAACACGCCTTCTTCACGATTTATTAGTCAGAATATTCTTCAAATAACCTCTCGAAAGGTATACTCAATATTTGGCTAGGACGCTTGTACGGATTAGAGACTTTGGGGCTTTATGGAAACTTCCTAGAAGCATAAACGGCAAGATTTTTGCACGGGGTATGCAAGTTAAAGCATAATTCTAGTCAACCGTTTGGAACTGCTGCAAAACCCACCATGTAGTGCAATCCAAATGCATTATGTGCTGCCGTTTCAGACAGTCCATGCATTGGATCGCAAAATTGCATTACAATACCTCTTCAAATAAATAAAGCATCAAGAGAGGATCGTGTTCCATAAGGGTTTTTTCAAATACACGACAAATGAACTCCTGGATAAACTAACAGTGCTGTGCAACTTCATTTTCGATGTGGGTGAAGTACCTGAAAGTTTCAGACGGAATATATTATATATTCAAGAAGGGAGATCACAGCGACCCAAGCAACTACAGAGGCATGTCATTCCTGAACTCAATAATGAAAATATTCAAGGGTACCATCTTAGAACGGCTGACAGCTTGGGAACAGGCAAATGACCTACCTAGTGAGTTCTAAGCTGGGTCCGGGAACAACTATTCCACTGTATCTGTATAAGGATAATAAACTCCATTGACAAATTAAGTAATCTTTAGGGTTTCCTCCTTTACGAGGAGAACAGGACTGTAGTAGGAGATGGCAAAGACTGGTTTGTGTCGCGGATGGGTGTTTCTCATTAGCCCCTCTTGATTAACAAATAACAACAATATTGCAGTCTATGGCACCTTCAAGTAAAGATCAACAAGTCCAAAATAATGGTCTTCCCAAATGTTTTTGGTCGCTATTTGGTGCAATAGAAATAGGAGAAAATAGTCTAATTTGCTAAACAAAGACAAAATAACGAAACAAATCTCCCCAGTTATCTGAATACAACCCGTGGTGTTTTTCTGTATGTCTGAGTTTCAAACCACTACACAAAATTTTCCCTCTGTCTATCCTTTCAACCGCGCGCGCAAATGAAAAAAAATCTTAGAACTTAATGAGGTTGTCCAGTACTCCCTATAGCTTGAAGCACATAAATATAGTTATTACCGAGCAATTTATTAGTATTATTATCTATGTAAATAGGCGAACCCCACAGGGGGATCAGTAGAAATGCGGTGAAATGGGAGGGTTATGATCCCTTGTTTTCGGATCATAACCTCGCCGAAATAGGAAGAAGAAGAAGACTATCTATCTATTGTACAAATAATATTAAGCAGAAATTAATTTTTATTTTTGTTTGCATTTTTAGGCCGTGGAGGCGATTCTAATTCCGAGGACGATTCCCTAAACGATAACACCAGCGTTTATTCGTATGTCTCGGAGAATGCTACATCAGTTGATGATTCTGATGAGCTAACCTGCAATGAGCGTCATGAAGAGAAATTTGTGCAGGCTATGGAGAACGTTACCGAGAAATCGGCCCAAACACGTGCTTTAGCTTTGCAGAGTATTTGCGAGGTCCTAATGCATCGCTTCATGCCAGATTTCATAGAAGATCGTAAAGTAACTCTTATTGATTGTATCGAGAAGTCGATTCGTCGTGGAAAAGGCACAGAGCAAGTGTGGGGTGCTAAGCTAGCACCATTGCTTGTACTCCAACTAGGCGTAGAGGAAGTCACTTCAAAGGCACTTAATCAATTTCTCCTCACAACCATGCAAGATACTTCAGTCAGTTTCGATGCCAGAGCCAAATGCTGTACTGCCTTGGGCTTATTGAATTTCCTCGGCGGTGATGATATTGGTGATCTCTTAACCATGATGCAGTTCTTTGAAAACATCTATAGTGGTAGCTATTTGCGTGGTGATGATAAGACACCAATATCAGTCAATGCAGAGGCTGGAACGTTACACGCTGAAGCATTGTCCGCTTGGGGATTGCTTTTGACTTTGATTCCACCTGGAGATTTTGTGTCAGTTATGACTAGCGGACAACAAATGTTACCGTAAGTGATGATATACCTATGTTATGATATCATTTTGACTTCATGTTGTTCTATTTCCTCCACAGATCCATTAAGAAACTCTTGGGTCTCCTGCAGTCACCACATTTAGAAGTTCGTATGGCAGCCGGCGAGACACTTGCTCTAATTCTGGAAAGTGGACGTGCTCATGATGATGATTTCTTGGAAGAATACCTTGTCGATCTCACTGATGCCGTCAAACAATTGGCCACAGATTCGCACAAATATCGAGCAAAACGAGATCGCAAAGCGCAGCGTGCAACCTTCCGTGACGTGCTAAGATATTTAGAGGTGAGTACAAAAAAAAAATATTAAATTTACGAGACAATTCAGTTCATACCTGGTGTATCGCGCACTAATGCCAAATTGGCTAGTAGCCAATATAACTATAACACTGCTATAGCAACAGTAGTAGGGGGAAACAATGTCGATCGTCAGATGTTTGAAGTATTCATACTACTTATCTGGCTGTATAGCTTGTCTCTGAGGAAGCTGTGTATAAAAAATCAAAAACAATAACAACGTTTCAAATATAAATTAAAAAACTTGTAAATTTGTCGTGCAAATAATTTTGGAATAAAAATTCGTCACTTAAAATGTTCACCACGACCTATCGTCATGATTACATACCTCCGGTGACAAAGCGATACAACTTCGTTAAAACTCAAAGTGATGAGCAAAAAGCAAAACTCCAAGGATGCGACTGCAATGTACAGCCCGAAATAAAACCGCCAGCATCTGCACTTGATAAATGTGGTACTGCTGAATGGACTGGTATAGCGCCAATGGGGCGTTTGGTTGAGCCCCGTCTCATTCCAACAAAGATGCAAGAATTCACTGATGATTCAGTAGGAGGATGTAATCGCGATCAGCCAAATAGATTCCTAAAAATTCTTCGCACTTGTTATCCGGACTTGTATGAACGATTGAAGACTATGCCACAAGATGAATTAAGTCGTCGTTTGGACATCGATCGTTTGATGACCACTTATCAGATTGATTACTGCGATGTAAAAGAATATCCAGAAGGAGTTTATGAAAGTTTGGGCGGTGATCAGAAGAAGCGTCTTCCATCGGGATTACTACAGGAAGAGGATGCATGTGCCAGATTCAAGGGAGAAGTTATGGCGGAATTGCATGGTTCGGGCGATAAGGGTGACGATGATGAATGTCAGAGAGGTTATAAGCCGGTGAAGTATAGCTTTGCCGATAGTTCGAGATTTACGAACACTGCCAATTATTCCCATTGGGCTGCCCCGCCTGTGACAAAGAAGACAACATTCAGCGAGTACATGGACACGATAAGCAAGACAGGATGTGTGATTATAAGGAACAACATTCATAGCCACATAAAATGTCAACACGGAAAGAATTGCAGACATAAGCTGAGGCACACATGCCCACATCTAAAATGAAAGTGAATTTTGAAATAAGTCTGAAGTAAAATTTAAAATTGAAATCGATTTTCTTATATTGTAAAGTAAAATTATAAAATGCATTGAACTGTGTTTCATTGGTATCTTCGTGGTGCTGCCAATGATGAATGCTGCATTTGATTACTTTACTTATGTCCTGTATCCCCTTGTAGGTCATAGGGCCTCTATTAAGTCTAGACATCCCCCGAGTTCATAAATGCAGGATGACTGCAGTACTGCTGAATCGGTTATGTTCTAAATCGAGCAACTTATGCCTTGTATCCCCTTGTGGGTCCTATGGCCTCTACTACGTTTACTCGCCATCGTGTACGGTTTCTGGCAATGTGCCTCAGCTCTCCCCAAATTTTCCCCAACTGCCGTGCCTCCTACTCGATTGTTCTGCGCCATGTTCTCCTCGGACCGCCAGTTCTTCTGTCATTCTAAGTTAAAGGGTTCCATTGCATAGCATGGTTCGCTATGGAACTGTCACCCTTTCGGAACGTGTGACCAATCCACTGCCACTTCCGTCGTTGTATGATTGGGCCTATTGGTTCGTGACCCGATCTCTCTTAAAGGTGTTCGTTAGAGATACAATTGGGACAGATCCTTAAGATATTGCGCAAGCACCTACTAACGAACGTTTGCAGCTTTCTGGTGATAGTAGTGGTCACTCTCCACGTGCTGCATCCATACAACACACGGATTTAACGTTGGAGCGGAACAGTCTTAGGTTGGTGTTCAAAACTTATTGCATTGCTTTGCCATATTTTGGACAACATCTCGAACATGGACTTTGATTTGGCGATCCTATTGGCTATATTCAGTTCGGTTCCACCATCGGTTAAGACAATACTTCCAAAAAATACTCTACTCTCTCTACAGGTGGTCCAGAAATGCAGATTTGGGCTGATGAGTTTGTTCCAAAGCTGATCACTAAAGTTTCCGCCGAATTAGTTTTCAGCGCGACGACGTCTGCCTCCCTTGGTGGAGGTCCATAATTCTGTGAGAGAGGAAACATACATACTCGCATATCGTCAGCGTAGTAAAAATATTTTAGTTGGGATATAAGAGTTCATCGAATTCCTCCGTTTCCCGACGACAATGTTGAAGGAAATACATCGCCAAAAGGAATAGTATTGGTGAAAGAATGCAGCCCTTTCTTAACCCAATTTGGATCTCGAGTTCCTATGTAGCTTTGATAATATAAATGTTTTATCGGGAATACCTCTTCTGCGTAAGGCACACCAAATAAACTCCCTGTTGACATTATCGGACGCATTCTCAAAATCGGTGAACAGCAGATGAAATGGCGACCGATATTCAATGCACTGCTCGATGATGATCCGCAGGGTGTTGATGTGGTCGACATAGAAGGATCCAGAGTGGAAACCTGTTTGTTCGGCATCGAGTATGTCTTCCAGATATTGTTTGATTCGCTCCAGGATGGTTTTAGCTATTATCTTAGCTACAGCAGACAGAGCGCAGATACCTCTAGTTTACGCACTGCATTAAATTTTCTTTCTTGGGAAGCTTGATCGTTCCGTTCTCCTACTCATAAGGAGAGCTCAGCTTCCCAAGCTCTTTCTATAAGTGAAAGCAGTAGACCATCCAATGTTATTGACGCTGCTCGTAAGAGCTCCGTGGGAATTATCTCAAATCCTACTGCCTTGTTGTTTTTCAGTGCTTCGTGCGATCGCGTTAGTAATCTCCTCCTTACTGGAGTCGTGATGCGTATTCGGTCATTTCTTACCTCGAGCACCTCAGTCTGATTTGGAAGCATATCGTTAGCGAATATGCTGTATACCGTAGCAAAATGCTCTTTCTATCTCTTGAGCTGGTCCTCATCCGAATTGAGTAAGGAGCCGTCTAGGTTTTCACTGGGGGTTGTCGGGACCTGCGACAACCTGTCAGTACTTTGGTGATTCTGCATACAGTCCTGCTGTCGTACCTGTTTGCAGCTTCTTCTGCTTCTGTAACCAGCGCTTTGATGTAGCTGCGTTTATCACGTCACACCATCCTAAACTTCTCTCATATTCATGAGGAATTTGAATGCAATGAATGAAAAAGGCAAGCACAACGGAGGGCTCGAACATTCAATCCGAAAGCATGGATTAGACAATCGCAATGACAACGGCGAAAGGTTCGTGGATTTCTGCAATGCCAATCGTTTTGTTTGAGCACATGACCTGTCACAAAGTCAGCCGACAAGCAATATGCAATCAAATTTACCATTTTCACATTAGTCGCAGCTTTAGGAGCAATCTCCTAGACGTCCGAAGCAGGCGAGAAGCAGATATGGGGATAGTACCAATTATGCACTGCTGCAGATCGAAGATCCAACGACAACACAAGAATGCCTATGTTCAACATCGACTGACTTAATGATCCCTCAGTGCGGCGCCAACAATTACAACAACAACCTTTCGCAAGGTGTGGAAGCAATCAACAGCTCACTGCCCGCAACCATCCAAGACCATTGGTGTGCTGCGCAGAATAGTTTTACATCTGCATTTGCTGAAGGAATTGTTGGTCGATCGCAGGGGAGACATACATATGTAGGGCATGGCTTTCCAAGGATAATTGAACGAATGAAAACAACTGAAAGTTCATATTGCAGCTACTCCAGCAGCAGCGAGGAGCGAGCTAGAGTCTTTATATTGCGCATTTGATTGATTTTCGATGTCTTGCCTACTTTTTTCGAATCAACGCACAGTGAATCTGCTGTACAAAGTTATTACGACGTACGCCGTCTTTTCGTATCAATTTCAAAACAAACCGTAGAAATAGAAAGATGAAGGAAACTTTGGTCTGAACTATGTCTGTCTCCTATACAATCGCTTACATATTTTTTTATATCCAACAATTTTATACAACACTTTTTTTTTAGGAGGATATAACCCCTGAGATCACTATCCGCTTTGGCAAAGAGTCACTTGTGCTCGATACATGGGCTGTACATCATCAATATACAGCGTTGTGTACCGTGACGGGGCCTGGCATGACATCCCATTTACAGGAAAACGATTTCATTCGCGACATTTTCCAACTGGGCACAAAAGTGGTTCTCAATCCAGTTCACAAGACCAAGCAGACGAAATTGGAAAGGGTAAGCATACATTTTTCCTTGCCCAAAGACAAAAAAAAAAACTAACCTATAACTTTAAACATTTTTCCAGCATCTCTTGAACGCCGCTGCATTCAAAGCACGTACAATTAGCAGGGGCAAGAACCGAGATAAACGTTCAGCAGTTTTTACTTAATTTTTTTTTTTTTTATTATACTCTTTTCTTTTTGCTATGTTCCTCCTTCATATTAGTTTTTACCTTGGATTACTACTCCTATATTATTATTATTATTTCTTTTGTAGATAAAATATATTTTTTTAAATTCTCAACTTAAGTATTTAGTTATACATGGAATATAATTTCTAGTTGATGTGTGTATATAAAAAAATATATCTGAGTCATTGAATACAGATGTAGATATGATCAATATATACACAAAAAAAATAATATATTATATAACTTTGACTGTGAGGTTAGGTGTTCTTTTATTGAATCCAAAAAAAAAAAAACAAAACATAATTAATCAATTTTTTAAGTTAATGCAATGCGATAAAAAATAAAAAAAAACAGAATATTAAAGAATGATTTACCCTAAATATAAAGCCTAGCTGTTTTAAGTACGTTATTAAAAAAAAATGGTTTAAGTAAACTTAATATGTGGAATTTAAATTTTAAAATGAATGTGCATATTTTTGTGCTAAATAATTCACATTTATAAGGTATCTTAGATGTAGTAGGAAAAAACAAACTCCATACATATAAAACGCATATTACTTTATCAAAATTTTACTATGTATTTAAAAAGCTCATCACAGCCAATTTTTTTTTCTTTGTTGTTTTTAAATATACCTATTCGGTAAATTTAAAATAATGGGAAAAAAAAATATATCTATCATTGTCAAATTTGTTGGCTTTGCGAAAACCTAATTATGTAATAAATTTAAAATCGAAATTAAAATGTAAAATGATAATGCATTTAATGCAAAAATTTATTATTTTTGTAACAAACAAATTGTTGGAAAAAATCACTGAAAACCAAGAAAAATATATTTACAGATAAACACAGAAAATTAAACATTGAAAATGCAATATATTTTTTGTCCAAAAAAGCATAATTATAACTAATTACATACTTTAAATAATAATAAAAATTTGTTTTAAAGAAGGGCTCTACATGAATGTGTTTTTATTTATATCTGAATTACTAGCTGGCACGTGCTCGCCTTGCTTCGCCTGCATGGCACATTTAAATTGCACTCAAATATAATACACGAATACGACTCACGTCTCTGCACTTCTACATCTGCGCTGACTACTCGTTGTCGTAGGTAGTGTGTACACACATAAATGTCCATAATGTAGAACCAAAAGAAAACAAACACAGGCTGAATTCCTAAACGTCAAAATAATGCGCATCGTGAATGTTATGTTATGATGCTTTCGTTATGTGATGTTTTGACGACGCGTTGTAATCTTTGACGTTTTGGAACGATATGAATTAAAACAAAAACTATTATCAAACAAAAAAAAATTGTCTGGTAGTTTTTAGTAAACTTTACAAAATTTAGCGTGTAATAATTAATTTAAATAATTTCTTACGAATCTGGAGAGGACGCTTCCATTTTGGCGAAATAAAAAAACAATTAAATGTCAAATGACATTTGCATTACATCAGTTTATGATGAGCTGTTTGCTTTTGTTTGCGCGGTAGATACATTCACGATGCGTTTTGGAACAGTATACACTGCATCACCGCAACCTATTGACGTTTAGGAACGCTTGACTTGGCAGTACTGCATTTAGGAATTCAGAAACACTGACAAAACTTTTAGGCTTGAGAACTTGAACAGACACAAATTCATTCGACTCAAGCTCAAGCACGTACATATGTACAGAAAAAAGAGAAATAATTTGCTCTTGATCTCTTAAAAAAATTACGAATAAGCCTCAAAAGAAAACTAAAAAAAGAATACACTACTGAGATTGATTTGAAAATCTTGGTCAATTAAGAAATTTAAAAAAAAAGAAATTTTGCAAAGATTATTATTATTATTATAAGTTTATTAACATGTAAGTAAATTACATATAAATACAAAGGGGATAAGCACTGGTTACCAGGGCCTTCGGCTTTAAATTAAAAATTAAATATTATTTACTAGATTAATTGCTAACATGATTTTATGTACAGTCTTAATGTTTTTTTCAGAAATTTCGCTAAGCAGTTCAATAAGTTTTTTATCTGAGATTTGTCTGTATGCTTACTTACTTACTTATGTCCTGTATCCCCTTGTGGGTCCTAGGGCCTCTACTACGCCTACGCGCCATCGTGTACGGTTTCTGGCAATGTGTCTGAGTTCTCCCCAACTTTTCCCTAACTGCCGTGCCTCCTTCTCGACTGTTCTGCGCCATGTTTTCCGCGGACCGCCAGGTCTTCTGCCATCCTGAGTTAGAGGGTTCCATTGCATAGCATGGTTCGCTATGGAGCTGTCACCCTTTCGGAACGTGTGACCAATCCACTGCCACTTCCGCCGTTGGATAGTTGTGCCTATTGGTTCCTGACCCGTTCTCTCGTAAAGGTGTTCGTTAGAGATACGATTGGGCCAGAAAATCCTTAAGATATTGCGCAGACACCTATTAACGAACGTTTGCAGCTTTCTGGTGATAGTAGTGGTCACTCTCCACGTGCTGCAACCATATAGCAGCACGGATTCAACGTTGGAGCGGAACAGTCTTATTTTGGTGCTCAAACTGATTGCATTGCTTCGCCATATTTTGGACAACATCCCGAACGCGGACTTTGCTTTAGCGATCCTGTTGGCTATATCCAGTTCGGTTCCACCATCGGTCGAGACAATACTCCCAAGATACTGGAAATCCTCTACTCTCTCTACCGGTTGTCCAGCAATGCATATTTGAGCCGATGAGTTAGTTCCAAGGCTGATGATTTTAGTTTTTGTCGTATTAATTTTCAGCCCGACGACACCTGCCTCCCTCTCCACATCTGCTGTCATTTGGTGGAGGTCCATAATTCTGTGGGAGAGTAAGCATACATCGTCTGCGTAGTCAAGATGCTTCAGTTGAGATGTAAGAGTCCATCGAATTCCTCCGTTTCCCGTCGACAAAGCTGCATGAAGCACATCGCTAATCACCAACAGGAATAATATTGGTGAAAGGATACAGCCTTGTCTTACCCCACTTTGGATCTCAAATTCCTCAGACAACCTTCCCCTGTGCAGAACGTGACATTTGGAGCCTTCATATGTAGCTTTGATAATAGCAATTAGTTTATCGGGAATGCCTCTCCTGCGTAAGGCACGCCAAATAAACTCCCTGTTGACACTATCGAACGCCTTCTCAAAATCGATGAACAGCAGGTGCAGTGGCGATCGATATTCAACACACTGTTCGATGATAATCCGCAGGGTGTTGATGTGGTCGGCACAGGAGGATCCAGAGCGGAAACCTGCTTGTTCGGCATCGAGTGTGTCTTCGAGATGTTGTTTGATTCGCTCAAGGATGATTTTAGCTATTATCTTAGCTACAGCAGGCAGCACGCAGATACCCCTCCAGTTTCCGCACTCCATTAAATTTCCTTTCTTAGGAAGCTTGACGATCATTCCCTTTTTCCACTCGTTAGGAAAGCTCTCAGCTTCCCAAGCTCTATCTATAAGTGGAAGCAGAAGCTCAGCCGATGT
This sequence comes from Brachypalpus laphriformis, assembly GCA_945910035.1. Taxonomy (NCBI): domain Eukaryota; kingdom Metazoa; phylum Arthropoda; class Insecta; order Diptera; family Syrphidae; genus Brachypalpus; species Brachypalpus laphriformis. The sequence goes on from OX246753.1 coordinate 152,348,530, forward strand.
TGTTGGCGTTGCTCGTAAGAGCTCTGCTGGAATACCATCAAGTCCTACCGCCTTGTTGGTTTTGAGTGCCTTGATCGCGGTAATGATCTCATCTTTACTGGGAGTCGTGGTGCGTATTCGGGAACTTCTCACCTCGGGCATCTCAGTCTGATTTGGGAGCATATCGCTAGCGAATACACGGTTCAAAACCGTAGCAAAATGCTCTTTCCATCTCTTGAGCTGGTCCTCATCCGAAATGAGCAAGGAGCCGTCTAGGCTTTTCACTAGGTATTGGCTGGAGCTGCGACCACCTGTCAGCTCTTTCGTGATTCTGTAGACAGTCCTGCTGTCGCACCTCCGTGCAGCTTCTTCTGCTTCTGTAGCCAGCGCGTTGATGTAGTTGCGCTTGTCACGTCTTACGCTACGCTGAACTTCTCTCATCTTCATGCGATATAGGGACTCTAGCTCGCTTCTCCCTGCTGCTGGGGTAGCTGCAACGCGAGCTTTTAGCTGTTTTCGTTCGTCAATCCGTCTCCAGGTATCCTCGGAAAGCCACGCCCTATGTCTTCCCTGCGATCGACCGACAATTCTTTCAGCACCAGATGTAAAAACATTTTTCACAGCACACCAATGGTCTTGGATGGTTGCGGGCATTGAGCTGCTGATTGCTTCCACACCTTGCGAAAAGTGCTCCCTTAATTGTTGGCGCACTGAGGGATCACTAAGTCTATCGATGTTGAACCTGGGCATTCTTGTGTTGTCGTGGGATCTTCGAACTGCAGCAGTGCGTAGTTGGAGAGTAGCTATCATAAGATGGTGATCACGTACTATCCCCACATCTGCCCCTCGTCTGTTTCGGACGTCCAGGAGACTACTTCTAAAGCGGCGGCTGATAGCAAAATGGTCAATTTGGTTGGAGGTTGCTTGCCTGTCATTGGAAACCCAGCTGACTTTGTGGCAGGTCTTGTGCTCAAACATGGTGCCACCTATCACAAGGCGGTTGGCATTGCAGAAATCCACAAACCTTTCGCCGTTGTCATTGCGGTTGCCTAGTCCATGCTTCCCGATTACATGCTTGAGCCCTTCGTTGTCGCTGCCTACCTTGGCATTCAAATCCCCCATCACTATGACAATGTCTCCATTTGGTGTTGTGTTGAAGACGGCGCTTAAGAGATTGTAGAAGCTCTCCTTTTCGTCCTCAGACGAACTATTCGTTGGGGCGTAACACTGTATGATGGTGACGCGTCGTACTCTAGTCCGGAATCTGGCCGTCAAAATCCTATCACCATGAGGCTGCCAGGAAATCAGGCCCTTGCGTGCTGTTGTTGTTAGCAGTAGTCCGACTCCATATTCCCGCGGACTTCCGGATGGTCTTCCAGAATAGAGTAGTACAGTGTTACGCGTTGGAGACTGGTACTCGCCCGCTTCTAACCAACTTACTTCACTTACCCCCAAAATGTCCAGTTTATATCGCATGAATTCCTTTTCCAGTTGGAGGAATCTGGCATTGTAAGGACCTTCTCTTCCCGAGTCGAGGAGCGTCTTTACATTCCAGAAACCTATCTTTGTCCGGGTACAATAGCCAAAAGTCGTCAACATGTGATCAGTCCTTATCCGAGGCATAGTGTCGGTTTCAGTAGCGAGCTGGTTTCAGTAACGCAGGTTGCTGGCCCACGTTACCTAGCCTAGAATCAAGGCCCTAGACAACCCGCACTTACAATTTTGGCCTATACGTATAAGGGTTTATACGTATAGTTGCCCGGGGACCACCACTAGGAGGTAAAGTAAGCACTTCATCACGAACTTGATTGTTGCGCTACTGGCCCAAGCCAAGTTTTGGGCAGTCAGTAGTTTCCCGATCAATCGCAATGCAGGTCTGTATGCTTCGTTGACTTCGTTACATTCGAGTAGATGAGCAATGGTAAACCGTGGTTTGGCTTCGCAGAAGTGGCATAGTGGTGGTGTCTCCTTGGTGAATAGGTGTTTGTGCGTGAAGTTGGTGTGTCCCATCCTTAATCGTATGTAATTTTTAATCATCATATGGGGAATATTGTTGGGGTTTATACCTTTCTCAGCAGACGGATTTAGTTTTTTGTATAGATGTTCATACGTGTTCCAGTGCTCTTTTCTCTTGTATTTCCAATTTATGGTTAAAAATCTTTTAATATCTTTTTTGTTGTAGACATAAGACATTACCAGCGGCTCTCTTACCGCTGCCTTTGCAGCTGCATCAGCGTCTTCGTTCCCTTTTATGCCGGTGTGTCCAGGGATCCACATGAGTTTAATTTTGCCGTTTTTAGAAATTAATTTCTCACGAATCTTATTAACGATGTCTGAGCAGTTGTTAATATTTTCAATTGCAGTAACTGAAGATAAGCTATCTGTAAATATGATAGTTTTCCCATTATCTGCTATTTGAAGGGCTTTTAGTATAGCAAAAGCCTCAGCTGTAAATATTGAAGAGAAATTGAAGAGAAGTCCTTTGGACATTACCGTACCATATTCGTTCACAACGGCATAAGCCACTCCATCGTCCGTTTTTGAAGCGTCGGTGAATAGGAATCGCCATCCTAGAATCTTGTGTTTGTTTTTAATTTCTAAAAACGCTGCTTGGAAAACTTCGTGACTGGTTGATGATTTGGAGTATCTTGTGAATTCAGTGCATGTGGAATTGGTAGGTAGGTTCCAGGGTGGGTACGATGATCTTTTTTTCGTGTTTGTGGTGATGGGGATGCTGAGATCTTTCGCCCATGAAACGGCATTTGAAATTGTTGACGGATATTTTCTATCTTTTTTGTGTTTTAAAATCTTTTTAACGTCATCATGAATTGGAGTGGGATCAGGGGAATTGATTTTTTGTACTATGAGTGATGTAAGGTAATCAGCTCTTTCACCAAGTTTGGGTAGACCAGCTTCTGTTAGTAAATTAGCTATAGGTGTTGTCCGAAAGCTTCTAGTAGCTCTTCTGATAGCCTCATGGTATGGTGTTGCTACTAGCTGGATGGATGATCTGGAGCATTTCCCGTAGATTGCAAGGCCATAGTCGATTTTACCCAGTATAACAGATCGAATTACGTTGATAATACTGTTAATATTACATTTGCTTTTTTTGGATGAGAGATACTTTATAATATTCACCCTGGTAGCCAGTTTTTTTCTTAAAAATACACAGTGCTCTTTAAAGTTGAATTTTGAATCGAATATAATTCCAAGTATTTTTGTTGAACTAACATTATTTAATAGTTTGTCATTTACGTGCACAGAAATACATTTTGGGCAACTGTTTTTTCTACATATGTGTATTGTTTCACATTTTTCCGTGGAGATTTTTGCTCCTGAGTACTTGCCCCAATCTGAGAGAGCTTTGAGGACGTTTGAAAAAACAGTTGCTAAAAATGTCAATTCTTTACATTTTGAATAAACGATTAGGTCATCTGCGTAAAGGACATGATGGACTTGGTTGTATTTTTTAATAATATTGCTAACTACATTAAAAGCAATTTTGAACAACACTACAGATAAGGGCGATCCTTGTGGGATGCCGTTGTTAAGCTTAAAAGTCGACGAGTGCGTGTTATTCACTTTTATGCGAAACCGTCTGTTGGAGAGGAAGGATATAATATAATTTCGGATCTTAGGTCCTATCTTCCATTGCGAAAGTTGTTCTAAAATGACGTGAATACCGATTCGGTCAAAAGCCTTTTCAAAATCGACTGTCAGAATGGAGACATGATTTTGAACGGATAAAGTTGCGGATATAAACTCGTCTAAGTGAAGAATAGCGTCGATTGTGCTTCGACCTTTTTTAAATGCCACTTGGTTAATATTTATTAGTTCTTCTTTTTCGAGGAACCAGGAGAGGCGTTGAGCAATAATTTTTTCTAACATTTTACCAACACAAGGAAGAAGTGATATGGGCCTGTATCCGGATATTGCCGATGTATCTTTTCCCGGTTTTGGTAAAGGAATAATATTCGCAATTTTCCAAGCTTGAGGGATTACGCCGGTATTGAAAATGTTGTTAAATAATGTTAGCAGCCTGTTTATTAGCGACAGAGGGCTGTTTTTTAGCATTGTATAGGAAATGCGGTCAAAGCCAGGAGTTTTTCCTCTTACAGAAGACAAGCAGCTTTCTAGTTCTGTTTTTTTTTATGGGTGCCTCAATAATGGCAGCAGAAGCAGCGATTTGGTAAGAAAATGTTTGAGAGGCTAAAAAATTATTTTTCCTTTCGACAAATTTTGCAAAGATGTTATTAATATTGCTCAGCTTTTAGAGCACCTAGAAATATAATTTTGGACTTAAAAGATCCGTATTTTAAAGCTCTAAAAACTGAACTTAGTTTCATTGAAATAGAAGAAGGGAAGGTTTACTTTTTTTTGTTTATTTCTTATCTTCCAAACTTTAATCTTCGTGTGATAGATTCGTATAAATTGGGTATTTTTTCACAAATTCAACTAACCTATCAGTATACGCCATACTCATTTCAACTGCGACAAACCCGCGACTGTGATAAGAACACTGCAAAATCGCCGTCGCGGCATCGAATAATCCCGTTGGTGTGGGCAATCATATATGAGGCTATCAGCGGAAAAGTGGTGTAACCCCAAACTATTTAATTAGGAGAGAATGGGGATTTTAAATTTGATTACTCTATTACTTTGTTATATTATGCTCTGTGCAAAAACGATTTTTTCAGCTCCATCTGCTTTTGAATACCAAAAGGTGGCTTACACCACTTTTGTATTGATAGTTGGTAATGTAAGGAATGTATGTAACACCAGAACAGCAACTAACAAAAATTGTGGGTTACACCACTTGGTTTGGGGCTATCTTTACTTCGCACTAAAACATCACATTTTCAAACTTCCGCCAAGAAATAGCAACTGCCTCGCGAATGAATCTCAACTACTTTCGGTGCCTTCAATTTGATACATAAAACATGAAGATTCGCTAACAAGCAAAATACGTTACGGTAACAACCAATTAATCTTAAAAAACGACGTTAGCTCCTTCCTCTTTCGATGTAAATATAAATACCGTTATTCAACGTAATACACCAGAAGGCTAATTTAAAAATAGGTCGAATATAATGGAGCTAAGTGATAAGAAAAATATAGCAGTGGTTGGTTCAACACGAAACTGAGAGTATTAAGTGGGAAATACAGGATACAACCGTCGTACCGACATCGGCATACTGTTGTATGCAGCACACACATACAATTTGCTTACGACTTACGTACGTCTGGTTGTACTCAGCCATTTTACACATACACACCATATAGTTTCCATACATTTTGTGTATGTTACAGCTATTGTACAGTCAAGACCATGCGACCATACGATATCGGCACAACGGTCGGTTGTGTGAATACACACACATCATATACAACAACAAAGCTGTCAAACCGATTGTACAACAGCTGTATCGTGTATTTCCCACTTTACTCATTCTATCCACTGCCACTTTCAAGAGAAGTTAAGGTGGAGCATTGACATTTGATTTTTGGTGCACTGCCTACATGCCTTAAAACACGTTTTAATTAAGTAATTTCACTAAAATATTTTATGTGTATCACTTTCATTGTATTTTAAGTTAAAAATAACATTTTATGTCATAAAATACTTACATTTTAAAAGAAACTCAATTGCTTACCTCAACTTCCGCAAACCAAATAGCAATAGAACAAAATGATGCGAATTCGAGTTACTTTGACATTTCGTTTAGCAATAAAGAGTGCCAGATTTGCGATAAGAAATTGAAGTTGAAGTTGGCAACAAAAGTTTGTTCGATTGTCATAAATTTGGATTTGCGATTCGAATTACAGAGTGACAACTCTGCGAATTCGAATGATTTGATTTTACAGTAGCAATACAGAGTGAGGCCCCTGAAGAAGAATCCAATTTGAGAAATAATTCAAATATTTTAGAACTTCCAAATCACGTATACCTAAGTATCAACAAATCCATATTCTTTTTGTTGCTGTTTTTTTTTTTTTTTTAGATTAAAAAAAAAATTTTTCATTGACAAAGGTTATGGTTGGTGGACATATTCACCCTTATTCTGAGTGGCGTTTTACTTGCACGACGTTTGTTGTTATTTGAAGCGTTTCGTTTTACAAGAGTTATTTCATAACTTCGACGACAGGGTAAAACGTTGTCGGTAAGTAGTTTGCATTCCACATGCTATGATTGATTTATGTCCTGTATCCCCTTGTGGGTCCTAGGGCCTCTACTACGCCTACGCGCCATCGTGTACGGTTTCTGGCAATGTGTCTGAGTTCTCCCCAACTTTTCCCTAACTGACGTGCCTCCTTCTCGACTGTTCTGCGCCATGTTTTCCGCGGACCGCCAGGTCTTCTGCCATCCTGAGTTAGAGGGTTCCATTGCATAGCATGGTTCGCTATGGAGCTGTCACCCTTTCGGAACGTGTGACCAATCCACTGCCACTTCCGCCGTTGGATAGTTGTGCCTATTGGTTCCTGACCCGTTCTCTCGTAAAGGTGTTCGTTAGAGATACAATTGGGCCAGAAAATCCTTAAGATATTGCGCAGACACCTATTAACGAACGTTTGCAGCTTTCTGGTGATAGTAGTGGTCACTCTCCACGTGCTGCAACCATATAGCAGCACGGATTCAACGTTGGAGCGGAACAGTCTTATTTTGGTGCTCAAACTGATTGCATTGCTTCGCCATATTTTGGACAACATCCCGAACGCGGACTTTGCTTTAGCGATCCTGTTGGCTATATCCAGTTTGGTTCCACCATCGGTCGAGACAATACTCCCAAGATACTGGAAATCCTCTACTCTCTCTACCGGTTGTCCAGCAATGCATATTTGAGCCGATGAGTTAGTTCCAAGGCAGATGATTTTAGTTTTAGTCGTATTAATTTTCAGCCCGACCACACCTGCCTCCCTCTCCACATCTGCTGTCATTTGGTGGAGGTCCATAATTCTGTGGGAGAGTAAGCATACATCGTCTGCGTAGTCAAGATGCTTCAGTTGAGATGTAAGAGTCCATCGAATTCCTCCGTTTCCCGTCGACAAAGCTGCATGAAGCACATCGCTAATCACCAATAGGAATAATATTGGTGAAAGGATACAGCCTTGTCTTACCCCACTTTGGATCTCAAATTCCTCAGACAACCTTCCCCTGTGCAGAACGTGACATTTGGAGCCTTCATATGTAGCTTTGATAATAGCAATTAGTTTATCGGGAATGCCTCTCCTGCGTAAGGCACGCCAAATAAACTCCCTGTTGACACTATCGAACGCCTTCTCAAAATCGATGAACAGCAGGTGCAGTGGCGATCGATATTCAACACACTGTTCGATGATAATCCGCAGGGTGTTGATGTGGTCGGCACAGGAGGATCCAGAGCGGAAACCTGCTTGTTCGGCATCGAGTGTGTCTTCGAGATGTTGTTTGATTCGCTCAAGGATGATTTTAGCTATTATCTTAGCTACAGCAGGCAGCACGCAGATACCCCTCCAGTTTCCGCACTCCATTAAATTTCCTTTCTTAGGAAGCTTGACGATCATTCCCTTTTTCCACTCGTTAGGAAAGCTCTCAGCTTCCCAAGCTCTATCTATAAGTGGAAGCAGAAGCTCAGCCGATGTTGTTGGCGTTGCTCGTAAGAGCTCTGCTGGAATACCGTCAAGTCCTACCGCCTTGTTGGTTTTGAGTGCCTTGATCGCGGTAATGATCTCATCTTTACTGGGAGTCGTGGTGCGTATTCGGGAACTTCTCACCTCGGGCATCTCAGTCTGATTTGGGAGCAATATCGCTAGCGAATACACGGTTCAAAACCGTAGCAAAATGCTCTTTCCATCTCTTGAGCTGGTCCTCATCCGAAATGAGCAAGGAGCCGTCTAGGCTTTTCACTAGGTATTGGCTGGAGCTGCGACCACCTGTCAGCTCTTTCGTGATTCTGTAGACAGTCCTGCTATCGCACCTCCGTGCAGCTTCTTCTGCTTCTGTAGCCAGCGCGTTGATGTAGTTGCGCTTGTCACGTCGTACGCTACGCTGAACTTCTCTCATCTTCATGCGATATAGGGACTCTAGCTCGCTTCTCCCTGCTGCTGGGGTAGCTGCAACGCGAGCTTTTAGCTGTTTTCGTTCGTCAATCCGTCTCCAGGTATCCTCGGAAAGCCACGCCCTATGTCTTCCCTGCGATCGACCGACAATTCTTTCAGCACCAGATGTAAAAACATTTTTCACAGCACACCAATGGTCTTGGATGGTTGCGGGCATTGAGCTGCTGATTGCTTCCACACCTTGCGAAAAGTGCTCCCTTAATTGTTGGCGCACTGAGGGATCACTAAGTCTATCGATGTTGAACCTGGGCATTCTTGTGTTGTCGTGGGATCTTCGAACTGCAGCAGTGCGTAGTTGGAGAGTAGCTATCATAAGATGGTGATCACGTACTATCCCCACATCTGCCCCTCGTCTGTTTCGGACGTCCAGGAGACTGCTTCTAAAGCGGCGGCTGATAGCAAAATGGTCAATTTGGTTGGAGGTTGCTTGCCTGTCATTGGAAACCCAGCTGACTTTGTGGCAGGTCTTGTGCTCAAACATGGTGCCACCTATCACAAGGCGGTTGGCATTGCAGAAATCCACAAACCTTTCGCCGTTGTCATTGCGGTTGCCTAGTCCATGCTTCCCGATTACATGCTTGAGCCCTTCGTTGTCGCTGCCTACCTTGGCATTCAAATCCCCCATCACTATGACAATGTCTCCATTTGGTGTTGTGTTGAAGACGGCGCTTAAGAGATTGTAGAAGCTCTCCTTTTCGTCCTCAGACGAACTATTCGTTGGGGCGTAACACTGTATGATGGTGACCCGTCGTACTCTAGTCCGGAATCTGGCCGTCAAAATCCTATCACCATGAGGCTGCCAGGAAATCAGGCCCTTGCGTGCTGTTGTTGTTAGCAGTAGTCCGACTCCATATTCCCGCGGACTTCCGGATGGTCTTCCAGAATAGAGTAGTACAGTGTTACGCGTTGGAGACTGGTACTCGCCCGCTTCTAACCATCTTACTTCACTTACCCCCAAAATGTCCAGTTTATATCGCATGAATTCCTTTTCCAGTTGGAGGAATCTGGCATTGTAAGGACCTTCTCTTCCCGAGTCGAGGAGCGTCTTTACATTCCAGAAACCTATCTTTGTCCGGGTACAATAGCCAAAAGTCGCCAACATGTGATCAGTCCTTATCCGAGGCATAGTGTCGGTTTCAGTAGCGAGCTGGTTTCAGTAACGCAGGTTGCTGGCCCACGTTACCGCATGCTATGCCATCGACCGTACCACGCTGAGAATATCGGTTCTCGTTCGATCATCGAAATCAAACAGCATTGGGCATGGGTAGCACTTAGATGGGGGACCGCTTTGGAACACCGCATTTGTTGTTGGTATTAGTCAACTCATCAACTCCACCAAAGTGGAGTTCAATTCAATTCAATACAATTCAGTGATTTGAGTCAATTAAAAATTTAAGAAAACTTATATTTTCAGTCGTTTTTACTACTTGGCGATTACTAATTTGTTGACGACAAATACCGTCGTTTTCCCTGTCGTTTTGAGGCATTCAACGCCTTAAAGAATGACAGTGAAAATTCTCACATGACGTTCGTCGTACACTAATGGGTTCCACAGGGCGTTTAACGGCAAATGGCGTTCAACGACGCAAAAACGCCACTAGTAATAGTAAATTCAAATTGGCGTGTTTTAAATCGTTGTAAACGCCACTCGGAATAAGGGTGATTAAGTGGAACACGGGCTCCACATATACCACCAATTATTCAACAGTCTGCAACACTAAACTAACTTGGTGGTGGAGGCTACCAAAGGCAAGCTGGTGCAGATTGGGCTGCACAAATGGGTCAAAGTACTGTCGAGAGTGTCCCATTCTCCTATTAATGTTAAGAGTATTCTAGTACGTATCCATATTCGGGTGGTTTTCTATAAAATTATATAGAACCGCCAATAATTGCTTTTTCTTTGATAGCGCGGAAGACCTACAATGATTTATATGGTTCTTTAAAATTGTCTAAATATGGTATGTCAATTAATGGTGTTACATACATGTTTTAAGCTAAACCTATTTTCCTTCAATTTTTTGTGTGCACAAACAGCCTAGACCGGTGATAGCACTTACAAGGAAATGACATTTCGAAAAGCTGTGCTACCAAGTTCTAAATAATTCTTTGCGATCGCTTTACGGAGAGCTAACAAAATGTGATCTTCACCTTTGACTATCAAATGTGTGACTATCAACTATCACCTTAGAGGATTCCACTCCTGAGCTGAAAGAACAGCTGATTATCCCCTATCGAGCACCGTTATTACGCATAAATCCTTAAAATATGCAAATCAATACAAAACTTTCGTCAAAATTATTTGCATTTCTTTTTCGGGCTTTTGGACTAATCCTACTCGAGGATATTATAATAACTTCACTTTGACACCTGGAACATAAAAATCTATCATACAAGTTACAACAAACCGAATTAATATCAAAATTTTGTTAAAAATAGTAGGAATTTTCTTTCGTCATGTTTGTGAACTAATCCCAACCTTACACCAAGTCTCCACGAGACATATTTATTTCAGACTTTATGTCAGACTTCATGTTAGAAATTTTTATTTTTTTATTCGTTGGGCAAATTTTGTCAAGACATTTCATTTGCAACCATATCGCGTAAGAGTAACTGGTAGAACACAAAGGTGTCGTTGTCGTAATCGTAGTTGCTGTCACTTAACTTTGCGCACAATTTTCAGCCTTGTCGTACGACAAATATTAAAAATTGTTCAACTTTATACGACTACGACTACGGCTACGACCACGACAGTGACTTATTGTATTCACTTCGACGACGACACCATTGCGTTATACCAGTAAGCAACAACCAATTCTTGCTTGACACCGAGTCTCCACGAGACACATTTATTTCAGACTTCATGTCAGGCACTACCTTCGTAGTAAAGCTCAAATTGACAGTCTCTGTCACATTTATTTCAGGGCTTATGTCTACGAAGAAGACAGACAAGAAGTCAGACATAGATGTCAGTAAGCACATTATGTCCGAAAAATTGTGGTCTCCACTAGAAATATTTACGGCAAGACGCATTTCATGACACAAATTATGTCTCGTGCAGACACGGTGCTATGTATTCCCTGAAAAATTTACTTCAATTTGACACGTGTAACATATAAATTCATCAACAAATAAACAAGTTACAACAAAATCAAATAAATCCAATCATTATCGAATTATCGTCAGAAATATTCGAAATTCTTTAATCGGGTTATGTTCTCGTACTTATCACATCCTAACATATTCCATGGCAAATTATCTTCAATTTGACACCTGTACCATGAAATTAATACAACAACTAAAAAAAAATTAGTGAGCCTCATCCACATAAGCTCACGATTGAAGTTAAACTTCTTTAGATGTAGATGCTGATTTTTACATATATTTTAGAGAATATTGTTAAAAATTAATAATCGTTACTACCAGACACTTTCCGCCGACGCTTACTCTTACCAGACGCTTTAAAGCTAAAAAAAAGTAATGTAACTTTACTTATACAGGGTTATCGCGAATAAATTTTCCCTCGGAATTTTTCCCCCGAACAAGTATTAGGTACCTTCAAAAATAGTGAAGCAATTCTTCGGGGAAATATTAAATATCGTTATTGCGTTGAAAATTCTCCTGAATTATCATTCCTATACCTATTTCTTTTCCGCGGAATTATATTTTCCTCTTTTTGAAGGTAACTTATTTTTGTTCGGGGGAAAAATTCCGACGGAAAATTTATTCACGATAACCCTGATAATCTCGGTCTTGATTTTTATATATGACACTCGGGGAACTATTTCAATACTTTTGGTCAGCAGCCAGACCAATTGGAGGATCAGTAGTCTTGGATTTGATGTCTAATGTCACGTCAAGCATAAAAATCTACTAACCCACATAGAGATACTCGACGCATATGCACCGACGCAGACACTCATACCCTTAACTTTCAGTCAGTTAGACTAGCATCCCCACTCTTTCAATTTCTTACGTTATTTTTTCTTATCTCTAATTTCTCCTCCGTTGAGTCACTTCCCCTTTTTCGCAACAAACAATTTTCAACAGATACGTCGCTAAAGTTTCACTTCAAAACTTCCTTTAGAAATAATCAGCATTCGTTCGTCTGAACGAATCCTATCTCAACATATTTCGCGGTAAATTACCTTTTATTTGACACCTGAACCGTTAAAATCCGTTAATAAACAAGAAAGTTACAGAAATCCAAATCAGCCCTCAAACAAGTATTTATACAGGGTCAGTGAGAAGCAGCATAATCTGGTAGTGCGTGGAAGGCCGGTATACGTGCTGTTTTCTGTTGATTTCTGGGTGTTTCATGACAATCACTATTGAATATTTTTTTGCTTCGTGCGGCGGCGCTTCGGTTCTATGCGGGCTATCGAAATAAAACAAACACCGAAATTACAGGATGTAGTTTATTTTTCGTTTAATCTTGAGTACAGGGTGGTCTGTAATTTTGCTTAGAGTTGGAAAAAAAAAAAATATTTTTGTAATAGATGCAGTTGTGGAACGCTGTTGTTGCCAAGGTTCAAAATCTAGTTCGCGTGTATCTATCCGTTTTCACCTGATCTTTAGGGGCTGAAAACCTATGTTTTGAATAAACAATCAAAATGAAACAAAAACTACAATTTATATCACAGGTTGCATTTATTTGCAGTACAAGGCGGGATGTCATTTTTAAATTTTCGTATTAAAATGACACATTTTGTCTGTGCCGACATAGGCGAGATGTTGATGAAATTGTGTCGTCGTTTACGTAGGCGTCGCTCGGTGAGGTGCGGATGAAAGTCCATTATATAGAGACATTCACTTAAATGTTGGCTGTGATAGGGATGTTTCGCAAGAGTGTTGCAAGTAATGTTTGTAGTTTCCCGGATTATGCTGAAAACGCCTATTTTCTGATGTAGAGAAAAATAATTTTAGAAATAATTTGCTTGGATTGGTTAAATACTGCAGTATCCTTGCTGGGGTTCGTAATAATAAAACCGTGTTGTCTATGTACTTAAACTGTTTATTTATAAAAAATTGTGAAATTAATAATAATCAAAACTCTTTATTCTTTATTAATGTCAACTAAGACTGCGTCTACAAATCCACTTTTAATCACAATATCGTTTATTTTCGACACCAATTTTCAAATAATTAACTCCCACAGTATCGCACTTGTTCATCGCTATTTTCACCTCTATCGACTGTTCTGGTTCTGTTCTCTCCTGGTGGTTGGTATATTTATACCAAATACAAGAACCTCTGGAAGATTTTGAAAAATGCTACATGTCACTAGGGGTGAAATGTGAACAACCTGCTATGCATGATAGCAGTTTTGACATATGGCAATAGTGTTGGCACACTATGCTCCTCGGTAATGCAGTTTTTGTTTTGTTTTGATGCCGAGGTATGGTGAAAATCGTTTATGGATACTTGTAGCCCATGCTACGAGTTATGCCCGACTAAAAAACCCCTACTATTTCTCTGTTCTGTTGTTCCCCTGTGGCACCGTCAGTCGAGGCATTCCTTCGCAGGGGGCAAGTTTGACCTTTCGTTACTTATTTTTAGGTGTCAGACTTGGCAGGATCTTCGTTCCTTTCGTTTCGCTTTGCTTGTTCCTCTATACACAGTTGCTGAATCATACTCGTAATTACTTTGTTTGCAGTCTCCCAGCTTTCGCTCCTCGCTAACAGAAATGAGATCAGGCTTCTTGGAGTCACTTTCCCACCAACTGCTCTTTCTAGGATGTTCCTAGCTCTGTATAATGTTGATTCCATCAGTACATGCTCTGCGTTCTGCCGGAATGGGTCATCCCCGTGCTTGTGCTTGGTAGAGATATTCCCGGAAGCAAACATGCCCGATAGAAAATGTGTTAGGTAGTAGTTTACCTGCCCATGCTTTCTGCTAATCCATTCATCAACTTTGGGGATCAATTTGAATGTCCATCGCCCTTTGGTTGTGATGTTCCACCTATGTTGCCATTCTGCTTTTATAGCTTCTACAGTTGTTGTTCTGTCATCGTGCTCGATTTCACGTAGTGCCGCGGTCTTCTTCGCGCTTAGATCGATAGACATCCGGCCTGATATTACACATATTGCATACGCTGACACAGTTCTAAAGGCGCAGCATACCGTTAAAGATGCGATTCTATGCGCCAAGTTCATCGTTCTAATGTACGACTTACGATGCGTCGCTGATGTTCATATTGGGGCCACATACAGGAGTATTGAATTACTCGCGGTCGTTAAAAGATTTCTGATTGGTTCCCTTAGTGTCGTAATATTTGACATTAGTCTGCATAGTGCCGCTTCTGCCCAAGAGACCTTCTCGCTCGCGTACGTTATGTGATCCCTAAAGCTGAGTCTGTGTTCCAGCAACACTCCCAGATACTTGACCTACGGCTTCGACTCGATGATTTGCTTACCGACCTGTATGATGAGGTGTTCCACTTTTTTACGTTTGCTTATAAGAACGGCTTCAGTTTTGTGGGCCGCTGGCTCTAAACTTGATGCCTGTAATTTCTGCAGGGAATCACTAATGGAGACACGTTAGAATACATTTTTTTTACTCAAATTATGCGGCAGCCAAATATCGTATCGATTTACGTATTGCAGTTTACGCAAGTGATTTTTTACGCTTGATTTTTATATATCCAATATATCAGCTACGTGCCTGGTTGTGTAGCGTGCATTATTTTCAACTAGAGCTTTCATTTGGTCCCCATCAATCTCAACCGGTCGTTCAGAACGGGGCAAGTCAGAACATGTGAAATCACCATCACGAAAACGCCGGAACCGCTCGCAAACGAGCGCTTACGGAGTTATCCACGTGCACAGTGCAAATCTACTTATGTGGTTGTGCAGCGTTTTTTTCATTTCTGAAAATAGAAGAGCATAATATACCGAAAATACTCCTTATTTGCCTCCATTTTCAAAAGTTTACCTTCTTCTTCTTCCTTTTATCAGCGAGGTTATGATCCGAAAATAAGGGATCACAATCCTCCCACTTCACCGCATTTCTACTGATCCGCCTGTGGGGTTCGCCTATTTTCAAAAGTTTACCAAATGCGTAAACACAACCGATCGCTATGAACTTTCTTTCACATATGCAATGCGATGTGTATTTAAAGAAGAAAAAACTGCAAGCTCGAAGCAACATTTACAAACGGCGTCATTCAATGAGGGAATTTATTGGGCAACCCAATATATCTCATAGAACGATCGGAATTTTAATTAATAACAAAGCTCTCATTTGAGAAAAAAAAAGGCAAGATGTTTCTTAAAATGTTGTATGTATTTAATATTTTGCATTTTTTTGTTAGTTTTTGTTTAATTTTTTTTTACCCCTATAATTAGTATTAACATTATCATACAGTTAATATATATGTAAATTTAATTTTTAACTTTATACAATAAATAATAAATGAGATGAAATCGAATGATAAAACAATAAAAATATAAAACTGTCTAGAATCTAAACAAAAACTAATGAAGCCGTATAAATTAAAGAGTAGAAGGGACTTAACCCTTTGAAAGGGATGCGACTTTGAAAGCACATTACACATTATTTTGATTAGAGTACTCCTGGAGGTCTCTTCTCATCCGAACTGTGTGTAGTGATTAGAGATGTTTGTTTGCTCTCATCGAAAATGGATTAGGTTATAATAAAAAAAAAATATTACAGACACAAAAATTGAGAAAACGAATTTGGATATCTAATTAATTAGTTAAATTTTCTTTGTGTAACAAGTATGTATACAAAAACTTATATAAACTAGAACGTATGATTTCTTATTATATTACGATTTACTCATTTGGCAATTTCTAGATAAATCAAATTTCAAGAATAAATCAAATCTTTCTTAAAAAATAAATCAATTCGCACAATGTTTTTCGTATTTTAATTTTTGTTAATATTTTTAGTCATATTTTTGTTTAAGAAAAAATATAGTTTTCTTAATATCACATTTTACAATGAAATTAAATAGTTTTATTGCGTTTTTGTATCCTTATTTTGTATGAATTTATGAAACAATGAGCCCCTTTTTGCATCGGAATAATATTGAGCAAATATTAACTAAAGAAATCGCCTCGTTAAATATTTTCAACTAAGAGATACATTTATAATATTATGCCTACTTATAATTTATGGTAAATATAAAAAATAATATTCTATTTCTATTACAATAATGTTCGTCTCTATTCGTTTCATTTTATTTTTTTTCTTGTATGGATAGCCAAACAAATTTAAATTTTATTATGTGAAATAATCTCGTTAAGTGGGTTTTTTTTTATATATGATTTCTCCGTCCTACTAAGCCCGTTTTATTCTAGTCGCGAGTGTTGTTGATAGTTTGGCAATATTTTTACAAGTGCATTCGTTTTTTCGACAAGTATCAGCTCATATGAGATGAATTTCTTGTTGCTCGATTGGACACGAAGTTTTAAGTAAAAGAAACTAAACCAATGAATCTTTGAGTTTTTCTTTTCATAAAATTGAAACGATAATTGAGTTCGAATATGCGGTGAATAAAGATTTAAGACAACATCAAACAAACTAGAAACACGGCTATAAAATAATGTTTTTTTTTTTTTTTTCTAAATGAAACTTAATAAAAATGCACACAAAAATAATTTCTTTTGCCTGACATGAGAATTCATCAAACGCTTATTCGTCCGCTTGCATCCAATCTTCTTTCGGTTTCATTGTCTACCGATGTCCTCACAGATCGTGTGCAACTTTTCCATTTCACTGTTTGTGACAATGTTTATCGAGCTAACCTTCGCTCTTTGATACGCGACCACTGTATTTTCGCCCAAACATTTTATACAAACATATCCGATGAGTACGGCAATACCAACGGTGAGAATACGAATTAGAGGATCGACGTACAGCTGAATTACTACCCAGGCGCAAGCGCCGGCCACACACATTAAGGTTACCAATATTATGGTTTTAGCCCAGTGTTGGATGGTGAAGCCTTTTTCCCAGTCGAGCCTGTAGAATATTATCGTTATTTCAGGCAAAAGATTGATAGATAAAAAAAAACTTACTTTTTCGCTTTTTCGATTTCATAAGGTGACCCACAGACTTTGCACGATAAAATCGCATCAGATGTACTGCTACAACTCTCCACTAGCCATCGTTTGAGGCACTCATGATGTACAGAACTTACATCTCCTGTGCATTTGCATGGCTGAATCAATGGTTCCGGCTTGTCTGTGTCATAGCAGATCCAACAGTCTTTCTTCGATAAGAACGATTGTCCCTCCTCGGGCGATATTCCTTTACTTTCGGCTGATGTAGTGGGTATGCTTGGATCAATCTGACGACTGAGCAATTTTCTGGGATTTAAAATCCATAATTGCTCTGGAGCCATGGAGTTCCATAGGCAGCAGGGAAACCAAAGTGCTACACCGATCTCAGCTATACGGAAGACAATGTCGTGCCAGTTTCGTGAATAGACGGGGACCCTGCGAAGAAAAGAAAACACACACACACTTGATGACCAGTCTAATAATAAAAATTTAAATTCGTACTTACTTCTTCTTCCAAAAATCACCTAAAGTTTCTGATGTTAAGAATCCTACAATCACAATCAACATAATCGCTTGACTAAGCAGGCCGAACCGTGATTGATGCAATTGTGAGGCGTTGACAATCGCTTCGCTAGGACCAAGAATTTTACCACTTTGATCGTAAACGAAACCGCCACGAAGTTTAAAGAACACTTCGACACCGTATATGAGAAAGAAGACGACGACAATGAGTAGCAGAGCGGCATACAGACCGTTAAATATGTGTGCGTAAGTCTGACTATCGGGGATAATAAGTGAAGAGAACACCTCGACTCCGAAAAGACTGTACAAAAAGAAGTTGAATGCGACGAAGCCAAGGAAACTTTTCGAGAGGAATTGCGATTTTTCCCAGCGGATGTCGCGAAGATGGAAAATCTGAAATAAAGAAGATAAAGACAAACAAAATATTTAGTAAAACAACAATAGAAAGCGATTTTGCTGACCCAACATTCAAAGTATAGATAAGCACATCGGATTACTAACGTAGGAGTTTTTAAAACCAGTAATGTGGGGCATAGCTTCATTCTTAGGGAATCATTTCCCCATGTCCCTCACAAATAAGACGAAATTCTTTTAACCTAGACCTTCGAATATAGAGGTACCGGCACCCCCAATACAAACAATAAAACTTCAAACGTTTAACAAAGCGCAAGCTATTGTAAACAATATACGTAGATGGAGTAATTTAGCTATGTGTGTACCGACCAGAAAAATCTGGCCTCTACTAGACGTAAAGAAAACCAAAAAACTCCTTTCATTAAGCAGAATAAGCCTTCGAACTTAAGGAACTTAAGGCGAACCCCATAGGCGGATCAGTAGAAATGCGGTGAAGTGGGAGGGTTGTGATCCCTTATTTTCGGATCATAACCTCGCTGAAAAAGGAAGAAGAAGAAGGTACTTAAGCCTCATAGTAGGAATAATCACAGGACTCTGTTTGTTAGGTAGACACGCCTCTAGAATGGGAGTCCCAGCAAATGATTTCTGTAGAAGCTGCAAAGATGAAGAGGAGGAGGAGAACCGTCTCCACCTCCTCGGCACATGCCCAGCGCTACCCTGAGGAAGAAACTATTAGGTGAATACTTCTTTGAAGACCTAAGTAACCTGTCTAACATAGACATTATAAACTTATATAGATTCACATTAAAATCTAACTGCTTTAGCTGAAACAACAGCTTACACAACCCCACAGAATCAGTCACTCTACCTAGCCAAACCAATTCCCATAGTTCGACTGCATATTAGTGCAAGGTTTGATTGTATCAGTCACCTCGTTTTCTATTATGCACTCCTCACTACTTCAACGGTCCACCTTGGTATGAAGGGTTCGATTGAATCAGTCACCCTATCTAGTCAGCACCTTATGCACAGCAGTACTTAGAGTTTGATTGAATCAGTCACTCTATTGCGCTTATGCATCTTTACACCTGCACGGTCCACCTAGGTATGAAGGGTTTGATTGAAATAGTCACCCTAACTAGTCAACACCCATGCCTAGCAGTACTTAGAGTTCGATTGAATCAGTCACTCTTCTACGCTTATGCATCTCTACACCTGCACGGTCCACCTAGGTATGAAGGGTTTGATTGAAATAGTCACCCTACCTAGTCAACACCCATGCCTAGCAGTACTTAGAGTTCGATTGAATCAGTCACTCTTCTACGCTTATGCATCTCTACACCTGCATGGTTCACTTAGGCCCATACCTGCCTATAACTTACACAACAGTACAGGGGGTTCGATTGGATCAATCACCCCCAATACTTGTTTGTACACTATACCTACCCGGTACACATTGACTTTAGGGTGATTTTAGTCAGTCACCTTTTCTAGCCACTTCAGGCACAGCTATTCTCAGCCAGTACCCTCCTGAGAAAGGTTAAGGTTCCATGGTAACCGGTGATTCCTCCGGTCCTAACTTTACGTGGTATCACAATGGACCCAAGTGGTCTAAGTGTGTCCTGACAGCCACCTTACCTAACCTAATCTAACCTAGACTTCGACACACCATACGGAGTAATGTACCCTATTAGGGAGGATTGGCAAAGGAACGTAGTCTCTTTTCACAATGAAATGGCAATATACACAGATGGTTCCAAGACAAATGAGGGAACGGGGTCAGGTACATACTCGAGAGATATTAATGCACATGTGGCTTTGAGACTTCCGGACACATGCAGTGTGTTCCAGGCACATGTTCTAGATTAACTAAAACCTTCGGAATTACTTGAGATTGGATCAATATTCGACAAGAATATCGCCATCTACATTGACTCTCAGGCTGCGCTAAAGGCGCTAGAGTATTGCGTCACCAAATCTGAGATAGTCAGGAATTGCCGCACAATGTTTAGGTCATTATGTACGCAGAACTGTGTCAGATTATGTTGGACACCTGAGTATAGCGATATAGGGGGCATAAAACCACCAATATGTGTGGCAAGAAGAATTATTCTCAACATAACCATCAACATGGCTGATCCAAGACGGTCTAACATAGTTGGTCATAGAGTGCCTTAACCCTTGTGGTCTGCCTTAAATCGCAAAAAATCTGCGGAGTTAATATGGTAAACCTAGGCAGATCACAGCTAAGAACAGCCATACGGATAATCTCCGGTCATTGCCCACTGGGGAACCATGCTTTGCGATTAGGATTATCGAATACGGATGTGTGCAGATGACCTACACGTCTCCGATGATACAGCACATCTATTCTTTGAATATCAAGGCATTGCCCGGAGAAGATTAAAATATCTTGGAAGGTGTTTTTTTGATAACCTGGAAGGGGTCGGATCTTTGAACCAAAACACTGATTTATTCAAATTTTAGGTTTTCTGCCGTCGATGTTCCCCAGTGATCGCGATGGGCTCACTATGGCGCCTAGTGTTTATGATAAACCTAACCTAACCTAAGAAAAAACATAAGTTGACTAGTTTAAACGGGTTTATTGTCTTTCAAAGTATTCTCCTTCAAGATTTATACACTTTTCCATTTGATAGAACCAGTTTTCAAAACATTTGTTTCACTCTGAAATCGACATCTGAAAAACAAGTTCTTTGAACGCCTCTACAGCCACTTCGGCATTGAAAAAAGTTGTCCACACATTTTATTTTTGATTAACTGGTACAAGGCAGGAGATTATGGCCAATGGCTCAATAATTCGATGTTTTGAATTTTCAAAAATTGAATTGTTTGTGTGGCTGTCGGTTTTTGTTTGTTTCACGAAATTCATAGATGACTTCCGACAAACAAATTGTTGTATACTAGTCGGCATTAACAGTTCTTCTAAAGCCACTATGCAGTAGTAATCAAGCGATAGGTTGTTCGCAGTGCTTCGAGAACGAGCCACTTTTGTCGGTTTTCGCTGACTTTCGAATACCCAAACAGTCAATTGCGCTTAGATTCGTAATTGCGCATCGTGTATTTTTTTTATTTTTTCTTCTTGTACAACCCATGCCCACGTAGCAACGACACTGCGACCTGAAAGATCTATTGTATCGGAGGGTTGGAGTTAATCTGACGTACAGACGTACTACCTCCCTTATGAAAGTGAGTATGTCTTTAGTAGTGGAGCATTTCAGTTCCACTGAAGTAAGTATCTCCTTGTGGAGAATACGTTTCCTTAACCAGTGTAGTGCCGGGCATTTACATAGAATGTGATCGGATGTTTCATCCTCCTCTAAACATAACCGACAGTCCTTCTCTCGGCACAGGTTCATCTTGTTAAGGTGGTATCTCAAGCCGCAATGGGCAGTAAGAAAGCTCACGAGCTTCTTAATGCTTTCCCTATCTAAGTTAAGGATTTCTTTATAGGAGTAAGGCTTGATTAATCGTTTGGATTGTATTAGACCTGGCCCATTAGTCCAGTGGTCTAGACGAAGTTTGTTTTCACATTCGTTAATCAGCGTTGTAGCTGTCGCCCAGTTGACGTCACAATAAGGTTCAGGACCTATAAACGCAGATTGTGGGACAGCCCTAGCAATCTCATCTGCAGATTCGTTGCCCACAACGTTGCCTCTTAGAGTCCAGGGACACAACCGAGTTTTACCCTGTTGTATTTGGCAAGGTCTTGTAATGCATCGTAGCAGCATTAGATCTGCTAAAGGTCGCAGTGCACTTGCACCTCGTTACAACTTTATGTCTTATCTTAATGCCCAAGGTTGCTTCTATTTCACGGTATATTGTACGCCGATCGGTTTCAATCATGGCGCGTACGGTGTCATTGTTTTCTGGACCAGAGCAGTGCAAGGACGACCTTCACGAAATTCATCACTGACACTAACATGATCGCGTTTGAATTCTGCAAATCAATTATGAATTATAGCATTGAATGGCACTTCATCACCAAAAACCGAAAGAAGTCGATTTATGCATTGTTGTTGAGTTAGACCGCATTTAAATTCATAAACAATCATCCAACGTAAACCTTCACGAGAAACATTCAATTTTTCAACTAAATTGTTCATTGAAACACTATATAAACCAGTCTTTGAATCCAGTCCAGAGCACAAGTCCAAGGGGACCTCAACTAACTTGTAGTGCACAAATGGAGCCAATTAGCTAAAGACGGAACTAGATGGTTGGTTGAGACCTAGGTTCACCCCGAACTGTAACGCCACTTTAGTAAGTCTGTATAAACGAAAGCACTTATGGTAAACGCTTTTTGACTTGTCAACCACATAAAATTTCGAATTTTATGAAAACGATATTTGGAAACCTTAAAAAGTCTGTGCTGGCGCATTCTAAAAATTTATTGTACAACACTCGTAATTCCACATTGGTATGAAAGAATTAGGAAAATCAGAGAGCTTTGTTATTGTCTCGTCGTCTTAGATTTTTCCTCTGGTTAGGAATTTATATATGAAAATTAAATTAAATTTTTACTCCGACGTCGACGGTTCAACTTAAAAGAAAAGACCCCCTCGTTTTTACAAATAATTTGTGGACTGTACTAGATTATTTCGATAAATGAAATTAACAAGTTATTCAGGAAAAGTAACAAAATTGATCAAGGTTTGATTACATTCAAGTTTGAACATCCACAAAACGGAAATACCTATTTGATTTGAACGGAAATATATTTAAATCTAGCTAAATTGATTTACCGATTAATCAATTTGATACGTTAGGAAATGTCTTTAATTAAACGACACCTTTCTCTGTCAAAATGTTAAACTCAACTTAATCCTATCATGCTAAAAATACCAGCCCAAAACAATACAATTTGCACTCCAAATAGCAAAACAAAAACTTTGATAAATCGAGACACAATTCGAACACATTATCGCATAACTGAGAGGTGAACATATGAGTACGAGTATGTACAAAGTCTCATCGGTTCAGCTGCACTCAGAACGTGTACTGAAAATTTGCACTTGAAACATACAGAGTGGGGGATGAAACAACCCCCATAGTACATTTGTACTTGGAATTTGATTTATCTTTTGCTTTAAGTTTAACAATGCGCTCGCTTATCGGTTAATTTACAACCACCATCAACTCGTTCATAAATAACTTTTTTTTTTGTGAAATTAATTATGAAGATAATAGCAATAGAAAAGGCAGAGAAATGAGAATGAGTGAAAAGGAAATGGAAAGAGACGTAGGCAAACTTGTTTGCACAAAAGCCGATCAAAATGTTAATTGATGGTCTTATCGCTCGCACACGTATGTGCTAGCAGGTGGTTAGCAATGAGGATGTTGTTGAGAATATGATCAATTGGATTTGAATTACTATTAGTATTCTGTCGTTTTTTAAAAACTATTTTCCAGGGGGTATGTTTTCCGACTGAAGAGGTTTAAATGTCCAACATAGTTGCTTCCATTTTAAGCAACAACCGTTCATCGCTCCACTAATTTATCAAACCTAAGTCTTGAGGTCGAATACTCCCTCACTTTAGATTGGATGTCTTCTAAATTTCTGAATATTGTACTTTGCCATACAGGAAGCCTGGCATTGATAGGAGAGATTGGTGGATGCGAGAAAATTTCGTATCCTAGATGCTAGGAAACAGTGGCCTTATTGTTGCACAGTACTGAAAATTTCTGACGAATTTTTGCATCTTATCGACTAATTTGGCAAGAGTGTGACCGAGATGTAACCAATGTACCTTCTTATCAATGAATTGGACCGGCCTTATGCCAATAAATTCGCGACAATTAACATTTCTTAAGTGCATTTCGGGCATTTAGCCTAGACGCGAGAGCAGAGAAAGCGGTCAACATAGGAAATAATTAAAAGAAATCTGGATGTCGCTTTATTGTAAGTGTGTAACGAAAAATAAAGTTTTCTACCTTCGGAAAGGGGTGCTTTGGCCACCATCTTAGTCGACCCAAGTGAGGCTTTTCCCGAATATTTGGCTCAATGTGAACTTTACGAAACAACCTCTTAAGGTGGGTGTCTATTTGAGAGTACTGCCGCTAGTTGTCCATTCGAAGTAGTAATATTTTCGAAACTTTACTATCGCGAGTCCTTTGCTAGAATTCTGAGAGCATTTCCTGATACCCGTATCCACTTAATTTATTTCTTGTGATAGTTATTGGTTGGAAGTAAAACATGGGATGAATATATAAAGCGCAAGAGAGAGTTTAAGTACTTAATCAGGCAATGTAAAAGAATGTCGTGGAAGCAATTCTGTGAGTCTATCGCGGATACTAGTAGAGCTTCCAAACTTCCCAAGATGCTGTTCCAAGATTTATCAGAAAATCTGAAGGCTCGTGGGCAGAAAGTAGCGAGGAGGTTTTAGAAACTTTAATTGAAGCTCACTTCCAAAAAATAGATCACCAATGGATTCTTTTACAAATGGGTTTTCGTACACTGGAATGTTAATAGAAGACGAGGTAGAGAATCTCATTACATTGAAGAATCAACGGTCGGCTATTATGTCATTTGTACCGTTCCAGCTCCCGGCCCTGATGGAATTTTGCCAGCTATGCTGCAAAAAGCATCAACCAATGTTAGAAACAGATAAAACGAACGTCCAGCATATCTAACGACCATTTTGTGTCCACTGACATCTCTATATAATGAACTAGCGGGTACTCGGCGTGCGTTGCTGCGCCTAACAAACATTTTTATATTTTTTAGTACTAAAGTACTATAATACCAAAGTAGTGGGTCAATTGATAGACAGACGGGTACCCGGCGTGCGTTGCTGTGCCTAACAAGTTTGTTTATTACTAAAGTACTGGGAAAACTGCTGGACCGATTTTGACCGAAATTCATAGGAATACTCTCAGGCCAATACCGAATTTCCTGAAAATTTGAGCTCAACGAGTTCGGTGGTTTCGGAGTCCATAGCATACATAACATATGTAGGTACATACATTGAATTTTATATATAGAGATAGAGATAATGGAAAATTGAACTATTCAATATAACGAATGCTATTCAATTTTGAAGAAAAGACATTTCGGAATCAACCCGAAGAAGGTGGAGGTCCGATTATTCAAGATGAACAGGATGATACAGCAATCAACATAAGTTGTAGCGAAGAGGAGTATGAAGACAGAGGTGCTGGTATAGTCCAAACGACCAAACATAATGACGAAATCGAGAGCTTCAAAAACTGCATTAAATAAGCAGAAGAAAGAAAGAGGAAGCTGTCCATATATGGTATGGGCAATCAAAAACCTTCGAAACCCAGAAAACACAACATTTTGTTCTCTCGCCTCTCGCGAACATTTGACAAACATCTCAGAGTATTGTTGTCACGAAGAAGCTTCTCAAAAAACAAAATAAAAATTGTTCTTCGAATACGGCACAAGCGTGCAGGTCCATTCTATTCGTGCAAAAAATACAACGCGCGCAACACGAGTGGTTGCGAGAAGCTAGGTTCTAGGGCCTTCATGGGTTTTTTGTGCCACGTATGTACTAAAACAAAAACCTTCAGGCAGACAAGATAAATGCCGTTTTTTTCCACTCAAAGCTAACTAGATTTATGCAAATTTAAAAAAAAAAGTATTTCGCACAACAGCTCTTTAAGTGCTAGGGTCTAGCTTCTCGCAACCACTCATGTTGTGTACTTCATATTTTTCACACGAATGGAAGGAACCTACAGTTAAGTGCCGTATCCGAAGGGTAATTTGTTTTGAGAAGCTTTCTCGAGGCAACGATACTCTCGGATGTTGGTCCGACGTTCGCGAGAGGTGTGACCGTGAAAAAACTTTTTTTGTGTTTTCTGGGATTTGATATAACGAATTTTTCGATATAACGAATGGACTGAACATTATACCTTTCATTATACTGGACGCCCAGTGTATAGGTTTACATCAAAATTTAACTGGTTTACCTGATACTTTTTTTAAACGCTATCAGTACTGCTTAAGGGCAAACATTTTGTGACGAATATTACTTTGAACTGAAAGAGAAACACTCAAATCAGCTACTAAGTAATATCCAGCTTGTCACAGTCATCATTTAGCGTGGTGTTAGTTGTTAGTATTGTGCATATTTATAAAGCCTAACACCTTACACAAAAAGACTGGACAAGTAAACAAAAAGCAGATTGTATACTAAACAAAAGTATGAACTAAAAATTAATATGCTACGCATAAGTCAAACATTGCACTAAACACTTACAACAAAGAAATTAGTATCGTTCGTATAGTTTATGTTTTAAATTTAATTTACTATGGTTGTAATTAAATTTGTCACGGTTACTATTTACTTCCTTCGCCATACGTGTAAGAGGTTCGTTAGAACCGTAGTTCAATTTGTGGAAATTTACGCGGAAAATTTCGGTATTTCTGGAGTTGTAGCATCTTACGTTTAAACCGACTACATTTAAAAGATCCGGCGAGTCAATAAAACCATTTACCAGCTGGTGTAAAAATACTACATCACATACTTCCCTACGTTTCTCCAAAGAATAACGATTTAAGAGAAGAAGGCGACCGCAATATGGTGGAAGAAGTGTAGGGTCATTCCAGTTTAAATGGCGAAGTGCAAATCGGACAAACTTACGCTGTACCGATTCAATATGGTTAATGTGTACTGCATACATTGGAGACCAAATGTTAGACGCATACTCTAACTGAGGACGAACAAAAGTATTATAAAGCGTGGATGTTATAAGAGGACATTTAAATTCTTTACAATAATTCTACAGTAACACTTACACTTCCGTGCTTTCTATCGGTAAGACATTCTTCGTGGTCTTTTAACAAATATAAAGACTCAACTCTCCACATTCTTCACGAACCAATCCCTATCTTGTTCACTTTACAACTGCAGGAGGTTAGAACTGCAGCAGTCACCTCTCATGAGCGACAATCGGACCTTTCTACAACCAGCTATGTTTTCATCAGCAATTATCTACCAACACATAGTTTGATATAAGTTGAATAACCCAACGACACTTAACCTTGATCAATGTACCCTATAAGCGCAGTGGCAGCTTCCGTCGCTCCAGCGACATATTCATACAATCGGGTCAACTTACCATGTACGCGCAGCAGCAGGTTCCTCCACCTCAGCGACACTTCGCTGACTCAGCGAATTCTCCTCCTCGCATAAAGCTAGGTTTGTTTGTTTTGTTAAGTATCATAATAGTCTTGATTAGAGCTCAGAGGAATAAACATTGTTATAAAAA
Organism: Brachypalpus laphriformis; assembly: GCA_945910035.1. NCBI lineage: Eukaryota > Metazoa > Arthropoda > Insecta > Diptera > Syrphidae > Brachypalpus > Brachypalpus laphriformis. The sequence goes on from OX246753.1 coordinate 152,375,760, forward strand.
GACACGACCGTTTTTTAAATTATCTTATAATTGCATAACAGTAGATACCAGGGACTCGATTGCATCAGTCACTTCTAATACTCTTACGCAGCCTACTACCTTCACAGTCCATCTAGACAATAAAGGTTCGATTGAATCAGTCACCCTTCTATGCCACATCAGGTACATTGAGATCTCTCAATCCACATCACACATGAGATAGTTTAAGGCTCCCCAAAGTACTCGGTAACTTCCTGTTCTTAAAACATGTGATATCACAATGGGCCTAATCTTGGTCTTGGTCTCACCTAACCTGTTTTCCAGAGAATTTTGCCAGATTCGTATTTTTCTATCAATAGATTTTTTTTTTTTTGAAGGAAACTCAAATCCCAGAGCACTCAGACACTCCGGTCGATTGTACTACCAGACAGGAACTTTTCTTTGGTGCAGTGGTTGGAAAAACGTCGATGTAATTCGTTTTCCTTTATACGTGGCTGATGATTGCTGTTCCTTGCTGCGGCATGATCCTGCACACATCGGTTAACGAGCAAACACACTACCCACAGCGCCATTGCCACGTCTTTCAATACGAATAGCGTTGGAATTCTGCGAGTAAATATCATATTTATCCAGTTCTGAGCGACTTTCGAAAAGTTCGAATCTCGAGAGTAGGAAACTGTTCTCAGGACAACGCGAACTGTGTACATTTACGAAATGACTCTGGAGAGTAGCTTGACTCCACTTTTTTCTTAAAAAAAAAGGAAACCCAAACCCGAAAGCACTCAGACTCTCCGGTCCATTGTACTACCAGGCAGAAACCTTTTTTTTTGGTGAAGTGATTGGAAAAACTTCGATGTAATTCGTTTTCCTTCATACTCGGGTGGCTGATGATTGCTGTTCCCCGCTGGAGATCGGTTAATCAGCAAACACACTACCCACAGCACCATTGCCATCCTTTTTTGGAAAATTTTTCACTATATTCCTCGTAAGAAATTTCATATAATAAAAATAAAGTCTTTGGTGGTTGTTTCGTAAAGCCGGTCTCACTTGGATCTATTCTTACCAAGATGATGCCTAACTAACGTACATATGCAGAAAACTTGATATATTCTTCACAGTCTTGTAATTAAGCGATTAAGATCAGTTTCAGCTTTCTTTTAATTCCTAAATATCCTTCCTTAAAAATTCAATGCTTAAGAGCTTGCAGTAAGCTTATGTAAGTGGTCTTAAATATTTTGAGGAAATTTTCAAAGACTTGAGGGAGTACGTAGTAGCTTTCAAAAAGAAGCTGAAGAATGCCCTTTACCTTCTTAAGGACAGTCTGATAGGTAATTATGATTAATAATAATTAATCTACATCTGTCAACAGTCTAGTATTTGTTTTTCTAGATAATAACAAGAAATGTTTTGCCTCGCAATAGAATAAAACAATTATCCAAATGATAAAAAAAAAACTTCCTACGCAGTCATAATTCTTATCATAAACTACGCCCCAAAAATGCTAGACAACAAATTCGACACACTAACTTGAACGGGTTGAAGGCAGAAACAAAATAAAATAATATAAATTTATACTTACTTCCGCCCAGAGGCATACAACCAAAGAGGAACATGTCATTAACAGCGGATAATATGCAGACATTAATGTGGCGGCCCATGTTGGCTGTAGATCTCGCTGTAAAGATAAATTGTAAGTAAATGCGTTGAAAAGGGGGAAAAACTCCATCTAAATGTACTTACCGGCGTTGTAAAGTAAGCGCCACGCAGTGATGCAGCCAAAAATACAACGAAATACAAAAGTTTCTGTGTTGTAAGGCGACACGCCCTCAAAAACGAGGGCTGTTTTAGCCTCTGATATTCGGCTACAATACATATTATCAACTGTATGACAGAAACTACAGCAACGAAGTAAAATATTGTTGAGATGCCTACATGGTAGGGCAGATTGAAGGCGGAACATTCATCACCGGTGTAGCGAATTTCGCAGAGACATGTGCCATTTAGACAATCGCCCCGACCCGAACATGTGGCCGTAGAGTCGTCTCCGGGTGGGGCGTTCTTTAGTACGCTCGAGGAGCACCTCATTAAATCATGAAAACTTGGTATCATTCTATGATGAGGTACCTGAAAGTAAGAAAAAAATAAATAAATTATTGTTAATTCAAAAATAATTCGTGCGTTTAACCATACAAAAACGATTTGTTAACGCACAAATGGAAATTTAAATAATTTAATTGTTCTAATATAATAATATACTGGTAACGTCTAAATTGAAAACATACAAAGAAATTAAAATTTATAACAAACTTATACCAGGGTGTTATGTTCCAAAACCTAGCATTAAGCATCGCAAATCTATTTTATGCGAAAAAACAATACAGAGTTCCTAGGTACTCTTGACGCGGATCCAGTTCGCAACATAGGACATGAGGAGTGACTTGAGAAACATATTAATCCTAATGAATCACACCTTCACTACACCCTGCTTAATCTACACATGAAACAATTAACAACTTAAAGTGCTTTATGTCTCCAATCCAACTACACTGGACCCACCACATACACTGCCGTCCATAAGTTTCCGGACAAACTAGTTTTTTTCACAATTATACGTTTATCTATTTGTGCAGGACTTCAATGAACAAAATTTCTTCAAATCCTATAGGGTCGATAGTAGACATTATTGCATCTCAAATCAGGTCAGGGTTTTAAGAAAAAAAAAAAGCGGAAAAGAGCAAAAAAACAAAACCACAAACGTCACTAACGTATCATAAATGTAACGTATCCAGAAATCTGTGCGAGTTCAACCGTCCGCACTCAAAGTAGATATCAGTAACAACGACAAAAGTGCGTTTAGCTACCGCAGGCCTTTACGACTGAGTAGCAGTACGAAAACCTTTGCTATGACGTCAAAACAAAGTCAAGCGGCCGGATTGGGGAAGAGAGCACCAGAATTGGACATTAACCAACAGGTCGAAAGTCTTATGGACGGACGAGTCCAAATTTGAAGTTTTTGAGCAAAAAAGGAGAATCTACGTTCGGCGGTCTGTTGAAGAGAAGATGCTCCCTAGCTCTGTGTTCCGAACAATCAAACATGGCGGTGGTTCAATAATGGTCTGGGGGTGTTTTTCTTCCGCCGGTGTTGGAGACCTCGTCCGTATCGATGGAATTATGAATAAGGAGAAGTACAGAAAAATACTAGAAGAACACACCTTATCATCGGGTATAAATAGGCCCTAGATTCGCATTAATGCAAGATAATGACCCAAAGCATTCTTCCAAGCTTTGCCGACGTTACATAGACCAAGAAGAACAAAAAGGAATACTAAGAAATATGAAATGGCTTGCTCATTCACCCGACCTCAAACCAATAGACCCTACTGACCATTAACCGGTGGTTATCGCTACAATTCTTGTAGCGTCTGTCCGAGTTCTTTTGTCAAGTTCTTGTGTTCTGGTCCAGTTGTAGCTCGGCCAGATTCGCCTAGAAATGACGCAACTCTGCACGTGGCTGTTCCACTGATAGAAGGTGTAAAAAGATTTCGCTCTTGACAGTTCCGATCGGAACGAGGACTGCCTCTGCAATGGATCTGTTAACGGTGTACCCCCTTCTCGCTAGTACGTCGGCTTGTTCATTCCCATCTATGTTGCTATAACCTGGCACCTAGAAAAGAATGGTTTTGGTCCGAAAACCTAGCGACGAGAGTTCTTCCCTAAAAGGAGCCTGCCACCAAAGATTGTTTCTACGAGCTCATCGACAAAACATACGAGCAATGTCCTAAATACGACGTTAAAATCGTATTGGGCGATTTTAACGCCAAAATAGGAAAGGAGGACAGTCGGTAAGCATAGCCTACACGACACCACGTCTGATAATGGACTAAGGGTAATTGATTTCGCTGTGGAGCGAAATGTCACCGTAGCAAGCACATGGTTTCCTCATCTCGATATTCATAAGCAGACGTGGCGGACCAATGATCATGTAGCGATCAACCAAGTCGATCATATTGCGATCGACGCAAGGCATGCCTCCAGCATTCTGGATGTCCGGACCTTCCGAGCGGCCAACATAGACTCGGATCATTACCTTGTTTTAGCCAAGGTACGAATGCAGATAACCCAGACTGAGCAACAAAGAAGAATCATTGTGAGAAAATTTAACGTCGAAAAGCTACAATCGCAAGAGACCGCCAGACTCTTCGCTGAACGTGTATCCCGAAATCTCTTAATCACCCCTAAGCCGGCAGCATCAAGTGCCGAAACCAATGGCAACGCTGCCAACATGCACCAGAAACGCCGCGACTGAGGTGCTGGGTCTAGTTCGCCCACCACCGCGAAACCCCTGGTTTGACGAAGAATGCCGGCGAGTGCATGCAGCAAAACAAGAGGTATATAAAGCGGCCCTGCAACGGAAGACGAGAGCTGCTCGTGAGCTCTACGAGCAAAAGAGACGGGAAGAACATCGGCATCTCCAAAAGAAGAAGAAAGAGCGCGATCGAGAATATTGAGAGCTTATACTTCAGGAACAATGCACGGAAGTTTTACCAAAAGGTAAAAAGAACGTGTCAGCGAAGCAATACCCGTACAGAGACCTGTAGAGATGAAAATGGAAACCTCGTAGTAGAATCACAGTCGGTGCTGAGAATATGGAAAAACTACATCTGCAGGCTGTATAACGGCGAGACCAACATTCTGCTGTCAGGCAGAATGAACCATTCAACATAGACGATGATAGTCAAAATTTCCGTCCACCTGATCAAAAAGAAGTGAGGATGGCAATATTCAAGTTGAAATCCAACAAAGCTGCTGGACCTGACAACTTACCGGTAGGTGCATACACCAACTCCTCTCCAAGATTTGGTCAGACGAGTGTATGCTTGATGAATGGAATCTCAGCATCGTTTGCCCGATCGATTATAGAGGCATTGATCTCCTCAACATCGCATACAAGATCTTTTCTGCGATATTGTGTGAACGCCTGAAATATTTTATCAACAGCCTGATTGGCCCCTATCAGTGCGGTCTTAGGCCAGGACAGTCCACCATCGATCAAATCTTCACACTTCGGCAGATCCTGGAGAAAACTCAAGAAGTCCAAATCCATACTCATCATCTCTTTATCGATTTCAAGGCCGCCTATGACAGCGTCTAAAGAGAAGAGGTTTATAGAGCCATGTCTAGTTTTGACATCCCTGCCAAACTTGTTCGTCTATCCAGGATGACGATGGAGAATGCTCGCTGCTCCATCAAGGTAGGTAATAACCTCACCGAGACCTTTGATTTCAAAAAGGTCGACGCGCTGTCATGTGACTTCTTAAATATTGTACTTGAACTGAACTCACAAGCCAACACCAGAGGTACAATCTATCAAAAGTCCGTGCAAGTGTTTGTATACGCCGACGATACTGACATAATTGGAAGAACTCAGCGGGCTGTCACCGATGCGTTTGCAAGCATTGAAGCAGAAGCGGCAAAAATGGGTTTAGCGATAAACGAGGGCAAAACCAAGTATATGCTGTCAACAAGAAGGGAAAACCAACATCGACGAATTGGACAGAACGTCACAGTGGGCAGCTATAACTTCGAGTTAGTAAGGGAATTTGTCTACCTTGGCTCTGCTATAGACTCTAAAAACAACACCAACGCAGAAATCAAGCGAAGAATTAGTCTTGCCAATCGCTGTTTTTTGGGCTTATAAGGCAATTCTACAGTAAAGCCATATCTTGAACAACTAAGGAGACTCTGTATAAGACCCTGATCATCCCAGTTCTGCTTTACGGCGCTGAAACATGGACTTTATTAAAAGAGGATGAGGATACCCTTGGTCGCTTCGAGAGACAAATTCTTCGTAAGATTTCCGGTCCCGTTTGCGTTGACGGGTTTTGGAGAAGAAAATTCAATCACAAACTCGACCTAGTCAAAAAACTGTGTATTGGACGTCTGAGATGGCTAGGACATGTAGAGCGAATGGACACCAACGCTCCGACCCGCAGAGTCTTCGAATCTAACCCGGAGGGACGACGCAGTAGAGGACCTCCAACTTGGAGTGCGCAACTGGAGGCAATTAGCTAAAGACTGAGCTTAATGGAGAGGCTTGTTGGTTGAGGCCCAGGTTCACCTAGAACTGTACCGCCACCTAAGTAAGATGTATACGCTCAATTGACTTGTTTCGATGTTCGACGCAACAAAATAGTGCAGACATGAAACAAACTAACACAAATATGTGAAAAAAAAAACCAACAATGAGAGAAAACAGGAGCAAGTAGTTCAGGTGCCACCGTCTCATAAGAAACCGAACCGAAACCGAATTCCAAATAGGTATTGAATCGGGCAGTGCAACTCGATTTGTATAAAAACAATAGACTGCTTTCCAATTCAACTTTATACGCATATACGGGTACATTCATGTGTTAGTGCATTGTGTTTACTTATCCTAACCAACTCAAACCGAATCGTGTGTTCAACTCGGTTTAATGCTGTTCTGCCATTTAATTATTCGGTTCGTTTCATTGGTCTTGCAAACTCGGTTTGATATAAATGTAACTCGGTTTAACTCGGTTTAGCGCTACACCATCTAACCAGCACTATTGAAGAAACCTTGTCAAAGAAGATGCTCCTTCCTGGATATCTCTGGCGCCTTCGATAACACATCGTTTCAGTCAATTAAGTCTGCTACTGATGTCAAAGGCATTGACCCGCAAACTACCAAATGGATATGCTCCATGCTCAGTAGCAGATTAATTACTGCCAAGCTTGGAAAAATCTCAATCTCCGTTAGAACTACTAAGGGTTGTCCTCAAGGGGGTGTCTTATCCCCTCTTATGGTCCATTGTAGTGGACAGTATCATAAATGACCTCAATGTTCTAGATTTCTTACCTAGTGCTACGCTGACGACGTAGTCATAATAGCTAAGGGCAAGGATAAATCCAGCATTTCTGAACAAATGCAACATGTCCTAAATAAAGTAAATAATTGGTGGCCGTCAGACGGTCTAACGGTTAACCCAGCAAAAACCGTAATCATACCTTTCAACAGAAGGAGAAATTTAAGCCTTAAAACATTATCACTGAACAATATACAAATTGACTTCTCAAAAGGAACAAAATATCTTGGGATTACTCTAGACCACTGAGAAGGCGACTAAAGAGTTCTGGGTCTGTTCTAGGTTTTTCGGCAAAAATGGGGATTCTTCTTCTTCCTTTTTCAGCGAGGTTATGATCCGAAAAACAAGGGATCATAACCCTCCCACTTCACCGCATTTCTACTGACCCGCCTGTGGGGTTCGTCTCGGTAATAAAATAGGGACTAAATCCAAAAATGATCCACTGGGCCTGTACCACAATCATCGTCGCGATAATAACTTATGATTCGCTAGTATGGTGGGATAAAGTTATTTAAACCGTCACCCGCTTCGCACTCCAGAAGGTGCAGACTAGACTGTGTAGGTATTACGGGCGCAATGCGGACCTGCCCAACAGCTGCGCTGGAAGTTCTCTTAAACCTTCCACCCCTACACATAAATATTATAAAGACTGCGGCTTCCAGTGCTCTAAAGTTTCACCTTTTATGCAACAACGCAAATTCCGAATTAGTTTGTCATATGAAGATCCTTGAGAAAATTCCGCTACTTACTTCTCCAGCAGTATGCACCTCAGACCTCATGCCTAAAAGAATCCACCTCAACCATCCCTTCACAGTTACCATCCCAGACCACAGCTACTGGAATTATCCTCAAATCCCTCAACGAACACTTCAAATCGATTGTTACACTGACGGTTGAAAAATGTTAAATGGGACAGGGGCTGGTATCTTTGGCCCTAACTACAAACTCTTTACACCACTAGGTCAATCCACTACTATCCCCTAAGCAGAGGTCTATGCTATCGAGGTCTGCGCCAGAGAATGTATTAGAAGAAACCTCCGAAGATCACATATTAATATAATGTCAGACAGCCAAGAAGCACTCAAGGCTCTCACGTCCTTCGACTATAAGTCTAAGCTGGCTTGGAATTGTCTCCAGACTCTTTTGTAGCTTCCTGCACACAATAAAATCACATTAATGTGGGTCCCTGGACACAAAAGCATCCCTGGTAATGAAGCAGCTGATGAGATTGCCAGACTAGGCACCCAATCTCTTTACATCGGATCTGAACCCTTCTGCGGTTTACCCACTAGCCAGATTAAAATAGAACTATTTCGTTGGGAACGCCAACAAATGCTTCCACATTAGAATTCACAACCTGGCTTAAGATATTCCAAGAAATTTATTAATTTCTTAAAAAATAGAACTAGAGACATTCTATCAATGAGCAAACACAATGCTAAGATCCTTACTGACTTCCTAACTGGACACTGCTCTCTTAACTACCATCTCCAGAAAATGGGCCGTGTTCATTCGGAAATGTGCCATCTCTGTCTTGAAGATATCGAAGCAGCCCATCACATACTCTGTGATTGCCCGGCCATAGCCAGACTGAGGCTAAAGGACTTTAACAAAGGCGTCACATCACCTTCTGATGTCACTTCTTCCTCAGCTCGAACTATCCTTTGCTTCATTAATGAGCTAGATTTCAGCTAGTTGACAACTACTACTCAAACAACCAACCAGGGGATAGCACAATAGATCTTTTGGGTCGCAGTGCTTCGGGGGTCGTTCTCTGCCCTTCCTCCTTCTTTACCTTAAACAAAAAAAAAAAAAAGCTGTAACTCGGTTTGAACCGGTTTATGAACTCACACATCACTAGTATGTATGTAAATGAGAACTACAAAAAACACAAATTTCCCTTTGTAAAATACAACTACAATTTTGTAAAGCACGAATTTGAATATATTGGTTTTCCTACAAATTTTGTGAAAAACTAAAATTTGTAAGTTGATAAAATACGAGTAGGACACTGTACTGTTTCTCAGCGTTGTGTATACCACATTTTTTGTACCTCAATTTATAATATCATGCTGAAACTACCTACTACTACTGCCTACTTGTACATACTCGTATTCATCTGCATTTCGTCTGTTCTAAGACCAGCACTGTTTCTTTATTTTTTGCATTCGGCTTAATTCTCACAGACTTTCCCCGAATAGCAATAGTTTAACACACACTGGTTGCAGTCTTGGGAATCTCTCGTATAAGGTTCATGGTTTGAAATTTAAACTCAAGATTGCTCCCTTCACATGATATTGAAAGAACAGTTCACAGACGACATTTTTGTTTCACAGATACCGATTCATAATTAGCTTTTTACATGTATCTTATGAAGTGAAAAAATCACTGTGAATATCACAAAATCTTCAGTTAAACTGAACTTCGTTGTCATTTTGTTTCAAGATATAATAACAACCAACGATCATTTCTTTATAGTAATTATGCGCCATAAAACTAGATCTGAATAGAATCAGCAAACAACCGCGATGATAAGTTATTTTAAGACAGAATGAGTAAACATTAAAAGTACAAAAAAGTTATTGAAATAACTCGTCGCGTCGACCGGTCACAACTGGGTTGATGACTAGTTGCACCAACCAAACTTTTGCCACCCCGGCGATTCTTCTCTGTTCAACTTTATCCTCGAACTGCACATTAACAATGTAAATTTCGAAAATGCTGCGTGTTGTTTGTGGACAACTTGACTTGCAAACGGAATACATACAAATTGTCCATCCCTTGTAAGACATCACAATGCAATTTACGTTACTGCATTCCGATCAGCTTCTTTTTGATAACCCCAACCTAATTTTCCGCACTAGCTGGACGTCAATCATTCCGTCAAGTGTAGTGAAGTGCATGGACATAAGCTACAAAATGAATTGAGTGGAGAATTCTCCCAATTTACACCCAAGCCAACGCATTGCCAAGGCGGCCAGTGAACGCCATTGGGTGTTGCTGAATAAAAAAAAATATACGTCTAAGTCGCATGCAGTTAGGCATACTTTTATACTTTTTATTTATAAATTCGTCAGGAATTCGTATTGATTGTTTAAAATGTACGAACGAAGAGTCTTTTTTTACAGTGCTTTCAAAAACGTACATTATACAACTTGGTGGCGTATCTTTGTATTTCTTTGCCCAAAAAGAACTTAAAATTAAAAAAAAAAAAAAAACAACACAAAATATGTAAAAATCTATTTTTGTTCGAAAGATGAATTCAGGGTCCTAATACATATTTAAAAATAATTTCGGGCATTAGCCACCACGGTTATATTGACGAAATGCATTATGTTGTGTCCACTTATTCCAGCAATGACCATATGCCAGGAAATAACACGAACAATGTTGGCTTGCAAGGCGTCCATTGTAATAATCTCTCATCTTGTTCTTCAGATCCTTTAACCACTCGGGAGGCACAGGGCGTCAACCACACCTGCGCGCCATCTGGTTCGGAGTTCTGCAACGCGTTTGAGCTCCTCCAACTCATTCCTAAAGAGCTCGATTCCCCCTCAACTGTTCTGCGCCACGTTCGCCTAGGGCGTCCCACTATTCTGCCTGCCTGGGTGAGCGGATTTCACTGCATGGCGTATTTCGCAATTAAGTTATCTTCGGGCCATAGGATGTGTCCAATTGTAATAATCGAGAAGTGTTAAATCGTATGACAAGTCAATTTCTCGAAATCGACAATCCTGGGAGAGGCGATCGCTCAGCAACACCGTCTCCTGCTAACAGAATTTTTTATGAAGGCAGTGAAGAAAATCAGGCTCTCTGAGAAAATCAAATGGTACAATCTGGACAGAGAAAGAAGCGAGGCTTTTATTTTCACGACGAAAAATTACCCCTAGGCGAACCCCACAGGCGGATCAGTAGAAATGCGGTGAAGTGGGAGGGTTGTGATCCCTTGTTTTCGGATCATAACCTCGCTGATAAAAGGAAGAAGAAGAAGAAAACGAAAAATTACCTCTCTCACATCATAAATGGAGCTGAGGGTGAAGAGAGAAAAGCACAAAATATGTAGGATTCCCTACAGTGAACTTGCTTGAAGAAGGCCAAATCACTGCTAAGAGCTTCAAAAGGCCACCATCCACACGCCAAAGAAACATGGTGGTGGAGTGATGAAGCTAAAGAAGTCATAAATGAGAAGAAAGCGGTTTTCAAAGCTTGGCCAAAGTGCTCTTCTAATACTAGAGATGAAGTGAAACACAAGGGCAGATGAAATGGGTCCAGCATCAAACAGGGAGTATGAAGGGCCTGTATCGGAAGCTGGAGGAAATATCTTCAACAGTTAGTGATACAAACCAGGCTATCCAAGAGCTGCGATGACACAATATGAACAAGAGCGCAACCATCTTCAACATAGCCGTCCAAATAAGAAGGAATGGCCAGCAAATTCGTTAAAGTTAATTAACAATGCTCTTGTTGATGACGACAAAATTGTGCAGAAGTGGCGGCAGTATTGTGAAAGACTTTGAATGAACAGTTTCCCCGGCTAAACTTTTCAAAAGCCACCCCTAACCATGAAGAAATACTTGATATGACAGTCGAAGAAGTTAGTGAGGCGGTCAAATGCTCCAAAAACGAGAATTGGTTAGACGCTACATTGGTGGCGCTACAGTTTAGGGCCTAATCCAACAAGCCTCCCTCTGAGCTGTGGTAAAAGATGGGAGACATTGGATTCAGATGGCTCAGAATTCTCATTTCCAAACTTACGAGAGGTGATCCAATACCGAATCAATTGAGGGAAGTTACTTTCTCTCTGTGTACAAATGGAAGGGTGATACACGAAATTGTGATAATTACCGTTCGATCAAGCTGATGTCACACACCATGAACATCGAGAGAGAAATCTATGTACAGAGAATCACAGACATGTACGAAGGAGCAAAGACAAGAGTAAGATGTCCTGCTGGAGTAACCGACGAGTTCCCAATCAAAGTAGGGGTGCATCAGGGAAGCGTCTTAACTCCTTTGCTCTTTATTGCCGTCCTTGACTATCAGCTTGAAGGTAAAGCGACGGACCCCAAAGTACATTAGTTATTCTTTGCTGAGAATAGAGCCATCATAAATGAGGATCCTACGGCATTGCAACGAGCACTCGACGTATGGGTGGACGTTTTGGAGGGAAATGGGTATCGCTTTAGTTTAAAAAAGACCGAGTACTTGTGCTGCCAGTTCTCTGATCCGTTCAGGCCTTTTCTAGACATTTATTTGAATGGAACAGTGCTTCCCAAGTGCGAAAAGTTCCAATATCTGAGATCTATGAGTAATAGTTAAGCAACATGTGATGACGACAGTAATCATCGCGTAAGCGTATGGCGGATGAAGTCCCGGGAAAACTTCGCTATAATGTTCTCTAAGCTGAACTGAAGTTGTGCGTCCAGCACTCACATATGGTTCACAATGTTGAGCAATTACAAAACGTATTTAAATAAACGGCAGTTGGGATGTAGATGCTTCGCATGACAGCATGAGTGGCAAAGATTGATCGAATAAGAAGTTCTAAGACCAGTGGAAGCCTTCACATGAAAGAAACCATTTCACGAAAGATAGAGCACGATCGGCTCAGCTGGTATTATCATGTTCAAAGAAGAGATCAGATCACCGAGATCGAACTCTGTTAAAAAGGCAATATCAATGAATGTTCCAAAGATATCACGAAAGAAAGAAAGACCTAAAAACGCCTGGATCACACAAATGCAACGACACCAGCATTTGGTGTCTCTCAGTAATGAAGCGATCCAAAATCGGGAGGCCTGCCGATATTTCTTGAGGTCAAACAGGTGAACTCCACGGGTGGATCAGTCGAAATGCAATAAAGTGGGAGAGTTACGATTCCTTGAATTCAGATCAGAACTTCGCCGAAATAGGAAGAAGAAGTGGTACTACTTCCGCAGTTCGATGAATAGCTTGCTATAAGTTTCGCGAATAGATGACTGATTTTCAAAATAAATTTGGATATCGTTGTTCAAATATGAGCCTATTCATGATGATTTGCCGTACTATACTGAACATAAATGTTAAGAGCGGGCAGTATGATAGCTTGGCTTGACAGAAAACCTTTTAAAAATTAAAAAAAAAAAAACCGTTTTCTGTTTCTCTACTTCATATTTCAAAATGTAATTCTGAAACCTCTTGAATAATCGAGAGCATCTATTCGAATTAGAATTAAGCGTTGCGAAAAGCTTTTAATTCGAAATACAGGACAAGCCATGTAGTGCGTGGCATAAAGTATAATTATTTCAGTTCGTATACAGATTGATTAAACAGTGCGTTTACCACAGAGCCTCGGTGCCCATGAAACCAATACTTGTCCTTTACTAAAACACAAGCAAAACCCCATAATGCCAGAAACACACTGCAACCCCATCGCTCATTCTACGTGTGTTAAAACTATCTCGAACAAAGCAAACACCATAAGCTTTGCCTGTAATAAGTTCCACATGTGGCGACCTTTTCTCGGGATTACTTTGCATGCAAACGCAAACTTATCAACGCTATTATGGAATTCAATTGCGATTTTGCTTTGTTTTCGAAGTCTGTCTCGATGTTAGTGTTTGGTCTGTTTTGAGAAAGCCATGAAAGCAAATTGCGGAAATTAGCACGCAGCCTTTAACGGGTAAGCAGTTCAATTGAAATGATGAGTGCAACCATATAAAGGGTGGCAGGCAATAAGCTTGTGTGGTTCGACTTCATATAGGGGATTTGTGTAGTACAAAACAAAATTACATAATTAGCTTAGTTTATGGGGGTATTTTCCGGTTTACGATGGGATACATAGCCATATGATATGATATTCTGAAAGAACAGCTGTCACTTCGAAAAAAAAATCGTCAGAAAGTGATAATATCATTGAAGACGCTCGATATTTCATGGTGGCCTTGACATTAATGAACACAATAAATTTGACTTTTGAATTTACATACGAGTATATTCAAAAGAGACATCTTTACCGAAACATCTCTTGGCTTCAGTTCACATTTGATGGCTAACTGATTATAGAGTTCCAAGCTACCATAACCAAGCCATAGATAGCAGTTTATAAATTAACATTACAGATCAAAGTGGATCACCCAACGTCAATGGAACCTTGAAGGGCAATGTTTTCACTTGGTGGAATCATTCGCTTTCTCAAGATTGCGTTGTTAATTAACTCAAAAAGTTTACGAGTTTGTTATTTTTAAATTTAGTTCTTTATTTTCACTTTTTTTTTATCGTGGTTGTAAAGTTATTGTATTGTAAAGTAAACGGTGGAGCTCATTCCAAGAAAATTGTTTATATTGTAGAAACGTGTTTTTTTTTGCTGGTATTCTGCGATGAAGTGTGTGTGTTTCAAAACAACAGATAGTACGATAGATATACCAGAACATGTATCTAAATGATAAGCTACCTAAGCGTGTTTTGTTATAATTCAAAGGTGTTGATTATTTATTCTTACGTTATATATTGTTTCCAGATGCGATTTTTTATCAGATAACCGGTGCAATAGCTTGATGCAATTACCACCAATGTTCAATGATCTTGCACCAAGCTTTTTTTTGTTTTCTGAAAGAGTGGTTCCACAAATTGTTTTTATTCATAGTTCGAGTTAATGTAAAATTGCATTAATCAAACAATTAAACTGGGGTGCTGACGGTGTTGTGGTAACGCCATTGATTACTACGCTAATGGTTCACTGTTCAAATCCTGATGTCAGCAAACATTTACTTATTTCTTATGAAATATATAAAGAGTCAGTTCGAAGAATTGCGAAAGCTTATATCAGCACTATTGCGAAAGCATAACACTGGCAGTAGGTTGGTCGTATGGCTGGAAACATTGTTTGCTCTGTTGGATGAATGACATGCATATGGCATCAGGTGGTCGGAACAAAAATAATGTGAATCTAAAGCAAAGACAAAATAACAAAACAGATCTCCTCAGTTATCTGGACACCACCCCCAGAGTTTTTTTTTTAAATCTAATATCTGAGTTCCAAACCACAACCACAATTTTCTCTCTTTCTATCTTTTCCAACGCCCGCACTGTGTAAAATATTTTAAGGGTAAAAATAACCCCCTGCGGGCGCGGAAATAGCAAATAACCGCATGATGATGATGGATAAAAACAAATATTTGGCGCAATTTAAAGTGCCAGGGCCTAGCTTCTCGCAACCACTCATGTTGTGTGCGTTATATTTTTTCACATGAATGGAAGGGACCTACAGTTTAATGCCGAATCCGAACGGCGATTTGAGAAGCTTTTTCGTGACAACAATACTCTCGGATGTTTGTCAGACGCTCGCGAGAGGTTGGACCGTGAAAAAACTTTTTGGTGTTTTCTGGGATTCGAACTTGGAACCTCATGCGTAGTGATCCGACACACTAACCACTTACGCCACGGCCCCCATGGTGATGGATGAAAAAATGAATTTATGTATCCCCCTTAAAACTCCTGCAGAACTTGAAGATGATGTTTTAAAATTCACCCAACAAATTCAACAGTCGGTCTGCAAATCAACTCCAGTCCTAAAAAGGAAAGCAGTTGGCCAAAACTGTCCTAAAGAAATATTGGAATTAGTAGCCAAGAAACGGAAACTTCGAGCTAAATGGCAGCAAACTCGGGCTCCAATAGATAAAGGAAATCTTAATAGAATCTCTCAGCATCTTCGCCGTATGATAAAAGAAATAAAAAATGAGTCTATACATAAAATATACACGCACGATAAAAGCACCGACTATTCACACTGGAAGACCACCAAACACCTAAACAGACCGATTCAGCTAATACATCCCATCAGGAGAAATGATGGACAGTGCGCGAAAACGAATGCATAGAAAGCTGCATTATTCGCTGAGCATCTAACCAGCACGTTTAAACCACATGCAAGTCAATGTGATATGATGTGCGATACGCGCAGCCAAGATAACGAAAATATTCAACCAGTCTCTGTGTCTGAAGTTAGAAAAGAAATTAAGACAAGACTCAAGACGAAAAAAGCCCCAGTGTATGACCTAATTACCGGTGAAATACAAAAACAACTCCCACACAAAGATATGGTAAAGCTTACCAACTTAATTCAAGCTGCAATCAGACTGCATCACGTCCTCTGTCACTGGAAAGTTGCTGAAGTGATCATGGTACCTAAACCAGGTAAATCACCGTTTGAGGCAGCATCCTATAAGCCTATATCTCTACTCCCAGTCATGTCAAAATTGTTCTAAAGACTTCTTCTCAAACGCCAAAAACGAATCATTGAGCGTAAAAAAACTAGTACCAAGTCATCAGTTTGGCTTTAGAGAAAGTCATTCAACTATAGACCAAGTCTATAGAATTGCTGACGTGATAGAAGGCGATAGAAGAGAAAAATGTTTGTTGGGCGTGTTTTCTGGATGTAGCTCAAGCTTTCGACAAAGTCTGGCATGAAGAACTAGTGAACAAACTGAAAAATACTCTGCCAATACAGTATTCAAAGTTACTTGAATCATACTTAACGCCTCGATTCTTTAGAATAAAACAAGAAGATGCGTACTCTGAACTAAGGGATATAAAAGCGGGAGTCCCTCAGGGCAGCATCTTGGGTCCAACACTCTACCTTTTGTTCACCAATGATTTACCTACCCCACCGGACAGCATATTCAGGGTTTTCGTGAAAAAATTTTCCCTCGGAACTTTTTCCTCGAACAAAAATTGGTTCTCTTCAAAGAAGAGGAAATAATTCGGCGGAAAAGAAATAAGTATCATGAATGACAATTGATAAATTTGTTCCCTATTTTTGAAGATACTTAATTTTTGTTGATGGGAAAAATTCCGAGGGAAAATCTATTCACGATAACCCTAAATAGCTACATTCGCTGATACAGCGGTTCTGGCAGTCGGAAATACAGCAGAAGAAGCAACGAGAAAGCTACAAACAGCGATGAACAATATTGAATGTTGGACTAAAAAATGGCGCTTAAAAATAAACGACGCTAAGTCTGTGCATGTTGACTTCACAAACAAAAGAATAAGGGAAATTCCGTTATTCATCAATAATTCCCAAATTCCTTATGCCAACACCACCAAAAACTTAGGAATAACCTTATACCACGTCCCCCCGAACCGAAATCCCGAGATTTCGATGAACTTTTACTGAAATCTCGATAGCCATTCCCACCGAGTTAAAGTGATTTCAAGTGTCAATAATTGTCAATTTTGAGGCGGCTGGAGTGCGTTCCCAGTCAAGCAAAAATTATGAATAATACCAAGTCATTAGAAGGAAGAATGCTCAGGAGATTCGTTCGCCAAAGTTCATTAGCAATGCTCATGGCCAGCTTCTTGTGGATGACGACAAAATTCTGCAGAGGTGGCGGCAGTATTGTGAAGAGCTTTTAAATGAACAGTTTCCCCGGCTATACTTTCCAAGAGCCACCCCTAACTGTGAAGAAATACCCGACATTACAGTCGAAGAAGTTAGTGAGGCGGTCAAATACTCCAAAAAACGAAAAGCGGTTGGGCCAGACGAGATACCCTCTGAGTTCTGGAAAAAGATGGGAGACATCGGGTTCAGATGCCTCAGAATTCTCATCTCCAAATTCGTGAGAGGTGATCCAATGCCGAATCAATGGAGGGAAAGTTACCTTCTCCCTGTATACAAAGGGAAGGGTGATACGCGAAACTGTGATAACTACCGTTCGATCAAGCTGATGTCACACATCATGAAGATCGTTGAGCGGGTATTAGGTGGCCGACTCGGGTGCACAACCACAGATGCAATCCAAAGTATAAGGGTCATAATGGAAAAACATCGTGATTCCTTAAGGGATTTGCATATTGTATTGGTTGACTTTGAAAAGGCATTCGACAGACAATCACGAGATCTGATGTGGGTGGCGCTAAGACATCGAGGGGTTCCAGAAACCTATGTACAGATGATCATGGACATGTACGAAGGAGCAAAGACAAGAGTGAGATGCCCCGCTGGAGTAACCGAAGAGTTCCCAATCAAAGTCGGGGTGCACCAGGGAAGCGTTTTAAGTCCTTTGCTCTTTAGTACAGTTCTCGATTATCTGCTTGAAGGTGGAGTGATGGACCCCAAGGTACATCAGTTATTCTTTGCTGACAATGGAGCCTTCATAAGTGAGGATCCTACATCCCTGCAACGAGCACTTGACCGGCTCAGCTGGTATCGCCACGTTCAAAGAAGAGATCGTTTGAACCCTGTTAAAAAGGCAATATCAATGCACGTTCCAAAGACATCGCGATGTAGGAAAGGCAGGCCTATAAACGCCTGGATCAGACAAATGCGACGACATCGGCATTTCATTGGCCTCAGTAACCGAGTGATCCAAAATCGGCAGGCCTGCCGATATTTTCTGAGGTCAAATAGGCGAACCCGATAGGCGGATCAGTAGAAATGCGGTGAAGTGGGAGGGTTGTGATCCCTTGTTTTCGGATCATAGCCTCGCTGATAAAACGAAGAACCAAGTCATTTTCATTTCGGAACAGCTGAGATAACCAAATTAATCATGCTCTGGAGTGGAGCTAAGATAGGTTTTCACACCCATAATCAAAGAATTTTTTTTTTTATAATTTGCGAACACTCAAGGGGCTATGATTACCCTATAACATGTTTGTATACAGTGCGGGTGTTGGAAAAGATAGATAGAGAGAGAGAAAGATTTGGTAGAGTAGTTTGAAGCTCAGTTGTTTATGCTTTAGAGAAACTCCGAGGGTGGCGTCCAGATAACTGACCATTAGAATGGTTACCACTACACCATTGCCACCCCCAAAGACAACCGCAATGAGAACTGTCATGAGGCGTGTTCCACTAAGGGAGGAAATAGCTCTGTATCAGTGAACTTTATAACTTTTTTTTTGTTGATACATTTTTATCACGCAAATAATGTTTCTGTATTTTTTTAAATTTCTGTGTGTTACAACTCACTCCCGTGCTGATTTTAATATCAATATCCTTTCGAGAATGTTATTCCACTTAAAAAAAAAAAGAAGGAAATTCAACTAAGAAATTAGCGAAAAATCTCTTGTTTTTTTGTATGTCGAGCATGCTTACGAACACAAGGAAAGAGAAATGGCAAATGCTTTCAGCTTATGGGAAATTAGTAAATTAACTATCTAGTCGCAAGTCCAAACTCACATATTTCGTAAATTCCACAAATTGCGCTTAACACGTTGAGTGCCACCATACAATCCGAAAAAAAGTTCCCACAGGCCACCTTATTTTTTTATATTAACATTTAGACTTTAGGTATTATAATCGGAAATTGATATTAGAAATTTTTATTTGCTCTTTTATACCTGAATTTTATCGTTATTATTTTGCGGTGACACATTGGTCTCGCGCGGCCCCCAGGTATGAAGTAAATCTCGAAGGGTCTCACAGCCTCAAACCAAGGCAACTCAAGCAGTCTGCTGGGTGTATAGCTACGATGGTATGAGATTCAATACATGTTGTGAGTCCAATACAATGCTGCGTAGACAAATGCGTATGAACCAACTGTGAGACCACTGTGGTCCCACGCGGCACAGGTGTCCGAAATTTGTGTGAAGCCACGTTGGTCTCACGTGGCACTCAACGTGTTAACTTGGAACGCACTATTAATATTTTGACATCTATAAATGACACCAAAATGAACCAAAATTCACGCTGTAGGCTTGTTCGGTTTGACAACCTATCACGGGTGGACGAACTCAAGGCGATTTCAAGTAGATTTCGCCGAAATCTCGGGATTTCAAAATCTCGAAAATGTATGGCGAAATCTAGGCTTGTTCGGTTTGACAACCTATCACGGGTGGATGAACTCGAGGAGATTTCAAGTAGATTTCGCCGAAATCTCGAAAATGTATGGCGAAATCTATGAGATTTGGAGAGATTTGGCGAAATCTGAGGATTTCGTTTGGTGGGAACATGGTATTAGATGCAAAACTTCGTTGGAAAGAACACGACAAGAAAAAAAGAGACCAAATCAACCTAAAGCTAAACAAAATGGACTGGGTCATTGGAAGACGATCAGTCTTATCTATTCATAAAAAACTTTTGCTCTACAAACAAGTAATAAAACCAGTACGAACCTATGGCATCCAATAATAGGGCTGTGCTAAGAAATGTGCCATCAAAACCATTCAAAGGCTTCAAAACAAAGTATTGCGGCGCATTGTTAATGCATCATGATACATTCGTAACACTGACCTACATTGTGATCTGAGGGTCGAGACCGTATCTAGAGGTATACAACAGCTCACGCGAAAAGACTGAGACAGCACACAAATGAAGAGGCATCTAAACTCCTAAACCAAAGCGAACAAGTTAGAAGACTCCAACGTACGAAGTCACACGAACTGATAGTGCAATAGACAAACTAGTGAATCCGATGGTCATCAACTAGTATAATCATTTATTTACTTAAACTTTAATCATATGCAAGCTGCTTGTTAGTCTTATTGGCTAGTTGTAGTGCCATGTAACAAAGAAATTGGTAAAAAAAAAAAAACTACCTTACGACGCTTTTTGAAGGAAAACCACGGCGTTTCTATGAAAACGTTGGGAGACAGTTTAATGCTGTTTAATGAATTGTTTACTTTAAAATGTAACCGCTTGTGTTTCATTTTCAAATCGGGCACGAACTCTTGCGATCATCTGATACAAAAACTCGATTTTACAATTGTTTCATCTTTAAAAGTCGTGTCTTTAGAAGTAAGGGAATTATTCACTTGTATGGCAGAACTGTCACAGTAAATTGATTCGACTCAATCTACACAAAGAATTCGAATTTAGCTTCGAGATAACTTTAGTCACTGCTGAAACTATAGGTATAACGTATGTAACACTCATAGTCTTTCTGCTTGACACGATTTATTACCCATATATCCAAAATGAAAGGCACGAAAAGCCAATGACGACTAGTTTCATTGAACTTCATGATAAAGACATCATCGTTCTGTATCCAAAATAATTTGTAGTCTTCCACTTAAAATACATATGTATCTGCATCTGTTTCCCTTGATTCTTTCAAACTTTTGGTGACACTTGCGTCAGTTTTTGCGAAACGAAATAATCACAATAGTTCAAGAAACTAAGATTGCATAGTCTAAATGCGAAAGCGATGAGCATTTATTCGCTTGGCAACTGATCAAAATATAATTTCCACAAGAATTCAACACACATTGATCGAATATTACAAAAAGAAAATAAATAAATTGCTAAATATTTATATTAAACAGTTTATGTGTAAAACAAGTTCAATCGAAAAACGAATCTTTCTATTTTTTGTTAAAACTAAATGAAAAAAATTTATATTTCACACAAACAACAACTGATAAGATATTTTTAGCTCAAAAAGAGCAACCAGAGGTGATTGTTGGTCATGGTTGTTGTTTCTTTCTTCGTTTCCTTAACTCGGATGATAAAAAGAAAATAATACTCGTATTCGTAGTGCTACTATACGTACTCCATACTTAACTGCTGAACCAGGTCAACTATTTGCAATTAACCATCAACTTTCCAAGTACTGTGCTGGTGGAAAACTATGCAATTTTCCTTCTACTTAATCCAATGAGAAAACTAGAAAACACCAGAGCCGACACACCCGTCCATAGAAATACTCAAAGCAAGACGATCGCACAAAAACGTGAAGACTGCGTGCTAGGCGCGTACAATATGTTATTCAGGCGCACCGAGTCTCTTCTTCCCGTCCGATGATGAGGATTTAATGAAAAAAAAATGTGTACAAACAAATATGCGAATAGACGTTGAAACAAGACTTCATTTACACAACCGGTGTCGGAAGTTCAATACAACGAAATGGTGTTGCGCCTATCATCAAGCGTACTGCTTTTTGACGCGTCTATCTACTCCGTTGGTGTTTATTTAATTGCTAAAGTACATATCACCATACACATGCTTGATCAGTGTAACCCGGCTTTCCGATGGAGTTGTTCGTACTTATTTCTCGAAGATAACACGAATGAACTCATCGACAGAAGGCCATTGTTTGCGTATAAAAACCAAAACAAAGCACAAAAAACCGTCAAGTACTCCGGAAGAAGTCTGAGGAGTACTAAACCGTCACTCAACCCATTCACTACTCCCACAGTAGGGTTTTCTCTGGCATAGATGAGCTAAAAGCCGAAAGATAGCCAACCGCGTAACTTAATCTCTCGCGCTGGTGAGCGACAAAACCGATTAAAATATACACAAGTATCTATAGCCCTCATGGCTAATAAAACTAGGCGGGGGCACAGGGACAATTTAAACATATGCGAGAGAAATAATTATTGTTGTCGGAGTGGCCGATTGATATGCAAGTTATGTTGTTACGAGTTGAGTTGAGCGCTTTAATTGGAGATCTTTTTGGATTTGGGATAGGAAATTGTTAATAGCGCTCATGAAATTGGAGAGAAGTGTCATTAGAGAAACACATGTGTGGCAGCGATTCTGATCAGGGTCGAGAATTGTGGCTGTGGTGGCTCGATTTCTGGTTGGAATGTGCTATTATGTATTTATTTATGATTTCCAATATTAGCACGAATTTTATTATTTTAATCAGTTTATGGGTTTGGTTTTTGTATTGAAGTTTATTCATTACAACAAAATAAAGTTCTATCGTTCAATAGGGTAACATTCTTAAGCCATTTAGTCGTTACAATAAATAGAATTGAATTCTACATTAAGTCTAAATTCAAAAAATCTCAATGTAGCTATCCTCGAATTTATTCAAAATTTGCAGGGGTGGATTACAAGAACAAGGACAACAATGGATTTTTGGAAATTTAAAAAAATTCTTTCAATTCTCGGAAGTCATTTTTATAATGATACCAAGTGAACTTGAGCGGATTGTGCGGAACTCACAAGCCAACACCGGAGGCACAATCTATTACAAGTCTGTACAACTGCTTGCATACGCCGACGATATAGACATTATCGGAAGAACTCAGCGGGCTGTCACCGGTGCGTTTGCAAGCATTGAGGCGGAAGCGGCCAAAATGGGTTTAGCGATAAACGAGGGCAAAACCAAGTATATGCTGTCAACAAGAAGGGAAAACCAACACCGACGAATTGGACAGAACGTCACAATGGGCAGCTATAACTTCGAGGTGGTAAGCGAGTTTGTCTACCTTGGCTCTGCTATAAATTCAACAAACAAAATCAGTGCAGAAATCAGTCGAAGAATAACTCTTGCCAATCGCTGTTTTTTTGGGCTTATAAGGCAATTCAACAGTAAAGCCATATCTCGAACAACTAAGGAGACTCTATATAAGACCTTGATCATCTCAGTCCTGCTTTACGGCGCTGAAACATGGACTTTATTAAAAGAGGATGAAGATATCCTTGGTCGCTTCGAGAGAAAAATTCTTCGTAAGATTTTCGGTCCCGTTTGCGTTGAGGGGTTTTGGAGGAGAAGATTCAATCACGAACTATACGAGCTGTACAGCGATATCGACCTAGTCAAAAAACTGCGTATTGGACGTCTGGGCTAGGCTAGGACATGTAGAGCGAATGGACACCAACGCTCCGGCCCGCAGAGTCTCCGAATCTAACCCCGAGGGACGACGCAGTAGAGGGAATCATCGCCGTAGGCGGCGCGCACAAGTTCAAGGGGACCTCTCGACCAACTTGGAGTGCGCAACTGCAGGCAACTAGCTAAAGACCGAGCTAAATGGAGAGGCTTGTTGGTTGAGGCCCAGGTTCACCCCGAACTGTAGCGCCACCTAAGTAAGTAAGTAAGTAAGTAAGTGAAGTAAAATTACGGCTTGCAAGTCCCCTAACTATCGTTTTAACATTTAAGATTAATTTTGTCTACGTTACGATGTTTGAAACACGTAGCACAAGTTTAAGGTAATTAATTACCAGCATGAAAGACGAATTGCAGTGAGAAGGAAATATGGTAAAATCTTGATTATATCTCAAGCGGTAACCGCTTAAGTACAGTTTTATGACGGTATTAACTTAAGGGTGCCATAAGACGGTCAAATATTCGAAGTTTATGCCATATGATTTTTAATTTTCTCTCTGTAGCGGTTACCGACTTATAAGTAAAGAAATAAGACCGATATAGCAAAATCCCATACGTTTTTGGGAAAAAGGAAGATTTCAAACTCGTTTTCTGAGAAACTGTGAAAATCGACTTAGCGGTTATTGCTTGAGGCCTGGAATTGCCTGGATATAGGAACTCAATACACATATTCTTTACTAGCTGACTCGTGCTCGTCTTGCTTCGCCCACATTTTAGTTAACGCTACGTGTTGAAATACATATATCAGGTGTAGTAAAAAGAAATCTATAATTTTTGCATAAAATTGAAGGCTTTATTTAGCATAGTTAGAATGATCCAATTTAGGTCAAATATGCGCCGTTTTGTTCGATAACCTGTTGCCACTTTAAAGGTAATCCCATTGAACCTCTCTCATAGAAGCCTTCGTCCCTATTGGCATAAAACTGGGATAGTTGATTTTCGCAAACCTCTCTTGAGGCGAATTTTTCACTAGCAAAATCGTTTGCCATGGACAGGAACAGGTGGTAATCACTTGGTGTCAGGTCCGGACTATAGGGTGGATGCATAAGAACTTTTCTACCAAGCTCCCGGAGCTTCTGGCGAGTCGCTATCGATATGTGTGGCCTGGCATTGTCCTTTTATGCAACAACACAAATTCCGAATTAGTTGGCCACATGAAGATCCTTGAGGAAATTCCGCTACTTACCTCTCTAGCAGTATGCATCTCAGACTTCATGCTTAAAAGAATCCACCTGAATCACCCCTTCACAGTTAACATACCTGACCGCAGCTACTGGAACTATCCTCAAATCCCTCAATCAACATCTCAAATCAGCTGGTACACTGACGCCCGGTTCAAAAATGTTAAATGGTGCAGGAGCTGGTATCTTTGGTCCCAAACTACAAACTCTTTACACCATTAGGTCACTCCAATACTATCTTTCAAGCAGAGGTCTATGCTATCGAGCTCTGCGCCAGAGAATGCATTAGAAGAAACCTATGAAGATCACATATTAATATAATGTCAGACAGCTACTTCGCTGAGAACGCGAACAAATGCTCTCACACTGGAATGCACAACCTGGCCTAAGGCATTCCAAGAAATTTATTAATTTCTCAATAAACCGAACTAGAGACATTCTATCAATGAGCAAACAGAATGCTAAGATCCTTACTGACTTCCTAACTGGACACTCCTCTCTCAACTACCATCTCAAGAAAATTAGGTCGCAGTGCTCCGGGGGTCATTCTCTGCCTTTCCTCCCCATTTACCTTATAAAAAAAAAAACTGTATTACAGATTATCATGGCAAATTTTCCTCAGAATTCATTTACGAGTATATGTACATCTTATCAGGAAGCCCGCTATATCACAACACAGCTATGTTCACCCGCTAAAAGTGTTAACATGTCTCATTAAATTTTAGAACTCACTTGGAGGAAAAATATTTTAGGCTTCATCAATTCAAAGAGGCATCTGACAACAGGCTTTCCCATTGTTATAGCTAGGCTTTCACGAGAGAATATATGAAATGTATGGCGAACATCATTACATATGTAGTATCAAAGGAAGTCCTCAGAACTCGTCTGTCTGTATGACTGCGCTAGTCTCGAGATCCACTGAATGGATTTGGATGCGGTTTTCACTGTTATGATCTGCATTTCTCGGCGAAGGTTTATGTGCATTAAAAATTGCCCTATCACTTATAGGAGCTGAGCATTCGTTTGAACGCTAATCGCTGTCGTATAATTCGAAAGTTCTATTATATGAATTGCGGCCCAACATAGACTACAGAAAAACTTATTAAGCCAACAAATAAACCCAAAAATGCAAAATTTGCGCATTCATGGTTCTGGCATGAGAGGGACGATATATTATTATTGTCTTTTCCCAATTTATTAGGGTATCGCTGTTAAAAATAAATTGTACCTGGACGAAGCCAGTCCGGGTCGCTAGTCAAGTTATAAACTATATAAACTGCCCCTCCTGGCAGCTGACCTCCTCGTGATGGGGGGCGGGCAACGTGACTGGGATGTGCGGATGGGGTAACTAAATAGTTATTCCCATCCATACAATCCAGCCACGGCACACCCCATGATGACAAGACGAAGTAAACGGGCCTCGGATATTGCCAAACCTGGTAAGCCAGGGCATCCTGGCAGCCGGCCGAGTCAAACCCGAAATGGCTACGAGCTTCCTTTCAATGGTCTCGCGAACCATTACGGGGGTCAAGGGGTGAGCGCGCTGTGCACCGATAGGGGCACAAATGGACGCTCTGAATTTCGACAACGGCATCGACTTAGGATAGGCACATGGAACGTCTCATCGCTCACAGGGAAGGACCTTGAGCTTGTTGGGGAGGCTGTTAAAAGTCGACTAGATATAGTTGGCGTCTCTTCAACAAAGCAGAGAGGTTCTAAAACTGTGGACCTTTCGGGTGAGTGGAAGCTCTTCTTGTCAGGAGTCGCACCCTCAATGTCTGCTCGGGCGGGAGTGGGGATACTCACAAGTCCCAGGTTGACAGACGGAGTATTGGAGTGGATACCATTAGGAGGGAGAGTTGCGATCTTAAAGCTCAAGCTTGAAAGATCAACTCTGGCATTGGTGCAGGTGTATGCACCGAACCTTCAGTCAGAGTACGCAGCTTTCTTAGATGAAGTTGATGTTGCCATTGAAAAGGTTGCAGATATGGATTCTTTTGTCCTGATGGGTGACTTCAATGCTCATGTGGGTGTAGATGTTATGACATGGGGGAGTGTGATTGGGAGCAACGGTGATCCTGATCAAAACGCGAATGGAGAGAGGTTGTTGGATTTTTGTTCTGAAAATGGCTTATCCATCATGAACACTATCATTCCGCACAAAGACATTCACAAATACACGTGGTACCATCAGAGTCTTCAGCAGAAGTCGCTGATCGATTTCTTTGTGGTACCATCGTGTCTGAAGAGCATGGTTTGTGATGTTCGCGTATTGAGAGGGGCCGAACTGTCAACTGATCATCACTTAGTGCTGTGCAAATTGTATCTTAGCGAGAGAGTGCCTCCCCTATCAAAGCGTAAACCAAGGATGGTTACACGCATACGATGGGAGAGTTTACAGGACGATGAGATACGGGAGACATTTGCGCGGCAAATATCTGAGAGGTTTGAACGAATTCCAACTGTTCCATCAAATGTAGAGGAAGAATGGCAACTGAGTCTTCGAATCTAATCCCGAGGGACGACGCAGTAGAGGGAATCATCGCCGTAGGTGGCGCGCACAAGTTCAAGGGGACCTCGACCAACTTGGAGTGCGCAACTGGAGGCAATTAGCTAAAGACCGAGCTAAATGGAGAGGCTTGTTGGTTGAGGCCCAGGTTCACCCCGAACTGTAGCGCCACCTAAGTAAGTAAGTAATGGCAACTGTTTTCAACTGCGGTCATTGCCTCTGCGGGAGATGTTTGTGAAGTGAAGCGGCTTGGTGTGGCGGCTGGTGGTGAGAAAAGAACTGCTTAGTTTAAAACGCCCGGAGTTCAAGAAGCCATCAGAGAGAAGAAGAGAGCCTTTAAGGTGTGGATTCACTTGGGGAACTCCGATTCTCGAAATCGGTACACTGAGGCGCGAAGAACTTGCAAATTAGCTGTGAAAACAGCGAAAGAACAGTCTTGGAAGGAGTTTGGCGAGAAATTGGAACATGACCACAGATCTGCAAATAAGATGTTCTGGCAGACCGTCCGCCGACTCAGAGGAAAAAAGTTGAATATCGTTGAAGGAGTCAAATCCAAAGACGGTAGACTTCTTTCCAATGAGGAGGACATCTTACTCATATGGAGCGAGCACTTTTCAGAATTGCTCAATCCCGAACAGGGCACCGAAGATGACAGACCTATTGTCGAGAGTTGGGCGGAAAGTAGTCCTACGGTAGAGGAAGTAACTTTGGCGATCAAAACGCTAAAAGTTGGCAAAACTGCTGGTACGGATGAAATTCGGCCAGAAATGCTCAAGGCTTTAGGTAAAGAGGGAGTTCAATGGCTCTCGCGTGTCATTAAAGTGGCCTGGGAATGCGGTGAAACACCTGGTGATTAGCAAATGGGGGTGATAGTTCCTCTTTTTAAAAAAGGGGACAAAAGAGATTGCGCCAACTATAGGGGTATATCTCTTTTAAGTCTCCCTGGAAAAGTCTTCGCTAAGGTGCTAGAAAAGCGTTCCAGAGCTGTGGTTGAGGACGGTTTGGGGGATGAGCAGTGCGGTTTTCGAATGGTTCTTGAGAAGGCCTGGGAATATGCCAAACCTGTCTACACTTGTTTTGTGGATTTGGAAAAAGCATATGATAGGGTTCCTCGAGGCAAACTCTGGAGTGTTCTGCAGGAGTATGGGATTGCTGGTTCCCTGTTAAGGGCGATTCAGTCTTTATATACAAACTGTAGAAGCTGTGTTCGGATAAACGGTGTTAAATCAATACCTTTTACTGTGGGCGTTGGACTCCGCCAGGGGTGCGTTTTGTCACCTCTCCTCTTCATTGTATATATGGATTGGATGTTACAGCGCAGCCGTGGCGGGGAATGTTTTCAAGTGGGAGACCTAAGGATTAGTCATCTGCTCTTTGCGGATGATTTGGTCATCCTTGGGTCCTCTCAAACCGAACTTCAGCGCGCACTCGAAAGGTTTGTAGCCGTTTGTGATGATGCTGGAATGAAGATCAACGTGAACAAATCGGAAGTAATGGTCGTTTCCAAAAAAACCCATTCAGTGCACTCTGCATGTAAGTGGAGTCCCACTGAAGCAGGTGGAGAAGTTTAAGTACCTCGGGGTTTTATTCACGAGTGATGGGAGGAGCAATGCAGAGTTATCAGGTCAGGCTGGATTAATTTTGAAAGAGCTTGGCCAATCTGTTATAAGGAAGGCCGAACTTAGTGTTCAAACTAAGCTATCGGTTTTCAACTCTGTGTATGTTCCAACTCTCACCTATGGTCATGAAATTTAGGTAGTGACCGAAGGAATAAGATCGCGGATACAAGCTGCCGAAATGAGGTTCCTTCGCGGTGTTGTTGGAATAACTCGTAGGGATCGAGTGCGCAACACCAGAGTACGCGAGGCGCTCAACGTTGAGCAGCTTCTTCTCCGAACGGAACGATGCTTCGATCGTTTGGTCACGTAGTGCGTATGCCCCCAGACCGGCTTCCAAGACGTGCCATGGTTGCCGTGCCATCAGGTAGGCGACTTCGCGTAAGGCCTAGAAATAGATGGTTGGATCAAGTCCGACATCTCTCCTGGGGCTGCTTAGGGATTCCTCCTGATGAATTGGAGTCAATGGCGGATGATCGAGAAGGATGGAGAGTCCACCTGAGCATCCTACCCCCGCGACCCTCATGAAGGATTAGCGGGCCATTGAAAATGAATGAATGATAAACTAATTGGTGATTGATAAAATACACATCCAGTGATTAGACCGATAACGCAGCTGATCTGCCATCGCTTTAGCTTAACCAACTCGTCGTTACGTTTTTCATCCAGCTTAGGCCAGATCTGTCTCGAGATATGACACGATGAGCCGTTCTCCCATCTGTGGTTAGTCTTGCTAATAGCGTTTAGCTTTAGTAAATGCGAGAGCATACCCAGGGCCTCCTTAGAGTTGTACCCTGTCTGGCGAGCTCGCCCGCCCTGCACTTTCCCGGAATGTCCCTGTGGGCTAGCACCCAGCATAGGTGAATGTTGAAGTGCTTGAACTGCCATCTCTGTGAGAGACAAACGGATAATTAAAACGGGCTTTGAAGTGAAGGCGCACAATTCCAGGGACGTGATTGCCACTTGACTGTCAGCGAAAATGCTAATGTAGCTAACATATAATACATTACATTTTAGCTAGCAAAGGGCTTCCTTAATCGCCATGATTTCCGCCTGAAAAACGCTACAGGGATCTGGGAGGCGGAAAGAGATACTCAAGTTGAGCTTTTCGGAGAAAACATCACAACCCACTCCACCTTCGGCCTTAGAGCCATCTGTAAAGAAGTGAACCGAACTACCATCTACAGGGGAGAGTTGTTTCATTTATCCCGTTCAGGGATACTCGTACGGAAGTTTTGGTTAAATCTCAGTTTTGGCGGGATGTAGTCCGTATTTTCATGGATGAAGTTGAGAAGATCAAGGATCGAGGAGTGACCAATGTGACATCTAGATCACTGTGAGGAGGCTTTTAGACGGATGGACGCACTGGCAGCAATCTGTTTGCCAAATATATCTAAGGGCAGCAGATGGAAGAAAATGTCCAGTGTTGCAGAGGGGGTAGTTCTCAGTGCACCACTGATACACATGCATGCAGATCTTAGCACCTTAGCTAGTTGAGTGAGATGGACAGCCCTATCAAGAGCAAGCCACCATACAATCACGCCATAGTAGTATTATATATGCCTGATAACGGGCACGTACAGCCAACGAGTTATTTGAGGTTTCATACCCCAGCTTCTACCTATAGGTATTCCTTTTTACAGGAATAGAGAGCTACATTAGCTTTCCTTACGCGTAAGACATATTAAAAAGGCAGATTTGCAGAAATTTTAGTTTGATTTACGAAATAAAGTGCCATTCTTGAAGCATGCCTGAAGACAGTCATAAAAGCAAGCAGATGAGATTTTTGGTAACGCAAAAATAGACAAAGAGAGAAGTTGAAGACAATGTCCAACGTTGTGGTATATCTGGACATGTGTGTAGACACGTCGTCTAGGCTAGCTCCTCTGTTTCTGTGTCGAACGCGATAACCTTTCTAAAATTTCCAATTTTATCAACTACATTGTTAGCACGTTTTACCACAACTCTACAAAACAAATTATAAATCTGTACCTTAGGCACTGTGGACACACATTTACTACTTGCTGCTTCTGTTCGGTACAAGTGTTCTCGATGAAGGTGTAAATTGTTATCATTAAAAGGATTAATTGTTTCGATAATGGTTGTCACGCGGGTTTTGTTTTCATCGCTGCTATTCCAGTAAATATCTATAATCCATACCAAAAATAATATCCTGTCCCGTGCTTGGCCATTTAATGAATAGTTAATATTTTGTTTCTTGTTTTTCTTTCAATTTTTAATAAGATTAACAAATTAGCAAAGCCACAAACAATAAAGCTAAAAATGGATACCTTCCACAACCAAACAATTTAATTTTAGTTAAACAGAGCTGTTCACACTGCGCGTATGATAATAGCAACTTAAGCTAAAATGAACAGACAACGTACGAGTAAGTAGTACGTGCCACATGTTAATAATAAATTAGAACAAATCCTTTCTTTTGGTCAGGCAGCCAGAACGTAGTCTGAGTGTTTTATTAATTCATTACAAACTTTTCGATAGGCTGCGGCATGTACGCTGATATATTGACACAATAGATTAGCAACATTGTTGGCACTAAATGTTTGTTATAACAATATTGTATTGTTGCTGGTGCAGATAAGGGGGAACTATGGAACTAATTTGGCAAAGAGAATTTTTTATTAATATTTATTAATACAATTTGTGTCGAAGGAAAGATGTCGTCGAAGTGCTAATTTTTTATTAAAATTCGATTGGCGTACTGGTGCAAATGGTTATGGGTGCGCGTACTTTTTCTGAAGGTTACACTTAAAAAAAAATCTAAGAAATTCTACTTCACCGAAAGATGTCAGTCAGGTAATAAAAGCTTGAAATTCAATGGACTAGGAAGCCAACATTATTTAGACAGATATTTTAAGTAAGGACTTTTCGGAATTCTATTGGTTGTGGATTGTGAGCCAGCTGTCGCCTCAAAAAATAGATCCTATAGGCGATCCAAACCGACAGAACAGAGGAGAGTTAACAGAATAGATGTAATCTAACTGGCGCAACAGCTCTTTAAGTGCCTAAGCCTAGCTTCTCCCAACCACTCGTGTTGTGTGTATAATATTTTTTTACACGAATGGAAGGGACATACATTTAGTGCTGTATCCGAAGGGTAATTTGTTTTGAGAAGCCTTCTCGTGACAACAACACTCTCGGATGTTCGTCAGACGTTCGCTAAAGGTGGGACCGTGAAAAAACTTTTTGGTGTTTTCTGAGATTCGAACTTGGAATCCCACGCGCAGTGGTCCGACTCACTAACTACTTGCGCCATGGCGCACAGTGTGACAATTTGTCTATTTAGCGGGATTTAATTAAAAAATCGACTTGCACAAATGTAAGCAAAAACCGGCTTTTCTTGCAGCTTACACCACCCATTTAATGACTGTAAGCAAATTTTATGTTAGAAGCATGTGCAACAAAAAAAAAAAAGATCTCAAAGTTCAAGATGTGTCTAATTATTCATAGAAGGTCAGGTTTGAGAGCAAGAGTTTAAATTTTTTTTCAAGTGGTTCGCGTGATTTTAATCGAAAGTTTTATTTTATTTATAATAAATATAATCTTATTAAATAGTAAGGTAAGTTGATTTGGGATATTGGATTCTTTTAATTAAATTCAGGAGGAGAAGAAACAAAAATTATAGATAAATTTATGCGTTAAGTGCATTCATTGGAGCAAAAGTATAGTTGTTCAGTGTTGTTCAAGTTGAAGAAGTTATTTGTTGTAATTTGTTGTAGAGATATGGTATGTATGTTAGTAACAAAAAAGTGTTTTGTCTTTTTGCGCACAGGTGCGACACCCATACTAAATTTTTCATTTTTTAGGATGCCTACCGAAATTACGAAAAAACTAATTTATGCAAAATTAAGCGCTTTGATGCTGTTTTTTTGTTATGGGCTGCTTTAATAATACTACGTTTTCTGAGGACGGTAGTGCATGCGATCATATGAAAACACAAGCATTTTCACTCAGCTGAGGCCTACCAACTCCTACTCTCAACCTCCACGCGGTGACAGCCGGGTGCCTAGTACCTTAATTCAAGAAATGGGTAACCAACCCCGTTTGGCGGATTCTTGGTGGCAGCAGATGAGAGAGGGGGGAAGAGTGCTTTTCCACTAGAGCACTTCTTCCTGTTCCAGGCGGCAGCGGACGAATTCCCTAGACGGAGTCAACGGTGGCGTCTATAGTTCCAGTTAGGTTGAACTTAGTGAATACCTTGCGCGAGCTGCTTCGACGTATTCGGATCACAGGTCGGTAAGGAATTTCCAATGTTGGTCAGGACATTGGAATAGAGATGGTGGCGGAGGAGCCCTTAATGGGCCAACGGCAGCGCTCATACTCCCGTAGTGGACTACTGGCACCGGTGTACCCGGCCCCTTGTCCTAGGGGAATAATTAAGGAACTGGCCCTCCAGGTTGGGGGTTGTGCCGTCGGGGTAACTTCCCTACCACGTAAAAAACTACTGGTTCCGAAACAACCAAAAGCCTCGGTTAAGGATGACTCAACTAATGACGACCCCAGCAAACGAAATAAGGACAACGACCTTCGGATCTGTACGTGGAATGTTCTGTCCCTTTACAGACCACGTGCAGCCGAACAACTAGCAGAGGCCCTAGACCGCTATAAAGCAGATATTACCGCCATCCAGGAAGTGCGATGGGATGGGCCGGGCAAAAAGAGGATGAAAAACTGTGACATCTATTACGGTGATTGCTACAGAGGCAACAGGCAACGCTTGTTCGGATGCGGGTTTGTCATACGCGGCAGACTTAGGCAAGAAGTCTTAAGCTTCCGACACGTGAGCGAGTGTATTATGACTATCCGGATCAAGACTAAATTCGCTAACATAAGCCTAATATGTGTTCATGCCCCCACGAAAGAAAAGGACCCTGCCACCAAAGAGTGTTTTTACGAGCTCCTCGACAAAACATACGAGCAATGTCCTAAGCACGACGCTAAAATAGTATTGGGCGATTTTAACGCCAAAATAGGAAAGGAGGACGTCTTTGGTAGGGCAATCGGTAAGCATAGCCTACACGACACCACGTCTGATAACGGACTAAGGCTAATTGATTTCGCTGTGGAGCGAAATGTCACCATAGCAAGCACATGGTTTCCTCATCTCGATATTCATAAGCAGACATGGCGGTCCAATGATTATGTAACGATCAACCAAATTGATCATATTGCGATCGACGCAAGGCATGCCTTCAGAATTCTAGATGTCCGGACCTTCCGAGCGGCCAACATAGACTCGGATCATTACCTTGTTGTAGCCAAGGTACGAATGCGGATATCCCAAACTAAGCAACAAAGAAGAATTACTGTGAGAAAATTTAACGTCGAAAAGCTACAATCGCAACAGACCGTCAGAGTCTTCGTAGAACGCGTAT
The DNA here is from genome assembly GCA_945910035.1 of Brachypalpus laphriformis. Lineage (NCBI taxonomy): Eukaryota > Metazoa > Arthropoda > Insecta > Diptera > Syrphidae > Brachypalpus > Brachypalpus laphriformis. Next base: position 152,409,857 of record OX246753.1, read on the forward strand.
TCCGAAATCTCTTGATCGCCCCTATTCCACCAGCATCAAGTGCCGAAGACCAGTGGCAACGCTGCCAATATGCCATCAGAAACGCCGCGACTTATGTGCTGGGTCTCGCTCGCCCACCACCGCGAAACCCCTGGTTTGACGAAGAATGCCGGCGAGTGCATGGAGCAAAACAAGAGGCATACAAAACGGCACTGCAAAGGAAGACGAGAGCTGCTCGTGAGCTCTACGAGCAAAAGAGACGGGAAGAACATCGGCTTCTCCAAAAGAAGAAGAGAGAGTATGAGAAGCGCGCGTTTGAGAATATCGAGAGTTTATACTCCAGGAACAATGTACGGAAGTTTTACCAAAAGGTAAAAAGAACGTGTCAAAGAAGCAATACCCGTATAGAAACCTGTAGAGATGAAAATGGAAACTTCGTAGTAGAATCACAGTCGGTGCTGAGAATATGAAAAAGCTACTTCTGCAGACTGTATAACGGCGACGAAGACCAACATCCCGCTGTCAGGCAGAATGAACCATTCAACATAGACGATGATAGTCAAAATTTCCGTCCACCTGACCAAAACGAAGTGAGGATAGCAATATCCAAGCCAAAGTCCAACAAGGCTGCAGGACCTGACGGCTTACCGGCCGAACTCTTCAAGGCAGCTGGGGATGAATTGGTAGAGTGCATACATGAACTCATCTCTAAGATTTGGTCAGACGAGTGTATGCCTGAAGAATGGAACCTCAGCATCGTTTGCCCGATCCACAAGAAAGGAGACCCCCTCAACTGCGCCAATTATAGAGGCATCAGTCTATTCAACATCGCATATAAGATCTTTTCGGCGATATTGTGTGAACGGCTGAAACCTTTTATCAACAGCCTGATTGGACACTATCAGTGCGGTTTCAGGAAAGTCCACCAATGATCAAATCTTCACACTCCGGCAGATCCTGGAGAAAACTCAAGAATTTCAAATCGATACTCACCATCTCTTTATCGATTTCAAGGCCGCCTATGACAGCATCTATAGAGAAGAGCTTTATAGAGCCATGTCTAGTTTTGACATCCCTGCCAAACTTGTCCGCCTGTGCAGGCTGACGATGGAGAACGCTCGCTGCTCCATCAAGGTCGGTAATGACCTCACCGAGACCTTTAATGTCAAAAAAGGCTTTAGACAAGGTGACGCGCTGTCATGTGACTTCTTCAATATTGTACTTGAACGGATTGTGCGGAACTCACAAGCCAACACCAGAGGTACAATCTATTACAAGTCTGTACAACTGCTTGCATACGCCGACGATATAGACATTATCGGAAGATCTCAGCGGGCTGTCACCGGTGCTTTTGCAAGCATTGAGGCGGAAGCGGCCGAAATGGGTTTGGCGATAAACGAGGGCAAAACCAAGTATATGCTGTCAACTAGAAGGGAAAACCAACACCGACGAATTGGACAGAACGTCACAGTGGGCAGCTATAACTTCGAGGTAGTAAGGGACTTTGTCTACCTTGGCTCTGCTATAAATTCAGCAAACAAAATCAGTGCAGAAATCAATCGAAGAATAACTCTTGCCAATCGCTATTTTTTTGGGCTTATAAGGCAATTCAACAGTAAAGCCATATCTTGAACAACTAAGGAGACTCTATATAAGACCTTGATCATCCCAGTCCTGCTTTACGGCGCTGAAACATGGACTTTATTAAAAGAGGATGAAGATATCCTTGGTCGCTTCGAGATGAAAATTCTTCGTAAGATTTTCGGTCCCGTTTGCGTTGACGGGTTTTGGAGGAGAAGATTCAATCACGAACTATACGAGCTGTACAGCGACATCGACCTAGTCAAAAAACTGCGTATTGGACGTCTGAGATGGTTAGGACATGTAGAGCGAATGGACACCAACGCTCCGGCCCGCAGAGTCTTCGAATCTAACCCCGAGGGACGACGCAGTAGAGGGAATTATCGCCGTAGGTGGCGCGCACAAGTTCAAGGGGACCTCGACCAACTTGGAGTGCGCAACTGGAGGCAATTAGCTAAAGACCGAGCTAAATGGAGAGGCTTGTTGGTTGAGGCCCAGGTTCACCCCGAACTGTAGCGCCACCTAAGTAAGTAAGTATCGTTTGCCCGATCCACAAGAAAGGAGACCCCCTCAACTGCGCCAATTATAGAGGCATCAGTCTATTCAACATCGCATATAAGATCTTTTCGGCGATATTGTGTGAACGGCTGAAACCTTTTATCAACAGCCTGATTGGACCCTATCAGTGCGGTTTCAGGCCCGGAAAGTCCACCAACGATCAAATCTTCACACTCCGGCAGATCCTGGAGAAAACTCAAGAATTCCAAATCGATACTCACCATCTCTTTATCGATTTCAAGGCCGCCTATGACAGCATCTATAGAGAAGAGCTTTATAGAGCCATGTCTAGTTTTGACATCCCTGCCAAACTTGTCCGCCTGTGCAGGCTGACGATGGAGAACGCTCGTTGCTCCATCAAGGTCGGTAATGACCTCACCGAGAACTTTGATGTCAAAAAAGGTTTTAGGCAAGGTGACGCGCTGTCATGTGACTTCATTAATATTGTACTTGAACGGATTGTGCGGAACTCACAAGCCAACACCGGAGGCACAATCTATTACAAGTCTGTACAACTGCTTGCATACGCTGACGATATAGACATTATCGGAAGAACTCAGCGGGCTGTCACCGGTGCGTTTGCAAGCATTGAAGCGGAAGCGGCCAAAATGGGTTTAGCGATAAACGAGGGAAAAACCAAGTATATGGTATGCTGTCAACAATAAGGGACAGCCAACATCGACAAATTGGACAGAACGTCACAGTGGGCAGCTATATCTTCGAGGTAGTAATAGAATTTGTCTACCTTGGCTCTGCTATAAACTCTGAGAACTACATCAGCGCAGAAATCAAGCGAAGAATAACTCTTGCCAATCGCTATTTTTTTGGGCTAATAAGGCAATTCAACAGTAAAGCCCTATCTCAAACAACTAAGGACACTCTGTATAAGACCCTGATCATCACAGTCCTGCTTTACGGCGCTGAAACATGGACTTTATTACAAGAGGATGAAGATATCCTTGGTCGCTTCGAGAGAAAAATTCTTCGTAAGATTTTCGATCCCGTTTGCGTTGACGGGTTTTGGAGGAGAAGATTCAAACGTCTGAGATGGCTAGGACATGTAGAGTTAATGGACACCAACGCTCCGGCCCGCAGAGTTTTCGAATCTAACCCCGAGGGACGACGCAGTAGAGGGAATCATCGCCGTAGGTGGCGCGCACTAGTTCAAGGGGACCTCGACCAACTTGAAGTGCGCAACTGGACGCAATTAGCTAAAGACCGAGCTAAATGGAGAGGCTAGTTGGTTGAGGCCCAGGTTCACCCCGAGCTGTAGCGCCACCTAAGTAAGTAAGTAAGTAATTAAGTTTTCTGAGGACGCTTAAGTCAATAAAGACAACCTTAAGAAACTTATACTTGAGGTTTGACGAAAAGATGACCAAAAGTGGTCGCCATCGAGATCGCTTCGAAGCATTAACTGTTCGTGGTTGAATGAAACCGTAACACTACCACAAACAGTTTTAAATGAAATCCCTTCTTCATCTCGTGTAAACAGGGTAGGAAGACCAAGCAAACGCTTTGATGAATGCTGGAAAAAACCAAGAAGAGAAAAGTACAAACTTTTTTAGATTCGTTTAGCGCTAAAGAAATTGCAACTGCGAATGAACTAAACCTTAGTAAAGCAGGAAAAGGAAAAAGAAATACTGCTATTGCAATTAAGCAATTTTCAATATGCTCTCCAAAAAGAGGTTTTTTTTTTTTAAATTTTAGTGAAATTATTTCTTTGAAAATTTTTGATTGTTAAAAAGGTAAAAGGAAAACACTGGAAACTACTACTTCTGGCTTTTTGTCAATGTCTGCAGATGAAGCGTTAGCAATGATAACAGACTCACAGCTATCTACCCATCAGTATGAAATAATACTCCAGAAAATAAATAAAACTGTTCCCAATTTACTGCCCTCTTATCACAAAATTAAAGAAGCTAAAGCAAAGTGCTATCCCGATAGCAGAACTGTGAGCGAATTCTCTGCTGAATGTGGCTTACAAGGCTTAGTAAAGCATAGCGTTAAGCGTATATGTTTAGCTCAAAAAGACGTGTTAAGTTCTGTTGATGATTTTAAAACGGGCTTAAAAGAAATATCTCTGATACTAAAATGGGGTTGTGATGGTGCTCAACAAAAGCCATACAAACAAGTATCAGTATCTCGATCGTACCCATCCAGATGTATTTCTTAAGAGAAGAAACTAAGAAAGTACTTTGGCAAAACCCAGCCCCATCATCAACAAGGTACTGCAGGCCAATTAAATTGAGTTTTGCAAAAGAGTCAACCGAATTGATCAAACATGAAGTAGATTCAATTCAACAGCAAATTAACACCATATTACCTGTTCAGATGAATAATGACAGCTTTCATGTCTTAGTCGAACTCTTTTTTTTTACTTACCATGATCGACGGCAAAATATGTATGTCTTCATCACAAACCTGTTGCATTTGCGCTGCAAAACCTTCTGAAATGAACAACCCAGCCAATCTTTCGAGAAAGCCAGTGGACCAACTAGCAATGTCATTCGGATTAAGTCCCGTTCACTCTTGGATCAGATTTATGGAATGTATACTTCACATCGCGTACAGACTGGATGTAAAAGTTTGGCAGGTAAGAGACCAAGATGGCAAAGAAAAGGTCAAACCCCGAAAAAAAAAAAAAAAAAAAAAATGAATCCAAGATAGATTCAGAAGTGAAACTGGTTTATTGGTTGATATGCCAACTCAGCAGTCAGGCAATACTAATGATGGGAACACGGCTAGACGATTCTTCAGAGATGAAGCAAAAACTGCCGAAATTACAGGAATCGACGAAGAAATGATCAAAAAGTTTCATATCGTCTTAGAAGCTTTGGGTCAGGGTTCCCAATTGACTTAAATGCCTTCGAGAGTTTTGCAACAGAAACAAGGGCACTGTATCTAAAAAATGGTATTATATGCCAGTTAGTGAACACAAGGTCTTATTTCATGGAAAACAAATAATTGCCACATGTATTCTTCCAATCGGCCAACTTTCAGAGGAAGTTCAAGAAGCCAGGAATAAGGAAAATAGAAAACTTAGGGAACTCTTTACCAGAAGAACTTCGCCAGTCGACACGAACACAGTCATTTTGAATAGATGGTTAATATCGTCAGATCCATTTTTGGCAAGTACAAGGTGGCGCAAAATTAATCACCTTATCGGAAGATGTTATAATTTTTGCAAATGGCGTCGTAGGTCAATCATATTTGACATTAGTGAACTAGACAGCTGCAGTATACAAACAGACAAGCAATGGAGGTTGTAAAGGTCCAAATAAAGATTTCCATCCCTCAAAATCATTTTTTTTTATTTAGTAAAAAAGTAATTCAAAAACAAAGATGGATGATTAATTTTGCGCCACCTAGTATAAGATGCATTCAAAAAAAAAAACAAAAGTTTGATTGAACATGTTGAACATGAAGTTCTGCAACTGTTAGACATACCAAACGAGTAAAAAAAGTGCAAATTCTCGGTTCTTTTAAGTTATTTTTTGTCAAAACTTGTAGAGATATGTTATTATAACATTCCTTTCTGTGAACAATTTCCATAAAAATAAGTTCTGAGCGTTATTAACTTAATCCCGCTAGATGAGCGAAATGTCACACTGTGCGGCGCCCACATAGAGACAGAAAAAAAAAAACCATAATGTGACAGTCACTAACAAACTTCTCCAATGTCCCAGTGGATCACGACCGTTCTGATAAATGGCAAAAGTGATTGCAACAACTTCTGTTTTTCTTCCTTTCCTCTTTTAGAAAAATAGGACGGATCACTAGCCACAGTAGTCAAAGAAAAATACATTTTCAGATCAATTCGACACTAGATCCAGCGCAAGTAGATCCATCAGTTATATTGGCTGTACAGACATCGATGCCTGAGGTGAAGTTCAGGTCTGGTGTGATTCGGCGTATTCTTAAAAACTTGACTACAAAAAAGCCACTGAGCCAGATGGAATACCAGCCATAGTCCTTAAAAATTGTGTACCGGAACTAACCTCGATTCTTTGTAAACTTTCCCATTGTGCTGGAAAACTGACCACATCCAACCGATTCCCAAAAAAGGAAATAAGTGCCTGCCGCAAAATTACCGCCTCCTAGCCCTGCTATCTATGCTTTCTGAAGTTATCGAAAAGGCCATAAACGTTGATATTATCAAATATGTATAGGGTCTAATAAGTGATCGACAGTATGGTTATCCTAGATGTCGTTCGACGGAAGACCTCCCGAATTACGTAACCCATCTACAGACCTCAGCTATTGAACAACATGGCAAATCAAAAGCGGTTGCAATGAACATCTCAAATTCGTTTGATTGAGGCTGGCATAGGACTCTACTAAGCAAACTAGCTTCCTGTGGACTACCACAACAACTCTGTGGATGGATGGAATAATTGTTTTTTTTAGAACAGATCAATTCAGGTTGTTGTCGGCGGTGTGTGTTCAATACATTTGCTATTAATGCTGGTGCACCTCAGTGATGCATTCGATCTCCAACATTATTTTATATTTTTTTTTTACAATTTGCGCGCGCTAAAGCGATTATTAATACCCTTATACTGGTTTTCAGGGAACGGGCGGATGGGAAAATGGGGGAAAGAGACATAATCAGGGTTATCGTGAATAAATGTTCCCTCGGAATTTTTCCCCCGAACAAAAAATAGGTATCTTCAATGATCTACTGATCTACTAGGATCAACCATTTTTTTTAGTTGCATCGAAGACAGCACCCTAGTAGCATCCTACTCAAGCAACATGCTCGTAAGCGCCAATAGACAGAGATGCGAACAAATCGAAGATATGAAGAAAATCTCGCAATGAAATACAAGCATGATAGCCGACTACTGCTGGATGTCAAAGCGTGAAATCTATGACCCCAAGGCATAACCGCCTAAGTCGATTTCCACATAGTGTGTGTATGCTGAGCGCACATAAATTAAAGACTGGCTACGATCCGCCGGCTTAGAATTAGCAGACCACGAAACTGAAGCTGTTCTTATAACAAGTCCAAAAGCTGTTGAATATGCGAATATTCAAGTCGGAACTCAGACTATAAGAACCAAAGAAGCAGTTAAATACTTAGGAGTAATGCTCGACAACAGGTTAATGTTTAAAACACACGTGGAATACTCGAGCAAGAAGGCTTCACTACTGCAGGCATCCCTTTCTCGAATACTCCCAAACATCGGTGGCCCTGGATGTGCTAGACGGATTCTACTATCCAGAGTGGTTAGCTCGGTTTTCCTATACGCTGCACCGGTTTGGGCGGCGGCGTTAGCGACGATAGAAACACGGAGAAAACTATCGTCAACATACAGGCTATGCGCGATAAGAACAATCAGCGGTTTCCGAACAATATCGGATGAAGCAGCCTGTGTCATAGCCGGAATGATCCCCATCGACATCCTCGCAAATGAGATGGTAATGATCTACGAAAGGAGAACCTCGAGTCATGAAGAGATATTGTCAACAGATATCGTCAAGCGGATAAAGGCGGAGGAGAAGACACTAGCTATGTGGTGGGATAACAGTACAAAAGGTAGATGGACCTACAAGCTGATCCCCACGATTGAGGTCTGGACGAAGCGAGTGTTTGGGGACTGAAACTACCACCTTACGCAGTTCCTATCGGGTCACGACGGCTTTCACAAATATTTACACAGATTTGGACATGATAACTCACCCCTCTGTCCACATTGTCCAGACCAGGAGGAAGATACAGAGCATGCAATATTCCATTGCAATCGCTTTACGGAATGGAGAAATAACCTGCCAAGTCCACCATTACTTATAGACCAAATGCTGTGGTCAGAGGAGAATTGGCTGGAAATTTGTACCCTTATAACGAATGTGCAAAAAGAGCTCCGAATAATTGAGAGAGTAAGGAGAGCTGAAGCAGCAATATAAGAAGCATAGCATTAATTGCTAACCAGCCCCGCGAAGTAATACCTTACGGCAGTCCCGCGGGGAGAGTGGTAGATGTGTGCAGTATGTGGATTAGTGCGTAGGCGCATTCCTGGCATCGATTATTCGGGCTTGCGAATCGTGCATGCTAGTAGCCTGGGCTATTAGTAACTTTCGAAGATTATCACATCCCTTGGAGCAACCAAACAAAAAAAAAAAGAACATCTACGCAGCATGCTTAACAGAAGGAAAATTCTCGTCTCTGTGGAAACGGCAACGACTAGTCCTTGTACCAAAGGCCAACAAACCACCTGAGCAATCATCGTCGTACAGGTCGTTGTGCATGCTAGATACACTGGGGAAAGTGCTCGAGAAAATTATACGGACAAGACTAGAGCAATACACGGAAGGGAACTTGGGGCTTTGTAGCCGACAGTTTGGATTCTGAAAGAAACGAAGCACCAACCATGCAATACAAGCTGTGTGCGATATAGCACATGAGGCAATTGCGAGAGAAAGATGGCTCGGAGGAGCAAAATAGTACTGTGCTGTGGTGGCACTTGATGTCAAGAACGCGTTCAATTCAGCCGACTGGAGCTGTATACTAAAATCACTGAGTGACCTGCGGGTACCAAACTACTGGGATCAATTCTATGGAACATAATGTACAATGACATTCTAGGAACACAAAGGCCGAATGGAGTAGACATCATCGGTTACGCCGACGATATCGCAATTGTTGTAGTGGCCAAAAAATTAGAGGAAGTTGTGCAAAACTGCAACCACACAATCGCAAATGTGAAGCTATGGCTACAGACATCAGGTTTAGGCTAGCGGACCACAAAACTGAAGCCGTTTTCATACGACGCCGTAAAAAAGTGGAGCACCTCACCATACAGTTCGGTGAGCAAACTATCGAATCGAAGCCATACATCAAGTACCTGGGAGTGTTGCTGGACCACAGACTCAGCTTCAGGGACAACCTAATGTACGCAGGCGAGAAAGCCTCCCGGGCAGTAGCGGCATTATGCAGACAAATATTGGGGGACCAAGGCAGCCAATCAGAAATCTCTTAAGCCTTTCGGTATTTTGTTGCCATGTGGCAACATTGATACTTAAAGCGCGCATTTTCTCTGTGAGCTTTTTTTTTCGTTTTTGTCCTTTTCCCAACTCCTTGCGGTATATGTTCAATCATTTGAGGCAAACAGATTTGTTGCTGTTTGCCGCCAGTATGCTTTTAGGTGGTGCAATAAACGTATGCTATTGTGTGAACATTTTTGGTAAGAAGGCCATTTTTATTATTTCTTTTTTATTTAGATGATCATCAAATACATTTGAGTTTTCGAATACAATTTGAAGGCAATAAAAAAAATGATGGTTATATGTTGAAATATATCGAATTTTTCATTTATTTCGTTACCATTTCAGATAGTTGTTGCCATATGGCAACGATCCCAAAAACCACTTTAGAACCGATACTAAGCAAAGATTCTTTTTCAATGTTGTTCCTAGCAGCCTCAGTAACAACAAAAAGAAAAAAATATATATTTTATCCTTACAACAAAAAAGAAGTACTGAAAGGGTTAACAAGTAAGTAGGTCAATACTCTTGTATGCGGTCCAAATATGGGCATCAGCGACGCACCGTAAGCCGTACGTTAGAACGATGAACTCGGCGCATAAAATCGCATCTTTAAGGGTATGCTGCGCCTTTAGAACTGTGTCCGCGTATGCAATAAGTGTAATATCAGGCCGAATGTCTATCGATCTAGACGCGAAGAAGACTGCGGCTATAGAAGCTATAAAAAATAGAATGGCAACATAGGTGGAACATCACAAGCAAAGCGCTATGGACATACAAACTGATTCCCGAAGTTGATGAATGGATTAGCAGAAAGCACGGGGAGGTAAACTACTACCTAACACAATTTCTATCGGGGCACGGATGCTTCCGGGAGTATCTCTACAAGTACAAGCACGCGGATGACCCATTCTGCCAGCACTGTGAAGGAAAAGTGCAGAACGCAGAGCATGTAGTGATGGAATGCCAAAATTACATCAGGGCCAGGAACATCCTAGAAAGAGCAATTGGCGGACAAGTCACCCCAAAAAGCCTGATCTCATTTATGTTGGCGAGGAGCGAAGGCTGGGTGACTGCAAATGAAGTAATCACAAGTATGATGCAGCAACTGTGTATAGAGGAACGAGCAACAAGAAACACGAGAAACGAAGATCCTGCCAGCTCTGGCAGCTAAAAAGAAATGACGAAATGTCAAACCTGCGAAGGAATGCCTTGACTGGCGGTGCCGCAGGGGAACAACAGGACAGAGAAACCGGAGGGGTTTTCTAGCATGTAACCGTGCAGGAGCATAAAGTCGGGCATAACTCGTAGCACGGGCTACAAGTATACATAAAGGATTTTTACCCCTACCCGCGCATCAAAAAAAAAAGTGGTTCTCGAGATTAGCGAGAGATTATATTATACTATGTAGTGATTATCAAATTGTGTAATGTGAAACATCCTGGAGTAAAAGAAAAAAACCAAGTTCAGATTTGTAAACAGGATATCCCAAGCCCCCATAATCGGTTATAAAAACCGAGAAAGGAAAATAATTAATATGCAGGCGTGTGTAATTAATTTGATTAACACTCTTATAAACCTCTAACGAAAAACATCTTAAAGTATAATTTAAAAAAAAAGTATTCAATCTACCAATAAAAACACCAATCAAGAACGCAACGCAATTTCACTCGCTATACATGCATTTAATGAACAACAATTATTAATCTAGACAGGAAAAAAGTGAGTAGTAAAAAAGCTTTAGAAAAAAAGTAACCAGAACAGAAGAACCAATCATACAATTTATAAGGTCAGCCATTTAAACAAATAACTTGAACACCACTAGTACTCACAACACATTTGCGCGAGCCAACACTTTTTCAAAATGCTTGCTCAACACAGAGAAAAACGAAAACTCATTTTGTTTTTCGTCTGTTTATGTTTTTATCTCAATTTCTCAGTTGGGTCGTAATGCGATCTATGAGCTGGGTTTCGTTTTTCTCCTATTCACGCGGCATCGGTTGCTGTGACTCACGAATGACGAAACCCGCGGCAAACGTTTCCCTGATCCAATCTAAAAAACAATTTTTTTTAATATATAATACCAATCATGATTATTATTCCTCGGTTGTATAAGTATCTCTATTAAATCATAAATTATAAGCGATTCCGCTGTGGACACCCGTGGTAATAATAGTATGTCATTGCACTTAAAAGCCTTTCACTGGCGGACAGCAACTGCAATGCAATCTTTACATAATATGGGATACAAGTACACTGCTTTTCAGTAGGCATTTGGCAGAGTACCAATTGATGATTCGTGACGAAAAAAGGTTACAAAATGTACTCCAATGCAGCAATATCGTCGACTAGTTTCTCGTTTCCGCCCTCTAGTAGGCACTCATTGGGGAATTGGAAAACTTTTTTGCTTTGTTTGTTTGTTCATGTTGTCACGTGGGATCCACGTGCTGAATTCGCATCCTTTTCAAGGACATCCGCCAACACAAATAATCGAAGCACGGATCAATCGTATTAGAAATGGAAATCCTATTCATTGCGAATAGTAATGAATGGGAAGTGGTTCGTTGGTTAAGGTTTATTTACACGACGTCGACAGTTGTTATTGATTCATGTGGATTTTTTTTAATGGTAGGAATGACATAAGTATTTAATGCCAATTAGCAATTCGATTTTTCCTTTTTCCACAGAATGGGAATTCGTAAATCATTATCAGAAGGAATCGAACTCCCATGTGATGAGTAATTTTCATTGATGAGCAATTTGTTTGTATTGTCGTTGTCCATTTTATCTATTGTTTATTAAAAACTTGTGGCACATTTTACGATGCCTTAATTACTTTTTCTGTTGTTGAACGAGTACCGTAAAAACCCATTAGTCAGATAAAAGGGCAAAAAGCTTAATAACTTAAACATGTTACCCGACTAACCCATAGACATATATTCAAACGATTATTTAATTTTATTAATAAACTTAACTTTGTTTGGGTTAAGGGTTAATGTCAATATGCGTACTAGCTAAGGACAACAATATCAGGTAATAGTATACAGTTATGGGCACGGTAGACTTCTATAAAACTGAAACAATTCATTGCTCAAGTACAGAAGTACTTGTCTTCACAGTTGATTTGTCATATATTGGTTGACGGCGACACTCGTTCAATTACTTACACTCATCGTATCGTCTGTGATACTTTTAATTAGTGAAAGTAATATGAGAAGTGAATGGTGTTTGCCGTTTAGTGGTATTTCTCTTTGAAACATCAGATGAGATTAAATTGGTTAGATAATAAGATTGTTTGCTTCTACTCGTAGTTGAAAAATTTATTAAATCGCCTCACAATGAAGTTTAATTCGTATGCAATACATTTTTTTTTTTTTTTTTTTTTTAAAAGGAAACCCAATTCCCAGAGCACTCAGACTCTCCGGTCCATTGTACTACCAGGCAGGAACCTTTCTTTGGTGCAGTGGTTAGAAAAACTTCGATGTAATTCGTTTTTCCTTTATACTTGGGTGGCCCATGATTGCTGTTCCCCGCTGGGGCTTGAACCTGCACACATCGGTCAACGAGCAATACATACTTGTGAGAAGAGTGACTCAATTTGATTCAGGAAATCATCGCTTTCTTAGAGGAAAGATGACGGTATGTGGCCGTTAAAGTTTCGGGAAGTTGGTATGTAGATAGAAGTGGCTGTAACGCCGTTTTAATTCCACAACTCGACCTTATCGGATGTTAAGCTTGAAGATAAGCGAAAACAGAATAAACATTTCTAAATCCACCCCGTGGACCATAAGAATGCCGATTACTCATTCAGTACTTTTCTCGGATAACTCTTTTAGGTTGTCAAAGAAGGATGAAATGATCTCGAACCCTGACGAGTCTTCTGAAGCAACAAATTCTCACCGGACTTCCCCGTGAAACCGAAATACCAGCCGCAATCAAGTCCCTCAAGAAAAACAAAGCGGTGGGTAATGATAGCATCGCTGCCGAACTATTCCACGGAGAGCGTGGGGAAATAAATAATTTCCCCAGGAGTGGAAAAGAGGCATGATCGTCAAGCTTCCGAAAAAGGGAAATCTGATTCATTGTGGAAACTGGTATATGCGTTCTACCGGCCGTAGCCAAGATAATAACTAGAGTTATCTTAGAACGCATTAGGGAACATTTAGATTTAACTCTCGACGTCGAACAGGCAGGCTTTCGTGCTGGATCCTTCTGCATCGACCACATAAACACCTTACGGATCATAATAGAGCAATGCGTCGAGTATAGGTCTCCACTACATCTACTGTTTATCGGCTTTCGACAGCTTGAATCGACATGATATCTGGTTGGGCTTGCGCAGGAGGCATCACATCAGATAATGGACCTTCATCTGACGGCCCAAAATCTAGAAGCTGAGGCAAATAAGGTAGGTAGGTAGTTAGAAGTGGTTGTGTCAGCAAACCATGCCGAAACTTAATTAGCGCAGAAGCGCCGTTTTAATACCACAACTCAAGTGACCTATCAGATGCAAAAATTGCGTTAACTTGTAAGGAAAGGGAAAAAGAGTAAGGATTATTCATATCCACCTCGTTACATTGAGGAAACTGATAATATCCCTAATGCTAATCTCCGGTGCGCTGTCTGGCCCTACCTGAAGCCGGACACTTGCAGAGGAAGCGTAAGATTGTTTCTTTCTCGTTAGCAATATTGCATCTGCGACAGTGTGCATTAAATGTAATGCCTATTCTGGCCACATGAACCCCGATGGGTTAGTACTAACTGCCAGAACTCTTGCGATATCTGCACGGTTTCTGTTTAGTAGATCTTGCGTTCTTTTCCGGAAGTATTTGGGAGGTGGCTACAATTATCACACGCAAGCTGAAAACGTTCGTAAATAGATGTCTAAGAATCATCTTGACGATACGCAATCGTATCTCCAACGAACAATTTTATCTGAGAATGTGACAAGAGCCTACAGACATTACTGTGCGACGACATCTCCATATGGGGTGGGATCCGCTTACCCAGGCAAGTAGAACAGCAGGACGCCCTAGGCAAACGTGGCGCAGGACAGTCGAGGAGGAATCAAGCTCTTTGGGAATGAATTGGAGGCAGCTCAAACGCGTTGCAGAACTCTGAATAGGATGGCGCGCAGGCGTTGTTGACGCCCTATGGCCTTCGAGGGGTGCAATGACTTAAGTAAGTAAGTAAAGAAGGGTGTGCGCTGCCTAGAGCCGGAGACTTGAAAAGGAAATGTTTTCTCGTTAGGAATATTGAAGTTGCGTGGATCCCAATGGGCCTGTGGCCCGTAATAATTGCAACAATTCTAGCAATATCTGCACGGTTTCTGTTTTGTAGATCATGTGTTCTAGGTCAGTTGTAGTTGGGCCACATCTGCCTAGAAACTCGAATGATTCAATTGCAACCTGTACCATGCCTTGAGAGCCCCCAACGGTACGAAAACCGCCCAGCAAGGGCAGATCTCCGCCTTGCAAATTCATCAGCCCGCTCATTCCCTTCATTCTTAGAGGTTAGTGATCCTGAACCGATAGCGAGTTCCTCTTTGTACTGTTCCACCAGTTTGGAATATAACGTAGCGGAACCTATTGCCTTGATAGCAGCCTGACTGTCCATGAGGATGACGATGGTATTAAAGGGTGTATTTGAGTAAACAGCAAGCCTCCCGTACAACAAGTACTTCCGCCTGAAAGACACTGTACGAATCCGGTATGATTTTGATATATTGAGTGCAGCAGAGGAAATCCCCGCGCCTACCCCACAGTCCATGTTCGAACCATTGGTGAAGATCGTGATTTGTACTCATTTGTCACTTCGCCTCTTTCCCACTCCACTCTGGATAGGAAACTGACCATGACGTCATTTCTAAAGTTTACTTTGGGTGTTGTGTAGTCGGTTAGAGTCGCTATCAGATCCATCGGTAATATGTTCAGGATTTTGCTGTGAACATACAGTTTGAGATACCAGCACTCCGTTTCTTTTAATCTAACCGCACTTTTAGGCGTGCTAAGATTTTGATATAGAGGACGTTACGAGAGATATTCATATTATCTAGGATGCGTTCCAACGCTTTGAATAGGAAAGAGGATAAGCTAATGGGTCTGAATTTCTTCACGGATTCGTGCCCACGCTTTCGCGCTTTTGGAATAAACACCACACGAACACGTCTCCAGCTCAGGGGGAGTTGATTTAATAGAATACAGCTTCTCTAAATCACAGGACTACCTGGTCAAACGTTTTTTGAAACATAATAGGAAGTATGCAGGGAGAGAAGTTTGTAATGTCCAGGAGGTATTAACCTATGTAATTGTTGTTTTAATATCATTTCACGATGGGGATTGCACACACCTAGGAACGTGTGAATGAGCGATCCCATCTTTAGATCCTGGCAAGTGAGTTTGCGTTAAAACTTCCAAGGATTCATTTGTGGAGTCTGCCCAAGTCCTATCCAAGTCCCTATCACTTTTTTTTTTTTAATTTGCGCGCATTCAAGGGATTATGAATGCCCTTAACATATTTACACACAGTGCGGGCGTTGGAAAGGATAGACAGCGAGAGTGAAAGATTGCTGTTGTGGTTTGAAACTCAGCTATTATGTTTCACAAAAACTCCAAGGGTGGTTGTCCAGATAACGTTGAAATTTGTTTTGTTATTTTGACTTTGCTTCTAATTCACAACATTTTTTCCCAGACCACCACATTTTCCATTCGTGAATATTCAAACAAGCTTCTAATTTATACGATACAAAGGTGGGGGCTAAAGTAACAACAGAAGAAAGGGTTCACTTCTCAAAGAACTACTCGTAGGTGGTTAAGTAGGTAGCTGGTTACCTTTTGACGTTAGTCACTGCTGCCATTTTAATTGTACCGGGAACCTGAAAAGGAAGAATCACTGATTTGGAACTATTTATCCTTTCAGTCAAATTTCGCGTAAGTCCTTGAACTTTGTGAAGAAGTAATTATCAAATTTTCTCATTCTTCTGTCGGCAAAACCAAAACAATCACATAGTAGGTGATGCATAGATTCAATTTCTTCTTCATCCCTGCAACTTCTACAAACAAGCAGATGCCAGAGATGAACCGCGCGCGTCAATGCAACTCAGCTCTACCAAAGAAATGAATCTCTTCATGTCAAAGACCTGTTCTAGCCGTTATGCAAGTATTCAAGTCAATTCTGCGTCTAGCGGCTTTATCGTCAATTAACGTTTTTTGCAGCTAGTCGGAACCTTCTCAAAGTGGTGAACCTGTGAAATATGCAAGGCCGACCCCTTTCTTGCAAGTTCGTCTGTGTTTTCATTACCTGGGATATCCATATGCAGTGGTAGCCAGCATAAGGTCCGTATTAACTCATTTACATACCGTGGAGGTTCTAGCTAATCTTGATCTAATTACTGTAGAACACAGAGCCTTTACGGGCACCTACCTGTCTGTCGAAACAGTAATTCCGAAAATATTGCGTTCGCTGATGGCTTTTGCAATCTCGGGAAGAGGAACAGGGGAACTGAAGGGGGAATTCAGAGACAATTTCTGAACAGTTCGATCAAAGGGGGTAAGATTTGAGATGAACTTCCCAACTGAAAGGGAATAATGAACTTCTCGGGAACTAAACAGAAGGAGGATTGATCAGGAATCGCGCCTTTCTAATGACTCACTGTAGACTTCTGAACTGAAGTAGAGAAAAATATATCCTTTGCAGGGTCGTTGAGAACACATTGGCAGAACTTTTCAAAGAATGTGTGTCGTTGATCATAAAATAAAATAAATAGATGTCGCGAAAGAGAGGCAGGCCTAAAAACTTCTGGATCACACAAATGCAACAACACCAGCATTTGATTTACCTCAGAGACGAACTGATCCAAAATCTGGTGGCCAACCGATATTTTGACGTCTGAGATGGCTAGGACATGTAGAGCGAATGGACACCAACGCTCCGGCCCGCAGAGTCTTCGAATCTAACCCCGAGGGACGACGCAGTAGAGGGAATTATCGCCGTAGGTGGCGCGCACAAGTTCAAGGGGACCTCGACCAACTTGGAGTGCGCAACTGGAGGCAATTAGCTAAAGACCGAGCTAAATGGAGAGGCTTGTTGGTTGAGGCCCAGGTTCACCCCGAACTGTATCGCCACCTAAGTAAGTAAGTAACCGATATTTTCTAAGGTCAAATACACGGTTAAGTAGAAATGCAGTGAAGTGGGAGGGTTATGTGCCCTTGAGATCAGGTGAAGAAGAAGACTCTTAGCTAACCATATGATATAAAAATTAGCTAAAATCTCTTTGGAAGCAAAGCTACATTCATGTGCATTTCATAGCCATCCAAAGGGCTAACGTTAAGTTAAGGAAGTTAAGGTAGAATCAGTGGGCGCCTTGGCGTAAGTGGTTAGTGTGTCGGATCAATACGCATAAGGTTCCAAGTTCGAATCCCAGAAAACACCAAAAAGTTTTTTCACGGTCCCACCTCTCGCGAGCGTCTGACAAACATCCGAGAGTATTGTTGTCACGAAAAAGCTTTTCAAATCGCCGTTCGGATACGGCACTGAACTGTAGGTCCCTTCCACTCGTGTAAAAATATAAGCACACAACATGAGTGGCTGCGAGAAGCTAGGCCCTGGCACATAAAGAGCTGTTGCGCCAAATATATATATATAAGGTAGAATCAAGGACAACCAATGACATAATTGGAAGAACTCAGTGGGCTGTCACCGGTACGTTAGCATTGAAGCAGAGGCGCCCAAAATGACTTTAGTGGTAAATGAAGGAAAAACCAAGTATATGCTGTCAACAAGAAGGGATAAGGTTGAGTTAGGTTGAAGTGGCTAAGAATCGCCAACACATTTAAACCAACAATAGGTCCATGGTGACACCACGTGGATCATAGAAGAACATTTATTTCTACCTTCTCTTCATATCGATCTCTTTATCAGATCGCCTATATCGTTTTAATAGAAGGCTCCTAAGCGACGCTTCCTTTTACGGGAGAGAGCTGGGCAGAAACAAAGAAAGTGAGGAATAGTTTCTTCCTCTTCTTCATCCCTGCAGCTTCTACAAGTCTTTCGGAAAAAGGCACATCCTTGTAGCATGCTTGCATATTAGACAGTGCCTAGTGATGACATCTATTCTTCTTCTTCCTATTTCGGCGAGGTTATGACCGGAAAACAAGGGATCATAACCCTCCCACTTCACCGCATTTCTACTGATCCACCTGTGGGGTTCACCTGTGATGACACTTACTGTAGCGCCGATTTGCAATCTGTTGAGAGAAATCAATTAGATCTAGCTTTGACCAAATCTGTTTTGTCGTTGGATATGTTGGTCCACTTGTCCACCTAAGAATTGTACTCTCGATAGTATCCAGCTTAAATTTTAGTTTACAAGTAGCGATTGGTATACCAAAGGTGGCTTTGTCCAGCAGGATAGGTATAGTTGTTCCTATTCTGGCGAGTTCATCGGCATAACAATGCCCTGGAATGTCTGGAATAATGAACTGCTCAGCAATCTCCGCCAGAGATGATGGGCAGTTTAGCGCATACTAAAGAATTTATAGAGGTCAATTCCAAGGATTTGATTGCTGCTTGGCTGTCTGAAAAGATGCGGATATCTCTAACGGATATCACGTTTTTCTTAAGCCATTAGTTCCGCCTAGAATAAGGGACAATTTACATCGAAGAATTAGACAGAACGTCACAGTGGTCAGCTATAACTTCGAGGTAGTAAGAGACTATGTCTACCTTGGCTTTGCTATTAATTCTGAAGACGACATCAGCGCAGAAATCAAGCAAAAAAAAACTCTTGCCAATCGCTGTTTTTATGGACTAATAAGGCAATTCGACAGACAGGCCCTATCTCGAACAACTGATGAGACTCTATGTAAGACTCTGATCATCCCAGTCCTGCTTTACGGCGCTGAAACACGGAATTTGTTGAAAGCAGACGAAGATATACTTAGCGCTTCGAGAGAAAAATTCTTCGTAAGATATTCGGTCCCATTTGTGTTGACAAGTTTTGGATGAAGAAGATGGCGGTGGGGGACAAAGGAGTACTGTGCCGCTGTTACACTTGATATCAAGAATGCTCTCAATTCAGCAAGTTGGTCATGTATAATGGACTCTCTTGAAAGAATGAATACGTCGAGCTATATTCTTAAGTTAGAATGGAACTACTTTAGGAATAGGAAGCTAAGGTACGTAACAGACGAAGGTACCCAACACTACAATGTGTCAGCAGGCGTTCCACATGGATCAGTGCTAAGTCCCCTTCCGTGAGTCATCAGGGATGACAACGTTTTCAGGTAGCCAAAGCCGTCAAGAACGAAAGACATGGGCTTCGCAGACGACATCGCTGTTGCGACCGTTGCGAAACATGTTCACGAGGTAGAATAAGCAACAAATGAAGCGATCTGAAAAAATAAAACCTGGTTGGAGACAGCAGGCTTGGATTTAGCGGAGCAGAACACGGAAGCAGTTATAATCACCAGCCGCAAGGTAGTAGAATATACGAACGTCAACGTAGGAGACCAAGTGACTTAATCTAAACAGACAATCAAATACCTAGGTGATGGGCAATAGGCTGAAAGCTAAGCCACAGCTAGAGTTTGTAGAAAAAAAGGCGTCGATACTATAATCATCGCTAGCGAGGATACTGCCAAACGTCGGTAGACCCAAATAGAGTCGTAAAATCCTATTGTCCAGAGTAGTAAGCTAAGCACTACTATAAGCATTTCCAGTGTGGGCTGATGCTTTGGAAACAAAAGAATACAGGCGGAAACTATCAAATGTCTATAGACCCAGCGCTCTAAGGACAATTTGCGCCGATAGAACAGTGTCAGAGGAAGCGGCATGTGTCGTTTCTGGAATGGTACCCATTAAAATCCTGACCGACGATATGAAAAGAATGTACAACAGGAAACTCGCGAATGGACTGCATGGAGGAGCTATTAAAGCAAAAAACAAAAAAAAGACGGTATCGATGGCAAAATGGCAAAACCGATGGAATTACGCCACAAGAGGAAGATGGACACACAAACTCATCCTCAACATAGAAATTTGGGTGAAAAGAAAGGTAGGAGAGGTAAAGTATAACATCACATAGTTCCTAACTGGTCATGGAGGATACAGAAAGTAGCTGCACAAATTCGGGCACGAAAGCTCACCACTTCGTCCATGCTGCGATAATCAGGAAGAAGACGCAGAACACGTGATGTTTCACTGTCCGCGCTTCATACCTTGAGACCCCAACTTTGCGCACCCCAGGCCCGATATATATGTGACCAACATTCAGATCGTACTCAGGAGAATCGAATGTCTTAGAATAGGCAAAGATGAGTGCAGAGCCTAAAAGGCTTACCAGGCTTGCGACGTAATATTGACGAGTAGTACCGCGGGCAGAGTGGTAAAAGAATGCAGGATATGGATTAGTACGTAGGTGTATTCCTGGTAGTAGAATAACAGTCGGAGCTGAGAATATGGAAAGAATACTTATGCGGACTGTATAACGGCGACGAAGACCAACATCCTGCTCTCAGGCAGAATTAACCATTCAACATAGACGATGATAGACAAAATGTCCGTCCACCTGACCAAAGCATAGGGGAACTTTTCAAGGCAGCTAGTGATGGATTGCAGAGAGTATACACCAACTCATCTCTAAGATTTGGTCAGACGAATGTATGCCTGATGAATGGAATCTCAGCATCATTTCCCCGATCCACAAGAAAGGAAACCCACTCAATTGCGCCAATTATAGAGGCATCAGTCTCCTCAATATCGCATACAAGATCTTTTCTGCGATATTGTGTGAACGCCTGAAACCTTTGATCAACAGCCTGATTGGCCCCTATCAGAGCGGTTTCAGGCCTGGAAAGTCCACCATCGATCAAATCTTCACACTTCGGCAGATCCTGGAGAAAACTCAAGAAGTCCAAATCGATACTCATCATCTCTTTATCGATTTCAAGGCCGCCTATCTATAGAGAAAAGCTATATAGAGCCATGCCTAGTTTTGACATCCCTGCCAAACTTGTGCGTCTGTGCAGAATGACGATGGAGGTGGCTTGCTGCTCCATCAAGGTCGGTAATGTCCTCACCGATACCTTTGATGCCAAAAAAGGTTTTAGACAAGGTGACGTGCTGTCATGTGACTTCATTAATATTTTACTTACTTGCACAATCCATCAGTCTGTTGTTGTTGTTGTTGTTGTTGTAGCAACTATGTTGATTCGTATGGTTTAAACGTTAGGGTGGTGTAGGTGGGTTGTCATAGGTATGGTCGAGGCCGAAGAAAGCGGCAGCTTCGACTGAGTGAGTCCATAAGGATCTTGGTGTAAGTGTTTTGGGTTGCGACGGACAGCTGAACAAATGGGCGGTGTTAAGTGGCAATGAGCCGCAGTCTGGGCATTGATCAATGATACTGTCGCGTAAGCGGTGCATATAATTGTTCAGCATAGAGCTCAAGCCGGATCGCAGTTGGGCAAGAGTGGATCTGTTACGTCTAGGGAGATGTTCTTCACTAGGATGTATCGGTGGAGGACGGCCACCTAGCACGATGTTAATCTGGCGGCTATCAAGCGCAGTTCGGACAGCGTGTTGGTGGTTAGAGTTCAAAGCCAATTTCTGACACGCTGGGTATGCCTCGGAGGTGTAGGGAGGCTGAGTAGATCTCTGTTCGGGTGATTGGGGCGGTTGCAAGCCAGTAAGAACTGTTTCGATAGAAGTTCGTTATGCTCTTTGACTTTGAGCAACGTTGTTTCCTGATGAAGGTGATCTTCATGGGACATACGGTGACAGCCTGTGATAATGCGTGGAGCAGCATTCTGGGTGGTTTGGAGTTCATGTATCACTGGACATGACTCGTTCACTGACATTTCTTGAATGACTAGAGAAAGTCAGTAGATTGTCAAATGTAACTTCAAGAATCTTTGGGTGGTTGGTTGTCGGGATCGCCCCGCCATGTATCTCTCAATGTCGAGTTGTAGGTTTACCTCTTTGGTCCAGGTGGTGAATAGGGTGGATGAGGATTTTTCTGGGGACAGTTTGAGATTGCGACTGGCGAAAAAGTCTTTCAATTCATTGAGGTAGGCATTGATGTTACGGCAGATTGAGCGGATGTCCTTTCCTGAGGCAAGAATGGTGCAGTCGTCGGCATACGATACGCATTTGACTTCGGGTGGTGGTGTGGGGAGTTTCGCCAGGTAGTGGTAAAAAAGGATCGGAGAAATGACTCCACCTTGAGGTACCCATTGCTTGACTTTCCTAAATTGCGATTTACAGTTACGGAATTCAGTGGGCGCCGTGGCGTAAGTGTTTAGTGTGTCGGATCACTACGCATGAGGTTCCAAGTTCGAATCCCAGAAAACACCAACAAGTTTTTTCACGGTCCCACCTCTCGCGAGCGTCTGACAAACATTCGAGAGTATTGTTGTCACGAAAACGCTTCTCAAATCCCCGTTCGGATTCGGCATTAAACTGTAGGTCCCTTCCATTCGTGTGAAAAATATAATGCACACAACATGAGTGGTTGCAAGAAGCTATAGGCCTGGCAGTTTGTATTTTTTTTTTTTTTTTACGGAATTCAACGAAGGACTGTCGACCATTCAGGTAGTTGGCAAGCCATCGTTTAGTGGAGTTTGAGAGTTGTGAGTCTAGGATGTCTTGAAGTAAGATTCCTAGGTCAACAGTATCAAACGCCTTTAATAAATCCAGTGCAACTAGGACAGTGCGATCGCATGGTCGTTTTTGGTTAAAAAAAAAAAAAAAGACCTTGTGTGATGGTGCGTCGTGATCTCGGAAAGGACTGTTGTTGTACTTCGCAGTTTGCGGAAGCCGTGTTGGTGGTCGGCTAGCTGAAATTCAGAATGAAGCTTGGGTAGGATCAAAGCTGCAAGTATTTCCGCAACTGGAGAGAGAAGAGTTATCGGACGATATGAAGTACCTTGGCCTGCTAGCTTGCCTGGTTTAAGAATCGGTATGATTCTGTCCACGTTCCAGCGGTCAGGAATATCCAATTATTGAAGCGAAAGATTAAGCAGCTGAGTAAGGTAAGAGATTCCTACAGGCCCCAGGTGCTTGAGCATATTCATTGAGATTCCACCCGGTCCAATGGCTTTAGAGGGTTTAGCTTTGCGAATGGCAGATTCGACTTCGGACGGTAGTAGAGAGCAAGGAGTGGTATCTGGAGTAAGGCAGTGAAGTTTCCTAATGGTGGCACGTTTAGTCTTGTTACAGTTTGTCGGGTGTTCGATGAATTGGCGACAGAAGGACGAGGAACATTTCCTGGGATCATCAAACAGTGAGGCGTTGAAGGTGATGGCTGTTAAGGATCCTTGCGTCTGGTGGAATTGGAAAGCTCCTTGATGGTGGCCCAGAGGTTCTTGGAGCCTTTCTTCTGCAGTTCTGCAAGTATTCTAGCCATTTTGTCCATCGATGTTGGTTGACTAGATGCTAAATTTCGCGGTTGAGATGATCAATTCTGGGATTATCAGGATTTGTTCAATTACAACTACAACATTCGTATCAAAGTCTGTAAAACTGCTTGCATACGCCGACGATACTGACATAATTGGAAGAACTCAGCGGGCTGTGACCGTTACGTTTGCAAGCATTGAAGCAGAAGCAGCCAAAATGGGTTTAGCGATAAACGAGGGAAAAACCAACAAGAAAGGACAATCAACACCGACGATTTGGACAGAACGTCACAATGGGCAGCTTTCCAGGTAGTAAGGGACTTTCTCTACCTTGGCTCTGCTATTAATTCTGACAGCGCAGAAACCCACAGGCGGATCAGTAGAAATGCGATGAAGTGGGAGGGTTGTGATCCGTTATTTTCGGATCACAACCTCGCTGAAAAAGGAGGAAGAAGAAGAAGAGCACAGAAATCAAGCGAAGAATAGGTTTTGCCAATAGCTATTCTTTTGGGCTAATAAGGTAATTCAACAGTAAAGCCATGTCGCGAACAACTAAGGATTCCCTGTATGTGATCCTGATCATACAGTCCTGCTTTACGGCATTGAAACATGCATTTTATTGAAAGTGGATGAAGATATCTTTTGTCGCTTTGAGAAGTATTCTTCGCAAAATATCGGTCCCGTTTGCGTTGACGGGTTTTGGAGGAGAAGATTCAATCACGAACTATACGAGCTGTACAGCGACATCGAACTAGTCAAAAAACTGCGTATTGGACGTTTGAGATGTCTGGGACGCAGAGCGAATGGGCAAAAATGCTCTGATCCATATTCTTCGAATCTAACCCAGAGGGACGACGCAGTAGATAACCTACTCACCACAGGTGGAACTCACAAGTTCAAGGGGATCTCAACCAACAGGTCCAGGTTCACTTCGATCTGTAGCACCACTTAAGTAAGGACAACAACTGATGCGGATAAACAATGGACATCTCCTCTCAACAGACAACAAAGGAGTGCAATGGAAGCAATCTATAATGACGTAGGCACGTACCAAGAACAGTTAATAATATTTAACTGTCGAGTAATAAAAATCTGTCGGAATAAAGACAGAAACCTGCCAAGACTTAGTACGAGTATGCAATGCAATCCCAGTGGGTTCAATGATCTTGACATTTATCTTCTCGCAGCGTACGTATGCATGTATGTATGTATATCTCGCAATATTGTGAAGACATCTTTACCCACGGGAACAAGCGATAAACAGACGACTGGGTAACATTCTCCCAGAGCATTACCTCATTCAAATAGAAGAGATTGGCACACATTCATCAGGGATTCAACAATCATTACGAGCCCAGAACAATGAACTCCATAGGGAAGCAAAACACACAAAAGAGTATCAGCATCCAAACCCCATTATAACAGCATTTCACTGGAAACAGGAATTCAAATTCATTCGAGCAGTGATCTGCCCCAACACAGGTATCCACAGCATCGCCACAATCTGAGTAGAGAGCAACAAAATTGACACACTTCCCCTGCTCAGTACATTTTAGGTGCACTCGCACCGAGAATCTATTGGTATTGGTGCTGCTGTACTCTGTGATACCCACTCACTCAATCAAATTCGCAAAAACAATCAAATTTGCTGCTAAACTATTCGCGCGACGACGACAAGCAAATGCTTTTGTTTTCCCCCGACTCCAATTGACAAAAACGAGGCAAGTCTTCGGTTTATTAATAGAAATTGGAATAAATTTTGAAAAACTGTTTCCCCTTTTCCACTTACCTTGGTCGGTTTTTGAGGTAAAAATCCCTTGTATCGCGGGACGCGAAGGAAAAGTATTTGTAAAACTTATTGTTGATGTTCACAATTGCACAATAGACTAAAAATTTTAATTAGTTTCCCCCCCGTTGACGACAGAAATGCGCGATTTTCGATTTTTTTTTTTTACTTTTTCTTTCACTTGATAGGTTTTCACAAACAAGTTTGCTATCGTACACACTGAATTGACACTGATTGGTTGCTTGTAATTGAATTTTATGGAAGATTTTTATTTAATTGTACACATGACACGGGTTTTGGGAGAATATTTCCTGTGGATTATTCGTGAAAACGAAAAAAATTAAGAGAAACACTCAACATCGACACTCGTCGTCATCGGCCATATTTTCTCTACAAAGTTTTTCTGGTAAAATGACATAAATGTCAGATGCTGGTGATTGGTGTTTTTTGACGTTGGTGGGGTGAACAAAGGAAAATCACGGTCACGGTGGCGAGGCAATGGTACTAGATGGTGGTGGAGTGCAAAAGTCACAATAGTCACTGTGGTTATTTTAAAGATAACCAGCTTGCTTCGGGGTTTTAAAAACTGACATAAGAGGTGTTCACACGGTCCAACATATCTGACAGGCTCAAATCTGATCGTGTGAGTGCAAGAACCCACGGTCTGTCAGACATGTCGGATGGTTTTCAAATTTATTTGATATTTTGGTAGTTGGACAGACATATCTGATAGTGTGAACGAGTGTCTGTCCGACCTGGAGGAAATTTCATTTCCGAAAAGATATTCGCGCTGTGTGGTTGTTCGCAGAAAATTAAAAATAATGGCTGTTTGCGAAATGTGCAATTGTGGAAATAATTTTCTCAAATATACAGAAGTGTACCGGAGACTTGGAAGTGAAGAGTAAAAAGATCGATTTCTTCTTCTTCTAAAATTTTATTTATCACTAGCGTACGTCCACCATCATGGCAATTCACTTGAAAAGTGAAGTCTGACGACATGTTTGACAATGTGAACTCTAACGACTTCGGACTCTCCGGCATCCATCCGACCAAGTCTGTCAGATATGTTGTACCCGCCTGTCCAGCTCGGCAGCCGATCGAGTAAAACCCGAAATGGCTACAACCTTCCTGTCAATGGTCTCGCACAGATGGATTCTTTGATTTGACTTAGGATAGGCACTTGGAACGTCTCATCGCTCGCTCACAGGGAATTACCTTGAGCTTGTTGGGGAGGCTGTTAAAAGTCGACTAGATATAGTTGACGTTTCTTCAACAAAGCAGAGAGGCTTTAAAATTGAAGAACTTTCGGATGGGTCGAAGGTCTATCTGACAGGAGTCGCACCCTCAGTGTCTGCTGAGACGGGAGTTGGGATACTCACAAGTCCACGGGTTACAGACAGAGACAGAGTATTGGAGTGGATACCATTAGGAGAGAGAGTAGCAATCTTAAAGCTCAAGCTTAAAAGAGAGCATTGGTGCAGATATGTGCACCGAACCTTCAGTCAGAGTATGCAGCTTTCTTAGATGAAATTGATGCTTTCCTTGAAAAGGTTGAAGATATGGAATCTTTTGTCCTGATGGGTGACTTCAATGATCACGTGGGTGTAGATGTTATGACATGGGGAAGTGTGATTGGGAGGAACGGTGATCCTGTTCAAAACGCGAAAGGAGAGAAGTTGTTGGATTTTTGCTGTGGAAATGGTCTACCCATCATGAATACTATCTTTCCGTACAAAGATATTCACAAATACACATTGTACCGTCAGATGTTGAAGACTCTTATAGATTTATTTGTGGTATCATCGTGTCTGAAGAGAATGGTTTGTGAAGTTTGCGTATTGAGAGGGGCCGAACTGTCAACTGATCACCACTTAGTGCTGCGCAAATTATATTTTAGCGGTAGAGTACCTACCCTACCAAAGCGCAAACGAAGCATGATACACGCATACATTGGGAGAAGTTATAGAACGATGAGATACAGAGATATTTGCGCGGCAAATATTTGAAAGGTTTGAACGAATTCAAACTATTCCATCAAATGTAGAGGAAGAATGGCAACTGTTTTCAAGAGCGGTTATTGCCTCTGCGGAAGATGAAGCGGCTTGATATGGCGGCTGGTGGTGAGAAAATAACTGCTTGGTTTAAAACGTCCGGAGTTCAAGAAGCCATCGGAGAGAAGAAGAGAGCCTTTAGGGCGTGGATTCCCTTGAGGAATTCCGATTCTCGAATTCGGGACACTGAGGCGCGAAGAACTTGCAAAACAGCGAAGGAACAGTCTTGTAGGAGTTTGGCGAAAAATTGGAACGTGACCACAGATCTGCAAATGAGATGTTCTGGCAGACCGTCCGCCGACTTAGAGGAAGAAAGTTGAATATCGTTGAAGGAGTCAAATCCAAAGATGGTAAACTTCTTTCCAATGAGGAGGACATCTTACGCAGATAGAGCGTATTGATCAGAATTGCTCCATCCCGAACAGGGCACCGAAGATGACAGACCTATGGTTAAAAGTGGGCAGTAGAAGAGGAATTAACGTTGGCGATCAAAGCGCTAAAAGTTGGCAAATCTGCTGGTGTGGGAGAAATCTGACCAGAAATGCTTAAGGCTTTAGGTAAAGAGGGAGTGCAACGACTCTCGCATATCGTGTAAGTGGCCTGGGAATGCGGTGAATCACCTCGTGATTGGGAAATGGGGGCGATTGTCCCTCATTTTAAAAAAGTGGACAAAAGAGATTGCGACAACTACAGGGTAACATATATCTCTTTTAAGTCTCCATGAAAAAGTTTTTGCTAAGGTGTTAGAAACGCGTACCGGACCCTTGGTGGAGGATAGTTTGGGAGATGAGAAATGCGGTTTTCGTCCAGGTAGAAGCACAAACGACCAGTTATTCACTCTCAGAAGGGTTCTTGAGAAGGTCTGCGAGTAGGTATGCTAAACCTGTCTACACTTGTTTTGTGGATTTGGAAAAAGCATATGATAGGGTTCCTCGAGGCAAACTCTGGAGTGCTCTGCAAGAGTATGGGATTGATGGTTCCCTGTTAAGGGCAATTCAGTCTTTATAAAAAACTGTAGAACCTGTGTTCGGATAAACGGCAATAACTCAATCTTTCACCCTGGGTGTTGGACTCCGCCAAGGGTGCGTTTTGCCACCTCTCCTCTTCATTCTATATGTGGACTGAATGCTACAGCGCAGCCGTGGCGGATAATTTTTCAAAGTGGGAGGCTTAAGGATTAGTCATCTGCTCTTTGCGGATGAATTGGTCATCTTTGGGTCCTCTCAAACCGAACTTCAGCGCGCACTCCAAAAGTTTGTAGCAGTTTCTGTTGATGCTGGAATGAAGATCGTGAACAAATCGGAACTAAAGGTCGTTTCCAGAATACCCATTTAGTGCACTCTGCATGCTAGTGGAGTCCCCTAAAGCAGGACTCGGGGTCTTATTCACGAGTGATAGAAAGAACAATGCCGAGTTATCCTGTAGAATTGGTCAGACTGGATCAATTTTGAGAGAGTTTGGTCACTTTGTTATAAGGAATTTTGAGCAGCTACTTCACCGAACGGAAAGATCTATGCTTCGATGGTTTGGTCATGTAGTGCGTATGCCCTTCGATCCACAACACGTGCCATAAGGTAAGCGACCCCTCGATAGGCCTAGAAATATATGGCTGGATTAAGTCCGACGTCTCTCCTGGAGTCGTCTAGGGATTCCTCCTGATGAGTTGGAGTCATTGGCAGAGGATCGATCGTATGATGCGCAGAGGATGGAGTCCACCTGGCATCTTACCCCCATGCCCCTTATGAAGGATTAGCAGACCATTGAAAATATATGCTTGTATCATCAATTGCTACACAAATGGTAGCACAAGTTTGATACATAAAAGGAACAGCCGATAGGTTGCAGTTAAAGCGGTTCAAATCTCAAGTTCATAACATGAGCTAAATATGACTTTCACCACTGCCTCATTCAATGGTTTTAATAAGGTTATATTTGGTGTAAATTTCAAAGTAGAAGGTTGGTGCGACAGAAGCAGAATTAGCAGTTATATCTAGCAGTTCATTCCCTTGAATTCCGGCATGCCCTGGGACCCACAACAATTTTAATTTCCGAGGGACTCTCATGAGAACAGCTTTTATTTTGATGATCAGTGTGGAGTCATTGTTGGGGTTCATAACTCCCGCAAAACTAAGAAGCTGTTGGAGCTTACCACCCAATTGCCGCAAATATTCGTTGCGATTTTTACTGCTTCAAATATGTCTAGTGCTTCTGTAGTGAATATTGAAGATATGACAGGCAAAAGCTCTTGTTTTAGAACAGATTCGTTCTTAGAAGTCGCCGCAATAGCTGTGTTATTTGTAGTCTTTGAACCATCTAATAAGTATCCTCCCATCCTTTTGAAGCCAAGCTGACAGAGATCCAACAAAACATTGGTTTGGAAGGTCAAGTTATTCGTATTTCCCTTCTGAAGGGAACATAATGACATATTGATGGAGCATCTGCCAAGAAGCCAGAAAGGGTGACACACACGGTGCATATTTGTGGAAGCGGTTAATTCGTAATTCAAATTGTTTGTAGATTTCCTGAGTTGATAGCTTTTCTGGTATCGTCATCAATGAACGAACCAGTTGCAAATATCAGGGGTCGAATCGCCGTATCCGTGAACTGATGACTCGTTACGTAATTTGTATGCATGTTGTTGCTAGATCCAACAAAAACAATGGAAATTACGTTCCCATTTATCCGTTGGGTGGTAAACGACTAACAAAGGCCTCGTAGGGGCAGCACCTCCCGAGAAAGAGCCACTGCAGCCGAAAACCTAGCAGCTCTGTTAGTAAATCCTACTTCCCCCTCCTCGCGGTGCCATCTGGGAATTTCTTCGGAAATTGCTAATGGGAGAGGACGAATGGCGAGCTTCCTGCGCCAAAAAACAGGATAAGTGTCGGCTGGTCTGTGGCCCAGCGAGCCGCAACCGCAAAAAAAATAATTGCTCCGAAACGGGAACCAACGCTTCGGATACGGATGGAATATTTGATGACGACCTTTGGCTATCGAACACGGACAACGATCGGATTCTGGAACGTTAAGACCCTCCTGGACTCACTCAAGGAAGGGCCTTATAACGTCAGATACCTCCAATTGGAGCGCGAATTCCCACGGTTTAAAATAGACATCTTAGGGCTGAGCGAGATAAGATGGTACGATGCTGGGGAATACATCTCCCCAACAAAAAGCACTGTCATGCTCTACTCTGGTAAGCCAGCTGGAAGTGCACGGAGTTCCGGAGTAGGACTCATGCTAACTCCAGCAGCACATAGTAGCCTCATATCCTGGAAACCCCATAGTGACCGAATATTGACAGCTAGGTTCCAGAGTAGAGTTAGAAAAATTACCATCATACAGTGTTATGCTCCGACTCTAGACGCGACTGAGGATGAAAATGATGATTTTTATAGCCACTTAGGCGCCGCCTACAACCAAACGCCTAATGGGGACATCGTAATGGTGATGGGAGATCTCAATGCCAAGGTGGGTAGCGCGTCGGCGTCGGAGACCGTAATGACAACGGTGAGCGGCTTGTGGACTTTTGCAATACCAACCGCCTAGTCATCGGAGGTACGCTGTTTGAGCATAACGCCTGCCACAAGATCAGTTGGGTCTCTACTGATATGCAACGAACATCCAACTAGATCGACCACATTGCGATCAGTCGCCGCTTTAGAAATTGTCTCCTGGACGTCCGAAACAGACGTGGAGCTGACGTCGGACAAGAACGAGATCACCATCTTATGGTAGCTCATTTACGCCTTCGTACTGTATCCGTCAACAGCAACCGCTCAAACCTACTTAACATCACCAGGTTTAATATCGACAGGCTCAAGGTTCCCAAAGTGCGCCAGCAGTTCAGGGACCATCTTGCCTTAGAAGCAGAAGCAATCAGCAGCATACTGTAAGTGAACATGGATGACCACTGGAGTGTTGTGAAATAATGCTTTTGCGACTGGGGCACGCACGTATGTCGGTAAAAAGCAGAAACACCACCGCACATGGCTTTCTACAGACACCTGGAGACGGATCGATGAGCGTACAGCAATCAAGGCTCGGATTGCAGTAGCTTCCGCAGTAGAGAGAACCGAGCTAGAAGCCCAATACCATGCGAAGAAGAAAGAAGTGCAACGTAGCGTGAGATGTAACAAACGTCAGCACGTCAACCCACTGGCATCAAGGACTGAAGAGGCAGCGAGCAGGCGTAACAGTAGGACTATTCTAAGGCATCACTAAGGAGTTCACTGGTGGTCGGAATTCCAAACAACACCCAGTGAGAGCCTAAATGGTAATCCTCTGATCTCAGGTGAGGACCAGCTCACTAGATGGAGAGAACATTTTGCTACAGTGCTAAACCACTTAGACGATGGCGGTATAATCTTGAATTCGAATGAGCAGTTCGAAGCAACAAATTCCCGGATTCGCACCGTACCTCCCAGTAAAACCGAAATAATAACAGCAATCAAGTCCCTCAAGAAGAACAAGGCGGTGGGTATTGATGGCATCCCTGCCGAACTATTTCAAGCGGCGCCAAATACATCGGCAGATTTGCTGCATCCGCTAATACGGAGAGCTTGGGATAGTGAACAGTTTCCACGGGAGTGGAAAAGGGGGATGATCATTAAGCTTCCAAAGAAGGGAAACGTGATGGAGTGCGGTAACTGGAGAGGTATATGCGTTCTTCCAGCTTTAGCCAAAATAATAGCTAGAAAAATTCTAGAACGAATTAAAGAACATTTAGATTCAACCCTCGATGTCGAACAGGGAGGCTTTCGCGCTGGATCCTCCTGCATCGACCACATAAACACCTAACGGATCATCATCCAGCAATGCGTTAAGTATAGATCTCCGCTACATCTACTGTTTATCGACTTCGAGAAGGCTTTTGACAGCTTGAATCGAGATGCTATCTGGTTGGCCTTGCGCAGGAGAGGCATCCCAGAAAAGCTTTTAGCTATTATCAAGGCTACATATGAGGGCGGTAAGTGTCACGTCGTGCACAATGGTAAGGTGTCGGAGGATTTTGAAGTCCAAAATGGAGTACGACAAGGATGCATACTGTCCCCACTATTGTTCTTGGTGGTTATCAGCGATATACTCCGTACAGCATAATGTAGCTATGGAATTCGTTGGACTATGACATCTTACCTTAAACACCTAGATTACGCTGACGATGTTTGTCTACTTTCACATCGGATAATGGATCTACATTTGATGGCCCAAAAACTAAAAGCTGAGGCAAACAAAGTGGGACTAAAAATAAACACAGCCAAAACAAAAGCCCTGAGCACTTCTAATACCCGCGTTCAACTTAACATTGCCGGACAGGAAGTCGAGAAAGTTGATAACTTTCTTTATTTAGGACGTGTGGTCTCGGCTAATCGCGGTGGTACCGAACTGGATGTGTGCAGCAGAATCGGGAAGGCTAAAGCTGCGTTCGGAATGCTATCCAAAATCTGGGGAAGTAATGTTATCAGCTTAAGAAACAAGCTGCGACTGTTCCTGTTGCTGCTTTTTGGGTGCAGTACTTGGGAGGTGGGGGCTAAAGGATCTAACAACAACATTCATCCCTTCACGGATACCGCGAATCGACCCCTGAATATGGAGATCTAAAGTCGGTTTTAACCGTTATTTCATCTGGTATATAAAAATGAAATGAAAATTTCCGAGGATAACAACAAAAACGAAATATACCGTTACAGAATATATAACGTTTTTATTCCAATTTTAAAAGACAAAAAATAAACTGAATCGCATTTGAAAATTAACGAATCAAAAGCCGATTTGTTACGCCTTCCAAAGGCTCACCTACACGAACAAGAAAGTTAGGCCTAACAGTTGTTGTTGTAGCAGGTACGGTTCCGCTGGGGACAAATCAGTTTCTAAGCTCAGGAATCGAGCCACGTCTATCGGTTGGCTTTGGTGGGCAGTGGAAAAGCCTAACTATTCGGCGGAGATAGTTCATTATCCGTTGACCCAAAATGGTAACGTAGCAGCCATCAGCTACCGTTAGTAGCAATAGACTTGGCTGCACTGGAGCTTTCCCGAGTACGCCTGGCTCTGCTCTCGATGCTAAGTTGAATTTACCTCCTCTTGATACTTATATCATGAACTGCATTATCAAAGCTATTCATCGTCTTCGGCGGGTTGGTTTTTGGTATAATCCACACTGGACATCTGATGACCTTGTGCGACAGACGCAATGACACCAGAACTTCGGGTGTTGCGCATATTCAAAGACTGGCTCAGGACTGTGTTCAGGACTGAATTCAGCCAGAGTCTGAGCCAGGAATGGAGTGCAGTCGTATTGTCATGGGTGGCTTCAAAGCCAGTCAATGGTATGGGGCTGGTGGTTTCGTGGAAGACGACAAATGCGTCTGTTTTCCCAGCGGAAACTTATGAAAGCCTAATGGCCATGGACTATGTTGTGAAGCACAGGTGGAAGGGTCAAAGTATTTGCGTCCGTAGTGAGTCCGGCTGTGTTTAAGGCCTCGCCACATCCGGTAACCACTTCCAAAATAGTTTGTAAATGCAAAAACTCTTTGAACTTAGTCGCAAAGCTGAATTCTCGGTCCCTTATCTGGGTCCCAGGTCACACTGGAATCTTGGGAAATAAGATTTTAGGACTCGAATCTGCATTGAGTCTCCCTACGTCCTTAGTTAGGACTTCTATTGATGATTAGGTTTCTCACGAACACAATATGTTATGTAGGTTGACCAAACGAATGCTCTCGCACGTCTGTAAGAAATTAGCGTTCTTGTTGTCTCTCAGCAGAAAAGACTGCAGAGAACTTTTTGATGCCTTGACAGGCCACTTTGCTTTTGTCAAACAAGTGCTAGGCGACGCTAGTAAAGAGGGCGACAACACTGCAGAACATTTTCTCTGCGAGTGTACTTCCTTTGCTCGTTACATGTGGCAGATCTTCAGTGCCGATGTGCTGAGTGTTGGTACCGTAGCTCCTCATCACTGAAGTGCTTGCTTGCATTTCCCATAAAATGAGTAAACCTCTCCGGTACTACAATGGACTGGTTGTGTCTGAGTGCTCCAGTCGCGCAATAAGTCAAATCAACAAAGCTTCCAGCTCTGAAGCCCCACCTTCGCATCGAAACCCCAACCCTGTGATCACTTCTGATCACTCACCATACGACTAACTTCCCAACATAGACAAGCACAATAATAAACACACAGAATCGGATACTCTTATCGTAAAAAAGTGATTTTATTTCAAAGAATTTTCCAGTTTACACAAAGTTGCGTACGAATTGGTCGCCCTAGTAGCTCCTGCAAAGGGAAACAACACGTATTAGCACCAAACGGACACCTCCGCGGTTATTACTTGCCACTCACTTAGTGATAAGTCCATCCTTCTTAGCCAAACGATAGATGCAATCGTCGGATTCCCCCATGCGCCTGATCTCCCCGCAGATGGCGTACACCTTCGATCCAACACCCATCCTGCCAGTCTCTGGGTCAACATCGACGATGTTCAACTGCACGGACGCATGGTCCTTGGCGTGGATGATTCTGTTACTGGCGGAGCTGCGGAAAAACGAGCCATTAACCACAATTTTGGCGAAAAATGCTGGCGGCTTGGGGAGTCTCAACCAGAACCAAAGAAACACGTGGGACTTACCACTTTCGCGGGCAGTAAAGATCAACAGATTCTCCGGCGTCGTTCTCCATTTTAATTTATCTGCTGGACAATTAGAAATGTGATTTTGTTATATTTGGAAGGGTTTTCTCATTATTTTCGGGTGAATTTCTTACTTTTTAATTGGAATTTGCAAAGCAATGACACTCGGCGGTGGAGTCAAAAAAGAAAAGAACAAGCGATTGGTAGCACTGATTGGTGTTAAGTTGGCTGTGTTTGAAGTTAGCGGTGGACGTGTCTAGCGGAAAAATATAAGGGCAAGTGGTCGAATTTACCAAGTGTCTATGTTTATATTTTTGAAGGAGGAGTTGTTCGAACAGAAAAAGAGAGAAATCGGAGATTTCGTACCGAATCGACCTTTAAAAGAACATGTACCATAGTATCACAAAAAAGGGCGATGTTTGGCATTTTTAAGTCGACTTGTGTCAATTTTATTCGGAATGAAAAATGTAAAGTGCATGCCCTGAGAGAATGCTGAGCCGATGGAGTTCCGCGTTATTTGTGAGAAATTTGATTCCTGTTTGCCAGTTCTACTCTGTGAAAATTTCAGAACAGAACAAAACAAAGCTTATACTTTTGATTACATTTAGATACACTAACATGCAAAAAAAGCCGTAAAATAGAAAATTTCGACTGTTTGCGTTTTTGAAGTGAAACTTCTTTAGCGAGACTAGTGAATCGGAATGATCTCAATACAGAAACCAAACATGAAACGATCAACCGCACTCGTCCGACCACCGAAATCAAGCAGCATCGCGGTTAGTACTTAGATGGAGGATCGTTTGGGAACACCGCGTGTTGTTGACATTACCTCCTTTACCAGTACTTTACTATCTCCCACCGAACTTATCAAATCCAATGACAACAAAATTAACAACCTTTCGGCACTTTTCGGATAAATATCACCTTGATTTGTGTTCGTTAAGTAATGTTTCGACCTCTGCTAGATCTGTAACCCTGAAAGAACTTCGACTGATTTCCAGCAAGATAGACCATATAAAAATAAATAAATACATATTTGGCGCAACAGCTCCTTAAGTGCCAGGTCCTAGCTTCTCGCAACCATTCATGTTGTGTGCGTTATATTATTCGCACGAATGGAAGGGACCTACACTTAGTGGCGTATCCGAAGGGCAATTTGGTTTGAGAAGCTTTTTAGAGACAACAATACTCTCGGATGTTTGTCAGACGTTCCCGAGAGGTGAGACCGTGAAAAAACTTTTTGGCGTTTTTTGGGATTCAAACTTGGAACTTCATGCGCAGTGGTCTGACACAGTAACCACTTACGCCACGGCACCCACGGACTCTATATCGTGTGCCGGCAATTTTTCTCTTAACAAATCTCTGCAAAAGGAAAGTACTACCGCTGATCAAACCATCGCTCCCGCCAGGTCAAGGATCTCTCCTCAAGTTCCGTCAACCTGCTGTACCTGCTGTTGATGCCTCATCACCTGCTTCTTCTTTTCTGCGAACAATCGTATAATATGGAACTTCTTGGACACTCACGGAGTGGAACAACAGAATTGACAAGCTTAATGGTTACAACTCGGTTGGTAACCCCAATAAGACTTTACTGGACATAATAAAATACTCAACATTCTTGTTGACCAGTGCTCCACGTCATGCAGACCCTTCCTGGCCATCAGATCTCTTTAAACGGAAATTCGCTAACTTCGGTGTGATATGCCGCCGCATTCGTTCAGTCTATCCCAGGAACAATGGCCGCTCCCAAATAAAAAAATCTACTAAATTCGCCTGGATTTTCTTTTCCCCGGATGGTGTGCTCATGCTCGATCAGATGACTTCAGCCCAGTGGACAGGTAAGTTAGGTAGTAAGTCTAATAATAACCCTAGATCTAAGCACCATACTTCTAACCCCCCACACTCCAACTCTTCCAACGACTCTAATACTAACTCTAAGCCTATAATTACCCTAGATCTAAGCATCATTCTTCTAATCCCCCGCCCTCCAACTCCTCCAAGAACTCTAAAGCCTCCAATAATAACTGGTCATTCAGAACGGGCTAATTTCCTAACTTTAATTGCGCTACCAAATTGTCGACCATCAATCGAGTTTCATTCGACGTCTCGCCTTTACCTTCTCTCTCAAAATCATCATTTTTAACTCCCTCAGAGATAGAAAAATTTACGAAAATGTCCGTATTTACCTTGCTTACTTTCACGATAAAGATGATTCCATCTCTATTGTTGGGAAAACGAATACCAACGTTAAGGACTTCATACTCCATCTCTTAAGAGGGTCTCCTTACTGATAAGAATGCTGTGATGAACATATTTGTTCGGTTCCATGAGAGTCTTAATATACCACATCTCCATGTAACAAACGATCTCTCGTCTTTCGCATCTTACATCAGTTCTAAACGTAGGTCCCACCTCCGGAGAACTCGAACCGACCATAATAATTACTTTCGCCCCTAATCAGTTATCGTCTCACTCTTCTCCTCCTGACAATGTTTCAACCGCAAACATCCCTAACGTTACTGTTGCCTTCCCCGAATTCTTGTCTATTTATTACCAGAACGCGTGAGGTGTGCGAACTAAAACTTCCTCCATATTCCTAAACTCTCAAAAGCTCCCCTACAATATTTTTGCTCTAATCTTCTCTTCACATTAGACCACTACCACTCACTTCTATTTCTAGCGTTTTCGTACAGCAACTTAAGCACAATTCATCACTGCGAGAACTCATATAGCTTTAATTTTCGTAAAGCAGATTTCGCTAAACGGCTGGTCAAACGGTAGTGCATGCGATCATATGAAAACACAAGCGTTTTCACTCAGCTGAGGCCTACCAACTCCTACTCTCAACCTCCACGCGGTGACAGCCGGGTGCCTAGTACCTTAATCCAAGAAATGGGTAAACAACCCCGTTTGGCGGATTCTTGGTGGCAGCAGATGAGAGAGGGGGGGAAGAGTGCTTTTCTCACTAGAGCGCTTCTTCCTGTTCCAGGCGGCAGCGGACGAATTCCCTAGACGGAGTCAACGGTGGCGTCTATAGTTCCAGTTCGGTTGAACTTAGTGAACACCTTGCGCGAGCTGCTTCGACGTATTCGGATCACAGGTCGGTAAGGAATTTCCAATGTTGGTCAGGACATTGGAATAGAGATGGTGGCGGAGGAGCCCTTAATGGGCCAACGGCAGCACTCATACTCCCGTAGTGGACTACTGGCACCGGTGTACCCGGCCCCTCGTCCTTGGGGAATAATTAAGGAACTGGCCCTCCAGGTTGGGGGTTGTGCCGTCGGGGTAACTTCCCTACCACGTAAAAACCGCATGGTTCCGAAACAACCAAAAGCCTCGGATAAGGATGACTCAACTAATGACGATCCCAGCAAACGAAATAAGGACAACGACCTTCGGATCTGTACGTGGAATGTTCTGTCCCTTTACAGACCACGTGCAGCCGAACAACTAGCAGAGGCCCTAGACTGCTATAAAGCAGATATTACCGCCATCCAGGAAGTGCGATGGGATGGGCCGGGCAAAAAGAGGATGAAAAACTGTGACATCTACTACGGTGATTGCTACAGAGGCAACAGGCAACGCTTATTCGGATGCGGATTTGTCATACGCGGCAGACTTAGGCAAGAAGTCTT
The DNA here is from genome assembly GCA_945910035.1 of Brachypalpus laphriformis. NCBI lineage: Eukaryota > Metazoa > Arthropoda > Insecta > Diptera > Syrphidae > Brachypalpus > Brachypalpus laphriformis. Next base: position 152,448,443 of record OX246753.1, read on the forward strand.
AAGCTTCCGGCACGTGAGCGAGCGTATTATGACTATCCGGATCAAGGCTAAATTCGCTAACATAAGCCTAATATGTGTTCATGCCCCCACAGAAGAAAAGGACCCTGCCTCCAAAGAGTGTTTCTACGAGCTCCTCGACAAAACATACGAGCAATGTCCTAAATACGACGTTAAGATCGTATTGGGCGATTTTAACGCCAAAATAGGAAAGGAGGACGTCTTCGGTAGAGCAGTCGGTAAGCATACACCACGTCTGATAACGGACTAAGGCTAATTGATTTCGCTGTGGAGCGAAATGTCACCATAGCAAGCACATGGTTTCCTCATCTCGATATTCATAAGCAGACATGGCGGTCCAATGATCATGTCACGATCAACCAAATTGATGGCATGCCTCCAGTATTCTGGATGTCCGGACCTTCCGAGCGGCCAACATAGACTCGGATCATTACCTTGTTGTAGCCAAGGTACGAATGCGGATATCCCAATCTGAGCAACAAAGAAGAATTACTGTGAGAAAATTTAACGTCGAAAAGCTACAATCGCAAGAGACCGCCAGACTCTTCCCTGAACGCGTATCCCGAAATCTCTCAATCACCCCTTTGCCGCCAGCATCATGTACCGAAGACCAGTGGCAACGCTGCCAACATGCCATCAGAAACGCCGCGACTGATGTGTTGGGTCTCGCTCGACCACCACCGCGAAACCCCTGGTTTGACGAAGAATGCCGGCGAGTGCATGCAGCAAAACAAGAGGCATACAAAGCGGCGCTGCAAAGGAAGACGAGAGCTGCTCGTGAGCTCTACGAGCAAAAGAGACGGGAAGAACATCGGCTTCTCCAAAAGAAGAAGAAAGAGCATGAGAAGCGCGCGTTTGAGAATATCGAGAGTCTATACTCCAGGAGCAATGTACGGAAGTTTTACCAAAAGGTAAAAAGAACGTGTCAGAGAAGTAATACCCGTACAGAAACCTGTAGAGATGAAAATGGAAACCTCGTAGTAGAATCACAGTCGGTGCTGAGAATATGGAAAAACTACTTCTGCAGACTGTATAACGGCGACGAAGACCAACATCCCTCTGTCAGGCAGAATGAACCATTCAACATGGACGATGATAGTCAAAATTTCCGTCCACCTGACCAAACCGAAGTGAGGATAGCAATATCCAAGCTAAAATCCAACAAGGCTGCTGGACCTGACGGCTTACCGGCCGAACTTTTCAAGGCAGCTGGGGATGAATTGGTAGAGTGCATACACCAACTCCTTTTTAATATTTGGTCAGACGAGTGTATGCCTGATGAATGGAATCTCAGCATCGTTTGCCCGATCCACAAGAAAGGACACCCCCTCAACTGCGCCAATTATAGAGGCATCAGTCTCCTCAACATCGCATACAAGATCTTTTCTGCGATATTGTGTGAACGCCTGAAACCCTTTATCAACAGCCTTATTGGACCCTATCAGTGCGGTTTCAGGCCAGGAAAGTCCACCATCGATCAAATCTTCACACTTCGGCAGATCCTGGAGAAAACCCAAGAATTCCAAATCGATACTCACCACCTCTTTATCGATTTCAAGGCCGCCTATGACAGCATCTATAGAGAAGGGCTATGTAGAGCCATGTCTAGTTTTGATATCCCTTAGATGGAGAACGCCCAATACTCCATCAATGTCGGTTGTGACCTCACCGAGACCTTTGATGTCAAAAAAGATTAAAGACAAGATGATGCGCTGTCATGTGACTTCTTTAATGTTGTGCTTTAGCGGATTGTGCCGGACTCACAAGCCAACACCGGAGGCACAATCTATTACAAGTCTGTACAACTGCTTGCATACGCCGACGATATAGACATTATCGGAAGAACTCAGCGAGCTGTCACCGGTGCGTTTGCAAGCATCGGGGCGGAAGTGGCCAAAATGGGTTTAGCGATAAACGAGGGCAAAACCAAGTATATGCTGTCAACAAGAAGGGAAAGCCAACACCGACGAATTGGACAAAACGTCACAGTGGGCCGCTATAACTTCGAGGTAGTAAGGGACTTTGTCTACCTTGGCTCTGCTATAAATTCTTCTAACAAAATCAGCGTAGAAATCAATCGAAGAATAACTCTTGCCAATCGCTGTTTTTTTGGGCTTATAAGGCAATTCAACAGTAAAGCCCTATCTCGAACACCTAAGGAGACTCTATATAAGACCTTGATCATCCCAGTCCTGCTTTACGGCGCTGAAACATGGGCTTTATTAAAAGAGGATGAAGATATCCTTGGTCGCTTCGAGAGAAAAATTCTTCGTAAGATTTTCGGTCCCGTTTGTGTTGACGGGTTTTGGAGGAGAAGATTCAATCACGAACTATACGAGCTGTACAGCGACATCGACCTAGTCAAAAAACTGCGTATTGAACGTCTGAGATGGCTAGGACATGTAGAGCGAATGGACACCAACGCTCCGGCCCGCAGAGTCTTCGAATCTAACCCGGAGGGACGACGCAGTAGAGGGAATCATCGCCGTAGGTGGCGCGCACAAGTTCAAGGGGACCTCGACCAACTTGGAGTGCGCAACTGGAGGCAATTAGCTAAAGACCGAGCTAAATGGAGAGGCTTGTTGGCTGAGGCCCAGGTTCACCCCGAACTGAAGCGCCACCTAAGTAAGTAAGTAAGATTTCGCTAAATTTAATAATCTTCTCAGTAACATTAACTTTAGTCCTATTCAAGTTGACAGCATTGACAATGCTGTAGCGTATTTTTACGACCGAATTTTCACCTGCCTCATTCAATCAGTCCCTTTTGTGCCTCAGAAGAACTTTACGTCAGCCCCGCCATGGTAAAATAAAGAGCCACACTCACTCCGTAACAAAAGAAACAAATTATGGCAAACATTCCTCAAATCTTGATCTGACTATGATTCTTCCCATTACCAACATGTCCACTCCCATTTCTCTGAACTTTGTGAATATCTTTACATCGAATATCTTGATAGAATGCAATCCACGCTAATCAATGACCCCAAATGTTTCTACCACTTCATTAATGCCAAACGTATATCAGATAGCTATCCCTCTACTTTGAAATTTGCTAATAAATCTTCGGCAGACCCTAAAACAATCGCAAACCTGTTCGCTCATTTTTTCAGTCAATCATTTACGGATCACGTTACTCAACCTGATCATAACTACTTCCGCTACTTAGACAACTATCCCCAAACCTCCTAAGTCACAATTGATATAACTTTGGTATCCTTAGTAACAAACTAAAGGGCGAATACTCCCCCGGCCCTGACGGCCTACTCGCTATAGTTCTAAAAAAATGCGTGAACTACTTAGTCCAACCCCTTACTACTCTATTCCAACTATCCATTTCTCAGGGAATTTTCTCTGAAATCTGGAAAAATTCATACATAATCCCCACTCACAAAAAGGGTTGTAAAACTGAAATATCCAATTACCGGTCTATCGCTAAACTGTCCTGTATACCTAAGCTCTTTGCAAGACTATCTTTTCACCGAACCAGCATGGATTCCTTAAGGGCAGATAAACAACCACCAAACTTACCGAGTTTGTATCTAGCACTCTGTGTTTTGGAAGATATTAATGAAGTTCAGCAAAGCCTTCGAACAAATTTCACATACAATCATTATCCTCAAACTTAAGATTCTTGGTTTTCAATCTAACTTGGAAAACTAAATCTTACTTGGAAAATCGCCAGTATAAAGTTCTCTTCAGATTTTCAATTTCTGATCCTATTAAAGCTACATCGGGAGTCCTTCAAGGCAACCATCTTCGTCCAATGATCTTCATCTTGACAATTAACGATGTTGATTGCATCATCACTGACTTCCACCTTTCCATATACGCTGATGATATGAAAATCTTCAGACCTATATTATTCCGTGTCGACTCTCTCTCACTACAAGATGATTTGAACAGTTTTTCAGTCTGGTGCCATGCCATAGTAACTTTTTAGAGCTTAACGTTTGCAAGTGCGAAACTATTATATATTCTCGTAAACATATCCGACCATCCCTTAGAGTCTACTCCATTGGCGGTGAGCATATTCCCTCTGTCTCTTCACTGCGCGATTTGGGTGTCATCTGTGATAGGGAACTCAACGTCCGATTTCATATTGATAACATTATCAACAGAGCTAACTTTGCGCTCGGTTTTATCGAACCATGGTCTAAGGAATTCTCAAACCCTTACGCTACAAAATCCTAATACATCACTTTCGTCAGACCCCCTCCTTGAGTATGCTTGTCAGGTATGGTCACTTTACTACTACTATCCATATTTTGCCAACCGAAGCGTAGGTTCATCCGCTTTGCCTTACATGGTCTTGCTTGGGCTGATAGCTATAATTTACCCCCATACGCGGACCGTTTAAAACTAATCAATTTACAGCCCCTCAAAAAATTTCGCGAAGTTGCTGACATCTTGTTTATTCATCAGTTACTAGCTGGTAACATTGATTCCCCCGCGCTGCTGCATATGATCTCTTTTAACCACACCCCTCTTCCGTCTTATTTCTCACCGCACTAATTATGGATTTATGAACCAATGTCCAGAATGCTCCGCAGAGCTAATCGCATGCAAACCGCTTTTGACTTTCACAATAGCACAGCTTTCACAGGTTCCACAAACAAAAAGGGAAACACAATTGACCGTTTGGTTTTGCACCTAGGTGCACTTCCCTCTAACTTAACCTTACCTAATAGCTAGTATAAATCTACATTACTGAAAATCAGCAAGGTTATGGCAGTCATTAGCCATGTGTAACATTCGAGACATAGGTTCATTTACAACCGTAATCCGTACGATCAAACTTGAGGCGGAAGAGAGGTACTGACCTCAGATTACGCGGATTGATGCTCAGCGAAATGGTGTACAAATAGTACATCGACAGCCTTTCTGCGCTTTTCAAGCGATTGCATGTTCAGCAAGTTCAAACGATGCTTTGTCGAAGGACGGCCATAGCTTCCTAGTGGTGGTACAAGTTTCCGTGGAGGTCCATCTTCTGTTCGCCTCTCTAATGGCTTTATTCCCTGCAACGGGCTTGAGTGTAAGGCTGCTGAGCCGATTCTTGCTAGCTCGCAGGCTTTCTCATTGCCTAGGATATTCTCGTGTCCAGGAACCCAGCAGAGCGATACCTTGTGCTGTGTTCCAAGAACCCTGAGCTCTTCTCGACAACACTTCAGTTTCGATTTAATTTCTATGGCAGTAACCGCTTTTATAGCTGCCTGGCTGCCTGTCGATAAAGATGGTGATATCTTCTGGCGGTATTGCCTTTACCGCAGACTCCCGGGCGGCTGTTGCCACTTCTAAGACCTATGCTTGGAAGACGCTGCTGTCGTTTAGAAGTCGTATGGATTTCGATATACCTAGAGGGTCGTTATGGGCACGAGGCATTTAAGAAACCGTGTTGGTGAGGGGAAAATATAGACTTACAATGGGAAAACATTGTAAACGTGATTTCGATTAGGTATGTAAGAGAGTTTAGCTATAGGATGATAATTCGAAATTTTCTTTTTCTGACCTTTTTTTATAAAGGGGAATAATAAAAGAGCTTTTCCAAGAATATGGAAGACGCTCTGTGAAAGAGGCAGCCGGAACAGAGCCGTAAGGGGTAGAGCTAAACAGTCTACACGCATTTTTTTTTAAAACGACGGCAAGTATACCGTCCGGGCCAGTGGAGTATTCGCATTTAAGTCTTTCGATCTTTCCTGTCATGAGAGCCACTGTTATTGCCTTGAGCATTAATACCTTATGTCCTTCTATATACCTTGGATCAGAACGACTACCTTACTTTGCATCTAGGAAATTTGACTTTTTCTGATTAGTAACTAATTAGGAGTTTCTAAATACTCAGGAGGGAAAAAGCCCAGATAATGGATATGCGATTGAAATCCTTATTATTTTAACTAACCAATATTTAGGCGTTAGGTTAGGTTAGATTGAAGTGGCTGCCAGCTGAGAATCGCCAACAGAGAATCGCCAACAGAGAATCGCTTAGACCAATAATAGGTCCATTGGTATCACGTGGATCATGGGAGGAAATCTCTCTACCTACTCGCTAAAACCATTTTGAGCTTCTTATGAAGCGTAGAGGAGACTCTTAATATCGATATCTATCAGGTCGCCTAAATCGTTGTAATAGGGGGCTTCTAAGTGAAGCTTACTTCTATGGGAGAGAGTTGGACAGAAACAAAGAAGGTGAGGAATAGTTTCTTCATCTTCCTCATCCATGCAGCTTCTACAAAAGTCGTTCGCAAAAAAGCCTAGCCTTGTAGCATGCTTGCCTATTAGACAGTGTCCAGTGATGACACCTATTATAGCGCTGATATGCAATCTGTTGAGAGAAAATAAATTCTTAGAACGTTTTAGATCCAGCTTCGGCCAAATCTGTCTTGTCGCTAGACATGTTGATCCACTTGTCCACCTAAGATCTGTACTCTCGACAGCACCCAGCTTAAATATGAGTTTGCAAGTAGCGATTGGTATAGCTAAGGTACCTTCATCCGGTTGGATGAGTATAGTTGTTCCTATTCTGGCAAGTTCATCGGCCTTACAATTCCCTGGAGTCCCCCTATGCCCCGGCACCTAACATAGGTGAATATTGAACTGCTCAGTCATCTCCGCAAAAGACGATCGGCAGTCTAGAGCTAATAAGGAATTTAAAGAGGTCGATTCCCTGGACTTGATTGCTGCTTGGCTGTCTGAAAAGATGCGGATATCTCTGGCAGATATCGCATTTTTCTTAAGCCAAAATAAAACTCCTTTAACCACCATTCTTTCCGCCTGGAACACGCTACAATGATTTGGAAGACGGAAGGAGAACTTAAGACAAAGCCTGTCAGAGAAAACTCTTCCACTAGCTCCGTCTTTGGTTTTTGATCCATCAGTAGCCGTGTTTTTTTGAAACCTAGCCAGCCAGTAGTTGCTAGTAAAGTAACATTTTACATATAAAACAAATACATCAACCGGCTGGCTAATACTCTTGATTTTATCCCCAGCAAAAAGTTACTGGCTGGGAATTTCGTGATGCCTAATTTCAGGTGGCGCAAAAACGAATGTTTTTTAGTTATTTGTTGTTGCTGTCACTGTGAGGTTGCTGGGTTCCTAGAGATATGTTCGTATAAAATCGACTGGCTTTGGCTGTGTAGAAGTGAATCGACTCATCTTCTTAAAATGCATTGTCATTCCAGAGTGATCTGGAAGGGATGGTGACTAGGAAGGTCTCGCGCAAATTTAGATTTGGGATGATATAGTCCGTGTTCTCGGGAGAGATTTTGAATTTATTTAGAATGGAAGCGTGGCCAAATTCTTTTCTTGACCTTTGTTAGGTAGCTTCAAGGCAAACGGCTACATTCGCTGCCATTTGCTTGTTAATATATCGACGGGTATCAGATGAAACATAGAAAACCGCAATGACAACGGCGAAAGGTTTCCGTATTTTTGCAATGCCAACCGCCTTGTGATAGTTGCACCACGTTTGAGCACAAGACTTGCCACAAAGTCAGCTGGGTTTTCAACGACAGGCAAGCAACCTCCAACCAAATTGACCATTTTGCCATCAATCGCCGCTTTAGAAGTAGTCTCCTGCACGTGCAAAACAGGCGACGGGCACATGTGGGGATAGTACGAGATCACCATCTTTTGATAGCTACTCTCCAACTACGGACCGCTGCAGTTCGAAGATCCCATGACAACACAAGAATGCCCAGGTTCAACATCGATAGACTTAGTAATCCCTCAGTGCGCCAAGAATTAAGACATAGGGCGTGGCTTTCCAAGGATACCTGGAGACGGATTGACGAACGAAAACAGCTGAAAGCTCGAGTTGCAGCTACTCTAGCAGCAGAGAGAAGCGAGCTAGAGTCCCTATATCGCATGAAGATGAGAAAAGTTCAGCGTAGCGTGCGACTTGACGGGCGCAACTACAACAACGCGCTGACTACAGAAGCAGAAGCTGCACGGAAGTTCGACAGCAGGAGCGTCTACAGAATCACCAAAGAGCTGACAGGTGGTCGCACCTCCAGCCCAGTGAAAAGCCTAGACGACTCCTTGCTTATTTCGGATAAGGACCAGGTCAAAAGATGAAAGGAGCATTTTGCTACGGTTTTGAACCGCGTATTCGCTAGCGATATGCTCCCAAATCAGACTGAGGTGCCCGAGGTGAGAAATGCTCGAATACGCACCACGACTCCCAGTAATGATGAGATCACTACCGTGATCAAGGCACTAAAATCCAACAAGGCGTTAGGACTTGACGGTATTCCCGCAGAACTCTTACGAGCAGCGCCAACAACATCGGCTGAGTTTCTGCTTCCACTTATAAAGAGAGCTTGGGAAGCTGAAAGCTTTCCTGAAAAGTGCAAAAAGGGAAGGATCGTCAAGCTTCCTAAGAAAGGAAATTTAATGGAGTGCGGAAACTGGAGGGGTATCTGCGTGCTGCCTGCTGTAGCTAAGATAATAGGTAAAATCATCCTGGAGCGAATCAAACAACATCTCGAAGACACACCCGATGCCAAACAAGCAGGTTTCCGCTTTGGATCGTCCTGTGTCGACCACATCAACAGTGCGCTGAATATCGATCGCCACTTCAACTAATATTCATTGATTTTGAGAAGGCGTTCGACAGTGTCAACAGGGAGTTTATTTGACATGCCTTACGCAGGAGAGGTATTCCCGGTAAACCAATTGCTATTATCAAAGCTACATATGAAGGCTCCAAATGTAACGTTCTGCACAGAGGAAGGTTGTCTGAGGAATTTGAGATCCAAAGTGGGGTAAGACAAGGCTGTATCCTTTCACCAGTACTATTCTTATTGGTGATAAGCGATGTGCTTCGTCGCAGCTTTGTCGACGTGAAACGGAGGAATTCGATGGACTCTTACATCCCAACTGAAATATCTTGACTACGCTGACGATATATGCTTACTCTTTCACAGAATTATGGACCTCAACCAAATGACAGCAGATGTGGCGTCGTCGGGCTGAAATACATCCGCATTCGGGAAGTTGTCCAAAATATGGCGAAGCAATGCAATCAGTTTGAACACCAAGCTAAGACTCATCTACTCCAATGTTAAATCCCTGCTGTAATATGGATGCAGCACGTGGAGAACATAGCGCAGAACAGTCGAGAAGGAGGCATGGCAGTTAGGGATATGTTAGGGAGAGCTGAGACACATTGCCAGAAACCGAACATGATGGCGCATAGGCGTAGTAGAGGCACTACGACCCACAAGGGGATACAGGACATAGGTAAGCAGCCTTTTTTTTTTGTTTGGATTGCGCCAGGGATGAGTAATCTTCATAGATACTAATAGCCCGAGTGCTACTAGCATGCACGATTCGCAAACCTGAGTAATCGATGCCAGTAATACGCCTACGTACTAAACACACATCCTACACACTTCAACCACTCTCCCCGCGGGACTGCCGTTAGGTATTACTTCGCGGGGCTGGTTAGTAATTTATGCTATGCTTCTTGTGTCAGCTTCTTCCGCTGCTTCAGCTGCTCTTCTTAGCTTTTCTATTCTCCGCAGCTCTTATTGTAGAGTTGTTACGAAGGAACATATTGCCATCCAATTCTCTTCCGACCGTAACATATGGTCGAAGAGTAATGACGAACTTGGCAGAGTAATTCTCCATGCCGTGAAACGTGTGCAGTAAAACACTGCGTGCTCCGTATCTTCATCTTCACCTGGGCATTTCGGGCAGGATGGTGAGTTGTCGTGTCCATATCGGTGTAGATATTTGCGGTAGCCACCGTGGCCAGACAGGAACTGCGTTAGATGGTAGTTGCAGTCTCCATGCTTTCGACTTAACCAGTCTTGGATTGTCGGTATAAGTTTATATGTCCATCTGCCTTTTGTTGTATTAGCCCAACGAGCTTGCCACATAGCTACTGACACTACCCTTTCTTCAATTTTTATCATCTTGATACCAGTGGCGTCGTGATGACTCAATGCTCTTCTGTTATATATCCTCAGCATTTCATCTGCGAGAATATCGATGGGGACCATTCCAGCTATGATAAATGCAGCTTCGTCAGAGATGGTTCGAAAGCCACTGATTGTCCGTAGCTCACAGAGTCTGTATGATGACGATAGTGTCCTTTTGATCTACTTCGTCCTCAGTGCCTCCGGCTAGACTGGGGCGGCATATGTATAACAGAACTGAGGTGATAACTTTAGAGAGTAGAATCCAGGTCCACCCATGTTAGGCATGATACGCGAGAGAGCTCCCTGCATTTGCGATGCTTTTTTGGTAACAAAATCAACATGCGTTTTAAACCGTAGCTTGTTGTCCAGCATTACTCCAAAGGTATTTAACCGCCTCTTTCGACCTGATGGTTTGGTTACCAACCTGAAAGTTGGCAAATTCAACGGTTTTCCGGCTGGTTATAATAACAGCTTCTGTTTTATGGTCAGCTAGTTCTAGTCCGGCGGATATTAACCAATCTTTTATCCGGGCAATTGCCTCATTTGTAGCTGATTCTACTGCATGGATCTGTTTAGCTACTGTCACGACTGCAATGTCGTCGGCGAATCCAATTATCCCAGGTAGCGTTAATCGTAGGACTCCGTCGTACATGATGTTCCACAATAGTGGCCCTAAAACCGATCCCTGTGGAACTCCCGCAGTAACGTTGTAGTATGTTACCCCTTCATCGGTATTGTACCTCAGCTTCCTGTTGTTGAAGTAGTTCGTTACTATCCGTAGCAGGTAATATGGCGTATCCATCCTGGCAAGTGACCTTCTAATAAACGACCAGTCCGCAGAGTTAAATGCGTTTTTAACGTCCAGCGTTACTACTGCACAATACTCCTTTGTGCCATAGAGCCATCTTTCGCCTTCGATGGCACCTTTGGCGATATCAACTACCGCTCTTATGGCATCAACAGTAGATCGTGCTCTTCTGAAGCCAAATTGGTGATCTGAGTGGGCTCCTTTCTCTTCTGCTACTGCGAGTAATCTATTATAGATTATCTTCTCGAGGATCTTTCCCATGGCGTCCAATAGGCATATTGGACGATAGGATGATGGTTCTCCTGGAGGCTTCTTCCCTTTTGGCAGTAGGACCAAATGCTGCGTCTTCCATTTTTTGGGAAAGGTTCCGTCTTCAAGGCACTTCTGCATTGTTGTTACAGGTAAGTAGGTAGATGAAACATAATGTCCAGTGCCGCGGAGGGAGTTGTATATAGTGTCTGCTTATGCACAAACAAGCTGTACGCTGGACCTAGGCGTTAAGAACGTAAAAAAATTAAAAAAAACGCATTCTTACGATCTTTAAAGGCAAAGTCACTGATTGCCTAAAATACTACCAATTACTCGCAAAGATATGTTTTAAAGTTAATTTTTTGAACCAAGTGACTCATCAATAAAACAAAATTAAATATCAAAATCATCACACAGTTACCCTGTAAAGGATGTCGTTCTGCGCAGGACACGCAAAACCCATCTAAGAAGAAGGAAGCAATACATTCCTTCACGTTTATACAAAAGGATTTCAAGTGGAAGTGGTAAGGATTGCTGCAAAAAGCGAAAACGTCAACAGTTCATTGAAATCAAGAACATAACCTCATTTCGTGAAAAAGTTTTTTGTTTGTCTCCGGTTTGCTTAGTTTTAAGTTTATCGTTTATTCTTAGATAGTTCATCTCCGAAAAGTTATACAGATTCAGTTTTTGGTAAGATGTGTTGGCTTTGTTATTAAAATTAAATAAAAGTTATCATATACGAGTGCACCCCGAAAATAAAGTGAAATTGATATTTTTCGCGTCCCCATCAGTTCAGCATAAAGAAAAACACGGCTAATGGAAAACTTTAAAATGCTATTTTTAAAGAAATCTCCAAAAAGCCATTAATCATTTGTTTCAAAGGATTCGAAGGGCAAACATGAGGAGAACAACAAAAACTCGACGGCTTCATCTATTTTTAGCAACACCACCAAAATATTGATTAAGCATTTTACTTGTAATTACTGACAGACATGCTTGCTGCACATCGTCCACACTCAAAGTGCTGCAGATTACGACATCATCATGATGAAGTACAGAGTGGTGGTGGCCAAAGTGGGAGCTTCTACATTCAAGTGCCAAAGGAAATAAGGGCTTCTGTAAAAAAAATAGGTGGCCTCCAGGGATTTCCTCACTTTGATGGATTTTAATTGCCAGAAGTATTTTTGATTACATCTGGCTGGATGTGATGATGATCTTTATTTGTTATTAGGTCTTGAAAACAGTCGTAAATCTAATAGAATCTGAAGGATTCCAGTCTAAGTAACCTGTTGGGTGTTTTGATTTGCTTTTCGATGAGGAGGATGGGACAGCTTTAAATTTATCTATTTCTGAAACTGTGTTCCCCTTGACCCAGAAGATATTTGATGAATTCTGAAAGCCATATGCCTCAAATTTTGAAATAACTACTTGACGGGGGGATTTCTTAAAAGACGCAAACGTTTCGCTCCTCTTACAGACATAGCTACGATCTATAAAGCATTTATTCGTGCGAAACTAGAGTACAACTCGCATGTTCGCGCCGGATCTCCCGTAAAATTCCTTCGCTGTATTACTGTCGGGAAGCTCGTTACCCAGAGTTCTTTTACCGGTAGTTCCACCCTCATTGTTCGGATGAAATCTATAGTTATGTGCTGCCCGTCCGACAACTTGAACTTACTTACAGGACTCCCGCTCCCTGAAGAGCCTTTGCCGGAGACACGACTGCCTTCCATCCTCTGCGGTCCCGGGCACGCTGCTTCCAGTTGTGAAGACAAAGCTTTCTGGCATGCGCGATATTTTTATACCGGAGGTTCGGTCTCTTTCGCCGTCCCGAACCTGGGGCTGAGTTTCAAAGACTCTCTTGGTTGGAGCGTTGTTATACATACTCTCGATATGTATTGATACATTTAGTCGACGTCTCTTGGCTTTTTGGACTTCATCCACATGCTGGTTTTTGCCTAGGCGGTAGTGGAAAAACTCGAATACGCACGAGAAACAGTCCCGCTCTGTTTCAAGTAGTGTGAGACTCCTACTCACAAAAAAACCACCTTTAACCCTTTTTCTAACCTGACACCATCCACTCCGGAACAGCTTTAGCATTATTTCAGAGTGGTGTCGTTTTCTTTCCCCTCTGGGGACCGGCTTTTTCACATTTTTCCTCAGGTGCGGGTTTATAATATCTTGCCGGTAAGGCTTTCATCAATTTGGTAAACTTACTGAGGGTACATTTACTTCCTCCTCTCTCTTTTTCGATCTGAGTACCGTCTGAATGAATAAAGATATTTTATTCCACATGCCGATACTCGATATCTTGTTTACGGCATTTTCTGGAGAAAAGTTGCCTATCTCTGACCCCAGGCTATTCCTTTCTGCTGCTCACCTGTTACAGGTAAAAAAAGGTGTGATACGCATCGTCTTCCAAAGAATCTTCGTATTGGCAGGTTGCGCTCCCTACTTTTCTCATCTTGTGCAGGTACCGGTTGAAGTTACCATGTCCGGTATGGAACTGGGTGATATAATATGTAATTCACTTTACCGTGCTCCCGTTCCGTCCATGCAGCAACGTCTCCGATCAACCGGTAGGTCTACCTTCTCCTCGTTTCGGCGTTCCATCTGTTTTGCTTCGCTTCTGTGGCTGTCGCTACGGCGCCTACTTCCGCCTTCTTATCGTGGACGTACTTCCTTGTGCTGCTAGGAGATCAATCGGCGTCACTCCTGCGACTACTAGGGCTGCTGGCTCCGACACGGTGCGGTATGAACTCATTATCCGAAGGGCTCCTATACGTTGCACCGCGGCCACTTTCTTCCTGTATATCTTCTTTTTTAACACGTCAGCCCAGTTCCCGGAGCCATACAAGAGTATTGAGTGCATAACCGACATCAGGAGTCTTCTTTTATTTGCCGTGGGACATCCTGTGTTCGCCATCAGTCTGCTTAGCAATAGGCATGTTTTCGTGGCTCTTTCGGATGCGGACTTAATCTGTTCCCAGAACGTGAGCTTCGTATCTATCCCAACTCCTAAATATTTTACTGCTTCCTTAGTGTATATGACTTCCGGACCCAGCTGGAGCTCGATTATTGTGGGTATCCGCTTCCTCGTCAGCAGCACTATCCTCGATTTTCTCCACTGCTAAGCTTAGTCCTCCATCCAAATGTGCACCCGTCTTGATTTAGTCTTCTCTTAGCGTCTTCGGTGTCCAGTGCGGTGATCACTGCAATGATGTCGTCTACATAGCCGACCTGAAAAGTGTTTTTGGGCATCTCCAAGCGAAGAATTCCATTGTAGGAGATGTTTCCTAAATCTGATCCCAGAATTGAGCCCTTCGCTGCTCCGGCCGTTATTTCTTTCCTGTGGGGTCATAAATTAGCTCTCTGTCGTTAAGCTAGTCCGTTAACACCCGTCAAAGATACTGTGGTGTCCAAAAGTTTATTTCCAGGGCATTCAGCATGTCGCACCATCTGGCCGAGTTGAAGGTATTTTTTACGTCGAGAGTTGCCAACACAACAACTTTCCTCGAGTAGTAGCTGCTCTGATGGGTTACTTGGGCAGCCCTAACCACTTCTTCCACAGCACCTATTGTAGAACGACCTTTTCTAAATCCATGCTGCCTTTCAGACATGTCACCTGCTCCGTCCACTGCTACAGAGAGTCGAGGCTTCAGCATTCTCTCGAGGCGTTTTCCTCTGTGTCCAGCATAAATAGGGGTCTGTATGCTGACGGGGAGTCTGGATCCCCTTTCCTTTGCTAAACAGTGCTAGCCGCTGTGTTTTCCAGGCTTTAAGAAAGATCCCGTGTTCTAAGCATCTGTTGTATATGTATGTTAGTAATAGTTGGGGGCACGTACGGGAGATTTAACACTTCCGCTGGAATACCATCAGGTCCGGGGGGCTTCTTGTTTTGCATGGCCCTTGAGGCTTGAAGTAGCTCCTCTTCGCTGAACGGCGAAACTTCGCTTTGTGTATGAGGGGAGATCTCTTGCTCTCTTAGAGGGAAAGAGTGTGCTGATGATATTTTCCATCTTTTCGGGGCTAAGAACTGGGAAAGCTGGCTGCGCGCCGATCTTCCGCATCACTATTTTGTAGCCAAGCCCTCAGGGGTCCATATTGATGTCTCTCCGAAGCTCTTCTCACTCCCGTTTTTTGCTCCTCTTAATGGACTTCTTAAGCTCCAGTTTCGCTGCTCCGTACTCCACCAGTGTGTTTTTGGTAGCTTCAGCGTTTTTTCTTCTTCCCCTCGTTACCTTGCGTCAGAAATGTAGGCAAATTTTTGTAAGATCTGCGATTTCCTCCATCTACCAGTATACGGGCTTCCAGTGGTTATTTGGTTTTCTTATACTAGGCATCGAGGCGTCGCACGCCTGATGTATTAGGCACATTGTGGAATTCACTTTCCTTTCCTTCTTTCCTCCTTTCGGGAGGTCCTGTCATGTCTAGGATCGCTTCTTTCCCTGTATCTATCACCGAGGTGAAAAGTTTTTCATTGAGTTTGTCCGCGTTCCATGTCTCTTTGCAGGTCGAAGATTATGTACTAGTGATCGCTTCTAGTGTAGTCTTCGATAACTCTTCAGTTCAAGTTGCCGAGGCGAAGATGACGTCAGGTATCGTTTCGCCGTAACCTGGTCTTCTGAAGATCTATATGTTGCCAACGTTCATCACATTAAGGCTCAGCCTGGTGGCCATCTCGAGGATTTGTCTTCCCCTTGAATTTGTGTAGCAGTAGAACCACATCCTGGTACAACTCATAGAGTTCGCGGTTGTATCTTCTCCTCCATTCGCCCTCTTCACATATGGGACCTAATATCCGACGAAGTACTTTTCGTTCAAAGGTACCCAATATTTGCTCTGTTTTCTTACTTATCGTCCAGCACTTGGCGCCATAAAACAAGACTGGTAAGATGAGCGTACTATAGAGTATTAATTTGGTCCATCGAGTTAGGAGTCCGTCCATCAGTTCAATCGAAATACCCGTGTGGCATCTTCTGAACATCCCCACGTCTTAGAACCTGTTTTCGGGCGCACCCTAAAATTCAAAAGTTCGTCTTTTAACTGCCCAACACTAATGTAGAATGATTTGCCTTCCTCAGTATTTACAGAAACCTACAATCTACAAAGATTCAAAATTAGCATGCATCGTCGCCTCTCTCTACCTCCTTCCCTATTCACTCTTTAACTCTCCTCTATACCCTTCATTTCACTCCATCACTGGGTTTATGACTTTAAAAGACACTGTACTTACTTATGTTCTGTACCCCCTTGTCGGTATTACGGCCTCTACTATGCTAACGCGCCTTCGTGTACGGTTTCTGGCAATGTGTCTCAGCTCTGCCAACTACCGTGCCTCCTTCTAGACTGTTCTGCGTCATGTTCTCCTCGAGCCGCGAGCTATTTTGCCATTCTGAGTTAAAGAGTTTCATTGCATAGCATGGTTAGCTATGGAACTGTCACCTTTTCGGAACGTGTGACCAACTTCCGTCGTTAGATAGTTGTGCCTATTGGTTTCTGACCCGTTCTTTGGTGGAGGTGTTCGTTAGAAATACGGTTGAGCCAGAAAATCCTTAAGATGTTGCACAGGCACGTTTTTCGGGTGGAAATCATGGCGATTAAGGAAGCCCCGTTCTGGCTAAAATACAATGTACTATCTGTCAGCGATATTAGCATTTTTGCTGACAGTCAAGTCCTTGGAGTCGTGCTCCTTCATTTCAAAGGCCATCTTAAATTGCCATTTGTCTCTCACGGAGATGACAGAGCAGTTCAACATTGACCTATGCTGGGTGCCAGGCCACGGGAACATTCCAGGAAACTGCAGGGCGGGCGAGCTCGCCAGACAGGGTACAACTCTAAGGATTCTGCCTGATAGGCAAGCCCTAGGTATGCCCCTCGCTATATGCCAGCGTCTAAAGCTGAATGCTATTAGCAAGACCAACTACAAATGGGAGAACGGCTCAGCGTGTCACATTTTGAGACAGATCAGGCCCAAGCTGGACCAGAAACGTAGCGCCGAGTTGGTTAAGCTAAATCGGTCACAGATCAGTTGCGTTGTCGGTGTCCTCACTGGACACTGTCTTATAGGCCATCATGCCAAAAGATTTAGCCTTTTCTCCAACGTTTTCTATAGGAGCTGTACGGAGGAAACCATGCTTCAACTCCTATGCATATATCCAGACCTATTGCGTAAAAGAATGCGCCATCTAAGGCCCCCCTTCCTTGATGACCTCGGCGATTTGGAGTCCTTAAACGTCACGAGTATTCATCGCTTTATCAAAAGCTCCGGTTGGTTTAAAGTCCCTGAGTTGTCTAATGGTAGATCCATGGCATCACAATGGACCTTTACTGGTTTAAGTGTGTCTGCACACTCGTGCCATAGCCAACCTAACCTAACCAGCACAAGCAATTGCTAACAAACGTTTGCAGCTTTCGCGCGATAGTCATGATTTCTCTCCACGTGCTGCATTCATGTACAGCACGGAGTCAACGTTGGAGTGGAACAGTCTTAGCTTGATATTCAAACTTATTGCATTGTTTCGGCATATTTTGGACAACATCCCAAACGTGGACTTTGCTTTGACGCTCCTATTGGCTATACTCAGTTCGGTTCCACCATCGGTCAAGACAATACTCCCAAGAAATCAACTACTCTCTCTACCGACGCCTGCCTCCTCTCTTCATCTCGAGGTATATAATTCTGTGAGAGAGTCAGCATAGCCAAGATGTTTCAGTTGAGTCCACTGAATTCCTTAATTACCCGTCGACAAAGCTGCACATACTTACTTACTTAAGTGGCGCTACAGTTCGGGGTGAACCTGGGCCTCAACCAACAAGCCTCTCCATTTAGCTCGGTCTTTCGCTAATTGCCTCCAGTTGCACACTCCACTACTGCGCCGTCCCTCGGGGTTAGATTCGAAGACTCTGCGGGCCGGAGCGTTTGTGTCCATTCGCTCTTTATGTCCTAGCCTAACGGGACCGAAAATCTTGCGAAGAATTTTTCTCTCGAAGCGACCAAGGATATCTTCATCCTCTTTTAATAAAGTCCATGTTTCAGCGCCGTAAAGCAGGACTGGGATGATCAGGGTCGTATACAGAGTCTCCTTAGTTGTTCGAAATAGGGCTTTACTATTGAACTGCCTTATAAGCCCAAAAAAACAGCAATTGGCAAGAGTTATTCTTCTCCTGATTTCTGTGCTGATCTTGTTTTTAGAGTTTATAGCAGAGCCAAGGTAGACAGAGTCCCTTAATACCTCGAAGTTAAAGCTGCCCACTGTGACGTTTTGTCCAATTCGTCGGTGTTGGCTGTCCCTTCTTGTTGACAGCATATACTTGGTTTTGCCCTCGTTTATCGCTTAACTCGTTTGGCTGCTTCCACCTCATTGCTTGCAAACGCACCGGTGACAGCCCGCTGAGTTCTCCGA
The DNA here is from genome assembly GCA_945910035.1 of Brachypalpus laphriformis. Classification (NCBI taxonomy): domain Eukaryota; kingdom Metazoa; phylum Arthropoda; class Insecta; order Diptera; family Syrphidae; genus Brachypalpus; species Brachypalpus laphriformis. The sequence goes on from OX246753.1 coordinate 152,466,844, forward strand.
TAATGTCTATATCGTCGGCGTATGCAAGCAGTTGTACAGACTTGTGATAGATTGTGCCTCCGGTGTTGGGTTGTGAGTTCCGCACAATCCGTTCAAGTACAATATTAATGAAGTCACATGACAGCGCGTCACCTTGCCTAAAACCTTTTTTGACATCAAAGGTCTCGGTGAGGTCATTACCGACCTTGATGGATCAGCGAGCATTCTCCATCGTCATCCTGCATAGACGGACAAGTACATCGCACATAGTACATCGTTAATCACCAACACGAATAGTATTGGTGAAAGAATGCAGCCTTGTCTTACCCCACTTTGGATCTCGAATTCCTCAGACAACCTCCATCTGTGTAGAAGCTGACATTTGGAACCTACGTATGTAGCTTTGATACTAACAATTAATTTATCGGCAATACCTCTCCCATGCCAAATAAACTCCCTATTGACACTATCGAACTTCTTCTTCTTCCTATTTCAGCGAGGTTATGATCTGAAAACAAGCGATCGTAACATTCCCACTTTACTGCATATCTACTGATCCGCCTGTTTGATCTCAGACTATCGAACCCCTTTTTAAAATCGAAGAACAGCAGGTGAAATGGCGATCGATATTCAGGACACTGTCCTAAGTGGTGAAGAACGTTAAAAAAAGAAACAATAGTTTTAAGAAATCTTTTTACAATAATTCTCGGGATATAAGGTATCCTAAATGTTGACCTAGGACATAAGCTATCACTATGATAAGATTCATCAAAATCCGTGCAGTAGTTTTCGCGTGATGCGTGCACAGACAGACAAAAACATTCGACCCTCTATAGTTTTATTATATGTACATATATATTGTACATACAGATATTCCAATCAATGACCGTTAATCATCTACAGTCAGCCTTGAAATAGAACGACAACCGATTCTAAAAAAAATATTGAATAATGGACTACGGTTTATCTTTCCCCACTGCAACTCAACTATAATTAGCCGTAATTAATGTTACTCAATTCATCTCTAATTAGTTGCTTGATAAGTCTCCATAGCCAGCAACAATAGGCCCTTCCCCGTGTGCACACTTAAAACTCCATTATAATTAATACTTTGTTCCATTAAATTTTTTATAATAGTTTTCCTTCCTTTCACTTCATTCTAGAACCGAAACAGCGGTAACAAAATCTTCTTACTCTCGACCCACAACCACAAACCGCCATCACCACGGTTAATCCCATGTTGATGATGGAAAAGCGATAAGTATACCAAAGAAGGAAGCAGAGCAAACGAAACAGAAAAAGAAAACCAAAAGTCACCTGCAATCAGAATCACCGGCGAACCAGTCGGTCGCCTCTAATGACTTCCACCACCAGTCGACAAGAACAACAAAACTCCACATGACCGAGGACAGAAATAGCCGTCGAATAATAACAAAAACAAGAAAATCCAAAAGAAAAAGCAGGAAAATCAAACGGGAAATCATCGTCAGTGTTCACCTGGAAAAGCCTACCTTCCCCTCCCACTCGTCCAGAATCAACACCACCACCAACGCTGTTCATAAGAAACGAGCTCAAGCCCAGCCATAAAACTGTAACAAATCGAAGAGTATTCACCGTCCAAATTCGTCGCCGTCCAAGCTGTACATATGTGTGTGAGAGCGCGCGCGTTCGGCATCTCATCACTGTCATCAACATTTTGCTCGTAGTCATCGTCATCAGGCGAGTTCTAATAATCCTCCCCTAGGTGACCCTCATCATCATCATCATCACTCGCATGACATAGCATGCGGTGAGATCCAATTGCATCGAACGAAGGCAACTACTCGTACAGCTACAGCCTCAACTACTAGTACATAGTATCTAGACTCTAGCCCGGCGCACATTGGCGTGGCGCAAAAACAAGTTCACCACAGTCTATCGCCAGCTACAGAACCAATTTAGACGCAATCACGAGCGGTCGTGCAGTACACACACTCTCCAATCTAATTCGAATCCGCATCCAAATATGTGACGACCGATGCCGCGCTGCTGCTGCAGGTTCCCTACAATACCTGTCACGGTCTAAGTGGTGATAATGTCGTCGTCGTCGTCTCTCGAACCATTTCCTATAGAAAACTTGAAAAATTAACGGAATATCTGAATCTGAACCAGAGAGACGTTGCAACACCAGAACAAACTGTGTGCCTCTTCTTAATTAATCGCTCGTATTGAGTATCTCATGCGCATGAGACTCAAAACAATACCTTCCTTCGGCTTCACAGCCTCTTCAGATTGAAGCGATCTCACTACCAATTGTTTCGTCGTTTGTCACTGTCGTCCATTGACTAATCCGGCTGCCATCGTCCGTCGGAAAAGCCCTGAATTTTACACAATCTTCTGCTCGTCTATTTTGGCAAAGTATTGTATCTAGATACTCTTCCGTCTATCTGTGTTTAGTCTAAGACCAAAATGTGTGGGTTTGTTTTATATCAAAGTGATGTGCGGTGACGTCAGGGTGTTTCTATAAAAAAAAGTATCTATCCCTCTAAAAACTGCCAAAAAACAAATCAAATGTGCTTTGAGTCTCAGATGGAAAACTCTCTGTGAATAGTGCGCGAATCCAATAAAAAAAAAAAGACAAAAATAAATAACGACGTCGAAGGGAAAAGTTGATTTTCTGCGTCGGCGGCGGGAGAAAAGAAAAACAAACCAAATCGTGTTCTCGGTGGTTGTAGTTCATAGTTGCTTCACTCGATTAATAGATCTAAATTGTTGCAAAATCTCAACTCCAGATAGTGTGTGGCAAGCGTTATTCACAGGAGGAGGAGGCAGCACTCAAAAATGTCTTTAAAGGTAAGTTTTTCAAATCGTCCCAAGTTTCAAGTATGATTAATTACAATATAAGATATGGATTTTGAACAATTTCGATGATAGATCGCATTCTTGGGCGACAGATACTGAATTGATCACGTTGACATGTTTCATTCTTATCTGAGCAAAAGAATGCAGATAGAAATGCTAAGGTGTTATCTAAGAGAAAAATAAAATAGAAATGTGCAAAGTATCTACCCAAACAAAGTGTCTACTTCAAAACAATGTTTAAGCTTTCTTCCAAGTTAAATTCAAAGCTTGCCCTACACTTGAAGCGTGTGATTGATGGTTACGATCAAAGGCCGAATTTATGATCTTGTTGAATTAATTTAATTGTGCAAACTAAATTGACGCTTTCAGCTCAAGTGGGGGCGATTTTTTGGCAAGTGGTGGATACATAACAATATTTCACACTTTGAGTAATTTAAATTGTTTATGCACAGCTTGTGGTGGACGGCGGTATGTCGGACTATGACGTTGACACTTGTTTATAAATTTTTCAAAGTGATAATTAAAAGCTTAAGATTTATGTGAATAAATAAAATCAAGGTGATCAGAGCTGAAGTATACACTACCGTCCATAAGTTTAAGACCACCTATTGTATCTATTTTTTGCACCAAGATATACATACGTAGGTTAGGTTAGGTTAACAGGGGTTAGCTGCAACTAATGAGCGCAGCCTGCACTCGGATCTCAAACGGATCCATTGTGCTCTCCTGTCGTGGAGTTTCCTGGTTGAAGAACTGCAAAGAATGGAAAGAAACAAAATAGCTAGAGTTCTGTGTCAGTGGAACGGCCTCCTCTGAACCATCCTGAAGAAGTTATAAATTTCATGATGGTGGTTAGGTTAGGTTAGGTAGATGGGTGCCTTGTCACAAGGAGTCACTGCTCACTCAGACCAACAGTACGGGTCCATTGTGCCCAATCATTTAACCCTGGAAACGCTGTAAAGAAAATCCGCCGTTAGAACCACACAGAAAGTGATATGAATCTCAGGAGGTCCGCTAGCTCAACACTACCCAAGTCCTCCAGCTCCGAGAAGAAGTAACTACCAAGAGTCCTCATTCTTCTGACGGATAGGGCAGGACAGTCACACAACAGGTGACGAACAGATTCAATTTCTTCTTCGTCCCTGCAGCTTCTGCAATAGTCATTATGCAGCACACCGAGTCGTTCCGCGTGAACGCCAATGGCACAATGTCCGGTAATTGTGCCAGAAATGACCCGTGCGTTATAACGACTAAGTTTTACCAGAGAGGTTGTTCTCTTCTTGCTGTAGGCCGGCCATAGCGCATGTTTCCAGATGAACCCATCGTCTGTTTGCTCGACTGCTTCATCCTCTATTTTTTTCCGCAAGGAGCTGATCGGGATTGCTATAGAGGGGAGGGCCCGCGATAAGTGCAGCGCCGGCCCTTTCCTAGCAAGCTCGTCAGCCCTTTCGTTACCTTCGATATCCATATGCCCTGGTACCCAGCAGAGGGTCACCTCATTGGCTCTGGATATCTCGTTTAAGAGTGATTTACAGCTTCTCACGAGCCTCGACCTAACTACGACAGAGTCCAGAGCCTTAACGGCTGCCTGGCTGTCTATATAGACAGTGATCGTTTTGCCAACGATATTGCTCTCGCGTATAATTTCCGCAGCCTGTATAATGGCTGCGACCTCGGCCTGGAAGACGCTGCAGTCGTCGTTTATTCTAAAGGAGCGGTTTATTCCTAGGGCCTCACAATAAACTCCGGCTCCCGTGCCAACGTCCATCTTAGAACCATCGGTATAGAGAGCCAACTCCATTTTCTTCATGGTTCTAGGATACTTCCAGTATATTCTATCGGGAATTCTTGTAGCGAATCTCCTTTCGAATGCTAGCGTCGGATTCATGTGATCAGTTCCCGTCAATCCGCTGGTTATCCCCCATCGGGACAGAATGGAGGCATGGCCGTAAAGGCTTGATGACCACAACCGGCCTTCTCTCAGTCTTACAGCGGTTTTAGCAAGCGGAATGAAACTAAGCATGGTTTCCATTGCCGCCGTTGGTGTTGTTCTTATTGATCCCATGACACCGATGTACGCCGCCCTCTGGATTTTGGTGAGGTTTGAAAGCAGGTATTGGCTCTCAAGTGCTATCCACCATACTAGTGAGGCATATGTGAGAATGGGTCTTACAACCGCCGTGTATATCCAGTACACCACAGCTGGTTTGAAGCCCCACGAATTGCTGAAAGCCTTTTTGCAGGAGTAGAAAGCTACGCTTGCTTTTTTAACGCGTTCGGCAATATTTTTCTTCCAGTTAAGTTTGGAATCTAAAACTACGCCCAGATACCGAGCTGAACTTGAGATACTTAGTTCAGTGCCACCAATATTTGGGGGTCTGAAGGTAGGGATTGATCTCCTCTTAGTGAAGAGAACTACCTCCGTCTTTGAAGGATTCACTGCCAGCCCTTTGCTGTTGACCCAGTTGTCCACTAGTTGTAGCGCGAAATTGAGCCTTTCACTTAGGACTGGAGGAAATTTTCCCGAAACCAGGATAACGACATCGTCCGCATAGGCCGTCACGTTGAAGCCGTTTTCCTTCAGTGCTACCAAGATCTCATCCACCACAAGGAGCCATATTAGCGGGGACAAGACTCCACCTTGGGGTGTTCCTCTGCAGACCCTTCTCCGGATGGTTACATCTCCTTGCGTTGAAGATATTATCCTTGATTGAAGCATCTGCGCAATCCAGTTGCAGAGGCCGGTGCTGACATGTGCTCTGTACAGACTGCTCAGGATTGCGTTAGAGCTTACGTTGTTGAACGCTCCTTCAATGTCCAGAAACGCCCCAAGAGTGAACTCCTTGAAGTGGAGGGATCTTTCTATGCTCGATACGACCCGGTGGAGGGCCGTGTCTACCGATCTGCCGCAGATGTACGCGTGTTGTGATTTAGATAGGTAATCATCGCCGATCACACCTCTTATATATACATCTATCAAACGTTCCAAAGTTTTCAGCAAAAAGGACGATAGACTGATAGGTCTCAGGTCTTTTGCGTTTGTATGGCTCGCTTTTCCCGCTTTGGGAATGAAAACAACGCGCACCTCCCGCCATGCTTAGGAACATAACCTAGCTTAAGGCATCCTGTGAAGATACGTTTGAGCCATGGAATAGCAATATCCACTGACTCTTGCAGCATCACAGGTCGAATGTTATCCATTCCTGGGGCCTTATATGGAGCAAATAATTTAATTGCATACGCTATCTTGTCATCATCTATTATATAACCCACCCCTTCCGCACTTATTCCCGATGTCGTCACTGGAATGGTTAGATCATCTCCAGAGATTGATGTACATCCAGGAAAGTGAGTACTCAGTAGCATATCCAGCGTTTCCTCGTGTGATTCTGCCCAGGTGCTATCGCTTTTCCTGATATTGGATTCCGGCGTTGGTGTCTTGGCCAGGACCTTCCTTAGGCGGGACGCTTCGTTTGTTGATTCTATAGATACGCAAAAAGATCTCCAAGAGTTCTTCTTTGCGAACCTAATCTCTTTCTTGAGGAGCTTCACGCTTTCTTTATATGTGGACCACTCGACGACCCCCTCCTTAGCGAGGTTCCACCCTACTCTTAAATACGAATGTGTTCCGCTATTTTATCGTTCCACCATGGTGGACGCCTTTTACCGCTAAGCGCGTAAGGCAACCAGTCAATGCATCGACTGCATTGTCAACTGCTTCAGTCGAGTCGAGGTCCTCAGTGAGGTGATACACTGATTTCCTCAGTTCTCTCTTGAATTTTGACCAGTTGGCCCTACGCGGATTTCTGAAAGTCCCACTGCCATGAGTAGTAAGTTGTAGCTTGAAGAGTATCCAACAGTGGTCAGATAGTGACGCCTTGTTGGAGACTCTCCAGTTAACAACTTCAACAGAGCTCTGGCCAGAAATAAAAGTTATATCCAAGACTTCCCTTCTATTAGACGTTACAAAGGTGGGGTCATTGCCTCTATTACAAATAACAAGATTGGTTTCAAGAATATAATTAAACAAAACTTCGCCTCTAGCATTGATGTCGGTGCTACCCCACAGAGTATGGTGGGCGTTGGTATCACATCCCATGACTAAGTTTTTCTCACCTTTTTGAGACGCTAATATGAGCGACCTCAGATTTTCCGAGGGGACATTGATGCCGTCATCGTAGGGTAGGTACGCAGACGCCACCGTGCAGTTTCCATTCACCCCGCTCACGTTTACCACTGTCAAGTCGCCGGAGCTGAAATGAGATAACATTAGTATGTTTAAACTCTTTTTGGCCACGATACACGTCCTAACCTTGCCAGCGTCGCTTCTATAATATACATTATAGTTTTTTGACCCTAATCCCATTACGCGATTGTTATGAATCCACGGTTCCTGGATTAGGGCTTCAAGTTGTCGGAGGCGACCACACTATGATGAAGATTGATTTGCACTACCTGCATCGGTTGTCGCAATCTCAACTTCCATAGCCTCAGTCGCCCCATCGTTCTCCGTACGTTGAGTCCGCTTTAGGAGCTTTAGAGTTACCTCTCCCGCTCCATAGCACAACCTCAACTGCTTGTCTGCCAGAAGTGAGGCCGGGGGTTCATTCATAAGAATGATGAATCCCTTGGTCCCATTCTTCGCCTCTTCCTCCCCGACGACCTCCCAGCCCTTCATATCAGTAGAAGGGTTCTGGGCTTTTAGGAAGCCGAGGATCTCCACACCCCAGTCAGGAACACAGAGCCTTCCCTTGGGCATGGTGGGTATCTCCCCTGGGGGTACCGCTCGCAATGCAGCCCCCTCCCAGAGTTTAAAACCGCGAACCGTGGCCTTCACGAAGTCAAGCGATAACTGATCCTTGTAGTCTATCATAATGACCCCACGATGCCACTTCGCTCTCCCGAATGTGGGTGCAGTTCCGCCGGTATTCTTTCGAATACGGTCGAAGATTGCTCCAGCTAAGGCCTTCTCAATCATCTGACCGCATTCTTGGGAATACTGGCCACTAGGTTTTCCGAAATCCACCACAGCTAGCTGCAGTGAACTTCGAATCGCCCCGCTGAAGAGCATCCCCGTATCAGCCTTCGACCTTTTGGGGGGAATTTTTGTGTCCTCCGAAGACCTAAGCCTCTTTAACACAAACTCCTCCCGCCTGGTCTCGGCCATCCTACGACGATGTTCAGCGGCCCTCGAGGTTTCTGGCTGAGCCCCAGCAGGACCTGCCTTAGCGGCAGCGGTCTTGCTGGTTTTCATATTTGTGGTTGCTTCTTTCCCGCCAAGGTTTGCCTTAGGGGCAGCGACCTTACGGCTGGCCTTGGTTTCAGCAACGCTCTGTTTAGGCGCAGGCCTCGTCAGAGCGTCCTTTGCTATTGTATCAATAGCCCAGGCCAGGGAGTTCTTTTCCTTCTCAGAGAGGGAAGAGGGATCTTTTGCGTCGAGCACCGACTTGACATGCGTCGCTCTACGGAACAACCGCCGTCTTATCTGGCCTGGAGAGACCTTCTTCCCCCCCTTTGGTTTCCGGGGACTCTCGGATGGATCTGCTAAAAGCCGCTCCTCCATCTCCATAGAGATCTCCTCATCCGAGCTAGCTGCCGATGGTGGCTGCAGCTCGGCCAGTACCGGTACGCCCACGGGTAGCGTGTCAGCTTCCGGACTGGTGTCTGTTGTTGTTGTTGTTGTTTTGTTGTTTTTATTTTTTTTGGTTCATTTTTGTTCCCACGAGTAAGGTCGGAAATTGTAGTTCGCCCCGCCAGAGCCGCCATGCCGGGGTAAGGCATTCACTATACACAGACCTCGCCAGGGCATCTGTGAGAGCTCGTTAGTGGTTGGTTTTATGTATCCCCCCAACCTTTCATCTTTCGGCACGGTTTTAAAAACGCTCACACCACCGGTAGAATTAGGGAGACTATCTCTTGGTTTTTTGGACCTCAGGTAGTCTAGGAGTCCGACACTCGCCGACACTTCTCCGCAGAAAACCTTCAGCCCTACTTAAGCTCCAGCACCGCGACAAGGTGCATAGTCATCGCTGATGGTGGTTGGTTGCTTTTCAGACAGGTCGCACAGGTGGTTGAAGAAATACCGTCTAAGGGCTGTTTTCCTGGCACTGCAGAGACTAGGGCATTTGCAGAGGAAGTGTTCCGTGTCCTTTGCAGAGTTCATCTGTACTTAGCCTACTAGTGGGCCGCCAATAGGTTGTGGCAGGTAATGATACCTACGAGAAGCGCCAAGTTTTGTCTATTTGGAGTGAGAATGAGCTTGGTTTTCATCTTGTCACGTTTTGTCCAGATGCTTCTGGAGACACGCCATGAAGGGAGAAGCTCTCCATCTTTCTTCTGCTTGTCGTTTGAAGTCAAGTGCTATATTTGATTTTACAAGTATTAGGGGAGGTAGGACTGAGCTTTGGACGATTAACAGGTCTTGTTCTGATCCCTTTCTTGCCAGTTCGTCCGCTATCTCGTTACCTGGAATTCCTTTGTGTCCTGGGACCCACCAGAGTGTTACTTGGTGGCTTCGGATAAGCATGTCAAGCTCCTCGCGGCAGCGTTTTATTGGCTTTGATTTTATAACCGTGAATGAGATGGCCTTTATAGTAACAAGTTTCGTAGATAGTTCTCGTGCCGCCTCTGCTATCGCTAGAACTTCTGTCTGGAATACACTACTGTGGTTCGGAAGCCTTAGTGATATTGCAATATCAGGTTCCGCTGAGTAGATACCCGAACCCACTCCTTCGTTTATTTTGGAACCGTCAGTGAAGACTAAAATACTATGCGGGTTAATGGCCCAACGTCTTCCCAGTATTCCCTTGATGGGATGACCGTTTTGATGTTTTGGCTGAAGTTGGCGGATGGCGGAAGATAGTCTGTGGTGGTGTCTAGGTGAGCCCATCTTGAGATGCTACGGTGACCCGTGTGGCCCTTTCTCCATAGGTTGGATTCTTTTAGGCGTAGGGCACTCATCGCGGCTGATTTCTTAACAAATAAGTCTAGTGGAATCAGTGCGAGAATTGTTTCAAGTGGTGCTGCGGTCGGGGTGGTTCTAATGGCGCCTGCGGTTGCTATGCAGGCAAGTCTCTGGATTTTAGTCAACTGTTTGAGATGCGTATTTTTCTCTGCTATTGCCCACCAGACAATGCACCCATATGTAAAAATGGGTCTGACTATGGCCGTGTACATCCAATGAATGATGGCAGGTTTGGGTCCCCATTTTTTACCAAAAATTCTGCTGCAAGCATAGAACGCAATGTGCGCTTTCTTTATTCTATCATTTGTGTTATCTCTCCAGCTCAGTTTGCGGTCAAGCATGCACCCAAGATACCGTGCTTAGTCCGAGACATGGAGTTGAGTGTCACCGAATCGTAGGGGTCCAAAAGCTGGGATTATTCTTTAACATATACATACATATCCTAAAGAAAGCATTTTGTACTCACTGTGCCCGAGATACAAACCATTTAGATTTCAGATGATTTAATGACGTTTGCGATGTCGTTTATCAGTCTGTTCGACAACTCTTCTAAATCCATAAAAAAGAATTGTCCAAGGAACATATTTCTCAAATGATAGAGGCCTGGGCAGTAGCAATGAAAGTAGGTGGTATCTTCCTGAACCTCCTCGTCACCGCAGCCTCTACAAAGGTCTTCGTTCGTCACACGTAGTTTTTCATATGGTATCGCATAGTGTTATGCCCCATAATGACATCTATTAGAGTAGAGGGGGATTTTCTATCTCTCTGCATGAGTCTATTGGTTCTTGCTTTGTCGAATGCAGGCCATAGCTTCCCCGTGGTGACACAAGTACCTAAAGAGGTCCACCTGTTGTTTGCCTCCATTAGGACTTTGTTCCCTGCTTCGAGTTCGAGTGTGCAAGGCGGGATGTACACTGAGGGGTCGGATTTGTCCTAGTCTAGTACTGAGCCTCCTCTAGCCAGTTCGTCGGCTTTCTCATTCCCTGGTCCAGAACCCAGCAGAATCATTCAATCGACTCTCGGCAACAGCAGCTCCACCATATCTGTTGTTAGAGGAACTCCTCAAGTTGGTGTCTTATCTCCTCTTCTATTGCTTATGGTCATCAACAAAATCTTGTGTAGATTTGACAGGGATGGATTACCACGTCATCCGCATGGCGACAACCTTAAGTCGCGTATGCGGATGACGTTGTAATACTGGTATAGGGGATGTTTCCATCCGTAATCAGTGAGATTATGGAAGGTGCCTTGGACAAGATTAGCTCATGGGCCACCTTCTTTTTGCTCGGCCCATCCCATCGCACTTCCTGGATGGCGGTAATATCTGCTTTATAGCAGTCTAGGGCCTCTGCTAGTTGTTCGGCTGCACGTGGTCTGTAAAGGGACAGAACATTCCACGTACAGATCCGAAGGTCGTTGTCTTTATTTCGTTTGCTGGGGTCGTCATTAGTTGAGTCGTCGTTATCCGAGGCTTTTGGATGTTTCGGAATCATAAGTTTTTTACGTGGTAGGGAAGTTACCGCGACGGCACTAGCCCCAACCTGGAGGGCCAGTTCCTTAATTATTCCCCTAGGACGAGGGGCCGGGTACACCGGTGCCAGTGGTCCACTACGAGAGTATGAGCGCTGCCGCCACCATCTCTATTCCAAGGTCCTGACCAACATTGGAAATTCCTTACTGACCTGTGATCCGAATACGTCGAAGCAGCTCGCTCAAGGTATTAACTAAGTTCAACCTAACTGGAGCTATAGACGCAACCGTTGACTCCGTCTAGGGAATTCGTCCGCCTAGAACAGAAAGAAGTGCTCTAGTGAGAAAACACTCTTCCCCCCCTCTCTCATTTGCTGCCGCTAAGAATTCGCCAAACGGGGTTGGTTACCCATTGCTTGGATTAAGGTACTAGGCACCCGGCTGTCACCGCGTGGAGGTTGAGAGTAGGAGTTGGTAGGCCCCAGCTAAGTGAAAACGCTTGTGTTTTCATATGATCGCATGCACTACCATTTGACCAGCCTTCCCGAGTCTTCAGTTGCCGTCTTTCTGCACCGCCACGGTCCTTTTTACGGTACGTGTTGTGTAGGGTCACCACTCCCATGAGGAAGAAGTACGAGAGAACGCTGAACATCAGCATCGGCCGTGATTTGGAGAATGGATGTGCATAGTCCCAGCCATGGGCGAGGAGCCAGGCTGCAGATTAGCAGCCCGGTGTTGATGAGGCGGAACTGTTCCTTGAGCTTGGACGATCCAGAAGGGCGTTCTTGACGGAGTGCTTCATAGCGGATCTGCTTCTCCTTCGGTTTTGTCTCCTTTTTGACTTTTGTTGACATTCTTAGTGAATATTCCTCTCGAATTTGAAGATTCGATTATTTGGTCTTTATAGCGGAAGTTCTCAAACGTGGATGCTGTTATTCGAAGATTCTCTTGGCTGGATAATTGTTGTCCATACGCTCGATGTAGTCGGGCCAATGTAGTCGACGTGTCTTATCTTTTTGGACTACATCCACATTTTGGTACAGCTCATAGAGTTCGAGGATAAATCTGCTCCTCCATTAGCCATCATCGCACACGGGACCTAATATCCGACGAATTATTTTTCTCTCGAAAGAGTTCAATATGAGCTCAGTTCTCTTATTTATCGTCCAGCACTCGACGCTATATATCAGGACTGGTAAGATTAGTGTTCTGTAGAGCATTCATTTAGTCAGTCGAGTTCGGAGTTTTGATCCCAGTTGTTTTGCTAAACTGAAGTAGCAGCGGTTTCAAGGGGCTATTCTTCGCCGAATATCTACGGAGGTTTTGTTTGTGAGATTCATATTAACTCCAAGGTCATATTAATATAATAATAATATTAATTAATATCATTCATATAAACTCCAAGGCACCTCGACATCTAATGATGTCTTTCTGTATTCTGCATAAAGATTCTGCACAAAAGATCTTTTTTAAGTCGCAGTACTCCAGACGTCCTTCCTCCCCCCTCTTTATGCATTATGCTAACGGAGTCGTCTGCTTTTGCCTTGTTGTAGTTTGGCCAAATCTTTCTAGATATGACACAGCTTGTCAGCCAGTCCATCTGAGATTGACTTTTACAAGAAAGTTCGATGAGATTTTTGCCTTGACTGTTCCCAGCAGAATGTGGACTAATTCTGCAAGTGAACAGTGCTGGACCAGTCCATTTCCATAAATGTTACTGTGCCATGAAAACCAAGATCAGGGCTACCTTAAACTGATCGTCTAGTCAGGGTGGCTCATTTAGGCATTCTTGTATTAGTCTCGATGATGTCATAACCGAGGCAATGGCTTTGGTAGCAGCTTGACTATCAATGAATTTGAAAATCTTTTTTCTTGGCGTTATATGATCTGGCGACAGGTTTCGCGTAGAGCGAGTAATTCCACCCGGAAGACACTAGCAGTGTCTGAAAGTCAAGATTGTGATATGCTTATAGATTCAGACCTGCACCGACTCTACAGTCCATTTTTGAGTGTTTTGTATGAGTATCTTCATTTTTGGCAGCAAATCGACAACAATGTCGCTGCCATGGTGCATCCACATCATCTGTATCCTTAGATACTTCGCTTGTGCAGATTATAGGGAGAAAGAGAGATCCCTTCGACTGCTACCACTTTGTCATCACTCCAAGATTGGTCACTATAAACCTTGTCATCATAGCCTTCTATTCCATCGTCCTTGCATCATCGTTCCTTTAAAGTCTTCATTAGAATCATTCGTCCGTAATGATCAGAATAGTTAACTTCCTAGATTTCTTCTTGAGATAACGTCCAGCTATTGATTTTTCTTTATGGGCTCATTACCACTCTTTCTGCTGCAGTATATGTCAGTGGGCGTCTCTTCAACCTCCTTTCTTACTTCTACATATGATCTCTTTTGCAATACCGTGGGTAATTGATGTAGTTTTTCCTTCTTATTCGCTTCGATGATTGTGGAAATGTGGCTTTCAACGGTGAGGTTACCCGCCTCCAACCAATTCATCTTTTTTTCGATTTTATTGCCGACTTTCTAGTTAGTTTCAGAACGTTTGAGTAGGTTGTACATAGACTGGCTTCAGTATCTATACTGTAGTATAATCTTTGAAAATTTCGAATTCACCTACATACATTAATTTGATATTTACTCCTTAATACTCCTTCTTAACCAGCATTCGAATTGACTTCTTTTCGATTTATATGTGCGCAGCTCTTTTTATCAATTATACGTATTTCCACGCAACCATCATTTGATTCGATCTCTCTTTGATCTTAACTTCGTTGTCCGCGGGATGGAACGGTAATTTGCGGGGTTAGTTCTTAAGATTCTGTTCAGTGGACGGGGGTTAGAGGGAAGTGCACCTTCACGGGGGCCAAACGATCCTTTTTTGTGGAACATGTTAACTCTTTATCTTTCGGTGGGTCCAGTAGCGAACCAACCTGAGCTCTTTATAAATCGTATCGTGTTCCTTAGTGGAACTTGCACAAGATCACTTAGTTCCCGAAAAAACTTGTAACCCATTTGGTGCAGACGGCGGTTTTGTAGATTTGGGCAGTTACACAGCAAGTGTTTGATACTTTTTATCTCTTCTGCGTCTTGACAGGTCCTACAGTGGTCGGGTGAGTTGACGCCTAGTCTTACGGTCATTTCCCCTATCGCACAGTGTCCTGTAAGTGCATCTATCTAGAAACGGACTCTTTTTTTATTCATTGTCAGCAATACCGGCCATAGACCGATGGATGATACAGTCGCTCTGGTAATCCATGCGGAGTTGATCAGCTCTCTTGTTTTAAGGTCGAATTTTCTTTTTAGTACTCTAATAAGAACTTCTACTGATATCTGGGTATGTTCTATATCTAATGCTGTCCTTTATGGCTGGCTTATCTGCTATTTCATTCCCTTCCATTCCATATTGCTATGTCCGGAACCCAGCAGAGAGTTACTTCATGGCTATTGCATATATTGTTCAGTGAATTTCGGTATCTGAAAACTGCGAGGATTATTATTATTATTTGTATAGGGTTATTTTGCACTGGTCTATTGTGCCCCCTGCTAATACCTTGGAGAGGTTTGTTCCCTCGTTAGAGTTTCCCTCGCATTGCAATTCCTTCGGAATTGTGTTTGAAGGTCATACACTCTTACTTCGCCTTGGCGAGAATAGTTCACCATTGAGCTCTCTCTCCAAACCAGTTTCTTTTACGAATCTGAGAATGAGTGGGTCCATGGTTGGCATATCCTCTTCTGATATTTGGTATTTGCCTTTTGTGGGTCGGTGCCCCACAAGATTCCAAAAGATGTTCCGGAGTCTAACTTGACTCATTGCAGAATCTGCAAAGGCTTTCATTCATTACGAGTATACCTAGTTTCCGTAAATGCTCGCTGAGTTTGCAGTGCCTGTTAGGATTCGTAGGTTATTCTTGCTAAGGCAGATACAGGCTTCGAATCTTTTCCGTTTGTAACATCCCAGTAGTTTCTTAGCTTGCCTCAGGCCAGTGGTGTTATTCCAGGTTCTTGCCCTGTCTTCTTTCTCCATTTTTCTGAATTCCTCGCGCATGGTGTGTTCTCCAATTCAGCAGAATGGTTCAGGTCCAATGAAGGGTTCTGCAGCCCCTTGTTTTGCCAAGGCGTCTGCTGCTTCGTTACCTTTTATCCCGACATGACCGGGTATCCACTAAACCGTAACGTTATTATTTCTGCCCAATTCATTAAGTTTGTATAGGCATTCCCACACAAGTTTTGACTTAATGACATAGGAGTCAAGTACGTTGATAGCTGCTTGTCTGTCTGACAGTATTGCTATGTCGCAGTTGCTGTATCTTCTCCCGAGATTGAGTTGGATGCATCTGTCTATAGCACATATTTCAGTTTGAAAGATGCTGGTACTCTTGCGCATGGGTTCTGAGTGCTTCGTCCTTGGCCCAAGTACGCCCGCCCCTGTGCCTCTTCAGTTCTCGAACCGTCTGTATACCACCTGCTTGTTACTTAACTTTGTACTTAAGTTTTTCCCAAAGTTAAATTTTCTGATACTGTCGTCCATGGGGACTGCCAGAAGGGGAAGTTTTTTGAGAAGTACATCATATTCTCTCGAACCAACGCATTTCTCCCTTCCAATACCTTCTTTTGCCATCCTTAGGATCGTCCGCTGTGCATTTTGCTCCACTACAAGATGGAGCGGTGTTAGCTCCAGGAGTACTTCCATGGCTGCAGTTGGACATGTTCGCATGGTCCCAATGATGCAGAGGCACACAAGTCTTTGCACTTTAGTGAGTGTCTCCCTCGTTGTGAGTAGACTAGTCCGCTTTGTGCATGCTATCGCTCCATAAGTGATCATTGGTCTCACAATGGCAATATACATCCATCTTAGAATGTTTGGACTAAACCCCCAAGACTTACCCGCTAGGCTTCTGCATATTATTAAAGCACGGGTAGCCTTTTTGGATATCTCCTCTGCGTGTTTCTTTCACCAGATAGTAATCTAGGAAGGATTGAGTTTCTTTCTGTGAATAGTCTGTGCTGCTCTTTCAATAGCGAATACTTCGAGACTTCGGCTCACAGAAAACTCCAGAACCAGTTCCTATATCAATTTTAAACCCGTCCGTGTAGAACTGAATGACCTGTTTCTTGGTTAATGTGTTGGAGTCCCACTCTTGTCTTTCGGGAATAAACGTGAAGTAATCCTTATAGAATGTAGGGTATGACATAGTCAGTTGTTCTGTCGAGATCTCTTCTAGTATATCTGCGAAGTATAAAACCATGTTCATAGGAGCTTTGCTTCCATGCAGCCGATTGTTTGAGGCTCTTGTGGAAGCTGTGAAAGTCCAAGGCAAGGTAGGGCTTTTCTTTACATCATTCTATAATACTTTCACTTGAACTTGAAAAATCGTTGGGCCCCGAGCGCCCGCGACTCTCCTCTCGTCATACTTCTTCTTCCTTTTTTTCTTCTTCCTTTTATCAGCGAGGCCATGATCCGAAAACTAGGGATCACAACCCTCCCACTTCACCGCATTTCTAATGATCCGCCTGTGGGGTTCGCCTCTCTCTCGTCATACTATTCGAGACAATAACACAATCTTGCCATCACCGAATCTCTGACGCTCTAGACTAGATGTTTGCCGAAGTTAGGATCCAGTAGGGACTCCGAAATGGAAAAAAACCGAATTTATCAAAAGTTCTCGTTATCCTTATTTTATTCTGATGGGGTTAATGGAAATTTTGACTGCCATCATCACTGCTGAACGGCTCGTTCTGCCTGATAGCGGAATATTGAGCATCCTTTTGAAGTGTTACTTCCATATCCTCAAAATGGCGAACCCCACAGGTGGATCAGTAGAAATGCGGTGAAGTGGGAGGGTTATGATCCCTTGTTTTCGGATTATAACATCGCCGAAATAGGAAGAAGAAGACTTCCATATCCTCAGCACCTCAGATTGCGATTCTACTACTATATTACCATTTTCATCCTTGCAGGCTTCTGACCTGGTTTTGAAGCCTTGGCATGTTCCTTTTTCCTTTTGGTAAACTTTCCGAACACCATTCCTGCAATGAAGTCTCTCAATCTTCTCGATGGAGTGCTTCTCATGTTCCTTTTTGTTCTTTCTGAGAGTTCGATGCTCGTCTTTTCTTCTCCGCAGCTTTTGTCCTTTTCGCAGCGCCGCATTATTCATAAAACCAGGGGTTTCGTTGTGGTGGCCGAGAGGAACCCTGTAAATCAGAGGCGGCATCTCTAATGGCTTTTTGGCAACGCTGCCACTGACCTTCCGCATTTACTGCTGCCCGCATAGGACTTAGATTGAGATTAAAAGAGACCCGATCGGCAAAGGCTCTGGCGGTCTCTTGTGATTGTAGCTGTCCAACGTCAAACTTTCTCACAGTATTTCGGTGGTTTCGTTCCGTTCTGGATAATGGCATTCGTACCTTGGCTATAACTAGGTAGTCATCTGAGTCCTCGTTGGTTTCTCGGAAAGTCTGGACACTCAGAATACCGGAAGAGCGTCTTGCATTAAATGTGTTCGATTTGGTTTTCGATCAAAAGAGATCCAAAACCTCTTGTGAATATCAAGACGTGTGCAGTACTAGCTACGACTACGTTTCGTCCAGTCACAAAGTCGACTAGCTGAAATCCGTTGTCGGATATGGTGTCGTACCACGATCACACTGCTAAAAATGTTCTCTTTTCCTAGCTTTGCGTTAAAATCGCCCAGGACAATTTTAACATCGTGGCTGTTCATTCATTGTTCGTACTTCTTGTCCAAGAACTGGTAAATATCATCCTTCGTCTCGTCAGCGTGAGCGCATATTATCCTTATTATGGCGAATTAAGCGTACGGAGTCATGAGGCGCTCGTTCACATGCCGGAAACTCAAGACTTCTTGCCTAAGTCTACATCCAATGACAAATCCGCACCCGAATAGACGCTGTCCTTGTTATCTGTAAATAGCAATCGCGGTAGTAGATGCCGCAGTTTTTCATCCACTTTTTGCCTGGCTCATCCCATCGTACTCTTGGATGGCGGTAATGTCTGCTTTGTAACAGTCCAGGACATCCGCAAGTTGTTTGGCTACACGTGGTTGCTAGAGGGACCTTACATTCCACGTGCAGGCACGAAGATCGTTGTACTTCATACGTTTACAAGAGTCATCAACAGTATGAACATCAAGGCTGTTAGTTGCTTCGTAATGACTCCTCTAAGAGCAGAGGGGGATTTTCTATCCATCTGCATAAGTCTATTGGTTCTTGTTCTGTCGAGTGTACGCCGTTTCTTCCTCGTGG
The DNA here is from genome assembly GCA_945910035.1 of Brachypalpus laphriformis. Lineage (NCBI taxonomy): Eukaryota > Metazoa > Arthropoda > Insecta > Diptera > Syrphidae > Brachypalpus > Brachypalpus laphriformis. Next base: position 152,485,380 of record OX246753.1, read on the forward strand.
TGATACAAGTATCTAGAGAGGTCCACCTATTGTTCGCCTCCGTTAGAGCTCTGTTCTCTGCTTCGAGTTTTAGTGTGCAAGGTGGGATGTACACTGAGGGGTCGGATTGGTCCGAGTTTCGTTCTCATTCCCTGGTATGCCCTCATGCCCAGGGACCCAGCAGAGCTTTACCTTGAGCTTTGTTCCAAGAACCTTGAGCTCTTCTCTAAAACACTTCATAAGCTTCGATTTTTGAAGCAGATATTGTTTTCATCGCTGCCTGGCTGTCGATGAAAAAGGTGATATCCTCCCGTGGTATTGCCCTCATCGCGGGCTGCTATTATCACTGCTAGGACATCTATCTGGAAAACGCTCCTGTAGTTCAGAAGCCAAACTAACAAGGAGGATATCAATCGAGAAGATGCATGCGCCTTCACCTATTTCCATTTCGGATCCATCGGTGTATATAGCTATGGATCGCTCGTTAGGTGTTCAGTCGTTTTTTTATCTGCTTGGATAGGTGCTTAAAAATGATTTAATGATCTCGTGAAGTCTAGGTATGGCATAATGTAGTCTGTACTAGATATATTGCTTAGATATCTCTGTATGATCGTAGTATGACACATCGCATTTGGTCTCCAGCTATTTGCTTGGCTCAATCTTACGGCACTAATAGCCGCCGATTCTTTTATAAAGATGTCTAGCGGAAGCAGGATGAGAATGGCTTCGACTCCTGCTGTAGGTATCATTCTCATTGCATTGGTAGTCCTAATGCACGCAACCTTTGTGATAGCAGTTAGGTTGTTAGTTCTGCTGGGGGGTCTTATGGTTAGTATGGGCTTTACTATAGCTGTATACACTCATAGGCTGATTTTGGGGTTTGGTCCACAAGTTTTCCCGAATATTCTGTTATACAAGGCGAACCCCACAGGCGGATCAGTAGAAATGCGGTGAAGTGTGAGGGTTATGACCCCTTGTTTTCGGATCACAACCTCGCTGATAAAAGGAAGAAGAAGATTCTGTTACACAAGTAGAAAGCTATCTTGGCGTTTTTGACTCTATCGTTAATGTTCAGTCTCCAGTTCAGTTTCCTTTCGAACACCAGGCTGATGTACCTCGCACTTGAGATACTTAGGAGCATACGCCTTACAGAAGGTGTAACGAATTGTGGAATTATCCTTTTGTTAGTAAATAGTACTCACTCTGTTCTTTTCGAATCTAACCAGAGACGACGCAGTAGAAGACCCCCTCGCCGTAGGTGGCTTGCACAAGTTCAATGGGACCTCGACCAACTTGGAGTGCGCAACTAGAGGAAATTAGCTAAGGACCGAGCTAAATGAAGAGGCTTGTTGGTTGAGGCCCAGGTTCACCCCGAACTTTAGCGCCAACTAAGTAAGTAAATCCGTTCTCTGGCGATTTTTTAGCGCCCCTTTAATTTGCTCGCTCAGGGTCGGCATAGTTAGAAAATCGCTCCTGAACAGCGTAGTACTCTGCTGAATTGCTTTGCAAAATCTTCACATTTCAGGCATTTTTGTATGGGAGTGATTGATTGGTTAGTTAGGATCGGCTTTCAATGAGGATGCACTTAGACAAGAGATAGGTCCATTGTACTGCCGATGTTTAAGGTGCATGGGTCACCCTCTTACTCTACGAACCATTTGCTTCGTTGTATGAAGGAGTTGATTTTAGACATGCGGGCGTTGCCGAGATCGTTTAGATCATTGAAAGATTATTCACCCAGGGTGGCCTTCTTAATGTTGGCGATGGCAGGACAAGTGCATAGGAGGTTATTGGTGGTCTCTTCTTCCTCTTCATGCCTACAGCTTCTGCAGAAGTCATTGTAGGGGATGGCTAGTCTTGGGCATGTCGTCCTATGACATAGTGTCCATTTAGAACGTTTGTTATTTTGAAGAGGGTTCCTCTCCTGTGTTTCAAGAGTCCGATGGACCAAGATTTGTTAAGTGTTGGCCAAAGTTGTCTGGCGGTGTTGCATTGGCCTAGATATTGCCTTCGGTGATTGTCCACCTTCTCCGCGTCGGTTTGGATAAGGTACTTAACATAAGATGTTGGCGCCTCGTACCAGAGGAGGCTTGTTAAGCCAGCTCATCAGCTGCACAATTCCCCGGTATGTCACAGTGACCTGGTATCCAGAAAAGGGTGATGTTGTACTGACCAACTATCTCGTTAAGATATACGCGGCAGTCTTTCACTGCCTTAGATCTCGTAGTGATGGATGTGAGGGATTTGATGGCTGCCTGATCATCGACGTAGATAGTAATATTCGGTGTTGATATTGTATTAGTTGCCAGCCAGTCAGCGGCTTGGCGAATGGCGGTAACTTCGACTTGAAAAACGCTGCAATGGTTTGGAAGGTTAAAAGAGAGGTGTACGTCCAGGTCTTCTGAGAAGATTTCGGCACCGACACTACCATTCGTTTTTGGACAGCTATTCGTTGTATAGAATATAGCGTTGCGCCCACTCAGTTTTGTCCGGTATTGAGTGCATGTAGCTTCTGTTGAAGTCATATTCAGTGGTCAGGTAGTCAGTGAAATTGAGGAGATGACGGTGCATCGAAAGTATTTTGGCATATCTCGTCTATTTCTCCTTCCATTTATACAACAATTCTAGTTTTATATAATACCATGGAGTTACTGAACACTTCGTGCACATTTTCAAAAAGAAAAACCCAAAATTGACTGAGTTCGCATTCGGTACCATTACTTCAGCCTTCATGAACAGGTATTTGTACTCATTGACGGCATTATCCAAGAACCACCAACCTATGCTGCGTGCCACAAAGATCTGATAACAAAGTAACTCTTACGTTGAAGCTCAATGAATAAGAACAACCAGCCATGCAATAATAAACTCATCCATTTCAATCCATTCAACTGCGAAATGCATTGCAAAACGAAGGCAATTTCGGTTAACGAGTCCATTACCTCACTCCTCTGCACAGTGAAAGGGGGCTCCGCAGAGTGCCCATTGATTTAACAAAATGCACCTGATTACGCGTTCTCGAATCAATTACCACTTCATAACTCACATGTGCACATAACACACAGCCATCAACGCCGGCCACTCTCCTCAATGTGTGTAGCCTTGCTCCGAAAACCAAAACCTGCCGTAATTTCTCATAAAATATGTTTTTCAATTAAAAAAAAAAAAGTAATAATAAATTTATAGCACTGACGAGTGAATTGGGATATAAATAGTCACTTGAGCGTACGAGTATGTTGCAACAACAACCAGCTTCGGATCTCCCCGAGGCGAGGGTGTGCTGGAGAGACTACACACGATCCACCTGTGGAGGTTGAAAGTAAAAGCCTTAGCAGACGCGACCGGTGTCGCGTTGCATAATGGATGACATTTTGTCGGCGTCTCTGTTTCCAAATGCCACAACTTACCGCACCACCACCTCCACCTTATGGCATTCTAAGCAACTGCTTAGAGAGTTTGAGATACAAATTCACATTTCGGTTGAAGGAACGAACCCGTTTGCAAAAATAACGCGTGGAATAAATAAAACCGCGGATTTGTTTACTATTCCCGTTTCATGCGTCTGTCAACACATCACTGGCATCAACAAATATTTTTGTTTTTTACTTTCTCACGTAAATAACCATAATTAGCATTTAAGAGTAGGAAACAGAAAAAAATGCAAAAAAAACGAACTAGGTACGGGGAAATACAAGAAAAAAAATTTCAATTGTGCGGGGTGGGTGGGGGAAATTAAAATTAATTATCTCTCACTTAAGTTTTGTATCTTTTTTTCTTTTCTTTTTCTTTCATTTGGATGCAGAAGGAAACACCGTCGGATGTGCTTTTGCATTTGGCAGCGCTGCGGGGCGATGATATCACCTTGAGACGAGTTCTTGACAGTGGCAAGGTGCATGTCGACTGCAAAGACGAGGTAAGTGCAATGGGTTGGGTATGAACTATCTGGCAGCCAGAGATTCCTTTCCCCTAAGGGCTTCCTACTTTGTGCAATTTTCAGAAATTACGACCGACTTATTAATTATACAGAAGCAAAAGCGGAAGCGGAACCTGTTTATTTAGTGAAGAAAATGAAATTAATGCTAAGAATGCAATTAGTTTGGTATCGTGATGAGGGTCATTTAGAGATTCTTATGTTCTTTCTATCTAGACAGATGAATAGATGTAGACGACTGTAAGGAAGGTTGTACAGTAGGGATTTGAAGTGATAGAAAGATAGATATACTCGTAGATTAGCCGTCATCCGAAAGGAAAGATAGATTTCATATAATTAAATCAAAATATTATGTGTAGTGAAATAGCAAAACTGATAAAAGTTGATTTAAAAATATTTGTTTATCATTTGCGTACGATACTTCAAAGGCGATTTTACGTAGTTAACCAGAGTAGATCAACTGTAAGATCGCCAGCCGTTAAATAAATTTGTTTCCAGTGCGAGCGTTTAATGGAATTGAGGATTTTTTTCTAACAAGTTTGTGGCCACGCCCATATGCCGTGTAGGCACTGCAACCAGAAAGATCTATTCTGCCAGAAGCCAACTTTTAGGACAACAGTACTTCTACTCCCCTGATGAAAGCGATAATTACGTTTGCGGATGAGTTCTTTAGGTTTGTTGGAGATATGATCTCCTTAAGGAAAAAGCTTCTCCCAATTCTGCACTATCTAGCTAGCAGATCTGCAGTTTCGTTACCGCCAACGCCTACATTACCCGGTACCCACCACAATTTTACTTAATTTTTATTTTTTTTTTTTTATTTTATTAAAATGTTTTCACTTACTGCGGGCGTTGAAAGAAATAGATAGAGAGAGAGAGAGATAGATTTGGTGTAGTTGTTTGAAGCTCAGTTGTTTATGCTTCAAAAAGAATAACAGCATCTTTTGGAAGTAGCACCGTCAAACGACATTCACATCGAGGCACCCGTCAAAGGGGTGTACTGTCTCCAGACACTATGGCATCTTGTGCTTAACGAAGCCCTTCTAAAAATCTATCAAAAACTGGATGCAAAGTCATTGCCTACGCTGATGATGTCGCTATCCCAATAACAGGCAAATACCCCAGACGCTAGCCAATATCATGCAGTCTGCCCTCAATGAACTGCTTAGATGGACCGACAAATGCGGCTTTTCCGATAACCCGACGAAGACTGAGCTAGCTCTATTGACAAGAAAACATAAACTCCCTGACTTCACTCCACGCAAAATAAGAGGATCCACTCTCAAACTTTCAAATAGCGTTAGCTATTTAGACCTAAAGCTTGACCGCAAGCTAATTTGGAAAGAGAATGTCGTTGAACGTACCAGAAAATCGCTGGCTGCCCTATACATTTGCAAGAAAGCACTGGGCTCCACTTAGGGCCTACAACTGAGCATCATGCCCTGGCTATACACGTCGGTAATAAAACTGATTCTTATGTATGGAGTACTGGTATGGCGGCCCGTCGTGGAGAAGAAGTCCAACCTATCCATAATGGAAAAAACTCAGCGAGTAGCATGTCTTAGCATTACCGGTGCACTGAGAACATCTCCCACAGCGGCGCTCCAAATCATGCTCCATCTACTTCCGATCGCCATCGTCAGTAAACAATTGGCTATAAGCTCGGCAATAAGACTGAGAGCCTCCAAGCAGTGGAAGAAGCAACACACGGGACATGCCAAAATACTTTGATACACCTTCATCTCCCCATTTCCACCGGCCACCTGCCCACTGAATATGACTTCAACTTCTATAGGAGCTACATGAACTAAGTACCGGACAGTGCTGAGTGTACGTAACGCGATGTCCTATACAACGAATCGCTGTCAATTTTCACGGACGGGTCCAAAACTAAGGACGCTGTTGATGCCGGAATCTTCTCAGAAGACCTAGACATACACATTTCTTTTAACCTTCCAAACCATTGCAGCGTTTTTCAAGCCGAAGCTACCACCACTCTGGGTGAATACTTCTACAATGATATTAATGATCTCGGCAACACCTTCTTCTTCTTCTTCTTCTTCCTTTTATCAGCGAGGTTATGATCCGAAAACTAGGGATCATAACCCTCCCACTTCACCGCATTTCTACTGATCCGCCTGTGGGGTTCGCCTATTTGACCTCAGAAAATATCGGCAGGCCTGCCGATTTTGGATCACTCGGTTACTGAGGCCAATGAAATGCCGATGTCGTCGCATTTGTCTGATCCAGGCGTTTATAGGCCTGCCTTTCCTACATCGCGATGTCTTTGGAACGTGCATAGATATTGCCTTTTTTACAGGGTTCAAATGATCTCTTCTTTGAACGTGGCAATACCAGCTGAGCCGGTCGCGCTCTAATTTTCGTACGATGGTTTCCTTGATGTGAAAGCTTCCACGGATCTTCGAACTTCTTATTCGATCAAGCTTGGTCACTCCTGCTGTCATGCGAAGCATCTTCATCTCAGCTGCCGTTAATTTACTCTCATACTTTTTGTACATCGTCCAACATTGTGAACCGTATGTGAGCGCTGGACGTACAACTGCGGTGTAGAGCCTTCCTTTCAACTTAGGGGGCATTTTTCTGTCACAGAAGATAGCGGAATTTTCTCGCCACTTCATCCACCCTACGCTTACACGATGATTGATGTCGTCATCACAAGTTGCTTTGCTATTGATCATAGATCCCAGATATTTGAACTTTTCGCACTTGGGAAGCACTGTTCCATTCAAATAAATGTCTGGAATAGGCCTGAGTGGATCAGAGAACGGGCAGCACAAGTACTCTGTCTTTTTTGAACTAATGCGATACCCATTTCCCTCCAAAACGTCCACCCACACATCAAGTGCTCGTTGCAGGGATGTAGGATCCTCACTTATGATGGCTCCATCGTCAGCAAAGAATAACTGATGTACCTTGGGGTCCATCACTTTACCTTCAAGCAGATAATCAAGGACTGTAATAAAGAGCAAAGGACTTAAAACGCTTCCCTGGTGCACCCCGACTTTGATTCGGAACTCTTCGGTTACTCCAGCGGGGCATCTTACTTTTGTCTTTGCTCCTTCGTACATGTCCAGAATTATCTGTACATAGGTTTCTGGAACCCCTCGATGTCTTAGCGCCACCCATATCAGATCTCGTGGTTGTCTGTCGAATGCCTTTTCAAAGTCAACCAATACAATATGCAAATCCCTTAAGGAATCACGATGTTTTTCCATTAAGATCCTTATACTTTGGATTGCATCTGTGGTTGATTTACCCGAGACAAACCCGCACTGATCATCAGATAGCCGTATTATTTTTCGCAGTCGGCCACCTAATACCCGCTCAACGATTTTCATGGTGTGTGACATCAGCTTGATCGAACGGTAGTTATCACAGTTTCGCGTATCACCCTTCCCTTTGTATACAGGGAGAAGGTAACTTTCCCTCCATTCATTCGGCATTGGATCACCTCTCACGAATTTGGAGATGAGAATTCTGAGCCATCTGAACCCGATGTCTCCCATCTTTTTCCAGAACTCAGAGGGTATCTCGTCTGGCCCAACCGCTTTTCGTTTTTTGGAGTATTTGACCGCCTCACTAACTTCTTCGACTGTAATGTCGGGTATTTGTTCACAGTTAGGGGTGGCTCTTGGAAAGTATAGCCGGGGAAACTGTTCATTCAAAAGCTCTTCACAATACTGCCGCCACCTCTGCAGAATTTTGTCGTCATCCACAAGAAGCTGGCCATGAGCATTGCTAATGAACTTTGGCGAACGAATCTCCTGAGCATTCTTCCTTCTTTGGGCGGCTATTTTGAAGATAGTGGCACTCTTGTTCATATTGTGTCTTCGCAGCTCCTGGATAGCCTGGTTTGCATCAGCAACCGGGGAAAATATTTTATCCAGCTCCCGATACAGGCCCTCCGTACTCTCTGCTTGAAGCTGAGCGCACTTCTTCTTCGCTTTTTTCTTGCAGCATCTGTATTCCATTTCGAGGCGAGCTTTTTCGTCACTATTATTAGAGGGGCACTTTGACCAAGCTTTGAAAGCCGCTTTCTTCTCATTTATCACTTTCTTAGCTTCATCACTCCACCACCATGTTTCTTTGGCGTGTTGATGGTGGCCTTTTGAAGCTCCTAGCAGTGATTTGGCCTTCTTTAAGCAAGTTCGCTGTAGGGAATCCCACATATTTTGTGCTCTGCACTCTTCATCCTCAGCTCCGTTGATGGTGTGAGAGAGGTAATTTTTCATTACGAAAACAAAAGCATCGCCTTTTTCTTTGTCCAGATTGTACCACTTGATTTTCTCAGAGACCCCTGTTTGTTTGCTTTTCTTTGGTGTTTTCATAAAAATTTCTGTTAGCAGGAGACGGTGTTGACGAGCGATTGCCTCTCCCAGGATCACTTTGCAATCTTTTACCCGAGGCTTCATGAAACTGGCTACCAAATGGTAGTCAATCTGAGTTTCATCTCCACCACTGCTGTAAGTGATCAGGTGTCGGCTTTGTTTGATGAACATGGTATTTAACACGATAAGACCGTGTGATTTGCACATGCTTAGGATGTCTTCACCAGGAAGGTTCCTGGTGCCATATCCTAGTCCTCCATGGCAGTCTTCATAGTCTTCGTTTGATTTCCCGACATGTCCATTCAAATCTCCTCCCACAAACAGAAATTCTTCCTTTGGGATGTTCTTAAGGAGATTGTGGAAATCTAGCCAAAATGCATCCTTATCTATCTGATTGCACCCATTGTGGGGAGCATATGCACTGACAATATTCCACACCTCTCCTTGTATTACTAGTTTGAGAGACATCAAACGGTCGCTGGACTTCGAAATGCTCAAGACGTTTCCAAGTAGCTCTGCCGCAAGGATGATACCGATTCCGTTCCTAGCCTTTTCCGTTCCGTAGTAGAACATCTTGTAATCTTTTGTCCTAACGTCCAAGAAACGCGCCCGATTCCCGGTGTTTTTCCATTTCGTCTCTTGGACACACAAGATGTCCACCCGCCTTCTATTCATCATCTCTTCCAGCTCGTAACTTCGACCGGTCATGCTTCCAACGTTCCAACTCGCGACCCTTAAATTGCGTCCAAACTGTTTCATTATGTTGCTAGCCCCCGGAATCCGTATAGCTCTGACCCGAACATTTCTGCTCGGTCCAGGATCAGTACCATGCACAGCAGTGGTAGTGCCTGGCGGGGTAGTGCCTTTCCTTTTTGCAACTATTATCATAATGATACAGTTTTGCAATACAATTTTTGCACCATATTGCGATGGTGTTTGTTGTTTGACACGTGCATGCTCCTGTTTTAGTATTGTTTGATCTTTCTTTTATGACACCGGTGATCTCCAGTCGTGTCAACCCACGGACTCGCATGCACACTTGTGGGAGGGTTTTTATGGTAGTATATGTGTCGCTAGGCTCACTTGGGTGTTATATTGCCTAGATCTGATTTGTCCCCTTAGTCGCCTTTTACGACAAGCGCTAGTTGTTGGGGGGCGCTGCAGTGATATTCTTAACCCGTCCCTGCACGGGATCTCGGCAACACCTGCACGGCTAAAATCCACGCCTTCATTCAACGAAGCAAATGGTTCCCAGAGTAAGAGGGTGACCCACCCGCCTTACACATCGGTAGTACAATGGACCTACTTTCTGGTCTAAGTACATCCTCATCGAGGGCCAATCCTAACCAACCAACCAACCTACCACCGTTCGTCAATCCGCTGACTGGCTAGCGGCTAATACAGTGTCAACACCGGATATTACTATCTACGTCGATAGTTAGCAGGCATCAAATCCCTCGCATTCAGCACTACCAGATCTAAGGCAATGAAAGACTGCCGTGTATCTCTTAACGAGATAGTTGGTTAGTACAACCTCACCCTCTGCTGGATACCAGGTCAGTGTGACATATCGGGAAATTGTGCAGCTGACGAACTGGCTCAACAAGGCTCCTCTGGTGCAAACAGCATAAGCATTATCGACATCGACGTGCCAACGTCTTATGTTAAGTACCTTATTCAAACCGATGCGGAGAAAGTGGCCAATATCCCATGGCGACATCTAGGCGAATGCAAAAACGCCAGACAACTTTGGCCAACACTTAACAAATCTCGGTCCATCGGGCTCTTGAAACACAAGAGAGGAACCCTCTCCAATATAGCAAACGTTCTCACCTGACACTGCGTCATAGGAAGACATGCCCAACGATTTATGCAAAAGCTTTAGGGAAGAAGAGAGCAGTCACTTCCTATGCGCTTGTCCTGCGCTCGCCAACATTAGGAAGGCCACCCTGGGTGAATACTTTGTCAACGATCTAGATGATCTTACCAATGCCTCTATGGTTAAAGTTAACGCATTCATACAACGAAGCAAATGATTCATAGAGTAAGAGAAAGACCCACCCACCTTACATATCGGCAGTACAATAAACCTGCTAAGTGCATCTTCATCGAGAGTCGATCCTAACCAACCAATCAACCATGTTTTGGGGTGGCGTCCAGATAACTGAGAAAATGTTTGTTATATTTTGACTTTTGCTTCTGATTCACAGTATTTTTTTTTCCGGATCACCGATGTCATAGGCATATCAATCAGACCAAGCTACTGCCAGTGTTATACCTTTGCAGTAGTGTTCACACAAGCTTTCGCAATTGATCGGACTGATTTCATATATATTTCATGAGAAATAAATAAATGCTTGGTGACATCAGAATTTGAGCCATGAACCATTAGTGTGACAATTGATGACATTAAATTTCACTACTTCATTGCCACTTGTATCGGGTGAAGTTTTGTAAACTGTCGATGTAGCTTAAAACTGATCTTGAACTGATCAAGTGGGAGATCAGAGCTTTAAGCGCCTCTTGGCTCTCTGTGAGTATGTAGATGGCGGCACCTTTATACTAGCGCAAGTCTCGATAGCGTATAGCTCGGCCTGGAAAACACCAGGATTCTTTCCTAGTGGTTTCGAAACTTGGATCCATACACTCCGACGCCAACTCCTGAATCCATTTTTGATCCGTCGGTATACGACACGATTCCTTTTGAATCAAGCAACGGTCGTCATTATTCCATGTATTACGGCTTGGGATTTCAATCTCACACCTTGCAGTCTGCATCATACCATGGCTCGACCCTTAATGATCTAAGTCTTGTTTGAAAAGGGCTCGCAACATCTACTACACAGGACATCAATGAATCTATTCATTGGCTGGTCTGTAGATCAATCCTACCAATCGAATCTAGTGTCCGATTCAGATTACTTTGTTTAGCAAAGTTTTCTTTCCATCTTAATTTAGGCAGGAGTTCCATTTCAGTCTCCAGGTTCTTCTTTTGCATGTAGAATTTGGTCCTTATCAGTAAGGGCAGATGGTCGGAGTAGGGATATTCGCCTACCTCAAGATCAGTCACACAACTTAACCACTCTTCACGTACCAGGCACTAGTCTATTGTTGAAGGTTCATTTCTCTGACGAAAGTTAACTATTTGAAGTGTAGTTGTAGACAAGTAGATCGTTGACACTTGAAAAGACACTTGGACTATCAATGAGTTTCAATTGAATAGGCCGCGCAGAGAACACTCAAGTGGGTGACACTTTTGATTGAGAACTGTTGCAATAAATAGTTTCTAAATGTCTCCCCATAAACGCAACTGCCCTCATTATTTGCAAAAAAAAGTACAATTCTGAATTAGAATTCAAGAGCGTGCAATTTTCACCTGGTTGTGCTCCTCCGACTTTGCGTTAGATTCTTGTAGTAAATGCTAATTGTGCCACCAATTAGACACGTTTGTGGAGTGTGAAATTCTTTTGAAGTAAAATTAGGTACAAGAAGCCAAGGCAATTTGCATGCAAATCATATATGTAGATCCAGTGAGACATCGTGACTTTGCATTGCAGTGAGTAACCATAGAATGTAATGACTTGTACATGATGTTAGGTTTGCCATCAAAGTAAGCCGGTAGGTAGTAGACAAGATTTTTAGTACAGTATTCCTTTTTTTCTGTAGTAAACTGCATTTTTATTGCGATTATGTAAGTACATACATGTATACATTTTCAATAGTTCGCTAATCCTTCGTAAGGGTGGAGGGGGTAGGATGCTCAGATGGACTCTTTAACCTTCTCTATCCTCTGCCATTGAACCCAACTCATCAGGAGTAATCCCTAGACGGCTGCAGGAGAGATGTCGGACTCGATTCAACCATCTATTTCTAGGGCTACCGAGGTGTCGCTTACCCGATGGTACGGCAATCATGAGACGTTTTGGAAGCTAATTTGGTGGCATACGCACTACGTGACCAAACCATCGATGAATAGATCGTTCGTTCAGCGAAGTAGCTGCTCAACATTGAGCGTATCGCGGCATACTCTGATATGAGTTATTCCAGCAACACCACGAAGGAATGAGTCTCCGAGGTACTTAAACTTATCCACTTGCTTCAGTGGGACTCCACTAATATGCAGAGTGCACTGAATGGACGTTCTGGAAATAACCCAAGGATGATCAAATCATCCGCAAAGGGCAGATGTCTAATCCTAAAGTCTCCCACTTTGAAACATTCTCCGCCACGTCTGCGCTGTAACATCGAGTCCATATATAAAATGAAGAGGAGATGGGACAAAACGCACACTTAGCGGAATTTTTTTCAACGCCATTTACCCGAAGACAGCTTTTACAGTGTGTATATAAAGACTGAATCGCCCTTAGCAGGGAACCATTTGCCTCGAGAAACCCTATCATATGCTTTCACCAAATCCACAAGACAGGTGTAGATAGGTTAAGCAAACTTCCAGACCTTCCCAAGACCCATTCTGAGGGTGAATAACTAATCGGTTGTGCTCTTGCCGGAACGAAAACCGCATTGCTCATCCTCCAAACTATCCTCAATCACAGCTCTGGAACACGTTTTTAACACCTTAGCAAAGACTTTTCCAGGGAAACTTAAAAGAGACATAACTCTGTAGTTGGCACAATCCCCTTTGCGTACGACTCCACACAGAAAGAGTTTCCATCCATGCGAAAGGTCCACCGTTTTAGAGTGTATCTCCTCTGTTTGAAAAGACGCCAACTATAGCTAGTCGACATTTAACAACCTCTCCAACAAGCTCAACGCTCCATGTGCCTAGCCCAAGTCGATTATCGATGTCCCTATCGGTGCATAGCGCGCTAACTCCTTGACCCCCGTAATGGTTCGCGAGACCATTGACAGGAAGCTTGTAGCCCTCGACCACCAGACGCTCGCATACTGACACCCTTTAAGCATGGCTCCAAAGAATGTCTTGGTTTATCAGGTTTGACAATATCTGAGGCTCGTGTACGTCTTCTTGTCATCTTGGGGTGTGCGCTTTGTTAGCCGTGACTGAATTAAATGGAAGGAAATAACTATTTAAGTTACCTCATCTGCACGTCCCAGTTATGTTGCCCACCGCCCACCACGAGGAGGTTAGCTGCCATGGAGGCATCTTATGCAAGTAGCTTAGCTTATAACGGTGAAACCTGCTGGTTTATTTTCAAATTATGTGTTATTTTGTTACTAACTGCTCTAAGGTTAGGTTAGGTTAGGTTGGCTGTCACTTATACCAGTAAAGGTTAAGTGTGATGCCATGGATCTACCGTCTTCTTCTTACTTTTATCAGCGAAGTTATGATCCGAAAACAAGGGATCATAACCCTCCCACTTCACCGCATTTCTACCGATCCGCCTGTGGGGTTCGCTTAAAATGGATCTATCATAACACCATTAATTAAACCCAGCTGGGGTCTTTGATAAGGCGATGTATGTTCATGACGCATAAGGACGCCAAATCGCTGAGGTCATCAAGGAAGGGGGCACCTAGATGGAGCATTCTTTTGCGCAATAGAGCTGGACATGTGCAATGGAGGTGAAGGACGGTTTCCTCCTCCTCTTCGTCCCTACAGAAGAGGCCAAGTCTTTTGCCATGCTGGCGACAGTGCCCAGTGAGGACACCGATAACACAGCTGATCTGTGATCGTTTTAGCTTAACCAAGTCGGTGCTGCGTTTTTAGTCCAGCTTATGCCAGATCTGTCCGAGATATGACACGTCAAGCCGTTCTCTCATCTGTGGTTAGTCTCGTTCATAGCGTCCAGATTTAGTAGATGCTTACATGTAGTGAGGGGCATATCCAGGGATTGCCTATTGGGCAGAATCTTTAGGGTTGTACCCTATCTGTCGAGCTCGTCCGCCCTGCAGTTTCCCGGAATGTCCCTGTGGCCTCGCACCCAGCATAGGTGAATGTTGAACTGCTATGTCATCTCTGTAAGAGACAAATGGCAATGTAAGGTGGCCTTTGAAGTGAAGGAGCACGATGCTCTGATGGTTGCCGCTTGACTGACAGTGGAAATGCAGGACAGGGCTTCCCTTATCGCCATAACTTCCACCGGAAAAACGTTACAATGATCTGGAAGGCGAAAAGAGATGCTCAGGTTAAGCTTTTTGGAAAAAACACCAAAACCCACCCCACCTTCGGTCTTTGAGCCATCTTTTAAGAAGTGAGCCAAACTAGCGCTCCAAAAATTTACGGAAACCATCATATATCCGCCATGCGAAATGAATCGATTTACTATTGAAAAACGTTGGGAAGTATTGAAAATTTATTTTCAAAGTGAGTGCGAAACAGTGCGAATTTTAGAAAGCGGTTGCTTCCAGATATACAAATGTGGGAAGTGTTCTCAACTTCAGTAAGTGCGCTTCGTTGAGTTTCTTCGTTGACTTTTTTCAACGGCAAGATGCTGTATAACACTAGCTTAACTGATCGTACAAAGTGGTCCCATGTACCGCCCATGTGAGGTGCAGATGATGGGTTGAAGTTCCAAGTTGTCTCAGTCGTTGTAAATTGCCACTTTTCCTAAGTCCAGTTTTGCTAATTCTTCGCGTAGTTCCTTCTTAGTGCCCCGAAAGTTGATGCCGTTGTCAAAATAAATCTTCAGTGGAGTGCCTTGCTGTACCATAAAGCTCTTTAAGCCTGTAAGGAATCTGACAATAAGCTGTGGCCCAGTTTGATGTGTACCGCTCTAATGGTGAGGCACGTAAAAATAGTACCCCAACTCGTCTCGTTTCGTCTTCTGACGGTTACCATGATAGGACCAACATAATTCAGGCCTACGAAGGAGAAAAGTCGGCTAAGCGCGCTCATCCACGCGATAGGCAGATTAGCCATTTTTGGAACGACAGACCGGCGCCTTTGATTCTACAGAGCTGGTAGCAGCGTTGGACAGTCTTGAGAATTGTCCGAAGCTTAGTTATGCATTATTTCTGCTTGATCTCGTTAAGTGTAGTCCCATGAATACAATGATGAGTACGAGTCAACTATGTGGAGCGTAATTTGGTGAAGTTTCGGAAGAATTATCGGTGTTTTACAGTCTTGGTTCACATACTCTGTGAACAAGATGTGACTGTAAGACATCATCGTCGTCCAGAAATGGTGGAAGTTTCGCAAATGAAACCGCAAATGACTTGGTTTCTTTCGAGATCGATTTCCCTTGAAGGCGTCAATTTCGCATGGATACGCTGCAAACTAGGCCTGTCGATAGAGCGCTGCTTGAGACCACCTGTTTGCTTCCGATGTAGTTCCAGCGATGTTGTTATCTTCATATCCATTAATAGAATAACTTATTTTAGAGAACGATACATACGTGCCCAATTGCTAAAATGGCTTTGGCCGACGAGGTAACATCCTGACACTGCCCTAGTGTGCAGAAGTTATGGTCGAACTTCTTCATTGATGGTATCGATCTGTGGGGTTCGACGCCACTTCGCCTCTGACGCCCGTAGAAAGGCAGGACCACTGAACCATTCCATTTGGTGTCCTTGTCGGCTTGTTGAGTTTCATTGAGATTCATCTCCATTCAGAGATATGAGTTCCTATCAGGAACTCGAAATATAATAAATTGCTGAAACTTGCGAGGGTCTCCCTTCAACCATCACAGGATTGTTTTCGAGTCAGTCCAAAATAATCTTTGGCTGATTGGAAAATTGTTGACCTGCAGATAAAAGCCGCATGCTATACGCCGAGGACTGCAGCCTGAAGCTCCAGGCAGGGAACAGAGATTCAACGCTGTGGGGCTATCTATGCCTTAGCGCCCACGATCGTTGTCTTGACAGGCGATACAGCTGCATATGCATTTTCGCTTGTATCCACGAAAGTATATAGCTGAATTCTCGAATCAGCTTGACTTAGCAATGGCGAATAGTATCTAGGAACCTTTATCATTATGGCTGTCCATCCGAGTCATTTTTCAAACAAGCTTGCAGGCAGCTCATCGTCCCAACCAATGGATGTCCTCCAGATATGCAAATTACGAAATGTAACAATAACCCCATGGGGTCAACCACAGACATGAGCATTTTAAGGACCTGACGCTTGGTAGGTAGGTACTCCTTGTTAAGCACATCTCGTTAGAGTCAGTTGAATTTGAGGACGTACATATGTCCCAACAAAAGAGGATGATATCCCTCGTCGTTGAGTTTGACTAGTTTACTTTAAAGTATTAGATACAGGAATTTCATTTTCTGAGGTCCTAGACATATATAGGTTAAATGCCCAATACACATGTTAAATGATACACACACTCTTATATCAGATTTGATACATGTTGGAGACAAGCTTAATTTATTTTATTTTTTCAAAGGACGGCACAACGCCACTTATTTTAGCTGCTGCTGGTGGACACTGTCCTTGTGTGGTGGAACTACTTGAACAAGGTGCAGATCCAAATTCAAGACGGGCAACGGGCACTACACCATTATTCTTTGCTGCACAGGGTGGATACTTGGATATAGTAAAAATTTTGGTAAAAGCTGGAGCAACAATCGATTGTCCATCGGTGGTAAGTATAGTAAGTAGTATGCACTGCATTTCACTGTAAAAGTTTGAATGAATTTTCAAGGACGTCAAAAGGAGCGGTAGAACGTAAAATGAACATTTCAGCCTTATGCTGATTTTAAATTCGCAACAAAGCAATAAAAGAAAGCCACTGCACACCTAACTGAAGCAAACTCGTTAAGGGGTGGTATACATCCAGCGCCCTTGAATAATTTCTTTTTTCGGGAAGAATTGAAGTTTTTGTCGTCAAATTGGCCCCTCCTGCTCGGCGTGAAATCTCCTCCCGTCCTTGAACTTCTTCTTCCCATTTCGGTTAAGCTCAAGGGATCATAACCTTCCCACATCACTGCATTTCTACTAATTGGCTTCTTGGGTTTGTCTGTTCGACGTCAGAAAATATTGATAGGCCACCCGATTCTGAATCACTTTGTTACTGAGGTTAATTAAATCCCGATGTTGTTGCAGTTGTGAGATCCACAAGTTTTTAGTCCTACCTCCCTCACACGATATCAGTGGAACTTTCATTGACATTTCCTCTTTAGCGGGGTTCAACTGATCTCTTCTTCGAACATGACAATACCAGTTGAGCCGGTCGCACCCTGTTTTTCGTGAGATTCCTTGACTTGAATGATTCCACGGGTCCTCGAACTTCTTATTCGATCAAGCTTTGCCACTCCTGCTCTCATGCGAAGCCATCTTCATCCCAGCTGCCCTCATATGTTTTGTACTTTGCCCAACATTGTGATTGTGAATGATGGTCACAAAATTGCATTGCAGAGCTTTCTTTACAGCTTAGGGGACATTTTTCGGTCACAGAAGATAGCGGAGTTTTTCCGCGACCCTACGCTTACGCGATGATTAATGTCGTCATCACAGGCTGCTTCGATATTGCTCCTAGATTTCAGATAATCGAATTTTTAGCACTTGGGAAGCACCGTTTCATTTAAATAAGTGTCTCAAACAAGCCTGAGTGGATCAGTGAATGGGCAGCACAAGTACTCGGTCTTTTTTGGACTAATTCGGTACTCATTTTCCTCAAAAATGGCCACGCATACGAGTATGTCAAGTGCCTGCTTCAAGGACGTAGGATCCTCACTTCTGATAACTCCATCGTCAGCAAAGAATACATGATTACTTTGGGGTCCATCACTTTACCTTCAAGCAGATAGTCAGGGACTGCAATAAAGAGCAAATGACTTAAGATGCTTCTTTGGTGCACCCCGACTTTGTTACTCCAGCAGGGCACCTTACTCTTGTCCTTGCTCCTTCGTACATGTCCATGATCATCTGTACATAGGTTTCTGGAACCTTTCGATGTCTTACCGCCACCCATATCAGATCTCGTTGTTGTCTGTCGAATGCTTTTTCAAAGTCAACCAATACAGTATGAAAATCCTTTAATGAACCACGATGTTTTTCCATTATGATCCTTATACTTTGGATTGCATTTGTGGTTTACCTGCGACTGTCTATTCATAAAGTCCTTCACGATATTGTCACCACTTGATGAACAGAATTTTCTTGTCATCACAAGAAACTGGCCCCGATCATTGCTAATGCACTTTGGCGAACGAATCTCCTGAGCATTCCTCCTTCTTTGAATGGTTGTTTTGGAGATAGTTGCGCCTTGCTTATATTGTGTCGTCGCAGCTGCAGGATAGCCTGGTTGGTATCAGCAACCGGGGAAGATATTTCCTCCAACTCCTGATACAGGCCCTCCATACACTCTGCTTGAAGCTGAGCACTTCTTCTTCGCTTATCTCTTGCAATGCTTGGGTTCCATTTCGGGTCTTTTCGTTTACATTATTAGAGGTGCACTTTGCGCACCGACATGCGCATTCAAATCTTCCCCAATGAATAGAATCCTTTCCTTCATGTACACTTATGGGAGAGCTCTTAGGTACTGTATTATGTGTCGTTGGACTCACTTGGGTGTTATATTGCCTAGATCTGATCTAATCCCCTTAGACGCCTTTTACGACAAGCGCTATTTCTTGAGGAGCGCTGCAGTAATATTCTTAACCCGTCTCTGCACGGGGAAGGCAGTATCGAACACTGTCGCATTCAGTTTCGTGAAAACGTCAATCGTGAATTTTTTTTTTGTCGGGATCGGAAAAGCTTGACTGGAGCACTCAGACGCAACTGGTCCATTGTACGACCAGAGAGCAAACCCTGATTTACCCATTTTATTGGAATTTCCTTGTCTTTCTAGGAAAGCCAAGCACGCACTTCAGTGATGAGGAGTTTGCAGTATCAGCACTCACCACATCAGCACCGAGGATCTGCCACCTGATACGAGCAAAGGCCGGACGCTCGCAGGGATAATGTTCCGCGTGTCGTCGCTCTCTCCACAAGCTTCGCAGATTGTAGTGTTACTCAAGCCCAACACGTTAAGGTGCTTGGCGAAAGCAAAGTGGCCTGTCAAGACGCCAATAAGTCGTCTACAATATTTTCTGCTGAGAGACTAGAAAAATGCCGCTGATTTTTTACAGACGTCCGGGAGCATACGTTTAGTTAACCTGCATCCTGGAGAACCATGCCACACACAATTGTGTTCGTGAGAGAGCCAATTGTCAATGGAAGCGCTATCGGAGGATGCAGGGAGACCCAATGCGGGTTCGGGACCTGAGAAAGCCTCCTCTGAGCCTTGTCTAGCAATCTCATCGGAGATCTCTATCCCCAAGATCTCAGTGTGACCTGGGACCCAGATAAGAGACAGAGAATTCAGCCTTGCGACCGAGTTTTTGGTTTCACGAACTATTTTGGAAGTGGTTAAAGGGTTAAGCAAGGCCTTAAGCGCAGCCTGACTGTCACTACAGACACAAATACTACGGCCCTTCCACCTGTTCTTCACAACATAGCATAAGTTTCCGCTTGGAAAATAGACGCATATTTGCCTAACGAGAAAATATGTCTAATGTTGTCGACTTCCACGAAGACACCAGCACCAGACCCTTGACTGATTTTGGAACTAGTGAAAATATGACTGCATTCCATTCCTGGCTCAGACTCTGGCCGAAGCTAATACTGAACACAAGGAAAGTCGACTCTGAATTTGCGCATCATATAAGTATCGAGGGGAGGTAAGTTCAGCAAAGCGTCTAGAGCAGAGCCAGGCGTACTCGGAAAAGCTCTCGTGCAATCGTGTATAGTAGGCTAGGTTAGGTTAACGAGGCTTTTTTATGGTTGCGCCAAAGCGTGTGTAATCTTCTAAAGATACCAGTAGCCCGAGCTACTGGCATGCACGATTCGCAAACCTGAATAATCGATGCCAGGAATACGCCTACGTACTAAACCACACCCTGCACACTTCAACCACTCTCCCCGCAGGACTACCGTTAGGTATTACTTCGCGGGGCTGGTTAGCTATTTATGCTCTTCATTCGCTGTCTTCCGCTCCTTGCTCCAAAGGTGTGGCCGGTTGGACTTGGTTGCTCTCTCTGACTCTTTCCAGCCGCCTAAGTTCCTGCACGATTATCGCTGCAACTTGTTTCACCGCGTCCCATATTGCATTCGATGCTATCATATGGTGCACAATGTTTTCGGGGGTTGGTATTTCTCCAATTTTTTCCTTCAGTTCTCTGTGCTCTATATGAAAACGTGGGCACTGAAAAAATACGTGCTGAGCGTCTTCTGAGGCCTCTCCGCAATTTGGACAGTTGGGAGATTCATCGAGCCCAAACCTGTTGAGATACGCTCGAAAGCAGCCATGTCCTGTTAGGAACTGGCTAAGATAGAAATCTACCTCTCCGTGTTTCCGGTCCATCCATTTTTGGATATCCGGTATAAGTCGATGGGTCCATCTTCCCTTTGAGGACTGGTTCCATCGCTCCTGCCATGCTCTAATGCTTCGCTGTCTTTCTTCCAGCTTGATATTTTTGACTGACGCTTGAGGTTCCTGAATTTTGGTGTCGTAGGTCCTTTGTAGCTCGATAGCCAAGATATCCGCTGGTAGCATTCCCGCGATGACACATACTGCCTCGTCTGACACCGTACGAAAGGCACAGCATACTCTTAGCGCACGTAGTCTGTTGACAGAGTTTATCCTTCTTGCGTAGGTCCTTTTCGTCATAGCTTTGGCCCATATGGATGCCGCATACATAAGGATGGACTGCACCACCCTTGATAGAATAAGTCTCCTTTGTTGCCCAGGTCCTCCTATATTTATCATTATTCTTGATAAGGCACCGCTCACCCGAGCCGCTTTGTCACACGTTCTTTCAAGGTGCTCCTTGTAAGTGAGCCTCGCGTCGATCATCACACCTAGGTATTTGATAACCGATTTTGAAGTCGTATTATGATCTCGCGGCTGCTTACCAATACTGCCTCTGTCTTAAGTTCGCCGAGCTCTAACCCGACTGCTGCCATCCACCGTTTGACTTTTCGGATACATTCATTTGCAGTATCCTCTATTTCTTCTAGATGTTTTGCAACCACGACAATTGCAATATCATCGGCAAAGCCTATGATTTTTGCCTCATTTGGGATTCCAAGCCTTAGAACCCTATTATACATAATGTTCCAAAGGATAGGGCCTAATACCGATCCTTGTGGAACTCCGCCAGATATGTGGTACTGCACCATCATTGACCTAAGCGATTGCACTATGAGTCCCCAATTCGCAGAATTGAACGCGTTTTTGACGTCCAATGTTATTACGGCACCGTATTTCTTTGCACCGCTTCTCCATCTCCTGCCCTGAATAGCTTCTTCCAAGGTTGTAGTTACCCTTCTTATTGCGTCTACTGTGGAACGAGCTTTCCTAAAACCATACTGTTGGTTGGAGAGTCCCCCGGCTTCATCAATTGCCACTTCTAATCGGTTGCATATGATTCGCTCCAGTATTTTACCCATTGTGTCTAACAGGCATATGGGACGGTATGACGAGGGTTCGTCTGGTGGTTTTTTCCCTTTAGACAGCAGCACTAGACGTTGCTTTTTCCATTGGTCTGGAAAAACTCCTTCTGTTAGACACTTGTTGTAGAGTTCCACAAATGGTTGCGTATTTGTTTTAATGGCTAATTTAAGGGCCTTGTTCGGTATGCCATCCAATCCAGGTGACTTGGTATTCTCGAATCGTCTGCATACATCCAAGAGTTCCCTTTGCGTGACAGTTGGGATGTCCTGTACTTCCGGAGGTGGCTCTATACGCTCTGCTGGTGTTTGAGGGGGGAACAACCCCGATACAATTTTCTGCATAAGGAGAGGGCATGAGGGGGAGGGTGCCCTAGTGCCTTTGAGTTTTGCCATTACTGTTCTATAGGCGGTGCCCCAAGGATTTATATCTGCTTGCTCGCAGAGTTCCTTAAAGCTATTGCTCTTACTTCTGCGGATGGCTAGTTTTAGCTCTCTTCGCCTATCTTTGAATTGCACCCGTATGTCCTGATGTGTGGTCAAACCTCTGGATCGCTGGAATAGTCTTCTGGCTCTATGGTACTTGCTGCGTAGCTCTGCTATCTCTTGGTTCCACCAGTATACTGGTGGCCGGCGATTTGTTGACGTTTTCCGGGCCATGGATGCGTCGCAAGCCCTAGTTACTTGTTTGGTAACCTCAGCGGCCACAGCGTTTGCTGTTCCTGGGCTTATTGTTGACTCTGCAAAAATCAGGGCAAAAGTGTCTTTGTCCATGGTGTTTATTTTCCACCCCATTCGTTGTGCCTTCTTTGGGCGTTCCTGGGTTGTTCTCCTAGGTTGTACTTCAAACAGGATGGCAAGGTGGTCGCTGTAAGTATACTGATTACTGACTCTCCAGTTGGCGCCTCTCGATAAGGAACTAGTTGCAAAGGTAATATCAACTATGGAGCCTATACCATTTCTACTAGAAGTGTGCTTCTAGGAGAGCTTCTCCCCTTCTATTGGTCCGTGCGCTGCCCCAATCAGTGGCCCATGCATTGAAGTCTCCAGCTATAATCGTTGGGCTACGACCTCTAGCATCATCCACGAGCCTATCAAGCATACTTTGGAACTCCTCAATGGTGTTGTTTGGAGATGCATAACAGCTATAGACATGTACTCCTTTGACCTTTGCTTGCACGAAGCCTGTTCCGGGTGTCATCATTTTTTCTTCAAAGGCGCAATCTCCACAGGCCCAAATAGCAGCTCTTTTTGAGTCATCCGCAGCCCAAACTATATCATCGAGATTTTTGTACTGCTCGCATAATACGGCAACATCTATCTTTTACTCGCGAACGGTTTGTGTCAAGATGTCCTGTGCCGCTTCGCAGTGGTTTAAGTTTAGTTGCAGCACTTTCATATTCTTCTTGCGACTTTTGCAGCTTCTTGGTATACCGGGCATACTATGCTTCCTGTCGCGTGTTTGATGTTGCTACTTCCCTTTTTCTCGCAAGGGACGCACCTTGCATCATTGCTGCAGTCCTTGGATACATGGCCTTTCTGTCCACACCTAACGCAATCCTCACTCCTATCCAACGTGTTTTTACACGCCTTTGCTAGGTGCCCGAAGTTAAGACACCTAAAACATCGCAGCGGTATTATTTTCTCCCGTATTCGGCATACCGTCCATCCGATTTTTATTTTTCCAACCTCCAGAACTTTTTTGGCAGTATTTATCGGGAGGCTAATGACGGCAGTTTGCGTCCCTGCATAGGCTGTCCTCATAGATTTGATGGATGAGATCTCTATGCCTTGTGCTTCCTCGAACTGCTCGGACAGAGCTTGGCAGATCTCTTCCTTTGTGGTGACGCCATCTAGGTCTTTGCACTCAATGAGCACCTCTTGCGTTAGGGATCTCACTTCCGCTATTTCACCGAGAACTTTTCCCACTTTGCTTTGGTGTTCGGATGTTCTTCCATCAGCTGCTTTCTTGAGCTCAAGCAGTAGCTCTCCCTTTGCTGTCCTTCTTATGCGGGTAACATCACACCCTAACCCATTCAACTCGGGGTTGGTCTTCACCTTTCGGAGTATGTCGCAATAGGAAATTTCTCCGATCTTTTTAATCACCAGTGCGTCAGGCTTAGCATATATCTTGCCACGACTTTTTTCTACTCTTGTCCAAACGTTTTTATTAGTAGTTTCTGCACCTGGTTCTTCGATCCGGGGTTTCACTGTCTGTCCATGGTTTTTCCCTGTGGCCTTTTTTTTTTTTTTTTCTCTTTTTGGTCCATATGCACGATTTGTTTCACCTCCATTTCCGTTTTTTCCGCAACAATTTCGGCGTATGACGGTGTGGAGGGTTCTTCGTTATTTGGAGATCTCGTCCTTTTTCGCTTGGGGTCTGGCAGTTGTTCCAACGAAGAAGGGAAAGCCAACTCACTCATTTCTGGAGAGTGGATGGTTTGAGTGGCTTTAGACACTCTACTGCATACCACTTTATCTATTTCGCAATCTACTGCGCAGTGCCGAGATGTGCTTTCCCAGGGAATGCATGGCTTCACGTTTTTCTCTCTCTTCGCTGGTTTCTTTGGCCTTTGCTTCCGTGTTGGATTAGGACTTCAGACTACCAGTTTCTATTTCACTGGGGAGAGATTTCGACGGCGTTTGCGAGGTTGTCTGTTCATTTATTGCTTCAGACGGCACCTCCGCATTTGTGTTCTCTTCTTGCGTCGGTCCATCCGTTATTTTTAACGGCGGTGATCGCATCAGTACCGAGCTTCTCCTGAACGGATTTTCCTCTGTACTTTCGTCTCCTGAGTTTTGTACTTTTTTTTGTTCTTTTTTTTCTGTTTTATTTGTATTTGTTTTTGTTTGATTCATAGTTGGATCCCACGAGTATGGGGGAAAGAAAGGTCCACCACATTAGAGACCCCTGTAATGTGGTAAGGCTATATTACAACCAGAGGGCACCAGTTATCTGGAGGGCTCCGTTAGCGATGCTGTATGGGTTTTACGTCCCCAGCACCATTCAGGCCTCGGTACGGGTCGCATAACGCCTTGCCTTAGGGACAGGATGCTTATTTACGGGCGGCATCTACTCGCCCTATCACAAAAATTTCACTGGGCTTATGTGTTATTTCCGCACACCCTCCGTTTTTGCCGCTTTTGGTCGGGGACTGCTTATTGGTTATTCGCAGCTAACCTACATATCTGTAGGCCGTTCAGCTATCCGCAACCATGCTGACCCCCCCGGTAGCCTAAGCTCAGCCCCAGGTTAACGAGGCTAGCTGCATCAAATGGGTGTAGCCTGCACTCGGATCTCAAAAGGATCCATTGTGCTCCACTGACGTAGAATTTACTGGCTGCAAAACTGTGAACCGGTGGGCCACCAATAGGGTGTTGCCGGTAATGATTTCTATGAAAAGCGCCAAGTTTTGTCTACTTTGACTGAGGATGAGCTTGATTTACACCTTGTTGTGTTTTGTCCAAATGTTCCTGGAGACGCGGCACGATGGAAGCGCTCTCCATCTTTCGTCTGCGTGTCGTTTGAAGTCAAATGCTATGTGTGATTTAACAAGTTTTAGGAGAGGAAGGACTGCGTTTTGGATCATTGACATGTCTGTCCTTCCTTGTTAGTGCATCTGCCATTTCGTTCCCTGGAATTCTTTTGTGTCCTGGGATCCACCAGAGTGTTACATAGTGGCTATCGGTGAGCGTTTTAAGCTCCTCCTCCTATTACTTCGGATGAGATCGCCTAGTATCCTCTTGATGGGATGACCATTCTGACGTTGAGGCTGAAGTTGGGGGATGGCGTAAGTTAGTCTGTGGTGGCGTCTACGTGGCCCCGCCTTCCAATAGTACTGTCGCCCATGTCGCCCTTTCTCCACAAGTTTCATTCTTTTAGGCGCAGGGTACATATCGCGGCTGATTTCGTAACGCATAATTCTCTCAGTGCGAGAATTGTTCCAAGGGCTGCGGTCGGGGTAGTTTTGATAGCGCCAGTGGATGCTATGTAAGCAAGTCTCTGGATTTTTGTTAGTTCCTTGAGATATGTGACTTTCTCTGCTATTGGCCACCAGACAATGCACCCTTATGTTAGAATGGGTCTGGCTTTGGTTGTGTACAGTGGATGATGGCAGATTTGGGTGCCCATTTCTTTCCAAAAATTCTACTGCAAGCATAGAACACAATGTACGCTTTGTTTATTTTTTCAGTTGTATTATCAATTTGCGATCAAGCATTTACCCTAAATACCGTGCTTTGTCCGAGACTTGGAGTGGAGTGACATCGAGTCGTAGGGGTCCGAATGTCGGAATTTTTCTTTTGTTGGTGAAGAGGACCACCTTTGTTTTCGTTGGGTTGATGTTCAGTTCACATCTTTTCGCCCAGTTATGGAGATTGTTTAGGGTCGATGTTGAAGTTCGGTGATTGTGCCGAGGAATTTGCCAGACATTAGTAGGACGATGTCATCTGCACAAGCAACAGCTTTTACTCCACTCTGTCCTAATTTCAATAGGATCTCGTTTGAGACTAGAGCCCATACTAGAGGAGATATCATTCCACCTTGGAGAATTCCCCTAGGTTAGGTTAGGTTGAAGTGGCTGTCAGCTAAGAACCGCCACTTCAACCACGGGATTCCCCTATTCCTTGTGGTAGAGTGATTGCTCGACCATTGTTACCACTTCGTGCAGGGCTGCTTCGACTGATCGGCCCTTTATATAGGCATGTTGTGCTGGGGACATGCCTTTAGGGCTTAATTTGGAGCAAATGTGCAGATCTATTAGTCTCTTGAAAGTCTTCAACGCGAATGAAGGTAGGCTGTGTGTCGTGTACAGTCACTCAGAGTCTCCATAAGCAACTGAAATGTCAAAAAAAATGTATGTAGACATATTGAGTATGACAAGAGATCCGATGGGCCTGGGTCGACCTCCATTGCACTCCCATCTCATCAGCACGGAAATCCACATTCATACTTGACCCAGGCTCAGATGGCAATCGCGGAGTACTGCTCGTTGATTTTGAGTTCAACCCCGACGTGTTCAGTGTTATTCTCCTTGGGATGTTATGCTCTACGTATTTTTTTTTTTTTTATAATTTGCGCATACTCAAAGAGTTATGAATACCTTTAACATGTTTACACACAGTGCGGGCGTTGGAAAGGATAGATAGAGAGAGAGAAAGATTTTGATGTAGTAGTTCATGAAGCTCAATTGTTTATGCTTCAGCTATTCTCCGGGGGTGGTGTCCAGATACTTACTCACTTCGATGGCGCTACAGTCCGGGGTGGACCTGGGCCTCAACCAACAAACCTCTCCAGCCAGCACGGTTACGAGCCAGCTGCCTCCAGTTGCGCACGCCAAGTTGGTTGAGGTCTCCCTCCACTTGTTTGCGCCACCTACCGCGAGGTCGTCCTCTACTGCGCCGTCCGTCCAGGGTGGATTCGAAGACTTTCTTAGCGGGAAGGTTGGGCTCCCCCCGCTCTAAATGACCCAGCCATCTTAGTCGCTGTATGTGAACTCTTCTGGCTAAGTCAATGTCCTTGTACAGGCCGTATAGTTCGGCATTGTACCTTCTCCTCCACTCACCGTCTATGCAGACGGGACCAAAGATCGTGCGAAGAACTTTTCTCTCGAAATAACCAAGGGCATCCTCATCCGGTTTTGTCAAAGCCCATGCCTCTGCGCTATACAGGAGGACTGGGATGATTAGTGTCTTATAAAGAGTAACCTTAGTAGTTCGAGATAGGGCTACTCAATTGCCGTCTTAGCCCATAGAAACAACGATTGGCAAGAGTAATTCTTCGTGTGATCTCCCTACTGATGCCATTTGCGGAGTTCACCATAGAGCCTAGGTAGACAAAATCCTTTACTATCTCAAAATTATATCTGTCTATTGTGGCGTTCTATCAAAGACCCCGATGGTGGGTGTCGTTTTTTGTAGACAGCATATATTTTGTTTTACTTTCATTGACCGCTAGGCCCATCTTTGCTGCCTCGTTCTCAATACTCGTAAATGCCCAATTGACGGCCCGCTGAGTTCTTCCGATTATGTCAATGTCATCGGCATAAGCGAGTAGTTGTACAGACTTGTAAAAGATTGTACCTCTGGTGTTGGCTTGTGAGTTTCGTACAATTCTTTCAAGTACTATGTTAAATAGATCACATGATGGCGCGTCACCTTGTCTAAGACCTTTCCTGACATCGAACGGTTCGGTGATGTTCTTATCGACTTTGATGGAGCAGCGAGAGTTCTCCATCGTCATTCTGCACAAATGGACGAGCTTGGCACGAATGTCAAGACTAGACATGGCTCTGTATAACTCGTCTCTATACACGCTATCATAGGCAACTTTGAAATCGATGAAGAGGTGGTGCGTATCGATTGTATATTCATGGGTTTTTTTCCAAGATCTGCAGTAGTGTGAATATTTGGTCAATGTTGGACTTTCCCGGCCTGAAACCGCACTGATAAGGACCTATCAGGTTGTTGACGATCGGTTTTACGCGTTCACATAATACGGCAGACAGGATCTTATATGCGATATTTAGGAGACTTACCATATACCTCCGTAGTTGGCGCAGTTCAGAGGGTCTCCTTTCTTCAGGATCGGGCAAACGATGCTGAGATTCCATTCATCGGGCATACTTTCGTCCGACCAGATTTTACAGATGAGCTGGTGCATGCTCCTTACCAACTCATCTCCTCCTGCCTTGAAAAGTTCAGCGGCAAGGCCGTTGGCTCCTGCGGCTTTGTTGGATTTGAGTTTAGATATCGCTATCCTCACTTCATTCTGATCGGATTGACGGGAATCTTGACTGTCATCGTCACTGTTGAATGGCTCATTCTGCCTGACAGCGGAATACTGGTCATCATCGCCGTTTAACAGTCTGCAGAAGTGTTCCTTCCATATCCTCAGCACCGACTGCGATTCTACTACTATATTGCCATTTTCGTCCCTGCAGGCTTCTGTCCTGGCTTTGAAGCCCTGGCATGCTCTTTTTACCTTTTGGTAACATTTTCGAACATCATTCCTGCAATAAAGTCTCTCAATCTCCTCGATCGAGCGCTTCTCATGCTCCTTTTTCTTCTTTCTGAGAAGTCGATGTTTCTCTTTTCTTCTGCTCACGTAAAGCTCGTAAGCAGCTCTAGTCCTTCTATGCAGCGCCGCTTTGTATGCCTCTTGTTTAGCTGCATGTGCTTGCCGGCATTCCTCATCAAACCAGGGGTTTCGTTGTGGTGGCCGAGAAAAACCCAGTACATCAGAGGCGGCATCTCTGATGGCTTGTTGGCAACGCTGCCACTGGTCTTCCGCATTTGCTGCTGGCGGCATAGGACTTAGAATAAGATTAGAAGAAACTCGATCGGCAAAGATTCTGGCGGTCTCTTGCGATTGTAGCTTTTCGATGTCAAATTTCCTCACAGTATTTCGTTGATTTCGCTCCGTTGTGGATATCCGCATCCGTACCTTGGCTATTACTAGGTAGTGATCCGAGTCCACGTTGGCTCCTCGGAAAGTCCGCGCACCCAAAATACTGGAAGAGTGCCTTGCGTCGATCGCAATGTGATCGATTTGGTTGACGATTTTTCGATCAAAGGAGAGCCATGTTCCTTTGTGAATATCGAGACGTGGGAACCGCGTACTAGCTAAGACAAAGTTTCGCCCCGCCGCAAAGTCGATTAACCTGAGTCCGTTGCCGGATGTGATGTCGTTCATGCTGTGCTTTCCGACCACGCTACTAAAGACTTCCTCTCTTCCTAGCTTTGCGTTAAAGTCGCCTAGGATAATTTTAACGTCGTGGCTAGGGCATTGCTCATACGTCTTGTCCAAGAGCTGGTAGAAGTCATCCTTTGACGCGTCGTCCTTCTCCTCGTGAGGGGCGTGAGCGCATATTAGGCTAATGTTGGCAAATTTAGCCTTGATATGGATAGTCATGAGGCGCTCGTTCACATGCCGTAAACTCAAGACTTTTTGCCTAAGTCTACCTCCAATGACAAATCCGCACCCGAATAGACGCTGTCCTTGTTGTCTGTAGCAGTCGCCGTAGTAGATGTCGCAGTTTACGCAGCCCATCCCATCGCACTTCTTGGATGGTAGTAATGTCTGCTTTGAGACACTCTAGGGCATCCGCAAGTTGTTCGGCTGCACGTGGTTTGTAGAGGGACCTAACATTCCACGTGCAGACACGAAGATCGTTGTCATTTTTATGTTTGCATGGGTCGTCAACAGTAAGATCATCCGTATGCGAGGCTGTTGGTTGCTTCGTAACCAAAGGTTTTTTACGTGGTAGGGAAGTTAACCCGACGGCACAACCCCCAACCTGGAGGACCAGATCCTTTTTTTTTTGTACCCCTAGGATAAGAGGCCGGATACACTGATGTCAGTAACCCATTTCGGGGATATGAGCGCTGCCGTTGGCCCATTAAGGGTTCATCCGCCACCATCTCTTTTTCAATACCCTGACGTAGTATTGAAAATCCTTACAGACCTCAGCTCCAAATATGTTGAAGTAGCTCCGGTAAGGTATTCGCTGGTCTGTAGACGTCACCGTTGATTCCATCGAGAGAATTCATCCGCCGCACGTCCTCCTTCTGAGGAGCTCTTGCTAGTCTTCTGAGACGCATATTTCAGCCGATCAGGTCAACAAGATATGCCTCGTCCGGTTAGACAAATGCACGCTGAAGTTCACCCAGATGTGCTTACGCAGGTCTGGGTGTTCGGCTGCACATGTATCGTCAGACTCAGCATACGCTCATCGTTGGTTCACTATCAGATAGCTATCCAGCGGGCACCGCGAGGAGGTGATGATGCGATTTTGCCCACCGGGTGTCCAGATAACTGGGAAGATTTTTGTTATTATTGTCTTAATCAATGTCAAGGGTAAATCATCATCAACAGAGCCAACAATTTTTTCCAGCCACATGATCAAGCTACTGCCAGTGTTATGCAAATGATCGGACTGATTTTTTTATATTTCATGAGAAAAAAATAAATGCTTGCTGACATCAGGATTTGAACCATGAACCATTAGCGTGGCAATTGACGACATTACCACTACACCATTGCCACCCCCAAATCTTGTAATTCTGGTTGTAAGTTGCTCCCATATGTCGCGACATTTTAAGAAAATTGGGAAATTTTCAAACTGTCGGAGCGGTACTCCATACTGGCACAAACTTTCATCCTTTCTCTTTAAACCGAGACCAAGACGGCGCGGCGGTGCTATGTCTATTTTTAGCCGAGTTATTGGATTTTGAAATTACTTCGACAGAACTGTCGCTCATTTGGGCGTGAATACCTTCTATATTATAGACGTTTTCACATAAAAAAAACAATGTGACTACGGAAAAGGAGTGTTAACGGAAAGAGATAAGGACTACTACTCTGGCTAAACTTAATTTGCTAACATTTTTATTTTTATTTGTAAACTATTCCAGGATGGCGGAACACCACTCTTTGTAGCCTGTCAGGGCGGTCATGTTAAACTTGTCAAAGAATTGATCGAATGCGGAGCGAATGCCAACGCCTGCATGAAGGATCGTGCATCACCCGTTTTTATAGCCTCACAAAATGGCCATAGAACAGTGTTGCTCCTTCTGCTGTCAGCAGGCGCCCAACCAGATATGAAACGAATAGATGGCGCCACACCACTTTGGATAGCCTCACAAATGGGTCACGATCACATTTGTAAGGTTCTACTTCAAAATGGTGCTGATGTTGATGCTGTACGCTGTGATGGAGCAACGCCGTTATTTAAGGCGGCACACAAAGGTCATGTGGCTGTGATGACAGAACTGTTGAAATACAGACCAAATTTGGGATTATTACCGGTAGCCAATCAACCCATCGTTCATCAAACTATTCACTAATAAAAATTTCTTTGTAGAATGGTGAAACAGCTCTGCATGCTGCGGCCATGTTTGGCCACCTTACGGTTGTGAAACAATTAGTAGCTGCTGGCAGTGACATCCTGCAGAAGAATCAAGATGGCCTTACTGCGCTACAAGTCGCGAAAAAACAACACTTTGTGACAATAAGTGATTATTTACAAGAACGCCTACGTGCTGTTATAGGAAGAAATTGATAAACTTTATTAAAAGCGTCCATTATCCTTTACTTAAAAAAACAAAATACTATGTACCTTTGTTATAACCGAGGTGGGGACATCGTTGGGTTTGGTACGGCCATTCGATGAAAGCTCTCAGTATGATATTTGTACAAATTTCAGATCTTTTCCCATACACACAATTAATTGTTAATTATTTATTGTATTGTCTCGAATTGTAAATATTCATTAAATAAAATTTAAACTAAAAGTTTAATGCAATTGTTAAATTGTGCAACTAACGCCTGAGCAAATACACTGTAGCACAATCCAAAATACGTCCGTGTTGGAATTGTAAATTATTATATAGATAATCTCCGTTATATAAATAATAAATTGTAAAAATGTAAAAAAAAGGTTTGTTTTGTTTTTGAGTTTCCGGTAGGTAGGCTGTTGGTAGCAATATACAGACACATTTAGACCAGAAGAGGTTCTATGTGATACGACTGGATTTAGCACAAAATTAGCTACCCAAGGACTAACTATGAGAACCAACAGGGGCTTTTTGTAAAGCAAACCATTTTTTTTTGTCGGGATAGGAAACGCTAGACTAGAGCACTTGGGCGCAACTGGTCTATTGTACTACCAGAGAACAAAACCCTGGTTTGCCGATTTTATTAGAATTTCCTTGTCTTTCTAAGAAAGCTAAGCAAGCACAGTGATTAGGAGCTTGCAGCACCAGCACTCACCACATCAGCACCGAGGATCTGCCACCTGATACGAGCAAAGGCCGGACACTCACAGAGATAATGTTCCGCAGTGTCGTCGCTCTCTCCACAAGCGTCGCAGATTGTAGTGTCACTCTAGCCCAGCAAAGTGCTTGGCGAAAGCAAAGTGACCTATCAAGACGTCAATAACTTGTCTACAGTTTTTTCTGCTAAAAGACAGCAAGAATGTCGCTGATTTCTTACAGACGTCCGGGAGCATACGTTTAGTCAACCTGCATCCTGGAGAGTCATACCACACACAATTTTGTTCGTGAGAGACCCAATGGTCAATGGAAGCCCTAGCCGAGGACGCAGGGAGACCCAACGCGGGTTCAGGACCTGAGAAAGCCTTCTCTGAGCTGAGGATATCTCGTTCCTCAGGATCCTAGTGTGACCTGGGATCCAGATAAGAGACAGAGAATTCAGCCTTGCGACCGAGTTCAAAGAATTTTTTGGTTTCACGAAATATTTCGGAAATGGTTAAAGGGTTAAGCAATGCCTTACGCGCATCCTGACTGTCACTACAGACACAAGTACTTCGACCCTTCTACCCGTTTTTTACAACATAGTTCATGGCCATTAGGATTGCATATGCTTTCTGCTTGAAAAACAGACGCAGACGAGAAGTGAAGCATAATGCTGTCATCTTCCACGAGGACATCAGTACCAGCATCTTGACAAGTTTTGAAGCCATCCGTCAAAATACAACTACATTGCATTCCTGGCTGAGACTCTGGTCGAATCCAGTCCTGAACACGACGACTCTAAATCTGCGCAATAGCCGGAGTTCTGGTGTCATTGTGTCAGACGGATGTCCATGAAACTAGAGTCGTAAGATAAGTGTCGCGCAAGATCATCAATACTGCAGTATTGATTGTACCAAAAAACATCTTGTCTAAGAAGATGGATGGCTTTAATAGTACAGCCGATGATATAAGCATAAAGAAGAGGTAAGTTCAACAAAGTACTTAGAGTAAAGCCAAGCGTACTCGGAAAGCTCTCATGCAGCCAAGACAAGCCGTTCTTTGGAGCTTGGCGTAAAAGGCCGCCACATGTTTACGCAAAAACCCCTTCCACCAAACAACCGACGCATATGCGAGGAATAGTCTCATTATAACCGTATAGATCCAGAGAACCTTATTTGGGGATAAGCGCCATGTCTTGGCAAAAGCACACTTTCACTGCCACTGCCAGAAAACTGAGAGTGCCTTGGATGTTTTCGACTCGACATGCTTAGACGAAAGAAGTTTCTTTTCCAAAATTGTCTCTTAGAAATAATAACGTCAGTTTCAACAGGATTCACCGAAAACCCACTCCTAGTGCATCATTCATCGATCATGTCTAGCGTCGCCTGCGCGTTAGCACAAACAGTCGCTAGGCATAAAAAGTACAGCAACATCATCCGCATATGCCTGAGCGTAGACATTAGAACTGTTTAGAGTATTCCACAGACAGTCGACCACTATGCACCATAGAAGTGGAAACAGAACGCCACCTTGCGGCAGCTCCTGTTTACCTCGGCCACAATCGGCTCTGTTCATTAGCATTGCTTTGATGGACAACATTAATGTTTCGTCTACCTCGTGTTGTCTGGCAAAGTCACACATGCAGTCAAACGTTGCATTGTCAAAATTACCCTTAATGTCGATTAAGATACGTATCGCGTATTTTTTTTGCTGTCAAGCGCGCATTCAATTCTGGAAATTAAATTTTGAAGCACAGTCTCGCAGGATTTACTACGCTGATAGGCATGCTGCATCTCCGATAGTGGATGCAGCTTCAAAGCAATTTTACGCATTTGATATTCCACTAGCCTTTCCAGACTTTTTAGAAATTCTTGCGCAGTGAATAGTCCTTCTTACCAATTTTCAGTATGAAACCTTCTTGTCACTGGGCACGTCAGTTAAAAATATCTGGTAAGCATGCCAGTCAGGTTTTTTACAGCATCCTCGACCTCTTGTCTCGTCCTGAGTTTAGTTTGAGCTTTAGAGATCTGTCTAGCTCTTTCCTAAAGCGTCCCCAATTGGTATTCCTCGCATTCAACCTCTCCCGCTTCTGACGTCTATGTTTGCCAGGTTGCTAAGATTACCAAGGGGAAGGGCTCCAAGTTGAAGTAGTCTTCTTTAGGATAGGGCTGGACAGGTGCAGAGGAAATGAAGGATGGTTTCCTCCTCCTTTTTATCCCTGCAGCTCCTGCAGAAATCATTTGACAAGAGACCTAACATTTTGGCGTGTAGGCCTAATTAACAGTGTCTATGAGCACACCGATGTGGAGCTGATATCTGCTCGCATCAGCAAGATCAAACCATTTGAGCGCTTCGGAACCAGCCTAGGCCAGATCTGTCTGGGTATATGTATGACACGTGCCGTGTCGTGCTCCCATCTGCAATTGTCTTGCTGATAGCGTGTAGCTTAAGTAGAAGTTTGTACGTAGCGAGACCCACAGTCTGTGCTGAGAAGCTAGAAGACTCCGATGTCAAGCAGAATTAACCATTCAACATAAGAGTAGATGATGATAGTCAAAACTTCCGTCCACCTGATCAAATCGAAGTGAGGGTAGCAATATCCAAGCTAACTCAAACAATGCTGCTGGACCTGATGGCTTACCGGCCGAAGTTTTCAAGGCAGCTGGTGATGAATTCGTAGAGAGCCAACTCATCTTTAAGATTTGGTCAGACGAGCGCATCCTGATGAATGGAATCTCAGCATTGTTTGAAACACATGAAAGAAAACCCCCCAACTGCGTCAATTATAGAGGCATCAGTCTCCTCAACACGTGTATCCCTGAAACCTTTCATCAACAACTCGATTGGCCCCTATTAGTGCGGTGTCAGACCAAGAGGGTTCACAATCGATAAATCTTCACACTTCGACAGATCCTGGAGAAAACACAAGAAGTCCAAATCGATACTCATCATCTCTTTATCGATTTCAAGGCCGCCTATGACAACCTCTATGGAGAAAAGCTATATAGAGTCATGTCTAGACTCGACATCCCTGCAAACTTGTCCGTCTGTGCAGAATGACGATGGAGAACGCTCGCCGCTCCTTCAAGGTCGGTAATGATCTCACCGAGACAAGGTGACGCGCTGTCATGTGACTTCTTTAGTATTGTACTTGAGCGGATTGTGCGGTACTCACAAGTCAACACCAGAGGCACAATCTATCAAAAGTCTGTACAACTGCTTGCATACGCCGACGATATTGACATTGTTGGAAGAACTCCGTGCGATTACAAGCATTGAAGCAGAAGCGGCCAAAATGGGTTTAGTAATAAACGAGGGCAAAACCAAGTATATGCTGTCAACAAGAAGGGACAGACAACACCGACGAATTGGACAGAATGTCACAGTGGGCAGCTATCACTTCGAGGTAGTAAGGGACTTTGTCTACCTTGGCTCTGCTATTAACTCTGACAATGATATCAGCGCAGGAATCAAGCGAAGAATAACCCTTGCAAATCGCTGTTTTTTTTGGGCTTATAAGGCAACTCAACAGCAAAGCCCTCGAACAACTAAGGAGACTCTGTAAACGGCTCTGATCATCCCAGTCCTGCTTTACGGCGCTGAAACATGGACTTTATTGAAAGCGGATGAAGATATCTTTGGTGGCTTCGATAGAAAACTTCTTCGTAAGAGATTCGGTTCCATTTGCGTTGACGTGTTTTGGAGGAGAAGATTCAATGAAGAACTATACGAGATGTGCAGCGACATAGACTTAGTAAAAAAGAAAAAAAGAAAAAAACTGCGTATTGGATGTTTGAGGTGGTAAGGACATGTAGAGAGAATGGACACCAATGCTCCGGCCCGCAGAGTCTTTAAATTTAACCCGGAGGGACGACACAGTAGAGGGTCTCTTGGCCGTAGTGGACCTCGACTAACTTGGAGTGTGCAACTGTAGCTAAAGGCTAATCTAAATTGAGAGATTTTTTGGTTGATGACCAGGTAGCGCCACTTAAGTAAGTGGGGTGTTTAGGGTTATGCCAAGTCTGGCGTGTTCGTCAACCGTGCAGTTACATGGAATGTCTCTGTGGCCTGACACCCAGCATAGGTGAATGTTGAATTACTCTGCCATCTCCGCGAGAGACGAGCGATAGTCTAGAACGACCATTGAAGCTTAATAGAATGACTTCAGGGACTTGCCTCTTGGCTATTTGTGAAAACGCTAATATACCTGACAGATATTATATTATACTTCAGGAAGGACAGGGCTTTCCTTAATCGCAATAATTTCAACAGAAAAAACCCTGCAGTGATTTGGGAGACGGAAGGAGACGCTTAGATTGAGCATTTCGAAGAAGACAGCACTACCTAGCCCACTTTCGGCTTTGGATCCGTCCAGATAGAAGTGAATTGAACCTCTTTCTATAGATGTAGTCGGTATTTTCAGATGTACTCTTCAGCAGATCTAAGATCAAGGAGTTGCAAGTTTATAGGCTAGACTACTGGCTGGAAGCTTTCAGACGAGTGCCCGCATTGGCAGCCATCTGTTTGCCGAAAATCTATAGAGGCAGTAAGTGGAACATTATATCTAGGGCTATGGAGGGGGTAGTTCTAAGCGCACTACTTATACACACGCAAGCATATCTTTGCAATTTCCTTAGGAGATTGAGGCTTACAGCTTTAAGAATAACGAGAGTAAGAATTGCCGGTAACCCGCAAAAAAAAAAAACAAAAAAAAAAAAACAATTACCCCCCATACACGCATATCATCCCTCTATTCACTACATAACTGCCTCATAGGGAGTTGCTTTCCGCCGTTGAAATCTCTTTAAGGATTTTCCACACCATAAAATCAAATGAAGGAAAAGAAAAACATCAACAAAGTTTATTTTCCTATCCCATTGCGCCCCAAACTTCTACTCCAAATACACAGACAGAAGCGATGGAGAACGAGAAAAGAATTCACTTCTCAATTGCGCGACTAATAGGATTTGACGAGGGTTTCCGAAGCTCTGACTGTTAATGGTAAATGCTGTAAACATATCGCAGGATTACAAAGGGATATTCTCTTCTCCTTGGCTGGAGGAGCCAACAACAGCCAACAAATGGTTAAACACACAACAATTAAGGACACATTCGAAATAATTGAATTCTCTGTAATGCGCCTTGTATGTGTTGACATAGGGAGTTAGAACCAATGTTGTGTGGTCTACCAAACCAAGGAACATATGTACACCTTAATGTGGTTGTTACCTTTGCTCAGTGGAGTGTGAATATTGAGGGTAGCCTACAAAAAAGAGAGTCTGCTCGGTCAATCAGATTAAGTTGTTAAGTCTACTGAAAGATTATGTTCGTGATTGGAGTTAATCAATCAGACAAAAGTATATAACAACTGTACAGTGGAGCGGACATGGACCTAGGCAAACAGTGTCACTTTAAATGCGGAAGGTGTATTGATTTCTTCGAGCAGCCTGTTAATGAGTTTGAACGGTATGTTTAAACTGCAGATAGTAGGACTGGAAAAGAATCATCAGCAATCATTGTGCTCAACCTGATCTCAAAATGGCGTAGAATCAAGGGCTTAACCATCAACCATGGAAAAAGTATCATTGTACCCTTTTTTAAGGAGACCCTCTGAACTGCGCCAACTACAGAGGTATAAGTCTCCTCAACATCGCATATAAGATCCTGTCTGCTGTACTATATGAACGCCTAAAACCGATCGTCAATAACCTGATAGGACCTTATCAGTGCGGTTTCAGGCCGGGAAAGTCCAACATTGACCAAATATTCACATTAGGGCAGATCTTTGAAAAAACCCATGAATACCAAATCGACACGCACCACCACTTCATCGATTTCAAAGTTGCCTATGATAGCGTGTATAGAGACGAGTTATACAGAGCCATGTCTAGTCTTGGCATCTCTGCCAAGCTCGTCCGTTTGTGCAGAATGACTCTCGCTGCTCCATCAAAGTCGGTAAGAACATCACCGAACCATTCGATGTCAGGAAAGGTCTTCGACAAGGTGACGCGCTATCATGCGATCTCTTTAACATAGTACTTGAGAGAATTGTACGAAACTCACAAGCCAACACAGGAGGTACAATCTTTTACAAGTCTGTACAACTACTCGCTTATGCCGATGACATTGACATAATGGGAAGAACTCAGCGGGCCATTTACGAGTATTGAGATCGAGGCAGCAAAGATGGGTCTAGCGGTCAATGAAAGCAAAACAAAATATATGCTGTCTACAAAAAAGGATACCCAACATCGGCGTCTTGGACCGAAAGCCACAATAGACAGATATAATTTTGAGATAGTAAAGGATTTTGTCTACCTAGGCTCTATGGTGAGCTCCGCAAATGACATCAGTAGGGAGATCACACGAAGAATTACTCTTGCCAATCGTTGTTTCTATGGGCTAAAACGGCAATTGAGTAGCAAAGCCCTATCTCGAACTACTAAGGTAACTCTTTATAAGACACTAATCATCCCAGTCCTGTTGTATGGCGCAGAGGCATGGGCTTTGACAAAACCGGATGAGGATGCCCTTGGTTATTTCGAGAGAAAAGTTGTTCGAGCGATCTTTGGTCCCGTCTGCATAGACGGTGAGTGGAGGAGAAGGTACAATGCCGAGCTATACGGCCTGTACAAGGACATCGACTTAGCCAGAAGAGTTCACATACAGCGACTAAGATAGCTGGGTCATTTGGAGCGGATGGAGCCCAACCTTCCCGCTAAGAAAGTCTTCGAATCCACCCCGGACGGACGGCGCAGTAGAGGACGACCTCGCGGTAGGTGGCGCAAACAAGTGGAGGAGGACCTCAACCAACTTGGCGTGCGCAACTGGAGGCAGCTGGCTCGTAACCGTGCTGGCTGGAGAGGTTTGTTGGTTGAGGCCCAGGTCCACCCCGGACTGTAGCGCCATCTAAGTAAGTAAGTAACCCTTTTTTAAGAAGAGGAAGCTCGGACTGAAGCAAATCTCACCGGAACACACCATGATCCTGGGCAAGAAGCTTAACTGGAACTCTCACCTAAACAATGTTATCAACAAGGCCAAGGGGGTCTGGAGCCTAAGATAATATGCTGGATGTACAGCACAATCGTCAGATCAATGACCACCTACGCCTCTTTAGTATGGTAGCCTAAAATACATCAGGTCAAAGCTAAGGAACAGTTAAATCGACTACACCGATTAGCTTTTATGGGGATCACTTATCCGGAGGAAACATTAGTTACAATGCTTGGTCTCACATTGCTGCGCCTCACAGTGCAGATAGAAGCTACGCTGAATGCTCTTAGGCTACCTCAGAGACAAAAACTGAAACCCGGCTATTTCACAGGCCACCTGAGCATTCTTGAAAACGTCCAAAATAACCCAATCTTCAAGATTCCAGATACGATGCTCAAGAGATTTCGGTTCTCCAGGAAATTTGAAGTAGTCATTAGTGACCGTCAAGAATGGAGAAACAAAGGTCTCAACACACTGCCCAACGCACAAATCTGGTACACAGATGACTCCAAATTGGAAAATGGCAGTACTGGAGCTGGGGTATATGGTCCTAACTTTCGGCGTGCGGCAGCGCTTGGTACGAGTAAATCACCTACCATCTTCAAAGCAGAGTTCCATGCGATAGAACTATGCATTCGGGAATGCCTGCAGAGAAATACTACTGGAACCCGCATCAACATCTATTCAGACAGTCAGGCAGCATTAAAGCCCCTTAATTCGTATACGTTACGGTCAAAGCTCATGTGGGATTGTTTCGACCTCCTTGATAGCCTCGCATCCACAAATCGGGTTACTACAGCAAGGATTTCTGGACATGAAAACTTTAAGGGGAACGAACGAGCAGACCGTATGGCGGGGAGAGGCGCTGGGCGCCTACTTATGGGCCCTGAACCCTACTTCGGGGTACCACCCAGTAAAATCCACTCCACAGTAACAGAATGGGAAGCTAAAGGACTCGCCGTATACATTCCCAGGCCGAGTGTGGTGGGAGTCATAAAGTTTAGACAAAGTTCAAGGGATCACTAACTGCACCGATAGCTCAAAAATGAGTAAAGGTACAGGAGCAAGTTTTACTCGGAAGCACTGCAACAGCAGGAATCTTTTAGAAGCGTGCAGTGTATTCAAATCCTGGCAGTAGAAAAAGCTGCAAAATGCAGAGAAAACAGTTACCTTCCTCCGTCGGATATAATCTATCTTCAGTGACAGTCAAGCAGCCTTAAAATATAATAAAATCAAATCAAAGGCGGTTAAGAAATGTCGTGATGCACTCATCACCATCGCAGATCATTAAATCAAACTCTGCTGGGTTCCCGGACATACCAATATAGAAGGGAATGAAAAGGCAGATGCTATGGCAAGTATGGGTGAACATCGATGAAGTGGACACATCCATACTGCCACCGATTGGTAAACTATAAAATATAATAGACGGCTTGATAGAGAAAGACGTCAACTCATTCTGGAAAACCAGGGAGGAGTGCGTCACCTCTCGTACGTTATGGCCAGAACTTAACAAAGCGAAATCAAATCTGGCGCTCGATCGATCCATTATCCTATCATCCTAACACACCGCCCCATTGGAGTTATGCTCCACAAATGGAAAGTAGAGAACGATTTATGCAGAATCTGCGGAGATGAAGAAGAAGTCGTGTCAATCTAAAATTAGCTACGCCACTGCCCCGATCTGCAAGAACGGCGCCTACGTACTCTAGGGTCCAGATTCTTCGCAGGCACTCACTTCATAAAGAGTACCAACTGGTTCTCAAGTCGGCGGTTTACAGGATATGTTTGATTCCTTTTATTTTGTTCTTTTTTCCACACAAAAAAGGGATTCACAATATACCATCAGATAGAGTACTTATCCATCACACACCTTTCCATAATCTATAACCTAACCAAATCATTTCGACGAATCACTGCATTCATAGGTTAGGGCTAGGTAGATGGGTGCCTTGCGACAAAAGAGTCACTGCTGACTTAGACCAACAGTTCGGGTCCATTGTGCCCAATTATTTAGCCCCGGAAACGCTGTAGAGATAATCCTCTGTTAGAATCACCCAGATAGTGATATGAATCGCAGGAGGTCCGTCAGCTCTATATTGCCTAAGTCCTCCAGCTTCGAGAAGAAGCAACTGGCAAGAGTCCTCATTCTACTGATGGATAGGGCAGGACAATCACGCAGCAGGTGACGAACAGATTCAATCTCTTCTTCGTCCTTAGAACTTCTACAATAGTCGTTGTGCAGTACACCGAGTCATTCCGCATGAATGCCAATGGTACAGCGACCAGCAATTATGCCGGAAATGACTTGTGCATATGACCTTTGCTAAGTTTCACTAGATAGGTTGATCTCTTCTTCCTAAACGCCAGCCATAGCTTTCTGGCTGTTGCGCATGTGTCTATATGAACCCAGCAGCTGTTTGCTCGACCGGTGGCTGCATCTTCTATTTTCTTCCACGAGGAACTAATTGGGATCAATACAAAAGGGATATTCCGCGTATCATGCGGCCTGGTATGCAGCAGAGGGCCACCACACTGGCTTTATGTATCTCTTTTAAAAGTGATTTGTAGATGCTCACAAGCCTTGATCTAATTACAGCAGAGGCCAGAGCCTTAACGGCTGCCTGGCTATCTATATAGACATTTATCGTTTTACCAGCGATTTAACTCTCGCGTGTAATTTCAACAGCCTGTATAATATCTGCGACTTCGGCCTGAAAGATCGACCGACCGACCAGCTGCAATCGTCACTCATTCTAAAGGAGTGGTTTATTCCTAAGGTTTTACAATAAACTCCAGTTCCCTTGCCAAAGTCCATCCTAGAACCGTCGATATAGGAACCAGTTTCTTTTTCCTTATGGTTCTTCGATTTTTCACCATCACCATCATGTTAGCTCATATACGCCTTCGCACTAAGCTTATTTAACATCACCGGGTTTGATATCGACATGCTCAAGGTTCCTCAAGTGCGCCAACAGTTCAGGGACCACCTTGCCTTAGAATCAGAAGTAATCCGCAGCACAATGCAGGAGCGCATGGATGACCACTGGAATGCAGTGAAAAATGCTTTTACGGCTGGTGCACGCACCTATACCGGTAAACGGCAGAAGAACCATCGCACATGGCTCTCTGCAGATACCTGAAGACGGATCGATGAGCGTACAGCCATTAAGGCTCGGATTGCAGCAGCCTTAGCAGTAGAGAGAACCGAGCTAGAAGCCCTATACCGTGCGAAGAAGAAAGAAGTGCAGACGTGACAAAGTGTGAGACGTGACAAACGTCAGCACGTTAACTCACTGGCTTCAAGGGCTGAAGAAGCAGCGAACTGGTGCGACAGTAGGACTGTTTATAGCATCATTAAGGAGCTGACTGGTGGCCGGAACTCCAAACAACACCCAGTGAAGAGCCTAGACAGTAACCTTCTGATCTCGGATGAGGACCAGCTCA
Organism: Brachypalpus laphriformis; assembly: GCA_945910035.1. NCBI lineage: Eukaryota > Metazoa > Arthropoda > Insecta > Diptera > Syrphidae > Brachypalpus > Brachypalpus laphriformis. The sequence goes on from OX246753.1 coordinate 152,528,191, forward strand.
CTAGAAGGAGAGAACATTTTGCTACAGTGCTAAGCCACTTAGACGATGGCAGTATGATCTCGAATTCGAATGAGCATTCCGAAGCAACAATTTCCCGAATTCGTACCGTACCTCCCAGCAAAACCGAAATAATAACAGCAATCAAGTCCCTCAAGAAGAACAAGGCGGTGGGCATTGATGGCATCAGTGTCGAACTATTTCAAGCGCCGCCAAATGCATCGGCAGATCTGCTGCATCCGCTAATACGGAGAGCTTGGGATAGTGAACAATTTCCGCAGGAGTAGAAAAAGGGAATGATCATTAAACTTCCGTAAAAGGGAAACTTGACGGAGTGCGTAAACTGGAGAGGTATTTGCGTTCTTCCAGCGGTAGCCAAAATAATAGCTAGAATAATTCTGGAACGAATCAAAGAGCATTCAGATTCAACTCTCGACATCGAACAGGCAGGCTTTCGTGCTGGATCCTCCTGCATCGACCACATAAACACCTTACGGATCATAATCGAACAATGCGTTGAGCACAGGTCTCCGCTACATTTGCTGTTTATCGACCTCGAGAAAGCTTTCGATAGTTTGAATCGAGATGCTATTTGGTTGGCCTTGCGCAGGAGAGGCATCCCAGAAAAACTTATAGCTATTATCAAGGCTACATATGAGGGCGGTAAGTATCACGTCGTGCACAATGGTAAGGTGTCGGAGGATTTTGAAGTCGAGAGTGGAGTACGTCAAGGGTGCATACTGTCTTCACTATTGTTCTTGGTGGTTATAAGCGATATACTCTGTGCAGCATTGACAGAAGGCAACTATGGAATTCGCCGGAGTATGATATCTTACCTTAGACACTTAGGCAGACGGCATTGCCATGATAATCGATTTTTTGTTAAACAAATTTGTATCATAAACAAGAAAAGAAATAATAAATTAATTATCTATCTATCTATCTGAACACTTAGACTACGCTGACGATGTCTGTCTTCTTTCACATCGGATAATGGATCTTCGTTTGATGGCCCAAAATCTAGAAGCTGAGGCAAACAAAGTGAGGCTAAAAATAAACACAGCCATAACAAAAGCCCTGCGTACTTCTAATACCCGCGCTCAACTTAATTTTGCCGGACAGGAAGTCGAGATAGTTAATAACTTTCTATATTTAGGAAGTGTGGTCTCGACTAATCGTGGTGGCACCGAACTAGATGTGTGCAGCAGAACCGGGAAGGCTAAAGCTGCGCTCAGAATGCTATCCAATATCTGGAGAAGCAATGTTATCAGCTTAAGAACCAAGCTGCGACTATTCTGCTCCAACGTAGAATACTTACTTACTTAGGTGGCGCTACAGTTCGGGGTGAACCTGGGCCTCAACTAACAAGCCTCTCCATTTAGCTCGGTCTTTAGCTAATTGCCTCCAGTTGCGCACTCCAAGTTGGTCGAGGTCCCCTTGAACTTGTGCGTGCCACCTACGGTGAGGACGTCCTCTACTGCGTCGTCCCTCGGGGTTAGATTCGAAGACTCTGCGGGGTGGAGCGTTAGAGTCCTAGCCGTCTCAGACGTCCAATAGGCAGTTTTTTGACTAGGTCGATGTCGCTGTACAGCTCGTATAGTTCGTGATTGAATCTTCTCCTCCAAAACCCGTCAACGCAAACGGGACCGAAAATCTTACGAAGAATTTTTCTCTCGAAGCGACCAAGGATAATTTCATCCTCTTTTAATAAAGTCCATGTTTCAGCGCCGTAAAGCAGGACTGGGATGATCAAGGTCTTATATATAGTCTCCTTAGTTGTTCAAGATAGGGCTTTACTGTTGAATTGCCTTATAAGCCAAAAAAAAAAAAACAGCGACTGGCAAGAGTTATTCATCGATTGATTTCTGCGCTGATCTTATTTGTAGAATTTATAGCAGAGCCAAGGTAGACAAAGTCCCTTACTACCTCGAAGTTATAGCTGCCCACTGTGACGTTTTGTCCAATTCGTCGGTGTTGGCTTTCCCTTCTTGTTGACAGCATATACTTGGTTTTGCCCTCGTTTATTCAACGTAGAATCGGTGCTGCTTTATGGATGCAGTACTTGGAAGGAGGACACTATTAACACACGCAAGCTGCAAGTCATCGTAAACAAGTGCTTAAGAATCATCTTGAAGATTTTTTGGCCGAACAGCATCTCCAACGAACAACTTTATACGAGAACGGGCCAAGAACATATAAGCATTACTATACGAAGGAGAAAGTGGCAGCGGATTGGACACACCTTACGGCGCGAAGACAACTCCATTGCAAAATACGCCATGCAGTGGAATTCGCTCACCCATGCAGGCAGAATAGCGGGGGCCCTAGGCAAACGTGGCGCCGAACAGTTGAGGAGGAATCGAGCTCCATAGGAATGAGTTGGAGGCAGCTCAAACGCGTTGTAGAACTCCGACCAAGATGGCGCACATGCGTGGTTGACGCCCTATGCCCAACAAGGGGTTAAAGGATATAAGCAAGTAAGTAAGTCTATGGTTTTTCCAGTACATTCTGTCAGGAATTCTTGTACATAATCTCCTTTCAAATGCTAGCATCGGGTTCATATGTGGAGGCATGGCCGTAAGGGCTCGTTGACCAATTCTCTTAGTCTTACAGCGGTTTTGGGCGCCAGTCTGCTACAGTATATATAAAGCGGAATGAAACTAAGCATGGTTTCCATTGCCGTTGTTGGTGGTATCCTCATTGATCCCATGACTCCGATGTACGCTGCCCTTTGGATTTTGGTGAGGTATTGTTTCTCAAGTACCATCTACCATACTAGTGAACCATATGTAAGAATGGCTCTTACAACCGCGCGCCGTTTATCTCCAGCACACTACGACTGGTTTGAAGCCCCAAGTATTACTGAATGCCTTTTTGTAGGAATAGAAAGGTGGTCATAGTATCTGGCTTTTGGATATTATCAACAAACGTTAAGCAAATGTGTACGCATTTCATATTCTTTTTGAAGCCAAATGTCTTCGAAAAGCCTCCCTAAGCTCACACTAATATTTTAGTTATCTTCTTCATTCTTAATGCCGCTATACATTCTCATAAAAATGAAAGGATTTTCGCCAAAAGCAGACTGACTCTATGCATCTGATAGACGCTTCGGTGTTCGCTGGCATCGTTAAAAACATCTGCATCGTCATAGCGTACTACGTACGTACGGGGGTGGTTTATGCTCCAAATAAATCCCTTGGATACCGGCAGAACTTTCATCCCCATCTTGATTCTGTCTGAGTTAGACCGGGATATACTCGTACTTAACAATCAACAAAGAAACAAATGGAATATTTTATGACCCAACCATGATCTTAGAAGGGTGCAACATACACTGCCGAGCACTAGGACCATCCAAAAAGCACAATAAACTCTGCACACATACCATAGCCTATGGCTCGACAAAATGAATCTGCCAAATGTTTACACCACACACCGTCCGTCCCTAAGGCGGGTATTCCAAAATATTGAATTTTCAGAAACAAGTAACCAAGTTCTTGCCACAAGGCCTCTTCCTCTGCCTTACTTCCACCTTTCTCCAATAAACGGTCGGATGTTGCAGGAAATATGCGGTTGCAATTTCGGAAACCCAGTTTTGATGAAATACTTAAGTTTGTTTCGAAAATTTTTAGGTTACGGGTGTTGCGTCGAATTTTCATCGTACAAAGTTATAGCAACAATAAATATACTCGTACACACTCAAACGAAACAAAAAACAAATTTTACTTTCAGAAAGTTTATTATTTTATTATTTTGGTAAACTGTTTGGTTTCATAATGAAGAGGAGTTAAACAGTTTTGAGAGGTTATTGTAGCCGAAAACAAAAACATTTCTGCTCAAATGAAATGTCTGAATGGGTTTATGAACGGAGGGATGTTTTATGATTGCTACAATGTTGAGAGTTTCAGATTGATCCGGCAGACGAATAGTTTCAGTGGGGTGAGGGGTGATGGAGTGATTTTGAAACAACATTGATTTTTTTAGAGGACCAAGTGAAGGTTTTATTTTCGAAAGGGTAGCGATAGTATAGGCATAGTTGTAAGGATTATAAACACTCGAAACTCGAAGCATTTCTAAACATTGAATGTGCATTCAACAATGTAAAAATCTGTGCAGTAAGAAGAAAACTCTAGAAATGTCAATGTATGCTACTCAGTAGGTTCTTATTAGATACCAAGTTTGGCAAGAGTCAGCTTCAAGCAGTCACTCTAGGGGCACACCTCAGAGAAGGGTAATCCCACTCTGCTATGGAACCCAGTTGTCAACAAAATACTTATGAAACTAAAAAATCGGTGGGGTAAAAGCCAACAATTAGTAAACTATTAGGAAAATCCCTGGAAACGTTAACTGACTGGGTCAAGCACTGTGGTCTCCGCTGAACGCGTATCCCGAAATCCCTCAATCACCCCTATGCCGTCAGCATCAAGTGCCGAACACCAGTGACAACGCTGCCAAGATGCCATCAGAAACGCCGCGACTGATGTGGTGGGTCTCGCTCGCCCACCACCGGGAAACCCGGCGAATGCATGCAGCAAAACAAGAAGCATACAAAGCGGTGCTGTAACGGAAGACGAGCGCTGCTCGTGAGCTCTACGAGCAAAAGAGATGGGAAGAACATCGGCTTTTCCAAAAGAAGAAGAAAGAGCATGAGAGGCGCGCGTTTGAGAATATCGAGAGTTTATACTCCAGGAACAATGTACGGAAGTTTTACCAAAAGGTAAAAAGAACGTGTCAGAGCAGCAAAACCCTCGCAGAAACCTTTAGAGATGAAAATGGAAACCTCGTCGGTGCTGAGAATATGGAACAACTACTTCTGCAGACGGTATAACGGCGACGAAGGTCAAAATTCCACTGCCAGGCAGAATGAACCATTCAACATAGACGATGATAGTCAAAATGTCCGTCCACCTGAGCAAAGCGAAGTGAGGGTAGCAATATCTAAGCTGAAATTCAACAAGGAGACCTCAACTTCGCTAATTAGACAGACATCGGTCTCCTCAACATTGCATAGAAGATCCTTTCTGCGATATTGTGTGAACGCTTGAAACCTTCTTCCAACAGACTGGTTGGTCCCTATCAGTGTGGTTTCAGTCCAGGAAAGTCCACCATCGATCAAATCTTCACACTTCGGCAGATCGTGGAAAAAATCCAAGAAGTCCAATACTCATCATCTCTTTATTGATTTCAAGGCCGCTTATGATACCATCTATAGAGAAGAGCATTATAGAGCCATGTCTAGTTTGGACATCCCTGCCAAACTTGTCCGTCTGTGCAGGATGACGATGGAGAACGCTTGCTGCTCCAAAAACAAAAAAAAACAAATATTTGGCGCAACAGCTCTTTAAAGTGCCAGGGCCTAGCTTCCGCAACCACTCATGTTGTGTGCGTTATATTTTTCACACGAATGGAAGGGACCTACAGTTTAATGCCGAATTCGAACGACGATTTGAGAAGCTTTTTCATGACAACAATACTCTCGGATGTTTGTCAGACGCTCGCGAGAGGTGGGACCGTGAAAAAACTTTTTGGTGTTTTGTAGGATTCGAACTCGGAACCTCACGCGTAGTGATCCGACACACTAACCACTTACGCCACGGCGCACACCATCAAGGTCGGTAATGACCTCACCGAGACCTTCGATGGCAAAAACGGTTTTAGACAAGGTGACGCGCTGTCATGTGACTTCTTTAATATTGTACTTGAACGGATTGTGCGGAACTCACAAGCGAACACCGGAGGCACAATCTATTAAAAGTCTGTACAACTGCTTGCATTCGCCGACGATATTGACATTATTGGAAGAACTCAGCGGGCTGTCACTGGTGCGTTTGCAATCATTGAGGCAGAAGCGGCCAAAATGGGTTTAGCGATAAACGAGGGCAAAACCAAGTATATGCTGTCAACAAGAAGGGACAATCAACACCAATGAATTGAACAGAACGGCAGCTACAACTGACAGGTAGTAAGTGACTTTATCTACATCGGCTCTGCTTTTAACTCTGACAATGATATCAGCGCAGGAATCAAGCGAAGAATAACACTTGCCAATCGCTGTTGATTTGGGCTTATAAGGCAATTCAACAGTAAAGCCCTATCTCGAACAACTAAGGAGACTCTGTAAAAGGCTCTGATCATCCCAGTCCTACTTTACGGCGCTAAAACATGGTTTTTATTGAAAGCGGATGAAGATATCCTTGGTAGCTTCGAGAGAAAAATACTTCGTAAGATATTCGGTCCCGCTTGCGTTGACGGGTTTTGGAGGAGAAGATTAAATGACGAACCACACGAGCTGTACAGACACAACGACCTAATCAGAAACTGCGTATCGGACGTTTTAGATGGCTAGGACATGCAGAGCGAATGGACACCAACGCTCCGGCCCGCAGAGTCTTCGGATCTAACCCGGAGGGAAGACAGAGTAGAGGACCTCCTCGCCGTACGCACGCACAAGTTCAAGGGGACCTCAACCTAGTTGGTGTGCGTTACTGGACACATTTAGCTAAAGACCAAGCTAAATGGAGAGATTTGTTGGTTGAGGTCCAGGTTCACCCCGAACTGTAGCGTTACCTAAGTAAGTAAGTAAGCACTGTGGTCTAAGAATCAACACAAAACAGACATGCCATTCTGTATGGCGTACAGGAACTGCGACCAATAAAGATCTATTGTGGCAGGAGCCATCTTTTAGGACAGCAATAATTGTACTCTCCTTGTGAAAGCAATAATTACAGCTGCGGATGAGTTCTTTAGGTCTGTTGGAGATATGATCTCTTTAAGAAAAACGCTTCCACTAATTTCTAAGGTGCGCGGTAGAAGGAGTATAAGTCAAAAAATGCAATTTTTCAGGAGAGGAAAAAAACTTAATAAAGCTTTCAATTTTCCGATTTTTTTAAAATTTAAACTGTGAATTTACCCTACCCCCGCGACACTCATGAAGGATTAGCGGGCCATTGAAAATGAATGAATGAATGAATAAATTTATATTTTTATACCAGACTAAAAGATACAAAAAGATTTTTTTAATGTTATGTAGTAAATAAGGAAATAAGGTGACTTGTACTCATTTGATCATTAAGCTTTTGTTCGAAAGGTGACATATACTGGTAAAATCAAGTATGCCCCATATAGTAAGGCTACTTTGACCACTGTCTTTTTGAACGACTTGTGTGTGCAATAGACTTATACCGCTTTTACTAAACATGACATATAAAATTTGTAATCGAATGGCGTACTTATCTCATTTTGACCAAATTTTGACTTATACTCCTTCTACCGCGCACCTTAGATTTTACACAGAGCTGCACACTCACGTAGTAAGTGTTCTGTGGTTTCGTCCTCTTCTAGCCAGAGGCAGTAGATGATATCCTCCGAGCTCACAAGACTTCTTATATCGTTTCTGCAGTATTTAAGGATATCAACTGCCTTGGGTATTGTTCCAGTGGGAAATGCATGTGTTGATTTCTCATATGTTTAGGGTACCTATATACTCGTATAAAAGCAGAATCAGATATTCGGCAAAAAGGATCTGGTCCAATGAACAAGTCAGAGGAGTCCTCTCTGGCGAGCAGATCTGCAGTTTCGTTGCCGTCAACGCCCACGTGGTACCCATCATAATTTTACTTCATTGTATTAGGCCAAGTTTTGTAAGCTGTCGAAGAAGCTTAAAACTGTTTTTGAACTGCTCAAGTGGCAGATCACCAGGTTTGTGAGTATGCGGATGGTGGCAGCTTTGATACCTGAGTGCAGGTTTATGCTAGCGCAAATCTCCTGAGCGTAAAGCTCGGCCTGGAAAACACTGCGCATTTTTTCAGAGGTTTTGAACTCCATTCACTCCGACACCAACTCCTGAATCCATTTTTGATCCATCGATATACCATACTATTCCCTTTAGATTAAGTACCGGTCCGTCATTATTCCATGGGCGCCGTGGCGTAAGTGGTTAGTGTGTCGGATCACTACGCATGAGGTTCCAAGTTCGAATCCCAGAAAATACCAAAAAGTTTTTTCACGGTCCCACCTCTCGCGAGCGTCTGACAAACATCCGAGAGTATTGTTGTCACGAAAAAGTTTCTCAAATCGCCGTTCGGATTCGGCATTAAACTGTAGGTCCCTTCCATTCGTGTGAAAAATACAACGCACACAACATGAGTGGTTGCGGAAGCTAGGCCCTGGCACTTTAAAGAGCTGTTGCGCCAAATATATTTGTTTTTGTCATTATTCCATGCAAAACTTTCCACCGAAGCGGAGTAATTTTGGCATAAGGTCAGGAACCGTGCTGAGCATATCTAGCTCAGGGATGACTGTTAATAAATCCATGAGATCCACGTGATCGCATCTATGTACCATGTGTCTCCGTCCGACTTTCGAAGACTAGCTGCACTGAGATTGCCACTTTCTTGGCGAATATATGCAGCGGGCGGAGTCCAATTTTAGCCTTCATGGCTACCGTAAAACAGGTATGCATTGTACTTGTGATTCCGAGACATGCTAATCTTTGAAGTTTATTGAGTTTGTTGATGGTTGTGGCTTCCTTAGTTTTGTCGACCAGAGAATGGACGCGGACGTTAAGACGGGTCTAATCACCGTGGTATATAACCAGAATCTGACTTTATGGGACAGACCTCAAGTTTTGCCATACATACGGCGACAGACCCACATGACAGTGGTGGCCTTGGCAATTTTATGTTTAGTATGGGAGTTTCAGTTAAGTTTTTTTGTCTAGGTATATTACTTTTTCGGAATAACCAATGGCTGTATCATTTCCCAAGTACCACTGAACCACAATACGCCCAATGTAGCCGCAGTGATAAGGTGACCTAATCTCACATCTTCTACAAATCTACCACTGAACCATGGCTAAGCGTTCTTCGACTTGTGAATGGTACAATGACTGCCTTGCTGGGATTGATCGATAGGCCCTCGCCAGTACACCAGTTGGAGACTACAAGGATCGCATCTTGCATGAGTTGACTGACACATACTGTCTTCATGTTTGTCCTTTATTATGATCACTAGATCATCTGCATAGCCTATAGTTCTGAGCCCTGATCTGTTTAGAAGAAAGGCGAGAAGAACTGTCTTGGGCGCAGCCTTTTGCTGCGGACTTCGTCACAAAGACCTCTCGTGACGTAGATGTTATTACGCGATTATCGAGCACAGTTCTAACCCACCTGATTGTAAGTTGATGAAGTCAGAACCGGTGTTATCAAAAGCACCTTCTATGTCAAGGAATGCACAAAGGGCGATTTTGTTGGAACGGCAGGTGGATTTTTTCTGTGTGACGAGATATTGGAGGACGCCTAACGTGGATCGATCTTTCCTGTATGCATATTGACTATTGACATTGTCTAACAGTCTAGCAGTCTTTCCATAGTTTTCGGAAGGCCAGACGCAGATCCTGGTGCAGTTTTTGTCAGAGCATTGATAACACGTCTCAATCTTCTAGGCTGCGAAAAGCCCTCTTTAAAATACCAACTGTACCAATTGTCCTCATGAATCCGAAAGGATCCTGGGCACAATCAGACGAAGCATCGCTCAACCTGCTCATGGATACCCACTTCCCCGGCTGCACTCCTTTCCCCAGCAATGAGCATGCCCTGGTAAATGTTTCACGATCACCGGCACCTCCTCATCTACTCAGTGAGGATTACTTGAAATGGGCGGTGAACAGTTTTGAATCGTTCAAATCCCCGTGACCAGACGGTGTCTTTCCGTCACAGCTCCAGACAGTATTCGACATTGTTTGGCAGAGTCTTTCTTGCATTCTGAGGTGGTGTCTCAAGCTCGGAATAATGCCAACTGCCTGTACCGAGCTAAGAGTGGTTTTTATACCCAAAGCATGCAAAACATCACACACGCTTCCAAAAGACCTTAGACTAATAAGTCTGAAGTCCTTCCTTTTCAAGATACTAGAAAGAGTCCCAGACCTACACATCAAGGCCAATATTGATAGCACCTTACTGCTCACGTCACAACACGCCTGCCAAGTAGGCAAATCAGTTGACACAGCCTTACACTCCATCATCTACCCCATCGAAAAATCACTCTCAATTAAAGAGTTTACCCTAATGTCATTTCTGGACATAGAGGGAGCTTTTAACAATGTTGAAACAAATCCGATTACCAATGCCCTACGCAGGTTTAACATCTACAAACCCATCGGTTGATTCATGGGCCACATGCGTAAGAACAGGCTAATAACAGCATCTTTCGGAAGCAGCACCGTCAAACGACGTGTACATTGAGGCACTGTCTCCACTACTATGGAATCTAGTGCTCAACGAAGCCTTTCTGAAAATCGAAAAAAAAAAACTGGATGCAAAGTCATTGCCTACGCAGATGGTATCGCTATCCTAATAACAGGCAAATACCCGTAGATGCTAGCCGATATCATACAGTCTGCTCTTAACGAACTGCTCAGATGGGCCGACAAATGCGGCCTTTTCGTTAACCCTTTCGACGAAGACTGAGCTAGTTCTATTTACAAGAAAACATAAACTCCCTGACTTACCTCTACCCAAAATAAGAGGATCTACTCTCAAACTTTCAAGTAGCGCTAGCTTTTAGGCCTAAAGCTTGACCGCAAGCTAATTTGGAAAGAGAATGTCGTTGAACGGGCCAGGAAATTGCTGGCTGCTCTATACATTTGCAAGAAAGCAGTTGGCTCCACTTGCGGCCTACAACCGAGCATCATGCACTGGCTATACACGTCGGTAATAAAACTGATTCTAATGTATGGAGTTTTGGTATGGTGGCCCGCCCTGGAGAAGAAGTCCAACCTATCCACACTGGAAAAAACTCAGCGAGTAGCTTGCCTTAGCATTACCGGTACACTGCGAACTTGTCCCACAGCGGTGCTACAAACCATGCTTCATCTACTTCCGATGGAAATCGTCAGTAAACAATTGGCTATCAGCTCAGCAATAATACTGAGAGTCGCCAAGCAATGGAAGGAGAAACACACGGGACATGACAGAATACTTTCGATGCACCGTCATCTCCCCACCTGCCCACTGAATATGCCTTCAACAGGGGCTACATGCACTCAATACTAGACAGAGCTGAGTGGAGGCAACGCGAGGTCCTATACAACGAATCGTTTTCAATTTTCACGAACGGGTGCAAATGCAAGGACGGAGTTGGTGCCGGAATTTTCTCAGAAGACCTGGGGATACATCTCTCTTTCAACCCTCCAAACTATTGCAGCGATTTTCAAGCAGGAGTTACCGCTGAAGAACAAGCCGCTGACTGGCTAGCGGCTAATACACTATCAACATCGGATATTGCTATCTACGTCGATAGCCAAGCAGCTATCAAATCCTTCGCATCTAACACTACGAGGTCTAAGGCAGTGAAAGACTGCAGTGCATCTCTTAACGAGATAGCTGGTCAGTACAACCTCACCCTTTGCTGTGTACCATGTCACTGTGACATACCAGGGAATTGTGCAGCTGACGAACTGGCTCGACAAGGCTCCTCTGGTGCAAACAGCGTAAGCATTATCGACATCGAAGTGCCAACGTCTTATGTTAAATACCTTATTCAAACCGATGCGTGAAAGTGGCCAATCTCCGATGGTAACATCTAGGCCAATGCAACGCCGCCAGACAACTTTGGCCAACACTTAACAAATCTAGGTCCATCGGGCTTTTGAAGAGAGGTACTCTCACCAAAATAACAAACGTTCTTACCAGACACTGCGTCATAGGAAGACATGCCTAAAGACTAGGCATCCCCTACACAGATTTCTGCAGAAACTGTAGGCATGAAGAGGAGGAAGAGACCATAAGGTTAGGATAGGTTGAAGTGGCTGCCAGCTGAGAATCGTACACACACTGAGACTAATAATAGATCCTTTGTGATACCACGTGGATCATGGGAGAAAATTTCTCTACCTACACGCTAAAACCATTTTGAGCTTCTTATGAAGCTCAGCAGGAGGCTCTTAATATCCATATCAATAACTTGTGTTCGGTGCCGGTGTAAAGTAAGATTCCAGGCAATTGTAAGGCCGATGAACTCGCCAGAATAGGAACAACTATACCCGTCCTGCCGGACAGTGTCACATTAGGTTTTTTTTTTTTTTTCGTTATAAGAGCACTCAGACGCAACCCCTGATTTACCCATTTTATTGGAATTTCCTTGTCTTTCTATAAAAGCCAGGCAAGCAGTTCAGTGACGAGGAGCTTACAGTGCCAGCACTCACCACAACAGCAGCGAGGATTTGCCACCTGATACGAGGCCGGACACTCACAAAGATAATGTTCCGCGGTGTCGTCGCTCACTCCACAAGCATCGCAGATTGTAGTATAACTTAGGCCCAACACGTTTAAGTGCTTGGGAAAAGCGAACTGGTCGTTCAGCGTTTAGTCAGTCTGCATTCTGGAGAGTCATGCCACGCCAAGACTCAATCGTCAATGGAAGCCCTAACAAAGGACGCAGGGAAATTCAACGCGGGTTCGGGACCTGAGAAAATCTCTTTTGAGCCTTGTCTAGCAATCTCATTGGAGATCTCGTTCCCCAAGATCCCAGTGTGATCTGGGACCCAGATAAGAGACAGAGAGTTCAGCCTTGCGAGTTCAAAGAGTTTTTGGTTTCACGAACTTTTTTGGAAGTGGTTAAAGGGTTAAGCAAGGCTTTAAGCGCACCCTGACTGTCACTACAGACACAAATACTACGGCTCTTCCACATGTTCTTCATAACCTAATTCAAGGCCATTAGGATTGCATAAGTTTCCGCTTGGAAAACAGACGCATATTTGCCTAACGAGAAAAGAAGTCTAATGTTGTTAGATTCCACGTAGACACCAGCGCCAGACCCTTGACTGTTTTCCGAACCGTCCTTGAAAATACGACTACATTCCATCCTTGGCTGAAACTCTGACCGAATCCAGTCCTGAACACAAGGAAAGTCGACTCTGAATACCTTAAGTATACCAATCGCTACTTACAAACTCAAAATTTAAGCTGGATGCTGCCGAGAGTACAAACCTCAGGTGGATCAACATGTCTAGCGACAAAAGAGATTTGGCCGAACCTGAATCTAAAACCTTCTAAGAATTTGATTTCTCTCAACAGATTGCATATTGGCACTACAATGGGTGTCATCACTGGACACTGCCTAATAGGCAAGCATGCTACAAGACTAGGCCTATCTGCGAACAACTTTTGTAGAAGCTGCATGGATGAAGAAAATGAAGAAACTATTCCTCACCTTTTTGTTTCTGCCCAGCTCTCTCCCGAAGAAGGAAGCTTCACATAGAAGCCTTCTATTACAACGAATTAGGCGACCTGATAGAAGAGACATTAATCACTTTATATGCGCTTGTCAAAATTTAGAAGGTCACTATAGGTGAATACTTTTTCCATGATCTTAGTGATCTCAGCAATGCCTTCACGGCTAAAATTAATGCTTTCGTACAACGAAGCAAGTAGTTCCCACCTTACCCACCTTAAATATTGACAGTACAATGGACCTTCTTCTGGTCTAAGTGCATCTTCATCGAGGGCCGATCCTAACCGACCAAAGAACTCAATGAAATAAAAAGAAATCTGCGCTCTTATTGAACCACCCTTTATAGCTATTATAAAATGATACCATGTTCTTGGGTAAATATTTTTTCCGTGTACAATTCTGTGGCCTCAAGCCATAACCGCTTAAGTCGAGTTATGACAGAATTAAGTTGAGGATGCCAATATGCTTCAATATTCGAATTAAGCTTCTTTTTTAAATGAATGTAAGAAAAATGTCAACACAAATTTCGCATGCACTGGATTAATATTAGATCTACCTATGTACATGGGCCTAACGAAAATACCTCTATCTGTTCTTCGTCTTCTTAATAATTGAAAAGCATAAACTTTTCAACTTCCATCTGAGTAACAGCTCCCCATTTGTCACAACAGCTTCTGGCCAAAATAATAGTTTCTCCGACAGTACGTTATCCTGAATTGTGTGTACCTATACCTCTGCCTCATACTCGTAAATGAAATTCTATTAATATTGCCAATGTTGCGGCTTCCACAACCCTTGGGCTTCGGAGTATTAATTAAAATTTTGTGCAGCGTTCGACAAGCAGGTCACGTTGTACTGTGTGTACCTCGTCGTATGTAGCTGGTAGGTTTGGTTGCTCATACGCCTAAGGGATGGGGTGTGAAACCATTAATTTGCCAACGCACCCAAGCCTAGGTATATATTTGTGGATGAGGAACTCTCGGAATACCTGATTGCAATACTAATTCCAAGCAGACGACTTCAACGAGCGTAGATCTGTGAAATTCATAATTGATAACTTGATGTCACAGTCAGGACATTGACACGTCACATAATTTAAATTTCATGATCACCGGTGAATTATGGGCCATTTTACAAGTCATTAGGTTTGAACAGATTATTTTCATTTCATTAACACAACCGGGTCTGCAATGGTAAACAAACCCATTTTCCGACTGTTGGAAGTAATTTTGTTATCTTTATGGGATTTCAGATCTCATGGGGTTCTCCCCCATGTTACACGTAAGGTGTCCCCTTGGAGGAGAATATCATTTGGAGAGTTTTCCCCAAATAGAAAGGGGATGCATGGGAAAGCGTACAGAATATGCTGGAGCATGTGAACTCCCCCTGAATGAAGAGGGGAATGGATTTTTTCCTACCACTCATTAATGGATACACGTTGTGTTGTGAGCAAGATAAGGATAATCACTGTTTGAATAGCCACCTGTTAGGATTCTTTTGTTTGCTATTCTCAAGAATATTACAAGTTAGAAGGATGTTTGAGTTTGAGGATGAAACAGATTAACATAAGCAACTTCAAGAGTTTCTCTACTGGAATGTGTATGCTGTTGTTCTAAAAATAAAATTGGTATTACGGGTGTGCGACTTTATTTTCAAAGCAAATCAAGCATGTCAATAACTTGGCAAAGGCGGTTGTAAGACAATTGATCTTAAGGCCTTAATGCATATTAGATATTGCTACACAATATTTGCGCAATGTTTCAAGATGAAGGTAAGTCTAGTATTATTGTACATTATGCATAGATCTGGCCAGGTAAGGGTCAGCTCTTAGCGGCTCTCTGGCAGTAAGAGTCAGCCTTCCGCTAGGAGTCTTTCAGGGTAATACACATCATTAATTCTTAAAGCAGGCCAATCTCGGTTGGACCAAATTTTCTAGATATATCTAGAAAAACATGGCCTAGCTACAATAAACATAAATCAAATGAGCCACTAAGCAAAGCAGATCAAGAGATCAAGAGCAGATATTCCCATTATTGTAGCCATAAGTACAGGCCATTGGCCAATAGGAGACCACGCAGCAATGCTTAGCGTCCTCCATAACACATTCAACCGTAGCTGCAGAGGTACTAACGAATAAGAATATCTTCTTCGCTTTCTTTGCAGACGCCTGGCTCTAGGTTAAATTAGGTTGAGTAAGGTTATCATAAGGCGCTACAGTTTGGGGTGAGCCTGGGCCTCAACCAATAAGCCTCTCCATTTAGCTCGGTCCTTAGCTAACTGTCTTTAGCTGCGGACTGAAAGTTGATCGAGCTCCCATTGAATTGATTGTGTCCACCACCTATGGTGATGAGGCCCTCTACTGCGTCGTGCCTCTGGATTAGATTCGAAGACTCTGCGAGCCGGAGCGTTGGTGTCCACCCGCTCTGCATGTCCTAGTCATTTCAAACGCCCAATACGCAGTTTTTGACTAGGTCGATGTCGCTGTACAGCTCGTACCCGTCAACGCAAATGGGACCGAATATGAAGAATTTTTCTCTCGAAGCCACCAAGGATATCTTCATCCGCTTTCAATAAAGTCCATGTTTCAGCACCGTAAAGCAGGACTGGGATTAGCAGAGCCTTTTACAGAGTCTCCTTTGTTGTTCGAGATAGGGTTTTACTGTTTTACTGTGAATTGCCTTATAAGCCCAAAAAAACAGCGATTGGCAAGAGCTATTCTTCGCTTGATTTCTGCGCTGATCTTGTTTTTAGAATTTATAGCAGAGCCAAGGTAGACAAAGTCTCTTAATACCTCGAAGTTATAGCTGCCCACTGTGACGTTCTGTCCAATTCGTCGGTGTTGGCTGTCCCTTCTTGTTGACAGCATATACTTGGTTTTGCCCTCGTTTATTGCTAAACCCATTTTGGCCGCTTCCGCCTCAATGCTTGCAAACGCACCAGTGACAACCCGCTGAGTTCTTCCAATAATGTCAATATCGTCGGCGTATGCAAGCAGTTGTACGGACTACGATAGATTGTGCCCCGGCGTTGGTTTTGTGAGTTCCGCACAATCTGTTCAAGTACAATATTAGAGAAGTCACATGACAGCGCGTCAACTTGTCTAAAACCTTTTTTAACATCGAAGGTTTCAGTGAGCTCATACTGACCTTGATGGAGCAGCAAGCGCTCTCCATCGTCATCCTGCACAAACGAACAAGTTTGGCAGCTATGTCTAAACTAGACATGGCTCTAAAAAGTTCACCTCTATAGATACTGTCACAGGTGGCTTTGAAATCAATAAAGAGATGATGAGTACTGAAACCGCACTGATAGGGTCCAATCAGGCTGTTGAAAGAAGGTTTCAAGCGTTCACACAATATCGCAGAAAAGATCTTATATGCGATGTTGAGGGGACTGATGCCTCTATAATTGGCGCAGTTGCTGGAGGTCTCCTTTCTTGTGGATCGAGCAAACGATGCTGAGATTCCATCCATCAGGCATACACTCGTCTGACCAAATCTTAGAGATGAGATGGTGTATGCCCTCTACCAATTCATCCCCAGCTGCCTCGAAAAGTTCGGCCGGTAAGCCGTCAGGTCCAGCAGCCTTGTTGGATTCAGCTTCAATATTGCTATCCTCACTTCTATTGCCAGGTGGACAGACATTTTGTCTATAATCGTCTAAGTTGAATGGTTCATTCTGCCTGACAGCGGGATGTTGGTCTTCGTCGTCGTTACACAGTCTGCAGAAGTAGTTTTTCCATATTCTCAGCACCGACTGTGATTCTACTACGAGGTTTCCATTTTCATCTCTACAGGCTTCTGTTCGGGTATTGCTTCTCTGACACGATCTTTTGACCTTTTGGTAAAACTTCCGTAATTGTTCCTGGAGTATAAGCTCTCAATATTCTCGAACGCGCGCTTCTCATGCTCTTTTTTTTTTCTTTTGGACATTACATGATCATTGGACCGCCATGTCTTGTGAATATTGAGATGAGGAAACCATGTGAATAGGACTAATAAATTTTGTAGATCCCACAGATTGGTTTTCATCAACACAACTCAACAACCAGGTTACATGAGTTATCCAGACATCAGTAGAAGTTCCTATTGGAGTACTAAAAAAAAACATCGACTCTAAAACAAGAGAACTGATTAACTCCACATGGATCAACAGAGGCGACCTTATCATATCTTCATATCTCGCAGTTTGAAGGAGGAACTAAAAGCCTGTTGGCGATGAATAAAAAACAAGTCTGTATCTTGATAGGTGCTTTTACACTGCGTGATAGGGGAAATGGCCGTAAGACTAGGCATCAATGCACCCAACCACTGCAGGAGCTGTCAAGACGCGGAAGAGATATAAAGTTTTAAACACTTGCTGTGTGACTACCCAAATCTACAAAACCGCCGCCAACACCATATGAGTATCAGGTTTTTCGACGAACCAAGTGATCCTGTGCAAGTTCCACTAAGGAACATGATACGATTCATAAAGAGCTCAGATTGGTTCGCTACTGGATCGACCGAAAGATAAAGAGTTTTTACAGGTTCTATAAACAAAACGGGAAACACAATGGATCGTGTGGCCCCCCGTAAAAAGCACATAGGTGTACTTCCCTCTAACCCAACCTTACCTAACTTAGCCTTACAATCGATCACTAGACCGACTCAGAGTAGATTCCACACTCTCTGGCTGGATAGAATGTATGCTCAAGGCGAGACACATCAACTCGGAGCTGGGTGACAGCCAAGTAAATGCACTGGCCTGTAGGGGAACCCCGCAAGGAGGGGTCCTATCTCCTCTACTATGGACTCTAGTCGCAAACGAGATCTCTTGGAACTAGGACATAGCGGATTGGAAGTTGTTGCTTGTGCAGATGACATCGTCCTATTTATGTCCAGCAAATTTCTCGACAAAATCACAGAACTTCTGCAATTGGCCCTGGATACCCTCGATAACTGGGCGAGAAGATGTGGACTGAACGTTAATCTAGCGAAAACAGAGTTAGTTCTCTTCACCAACAAAAGAATAATCCCAGCTTTCGGACCCCTACGACTCGGTGGCACTCCACTCTAAGTCTCGGATAAAGCATGGTATCTAGGGTGCATACTTGACCGCAAATTGAGTTGGAGAGATGACACAAATGAAAATATAAAGAAAGCGTACATTGCGTTCTATGCATGAGAAGAATTTTTGGAATAAAATGGGGACCCAAACCTGCCATCATCCACTGGCCATAGTCAGGCCGCGTCTTACATATGGGTGTCTACTGCACAATAGCAGAGAAATCCGCGTATCTCAAGAAGTTCACTAAAATTCAGAGACTTGCCTGCATAGTAACCACAGGCGCCATTAGAACCACCCCAACCGCAGCACTTGAAACAATCCTCGCAATGATTCCACTGGACTTATATGTCATGAAATCAGGAGCGAACCGTGCGCCTAAAGGAAACCAACCTATGGAGAAGGGGTCACATGGGCCACCGTACTATTGCAAGGTGGGCTCACCTGGACGCCACCACCGACTATCCTGCGCCATCCCCCGACTTCAGCCCAAACGTTAAAACGGTCATCCCATCAATGGGGAATACGGTCGGGCTATTAACCCGCATAGTATCTCAATCTTCACTGACGGGACGAAGGCTAATGGAGGAGTGAGTTCAGGTATCTACTGAGCAGAAGCTAATATTCTAATATCACTGAGACTTCCGAACCACGGCAGTGTGTTTCAGGTCGAAGTCCTAGTGATAGCAGAGGCGGCACGAGAACTATTCACGAAGCTTGCTTCTAAAAAAGAGATTGACATTTACATAGATAGTCAAATGCCATATCATCCACGGTAATAAAATCAAAGCAAATAAAACTCTGCCGCGAGGAGCTTCTAAATCCACTAGGGGGTGCTGGTTCAACTTGGTTAGCGGTGAAAGCATCCTGGTTCTCAACATTCTCCGACTGTCCTCCTCGCTCACCTAGCACTTGGTCCTGTTTACCCTTATCGGTAACAGCTTGAGTCTCCTCATCGATTTGGCTGAAAGTAGACGAAAATTCTTTATGCCCAAACGTCGGACCTACCACTGGCTCGAAACTAGGCTGAGGTTCTGAGCTAGATGTGAACGTGGAATCAGTTCAAAATACAAACATATACATATTTGGCGCAACAGCTCTTTAAAGTGCCAGGGCCTAGCTTCTCGCAACCACACATGTTGTGTGCGTTATATTTTTCACACGAATGGAAGGGACATACAGTTAAATGCCGAATCCGAACGGCGATTTGAGAAGCTTCGTGACAACAGTACTCTCGGATGTTTGTCAGACGCTCGCGAGAGGTGGGACCGTGAAAAAACTTTTTGGTATTTTCTGGGATTCGAACTTGGAACCTCATGCGTAGTGATCCGACACACTAACCACTTACGTCACGGAGCGGAATCAATTCTCTGTTGGTGTTTTACTAACCGAAGCTGGTTCTGATGACGTCTTATGTACCCTTCCTCCGTCTGGATACCATACATGTTACTAACCAAAATTCGTACAATTACTCCTTTAGAACATTTCCTTGACTTCTTGTACTGGCGCGCTAATACCTTTTGCTTGAGTTGATATTTGGGTTTTTGTCTTGTTCTGACATGAAGCATGACAGTAGATTCCTGTGTTGACGTCCATGCAAAAGCTCTGCAGAAGACTATACGTCGATAAAAACAAGTTGACTGCCGCTTCCGAATCCCTTCTCTCCGCCATAATTTTCTAAAAAGTTTCCTTCAAAGTTCGCACGAACCTTCCTGTTTGACCGTTAGACGCAGGATGAAAATTCCTCAAAAATCTGTGCGGTGAACTGTTTACCGTTGTCTGTCACAATCGTTTTCGGCAAGCCTTCGATGGCAAAAATTGTCTGCAACGCCTTGATCGTGGACTCTGCCGACACCGCACCCATAGACACCACAAAAAGAAACTTTGACAAAGCATCCACGCAAATCAGCCACATTTTGTTGAAGAATGGACCAGCGAAATTCAAATGGATTCTTGCCCAAGCCTCTTCCGGTGGAGGCCAGTTGACGTATTCTCTTTTTGGATCCGCGGCTGCTGATTGGCAAATTTTACACCCACCTGCTAACTTTTCGCACTCCTTGTCCATTGGGTTAGCTGCTTTATTCTCGAACAGCCTCAATGGCCCTCGTGAACATATGTAAGTGCTCTGGACTGCAACGCTTCCGGTATGACGACCCGGTCATTATCTGAACACAGAAGGATGACATTATTATGAATCGATAAGGCTAACTTGCGGTCATAAAATGGTTTCAGCTCTTTTTCGCTGTTTGAGAGCTTAACAGGGCATCCATTCTTTATGAATCCGGAAACTCTCCTCAGCAATTTGTCCTTAGCCGTGATTTTCCCAATAACTGCAGCATTAATTGGACTGTTGTCAAAATCCTCCAAGCTTATGATGTTAACTCTATATAAGTGGTCATCTAGCTTGTCAAAAGCAATATTAGGGCCACCTGGAAGTCGTGACAATGCATCTGCGTTGGCATGCCTAGCTATGGGACGATACTTAGTCTGGTACGTATATGTCATTAAAGTCAAAGCCCAGTTTCGTAACCGGCGCATGGTCATCTCGGGGATCTGCCTACTGGGATTGAAAATAGCGATAAGCGGCTTGCGATCCGTCTGCAGTTCGAACATGCGACCATATAAATAACAGTGAAACTTCTTCACGCGGTAAATAATTCGATTTGGCTATAAAGTTTTTGATGAATATCAAGCGTTTTGGACGCAAACGCTATAGGCCTCTCTGACCCGTCTGGATAACGGTGGGAAATAACCAATCCGATGCCATAGCTGGAGGCATCTGTTGCCAGAATGATTGGTAAAGAGTCGTCGAAATGGGCTAGGCGAGTCGCTTTGAGGATACTCCCCTTTAAACTTTCGAAAGCAGCCTGCTGCTGGCGAGACCAAACAAATTTAGTACCTTTTGCACAGAGTGCATTCAAGGGACCTGCGACCTGCGAGAAATTCGGGATAAACTGGTTATAGTAGTTTAATTTATCTATAACTGCTTTCAGCTCTTTTACATTGGAGAGTTGCGGTAAGTTTCGAAGAGCTTCCAAATGCTTCTCCGATGGACGAATGCCTTTAGCGGAAAGTGTGTGTCCCAGATATTCGAGCTCTCGAGCGGCAAACGTACATTTTCGCTTATTATATCGGAATCCATGTACTTCCAAACGCTTCAGTACCTCTTCCAAAATTCGCAGATGCTCGTCCTCAGTCGCCCCAGCGATGACTATATCGTCGATATAGATGCTTACAGGAAGATCCGCAAACAGTTTCTCCATAACACTTTGAAATTCTCCCGGTGCGCTGCTAATGCCGTACGGTAACCGATTGAACCGTAACAGACCAAAGGGAGTATTTATTACTACATACTCCTTAGATGCCTCGTCCAACTCAATCTGCAGATAGGCCTCCGACAGATCGATTTTCGTGAATACCCTACCTCCACGAAGTTTGTGAAATAGGTCCCGGGGTCGAGGAAGCGGATGACGGTTCGAAATCAGCTGTGGATTCACAGTAGTTTTGAAATCCCCGCAAATTCGGATTCCTCCATTTGCCTTCTGAACAATAACTACTGGAGCTGCCCACTGCGTCCGCTGTACCCAAGACAGGATTACCTCTGCCACCAGCAGGGCTACGATTTCTTTTTTGGTTTCCTTCAAAAGCGCATATGGAATTTGTCGATGACGAATGAATTTCGGCCCGGCACCCTCCTTAAGTGCCAGATGGGCTTTGAAGTTTTTGCATTTGCCCAACCCAGCTGAGAAAATCTCTGAGTATGTGTCACATAACTTCTCAATGCTGTGGAGGAGAGGAACATTTGAACTAATTTGTAAAATTGAGTCTTCAACCTTTAAGCTGAGAGCTTTGTCTAGACCTAAAATATTAGCACCTGAACTATTGACTACGAGCAAATTTACTTGGTGTGTCTCATTTCTGTGGGCAACTTCCACTTCCAGTTCGCCTCTTAACTCCAGTGGCATTCCGCCATATGCTTGCAGACATTTAGTTGTTGGAAAACATTTCGGTTGCCCCAGTTGACGGAATCCTTCTAGACCACCTAAAGAACAAGATGCCCCAGTGTCGAGTTAAATCAAATATAGTACTTGACTCCAAACGAGAAGCAGACGAAAGATGGAGAGCGCTCCCACCATGCCGAGTCTCCAGAAATATGTGGAAAAAATATGACAAGATGAAAACCAAGCTCATCCTCACTCAAAGTAGACAAAACTTGGCGTTTCTCATAGCAATCATTACCGGCCATAACCTACTGGTGGCCCACCGGAATAGAATGCGGCTAAGAGCAGATGATCTCTGCACAGGATGCGGCAACAGAGACGCAGAGGAGGATACAGAACACTTCCTTTGCAAATTCCATAGTCTCTGTAATACCAGAAAGACGGCACTTGGAGAGTACTTCTTCAACCATCTGTGCGATCTGTCTGAAAAGCCACCAACTACCATCATGAAATTTATAAATTCTTTAGGATGGTTCAGAGTAGGCCGTTCCATTAATACAGAACTCTAGCCATTTTGCTTTTTTCTCGCTTTACAGTTCTTCAGCCAGGGAGTTCCACGTCAGGGGAGCACAATGGATCTGTTTGAAATCTGAATGCAGGCTGCACCAATTCGATGCAGCTAACCCTTTTAACTTAACCTAACCTAACTTAACCTACATGAGTTGTGGCATCAAAACGACACCTACTGCTAATTGAATTTCTTTTTAAAAGGACCGCTACTTCTACCTGCCTACCTACCTACCATAGTCATACTGTAATGCAAATTTTAGCTCTAATTTTGGTTTTTTTTTTTTAAATTAAATTCAAATGAAAAGTAAAACGGAAATTTATTCTTACCGTACGCTGCGACATCTGGACGAGAAATATTGTACCTCAGGTAGTTCATGCAATTCGGTTGTGGTCGCAACTTCTTTACTATTCTATTACAATCAAATGAACTGCGATAACGCGGAAGCAGAAGCATTTTGCTGCTCCATCTATGCGACAATTGCGGAAGTAAGATTTTGAAAAGTCCCCAATCGGTTATAAAATTTCCCAGATACGTATTTCACGGCGAAATGCAAGTCTGACAAGAAAGCTTCTTCCCTCAGGAGTAAACCACAATAGAACGCTATAGGCAGAAAAATTTTACTAAATTTCCCTTAAATGTTTTCTGCAATATTTCCCCACCCAACTATGAATAATTTCCCTTACCATTTCCACCATTCGGACCGTAGCGACATTTCCGTAATTAATTTTGTTTCGGGGTAGGTGTAGATGCAGACGTATGGCTTGTGAGGTGCATGTGCACTTCGATCTTCAGTATATCAATTGTGCCCCCAAGCTAAGGCTCTAGTGTCCTCGATTTAGAGCACTTCCTCTAGTGCAGCTGCTTTGTTGAACCCGAGTAGCTGAGGTGGATACAGCGAAGGTTGATTCATTTCATTTAGAATATAGGCTTCCAGATGAAGTTTTCTTTTGTGAATTAACGCTCCACATTTTATGAGACCAACCGTTTGGTGGATTTGGCGGCAGCAGATGAGAGAGGAGGGAGGAGTGCTTTCTCACTAAAGCACTTCTTCTTGTTCCAGGCGGCAGCGGACGAATTCCTTAGACGGAATCAACGGCTGCGTCTATGGTTCCAGTTAGGTTGAACTTAGTGAATACCTTGCGCGAGCTGCTTCGACGTATTCGGATCACAGGTCGGTAAGGAATTTCCAATGTTGGTCAGGGCCTTGGAATAGGGATGGTGATGGGAGAGCCCTTAATAGGCCAATGGCAGCGCTCATACCCCGTAGTGGACTACTTGCACCGATGTATCCGGCTTCTCGTCCTAGGGGTATAACTAAAGGAACTGGCCCTCCAGGTTGGGGGCTGTGCCGTTGGGGTAACTGCCCTACCACGTAAAAAACGAATGGTCCCGAAACAACCAAAAGCCTCGGATAAGGACGACTTAACTCATGACGACCCCAGCAAACGAAATAAGGACAATGACCTTCGGATCTGTACGGGGAATATTCTGTCGCTTTACAGACCACGTGCAGCCGAACAATTAGCAGAGGTCCTAGACTGCTAAAAAGCAGATATAATAGCCATCCAGGAAGTGCGATGGGATGGGCCGGGCAAAAATAAGATGAAAAACTGAGACAACTACTATGGTGATTGCTACAGAGGCAACAGGCTTATTCGGATGCGAATTTGTTACGCGCGGCAGACGAATTTTGACTATCCGGATCAGGGCTAAATTCGCTAACATGTTCATACCCCCACGGAAGAAAAGGACCCTGCCACCAAAGATTGTTTCTACGAGCTACTCGACAAAACATACGAGCAATGTCCTAAATACGACGTTAAAATCGTATTGGGCGATTGATTTCGCTGTGGAGCGAAATGTCACCATAGCAAGCACATGGTTTCCTCATCTCAATATTCATAAGCAGACATGGCGGTCCAATGATCATGTAACGATCAATCAAATTGATGATATTGCGATCAACGCAAGGCATGCCTCCAGTATTCTGGATGTCCGGACCTTCCGAGCGGCCAACATAGACTCGGATCATTACCTTGTTGTAGCCAAGGTACGAATGCATATATCCCAATCTGAGCAACAAAGAAGAATCACTGTGAGAAAATGTAACGTCGAAAAGCTACAACGCAAGAGACCGCCAGATTGTTCGCTGAACGCGTATCCCGAAATCTCTCCATCACCCCTGTGCCGCCAGGATCAAGTGACGAAGATCAGTGGCAACACTGCCAACATGCCATCAGAAACGCCGCGACTGATGTGCTGGGTCTCGCTCGCCCACCACAGCGAAACCCCTGATTTGACGAAGAATGCCGGCGAGTGCCTGCAGCAAAACAAGAGGCATACAAAGCGGCGCTGCAGCGGAAGACGAGAGCTGCTCGTGAGGTCTACGAGCAAAAGAGATGGGAGCACATCGGCTTCTCCAAAAGAAGAAGAAAGAGCATGAGAAGCGAGCATTCGAGCATATTGTGAGCTTATACTCCAGGAACAATTACGGAAGTTTTACCAAAAGGTAAAAATAACTTGTCAGGGGAGCGCCGTGTGGGCGCCGTGGCGAAAGTGGTTAGTGTGTCGGATCAGTACGCATGAGGTTCCAAGTTCGAATCCCAGAAAATACCAAAAAGTTTTTTCACGGTCCCACCTCTCAAGAGCGTCTGACAAACATCCGAGAGTATGGTTGTCACGAAAAAGATTCTCAAATCGCCGTTCGGAGTCGGCATTAAACTGTATGTCCCTTCCATTCATGTGAAAAATATAACGCACATAACATGAGTGGTTGCGAGAAGCTAGGCCCTGGCACTTTAAGAGCTGTTGCGCCAAATATTTGTATTTGTATTTTTATCAGAGGAGCAAAACCCGTACATAAACCTGTAGAGATGAAAATGGAAACCTTGTAGTAGAATCACAGTCGGTGCTGAGAATATGAAAAAACTACTTCTGCAGACTGTATAACAACGACGAAGATCAACATCCTGCTGTCAGGCAAAATGAACCATTCAGCATAGACGATGATGGCCAATATTTTCGTCCACCTGACCAAAACGAAGTGAGGATAGCAATATTCAAGCTGAAATCCCACAAGCCTGTTGGAGCTGACGGCTTACCGTCCGGACTTTTCAAGACAGCTGGTGATGAATTGGTGGAGAGCATACACCAACTCATCTTTAAGATTTGGTTAGACGAGTGTATGCCTGATGAATGGAATCTCAGCATCGTTTGCCCGATCGACAAGAAAGGAGACCCCCTCAACTGTGCCAATTATAGAGGCATCAGCCTTCTCAACATCGCATATAAGTTCTTTTCTGCAATATTGTGTGAACGCCTGAAACCTTTTAACAGCAGCCTGAATGGCCCCTATCAGTGCAGTTTCAAGCCAGGAAAGTCCACCATCGATCAAATCTTCACACTTCGGCAGATCCTGGAAGTCAAAATAGATACTCATCATCTCCTTATCGATTTCAAAGCCGCCTGTGACAGAATCTATAGAGAAGAGCTTTATAGAGCCATGTCTAGTTTTGACATCCCTGCCAAACTTGTTCGTCTGTGCAGAAAGACGATGGAGAACGCTCACTGCTCCATCAAGGTCGGTAATGACCTCACCGAGACCGTCGATGTTAAAAACGGTTTCAGACAAGGTGACGTGCTGCCACGTAACTTTTTTTTAATATTGTTCTTAAATGGATTGTGTGAAACTCACAAACCAACACCATAGGCACACTCTATCAAAAGTCAATACAACTGATTGCATACGCCGACGATATCGACATATTAAACACAGCAGACTGTTACCGCTGCGTTTGCAAGCATTGAAGCAGAAGCGGCCAAAATAGGTTTAGCGATAAACGAGGGTCCTACTTTATGGCACTGAAACATGGACTTTATTGAAAGTGGATGAGGTCACTTCGAGAGAAAAATTCTTCGGTTTTGGAGGAGAAGATTCAATAACTAACTATACAAGGTGTACAGCGATATCGACCTAATCAAAGAACTGCGTATTGGACGTTTGAGATGGCTAGGACATGTAGAGAAAATGGGCACCAACGCTCCGGCCCGAAGAGTCTTCGAATCTAACTCGGTGGGACGACGCAGTAGAGGGCACCCTCGCCGTAGGTGGGGCGCACAAATTCAAGGAAACCTCGACCAACTTGGAGTGAAATACCAATACTAGGGGTAAGTCTTTACTAGAATTCATTCTGTTCATCCCTTGATATATATAAAATAGGGAATTCCCCAACCTTTGTTACTAGAGTCAGAAAGAAAGATCTTAACCTCACCCAGGGTAGCCCGAGCATTAGTAGGTTAGTCAGAAACTGGAAAGTATCACATGAGCCGTCATTATCTGAACATCGAATTATTGTGTTTGAGTTAGATAGTGCATGTATCATAAGAAATCCAGTCAGAAACCAAAGAAAAACGAATTGGGGGGTCTTCAAAGAAACCCTAGATAGCAATCTGGACCATGTCGAGTTATCTATCTAGAGTTAGAAAACACGGTAGAGGGCATACGTACCGCAATTACAAACGCGTTCGAATCGAGCTGACCCATAAGCAATAGAAAGGGTGGAAAAGATGTGCCATGGTGGAGCAGCAATCTAACAAAGTTACGTTCTGATACACGCAAGTTGTTTAACAGGGCCAAGCGTAATGGAGATTAGCAAAGCTAGAGGGAGCTAAGAAGGGCGAAAAAATAAAGTTTTAGGGAGTTCTGTGAGACAACTGCAGCTGGGCTACATAAAGCCCTTGCAAAATCGGGGGAAATGCCAACATCCCTTAAAAAACCAGATGGCAGTTTTACTGAAGATGAGGAACAAAGAGCATTCTGCTCTTAGAAACTCACTTCCCCGGAAGTTCGCAGAACACCTATGACGGGAGCATGACCAACGCGCAGGGCCTATCTGTTCCAGAGAGAGAATCGAGTGGGCAATTAGCTCCTTCCAGCCCTTCAAGTCACCAGGTGTGGATGGTATTACACCAGCCCTATCGCAAAGGGGGCAAGAAAAACTACTACCACACCTGGTCAGAATAACAAAAAAACTAGTCTTGCATTGGGATATATTCCAAACCAGTGGAGACGGGCCAAAGTTGTGTTTAAACCGAAAATGGGGAAGAAAGCCCCAACACAGCCTAAGTCATACAGACCGATCAGCCTAACATCGTTTCTTGTCAAAACAATCGAGAAAGCTGTGGATAACCACCTAAGAGAGGATGTACTTAATGCATCCCCACTGCATCACCGTCAGCATGCATACAGAGCGGGCAGATCCACTGAGACGGCTCTTTATCAGCTGACGGAAGTCATCCAAAGAGCTCTCGAACCAAGTGAGGTAGTAATCTGCGCCATCTTAGACATCGAAGGGGCATTTGATAACACTTGGCATGAAGCTATTAAACGAGCCCTTGACAGAAAGGGAGTTAGTAGAACAGTATCTGTAAGTGGATGTACGAGTTGCTGAGAACAAGATCAGCAGAAGCTCAGACATCACGTAGAATTATTAAGGTCAACACAACAAGAGGATGCCCACAAGGAGGAGTGTTATCTCCCCTAATGTGGAGTCTTGTTGTGGATGAGCTTCTTGAAAAGTTAACAAACCTTGGAATTAATTGTCAAGCCTACGCTGATGACATTGTACTGATTGTCAGGGGGAAATTTGAGGAAACCCTATGTGATATTATACAAAGGGGCCTAACAGTAACTCAAGAATGGTGCAGCACGGCTGGGCTCAATATAAACCCGGCCAAAACCACAATAGTACCGTTCACGAGGAAGAGAAAACTTGAACTGAAGCCAATCCGACTGTCGGGCACGATACTGACACCGGTAAAGGTGTCTCCAAGAATGGAGTAGCACGGCTGGCCTCAAGATAAACCCTTCGGGGGCAACGTGACTGGGATATGCGGATGGGGTAACTTAAATAGTTATTCCCATCCATAAAATCCAGTCACGGCTACCAAAGCGCACACCCCATGATGACAAGACGACAGAAACGGATATTGCCAAACCTGGTAAACCAGGGCATCCTTTGGAGCCAGGCCTGAAGGGTGTCAGTATGCGAGCGTCTGGTGGTCGGCCTGTCCCGCTCGGCAGTCGGCCGAGTCAAACCCGAAATGGCTACGAGCTTCCTGGTCTCATGGTCTCGCGAACCATTACGGGGGTCAAGGGGTGAGCGCGCTGTGCACCGATAGTGGCACAGATGGACTCTCTGAGTTTCGACAACGGCATCGACTTAGGATAGGCACATGGAACGTCTCATCGCTCACAGGGAAAGATCTTGAGCTTGTTGGGGAGGCTGTTAAAAGTCGATTAGATGTAGTTGGCGTCTCTTCAACAAAGCAGAGATGTTCTAAAACTGTGGACCTTTCGGATGGGTGGAAGCTCTTCCTGTCAAGAGTCGCACCCTCAATGTCTGCTCGCGCGGGAGTGGGTGTACTCACAAGTCCCAGGTTGACAGACAGAGTATTGGAGTGGATACCATTAGGGGGGAGAGTTGCGATCTTAAAGCTCAAGTTTGAAGGATCAACTCTGGCATTGGTGCAGGTGTATGCACCGAACCTTCAGTCAGAGTACGCAGCTTTCTTAGATGAAGTTGATGCTGCCATTGAAAAGGTTGCAGATATGGATTCTTTTGTCCTGATGGGTGACTTCAATGCTCATGTGGGTGTTGATGTTATGACATGGGGGAGTGTGATTGGGAGGAACGGTGATCCTGATCAAAACGCGAATGGAGAGAGGTTGTTGGATTTTTGTTGTGAAAATGGCTTATCCATCATGAACACTATCTTTCTGCACAAATACACGTGGTACCGTCAGAGTCTTCAGCAGAAGTCGCTGATCGATTTCTTTGTGGTACCATCGTGTCTGAAGAGAATGGTTTGTGATGTTCGCGTATTGAGAGGGGCCGAACTGTCCACTGATCATCACTTAGTGCTGTGCAAATTGTATCTTAGCGAGAGAGTGCCTCCCCTACCAAAGCGTAAACCAAGGATGGTTATACGCATACGATGGGAGAGGCTACAGGACGATGGGATAGGGGAGACATTTGCGCAGCAAATATCTGAAAGGTTTGAACGAATTCCAACTGTTCCATCAAATGTAGAGGCAACTGTTTTCAACAGCGGTTATTGCCTCTGCGGGAGATGTTTGTGGAGTGAAGCGGCTTGGTGTGGCGGTTGGTGGTGAGAAAATGACTGCTTGGTTTAAAACGCCGGGAGTTGAAGAAGCCATCAGAGAGGAAGTGACTTTGGCGATCAAAGCGCTAAAAGTTGGCAAATCTGCTGGTGTAAATGAAATTCGGCCAGAAATGCTCGAGGCTTTAGGTAAAGAGGGAGTGCAATGGCTCTCGCTCGGTCATTAAAGTGGCCTGGGAATGCGGTGAAACACCTTGTGATTGGCAAATGGGGGTGATAGTTCCTCTTTTTAAAAAAGGGGACAAGAGAGATTGCGCCAACTATAGGGGTATATCCCTTTTAAGTCTCACTGGAAAAGCCTTCGCTAAGGTGCTAGAAACGCGTTCCAGATCTGTGGTTGAGGACAGTTTGGGGGATGAGCAGTGCGGTTTTCGTCCCGGTAGAAGCACAACCGACCAGTTGTTCACTCTCAGAATGGTTCTTGAGAAGGCCTGGGAATATGCCAAACCTGTCTACACTTGTTTTGTGGATTTGGAAAAAGCATATGATAGGGTTCCTCGAGGCAAACTCTGCAGTGTTCTGCAGGAGTATGGGATTGCTGGTTCCCTGTTAAGGGCGATTCAGTCTTTATATACAAACTGTAGAAGCTGTGTTCGGATAAACGGTGTGGACACTGTGGGCGTTGGACTCCGCCACGGGTGCGTTTTGCCACCTCTCCACTTCATTCTATATGTGGACTGAATGTTACAGCGCAGTCGTGGTGGATAATTTTTCAAAGTGGAAGACTTAAGGATTAGTCATCTGCTCTTTGCGGATAATTTGGTCATCCTTGGGTCCTCTCAAACCGAACCTCAGCTCGAAAGGTTTGTAGCCGTCTGTGATGATGCTGGAATGAAGAACAACGTGAACAAGTCATTTCCAAAAATCCCATTCAGTGCACTCTGCATGTTAGTGGAGTCCCACTGAAGCAGGTGGATAAGTTTAAGTACCTCGGGGTCTTATTCACGAGTGATGGGAAGAGCAATGCCGAGTTATCCTGTAGAATTGGTCAGGCTGGAAGGCCGAACTTAGTGTTCAAGCTAAGCTATCGGTTTTTAATTCGGTGTATGTTCCAACTCTCACCTATGGTCATGAAATTTGGGTAGTGACCGAAAGAATAAGATCGCGGATACAAGCTGCCGAAATGAGGTTGCTTCGCGGTGTTGCTGGAATAACTCGTACGGATCGAGTGCGCCGCGTGGTTTGGTCACGTATTGCGTATGCCCCCAGACTGGCTTCCAAGACGCGCCATGGTTGCCGTGCCGTCAGGTAGGCGACTCCGCGGAAGGCCTAGAAATAGATGGTTGGATCAAGTCCGACATCTCTCCTGGAGCCGCCTAGGGATTCCTCCTGATGAATTGGAGTCAATGGCGGAGGATCGAGAAAGATGGAGAGTCCACCTGAGCATCCTATCCCCGCGACCCTCATGAAGGATTAGCGGGCCATTGAAAATGTATGTATGTGTATGTATGTATGCCTGGGTGCACTTCTCATTAGTTCGTACGACAAGTTTCAACTTGTTCTCTCAAGTAGTTTGTTTACACGAATTTTTCCAGCAGACGTCTTGCGTGTTTTTCGTTAAAATGGATAAACTTGAATATCGTGCGGTTATAAAATTCTTCATTTTGGATGGGTTAACCTCTAAGGAAATTCATCCAAAGTTGACGAAAGTTTACGGGGACTCTGCTCCTTCCATGTCAACCGTTGGGCAGCTGAATTTAAACGTGGTCGCACGGCCAAAAACCGTAACCACACCCGAAACCATCGAAAAAGTGCATGATATCGTGTTGGACGATAGGCGAGTGAAGGCGAGTGAGATAGCTGAGGCTGTGTGTATATCGGAAGAGAGGGTGCGAAACATCTTGCACAAAAACTTAGGGATGCGAAAACTCTGCGCAAGATGTCACCATGGATGTGACATGGGTCCACCACTACACGCCAGAAACGAAACAGCAGACGAAGCAGTGGGTGGAAGGCGGTGGTTCAGCGCCAAAGAAAGCGAAGTCGATCGCATCTGCCGGAAAGGTCATGTCCAGTGTGTTTTGGGATGCGAAAGGGATCCTGTTAATTGATTACCTTGGGAAAGGCAGAACAATTACAGGCGAATATTACTCCAACCTTCTTGACCAGCTGGATGCCAAAATTCGCGAGAAGAGGCCTGGCTTGAAGAAGAAAAAAATCATCTTTCACCAGGACAATGCACCTGTACACAAGTGTGCGTTGGCGATGGGAAAACTGCGGGATTTGGTGTACGATTTGCTCGGCCATCCCCCCTATTCACCTGATTTGGCACCCTCAGATTTCCATCTGTTCCCAAACTTGAAGAAATTTGTTTCCGGGAAGCGCTTCGCATCCAATGCATAAGTTGAGACTGTCGTAGATGAATATTTTCACAGCCTTCCAGATTCTCACTTCCGAGAAGAAATACTGATGTTGGGGAAACGCTGGACTAAGTGTGTTGAAGTCAAGGGAGATTATGGTATGTAGTAAAATAAAATCATTTTTTAACTGAAAATCGCAGTCTTTCATTGTCAGCCGAGAAATTTTCACCTTGCCCTCGTATATCCAGTTTTTAATTTTGTTTTGTTCTTATTTTCCGAACGATGGAGTGGGCGGAAATATTGCTGAGAACGTTTTAGGGAAATTTTGTAAAAAAAAAAAATGTTTATATATAAAAAAATGAAAAATGAGCGGTGTCTCCTTCTGTAAATAATAATTCAATGCGACAAGAAATTTGAAAGTATTCCTTACAGCTTGCTTACTCGGTGTTGCGACAAACTGAGAAGCTTTTTACAAAGTTTGAAAAACAAATCATAATTCTATAAATAGGACGAAATTAGCCGAACCACACACAATATGATAAGGAAAATTCCGACTCATTAGTCTCGTTTCTATTTACATTATCGACCGCACAATCCTCCATAGAAGTTCCGTTGTACCATGTAAATCTAGACCCACACTAATACCCAGAGTCCCCGTGCCATCATTAGGGTCGGCCATAATTCCAAATGGAATTGTTACAATCTAACAACAAAAATATGCTCAGTTCATATTTCAAGAGTGACATTCAAATTTATTCAAATACGAGTACGTACCCTTGATAATGAGGCGAAATAATAATCACAGTGCCCCCCTCGCTCCTACACCAATTAAGTCGAAGGACAACATTCATTTATCTGCAAGTCCACAATATTTGCCATAGATACAAATAATTATTGCGGTGGTGGGTGGTGGAGGACATTTAACTCATGCCATTACGGCCGCATCTCCTGGCGGTGGCACTATTTTAACCGTTGGATAAAAGCGACGTGGAAAATGTTATTTTCGGATTAATTTATCTATTCGGATGCATTGCAGCGTGTGGAGCTTAATTGAAGGCGCTTTCCAGCAGAGCAGACACGGATAAAGTGTCATTAAATAGGCCACACAGTGATTAATTATTTAAATTGCATTTTCGCGCTCTTGCAGTCACAGTTGGCCGCAATTAGTTTGTTCATTTCATTAATCCATCGGGAAACCATTGAACATTCTGATTAAAGACCTCACGAAATAGTTTAGTAAATTTTGTATGCTTTAAGGATACCTGCAGATAGAAATGGTGTCCTCACCTGGTATCACAATTCAGTTGCATGTTGAATGAAAAATGCACTTGACATGATCGCACCATTAACCTTCCTAGGTAGTCTTCTCTTGCATCCTTGACAAGTAATCGCTTTGTTTTTGTACCATCAAGACCATGGTGTTGCATGTCTATGGGTGGCTTTTTCGTGGGTCGCGTGCAAGGATTCCTGACTTTCATTCCTTCCGGTAGCCAATGAATAGTAGCTTCATTGAATTGATAAATTGATTTTCAAGAAGAGAAAGGACACAAATTGGAGTTTTAAAAAATTCAAAGGATAATAACGTGGAAAATAGAAGGATACTTCCGTTGGGAAGATTTTGCTGCTATGAAGTAGCTATCACTCGTAAATTTTCTTTGGAGACCATCAATTATGGAGACAATGTGAGCACTAAATTGGGGTTAAGGATCTTGATCCAACCATCTTCCTGCCAAGGGGTCATCTATGTGCTGGCACGGAAATCGTGACAGCAGTTTGGGGACATACGCATTACGTGACCAAACCATTGAAGCATAGATTGTTCCGTTTGGAGAAGTAGCTAACCAACATTGAGTGCCTCGCATACTTTGGTGTTGTGCACTCGATTCCCACGAGTTCTTCTAGCAACACCGCGAAGGAATCTCATATCGGCAGCTTGCATCCGCGGTCCTATTCTTTCGGTCACGACCCTAATTTCATTCATTTCCTGATTATCTATCTTGTAGCAGCGTGATAGCTCAATCTAGAGCTCAGGACGCTTGAAACCGACATCGGGGATGTACCATGTCTCAAGCAGTATCGCCGTAACGATGAGCGATCGCTCGAAGTAAACCAGAGGATAATTATCCTACTTAGTCGCTCCTATTCTTCTTTTCCCCTGGGCTGGATCAAGGTGCTGTGCTGGGAATCAGCATGGATGAGGGTGAGGGCACAGGATTAACAAAAATAGCTCAATCGCAAAAGGTGTATCTAGAGACAGCAGACACGCTCTGTATAAGCTGCCTTATCTGCGTAATGCGGGGCTCTATGCAGGCTGACTACCCCTTCCATTGGTATTTCGTGGGACCAATATTTCTAACTCTTCTAAAAAACCAGACCTTGAGGCCGGATCGCAATAAAAAAAAAAAATGCGGAAACAACTGGCACCGTCAGCAGCTCTAAAAGCACTACACATGTTGAAGAGCACTTTCTGAACTTCTGCAATGACCATGCCGCGAGCGCTTGTTGTTTTCGGATGAAATGAACAGCGCTACACCCACGTACAATCCAGCTCCTTCATCTCTTCCCAAACTTACTCACTTCGAGAATAGGTGGCTAATTCATGAGACTAATGCGGCTTTTCGCATTCCTGACCGACAAAAAGGTAAAAAAGGATTGGAGTCAGTAGGAGCGTGAATCCTACGTCTGGGCAACCGGTATTGCCAATCAGTTCAACAAAATCATGAAGCTAAAGCCTCTACGGTACTTTGCATCCCGTGGGCAACATCACCCAACCACCTGTGGTGCACGCCATTCTTCCACCCCTGGCTCACCCCAGTCTTCTACAGGAGGCATTCACCACTCCATGATCCATAGAGCTAATCCCTCTCCTCGAAAGAATAGCTTCCATGCTAATGATACATCGAGTCGATCTGGTTTACCGAACCAAGCTGGTTCGTAGTTGCGACAGAATCTGCGAAAGAAAGAAAGAATCTGCTAAAAGACGTAGATCCGCAGACGAGGAGCCCAGCGCCTCGAAGAAGAGAAAGGACTTAACAAGTTCTAAACCCTTCTCCGAGACGGTCAAGGACAACCTCGTCGTTGCGATAGTCCGACGATGAGGAAAGATCTCCCACAATAAGTGGGGACTCATTGAAGGCAAAGTTTTGAACTGCCCTTACGAGCGTATTACCACCCACCTCAACCCTCGAACCACCTTTAAGGACTTACCACCTAGCTCTCTCAAAATTGATCCAGCCGGCCTAATTCTACAGGATAACTCGGAATTGCTCTTAAAATCACTCAAGAATAAGACCCCGAGGTATTTAAACTTATTCACTTGCTTCAGTGAGACTCCACTAACATGCAGAGTGCACTGAACTGATGTTCTGGAAACGACCATTACTTCCGATTTGTTCGCGTTTACTTTCATTCCAGCATCATCACAATCCGCTACAAACCTTTCGAGTTCGGTCTGAGAGGATCCAAAGTTGACCCAATCATCTGCGAAGAGCAGACGACTAATCTGTGAATATCATAATTCGAAACATTCTCCGCTACGGCTACGCTGTAACATTCAGTCCATTACAATGAAGAAGAGAGATACCAAAACGCGCCCTTGGCGGAGTTCGACACCTATAGTGAAAAGTATTGATTTAACACCATTTACACGAACACTATAGTTTGCATATAAAGACTGAATCGTCCTTAACAAGGAACCATCAATTCTGTACTCCTGCAGAACACTCAAGAGTTTGCCTCGAGGAACCCTTAAATATGGTTTCTCCAAATCCACAAAACAGCTGTAGGCAGGTTTATCATACTCCCAGGCGCTCTCTAGTAGCATTCTGAGAGTGAATAACTGGTCGATTGTGCTTTTGCTGGGACAAAAACCGCATTGCGCTTCCCCCAAACTATTCCTATCCTAAACTCTGGAACGCGTTTGTAGCACCTTACTTACTTAGAAGGCGCTACAGTCTAGGGTGGACCTGGGCCTCAACCAACAAACCCCTCCAGACAGTCCGGTTACGAGCCAGCTGCCTCCAGTTGGTTAAGGTCCACCTCCACTTGCTGCACCACCTGTCTCGAGGACGTCCGCTACTGCGATTTTGGCCGTCCGGCTCCAGCAGCTTTATTTTGATCAGGTTGACGGTATGCTTTGTTGCTTCGCTTTGTAAGACTCTTGTTTTGGTGTGCTTGCGGGCATCCTTCACCAAACCAGGCATTTCATCGTGGTGGCTGAGAGTAATCCAGCACATCAGCAACATCTCTGATGGTGGCGTTGCCACTGGCCTTCCGCATTTGCTGCTGACGGCATAGGACTTAGATGGATAAACAAATAAACAAATATTTGGCGCAACAGCTCTTTAAAGTGCCAGGGCCTAGCTTCTCGCAACCACTCATGTTGTGTGCGTTATATTTTTCACACGAATGGAAGGGACCTACAGTTTAGTGACGTATCCGAACGGCGATTTGAGAAGCTTTTTCTTGACAACAATACTCTCGGATGTTTGTCAGACGCTCGCGAGAGGTGGGACCGTGAAACAACTTTTTGGTGTTTTCTGGGATTCGAACTTGGAACCTCATGCGTAGTGATCCGACACACTAACCACTTACGCCACGGCGCCCCACTTAGATGGATACTAAGGAGACTCAATATTTCGCTGATTTCGCCCCGTTCTGGATATCCGCATCCGTACTTTGACTACAAGTAGGTAGTGATCCGAGTCCACGTTGGCCCTTCGGAAAGTCCGGACACCCAGAATACTGGAAGAGTGCACTGTGTCGACCGCAATCTGATCGATTTGGTTGACGGATTTTCGATCAAAAGAGAGCCATGTTCTCTTCTGAATATCAAGACGTGGGGACCGCGTACTAGCTACGACAGCGTTTCGTCCGCCCCAAAGCCGATTAGCCTGAATCCCTTACCGTATGTGGTGTTTTGTAGGCTGCGCAAGACGTGTTTAGGTCTTCTTTTCCTAGCTTTGTGTTAAAATCGTCCAGGATAAATTTAACTTCTTGGAAAGGGCGTTGCTTATATGTCTTATTAAAGGGTTGGTAGAAGTCATCTCTGGTCGCGGCGTCCATCTTCCCGTGAGGGGCGTAATCGCATATTAGGTTAATGTTGGCGAATTTAGCCTTGATACGAATAGTTATTAGGCGCTCGTTCATATGCCAGAAACTCAAGTCTGCCTCTAATAACAATCCGCACCCG
This sequence comes from Brachypalpus laphriformis, assembly GCA_945910035.1. Taxonomy (NCBI): domain Eukaryota; kingdom Metazoa; phylum Arthropoda; class Insecta; order Diptera; family Syrphidae; genus Brachypalpus; species Brachypalpus laphriformis. Next base: position 152,565,649 of record OX246753.1, read on the forward strand.
CATAGAACTGTCCTTGTTGTTTGTAGCAATCGCCGTAGTAGATGTCGCAGTTTTTCATCCACTTTTTGTCGGCCCATCGCATTGCACTTTCTTGATGACGGGAATGTCTGTTTTGCAACAGTCCAGCGCCTCCGCAAGTTGTTCGGCTGCATGTGGTTTGTAGACGGACCTAACATTCCACGTGCAGACACGAAGATCATTGTCCTTTTTACGCGTGCAAGGGTCGTCTACTGTAAAATCATGCGTGTCTCAGGCTGCTGTTTGTTTCGTAACCTGTGTTTTATTAACATGGTAGGAAAGTCACCCCAACGGCACACCTGCCAACCTGCAGGGCTAGATCCTTGCATGCAACCACTAGGACGAGGCCGGTAATACCGATACCATTAACCCACTTCGGGGATATGAACACTGCAGTTCTTCCAGTGCTCATCCGCCACCATCTCTTTTTCAACTCCTTGACTCAGTATTGAAACAAGCCTTTGCTTAAGATTCACAGTATTTTTCTCCGACCACTTGATGTCATAGGCATATCAATCATCCAACATAATGAATCATTTTTCCAACCATATGACCGTCCTATTGCTAGCGTTATGCCTTGGCAATAGTGTTCACAGCAGCTTTTGAAATTACTGCCAGAGTTTGTAGGCTCCTCACTTATTATTGCAGGTTCCTCCAATTGTAGTTGCTGCATCATGCTTGTGATGACTTCGTCTGCTGTATTCTGGGCTTCGTTTGTTGTCAGCATGAATGTTATAACTCCTTGCGGACGACAGTTTCTCTTTCTAACATGCTTCTGACCATCGTACCTATATAAGCGGTATTCCATCAAAAGACGTTCCGTGTTCCTGATTTTGCCATTACAGTACGGCAACATGGGTTATCCACTTGCTTGAATTTGTAGAGGTACTCCCGGAAGCATCTATGACCCGATTGGAACTGCGACAGGGAGAAGTTTACCTCTCCACTTTTCTTGCTGGTCCATTCCCCTATGTTGGGGATCAGCGTATGAATCAATCTTCATTTGGCTGTGGTGTTCCACCTGGCTTGCAGTTCTCCTGCCTTCCGGTTCATTTTCGCTTAGTGTGGACTTTTTCATTTTCAAATCTCTTGGCATTCGACCGGAGATAATGCTAATCGCTTCTGCTGACATCGTACTAAAAGCACAGAATACTCTTTACAATGCAATTCTGTGCACCGAGCTCATCCGTCTTCTGAACGTTGTCCGATACGTCGCTGGTACTTAGGTACATAAAAGGATGAGCCAGCAGCTAGGGTGGAAACATTGATTGTAAAATGAATCTAGAACTTTATTGATTAATGAAGTTCGGTCCATGGCAATTATGAACGAAAGACAAGATCGTTCACGTGACCACCAAGGCTTCTGTTGCAAGCGACCATCCGAAGATCGAAATTATCGATGCATTTTTGAAGAAAAAGTGGGTCCATGGCCGCAATTTCAGTTTGGATGTTATGTTTAGAGAGAATCGATACGCACCACCTTTTCATCGATTTCAAAGTTGCCTATGATAGCGTGTATAGAGACGAGTTATACAGAGCCATGTCTAGTCTTGGCATCCCTGCCAAGCTCGTCCGTTTGTGCAGAATGACGATAGAGAACTCTCGCTGCTCCATCAAAGTCGGTAAGAACATCACCGAACCGTTCGATGTCAGGAAAGGTCTTAGACAAGGCGACGCGCTATCATGCGATCTCTTTAACATAGTACTTGAGAGAATTGTACGAAACTCACAAGCCAACACAGGAGGTAACATTTTTACAAGTCTGTACAACTACTCGCTTATGCCGATGACATTGACATAATCGGAAGAACTCAGCGGGCCGTCAATGGGGCATTTACGAGTATTGAGATCGAGGCAGCAAAGATGGGTGTAGCGGTCAATGAAAGCAAAACAAAATATATGCTGTCTACAAAAAAGGACACCCAACATCGGCGTCTTGGGCAGAACGCCACAATAGACAGATACAATTTTGAGGTAGTAAAGGATTTTGTCTACCTAGGCTCTATGGTCAGCTCCGCAAATGACATGAGTGGAGAGATCACACGGAGAATTACTCTTGCCAATCGTTGTTTCTATGGGCTAAAACGGCAATTGAGTAGCAAAGCCCTATCTCGAACTACTAAGGTAACTCTTTATAAGACATTAATCATCCCAGTCCTGCTGTATGGCGCAGAGGCATGGGCTTTGAAAAAACCGGATGAGGATGCCCTTGGTTATTTCGAGAGAAAAGTTCTTCGAGCGATCTTTGGTCCCGTCTGCATAGACGGTGAGTGGAGGAGAAGGTACAATGCCGAACTATACGGCCTGTACAAGGACATCGACTTAGCCAGAAGAGTTCACATACAGCGACTAAGATAGCTGGGTCATTTAGAGCGGATGGAGCCCAACCTTCCCGCTAAGAAAGTCTTCGAATCCAACCCGGACGGACGGCGCAGTAGAGGACGACCTCGCGGTAGGTGGCGCAAACAAGTGGAGGGGGACCTCAACCAACTTGGCGTGCGCAACTGGAGGCAGCTGGCTCGTAACCGTGCTGGCTGGAGAGGTTTGTTGGTTGAGGCCCAGGTCCACCCCGGACTGTAGCGCCATCTAAGTAAGTACGTAAGTAAGTGTTATGTTCAGAGATCCTGAATTGTCACTGGGTTATTGGCATAGACCTTACTCTTCAAATAACCCCACGGGAATAAATCTAAAGGTGTCAAATTGCATGACCTTGGAGGCCAATTAACTTTTCCTCTAACCGAAATAATGCGTACGTACGCAATAAATTTATTGATCGATGGCTTGTGTGGGCGGTAGCACCATCCACCATCCGAACCGCAAAAATAACATTCAAACCTAGCTCTACCCAACTCTTCTCATTTCTCGAAAACTCGTTTAATTTCAGGTGAGAGTACCAATCTAGGTTTACTTTTGCTTTAGGTGTCATTTGAAAGTTCGTAAATTTTTGGTTCCACTGTTGTTGTTGATATTTCTCATTTGCGCGGCCTTTGCTTGATTAAATAGTTTTGCTTTGGCTAATGAAATGAGTTTCCCAAAAGAATCTGGAAAACCAGACCAACTGTGGTCCGACGAACTTAGTTCTCCTCCGTTTGAATCTTACGTTCGATTTGCCAAAGTTTTCTTTGCAATTGGATAAAGTTTGCAAATTCGAATTGGAATACTCTTGAGGCGAGTTTCCTCCTCTTTCTCCTGGGAATTTCTCAACTGTTTTGGAAACTGCGATTTATTTAAAATTGAAAGGAAGGTGCAAAATGGTGGTACTTCTTGTACATGGGTTTTCAATTAAGAAACTCAGTTTTCTCATAGAGTTTCTCGATCATGCATGAAGTTATCTGACGGTTTAGTCGACGTTACGACTTGTCCATAATTGACATTTAATCATGGAAGAGTACATACTTCAACATTGTTTTATCCAAATTTTTTATCAAAACTCTGTTGCGACAACATAACGTGCGCTGACTCCAATTTTCTCATTCCCAGCAATGAAGTCCACTTTCCTAATAAGCAAAATTGACTTACTTACTTAGGTGGCGCTACAGTTCGGCGTAAACCTGGGCCTTAACGAACAAGCCTCTTCATTTAGCTCAGTCTTTACTTAATTGCCTACAATTGCCCACTCCAAATTGGTCGAGGTCCCCTTGGACTTGTGCGCATCATATATGGCAAGGAGGCCGAGTTAGATTCGAAGACTCTGCAGGCCAGAGCGTTGGTGCCCATTAGCTTAAACGTCCAATAACGTTTGAGATGGCTAGGACATGTACAGCATTTTTGACTAGCATCTGTCGAAGTGCGAAGATTTGAACAATGGTGGACTTTCCTGGTCTTAAATCGCACTGATAGGGTCCAATCAGGCTGTTGGACAAAGGTTTCAACCATTCCCCCAATATCCATTCATCGGGCATACTTTCGGCCAACCATATTTTACAGTTAAGTTGGCGTATGATCCCTACTAAATCCTCTCAGGCTGCTTTAAAGAGTTCGGCGGATTGTCCACCCATTCCAACAGTCTCATTAAATTTTAGTTTGGATATCGTCATCCTTACCTCATCAGCGGTGGGTTGTCGGAAATATTTTTCTTCATAGTCCAGATTGAACGCGTTATTCTGTCTGACAGCGGGATTTGGGTCATAATTGCCGTTTAACAGTCTGCAGATCCTTCCATATCCTTAGCACCAACTGCGATTCTACCACTAGGTGTCCATCTCTGACCCTGCAGGATTCTGTTCTGGTTTAAGAGCCTTGTCATGTTTATTTTAAATTTTGATAAAATTTTCGAACATAATTTGTGAAATAAAGTCTCTCAATCTCCTCGATCGAGCGTGTGTCTTGTTACTTCTTTTTCTTCCTGAGAAGTCGATGCACTTCTCTTCTCATCTACGCGTGAAGCTCGCGAGCAGCTCTGGTCCTTCTATGCAGCGCCACTTTATATATGTACTTCTTGTTTAGTTGCATGTGCTCGCCGGTATTCTTCATCAAACCAGGGACTTCTTTGTGGTGGTCTGGGGAAACCCAGAACAGCAGGAGTGGCACCTGTAATGGCTTTCTGGCCACGTTGCCAATGGTCATCTGCACTTGCTGCTGGTGGCATAGTATATCTTTAGAGATTGAGAGATGCTCAATCGGCAAAGGCTCTGCCGGTTCTTTACGATTGCAGCCGCCTTGTCACAGAATTTCGCTGATTCTGCACTGCACTGGATATTCGCATTCGTACTTTAGCTTCAACCAAATAGTGGTCCGAGTCTACATTGGCTCCTTGGAATGTTCGAACATCCATTATACTGGATGAGTGCCTTCCATCGATTGCATTATGATCAATTTGGTTGACGGTGTTGTGCCTCCCATTCACCCACCCTTTTATTGCTCGTTATTTGCGACATGCGGAGTTAGCATTGAAAGTGTATTGCACTTCAGGTGATTGCTCGCGCTGAACCCGAATTGGAGTTTAAATTACAATGAAAGCATTTTGTTAACATATAACTAATAACATAGGACATAGCTCCATTATCAACGAATCATTTCCCGAAATCCCTGACGAATCGGACGGTATCCTTGGCACTTTAGACTTCGACACACCATACGAAGTAATGTATCCTATTAGAGAGGACTGGCGAAGGAAGGCAGTCTCTGTCCATAATGAGATTGCAATATACACAGATGGTTTTAAGACCAGAGAGGGCACGGGGTCAGGTATTTACTCGAGAGATACCAACCTACAGGTGGCCCTGAGACTTCCGGACACATGCAGTGTGTTCCAAGCAGAGGTTATAGCTGTACTTAAAGCTGCGGAATTACCTGAGATGGGATCAATATCCGATAAGAATATCTTACTTACTTACTTAGGTGGCGCTACAGTTCGGGGTGAACCTGGGCCTCAACCAACAAGCCTTTCCATTTAGCTCGGTCTTTAGCTAATTGGCTCCAGTTGCGCATCCAAGTTGGCCAAGGTCCCCTTGAACTTGTGCGCGCCACCTACGGCGATGATTCCCTCTACTGCGTCGTCTCTCGGGGTTAGATTCGAAGACTCTGCGGGCCGGAGCGTTGGTGTCCATGCGCTCTACATGTCCTAGCCATCTCAGACGTCCAATACGCAGTTTTTTTGACTAGGTCGATGTTGCTGTACAGCTCGTATAGTTCGTGATTGAATCTTCTCCTCCAAAACCCGTCAGTGCAAACGGGACCAAAAATCTTACGAAGAATTTTTCTCTCGAAGCGACCAAGGATATCTTCATCCTCTTTTAATAAAGTCCATGTTTCAGCGCCGTAAAGCAGGACTGGGATGATCAGGGTCTTATACAGAGTCTCCTTAGTTGTTCGAGATAGGGCTGTACTGTTGAATTGCCTTATAAGCCCAGAAAAACAGCGATTGGCAAGAGTTATTCTTCGCTTGATTTCTGCGCTGATCTTGTTTGTAGAATTTATAGCAGAGCCAAGGTAGACAAAGTCCCTTACTACCTCGAAGTTATAGCTGCCCACTGTGACGTTTTGTCCAATTCGTCGGTGTTGTCTGTCCCTTCTTGTTGACAGCATATACTTGGTTTTGCCCTCGCTTATCGCTAAACCCATTTTGGCCGCTTCCGCCTCAATGCTTGAAAAGGCACCGGTGACAGCCCGCTGAGTTCTTCCGATAATGTCTATATCGTCGGCGTATGCAAGCAGTTGAACAGACTTGTAATAGATTGTGCCTCTGGTGTTGGCTTGTGAGTTCCGCACAATCCATTCAAGTACAATATTAAAGAAGTCACATGACAGCGCGTCACCTTGCCTAAAACTTTTTCTGACATCAAAGGTCTCGGTGAGGTCATTACCGACCTTGATGGAGCAGCGAGCGTTCTCCATCCTGCACAGAAGGACAAGTTTGGCAGGGATGTCAAAACAAGACATTGCTCTATAAAGCTCTTCTCTATAAATGCTGTAATAAGCGGTATTGAAATCGCTAAGGAGATGATGAGTATCGATTTGGAATTCTTGGGTCTTCTCCAGGATCTGCCGAAGTGTGAAGATTTGATCGATGGTGAACTTTCCTGGCCTGAAACCGCACTGATAGGGGCCAATCAGGCTGTTGATAAAAGGTTTCAGGCGTTCACACAATATCGCAGAAAAGATGTTGTATGCGATGTTGAGGAGACTGATGTCTCTATAATTGACGCAGTCGAGAGGGTCTCGTTTCTTGTGGATCGGGCAAACGATGCTGAGATTTCATTCGTCAGGCATTCACTCATCCGACCAGATCTAAGAGATGAGTTGGTGTATGCTCTCCACCAATTCATCACCAACTGTCTTGAAAAGTTCGGCCGGTAATCCGTCAGGTCAAGCAGTCTTGTTGGATTTTAGCTTGGATATTGCTATCCTCACTTCGTTTTAGCCAGGTGGACGGAAATTTTGACTATCATCGTCTACGTTGAATGGTTCATTCTGCCTGACAGGGGGATGTTGGTTTTCGTCGCTGTTATACAGTCTGCAGAAGTAGTTTTTCCATATTCTCAGTACCGACAGTGATTCTACTACGAGGTTTCCATTTTCATCTCTACAGGTTTCTGTACGGGTATTGCTTCTCTGACATGCGGTTTCGCGGTGGTGGGCGAGCCAGACGCAGCACATCAGTCGCGGCGTTTCTGATGGCATGTTGGCAGCGTTCCCACTGGTCTTCGGCACTTGATGCTGGCAGCATAGGGGTGATTGAGAGATTTCGGGATATGCGTTCAGCGAAGAGTCTGGCGGTCTCTTGCGATTGTAGCTTTTTGACGTTAAATTTTCTCACAGTCATTCTTCTTTGTTGCTCAGATTGGGATATCCGCATTCGTACCTTGGCTACAACAAGGTAATGATCCGGGTCTATGTTCGCCGCTCGGATGGTCCGGACATCCAGAATACTGGAGGCATGCCTTGCATCGATCGCAATATGATCAACTTGGTTGATCGTTACATGATCATTGGACCGCCATGTCTGCTTATTAATATCGAGATGAGGAAACCATGTGCTTGCTACGGTGACATTTCACTCCACAGCGAAATCAATTAGCCTTAGTCCGTTATCAGACGTTGTGTCGTGTAGGCTATGCTTACCGACTGCCCTACCAAAGACGCCCTCCTTTCCTATTTTGGAGTTAAAATCACCCAATACGCTTTTAACGTCATATTTAGGACATTGCTCGTATGTTTGTCGAGGAGCTCGTAGAAACATCCTTTTTGTGGTTCAAGGACCTCACCTCTTCCAGGTTATCGAAGAAGTATCTACCAAAATGCTTTAGCCTTATCCTGGCAATTCATTGGCACTCACAGAGTATATGTGTTATGTCCTCTGAGGCATGTAGGTCATTGCAGTACCTACAAACATCCGTGTTAGATAATCCTAGTCTCAAAGCATGCTTCCTTAAGAGACAGTGGCCAGAGAGTATTCCTATCGCTGTTCTTAGACATGATCTTTCTAATATTATGATCTCCCCAGATTTTCTGCGGTTTAACATAGGCCACAAGGCCTTAGGCACCCTATGACCATTTAAGTTTGACCATCTTAGTTTGGCCGTATCGATGATTCTATGACGAATGATTCCCTTAGCCACACACCCTGGTGGCTTAATACCACCAAATATGTCACTATGTGGGAGCTCCACTCCTTTTTTGGCCAGCGCGTCAGCCTGCTTGTTGCCTTCTATACCGCAGTGTCCAGGTACCCAACATAATCTGACTCGGTTCTGCGTGCATAATGCCTTAAGCACTGTGCGGCAATTCCTGATTATCTCAGATTTGGTGGCGTAAGACTTTAGCGGCTTTAGCGCAGCCTGACTGTCAATGTAGATGGCGATATTCTTGTCGGATATTGATCCTATCGCAGGTAATTCCGCAGCTTTAAGTTGAGACAGACATTATTCACTCAGGTACCGTCTGAATAAAATAAGACAGCTATATACAGACTCTGCGGGGAACAAAGAAAAATAGCAGAACACATTCTTTGTGAATGACGAGGGTCTGCAAAGAAACGATTACTCCATTTAACGCGGGTCTCAATGGTCCCAGCGGATACTTGGAAAATGGAACCCATGATATTATTGAGGTTTATCAGAAGCCTGCATTTTGGCTGGTCAAACGGTAGTGCATGCGATCATATCAAAACACAAGCGTTTTCACTCAGCTGAGGCCTACCAACTCCTACTCTCAACCTCCACGCGGTGACAGCCGGGTGCCTAGTACCTTAATCCAAGAAGTGGGTAACCAACCCCGTTTCGCGGATTCTTGGTGTCAGCAGATGAGAGGGGGGGGGGGGAAGAGTGCTTTCCCAGAGCACTTCTTCCTGTTCCAGGTGGCAGCGGACGAATTCCCTAGACGGAGTCAACGGTGGCGTCTATAGTTGCAGTTAGGTTGAACTAAGTGAATACCTTACGCGAGCTGCTTCGACGATTCGGATCACAGGTCGGTAAGAAACTTCCAATGTTGATCAGGACCTTGGAATAGAGATGGTGGCGGAGGAGCCCTCAATGAGCCAACGGCAGCGCTCATACTCCCGTAGTAGACTACTGGCACCGGTGTACCCGACCCCTCGTCCTAGGGGAATAATTAAGGAACTGGCCCTCCAGGTTGGGGGTTGTGCCGTCGGGGTAACTTCCCTACCACGTAAAAAATCGATGGTTCCGAAACAATCAAAAGCCTCGGATTAGGAAGACTCAACTGATTAATTGTCTTCGGTGAATTGGTTTAGGTCTTTTGCCGTGAAGGTTCCCTAGGGATCACGATGGGCCCACGTTTTTGCCTAGTGTTTTTATGATAACCTCATAACCCTACCTCACCTAACCTAACCTAACCTAACCTCCCCCGATTTGTGGGAAAAAGTCATGACCGACATTTGAATGATGTTATGTTCCATAGTAAATGGCATCGATGGTGCTTATATTTTTTTTTATATCTGAAACACAAGCTGTTTTATTTATAAACAAGGGGTACCCCTAATGAAAAGCCTATAGACATGTTATAAGAAGTGAAACTATTCCGCGTTTACCACATTTTGGTTAATGGCCACTGGCCTTCCACCACCTTGCTTCCAAATGTCCGCGTGCCTATTATAGACTCAATGTGGTAAGGTTTTGCTATGAGTCACTTTAATATTATCTCAACACAGAATCATAAATGCCTTTCAGTGCACAAGGATCCATGATCCTATCGTCTATTTTCGTACAAAATTTTGATATGATGAAACAATACTCCAGGGCATCGTGAACATTAATGTATCCATCCTCATCGCCACCGCCGCCGCTGTCACTAATGCGATTTTCTTTCTCTTGAATGCTCTCTTAAAACGCTTAGCATGTGTATTCCAACTGGAAAGGCGAAAAACATCGCATGCCTACGTAGCATTTGTGGATATATATTGTAGTTCCTACTAGCCCCAGCATCTGCATCATCAGTGCTCCCCCAGTAGATTTCTAAATGCATCCCATTCACCGTATGCTGCAAGTTCTGTTTTGTTTTCTTTCAAATTATGCCGTTCTAATAGCAGCACAGGGTTGAAAAACCTGAAGGGGGAAAGTCTTCTTCTTTCCTGTGCACACGTATTTTACTGCTCCTCCTGCACTGCGTGTGGTGCCATTAAAGGCACCTCTTTTGGATGTGCCTTTGTTTGCCCGCATCTACATACACTATACACACGCACACACACACAAAGAGAAGCATAGAAAGAAGAAAGGACTACGAGTATATGAATGAAAATTGCTTGAAAGGACTTGGAAAAAGTTTTCCCAAATTAAATTCCATTTGAAATGGAGCAAGGATATGGGGGTTTAGTCTACTCGTAGGAGGTTTCTTTTTGCTCGTCTTTCTGGCGGAAAGTTCGGTTTGGGAATGTGTGCTTCATTTGGCGGTATCACAGCGAAAAAAGAAAAATCATACAGCAATTCATAGAAAATTCAGTTTGTTCCTTTTTTTCCTTTTTATTGGGGGATCTGCAAAAATTTATTTTAATAGAAACTGGTGCAGGCAAAGGGGTTTGGAAATGCGGCTTTGAAAATGGAAGGAAATTCTCATGGAATTCGAGAAAGCAAACATTAATTTGCAAGCTTTTGTTTTATTATGCAGGTGATGACATTTGGATGCGGTGGACAACTTTACGCTTCTGGGTCGGATAATGAGTTTAAGTAAATTAATTCAACCCTGCGAGGATCAGTTGTTCTTAATGCAGATACTTTCTTTTGAATAATGAGCATTCATTCTCCTGGCTGTACTGATGTCCTTGGAAATAGATTATCTATTCCAGATACGATGGCGGAATTTGATCGCAAGTTAGCATGCGCAATATTAGAAGATTCCAGACCAGGGTAGATACACCATACTACCTGCTGAAGATAGTCATGAACTACTTCAATTATAGGAAATTGAGGTACCAGACCGACGATTGCGTTAAGTACCACAATGCTTCCACGGAAATTCACTGGAGTCAGTTCGGGCACCTCTTCTGTGGAACGTAAGGTATGATGAAGTCCTGTGACTAACGCTGTCACAATCGCCGTGATTACTGTGACCGAACACATCCACGCGATAGACTCGCCAGAAATGAAGCAGTCGGCAATGTCACAAATTAGCTAGTGTTTGCAGGCCTAGAGCTAGCTGGCCACAAGGCAGAGGCTGGCCTAATAACCACCTGAAAGAGTGTGGAATATGCAAACTTCCGGATTGGGAACTAGACAATCAGGTCTAACTTACTTACTTAGGTGGCGCTACGGTTTGGGGTGGACCTGGGCTTCAAGCATACCTTTCCAGCCAGCACGGTTACGAGTCAGCTGCCTCCAGTTTCACACGTCAAGTTGGTTGAGGTCCCCTCCACTTGTTTGCGTCACTTACTGCGAGGTCGTCCTCTACTGCGCCGTCCATCCGGGGTAGATTCAAAGACTGTCCGGACATGACTCAGCCACTTTAATCGCTCTATGTGAACTCTTCTGACTTAATTGATGTCATTGTATAGGCCATGTAGTTCGGCATCGTACCTTCTCCTGCTCCACACCAAAGATCACTTAAAGTAACGAGAGGCATCTTGATCCGATTTTCACAAAGTTCATGCCTTTGCGCTATTCAGCAGGACTAGGATGATTAGTGCTTTATAAAGAACTATCTTAGCAATTTGAGACAGGACTTTGTTAGGTTAGGTCAGGTTTAACAGGTTAGCTGCATTGAATGGGTGCAGCCTGCACTCGGATCTCAAAAGGATCCATAGTGCTCCCCTGATGTAGAGTTTCCTGTCTGAAATACTGAAAAGAGAGAGAGAAAAAAAAGAAAGAAAATGCCTGGGATTCTGTGGTATTGGAGCGGCCTCTCGAAACCATCCTGAAGAAGTTATGAATTTTATGACGGTGGTTGGTGGCTTTTCAGACAGGTCGCCCAGATGGTTGAAGAAATACTCTCCACTGGCCATCTACCTGGTATTGCGGAGACTAGGGCATTTGCAAAAGGAAGTGTTCTGTGTCCTCCTCTGCGTCTGCGTTGCCGCATCCTCTGTAGAGTTCATCTGTACTTAGATGCATTCTCTTCCGGTGGGCCGCCAATAAGTTGTGGCCGGTAATGATACCTATGGGAAGCGCAACGTTTTATCTATTTTGAGTGAGGATGAGCTTGGTTTTTATCTTGTCATGTTCTGTCCAGATGTTTCTGGAGACTCGGCATGGTGGGAGCGCTCTCCATCTTTCGTCTGCTGAAGTCAAGTGCTATGTTTGATTTACCAAGTTTTAGGGGAGGAAGGACTAAGCTTTGGACCATTGACAGGTCTTGTTCTGATCCCGTCCTTGCCAGTTCATCCGCCAACTGGGATCCACCAGAGATGGTACCTAACGATGAGAATGCTAAGATCCTCGCGGAGCGTTTTATTTGCTTTGATTTTACTGGCTTTTATAGCAGCTTGTCTAGCTATGTAAATGTCTATCTCTTTTCTAGTAACAAGCTTCGTGGTTAGTTCTCGTGCCGCCTCTGCTACCGCTAGGTCTTCCACCTGGAATACACTGCCGTGGTTCGGAAATCTTAGTGATGTTGCAATATAAGGTTCTACTGAGTAGATACCTGAACCCACTCCTTCGTTAGCCTTCGACCCGCCAGTGAAGATTGAAATACTATGCGGGTTAATGGCCCCACCATCTTCCCAGTATTCCCTTGATGGGATGACCATTTTAGCGTTTAGTCTGAAGTCGGGGGATGGCGTAAGATAGTCTGTAGTGGCGTGTAGGTGAGCTCATCTTGCAATGTTCTGGTGGCACATATGGCCTTTTCTCCGCAGGTTGGATTCTTTTAGGCACACGGCACTCATCTCGGCTGATTTCTTAACAATTAAGTCTAGTGGAATCGGTGCGAGGATTGTTTCAAGGGTTGGGGTCGGGGTGGTTCTAATGGCGCCAGTGGATGCTATTTTTTTTGTTGAGCCAAGGGGTGTTGTAATCTTTTAAAGATACTAGTAGCCCGGGCTACTAGCATGCACAATTCACAAACCCGAATAATAGATGCCAGGAGTTCACCTACGTACTAATCCACACCCCGCACACTTCTACCATTCTCCCCGCGGGACTGCCGTTAGGTATTACTTCGCGGTGCTGGTTAGCATGTCATGCTATTTATCTCGCATGAGCCATTGCTGCTTCTTCGATGGTTCGCTCACCGACCTGTATAGTAAGGTGTACTACCTTTGTTCTGCTACTTAAGCTACTTAATAGCACTGCTTCCGTCTTGTGATCTGCCAGTTCCAGACCTGATGCCTGTAGCCACATTCTCACGTTCGTTATTGTTCGGTTGCAGTTTTCGGACATTTGTTCTAGCGTTTTTGCTATGACGATTACTGCAATGTCATCAGCGTAGACGAAAATTTCTGCGCTCGGCCTTGACGTTCTTAGTATGCCATCATACATTACATTCCACAGGGCTGGGCTAAGTATTGACCCTTGGGGAACTCCTCTCTTAATTGTGTACGTCTTAGGCCCCTCTTCCGTGTCATAATGAAGGGTTCTCTCTTTGTCCCGCGACAGCTGTTTCTTTCTAAGGCCGTACTGCCGAGTAGAAAGCCCCGAGTCTCCTTGCGTGTATGCCTCTAGTCATATACGTATTAAGACGGCGCGGCGGTTGCTCAGGTGGTTTACTTTCTTTTGGGATGAGGACGAACCGTTGCCTTTTCCACTGTAGTGGGAAATTGCCTTCCATTAGACATGTCGTATAAAGGCGTTTGAAGATCTCTGGTCTTGGTTTAATGGCTCCTTTTAGCACGAAGTCCGGGATTCGATCCATTCCGGCGTCTTGTTGCTCTTTATTGTTGCGGCGGCTTCTAAAACTTCCTCTGTGGTGACTGCTGGTATTGTTTCTGTTTCTTCCGCTACTCCTCGTGGTAGGGTGAATCCATCTCTTCTCGTGAAAAGAGCGCAAACAATTGAGTGCATGATATTCGGGCAAGTCGGTGCAGCTGCCGTGCCATTCTTTAACTTTTCTGTGGTTTCTAGTTCTTCTTCTAATGGCCAGTGGATGCAATGCAAGCAAGTCTCTGAATATTTGTCAACTTCTTGGGATATGTGGATTTCGTTATTATTGGCCACCAGACAATGCACCCATATGTTAGGATCGGCCGATTGTAGAAGTTCGGTGATTGTGTCGAGGAATTTGAGGGACATTTTATTTCGCTGTGTCCTTATTTCATTAGGATCTCGTTTGCGATTAGAGTCCATAGTAGAGGAGATAAGACCTCTACTTTTGGGGTTCCCCTAGAGGCCAGTGCGTTTACTTGGCTGTCACCCAGCTCTGAGCTGATGTGTCTGGACTTGAGCATAGATTCTATCCAGTCGTAGAGTGTGGAACCTACGCTGAGTCGGTCTAGTGATAGTTTTATCGATTCAGTTTCCACAATGTTAAAGGCTTCGTTCACATATAAAAATGCCGCTGGTATGAATTACTTGTGGTAGAGTGATTGTTCGATCGTTGTTACCACTGCGTGCAGGGTTGTTTCGACCGATCGGCCCTTTTTCTAGGCATGTTGTGCTGGGGACATGTCTTTAGGGCTTAATTTGGAGCGAATGTGCAAATCTAATAGTCTTTTAAAATCTCTTCAATGCGAATGAGGACAGGCTGATCAGCCTGAAGTCTTTTGGGGTAGTGTGGGTTGGTTTACTAGCTTTGGGTATGAAGATAATTAGGGCTTTGTTACTCAATCGCCTTTTTATGGGCTTTGTTACTCAATTGCCTTCTTAGGCCATAAAAACAAGGACGGGCAAGAGTTATTCTTCATTAGATCTCCCCACTGACTGGTGTCATTTGCGGAGCTAACCATAGAGCCTTGGTAGACAAAGTCCTTTACTACCTCAAAATTATATCTGCCTATTGTGGCGTGCTGACGCCGATGTTGTGTGTCCTTTTTCGTAGACGACGTATATTTCTTTTGCTTTTATTGACCACTAAATCCGTCTTCGCTGTCTCGATCTCAATACTCGCAAATGCCGCACTGACAGCCCGCTGAGTTCTTCCGACTATGTCAATGTAGTTGTACAGACTTCTGAAAGATTGTACTTCCGGTGTTGGTTTTTGAGTTTCGTACAATTTTCTCAAGTACTATGTTAAGGAGTTCTCTATATACCATTACCAAGTCCATCTCTGCAGGCCTCAGCGGGGAATAGCAATCACCAGCCACGTGGAGTATAACGGAAAACCGAATTACATCGAAGTTTTTCCACTGCGCCAAAGAAAGGTTCCTGACTGGTAGTACAATGTGCCAGACAGTCTAAGTAAGTAAGTACTCTAGAGTTTGGGTTTCCTTCTGGAAAAAAGAAATGTTAAGGAGATCGCATGATAGAGAGTCACCTTGTTTAAGACCTTTCCTGTCATAGAACGGTTAGGTGGTGTTCTTTTCGACTTTGATGGAGCAGCGAAAGTTCTCCATCGTCATTCTGCATAGACAGATGAGCTTGGCAGGGATGCGAAGACATGGTTCTGTATAACTCCTGTCGATACACACTATCATAGGTAACTTTGAAATCGATTAAGAGGTGGTGCGTATCGATTTTGTATTTGTGGGTTTTTTTCGAAGACCTGCTATAGCGTTAATTACTGTGTCAATGGTGGACTTTCCCGGCCTGAAACCGCACTGATATCGACCTATCAGGTTGTTGACGTTGGCGTTCACATAATACGGCAGACAGGATCTTATAAGCGATGTTGAGAAGACTTAGATATACCTCTGTAGTTGGCGCAGTTCAGAGTGTCTCCTTTTTCAGGATCGGGCAAACGATCAGCGGCAATGCCATCGTTTCCAGCAGCTTTGTTGGATTTAAGTTTAGACATCGCTTTCCTCACTTCTTCTGATCAATGGACCGTTCTGCCAGACAGCGGAATATTGGTCATCGTCGCCGTTCAGCATTCTGCAAAATTGTTCCTTCCATATCCTCAGCACTGACTGTGATTCTAAAGCTATATTACCATTTTCGTCCCTGCTGGCTTGTGTTCTGGCTTTGAAACCTTGGCATGTTCCTTTAACGTTTTGGTTAAATTTTCGAACATCATTCCTCGAATAAAGTCTCTTAATCTCCTCGATCGAGCGCTTCTCATGCTCATTTTTATTCTTTCTGAGAAGTCGATGTTCCTCTTTTCTCCTCCGCTCGTAGAGCTCGCGAGCATCTCTAGTCCTTCTATGCAGCGCCGCTTTGTACGCCTCTTGTTTTGCTGCATATGCTTGTTAGCATTCCTCATTAAACCAGGGGTTTCGTTGTGGTGGCCGAGAGAAACCCTAAACTTCGGAGGCGGTATCTCCGATGGCATGTTGGCAACGATGCCACTGGTCTTTTTCATTTGCTGTTGGTGGCATAGTACTTAGATTGAGATTAAAAGAGACTCGATCAGCAAAGACTCTGGCGGTCTCTTGCGATTGTAGAAATCCGATGTCACAGTATTTCATTGATTTCGCTCCGTTCTGGATCCGCACCCGTAGGTTGGCTACAACTAGGTAGTGATCTGAGTCCACTTTGGCCGAACACTCCGAATACTGAAAGAGTGCCTTGCGTCGATCGCAATCTGATCGATTTGCTTGACCATTTTTCGATCACATGTTCCCTTGTGAATATCGAGCAGTGGGAACCGCGCACTATCTACGACGATGTTTTGTCCCGCCGCAAAGTCGACTAGCCTGAATCCGTTGTGGTGTCGTTCCGGCTGTGCTTTCACCTAGGATAATTTTAACGTCGTGGCTAGGGCATTGCTCATATGTCTTGTCCAAGAGCTGGTTGAAGTCATCCTTAATCGCATCGTCCATCTTCTCGTGGGGGCGTGAGCGCATATTAAGCTAATGTTGATGAATTTAGCCTTGGTATGGATAGTCATGAGGTCACATACCGCAAACCCAAGACTTCTTGCCTTAGTCTGCCTCCAATGACAAATCCGCACCCGAATAGATACTGTCCTTGTTATCTGTAGCAATCGCCGTAGTAGATGTAGCAGTTTTTCATCCTCCTTTTGCCCGGCCCATGCCTTCGCCTTTCTTCGTCCTGACTAACCTTGGAAATTCCTAACCAACCTGTGATCCAAATACGTCGAAGCAGCTCGCGCAAGGTGTTCTCTAAGTTCAGCATAACTGGAACTGTAGACGCCACTATTGACTCCATCTAGGGAATTCATCCGCTGCAGTCTGGAACAAGAAGAGGTGTTCTAGTGAGAGAGCACTCTTTCCCCCTACCGATTCTTACTGCTCTCTATTAGCATTACGTTAGAAGACGAAAGAAGCACGTCTTACCGAGTATTTAATCTTTAAAGCGGCGGTGCTGATCTCGAAAAGTTAGAGTAACCATTTGGGCTGTCTGAATGTGTCTGAGAACTACTTTTCTACAATATTCTGTTGCAGCCTTGTTAAAGGAATAATGAATCATATTGTACGTCAAATAAAGAGTGACTTCCTTATTCTCTCTTAGCTTTAAGTTGTTTTCTTGTCAGTTCCACTGACCTCGTTTTAATAATTAATTACGAGCCTACACACGGATTTATGATTTATTTACACCACCCATCCACACTAAAGGAATCGAATGTGTCTGACTGTCGCTCCTAAACGACTTGTCAATTAATTTGCAAAGCACTTCAGATATAAATATCTCTGTTTACAATGGAAATTATGATGTCAATATCGTAAACTTCGGTTTACACATTTCTGGGCAGACAAAACCCCTCTCGGGCATTCTCTTTAGTGTCTTTATTAATCTCAAAGCCAAATCAAATATCATCGAGTTATTGACTCTTAACCCGAAATAGGTGCTATCGATGATTTTATGCCGAAAGTGGATACGATATCTGCGACTAGACGTCAATTAAGAAATCTATGATTGATTTGAAAGGCCAAATGTCTTTCAATTTATCCCTAACTCCCCTTTCCAAAGTAAGCCCCTTTCACGCGAATACTCGTAAACCTATAAAAAGGAGTAAAAGTAAACCATTAGTTTCACCCGCAATTTGTTTCTCCCCGGCGGCCATTCAAGGCTCATTCTGTTGTCCCATGCGTTGTATGTATACACTGTTGCTGTCCTTTTGGTCTTACAGGCTGGGCTGGGGCTCATCACATCCCAAAAAAGGGGTTTTACCATAGACTTCGTGCTGTATGTGTCTCTTTTTATATGCATGCCACCTGCCTGCCCATTAGGATATATTTGAGAAGACATACTCGTATCCTTTCCCTTCTAGCACACACGTGCTGGATGAATGGGATGAAAGCATTGAAAGGTTTTGCAAGACTTCAAATTGGCGTAAATAAACCCTCGGAAATTAGGCGACAAAGCCAATTGAGTTAGCTTTTCAATGACTATTAATCCCGTAGACACTCAGAAAGGGTCTCTCTCGTTTGCTTTGCCATTTTCTTAATTAGCTGTCTCGGGATGGGTTAATGGTATTTCCTATTGAGAACAACTCCTCTAATGAAGTGCTAAAGGATTAAAGCTGACGAATTGCCTTTAACTCTGAATGCAAAGCGTGTTAAGTTTTATCCACAAATCTATGTGCATATACTCGTATTAAACAAAAAAGCTGAACAAGCAGAAATCCCTTTTAAGCTGTATTCCCTCGGGTTGACGACAGGTCAACGTGGATATGAGCAAATTTAAATGTCGCATGTGCACGGAAACATTGAGCAATTTAACAGAATTTTTAATAAGTTTTTTAGGGAAACAAAAACCAGGCTAATACCCTAGGGGGGTACGTGTGGTGGCTTCACCGAACCGAGAAGGCTAGGGTACAGAATATTATCTACAAAATGTGTGTACTATTGTACTCCGCTGCGAATAAGAGTGTGTTTCTGTTCCGGAACGTTTTAAGTTGTAAAAATTGATGGTATCTGCGTTGGTGATCCACTGGAGACCATGCAAAATTGCTACTTATACGAGGCAGAACATGGATATTTTCAGATGAGACACCATGCGGCCCAATAATGTGGCAGGTAATGGAAGAAAAGAATTTTATGCAAACACAACAATGCAATGTCTATCAAATTCATCTATTGAGCTATAGATACAAATGCATAAATTCGCAATCAGATCAAGTATTATTCGTGGATCAGGGTAATAATTATTCAAACTATTTGGTCATCTGAGTAATAATAATTTGAATGACAATACTTATGTATTTCGATGGCGCTACAATTCGAGGTGGACCTGGGCTTCGACCAACAAACCTCTCCAGCCGGTTCGATCATTAGCCAGCTTCCTCCAGTTTTGCGTCCCAAGTTAGTTGAGGCCCCTTTTCAATTGATTGCGCCACCAAAGGTGAGGTCTTCCTCTATTGTGTCCTCCTTCGGGAATGGATTTGCAGAATTTTCCGGCCGAGGTGTTGACGCCCGTCCATTTTAAATGTCTTAGGCATTTCAGTAGCTCCATGCGAAATTATCTGGCTAGGTCGATGTCTCTTTACAGCCCACACAGCTCCTCATTGTATCTTCTCCTCCACTCGTCGTCTATGTAGACGGGTCCATAAATCACTCGAAGAACCTTTCTCTCAAAGCAACTAAGGGCATCCTCATTCAATTTCGATAGGTTCCATGCCTTTGCACCATATAGGAGGACTGAGATGATGAGTGCCTTGTACAGGACTACCTTAGTCATTCGAGAGACGACTTTATTACTCAGTTGCCTTCTTAGCTTAAATAAACAGGGATTGGCAAGATTGATTCTTCGTTTGATTCCAGCGCTGATGTCATTGCTGGAGTTTATAGCGGAGTGTAGGTAGACAAAGTCATTAATTACCTCAAAGTTGAGACAGCCTTTCACGACATTCTGTGTACGAGTACAGGGTGACCAGATAAGAACGATAGGAAAAAAATTGAAATAAAACAACATCGGTGTGTGATATAAAATTGATTCTGGCTTTATTTTGAAGCTACAATACACTCATGCCATTATGTGTGGAATAGCATATAATTTAAATGACCGCCTCGGCTTCACTGGCAGTGCTTCAAGCGGTCGATCCAATTTTTGATGACTCGGTCCAATACGTACGGTGTTATTCTGCCAATAGCGTCTCGAATGTTGGCCTCGAGCTCGTCCAAAGTATTTGGCTAGGTAGCGTAGATTAAGGACTTCACCTAGCCCCAGATAAAATAATCCGGTGGTTTCAAGTCGCATAATCGCGGAGGCCAGTTGATGAACATTCGCCGTGAGATGACTCGGTCGTCAAATTTCTCCTTCATAACTTTGAGGGTTTTTTGGTGGGCAAAATCGCATCATCACCTCCCCGTGGTGCCCGCTGGATAGCTATCTGATAGTGAACTAACGATGGGCGTGAGTCTGACGATATATGTGTAGCTGAACACTCGAACCTGGGTAAGCACATCTGGGTGAACTTCAGCGCGCATATGTTTAACCGGACGAGGCATCTCTTGTTGAACTGATTGGCAGAAATAGGCGTCTCAGAAGTCTAGCAAGAGCTCCTCAGAAGGAGGACGTGCGGCGGATGAATTCTCTCGATGGAATCAACGGTGACGTCTACAGACCAGCGAATACCTTACCGGAGCTACTTCAACATATTTGGAGCTGAGGTCTGTAAGGATTTTCAATACTACGTCAGGGTATTGAAAAAGAGATGGTGGCGGATGAACCCTTAATGGGCCAACGGCAGCGCTCATATCCCCGAAATGGGTTACTGACATCAGTGTATCCGGCCTCTTATCCTAGGGGTACAAAAAAAAAAGGATCTGGTCCTCCAGGTTGGGGGTTGTGCCGTCGGGTTAACTTCCCTACCACGTAAAAAACCTTTGGTTACGAAGCAACCAACAGCCTCGCATACGGATGATCTTACTGTTGACGACCCATGCAAACATAAAAATGACAACGATCTGCACGTGGAATGTTAGGTCCCTCTACAAACCACGTGCAGCCGAACAACTTGCGGAGGCCCTAGTGTGTCTCAAATCAGACATCACCGCCATCCAAGAAGTGCGATGGGATGGGCCGGCCAAAAGGAGTATGAAAAACTGCGACATATACTACGGCGATTGCTACAGACAAAAAGGACAGCGTCTATTCGGGTGCGGATTTGTCATTGGAGGCAGACTTAGGCAAGAAGTCTTGAGTTTCCGGCATGTCAACGAGCGCCTCATGACTATCCGTATCAAAACTAAATTCGAAAACATTAGCTTAATATGTGTTCACGCCCCTCACGAGAAGAAGGACGACGCGACAAAGGATGACTTCTACCAGCTCTTGGGCAAGACGTATGAGCAATGCCCTAGCCACGACGTTAAAATTATCCTAGGCGACTTTAACGTAAAGCTAGGAAGAGAGGAAGTCTTTAGTAGCGTGGTCGGAAAGCACAGCCTGCACGACATCACATCCGACAACGGACTCAGGCTAATCGACTTTGCGGACGGCGGGGCGAAACTTTGTCGTAGCTAGTACGCGGTTCCCACGTCTCGACATTCACAAAGGAACAAGGCTCTCTTTTGATCGAAAAACTGTCAACCAAATCGATCACATTGCGATCGACGCAAGGCACTCTTCTAGTATTCGGGGTGTCCGGACTTTCCGAGGAGCCAACGTGGACTCGGATCACTACCTAGTTGTAGCCAAGGTACGGATGCGGATATCCAGAACGGAGCGAAATCAACGAAATACTGAGAGGAAATTTGACGTCGGGCGGCTACAATCGCAAGAGCTGGCGGTCTTTGCCGATCGAGTTTCTTCTAATCTTAATCTTGTGGGCGCCGTGGCGTAAGTGGTTAGTGTGTCGGATCACTACGCATGAGGTTCCAAGTTCGAATCCCAGAAAATACCAAAAAGTTTTTTCACGGTCTCACCTCTCGCGAGCGTCTGACAAACATCCGAGAGTATTGTTGTCATGAAAAAGCTTCTCAAATCGCCGTTCGGATTCGGCATTTAACTGTAGGTCACTTCCATTCGTGTGAAAAATATAACGCACATAACATGAGTGGTTGCGAGAAGCTGTTGCGCCAAAAATTTTGCATTTTTTTTGTAATCTTAATCTAAGTTCTATGCCGCCAGAAGCAAATGCGGAGGACCAGTGGCAGCGCTGCCAACAAGCCATGAGAGATGCCGCCTCTGATGTACTGGGTTTCTCTCGGCCACCACAACGAAGCCCCTGGTTTGATGAGGAATGCCGGCAAGCACATGCAGCTAAACAAGAGGCATACAAAGCGGCGCTGCATAGAAGGACTAGAGCTGCTTACGAGCTTTACGTGAGCAGAAGAAAAGAGAAACATCGACTTCTCAGAAAGAAGAAAAAGGAGCATGAGAAGCGCTCGATCGAGGAGATTGAGAGACTTTATTGCAGGAATGATGTTCGAAAATTTTACCAAAAGGTAAAAAGAACATGCCAGGGTTTCAAAGCCAGAACAGAAGTTTGCAGGGACGAAAATGGTAACATAGTAGTAGTATCGCAGTCGATGCTGAGGATATGGAAGGAACACTTCTGCAGACTGTTAAACGGCGGTGATGACCAATATTCCGCTGTCAGGCAGAATGAGCCACTCAACAGTGATGATGACAGTCAAGATTCCCGTCAACCCGATCAGAATGAAGTGAGGATAGTCATATCTAAACTCAAATCCAATAAAGCTGCTGGAGCCGACGGCCTTGCGGCTGAGCTTTTCAAGGCAGGACGAGATGAGTTGGTAAGGAGCATGCACCAGCTCATCTGTAAAATGTGGTCGGATGAAAGTATGCCCGATGAATGGAAGCTCAGCATCGTTTGCCCGATCCTGAAGAAAGGAGACCCTCTGAACTGCGCCAATTACAGAGGTATACGTCTCCTCAACATCGCATATAAGATCCTGTCTGCCGTATTATGTGAACGCCTAAAACCGATCGTCAACAACCTGATAGGTCCTGATCAGTGCGGTTTGGGGGGGGGGGGGGGGGGGAGGCCAGATCTGGCCCTGATCTACGGGCAGATCTTGGAAAAAACCCATGAGTAAAAAATCGATGCGCACCACCTCTTCATCGATTTCAAAGTTCCCTATGATAACGAGTTATACAGAGCCATGTCTAGTCTTGGCATCCCAAGCTCGTCTGTTTGTGCAGAATAACGATAGAGAGCTCTCGCTGCTCCACCAAACTCGGTAAGAACTTCACCGAACCGTTCGATGTCAGGAAAGGTCTTAGACAAGGTGACGCGCTATCATGCGATCTCTTTAACATAGTACTTGAGAGAATTGTACGAAACTCACAAGCCAACACCGGAGGTAGAATCTTTTACAAGTCTGTACAATGACTCGCTTATGCCGATGACATTGACATAATCGGAAGAACTCAGCGGGCAGTCAATGGGGTATTTACGAGTATTGAGATCGAGGCGGCAAAGATGGGTCTAGAGGTCAATGAAAAGCAAAAAAAAAATATATGCTGTCTACAAAAAAGGACACCCAACATCGGCGTCTTGGACAGAATGCCACAATAGACAGATACAATTTTGAGGTAGTAAAGGATTTTGTCTACCTAGGCTCTATGGTGAACTCCGCAAATGACATCAGTAGGGAGATCACACGCAGAATTACTCTTGCCAATCGTTGCTTCTATGGGCTAAATGAGATTACTGCTGGAGCAGCTCAAGCATCAATCCTGGGACCCGATCTCTGGAACATCTCCTACGACGGCATTCTTCATATGGAAATGCCCGAAGACACCTTCCTGCTAGGGTACGCAGCTGATATCGCCGCGGTGATTACGGCAAGAGACACCGAGAGCGCGCAAAGAAAACTAAACTCCACCAGGTGATGAGGCGGGTGAAACTCTGGATGGAAGAACATGCCTTAGGTGTGGCCACAGAAAAGACGGAGATAGTCCTTTTGACAAAGAAGAGGAGTCCAACTATTGTCGACTTCCAAGTCGGGCCTGAGGTAATAACCAGCAAGGAAGCGGTGAAGTACCTAGGGATGGCCCTAAACAAGAAGCTCACTTTCTGGCATCAAAAAAGATCTGCTTCGGAACGAGCTACGAAGGTCAGAATGTCACTAAGCAGATTAATGGCAAACTTTGGAGGCCCAACAGTCAGTAAGAGAAAACTCCTGATGATAGTCACCCACGCCATTCTCCTGTATGGGTGCAAGATATGGGCCGACGCACTAAGACAAGAGAAATACAGGAAGCAAATGGCCGCAGTACAAAGACGCGCGGCGCTACGGATTACAAGTTCGTAACGAACGGTGTCGGAACCAGCCGCCCTCATAGTCGCGGGAGTGACCCCTATTGACCTCCTTGCGGCAGAGAGGAAGTACGCCTACGACAAAAAGGCGGAAATTGGAGTGGAAGCGGCAACCGAGGAGGCGAAGGAGCTCACCAATCAGTTGCTGATCAGCAACATCGCTGAATGGAAGGGATGGAAACACGGACAAGTAAATTTTCACGTCACCCAATTTCTTACCGGACACGGTTATTTCAACGCCTACCTCCACAGAATGGGCTTGCCAATATGGCGACTCAGAAATGGACGACGCAAACCACGCGTTCTTCGAGTGCAACAGATGGGAAGTTGAAAGGGGGCGCTAGAATCTCTAATCGGCGCCATCACCCCGGAAAATATAGTGTCAAAAATGTCAATGAGTGACCAGAGCTGGAATGAAGTACGGTCATTTATGGAAAAAGTACTTAAAACAAAAACAAGAGAGGAAGACATAATAATCACCCTCATGAGATTTATGTAAGGCTGACTGACAAGAAAGAATTAACCCGCAAGGGAAGACAAATATGAAAAAGTCGGCCCCGAAAGGGGAAAGAAAATGACACCACTCTGAAGTAATGCAAAAGCGGTTCCGGAGTGGATAGTCACAAGTTGAAAAAGGGTTTAAGGTGTTTTTTTAGTGAGTAGTAGAAAGTTCCACACTACTTGAAACAGAGCGGGCCTGTTTCTCGTGAGCAGTTGCGGTTTCCACCACCCCTTAGGCAAAAAAAAAGGGCTAAAACGGCAATTGAGTAGCAAAGCCCTATCTCGAACTACGAAGGTAACTCTTTATAAGACACTAATCATCTCAGTCCTGCTGTATGACGCAGAGGCATGGGCTTTGACAAAACCGGATGAGGATGCCCTTGGTTATTTCGAGAGAAAAGTTCTTCGAGCGATCTTTGGTCCCGTCTGCATAGACGGTGACTCGACTTAGCCAGAAGAGTTCACATACAGCGACTAAGATGGCTGGGTCATTTAGAGCGGATGGAGCCCAAAGTTCCCGCTAAGAAAGTCTTAGAATCCACCCTGGATGGACGACCTCGCGGTAGGTGGCGCAAACAAGTTGAGGGGGACCTGAACCAACTTGGCGTGCGCAACTGTAGGCAGCTGGCTCGTAACCGTGCTGGCTGGAGAGGTTTGTTCGTTGAGGCCCAGGTCCACCCCGGACCGTAGCGCCATCTAAGTAAGTAAGTAAGCAACTTTGAGCGTTTCGTCGCTTGTATGGCATGGAGCACGGTCTTGTTGGAACCATAGATCGGATATGGAAGTAGGACCAAATTCAAATGCAAAATAAGCGAAGCCCAATTCAGCTGATCGGCGCCAAATTGGCATTTCTGAGTCTTCTTCAATACTAGCCGCTACGGCGCCTATGATTTCTTCATTTCGCACCAATCTCTGTCTGGTTGGTGGCTTAAGGTCCAAAAGAGTTGATTGTCCCTTTTTCTCATCACTATTGAGCTCGTTCACCTTTAAACCCATTTTTTATGCTTTCGATTCAATACTCACGAACGCACCATTGCATCACTATCTCTCATTCCAATTACGTGAGTGTGGTCCGCGTAGGCGAGTAATTGTACAGAATTTTGAAACATTGCCCTTCATATGTTAGCTTGTGAGTTGTGCACAATACTTTCAAGTACGATGTTAAAGAAATCTCATGATAGAGCGTCACCTTGCCTAAATCCTTTTTTGACGTCAAAGTGGTAGCGACCTTGATGGAGTAGCGACCTTGATGGAGTAGCGTAAGTACTCTATCAGCATCCTGCACAGACCGATAAATTTGGCAGGGATGTCAAAACTAGACATAGTTCTGTATAATTCGTCTCTATACACGCTTTCATAGGCAATTTTGAAATCAATAACGAGGTGTTCAGTACCAATTTTATTTCGGGGTTTCTTCCAAGATCTGTCGTAGTGTGAATATTTGGTCGATGTTGTAGAATCTTTATTGAATTAATTGAATTTAAGAATTATTAAAAAAAAGAATATTGTGAATTGTAAACGCACTCCCGCAGATCTATCTAATGATTGTTATCGAAAACGCTATCGATATTTTGAACGTACCCTAAATTTTGACGTTTTGTTCACGCGCTTAAAATAGAACATTCATTTCTTTATCTAAACCAACTGCGGGAGGACGCACAAAAGCGTAAATCTTTATTTAAAGAACGCCATTTTTTTAGAAATTATATTTGATGTATATATGTACAATACATAGGAAATAAAACGCTAAAAACGCTCATCAATCGAGCTTATTACAAATCAAGCAGCGTTATTATTTGGACCTCCTCCTGCCTGGGATAAGAAAGAACATCTTTTATTTCGCTTTTGCTTTGTACGTGCATTGTGTTATTTCGTTTGCATGTGCATTGCAATTGAGGTTACTACTATCGTATCCTGCTGGAGTGGTAATCAACCTAGACAACAGTAGTCGAAGCAGGCTTCTTGAGAGGAGTTTCTTTTTGGAGAAGACGAGGTACGCGAGCCAACAGTGGTAACGAAAACATCAACTCCGGCGGAGCATTTCACGAAGGGTGAATGAACGTGCCAGCGAAGCGCTAGTGATCTGGTGGTGGCATTTTGTGTGCGGAGGGGAGACGTGAGACTGGTGAGTGTTTGTACCTGTTGAATTTGATTGGGGCTGGGTCTAGTGAGGTGTTGGTGAAGAGATTAGCGGAGAATAACGGTAGCGTAGGCTGGGGAATTTACGGGAAAGGTAACTGTTGCATCACGTCATATTGCGTTATGCCAAAAACACGTGCTGCAAGCAAGGCTTCTGATATGCAGGAGGTAGACATCGATAGCGACGAGCCGAATGCAACGATACTTGACTTAAATGCAGCAGCGCCAATTGGTCATTCTACAAAAGTGGGGCTAGGTGCGGCAATGCGAGACCGAGAGGCAGGGACGTCACGTGATGCTTCGGTGGAAGAGAAACTAAACAGTATGATGCAACAGATTCTGGATCTTCAGGCTGAAGTACGACGGAGTAGTCAACGCCTTACGGAAAGCGAACAACGGCGACAACTATTGGAGGAACAACAACGTGAACAAGTACGTAAGCATTTGGAAGTCGAGCAGCGCGAACGAGTAGATGGACAATCGGACAATAATGTTTTTAGGACATCGACAGAAGATGCGAGTGAAGATTCTGGGGCGCCATCGTTGACGGCCGTTCTGGGAGAATTGAGTCGCACATTATCATCATCAAGAGTAGACCATCGTGGTAAGCTGTACGATCTTCCAGAATTTGACGGACGTGCAGAGCGTTGGCCGATGTTTCTGGAGTCGTATAAATTATCTACTGAGGAATACCGATATACGGAGCGTCAAAATCTAATAAGGCTTCAAAAGGCGATTAAGAGTAAGGCGCGAGAAACAGTCGGGTGTCTGCTAATTCACAGCAGAAACGTTCAGCGCATTATTGACACACTACAAGAGAATTTTGGCAGACCGGATCAGCTAGTTAAAAGTCAGATCGAGAAAATTCGAAATGTTCCAATGATTCCTGAGAATCGTATCGACCAACTGGTTCCGTTTGCAGCTAAAGTCCAGAATTTAGTATCCTTTTTGGAATCAGCGCAGAGTGAGCACCATTTGTGTAATCCAACACTCATGGAAGAATTGATTCAAAAGCTCCCGGTGCAGCGAAGGTTAGATTGGGCTAGGCACGCAATTAAGGTCAAACCAAGAGCTACAATTCAACACCTTAGCGAATGGTTGTGTGAGTTGGCGAGTATGGTAAATCTGGCGTGCATAGGTTTTAACGAACAACAGCAATATACAAGCGCTAAAGGTGTAAGCCGATCTCGTTTATTTTATGTCAATGAAACAGGTAGCGAGGTTCGTTATGAAGGTAGTTGTAGGTTATGTTCTGGACACCACGTGATGACAAAATGTGGACGGTTCTTAGATATGGAGGTCGGGCGGCGATGGCGAATCGTTCGTCAACTACGATTATGCCTCAATTGCTTGCAAAACGGCCACAGAGGTAACAGCTGTGCGCAACAGCATAGTTGTGATGTAAACGGTTGTACGAAACGGGTACACAATTTACTTCATGATCCAATGGAAGTTGTCGACGTGGCTAGACAGAACGTAGGTACGTTACCAAGGGCACCTAAATCAGTTAAGGAACCAATACAACCCAAGCCGAAGGTATTTAGCGGTGTGCTTCCGGAAACCGAAGTAGCCCATCCGAAGCCATCTTTTACTAGTCTGGTTAGGGAATCTTCCCCAACGAAGCTATTATTTAAGATTCTGCCAGTTAAACTATATGCACGTGGTAAAGAGGTTACATGTTATGCGTTTATTGATGAGGGCTCATCGGTGTCTTTAGTTAACGAAAGTTTGGTAAATCGACTGGGATTAGACGGTGAGGGCGATGATTTAACTCTTCAATGGTTTGGTAACAACACTGTTACTGAATCATCAAGGCGTGTCAACATGCAGATATCTGGTAACTGGCCAAACAGTAAACGTTTCGATCTTAAGAATGTAAGGACCGTTAAGGATTTGAAACTACCCTCCCAAACATTGGATATTGCTAAGCTGCACGTAAAGTACAGATATAGGAAAAATCTCCCTATCTGCTATTATGCAGATGCGACTCCAGAGCTATTGATCGGGCTCGACTATGCCTATTTGGGAGTCCCACGAAAGATTGCAGCGGATGGATGGAAAGGGCCGGCAGTGGTTCTGACCAAGTTGGGTTGGGTTGTGTACGGCGACGAAAAGGATGGCACACCAAGGCAAAGGCACCACGCATACTTCGCACAAGTCAAAGATGCATCGATGGACAACCTGGAGCAAAGGGTGAACGATTATATCGCCAATGAGAGCTTAGATGTGCGATACGACGTGAAGCATGTACAGTCTTCAGAGAACATTCGGGCGAAGCTATTACTGGAAGGTACCACTAAACGAAAGGGCCTGCACTTTGAAACTGGGTTGTTATGGAAGCATGATGGAGTGATCCTACCACCAAACAGGGGAATGGCAGAGAAAAGGTTACAAGCCCTGGAAAATAAATTTCAACGGGATGATTCATATCGCAAGGAATATTGCCGCATCATGGATGACTACGAAAAGAAGGGCTATTCGAGAAAACTGAACTCGGCTGAAGCAGCGAAGCTTGGACCACGAACATGGTATTTACCTCACTTTGGCGTGATCAATCCGAACAAGCCGAGTAAAGTACGCCTGGTTTTCGACGCAGCGGCGGAGGCAAACGGCACTTCTTTAAACTCGGCCCTGCTAAGTGGTCCTGATCAGTGTCAAGATCTCGCAACAGTGTTATCCAAGTTTAGGGAGAAGCCCATAGGTGTTTGCGCAGATATCGTAGAGATGTTTTCATCAGGTGCATATCCTTGAAGAAGACCAGGATTCACAACGCTTTTTATGGAGGGCCAATCGGAGTGAGGCAGTAGGGGAATATGTTATGAACGTCATGATCTTTGGGGCCACCTGCTCGCCTTGTTCTGCACAATTCGTTAAAAACAAAAACGCGGAGCATTTTCGATTGAAGTTCCCAGCCGCCGTAAGGGCCATAGTTGAAAATCACTATGTAGACGATTTCGTCCACTGTTTTGCTGACGAACGTGAGGCTGTAAAGGTTTCTGAAGATGTAGTTTGGATTCACAAGCAGGGAGGATTTGATTTGAAAAGATTCGTTTCAAACTCGATGTTTGTCAATAATAGATTCAACAAAGACCAAGAGAAAACATCGATCTTAAATCTCGAAAAGGGTGAGACTGTGAACTTTCAGAAGGTTTTAGGTATGCACTGGGACACAACACGAGATGTCCTTCAATTCGTTATGGCGTTTGGTAAAATCGATTCTGTGTTGCTGAAGGGAGAGAGAAGACCTACTAAGCGCGAAACGCTAAGCATAACGATGTCGGTTTTCGACCCCTTTGGATTAGCAACGGAATACTCTCTAATGGCGAAGGTAATTCTTCAGATCATATGGCGTGCTCAAATCGAATGGGACGAAAGCATCCCGGACGAAGCCAATGAGATGTGGATGAAGTGGTTACGTAAACTAATGGAGGTTGAAGATATATGTATCCCTCGGTGCTACAGCGCTGTTTTCTCCAGCGTGGTAGTGGAGCTACACGTTTTTGCGGACGCCAGCGAAATAGCGTATGCTGCTGTGGGCTACTGGAGAATCCCGGAGCAAGCTGGTAAATTCCACTTGGCGTTCGTGGCAGGCAAGGCTAAGTGTGCACCGCTTAAGCTGACATCAGTTCCGCGTTTGGAGTTACAATCTGCGGTCCTAGCCACGCGTCTTCGGCAAACAATTCTATCGAGGCATAACATAACACCAACGCGAATTGTGATGTGGAGTGACTCACGAACCGTTTTATCTTGGACAGCGTCCGATCACAGGCGTTATAAACCCTACGTCGCACACCGAGTAAACGAGATTCTGGAAAGTACTGATGAGAAGGAATGGAGGTGGGTCCCTAGTGCATTTAATCCAGCAGACTTTGGCACGCGTTTAAAAAGCGCGACACGCAATTCGTTCTGGATAAGTGGCCCGAAGTTTCTAATGGACGACGAATCTGATTGGCCAATCAATCAGCCTGTTCTGAAAACGAATGAGGAAATACGCAATAAATTTGTACTACTGATTAATATCGTAAGTGATAACTTTTCTAGATTCTCCTCATTTATAAAGCTGAAAAGAGTAGTGGGCTGGATATTGCGCTTTCGACAAAACTGCATATTAGCCCCAACCGAAAGAAAACAAGGAGGATTGACGGCGAAGGAGCTGGGTATGGCCGAACTGGCGATTTATCGCAGCGTTCAGATGAGCGCCTTCGCTCAAGATTACAATGCATTGAACATGAAAGGTCATGTGGATAAACACAGTTATTTGTGGAAATTGACACCTTGTTTAAACGAATCTCGAGTGATTTGCGTGAATGGACGCATAAATGATGCCGAAAGAGTTCCCTGTCATACCCGTAGGCCGATGATTCTTCCTAAAACCCATCATGTGACCAATCTTATTGTAAACCACTACCATTGTCATTGGAAACATCAGAACGAGAACACAATCATATCTGAGATTCGACGTCGGTACTGGATTCCACACATTAGAGTTGTAGTTCGACGTGTAGCAAATATGTGTCCAGTTTGTAAAATAGGTAAGGCAAAACCGATCGCTCCGTTGATGGGTCAACTGCCCCCGGATAGGTTAACTCCTTTCGTAAGGCCATTTTCGTATGTAGGCCTTGACTATATGGGTCCATTTCTGGTGGTCAACGGTCGAAGAACCGAAAAAAGGTGGATTGCTCTCTTCACTTGCATGACAACGCGTGCCGTGCACTTGGAAATCGCGAGAGATCTTTCAACCGACACGTGCTTAATGTGCATACGCAACTTCATGAGCCGTCGTGGGACCCCAGTGCGCATCCGCTCTGACAATGGCACAAATTTTGTCGGTGCTGACCGAGAGCTTCAAAGACAACTTAAGGACTTCGACCAGGGCATGATAGCCGATGCTCTCGCTACCAAAAACATAGAATGGGTTTTCAACTGTCCCTTAAACCCACACGCAGGCGGATGCTGGGAGCGTCTCGTACGAAGTGTGAAAAGGGCAATGGGACATGCCTTGTTCGGTGAGAGTCTTCACGAGCATAGCCTGTATAGCCTGATGTGCGAAGCAGAGAACATTGTTAATTCGCGACCACTGACTCATATTCCGTTAGATACACCCACTAAAGAACCCTTAACCCCCAATCATTTCCTTATAGGTACATCTAATTCAGACCAGACGCCCCACCCACACGAGGAAAAGTTGATGGCAACCAGGAAGCAATGGCGTAAGGTGCAACAAATCCAATATCGTTTTTGGAAAAAGTGGTTATCGGAGTATCTTCCCGATCTCTGTCGGAGGACGAAATGGTACCATCCGGTTGCATCGCTTACAGTCGGTGATCTTGTATTGGTGTGTGACAGCAGTGTCTATCGCTCCAAGTGGCCTATGGGACGAATAATAAAAGTATTCCCTGGAAGAGACCTACAAGTAAGAGCTGCCGAAGTGCGGGTGAAGTCTGGTATCATCAAGCGACCTGCCTGTTTGCTGGCCAAGCTGGATGTCGAAGTTGGTGAATCTGAGGGTTAGATTCACGGAGGTGGGGATGTTGTAGAATCTTTATTGAATTAATTGAATTTAAGAATTATTAAAAAAAAGAATATTGTGAATTGTAAACGCACTCCCGCAGATCTATCTAATGATTGTTATCGAAAACGCTATCGATATTTTGAACGTACCCTAAATTTTGACGTTTTGTTCACGCGCTTAAAATAGAACATTCATTTCTTTATCTAAACCAACTGCGGGAGGACGCACAAAAGCGTAAATCTTTATTTAAAGAACGCCATTTTTTTAGAAATTATATTTGATGTATATATGTACAATACATAGGAAATAAAACGCTAAAAACGCTCATCAATCGAGCTTATTACAAATCAAGCAGCGTTATTATTTGGACCTCCTCCTGCCTGGGATAAGAAAGAACAGTCGATGATGGACTTTTCTAGTCTAAAGCCGGGCTGATATGGACCAATCAGATTGCTAACAGATAATCTTGTTCACACAACACGGCGGAAAGATCTTGAAAGTGATGTTCAGGAGACTGATTCCCCTGTAATTGGCACAGTTAAGGGGGTCCGTTTCTTGAGGATCAGGCAAGCGATACTAGGGTTCCATTCATCGAGCATGCTTTCGTCCAACCATATTTTACAGATGGTGTATGCTGCCTACCAAATCACCTCCTACACTCCAGCAGCCTTATTTTACATTTGTTTGGATATCGCCATCACCTGGTTAGGGGCGAGTGGACGGAAGTGTTTCCGTTATAGTCCAGATTGAAAACGTTATTCTGCCTGACATCGAGATTGGAGGCGAACCCAAAGGGGGATCAGTAGAAATGCGGTGAAATGGGAGGGTTGTGATCCCTTGTTTTCGGATCATAACCTCGCTGATAAAAGGAAGAAGAAGAAGATCGAGATTTTGGTCATCATCGCTGTTTAACAGTCTACAGAAGTATTCCTTCCGTATCCGTAGTGCCGACTGCGATTCTACCACTAGGTATTCATCGTTGTCACTGCAGGATTCTGTTCTGGCTTTAAAGCTATTGGAGATTTCTTTTTAACTTTTGATAACATTTTCGAACATCATTCCTGCATTTGAGCCCTTGAATCACCTAGATCGAACGCTTCTCATGCTCTATATTTTGTCTTCTGAAAAATCGATGCTCTCCTTTTCTCCTCTGTTTGTAGGTCTCGTGAGCAACTCATATACTTCTGGGAAAGACTGCTTTACATGCTTCTCGTTTGGTTGCATGTGCTCGTCCGAATTCTTCATCAAACCAGGGATTTATTTGTAGTGGTTTGGAGAAACGCAGCACATCAGAAGCGGCACCTCTAATGGTCTGCTGGCAACCTCGCCACTGGTTATTTGCACTTGCTTCTGCTGGCCTAGGACATCTTTGGAGATTGAGGGATACACAATCAGCAATGACTCTGACGGTTTCTTGCGATTATAGCCGCTCGATGTCAAACTTTGTCACAATATGTCGCTGATTCCGCACTGCACTGGATATCCGCATTCGCACCTTGGCTGCAACCAAGTAGTGTTCCGAGTATTTGAATGACAATGCACGAGTCCAATAAGAAGGTTACAAAACATTCGCTGTAGTCAGAAAAGGGTTCAAAAGCAAAAGGACCAGATCTGATTACTGATCATCTTACCGAACCGAACGCGATGAGAAATATGAGGGTTGGTACCTCACCCTAGGCGCGAACGATCTTCTACGCAGAGGACGAACTCTTTGTTGCCATTGTCAACGAGCAGGAGCCCTGCGGTCATCTGATCATTGATTAGTAGGTAACAGTCGAGAAGAAGTTTCAGGATGCTCTATGAAGGAGATGTTTGTCACAAAAAAAAAAAAAATAAATATTTGGCGCAATAGCTCTTTAAGTGCCAGGGCCTAGCTTCTCGCAACCACTTTGTGTGCGTTACATTTTTCACACGAATGGAAGGGACCTACAGCTTAGTACCGTATCCGAAGGGCAATTTGTTTTGAGAAGCTTTCTCGAGACAACAATACTCTGGGATGTTTGTCAGACGTTCGCGAGAGGTGGGACCGTGAAAAAACTTTTTGGTGTTTTCTGGCATTCGAACTTGGATCCTCACGCGCAGTGGTTCGACACACTAACCACTTACGCCACGGCGCCCACAGAGGAAAGTGAACTTTAATTCGACAGTGCTGTGTGGGAAGGATGTCCGTAGGTTGTTGTTTGGGGAAACAAAGCCTCAGCTAACTTCCTCAGACAGTTTCGGAAGTTAGTGAAATATGGACCGGTCGCAACTCACATGTGAGACTATGCAGAGTTCGTTAAGTACTCTCCATCCAAAGCATCGGCCTGGGTCGTGCTTCTATACACATACCCAGAAGAATTGTTTGAACTTATCTATATGCAGAGTAGGGAGTTAAAGACAAACACTTGGAGAGTACTGACGGGCCTAGGAAACACTTCGA
The DNA here is from genome assembly GCA_945910035.1 of Brachypalpus laphriformis. Taxonomy (NCBI): domain Eukaryota; kingdom Metazoa; phylum Arthropoda; class Insecta; order Diptera; family Syrphidae; genus Brachypalpus; species Brachypalpus laphriformis. Next base: position 152,600,355 of record OX246753.1, read on the forward strand.
TCGACAACAGATAAACTTGCATCACTGTAATGCCGTGACGACGTGTTCAATACTAAATACTATAAAAGCAAAGCCGATTTTCCTTTTGAACACCATTTCTCGAAAACTACTAGATGTAGGTACTTGAATTTTTGCACAGTTATTCCTTATTTTACCTAGATGCGAGGTAAGAAGAGATTTTCCGAAATTCAAGGTCTAAGTAGCATAAAGGGGGTTGAGATCGAATTTTCTATCTGTAAATATTAATTCCACAGCCGTAGCTCAGTACTGGCTCTCCGGATTAAAAAAAATAATAAATAGGTGAATTTAGTAAATTTGCCGCTGATTCATTTAAGGTATAATACATCCTTCTGCGTTGTCCCGAAGTTGAGCAATGCTAAAAACAATTAATCAAATCATCGCCCACAATTTTCCTTCAGTGAAGACCACGGCCAGCAGTCATGCAGCAGTGGATATTGTTGCAATAGTATGTGTGTGTGAGTATATGGGCGCGCTATCCCATGCTTATGTTTTGATCTTCAGTGTGCGATTTCCATTTTGTTAGATGAGATGTTGTTGATCGTTGGATTTGTCCACATTTTAGAATGTTTTAATGGATTTGAAATAAATTGTATGATATGATGTGAGTAGGTGTTACCCGTGCAGGGACGGGTTAAGAATATCACTGCAGCGCCCCCCAACAACTAGCGCTTGTCGTAAAAGGCGACTAAGGGGACAAATCAGATCTAGGCAATATAACACCCAAGTGAGCCTAGCGACACATATAACCTCCCACAAGTGTGCATGCGAGTCCGTGGGTTGACACGACTGGAGATCACCGGTGTCATAAAAGAAAGATCAAACAATACTAAAACAGGAGCATGCACATGTCAAACAACAAACACCATCGCAATATGGTGCAAAAAATTGTATTGCAAAACTGTATCATTATGGTAATACTTGCAAAAAGGAAAGGCACTACCCCGCCAGGCACTACCACTGCTGTGCATGGTACTGATCCTGGACCGAGCAGAAATGTTCGGGTCAGAGCTATACGGATTCCGGGGGCTAGCAACATAATGAAACAGTTTGGACGCAATTTAAGGGTCGCGAGTTGGAACGTTGGAAGCATGACCGGTCGAAGTTACGAGCTGGAAGAGATGATGAATAGAAGGCGGGTGGATATCTTGTGTGTCCAAGAGACGAAATGGAAAAACACCGGGAATCGGGCGCGTTTCTTGGACGTTAGGACAAAAGATTACAAGATGTTCTACTACGGAACGGAAAAGGCTAGGAACGGAATCGGTATCATCCTTGCGGCAGAGCTACTTGGAAACGTCTTGAGCATTTCGAAGTCCAGCGACCGTTTGATGTCTCTCAAACTAGTAATACAAGGAGAGGTGTGGAATATTGTCAGTGCATATGCTCCCCACAATGGGTGCAATCAGATAGATAAAGATGCATTTTGGCTAGATTTCCACAATCTCCTTAAGAACATCCCAAAGGAAGAATTTCTGTTTGTTGGAGGAGATTTGAATGGACATGTTGGGAAATCAAACGAAGACTATGAAGACTGCCATGGAGGACTAGGATATGGCACCAGGAACCTTTCTGGTGAAGACATCCTAAGCATGTGCAAATCACACGGTCTTATGGTGTTAAATACCATGTTCATCAAACAAAGCCGACACCTAATCACTTACAGCAGTGGTGGAGATGAAACTCAGATTGACTACCATTTGGTAGCCAGTTTCATGAAGCCTCGGGTAAAAGATTGCAAAGTGATCCTGGGAGAGGCAATCGCTCGGCAACACCGTCTCCTGCTAACAGAAATTTTTATGAAAACACCAAAGAAAAGCAAACAAACAAGGGTCTCTGAGAAAATCAAGTGGTACAATCTGGACAAAGAAAAAGGCGAGGCTTTTGTTTTCGTAATGAAAAATTACCTCTCTCACACCATCAACGGAGCTGAGGATGAAGAGTGCAGAGCACAAAATATGTGGGATTCCCTAAAGCGAACTTGCTTAAATAAGGCCAAATCACTGCTAGGAGCTTCAAAACGCCACCATCAACACGCCAAAGAAACATGGTGGTGGAGTGATGAAGCTAAGAAAGTGATAAATGAGAAGAAAGCGGCTTTCAAAGCTTGGTCAAAGTGCCCCTCTAATAATAGTGACGAAAAAGCTCGCTTCGAAATGGAATACAGATGCTGCAAGAAAAAAGCGAAGAAGAAGTGCGCTCAGCTTCAAGCAGAGAGTACGGAGGGCCTGTATCGGGAGCTGGAGAAAATATTTTCCCCGGTTGCTGATGCAAACCAGGCTATCCAGGAGCTGCGAAGACACAATATGAACAAGAGTGCCACTATCTTCAAAATAGCCGCCCAAAGAAGGAACAATGCTCAGGAGATTCGTTCGCCAAAGTTCATTAGCAATGCTCATGGCCAGCTTCTTGTGGATGACGACAAAATACTGCAGAGGTGGCGGCAGTATTGTGAAGAGCTTTTGAATGAACAGTTTCCCCGGCTATACTTTCCAAGTGCCACCCCTAACTATGAAGAAATACCCGACATTACAGTCGAAGAAGTTAGTGAGGCGGTCAAATACTCCAAAAAACGAAAAGCGGTTGAGCCAGACGAGATACCCTCTGAGTTCTGGAAAAAGATGGGAGACATCGGGTTCAGATGGCTCAGAATTCTCATCTCCAAATTCGTGAGAGTTGATCCAATGCCGAATGAATGGAGGGAAAGTTACCTTCTCCCTGTATACAAAGGGAAGGGTGAAACTGTGATAACTACCGTTCGATCAAGCTGATGTCACACACCGTGAAGATCGTTGAGCGGGTATTAGGTGGCCGACTGCGAAAAATAATACGGCTATCTGATGATCAGTGCGGATTTGTCTCGGGTAAATCAACCACAGATGCAATCCAAAGTATAAGGATCATAATGGAAAAACATCGTGATTCCTTAAGGGATTTGCATATTGCACTGGTTGACTTTGAAAAGGCATTCGACAGACAACCACGAGATCTGATATGGGTGGCGCTAAGACATCGAGGGGTTCCAGAAACCTATGTACAGATGATTATGGACATGTACGAAGGAGCAAAGACAAAAGTAAGATGCCCCACTGGAGTAACCGAAGAGTTCCCAATCAAAGTCGGGGTACACCAGGGAAGCGTTTTAAGTCCTTTGCTCTTTATTACAGTCCTTGATTATCTGCTTGAAGGTAAAGTGATGGACCCCAAGGTACATCAGTTATTCTTTGCTGACGATGGAGCCATCATAAGTGAGGATCCTACATCCCTGCAACGAGCACTTGATGTGTGGGTGGACGTTTTGGAGGGAAATGGGTATCGCATTAGTTCAAAAAAGACAGAGTACTTGTGCTGCCCGTTCTCTGATCCACTCAGGCCTATTCCAGACATTTATTTGAATGGAACAGTGCTTTCCAAGTGCGAAAAGTTCAAATATCTGGGATCTATGATCAATAGCAAAGCAACTTGTGATGATGACATCAATCATCGTGTAAGCGTAGGGTGGATGAAGTGGCGAGAAAATTCCGCTATCTTTTGTGACAGAAAAATGCCCCCTAAGTTGAAAGGAAGGCTCTACACCGCAGTTGTACGTCCAGCGCTCACGTACGGTTCACAATGTTGGACGATGTACAAAAAGTATGAGAGTAAATAACGGCAGCTGAGATGAAGATGCTTCGCATGACAGCAGGAGTGACAAAGCTTGATCGAATAAGAAGTTCGAAGATCCGTGGAAGCTTTCACATCAAGGAAACCATCGTACAAAAAATAGAGCGTAACCGGCTCAGTTGGTATTGCCACGTTCAAAGAAGAGATCATTTGAACCCTGTTAAAAAGGCAATATCAATGCACGTTCCAAAGACATCGCGATGTAGGAAAGGCAGGCCTATAAACGCCTGGATCAGACAAATGCGACGACATCGGCATTTCATTGGCCTCAGTAACCGAGTGATCCAAAATCGGCAGGCCTGCTGATATTTTCTGAGGTCAAATAGGCGAACCCCACAGGCGGATCAGTAGAAATGCAGTGAAGTGGGAGGGTTGTGATCCCTTGTTTTCGGATCATAGCCTCTCTGATAAAAGGAAGAAGAAGATGATGTGAGTAGGTGTGTGTACTCTGGTGGCGATTCCCACGGGGGAAGTTATAATTGAGTTTACACATTTTTGGTATTGCACTCAATTGGCAATTATATTTCAACAACTAAAATGTGGGCGAAGCAAGGCGGAACTGGCCAGCTAGTTAACTATATAATCAAGCGTGAGGTTTCAATAGTACCGATACAAGAGCCCCGGATTTATGACAACAACCGTATCTAGGGGCTCAAAACCAGAATTTTACATTATTCTATAAGCTCGACAAAGGCAAAATCAGGACGTCGTAGCAGTATCCTGCGGAAAGGAGGAAAAAAAAAAAATACATTGTGCCTGGTATCAGCTTGTCTCCCATACGGAGGTTACATCCGACAAGATGAAACAGCTGATGGCTAAGGACAGATGTATCTACATAGTCGGCTGCGATGTAAATGCGCATCAATGGCGAAGCCGTGATGCAAATACAAGAGGTGAGTGTCTTTTTGATTACATTCTGCCTACCAAGCACACCATGCGCAACAAGGCTGCTACGCCAACTTTCGTGATAAGAAACAGACAAGAAGAGCTAGGCATTACATTAGCTTTTTGTACTGATTACTTAACGGTAGAGAAATGGGAGGTTTTATAGGACATATCGCTATCGGATCGCAGGTGGATACGCACTCGGATAAGCTTCCAAAGCAAGGCAAGTAACACTTGCAGAAACCGTAAGAAAGCAGACTGTGGTGGGTATAAAATAGTAAGGAAGTATCTCAAAGATATATTGTAGATAAGGCAAAATAATGAACATGGTATACGAAAACGTGTGCTCAGTGAAGAAGGAGTCCCAACCTCCATGGTGGAACCAAGGGTTAAACTCTGAGAGAAAACAGGTCAAGTAATTCTACAATAGAACGAAAGAAGTAGTGGACGGTATAACACGGGACGAATATTCTTCTTCTTCTTCTTCCTTTTATCAGTGAGGCTATGATCCGAAAACAAGGGATCACAACCCTCCCACTTTACCGCATTTCTACTGATCCGCCTGCGGGGTTCGCGGGACGAATATATAGAGCGCAAGAGAGAATAAATCTTAGAAATGAGTTGGTGTATCCCTTCTACCAATTAATCACCAGTTGCTGATAATTGGCAACCGATAAGCCGCCAGGTCCAGCAGCCTTGTTAGATTTCAGCCTGGATATTGCTATCCTCACTTCGCTTTGGTCAGGTGGACGGACATTTTGTCTATCATCGTCTATGTGGAATGGTTCATTCTGAGTGACAGCGGGATGTTGGTCTTCGTCGCCGTTATACAGTCTGCAGAAGCAGTTTTTCCATATTCTCAGCACCGACTGTGATTCTACTTCGAGGTTTCCATTTTCATCTCTACAGGTTTGGCTCCTCTGAAACATTCTTTTGACCTTTTGGTAAAACTTCCGAACAATGTTCCTGGAGTTTAAGCTCTTATTGTTCTCGAGCGCGAGCTTCTAATGCTCTTTCTTCTTCTTTTGGAGAAGCCGATGTTCTTCCCATCTGTTTTGCTAGTAGAGCTCATGAGAGTAGAGCTCTCGTCTTCCTTTGTAGCACTGGTTTACATGCATATTGTTTTGCTGTATGCACTCGCCGTCATTCTTCGTCAAACCAGGGGTTTCGCGGTATTGCTCTGGCGAAACCCAGCACATCAGTTGCGGCGTTTCTGATGGCATGATGGCAGTGTTGCCTCTGGTCTCTGGCACTTGATGCCGGCGGCATAGGGGTGGCTGAGAGATTTCGGGATACGCGTTCGGCGAAGACTGTGACGGTCTCTTGCGATTGTAGCTTTCTGACGTTAAATTTTCTCACATTGATTCTTCTTTGTTGCTCAGCTTGAGATATCCGCATTCGTATCTTGGCTATAACAAGGTGATGATCCGAGTTTATGTTGGTCGCTCGGAAAGTCCGGACATCCAGAATACTGGAGGCATGTCTCGCATCGATCGCAATATTATCAATTTGATTGATCGTTACATAATCATTGGACAGTCATGTCTGGCTGTGAATATTGAGATGAGGAAACCGTGTGCCCTGCCAAATCAATTAGCCTTAGTCCGTCATCAGACGTGGTGTCGTGTAGATAATGTTGCCGACTGTCCTATCAACGACGTCCTCCTTCCATATTTTGGCATTAAAATCGCTGAACGTCGTATTTAGGACATTGCTCGTATGTTTTGTCGAGGAGCTCGAAGAAACAATTTTTGGTGGTAGGGTTCTTTTATTCCGTAGGGGCATGAGAGGAGCTTATGTTAGCGAATTTGGCCTTGATCGGAATTGCCATAATACGCTCGCTCACAGTAGATGTCACAGTTGTTCACCATCTTTTTGCTCAGCCCATCGTATCGCACTTCAAAGTTGGCGGTTATATCTGCTTTATAGCAATCTAGGGGCAGTGAGAATAAAACTATTCTCAATAGGCTGGTTAAGCTTGAATACAATTCACAGAAAACGCGTATTTCAACTAGAATATGAATGACAAACGAATGTTAAAAATATGTACTTGGAAGGCAAACGGACTTTTGCAAAGACTTAACGAATTAGAAAAATTCATGCGTGAAAAAGATATTGATACTCGTATTTGCTTGATTTCTGAAACTCACGTAAAAAACGAGTCGATTTAAAAATAAAAAGCTATAATGATAGGAAAAAGAAAAGCGCGTAAAAAATGGGAACAGAGTCGTGCTCCGCAGCATAAAACACACTTGAATCATCTGTGAAATTTGTTAAAGAAGACTATAAGGATTTTAAGATTCATGCAATAGGCTCTTACCTTGAAAGTCTAACAGCGAAAACGATTCCAATTATTAACTTTGGAAAGCTGTAAAAGGCACCAAAAGCCCAAAGTCCCCGCGTCGCCAATTAAATTAAACCAAAATAAAAGGGCGAGGGAAGATAAAGAAAAAGCGAACGTCTTTGCAGCGCACCTGGTAGAAACCTTTAAACCATACGATGGTTAAGTGGTTTACGACAACCACAATAGGCTGGATTTACCATCTGACGATTTAACGCTCACAAGTTCAACGCAAAGGGAACTCAAACATAAGATCGAGAATCTAAAACCTAAGAAATCTCCTGTTTATGATTTGATTACCGGCGAAATTCTCAAAGTTTTACCTAGAAAAGCATTGATTAAGCTTCTCCATATTAGGCGTTTATCTTCTTTAGTTCAGAGCAGAGCCTGAACTGCCAAAAAAAATCGTGTTTCTTTTTTAGCTCAGACACATCAGAGCTCGGATTTCGTTTTTCTTTTTTCGTTCAGAGCATGCTCTGAGCGCACTCTATGAGCTCTGGATTAATTGACCGAGCGTTCAGAGCAAAATCCTGAGCACAGTCGTTTTTCGTGTTTGACAGGAGAGGACGAGGAAAAAAAAAAGCAAAACAATTGAAATGGCGGACGAAATTTGTTGTTCTGGTGCAGAAAGTAAATATAACATAAAAAATAACTATCAATAGATATTTTATTCATATTTTGACAGCTCAAGCTCTAATTACTAATCAAATGACTCAGAGTGCTTAATTGTGTTTCATAAACAAATCTGAACGCTCTGAGCACGCTCGGTTCAGAGCACGTTCAGAGCGCGCTCAATGTGCTCGAGCTCTGTTCTGAACGAAAAAAGAAAGACTCCTATTGTAAATGCTGCGCTCAGATTAAAACACGTGCCAAGCCAATGGAAAGTTGCGGAAGTCATAATGGTTTTAAAACCAGGAAAACCGCCAAATGAGGTAAAATCGTGTAGACAAATTTCCAGTCATATCCAAAATTTTCGAGAGGATATTATTAAGGCGTCTCCAACCGGTTATAGAAGAAAATAATCTTATCCCTAACCACCAGTTTGTGTTCAGAAGTAAGCATTCGACGATTGACCAGGTGCATAGAATTACTGACGTAATCGAGAAAGCACTTGAAGAAAAAAAGATTTGCTCAAGCGTATTTCTTGACGCCTCGCAAGCCTTTGATAAGGTGTGGCATGATGCCTTCAAATGCAAACTACGACAAGTTCTCCCTGTAGGCGTATACGATATTCTAGAATCATACCTCGGGAATAGACTCTTTCGTGTTAGACATGGAAACGAATACTCGGAGCTCAAAGAAATTTCGGCCGGCGTACCGGACGGAAGCGTTCTTGGGCCGCTTCTCTATTTGTTATATACTCGTGATATACCGAACGAAGATGGCACTATCCTTGCTCCGTTTACCGATGACACCGCTATCGTAGCAGTAGGTAAAACAATCGAAGAAACGACTGCAAAACGGCAAAACGCACTGAATAATGTAAATGAATGGACGAAGGATTGGTGGATCTAAATCAGTTCACGTGAATTTCACTTACAAGAAAACTAATGACTTGCCAATTTCCCTAAACTCGGCCCGAATACCTTTTGCAAACGAGGCCAAATACCTGGGAATAACACTCGACGCAAGGCTGAAATGGAATTCGCACGTGAAAATGAAACGTAAAGAACTCGAAATCAAATAAAGAGAAATGGGCTGGTTACTCGGAAAATATTCCCAGCTCAGTACTCCTACATCGCGATGTAGGAAAGGCAGGCCTATAAACGCCTGGATCAGACAAATGCGGCGACATCGGCATTTCATTGGCCTCAGTAACCGAGTGATCCAGAATCGGCAGGCCTGCCGATATTTTCTGAGGTCAAATAGGCGAACCCCACAGGCGGATCAGTAGAAATGCGGTGAAGTGGGAGGGTTGTGATCCCTAGTTTTCGGATCATAACCTCGCTGATAAAAGGAAGAAGAAGAAGAAGTACTGAGAACAAACTGCTTTTATACAAGCAAGTGCTAAAGCCGGTGTGGACCTACGGTATACAACTTTGGTTGTACCAAGAAAACAAATGCAAATATTTTACAAGCTTTTCAAAATAAAGTCCTAAGAAAAATTGTCCAAGCACCGTGGTATAGTAGAAACGACGATATCCACAGGGATCTCGGAATTCCGACAATCGAAGCTGGAACTAGAAGCTTCCGACTAATCGGTCATGTCTACAGTCTAGGGGCTCTGCTAGTTGTTCGGCTGCACGTGGTCTGTAAAGGGACAGAACATTCCACGTGCGGATCCGAATTTCGAATTTCGTTTACTGGGTTCATCCACAGTTGAATCTTCCTTATCGGAGGCTTGTGGTTCTTCTGAAGCAGTGTTGTTTTTACGTGGTAAAAAAGTCTGGAAGGCCAGTTCATTATGTTATACCCCTAGGACGCAGGACCGGGTACACCGGTGCTAGTAGTCCACTACGGGAGTGTGAGCATTGGCGTTCTTCCATTAAGGGGCTCCTCCTCCTCTATTTCAAGGTTCTGACTAACATTGGAAATTCCTTACCGACCTGTGATCCGAATATGTCGAAGCAGCTCGGGCAACGTGTTCACTAAATCCAACCTAACTGGAACTGCAGACGCCATCGTTGACTCCATCTAGGGAATATATCCACTACCATCTGGAACAAGAAGAAGTGCTCTAGTGAGAAAGCACTCTTCCCCCCTCTCTCCACTGCTGCCACCAAAAATTCTCCCAACGGGGTTGGTTACCCACTTTTACGTAATCGCATGCACTACCGTCTGACCACCATCAAAACTTAATTTATAAATAAAATGTAAACTCAATCTGTCATAAGCAAATCGAGCAGAACATCTTTTGAAGTAGCCTTCGGTCCTCGTTTGTGGAGAAAGTTTTATCAACGACGACATAAGCAATTTGTTTTCATTTTGCACTTCAGTTAAAATTTAGAATAAGTGCTTCCATGTACGCGATAACGTGACTACATCCTGATTTCACATTTATATTAGAAAACTTTCCCTAAACCCAAGATGCACAGACTTTGTCATACATACCACTAAAAGCCGCCTTCCTCTCTCTACAAATAAATTATCACTTCAAAAACTTTGCCAATTTCCAAAACCAAAATTATCCCTAGAACAGTTCCTTCCGGTGCAAGAAAACTTACCAAAGTGCATTGCAACCCCTCCACTCAAGTTATTGCAATTAAATTCCATGTCTGTACAAACGCACTCAACCAAAATGCAGAAACAATCTCCCACTACACTCCAATAACCAGAAGCTTGTAGCAGGAATACTTGCAGTTTTCGACGGATGTCACCATCAACACGAAAACGTAATCAATTCAATTCCCTGCACCTCTGGGTTTCGGAGTTCCACATTTGAAATTATGTTATTGTCTGAGCGGATAGATAGCAATATCCTCCATCCATGAGCACGTTGCAACAAAAAACCGCAATAATACGATGTGGTCGTGGCTACAGCTCTTCCTGTGTCGCATATCCTATTTTCACGATTGAGTGGCATTTAGTGGTGCAGAGACGTGATGGATCAGGGCTACTACATTGGGCCGATCGATGTAATCAGTTGGCCTTCCATGTATTTTGTTTTTTTCCTACAAAATAACGCCAGTATATCCTCTGGGATAGTTGTTGTGGTCGTTGCTACAACATCAGCAGGCAAGGGATTCTGTGACACCACAAGTGTAAGCTAGAGGGATTTAAGCATGTAAAATGATAACGCTGCCGGATATTCATTTGATGGCTGTTTTTATTTTTTGTGCGACCCAACTTAATTATAAACCCATGGACAATGGGGAGGGTTGGTACCCTCTAGCTATTCATCTTCTCTATAACAAAAGAATACCACAGCGATGGAGTACAGTGCCATCCTAGTTGTTGAAATGAAGCCGAATTCAGCGTATTCATCACTCTATCCCTTTTCATGTCTGAGAATGAAAGCATACTACCGCACGCAAACTGCAAAATGTTGTAATAAATAAAATCATTGTTTATTTCATTAAAAATGAAATATGAATGAGAGAACACATTGCCACAACAAAAGGATATATTTATGGGTGTTTTCATTACCGCAGGACTCGCGCTACGTGGATCGATAATGTATTCATTATTTTGCAACGACGACAGTCTGACTCAGAAGTGGGTCTGGTATTTTCAAAGAAAAAAATTTTCAAGTGAAAGTTCCTTAGCGGTCTAGTGAATCGGAACGACCTCGACACAAAAATCAAACACGAAACGGAAACGCTAGTTATAAAATTACACCATCAAGGAATATGCAACAAAAGTTTCAACTTGTTCCGTTCCGTTGTGCCCCTTAAGTAGAGTTATCTATTGTCTACTCGTATCTCGACTTTTCTAGACCTTCAACGACTTAATGAAATTCATTTTGGAACTTACTTACTAAGTGGGCTCCCGACCCATGCAGAGTTTTTGGTCGAGACATGGAATCCTTTCATGCTCGTCGATTTCGGGCACGCTGCTTCCAGTTACGCAGACCAAGTTTTATGGCATCCACGATTACCGGAGGTCGGTAGTAGTCTCAAATCTGGCGGCTGTGACTCAAAGATTCCCTTGGCTGGAACGTTGTTGTCTATTTTATTCGCCCGATGTGGCCGAGCCAATGTAGTCCATACAACTTATCTTTTTGTACTACATCCACATCATGGTACAGCTCACAGAGGTGGGAATTAGCCGCACAACGGCTGTGTACTTCTAAAGGGTTATTTTAGGCGGAAGACCCCATTTCCTGCCGAAGGTTCTATTACATGCGTAGAAGGCTATGCCTGCTTTCTTAACACGTTGTTCAATATTGTGCCTCCAACTAAGTTTTAGGTCGAAGATCGTGCCCAAATATTTTGCACTAAAACATAAAGACAGTGACCGATAATTCAGTTTGGATGGGGTAAAGTCCCGTATATTGGCTTTAGTGGTAAATAGGAACAGGAACTTTTCGGACACTAAGATTACCAGGTCATCCACCTGCGCGACCACCTTGAAACTCTCCTTATCAAGTTGCGCCAAGATCTTGTTCATGGCCATCAGCCATAAAAGGGGCGATATAAAGCCTCCTTGAGGAGTACTTCTGCTAACAATTTTAGTTATCGTTACCGAGTGTTGACTGAATAATTCGCATTCTTAGCATGGATGCTATCCATTAATGTGTTCCTCTACTCCTAGCTCTGCGAGAGATTCTTGAATAGGTTCAGCGTGAATGTTGTTAAACGCTCCCTCAATGCCTAAGAAGGTAGCGAGAGTGTATTCTTTGTAAGGAAGTGATTTTTCAACGGTACGCACAACCTCATTAAGAGCCGTCTCTGTGGATCTTCCCTTGAAGTACGCAGATTGGACATTTGCGATCGTTCTAGGAAAAAAAAGGTATGCCTATATCGAACTCTTTCGAGAGAAAAATACTTCGTCAGACATATGTAAGGTACCGTGAGAGAAGAGGAGATTCTTCATCTATGCCCTACGGCCATAGCGGAATCCTGGAGACGGTACCAATAAGCCTAGTTGCGTCTTCGACTGATTACAAAACCCCCACTTCCACTTCCCGACCAGAGCTGAGTGGAAAAGCGGTAAGGTGGTAAAAGATTTCGACATAACCACCTACATGGACGGATCAAAAATGGACTGCGGAGTCGGGGCAGCCAATTTCTCTGACAAGCTGAATGTCTCGAAGTCTTTCCACTTACCAATTTTTCGCTGGAGTCTTTCAAGCGGAGTCTCTCGCGATTCGTGAGGTTTGCCGCATACTGAATGGCCTCCCAGCTCTCAACCGCAATCTTGCTATCTTCACTGATAGCCACGCTGCTTTCAAAGCCATTGATTCAGCTATCACATCTTCAAAACTGGTAGAGCAATGCCAGGAAGAGCTAAACAAACTACGCGCTCAATCAAAAATCAACTTCGTCTGGGTCCTTGGGCATCGTAACTTCGAGGGAAATGAGCGAAGGGATGATCTGGCCAGATAAGAGTCAGCCCTTAGCGACTCTCTGTTAGGAGAGTCAACATTCCGCTGGGAGTCGTCAAGAGTAATTCACAATCACTTCTTAGAGCTAGTTAACCGCGGGTAGAAATCGCTTTCTAGCTGCGTTATATCAAAAAAGACATGGCCCAGCTATAACAAACCTAAATCAAATGAACTACTCAGCAGATCAAGACCAGATATTGCCAGAATTGTAGCAATTGGAACAGGCCATTGGCCGATAGAAGACAATACAGCCAAGCTTGGCATCCCCCATAATACCTTCTGCCGTAGCAGCAGAGATGCTAATGAGAGAGAATCTCTTCTTCACTTTCTTTGCAGATGCCCGGCTCTAGCGAGAACCAGACCGCGCACCCTAGGTAAACCTTTAACGACCAGCGAGATATATCTGACAAAGGGATTGGAGCCCTTATCCTTTACCTAAACTCGACAGGCTGAGTCTAGCATATCCATCTTCTTCAACCGTCTACTCCACCAACAACTAGGTGTTCATGAGTTTTGTTGTGTCAAAATAGCGCAATAGCGCTAATTGGGTTCTTTTTGAACCGCCACCTCAATCAACCAACCCACCAAGCTCAGCTTTATTTATATTCTGTATCCCCTTGCGGGTCCTAGGGCCTCTACTACGCCTACGCGCCATCGTGTACGGTTTCTGGCAATGTGCCTAAATTCTCCCCAACTTTTCCCCGATTGCCGTACCTTCTTGACTGTTCTGCGCCATGTTCTCCTCGGACCGCCAAGTCTTCTGCTATCCTGAGTTAAAGGGTTCCATTGCATAGCATGGCTCGCTAGGGAACTGTCACCCTTTCGGAACATGTAAACAATCCACTGCCATTTCCGCCGTTGGATGGTTGTGCCTATTGGTTCCAGACCCGTTCTCTCGTAAAGGTGTTCGTTAGAGATACGATTGGGCCAGAAAATCCTTAAGATATTGCGCAGGCACCTATTAACGTTTGCAGCTTTCTGGTGATAGTATTGGTCACTTTCCACGTGCTGCATCCATATAACAGCACGGATTCAACATTGGAGCGGGAGAGTCTTAGCTTGGTGTTCAAACTGATTGCATTGCTTCGCCATATTCTGGACAACATACCGAACGCGGACTTTGGTTTAGCGATCCTGTTGGCTATATCCAGCCAACGCACTGTTCGATAATAATCCGCAGGGTGTTGATGTGGTCGACACAGAAGGATCCAGAGCGGAATCCTGCTTGTTTGGCATCGAGTGTGTCTTCGAGATGTTGTTTGATTCGCTTCAGGATGATTTCAGCTATTATCTTAACTACAACAGGTAGCACACAGATACCCCTCCAGCTTGACGATCATTCCATTTTTCCACTCGTTAGGAAAGCTTTCAGCTTCCCAAGCTCTCTCTATAAGTGGAAGCAGAGGCCCAACCCATGTTGTTGGGGCTGCTCGTAAGAGCTTTGCTGGAATACCGGCAAGTCCTACTACTTTCTTGGATTTGAGTGCCTTGATCGCGGTAATGATCTCATCCTTACTGGGAGTCGTGGTGCGTATTCGAGAACTACTCACCTCAGGTACCTCAGTCTGATTTGGGAGCATATCGCTAGCGAATATGCAGTTCAAAACCATAGCAAAACGCTCTTTTTCTCTTTTGAGCTGGTCCTCATCCGAAATGAGCAAGGAGGCGTCTAGGCTTTTCACTGGGTATTGGCTGGAGCAGCGACCACCTGTAAGCTCTTTGCTGATTCTGTGGACGGTCCTGCTGTCGCACCTCCGTGCATCTTCTTCTGCTTTTGTAGCCAGCGCATTGATATAATTGCGCCTGTCACTTCGCACGCTGAACTTTTCTCATCTTCATGCGATATATGGACTCTAGTTCGCTTCTCTCTGCTGCTGGAGTAGCTGCAACGCGAGCTTTCAGCTGTTTTCGTTCGTCAATCCGTCTCCAGGTATCCTCGGAAAGCCACGCCCTATGTCTTCCCTGCGATCGACCGACAATTCTTTCAGCACCTGATGTAAGAACATTTTTCACAGCATTCCAATGATCTTGGATGGTTGTGGGCCTTGAGCTGCTGATTGCTTCCACATCTTGCGAGAAATGCTCCCTTAATTGTTGGCGTACTGAGGGATCACTAAGTCTATCGATGTTGAACCTGGGCATTCTTGTGTTGTCCTGGGATCTTCGAACTGCAGCAGTGCGTAGTTGGAGAGCAGCTATCGTAAGATGATGATCTCGTACTATCCCTCCATCTGCCTCTCGCCTATTTCGGACGTCCAGGACACTACTTCTAAAGCGACGGCTGATGGCAAAATGATCAATTTATTTGGAGGTTGCTTGCCTGTCGTTGGAAACCCAGCTGACTTTGTGGCAGGTCTTGTGCTCGAACATGGTGCCACCTATCACAAGGCGGTTGGCATTGCAGAAATCCACAAATCTTTCGCCGTTGTCATTGTGGTTGCCTATTCCCGATCTTCCCGATTACATGTTTGAGCCCTTCATTCTCGAAGTCTAGGGAAAATTAAAAAGTTGTCTGCCAAGCTTTTACTTTTCAGAGTCCGGAGTGTGTATTAACATCTTTCGAACAGACTGTAGCTGCTCTCAACTGTTCGATGAAATAAATTAATGAATGAATTCATTTAAAAAAAAATGCTTTCCTTATCCCCGTAATGTTGGCAAATTTGAATCCCCCCACTCACTTGAACGGACGTTTTCGTTTCGAAATCACTGGCTGATTATCTCTCAGGTGGGAATTTTTTTAATCCCAATAAATGTTTAATTCATTTGCGTTCTCCAGGCAAAATAACAAGGACACCGATTAATCATGTACCATTCTGCTAAAGACACTTAGGCTCATCACTCATTTACGTTTAAACGTGATAAAGTGGTTCATCTATCATCATATCAAGTGTTGGACGGCCCCTCGAAGGGGCCTTCAACAGAGTTAATCTTCAAAAAAGTGTGGATGTTGCTTTTAAGTAGCGTAAACTGCACAAATATCCGGTCGGTGTTAGTAGTTGGTTGGCCAAAAAAAAGAAAAAAAGATTTATTAGCTTAGGGTAGGGGTTGACCCTTTTTTTGGCAATAAAATATAAGAAACAACCACCAAACCATATACAGGGTGAATTTATTTTTATTTTTATTTATTCACTCTTGTGTTTGACCCGTCGTCGCGCCATCTTCTTGTGCTGTGATGTATGAGTAAGAAACTGCCATCCGTGGGAAGGAGTGGGTTACATAAAATGTGGTAGGATGTCGTTTCAAAGTTCCTGTTTTCAGTGAGTTTGCCGTAGATGTACTTCCGGATTAAGATTGATTTGCTACAAAATGGAAAATAAATTCCAGAGGATGATGCCTTAACATTTTGGCATCTTGTTCTGCCAATTGTACAATCGAGGTTTTGACAAACCATACATAAAGGGTTTTTCAATTGGGACGCCCCATTCTCTCCAAGGCTTCTATTTAAAAGTGCTTTCAAATAGATTAAATACGCATGATTACTATGCCCTATTATGACTATAACACAAATTAATCCACTTCAAAACTATAACAGTCCACATACGAGTAGATTAGGTCAGGTAGATGTGTGCCTTGTGACTAGGTCACTGCTCACTTAGACGAACAAGGGTCCATTGTGCTTATTTTATTTTTATCCTGGGAACCTGTAAAGAAAAATTGCTGAGTCTACATACAACTACGAGTACATAAGGATATGAATCTCAGAGGGTCCATTAGCTCGGAAAGAGAAACCACCTAAATAGGGATATGAATCTCAGGAGGTCTTTCAGCTTAATGTGACGTAGGTCCTAAAACTCACTGTAGAAGTAGCTATTTTGGTTGGGGCTATACCAAGACCATGGTTAGGGGCAAACTTCCAGGCAGAGGGGGCATAGTAGTAGAGCCATCCAAATGAATCTATCTTCTAAGACCGTCCTTAGGTGGTGAAGAACAACACCCTGCACGAGATGTCCCTGCTGCAGACTGAATATGGCGGATCTAAAGAGGAAAACTTAAAAAAACCCGTAATCAAAGGTGTGTAACAACCGTGCCCAAGGGATGAGTGGCACTCCGTAAGTGTGTCATATTACGGTGGACTCCGGAAACCAGGTGACATTAAGTTTAAATTAGCCCTCGCGTGCATGGGGCTCTACCGCGGTTGAATTACTCTTCCCCTTTTAAAAAAATCCCTTGGATATTAAATTAAAAAACAAATACGAGGAATGCACTCCTCTTAACGTGCAAACCGGAGCCGCTTTGGGCCTCTCAGACTCTACAGAGAAGGCAGTTGGTCCTGCTGTGGAGTTTGAACATATGGATGTCATAATAGAAGATGGGGCTTCAGGTACCATCGACATCATCGACACATAAATAGGAAGGATGAATAGACACCTGGCTGTTCTGCAGTGGTGATTGATGCTCATACTGATGGCGTCAAAAATCTCTTTTCAGATAGGGTCAAGCTTTCTGGTGCTGGGCGCAAACGCCTGAAAGAGTTTCTGAGGAAAGGCGACAGCCTGGAGAAATCTCGAGAGGTAGCTCAGGTTTCACTGAACAAAAAATCAAAATTTCCAAGAGGAGACAGCTCTTCACCAGCAGACAATGGTGCGAAGAGTATGGCCACCACATCGAGAGTTAGACTCGGACTATTAAGCTCCATAAAAATTAATGGGGGTGCCATGGAAAGCGCTAAAATCAGAGTCTTACCACCAAACTTCCCGGACACCATCTGGACGACAGACCAGCTCAGGCGAGTACAGGATAATGTGCTGGTCATCGTCCTGCAGCAGAGGGAGAATTCTACAAAACCTCAGTTCCTAGGCTGCACTTTTAAGCCCGGTTGGCTTCTTTTCAGCTGCGAATACAGAGCAACAGCAGACTGGCTCAAGGTGACATTGCCCAAAATTAAGCCATGGAAAGATGCTCCGTGAAAGCTGTGGACGAGGGAGAAGTTACGTGTTCAGAAATGTTCGACGGGTACTTTCATGCCAAAGACACGAATGAGCGTACGTTGCCTAATCAAAGTCCAAAATGCAAGGCTGAGAGTGGACGACTGGAGAGTGCTTAATACAGTTCAGCGAGTAGACATGTCGTGGAGATCACCGTAGCTCTAGATCCGACATCAGCCGTACACTTTTCCAAAATCAGACGTTAACTCAGCTACAGCTTCGGGTCCATACAGCTTTGTCTGAAAAGTAAAGAGCTCCCAGTAGGGAAGAAAAAGAAAATCCTGCCAGCTCCAGCACGCGCAAAAATTGTACTAGCAGCACTGAGGCCACACATGGTCACATTACCAGCGCTGGGGCCGTACCCGCAAATAAACGGCCACTAGAAAAAAATATTGACTGGAGCTTCAATTGTATTGCCAAACCCTTCGCACAACGATCCACTCTTGCCCCTCAGACCCAGGTATAAACCGCTTCGGAAGGTGGATTACATCCCAAGACATAGCGAGAGACGCTACATCCCTGCTTCTGGAAGCTTACGGAAGTGGGAAAGAAGAAACTCCGAGGAAGCTGCGCTATTGAATAGCGGCCGGGCAAGGAAAACGACAACAGTAAAGCCCTATCTCGAACAACTAAGTAGACTCTATATAAGACCTTGATCATCCCAGTCCTGCTTTACGGCGCTGAAACATGGACTTTATTAAAAGAGGATGAAGATATCCTTGGTCGCTTCGAGAGAAAAATTCTTCGTAAGATTTTCGGTCTCGTTTGCGTTGACGGGTTTTGGAGGAGAAGATTCAATCACGAACTATACGAGCTGTACAGCGACATCGACCTAGTCAAAAAACTGCATATTGGACGTCTGAGATGGCTAGGACATGTAGAGCGAATGGACACCAACGCTCCGGTCCGCAGAGTCTTCGAATCTAACCCCGAGAGACGACGCAGTAGAGGGAATCATCGCCGTAGGTGCCGCGCACAAGTTCAAGGGGACCTCGACCAACTTGGAGTGCGTAACTGGAGCCAATTAGCTAAAGACCGAGCTAAATGGAGAGGCTTGTTGGTTGAGGCCCAAGTTCACCCTGAACTGTAGCGCTACCTAAGTAAGTAAGTAAGGAAAACGGCCCACCAGGACAGGGGGGGTAAACGATAACGAGTCCTCCACCACTCAGCAGAAGGCAGTTTAAGTGCCTGTAAATCAACCTGCATCATGATAGGGCAGCTTTTTCTGTGCTGAAGACGATAGGACTCGACATTAATGCAATAGCCATTAATGCTCGAGGGAGCCATCAAAGGGCTCCCAACGGAAAACTGTAAGTAAATTTATTCTGACTATCCGGGTCTATCCTAGGGCAGCAATTTTAATTAAAAATACTTATAATGTATTTCCCATTACAGAGTTCAATACAAGGGACCTGGTGGCGATAGTGGCAGAAGTGCCACTAACAAGTTGAACCACGAAGGTTGTCTTTGCCTTCGCTTATTTTCCTGGGGAAACAGCTGAGGTACTATCAAAAGAAATAGGGTACTTGATTTTACTACCATACCGAAAAGTTGCCATGGATCATCAGCTGTGACGTAGACGCCTACACACTGCCTGGGGCAGTTCGGCAATAACAAAAGAGTCAAAATTGGTTTGGAACAGTTTCATTACCCTCAAGCAGCTTACTGTACATAAAACCCTCTCACTCACTTGGGTCCATGGCCACAAGGGCATCGCCAGAATTGAAACTGCTGATGAACTATCCAGATCTGGCTCCCAACTCAAATTTATTGTTCCGGAACCTTTTTTCCGGCCTACCTAAATTGAACTAGATCGTTGCTAACAACGCGAAAAGCGCTCATACTGGGACTTACAAATAGGTCGAGCAAAGAGATTTATTGTTCTCTCCAGCAATAGATTGAAAGAAGTTCTAGCAATGAACAACCACAATACAACATTTTTAAAACTTCCTAACTGGTCATTGCTCTCTCGAATACTACCTTAAGAAAATTGGCATTAGTCAATCTGACACTTGCAGACTATGTTTTGAAGATATTGAAACTGCTGAGCACAATATGTGTGAATTTCCCGCCAACGCTCACAGCAGATAAACAAAGGGTTCATCACCCCACCTGACATAGTCCCTTTCTCAGGCCAAACTATCGAAGGTTCCTTCGAGAACTTGATTTCAGCTAGGACACCATCGCAACACACATTCCTTCAGGGGTTAGTTCAAAAGATCACTATGCACGTCGAAGTATTTCGTTGGGCCTTAGAGTATCCTCCTATCACCCCACTCCCACAGGAAGAACATCGCTCACCTGGTCATAAACTGGATACTTATCATGCTACGTAGCAGAAAGATAAGAATCGAGTGCGGAGTTATTAGTTACAAGATACAAGTTAATCTTATTGAGGCAAAATAAATCATCGTATTATAACAATACATTCTTATTCTAAATTTTGGCCGACTTAATGATATGTCTGACTTGAGCAAAAGTAAAAGAATATTTAAGAAAGATATTAATCAACAGGGATAGGATTTTGCTAACTTTGCCTCTTTTTTTTTGCTTAATCGGAAGATAGTATTGACTTTACACAAACACGTTTCATGTCCTCCTGATTTCAAATATACATATGTATTTTATTTTGCCTTTTTTTGCCTTTTTGTATCGTTATTGCCTTTTTTTGCCTTTTTTTGCCGTTGTTGCCTTTTTCTGCCTTTTTTGCCTATTTTGCTTTTTTCTCAAAGTTTGATCGCTAAAAAAATTGTAGAAAAATGCGCGTTTGCATGTATGTATATCTGTGCAAACATGCGTCTTACTCACACTATACTATACGCATACCTAAATTTAAAACGACTAGTCCGTGGGGAGAGTCAACATGGAAATATGTACATGACCACAGACGGTTTGCACTTGTATGTGACCGCAGACGTTAGTGTGTATAGCTCTATTACATATTTCTTGTTTGTATACAATACATAATAGAATAGAGCGCGACCGGCTCAGCTGGTATTGCCACGTTCAAAGAAGAGATCATTTGAACCCTGTTAAAAAGGCAATAGCTATGTGCGTTCCAAAGACATCGCGATGTAGGAAAGGCAGGCCTATAAACGCCTGGATCAGTCAAATGCGACGACATCGGCATTTCATTGGCCTCAGTAACTGAGTGATCCAAAATCGAATTTTCTGAGGTCAAATAGGCGAACCTCACAGGCGGATCAGTAGAAATGCGGTGAAGTGGGAGGGTTGTGATCCCTTGTTTTCGGATCATAACCCTTCTGATAAAAGGAAGAAGAAGAAGAAGAAGACATAATATGCGGATTATTTTGCTCGGATTAAAAAAATCGTCAGCGTTCTTGAAGATGACGCAAGCTGTGTTGTGTTTGCAAAGGAATTGATTGAAGATGAAGCAGTACAAGCGCAGCTGGCGTACATCAATGTCAATTTTAGGTTTTTAGTCGACCCAAAAAAAACGAATTGCCGGTTTTAAAGAACATTCAGCAAAACTTGAAAAAAGCAAAAGGGCCGATTGCAAAAGAAGTTCTGAAGAAGTTTACTGCCGTTTTCAATGCAAATACGGGACTGAAAACTATTGAGCAGATAAATTCTATAATGAACAGCGACTTGGATTCAAAACTTCCAGAAAATATTGATGTTAATAATGTTGAAAGCTTTAAATGGGCTCCACTCGTTTCAGCGGAAGTAGAAAGGTCATTTAGCTCTCTAAAGGCGCTTCTAAGAAAGAACCGGAGAAGATTATTACCAGAAATTTCAAAAAGCTCTTGGTAGTTCAATGCTACTATAACTAAATGTGCATTTACTTTCCTTTTCTTATTTTTGAATAAATGCCTTTTTTTGCCTTTTTAAGTGTTTTGTTTTGCCTTTTTTTACTTTTTTATGTCAACAAAATCCTAACCCTGTTAATCAACAATTCATTACAATATTATTTATACTCATCATTAATTTGAGTACGCTTACTCCCGGCGTACAATCACTACTTTGCTCATTGTTGGCAATCTTAACTTAATGACTAAAACTAAAATATAAAATTAAAACTAAAACCTAACCTAAACTATCTACAACTAAAGGTGCTTATTTGTCTTATAAGATATTCAGAATGTATAGTGTTTAGGGCCTACATACATACATTGATTGCAGAAACTTTAAATATCCTTTATGATTTATATAAATTACTATACCACCATAAATAAATCCAAAGCTTTCTGCGTTAAAACAAAGGGTTATATTGGTAATCATTTTAATTATTTTCTAAATGTTATTTTTAATCAACATCATCCCCTATAGTATAAGGAGATGCTTTTTCATAGAACGGCGCTAACTGACGTCTATATGTGTCTTGTCTTGTTAGGGATGTTGAATTCTCGTTTAGGAGGTTAAAGGGTGACAAATAGTATTTGTCATTCAAACTGTCGTTGATATTAGCGTCCATTTAAGATCTTACCAGTGGGTTGGAGTGTGAACGTATAAGTCCCATCTTTTTTAGAAGAAGTTCTATTTGATAGTTCATAAGAGGTGTAACCTGAGTTGCTTCATATAAAGTTTTGTTAGAGAACCATTTTTTATTTGGTTTTCTATACAGTCCGCAGCAAAATCTAAATATTTTTCTTTCGAATACCTCCATTTCTTTGGCTACGGTGAGTGATATAGTAAACCAAGTAGAAAAACCGTAGGTCAGTATTGGTCTTACAAGGGTCTTGTACATCAAAATCTTAGTTTTTCCTAGCATGTGTTTAGAGTTAAGTAATGGTTTAATTATTCCTGTAACCATTTTCGCTTTCTTAAGAACACCCCTTCCATGCTTGTTATAGAGAAATCGGTTCTGAAAATGTATTCCAAGATACTTTGTTTCAGAACGTAATGGAATTGGAAAGTTATTTATTTTTAGTGTTAAATCCTTGCTTTCTTTAACCGCGCGGTAATGACCCTTTCCCACTGGCATTTCTGAAACATGTGAGACCGCATTTTCTCGTATTTATTTTTAGTCTCCATTTTTTAAAATAATTTTCTACCAGTGGAAGTTTTGCTTTAATTATGTTAAAAGCTAAACTCGGTCGTACATCACTAGCCAATATGGTGGCATCATCAGCGTAGTGAAGCGATCCAGGCTGTTCCGTTATGGGGTCTGAAAGAGGAAAATCGTGAAGATAAATATTGAACAACAATGGTCCGAGTATCGATCCTTGAGGTACACCTGAATTCACACGGAAAAAAACCGTGTGCTCGGATCCTATATATGTTGATGTAGTTCTGTTTGATAAGAAGCTGTGTATCATTCTTATGAGCCAATTCGGAAACCTTAGTCTTATGAACTTGAATAAGAGGCCATGATGACAAAGCGAATCGAAAGCCTTTACAAGGTCAATGTCCAGGCTGACTGTACATCTTTTATTTCTAAGTTTTGAACAACTTTGTTCTGTAGCATAAGTAAGGCGTGCTCCGTGGAGCTTCCTTTCTTAAATCCAAACTAGTTGTTTGGGATGATATCCTTATCCTCACAGAAATTATTTAAGTCCGTTGCTAGTACCCGCGCTGGTCAACACCAGCGGATTTTTTATTGTTAAGCGACGTTCTGTAAATGTTAACGATATTAGGTGAAGTGAACGGGGGAAATCCTGGGTCACCGGCACTGTTAGAAGATGAAAAAGTGGAAAGTGTGTGATCAAGATGTCTTTCCTCAATTTGGGTTATTGCAGATAAAACTTCGATTTCAAAGTTTCGATCATCGGTGGGTGCTCTTTCAGAGTAATCTGTAGTGTATAAGTTTTTAAATGCATTCAATTTGGCTTGGATGTCAGTCGGCTCTTGGCCATTATGGATGAGCACATCTTTCGAAATATTTGTTCCAAAATATTTGCGACCGGTTATTTTATCTATCTCTTGAAAAGCGTGCGGAGATGGTTTTATTTTTTTCAGTGTTGACTTAAAATAATTATTTAGATCTAAGTTAACGTTTTCTTTTATAATTTTACTTATACACTGAATTCTAGAATGATGTTCAAAATATTCGGAATTAACTCTATTAAGGTGACGATGGTACAATATTTTAAGTTGTTTGAGCCAAATTTTTCTTAATTCAATCAATTTCTTGGTCAAATCAGATAAACAGTGGTCCTAGTGATCGGTGACATTTGGAATATTAGAATTAGATTCTATCTTAGAAATAATTAGTTCGTTAAGTTTGGCTATTACGATGGCAAATTCAGCATTTATACGTTTCTTTCAGTTGGACATTAATTGAAGGCAGAGAGTTATGAAGACTTATTCGAAAAGCTTCCCAATTCGTATTTTTAAAACTTCTATATGTAGCAGGTTGGATCAAAATAGGGAAAAAATCTTCAACATTTACCTCTTAGCCCAACTCCCACCTCCTCGTGGTGTCATCTGGGAATTTCTTCGGAAATTGCTAACGGGAGAGGACGAATGGCGAGCTTCCTGTGCCAAAAAACAGGATAAGTGTCGGTTGGTCTGTGGCCCAGCGAGCCGCAACCGTAAAACAAACTGTTGCTCCGAAACGGAAACAATCGCTTTGGATAAGGATGGATAATTTGTTGACGACCTTTGGCTATCGGACACGGACAACGATCGGATTCTGGAACGTTAAGACCCTCCTGGACTCACTCAAGGAAGGGCCTTATAACGCCAGATTCCTCCAATTGGAGCGCGAATTCGCAAGATATAAAATCGACATCTTAGGGCTGAGCGAGATAAGATGGTACGATGCTGGGGAATACATCTCCCCAACAAAAAGCACTGTGATGCTCTACTCTGGTAAACCAGCTGGAAGTGCAGTGAGTTCTGGCGTAGGACTCATGCTAACTCTAGCAGCACGTAGTAGCCTCATATCCTGGAAACCCCATAATGACCGGATATTGACGGCTAGGTTCCAGAGTAGAGTTAGAAAAATTACCATCATACAGTGTTATGCTCCGACTCTAGATGCGACTGAGGATGAAAAGGATCATTTTTATAGCCACTTAGGTGCCGCCTACAACCAAACGCCTAATGGGGACATCGTAATGGTGATGGGAGATCTCAATGCCAAGGTGGGTAGCGACAACACCATGCTTAAGCACGTGATGGGAGTTCACGGCGTGGGAGACCGTATTGATGACGGTGAGCGGTTTGTGGACTTCTGCAATACCAACCGCCTAGTCATCGGAGGTACGCTGTTTAAGCATAACACCTGCCATAAGATCAGTTGGGTCTCTACTGATAGGCAACGAACATCCAACCAGATCGACCACATTGCGATCAGTCGCCGCTTTAGAAATTGTCTCCTGGACGTCCGAAACAGACGTGGAGCTGACGTCGGACAAGAACGAGACCACCATCTTATGGCACCTCATTTACGCCTTCGTACTGCATCCGTCAACAGCAACCACTCAAACCTACTTAATATCACCAGGTTCAATATCGACAGGCTAAAGGTTCCCTAAGTGCGCCAACAGTTCAGGGACCATCTTGCCTTAGAAGCAGAAGCAATCAGCAGTATAGAGAACATGGATGACCACTGGACTGCTGTGAAAAATGCTTTTGCGACTGGGGCACGCACGTATGTCGGTAAAAAGCAGAAACACCACCGCACATGGCTTTCTACAGACGCCTGGAGACGGATCGATGAGCGTACAGCAATCAAGGCTCGGATTGCAGCGGCCACAGCAGTAGAGAGAACCGAGCTTGAAGCCCAATACCGTGCGAAGAAGAAAGAAGTGCAGCGTAGTGTGAGACGTGACAAACGTCAATATGTCAACTCACTGGCCTCAAGGGCTGAAGAAGCAGCGAGTAGGTGCGACAGTAGGACTGTTTACAACATCACTAAGGAGCTCATTGGTGGTCGTTACTCCAAACAACATCCAGTGAAGAGTCTAGACGGTAACCTTTTGATCTCGGATGAGGATCAGCTCACTAGATGGAGAGAACATTTTGCTACAGTGCTAAATCACTTAGGTGACGGCGATATGATCTTGAATTCGAATGAGCAGTTCGAAGCAACAATTCCCGAATTCGCACCATACCTCCCAGTAAAAGTGAAATAATAACAGCAATCAAGTCCCTCAAGAAAAACAAGGCGGTGGGTATTGATGGCATCCCTGCCGAACTATTTCAAGCGGCGCCAAATACATCGGCAGATTTGCTGCATCCGCTAATACGGAGAGCTTGGGATAGTGAACAATTTCCACAGGAGTGGAAAAGGGGGATGATGATTAAGCTTCCATAGAAGGGTAACTTGATGGAGTGTGGTAACTGGAGAGGTATATGTGTTCTTCCAGCTGTAGCCAAAATAATAGCTAGAATAATTCTAGAACGAATTAAAGAACATTTAGATTCAACTCTCGATGTCGAACAGGCAGGCCTACGCGCTGGATCCTCCTGCATCGACCACATAAACACCTTACGGATCATAATCGAACAATGCGTTGAGTATAGGTCTCCGCTACATTTACTGTTTATCGACCTCGAGAAGGCTTTCGACAGCTTGAATCGAGATGCTATTTGGTTGGCCTTGCGCAGGAGAGGCATTCCAGAAAAGCTTAAAGCTATTATCAAGGCTACATATGAGGGCGGCAAATGTCACGTCGTGCACAATGGCAAGGTGTCGGACGACTCTGAAGTCCAAAGTGGAGTACGTCAAGGGTGCATACTGTCCCCAATATTGTTCTTGGTGGTTATCAGCGATGTAATCCGTGCAGCATTGACGGAAGCTAATTCTAGAATTCGTTGGACTATGACATCTTACATCAGAATCGGGAAGGCTAAAGCTGCGTTCGGAATGCTGTCTAAAATCTGGAGAAGCAATGTTATTAGCTGGGTGGGCAAAATCGCATCATCACCTCTACGCGGTGCCCGCTGGATAGCTATCTGATAGTGAACTAATGATGAGCGTATGCTGAGTCTGACGATATATGTGCAGCTGAACACTCAGACCTGCGTAAGCACATCTGGGTGAACTTCAGCGCGCATATGTCTAACCGGACGAGGCATCTCTTGTTGAACTGATCGGCTGAAATATGCGTCTCAGAAGTCTAGCAAGAGGTAATCAGAAGGAGGACGTGCGGCGGACGAATTCTCTCGATGGAATCAACGGTGACGTCTACAGACCAGCGGATACCTTACTGGAGCTACTTCAATATATTTGGAGCTGAGGTCTGTAAGGATTTTCAATACTACGTCAGGGTATTGAAAAAGAGATGGTGGCGGATGAACCCTTAATGGACCAACGGCAGCGCTCATATCCCCGAAGTGGGTTACTGACATCGGTGTATCCGGCCTCTTGTCCTAGGGGTACAAAAAAAAAGGATCTGGCCCTCCAGGTTGGGGGTTGTGCCGTCGGGTTAACTTCCCTACCACGTAAAAAGCCTTTGGTTACGAAGCAACCAACAGCCTCGGATACGGATGATCTTACTGTTGACGACCCATGCAAACATAAAAAGGACAACGATCTTCGTGTCTGCACATGGAATGTTAGGTCCCTCTACAAACCACGTGCAGCTGAACAACTTGCGGAGGCCCTAGAGTGTCTCAAAGCAGACATTACCGCCATCCAAGAAGTGCGATGGGATGGGCCGGCCAAAAGGAGTATGAAAAACTGCGACATCTACTACGGCGATTGCTACAGACAAAAAGGACAGCGTCTATTTGGGTGCGGATTTGTCATTGGAGACAGACTTAGGCAAGAAGTCTTGAGTTTCCGGCATGTGAACGAGCGCCTCAGGACTATCCGTATCAAGGCTAAATTTGCAAACATTAGCCTAATATGCGTTCACGCCCCTCACGAGGAGGAGGACGACGCGACAAAGGATGACTTCTACCAGCTCTTGGACAAGACGTATGAGCAATGCCCTAGCCACGACGTTAAAATTATCCTAGGCGACTTTAACGCAAAGCTAGGAAGAGAGGAAGTCTTTAGTAGCGTGGTCGGAAAGCACAGCCTGCACGACAACACTTCCGGCAACGGACTCAGGCTAATCGACTTTGCGGAACATGGCTCTCCTTTGATCGAAAAATCGTCAACCAAATCGATCACATTGCGATCGACGCAAGGCACTCTTCCAGTATTCTGGGTGTCCGGACTTTCCGAGGAGCCAACGTGGACTCGGATCACTACCTAGTTGTAGCCAAGGTACGGATACGGATATCCACAACGGAGCGAAATCAACGAAATGCTGTGAGGAAATTTGACGTCGAAAAGCTACAATCGCAAGAGACCGCCAGAACCTTTGCCGATCGTGTTTCTTCTAATCTCAATCTTAGTCCTATGCCGCCAGCAGGAAATGCGGAAGACCAGTGGCAGCGTTGCCAAAAAGCCATCAGAGATGCCGCCTCTGATGTACTGGGTTTCTCTCGCCCACCACAACGAAACCCCTGGTTTGATGAGGAATGCCGGCAAGCACATGCAGCAAAACAAGAGGCGTACAAAGCAGCGCTGCATAGAAGGACTAGAGCTGCTTACGCGGTCTACGTGAGCAGGGGAAAAGAGGAACATCGACTTCTCAGAAAGAAGAAAAAAGAGCATGAGAAGCGCTCGATCGAGGAGATTGAGAGACTTTATTGCAGGGATAATGTTCGAAAATTTTACCAAAAGGTAAAAAGAACATGCCAGGGTTTCAAAGCCAGAACAGAAGTCTGCAGGGACGAAAATGGCAACATAGTAGTAGAATCGCAGTCGGTGCTGAGGATATGGAAGGAACACTTCTGCAGACTGTTTAACGGCGATGATGATCAATATTCCGTTGTCAGGCAGAATGAGCCATTCAACAGTGACGATGGTAGTCAAATTTCCCGTCAACCCGATCATAATGAAGTGAGGATAGCGATATCTAAACTCAAATCCAACAAAGCTGCTGGAGCCGACGGCCTTGCCGCTGAACTTTTCAAGGCAGGAGGAGATGAGTTGGTAAGGAGCATGCACCAGCTCATCTGTAAAATCTGGTCGGACGAAAGTATACCCGATGAATGGAACCTCAGCATCGTTTGCCCGATCCTGAAGAAAGGAGACCCTCTGAACTGCGCCAATTACAGAGGCATAAGTCGTCGCAACATCGCATATAAGATCCTGTCTGCCGTATTATGTGAACGCCTAAAACCGATCGTTAACCATCTGATAGGTCCTTATCAGTGCGGTTTCAGGCCTGGAAAGTCCACCATTGACCAAATATTCACACTACGGCAGATCTTGGAAAAAACCCATGAATATAAAATCGATACGCACCACCTTTTCATCGATTTCAAAGTTGCCTATGATAGCGTGTATAGAGACGAGTTATACAGAGCCATGTCTAGTCTTGGCATACCTGCCAAGCTCGTCCGTTTGTGCAGAATGACGATGGAGAACTCTCGCTGCTCCATCAAAGTCGGTAAGAACATCACCGAACCGTTCGATGTCAGGAAAGGTATTAGACAAGGCGACGCGCTATCATGCGATCTCTTTAACATAGTACTTGAGAGAATTGTACGAAACTCACAAGCCAACACAGGAGGTAAAATCTTTTACAAGTCTGTACAACTACTCGCTTATGCCGATGACATTGACATAATCGGAAGAACTCAGCGGGCCGTCAATGGGGCATTTACGAGTATTGAGATCGAGGCAGCAAAGGTGGGTCTAGCGGTCAATGAAAGTAAAACAAAATATATGCTGTCTACAAAAAAGTACACCCAACATCGGCGTCTTGGACAGAACGCCACAATAGACAGATATAATTTTGAGGTAGTAAAGGATTTTGTCTACCTAGGCTCTAAGCTCAGCATAGAGCAAATGACATTAGTAGGGAGATCACCCGAAGAATTACTCTTGCCAATCGTTGTTTCTATGGGCTAAAACGGCAATTGAGTAGCAAAGCCCTATCTCGAGCTACTAAGGTAACTCTTTATAAGACACTAATCATCCCACTCCTGCTGTATGGGCTTTGAAAAAACCGGATGAGGATGGTTATTTCGAGAGAAAAGTTCTTCGAGCGATCTTTGGTCCCGTCTGCATAGACGGTGAGTGGAGGAGAAGGTACAATGCCGAACTATACGGCCTGTACAAGGACATCGACTTAGCCAGAAGAGTTCACATACAGCGACTAAGATGGCTAACTCATTTAGAGCGGATGGAGCCCAACCTTCCCGCCAAGAAAGTCTTCGAATCCACCCCGGACGGACGGCGCAGTAGAGGACGACCTCGCGGTAGGTGGCGCAAACAAGTGGAGGGGGACCTCAACCAACTTGGCGTGCGCAATTGGAGGCAGCTGGCTCGTAAGCGTGCTAGCTGGAGGGGTTTTGTTGGTTGAGGCCCAGGTCAACCCCGGATTGTAGCGCCATCTAAGTAAGTAAGTAATGTTATTAGCTTAAGAACCAAGCTACGACTGTTCCGCTCTAACGTAGAATCAGTGCTGCTTTATGGGTGCAGTACCTGGAAGGTGGACACCATTAACACACGCAAGCTGCAAGTCTTCGTAAACAAATGCTTAAGAATCATCTTGAGGATGGCCGAACCGCATCTCCAACGAACAACTTTATCTGAGAACGGGCCAAGAACCTATAAGCATTACTATACGAAGAAGAAAGTGGCAATGGATTGGACACACCCTACGGCGCGAAGGCAACTCCATTGCAAAATACGCCATGCAGTGGAATCCGCTCACCCAGGCAGGCAGAATAGCGGGACGCCCTAGGCAAACGTGGCGCAGAACAGTTGAGGAGGAATCGAGCTCTTTAGGAATGAGTTGGAGGCAGCTCAAACGCGTTGCAGAACTCCGAGCACGATGGCGCGCAGGCGTGGTTGACGCCCTATGCCCCCCGAGGGGTTTAAGTATATAAGTAAGTAAGTAAGTATTTACCTCTAAAAGTTTGAAAAGGTTTTACAGGTTAAACCATTTTAGGGGTTGTTCGAGTTGCGCGCTGAGTTGATGGATGGAGATATAAGAAAAAGTCGAAAAAAGAGGAGGATTTGGGATATGTTGGGGTGTTAGATGGAATTAAATCTAGACTTAGGTATGGGCCATTGTAGAACCAACGGTAGAAATGATTTAAAATATTATGCACGCTGTCTCCCCATGCTGAGTGACGGGCATTAAAATCTCCGCCAATTATGGCGGCGTCAAAAGTATTGATAACAACGTAAACCTTATCAAGCTCTCTTAATAAACGCTGTCCGGTGTTGGACGGAATGTAAATGCTTCCAATCAACAAGTGGAAGTTTGAACCAGAAGGACTTTGTGAGAAAATAGAAGCAAGACAAACGGAGAGGACATCACTTTGGAAAGAGATTAGATTAAACTTATACTTTTTGTCAAGTCAAATTGCTGTCCCTCTACCAGAATCATTTCTTATTATATTATATCCCTCAAATGAAGGCTTATATCTTGCGGATAGTCTAGTTTCAGAAAGGAAACACATCTGAGGTCTTTTAATTTTCAAGGTATTTAATAGCGCAAGTCTTTTTTCATCTGAAACTATTGAGTTGATATTTATCGAAATGATTTTTAATTTTGTAAATGGCATCATTATATAACAATAGAGGCAACAAACTCAAGGTAGGAAAACATTTTTTCTTCCTTGGTTTTCAAAACTAGGTACTTAGGCCAGAATTGTCTTATTTTTGTCAAAAGATCTACAAATGAGATATTAAACAGGTGTTTTGCTTCGTCAAGGAAGTCGTTGAGATTACTTTTTTGTGTATATGAGTTATGGAGAGTCATTGGAGTGGGTTCATTATTATATTGGATTCTAGTCCTAGAAAAATGCATATTCGGTTGTTTGGCTGATGTTTTTGCTTTTTCAGCGAAAGAAACGTTTGCATTTGTGAAGTTCAAAATCGATTCTTAAACGAAAGATTTTGTTCTGCTTACTGCTTGCCTAGCCCTTTTAGAATATGTTGCCTATTTTTCTTTATAGTTAAGATATGCTGGACAGCCCTGATAGCTGGCTGCATAACCAATCTCATTGCACTTTACGCATTTGGGTGTGGGAGTGCATTCATTTTTTTCTTTTAGGGTTCTAAATGAGTGTATACACTCATTCGAATCATGATTGTGACCACAAAGAACACATCTGCTAATATAGGCACAACATTCACCTGAATGTCCAAATCGCTGACATCGATAGCAACGCATAACTGCCCGCTTGTGCTTCTTCTCCCAGTAAACACGCTGGTTCTGTAAATATCTGACGCTAGTAAGATCTTTAATGGACTCTCCTATCTCCAACTGTACACTAAACATATTTAATGTTTAACTCCTTAGTTCTAGAAGTAGAAAAAGGTGCTATTTTACTTATCCTCAAATTGGGAAGGACTTCTCGTAGCGCTTTTTTCATTTTCGGCTGGAGTATCCCCATCAAGACCTTTCAACAAAATTGACGCTTTTTTTCTCTCCTTAGGAGAGAATGAAAAGGCCCCGATGATCGTACCGCGAAGTCTTTCGATAACTAGCTTATGAACAGCTGAGTTATTAACATTAACCTTTGTTTTCAGGTAGCCCATGTTAACAAACTTATGATCTATATCGCATACATTACATTCTGTAGCTGCAAGTTTTATTAAGTCACTTATAAGAGTGCAATTGGCTCCAAAAATGAATATCGGAGTACAGAAAGGTAATTTATTCCTCGTGGTGACGATTTGTCATTCTCCTTGTTTGATGTATGGTGAAACTGCACTTCTGCTTCCTTGGGGGATGTGGGGTTCTGGATGCGATCGGGTGTTGCATTGATTGCCGCTAACGTAGAGTTGATCAGGGGAAAGAATTGGTTGTTCGAAAGTGCGGAGGCTCGCATAAAACTATAACAGCTACCAGAGGGTGCCCGCAAGAAGGAGTCCTCTCCCACCTGCTCTGGACTTTAGTTACTGAAGAACTCCTATAACTTCTTGAAAAATCGGGGTATAAAGGATATCCAGACAATATTGTCATCAGCGTTAGGGGCAAATTCGAGGACATCATTTCGGAACTAATGGAAGGTGTCCTCAATTTAACTTCTTATTGGTGCAGGATCAAGGAACTTACCATCAATCCCGGGAAAAATAGACTTGTATGCTTTTCCACGAAAAGGAATCACATTCTTAAACAAATCATACCGGAAAACGTTTCAATCAAGAGAAGCAAAATACCTAGGTGTTATCCTTGACAAGACACTCACTTGAAATTTACACCTGAATAAGGTTACTGAGAAAGCGACAAGAGCAATGTTTATATGCCAGCGCCTACACGGTAAAAATCGGGAGCTTAAGCCCAAGATAATATACTGGACGTACAGCGCCATTATCAAATCAATAGTCAGTTAGCCATCGTTGGCTTGGTGGCCAAAAACCTCAAAGGTGAAGACTCAGGAACAGTTGAACAAAATCTTTGGTCTAGCGTGTCTGAGTATCACAGGGGCAATGAAAACGTGCCCCACGGCAGCAATGGGTGCAATACTAAGCCTCACACCGCTACACTTTGCAGTACAAAAATAAGCTACACTGAGTGATCTTAGGCTGTCGCAGATTTCGGACTTCAAGAAGAAATACAGACCATCTGAAGATTTTAAAATCCATTTTAAATGACCCTACTCTTAAAATCCCATGCACAATGTTCAAGAAATACCGGCTCTCCAGAAAATTCCAAGTGGTCATAGGTCACCGCCATAGTCATGGACATGGAGGAATGAAGGGCTTGTAGTCTTAACAAACTCTTAAATATGGTATACAGATGGATTCTAAATTGCAAAACGGTAGCACTAGCGAAGGGGTTTATGGACCCAGGTTCCAACGTGCAGCATCGCTTGCGAAATCACCAATAGTATTTTAGGCAGAAGGCCATGCAATCGAACTCTCTCCGACAGCCTGTCAGCACTTACGGCTCTGAAATCCTACACGGATCCAAACTTGTATGGGACTACCACAATCAACTCGAAGATCTCGCATCAAAAAAACATCACCACTGTGGCCTGGATACGAGGACAAGAGGCTTCGAGGGTAATGAACGAGCAGACTGCTTAGCTGCTTAGCTAGAAGAGGCGCCAGCCGCCCACTGGTCGGCCCTGAACCCTATCTTTGAGCTACACGGAGTAGCAAAAACCTCAAAATAAAACAATGGGAAGCTGATTGTCATGCCAAATTCAAGGCCCTAAGACAAGAAAAAAAGTTAATTAACCTCAACCGTTGTAAAGCTAAGAACCTAATTGAGCTAAGCAAAGCAGACTTAAGGACCTTAACAGGCTACTTCACTGGTCATTGCCCGCTCAGGTATCATCTACACAAAATATTAGTAGCAGACACAGACATATGCGGCTATGTGAAGAACGAAAAGAGACGGGAGAACATATTCTTTGTGAATGCCCCATAGCCGCAAGAAAAACACTTCTCTACCTCAGGCGGGCTTTACTGAGCCCCTCAGAGTTTTGAAACATTGAGCCTGGAGCTTTGTTGAGGTTCATCAAGAGCCTTAACGCAGTTCTCGGCTAAACGCCGGGCTGGCACAATAGATCATATATAGGTCGCAGTGCGTAGGCGAACCCCACAGGCGGATCAGTAGAAATGCGGTGAAGTGGGAGGGTTGTGATCCCTTGTTTTCCTTGTCGCTGATAAAAGGAAGAAGAAGAGGTCGCAGTGCGTACAAGGCCCTAGTATAATACTGTATAAGTTCATGGTCCATGTCAATATGGCAGAGACTTTAAACGACCTCAGGACCAACATCGAATTCGAAATTGCCGGCACATTACCCTATTTTTGCAAGGCATGGAAAATTGGGTTTAACGCTTTCACGCGTTTCCATGCAGGTCAACTGAATGATGTTGTGTTTCATAATTAATGGCATCAATAGTGCCTTAACCCGAAATACATTTTTTTGATATCTCAAACATCAGCGGTTTTATTTAAAGAAAAAAACGAGAAAGCGCTCTTAAGGGAAAACCGTCGAGATACATTTCCCCGAGTTTATTCACCCTTGACATTGAAAAGACGTAGTGTCTGTCCTAACAATAATCATACACATATGTATCTCATAGATAACATCCAACATACGTAAGGTGCTGAAGAAATCCCAAGTTCAATGCAAATATTAACGACCTACTCCATGCTACTATAACTATACTCGTATGTTATCGATTACTAAATGTCTGGCGTCATTCATTCAATTGCAAAACAAATCCACCGATTATCAGCACACCCCGTTCAATATGTGTAGGCTTCCAAAAATGTTTATCTCCGTCAAGATAACATCAACTTTCTGCCAAATTTGAGTCATTCTCGGGCGAACGTAAGTAAATATTATTGTTAGGCAAACGCACGAAACGTGACTTTTCGTGGACTAATCGAATAGCGATAGCTTCCACCAATGGGAAGTTGACAATGCACCTCTTCAATTCCCTTTGGTTCGATTGTCAATTTAACGAAACATTTCTCCCCCAGACACTTCTAATCAGCACCACTGTGACCAGTATTTAACAAATTGTGAAAGACCACAGTGTCCAGTAGTTAGATAGAACGCAATCAGCATGAAGTTACGTATTGAGTTTGTTCTCCTGTTGTGCCTCTTCTACTTTGTAGTTGGTCAGGACGATCCTCTGGTTGAAACCGATTTGGGCAAGATCCAGGGATCGATTTTGACGACTGTGAATAATCGTGAAATCAAGGCTTTTCGCGGAATTCAGTACGCTCAGGCGCCTGTAGCTGGGAATCGATTCAAGGCTCCTGTTGCGGTGACTAACTGGGGTGACAGTGTGCTCAATGCCACGAAAGACGGATATCTGTGCCCACAGCCATATCGTGCCAACGAGCTTATGTCCGAAGATTGTTTGATACTGAATGTGTACAGTCGGGATTTGCAAGCGAATACACCTGTGATGGTTTATATCCATGGAGGTGGAAATGTAATTGGAAGCGGTCACAGCCAGTACGAGGCGGGACCAGAGTACCTTTTGGATTACGACATTTTGTTGGTCACCATGAACTATAGACTTGGGGCATTGGGATTTCTCAGCACTGGCACTGATGAGGCACCTGGAAACTACGGATATCTTGATCAAGTGATGGCTTTGCAATGGGTCCGCGATCATATCTCCAAGTTTGGCGGAAATCCTGAGTCGGTAACCATTTTTGGTCTAAGTGCAGGTGGAATGGCTGTAACCCTTCACTTAGCTTCACCACTGTCCCAGGGTCTATTTCATAGAGCCATTGCTATGAGTGGATCGGCAACAAACCACTTTGACATAGATAATGTAGGTTGGACAACGAAATTAGCTAGATACACATCCTGTCCGATGTACTATCCAAAGGATGTTGTGGACTGCTTGAGGTCAGTTCCATGGCAGACTATAATCGAAGTGTGCAGTACTTGGGAGCCTTATGCCTTTATCAACATGAAGTGGAACTATGAAATTGATGGAAATTTTCTTTTGGATACACCAACGAATGTCTTTGCTACAGGGAATTTCAGCAAAGTACCCATACTGACAGGGATTACCAAGGACGAGTTAACCTATTCTATCTATCGTAAGAACTATTGCCATCCAAAGGGCTTTCGTGTGCTTATTGTATTTTTTACAGATCAGGAAGACAACAAAGGACTGTTGAATGATATCAGTGTGAACTTTTACACGTATGCCCCGGAGATCTTTCTCTATAACCAATACGAAAGTAACGTAGTGCAGCAAAGCCAAAGGATTCGGAAATTTTATTTGAACGACACAAATATTCAGGACCAACCACTGAGTAATTTCGGTGAGATATTTTCTGATGCTATTATCGGACATGGTGTACATAGGCTTGTGCAGTTGGCTAGGCAGCATGTGGACGTTTACTACTATCGAGTGGACTACCTTGGGCGGTATAGTTTGTACAACGATGCTGATGGTAAACCAAGAGGTGTGACTTTGTTTATAAGATTCTCATAACACTTAGACTAAGATATTCGTTTGACTGCTTAGGTGTTGGACATGCTGATGATATTCAATATCTTCTAAAGAGCATTTGGTTCGGAGGACAAATCGGTCTGGGAGATCCAGAAATGTTTATGGTGGACCGCATAGCTGGATGGTGGACATCTTTTGCTCAAACTGGGTATTAAGCGAGTAAAAATATTTGTTTATCTCTGCTATATGTCCTAATTTACTTTTTAGAGTTCCCAACGATGTGTCTGAGATTAAGTGGTTACCATCGAACACCACAAATGTATACACAATGTTCAATGACAAGGACATACGGCTTGGTGATGAGCCATATTCAGAGAGATACCGTGAGTGGGATGAAATGTTCTCGGTGAAAGTAAGTTCGGGCGAAGTAATTAAAGTCGCTTGGATGCTGACAGCTGGTGCTGTGACACTTCACATTTTCGCTAAAACTGTTTTGTAGGTTATAAGTGATTACTTAAGTAAGGTTAGGAGTTGGTTTAGTGAATATAAAGAAGATATACAGTGGGATGTGGGATAAAGTTTCAATAAAATGTATTTGGAATGAAAGGACGTTCGGAGGGCAGGGTTTAAAGGTAAGAATTCAAAGAATATTACGGTTTTCGCTGCTCATTGTTTCGTACAATTAGGGCCTCTTTATTTGGAGCCATTTAAGCTGAGACTATGCTTGACTTTAACGAAAGTTTCTCCACTGGGAAAACCACTTGGTTCAAAGGGGATCCACAAAATTTATACTGATGATGGTTGAAAATCGCTTGCAATCAACCTTAGGTTAGGTTAGGTTAATAGGCTGGCAGGGAGAGACGCTTTCTGCCACACTCAGGTCAGTGTTGACCCATTGTGATACCCATAAGGGAAAAAGTAATCCCTTACCCATTGAGGCCTAGTGAAAACCGACAAAAACTATACAAAACTCAATCACTTTCTGCATACAAACCACCCTGATGATTTGATGAAGTTCAGCACCTTTCCTGTCGAAACGGCGGAGAGCTCCTCAAGATCCTGGAAGAAATATTTACTAAGGAACTTTTTCCTGGAGTGTTAAAGATCCGGACAGTGGCACAGGAAGTGAGTAGTGTCCTCAAAAACTCCCTCGTCACCACAGTCTCTACAGAGTTCCACCTCGGTCAGGCGTAGTTTCTTCAAGTGATACCGCAAAGTGCTGTGCCCCGTTTTGATGCCCATGAGGGTGGAAAGGGATTTCCTACCTTTCCGAGTAATTCTTTCGGTTCTTGCTTTGTTGAAAAATGGCCATAACTTCCTGGTGGTGGCACAATTTCCATGGAGATCCATCTTGTGTTCGCCTCTCTAATGGCTTTATTCCCTTCAAAGAGCCTGAGTGTGCAAGGTGGGATACACACAGAGGGTTCAACTTATTCTAATAAGGCTACTGAGTCGATCCTTGCTAGCTCGTCGGCTTTCTCTTTGCCTGTGATACCCTCGTGTCCAGGGACCCAGCAGAGCTATACCATGTGCTGTGCTCCAAGAACTCTGAGCTCTTCTCGACAACACTTCACAAGGTTCGATTTAAATTCTATGGCAGTAGTCGCTTTTATAGCTGCCTGGCTGTCGATATAGATGGTGATACCTTCTGGCGGTATTGCCTTTACCGCTGGCTCACGGGTGGCAGTTGCCACTGTTAAGACTTCTGCGTGGAAGACGCTGCTGTGGTCTGGAAGTCGTATGGATTTCGATATACCTACGGGGTCGGAGAAGATGCCAGTGCTCATTTTTGAGCCATCTGTGTAGATGGCTATAGATTCGGCGCTAGGTATACGACCGCTTTTCCATTCTTCCCTGCTAGGGTAGGCCGTAGAGAAAGGCCTTACAAAGTCTGAATATGGCGTCATTTCAGGGTGGCAATGGTGTAGTGGTAACGTCGTCAATTGCCACGCTAATGGTTCATGGTTCAAATCCTGATGTCAGCAAGCATTTATTTATTTCTCATGAAATATATAAAGTCAGTTCGATCATTTGCAAAAGCTTCTGTGAACACTACTGCGAAGGCATAACACTGGCAGTAGCTTGGTCATGTGGCTGGAAAAATTGTTCGCTCTGTTGATGATGAATTGCCTTGACATTGGTTATCGGGAAAAAAGTACTGTGAATCAGAAGCAAAGACAATAATAACAAATTCTCCCCAGTTATCTGGACACCACCCCCGGAGAATAGCTGAAGCATAAACAACTGAGCTTCAAGAGCCACTACACCAAAAATCTTTCTCTCTCTCTATCCATCCTTTCCAACGCCCGCACTGTGTGTAAACATGTTAAAGGTATTCATAACCCTTTGAGTGCGCGCAAATTATAAGAAAAAAAAAAAGAAATGTAGTCTGTTATTAGCAAGTGCCCAAAGTAGTCAAGCAGGATCATCGAGTGACCTATTCTATTTGGTTTCCAGTTTTCTGACTGGCTAATTCTCATAGCAGTAATGCTGCTGACGTGCGTATAAAGATGACCAGCGGTAGCACGTTGAGAATAGCCTCGAGTCCTGTGGTTGGGGTTGTCCTCATTTCACTGGTAGTGCCAACGCACGCTAGTCTTTGGACTTTGGTGATAGCCAAACTATGATAGATTGCCGTAAGTCAGTATATGTAGGTGTACCTATAGCCGTATACATCCATAGTATGATTTTGCAGGAGGGTCTCCAGGTTCTACCAAAAATTCTACTCCATGAGTAAAAGGCTATTGTTGCTTTCTTAATTCTTTCCTCTATATTTAATCTTCAATTGAGCTTTTTGCCCAGTATGAGGCCCTGGTATTTTGCACTATCGGACAATCTGAGTAGGATACCATCAACAGAAGGTGTTCCAAACTCTGGTATTTTCCTTTTGTTCGTAAAAAGTAATATACTAGTTCGTTTTTTTGGGGATTAACCTTTAGAAGGCAGTTCCTGGCCCATATGTTAAGAGTATTTAGGGCTCTGTCAAGTTGTTCGCTGAGGGTAGGCAGGAATTTACGTGTAGCAAGCAGCACAACGTCATCCGCGTACGCTGTAGTTCTGCCGCCACTGTACCTTAGTTGTTGTAGTACCTCATTAAGAAAAATGACCCGAAGCAGTGGGGAGATTACCCAGCCTTGAGGGGTACCACTAGAGGCGTATGCTTCGAGTTTTGAACTTTTGAGTTCGGTGGTTATTTGTCCTTCCTCGAGCATGCTCACAATCCAGTTAATTAGACTGATGTCGATGTCTAGGTTCTTATAGTTCTTTTAACCGCTTCGATATTTATATTATTGAAGACTCCTCCAATGTCCAAAAAAGCAGCTAGGGTGAACTCTTTATCTTTAAGTGATTTTTCTACAGAGCCGACGACATGATGTAGGGCAGTTTCCACACTTTTACCCTTTATGTATGCGTGTTGGGCTGGGAAGAAGTCCCCCGGACGTATTCTACGGCATATGTAGATGTCTAATCAGTCTTCCAAGTATTTTCAGGATGAAAGAGGTAAGACTTATTGGCCTGAAGTCCTTCGCGGTGGTGTGACTAGCCCTGCCCACCCTGGGTATAAATCCACTGCCGAACCACTGCAGTGTTTTTCAAGCAGATATTATGCCCGTCCAGAAGGTTTTTTTCTTCTTTTTTGCGCCAAGAGATGCAGTAATATTCTCAAGATACTAGTAGCCCAGGCTGCTAGCATGCACGATTCGCATACTCGAATAATCGATGCCAGGAATGCGCCTACGCACTAACCCACACCCTATGCACTTATACCACTCTCATTGCGGGATTGCTGTTAGGTATTACTTCGCGAGGCTGGTTAGCATATCATGCTATTCGTCTTATATCAGCTGTTGCTGCTTCTTCTGCTTGTGCTGCTTTGCGAATTTTGCCGATTCTTCGCAGCTCAATTTGCACATTCGCTATTTGTGGGTCAATCTCTGTCCAACTTTCTTCCAACTTTGGGGACCTGCATTGCGATTGATCGGGAAACTACTGACTGGTCAAAACTTGGGCCAGTAGCGGAACAATCAAGTTCGTGATGAAGTGCTTAGTTTACCTCCTAGTGGTGTTCCCCGGGCAACTATACGTATAAAATCTTATAGGTGTAGGCTAAAATTGCAAGTGCAGGTTGTCTAGGACCTTGATCCTAGACTAGGTAACGTGGGCCAGCAACCTGCATTACTGAAAAAGGCTCGCTACAGAACCGACACTATGCCTCGGATAAGGACTGATCACATGTTGACGACTTTTGGCTATTGTACCCGGACAAAGATAGGTTTCTGGAATTTAAAGACGCCCCTCGACTCGGGAAGCGAAGGTCCTTGCAATGCCAGATTCCTTCAATTGGAAAAGGAATTCATGCGATATAGACTGGATATTTTGGGGGTAAGTGATACAAGATGGTTAGAAGCGGGCGAGTACCAGTCCCCAACGCGTAACACTGTACTACTCTATTCTGGAAGACCATCCGTGGGAATATGGAGTCGGACCTCTGTTAACAACAACAGCACGTAAGGGCCTAATTTCCTGGCAACCTCGAATGGCTAATCTGAGGACGAAAAGGAGAGCTTCTACAATCTTTTAAGTGCCGTCTTCAACACAACACCAAATGGAGACATTGTCATAGTGAACGACATAGGCAACGACAACGAAGGGCTCAAACATGTAATCGGGAAGCATGGACTAGGCTACCGCAATTACAACGGCGAAAGGTTTGTGGATTTCTCCAATGCCAACCGCCTTGTGATAGGTGGTACCGTGTTTGAACACAAGAGCTGCCACAAAGTCAGCTGGATTTCCAACGACAGGCAAGCGATTTTCAACCAAATTAAATATTTTTCCATCAGCTGTCGCTTTAGAAGTAGTCTCCTGGGCGTCCGAAACAGGCGAGCGGCAGATGTGGGGATAGTACGAGATCATCATATTATGATAGCTACTCTCCAACTACGCACTGCTGCAATTCGAAGATCCCACGACAACACAAGAATGCCCAGGTTCAACATCGATAGACTTAGTAATCCCTCAGTTCGCCAACAATTAAAGGAGCACTTTTCGCGAGGTCTGGAAGCAATCAGCAGCTCAATGCCCGCAACCATCCAAGACCATTGGTGTGCTGTGAGAAATGTTTTTACATCTGATGCTGAAGGAATTGTCGGCCGATCGCAGGGAAGACATAGGGCGTAGCATTCCGAGGATACTTGGAGACGAATTGACGAACGAAAACAGCTGAAAGCTCGCGTTGTAGCTACCCCAGTACCAGGGAGAACCGAGCTAGAGTCCCTATATCGCATGAAGATGAGAGAAGTTATTCGTAGCGTGCGACGTGATAGGCGCAACTACATCAACGCTCTGGGCATAGAAGCAGGAGAAGCTGCACGGAGGTGTGATAGCAGGACCGTCTACAGAATCACCAAAGAGCTGACAAGTGATCGCAGCTCCAGCCAACGCCCAGTGAAAAGCCTAGACGGCTCCTTGCTTATTTTGCATGAGGACCAGCTCAAGAGATGGAAAGAGCATTTTGCTACGCTTTTGAACTGCGTATTCGCTAGCGATATGCTCCCAAATCAGACTGAAGTACCTGAGGTG
Source organism: Brachypalpus laphriformis (assembly GCA_945910035.1). Classification (NCBI taxonomy): domain Eukaryota; kingdom Metazoa; phylum Arthropoda; class Insecta; order Diptera; family Syrphidae; genus Brachypalpus; species Brachypalpus laphriformis. The sequence goes on from OX246753.1 coordinate 152,642,572, forward strand.
AGAAGTTCTTGAATACGCACCACGACTCCCAGTGATGATGAGATCACTACGGCGATCAAGGCACTCAAAACCAACAAGTCGGTAGGACTTGACGGTATTCCAGCAGAGCTCTTACGAGGAGCGCCAACAACATCGGCTAAGCTTCTGCTTTCACTTATAGAGAGAGCTTGGGAAGCTGAGAGATTTCCTAATGAGTGGAAAAAGGAAATGATCGTCAAGCTTCCTAAGAAAGGAAATCTAATGGAGTGCGGAAACTAGTGGGGTATCTGCGTGCTGCCTGCTGTAGCTAAGATAATAGCTTAAATCATCCTGGGGCGAATCAAACCACATCTCGAAGACACACTTGATGCCGAACAAGCAGGTTTCTGCTCGAATAGAGCGTTGAATATCGATCGCCACTCTACCTGCTGCTCATCGATTTTGAGAAGGCGTTCGATAGTGTCAACAGGGAGTTTATTTAGCGTGCCTTACGCAGGAGAGGCATTCCCAATAAACTAATTGCTATTATCAAAGCTACATATGAAGGCTCCAAATGTCACGTTCTGCACAGGGGAAGGTTTTCTGAGGAATTTGAGATCCAAAGTGGGATAAAACAAGGCTGTATCCTTTCACCAATATTATTCCTATTGGTGATTAGCGATATGCTTCGTGCAGCTTTGTCGACGGGAAACGGAGGAACTCGATGGACTCTTACACCCCAACTGAAACATCTTGACTACGCTGACGATGTACTCGTATGCTTACTCTCCCACAGAATTATGGACCTCCACCAAATGACAGCAGATGTGGAGAGGGAAGCAGGCGTCGTCGGGCTGAAAATGAATACGTCAAAAATTAAAATTATCAGCCTTGGAACAAACTCATTGGTTCAAATATGCATTGCTGGACAACCGGTGGAGAGAAAGTAGAGGTTTTCGAGTATCTTGGGAGTATTGTCTCGACCGATGGTGGAACTGAACTGGATATAGCCAACAGGATCGCCAAAGCAAAGTTCTAGTTCAAAAACAAATATTTGGCGCAACAGCTCTTTAAAGTGCCAGGGCCTAGCTTCTTGCAACCACTCATGTTATGTGCGTTATATTTTTCACACGAATGGAAGGGGCCTACAGTTTAATGCCGACTCCGAACGGCGATTTGAGAAGCTTTTTTTCGAGACAACAAGACTCTCGGATATTTGTCAGACATTCGCGAGAGGTGGGACCGTGAAAAAACTTTTTGGTATTTTCTGGGATTCGAACTTGGAACCTCGTGCGTAGTGATCCGACAAAGTTCTAGTTCGGGCTGTTGTCCAAAATATGGCGAAGCAATGCAATCAGTTTGAACACCAAGATAAGACTGTTCCGCTCCAATGTTGAATCCGTGCTGTTATATAGTTGCAGCACGTGGAGAGTGACCACTACTATCAAGAGAAAGCTGCAAATGTTTGTTAATAGGTGCCTGCGCAATATCTTAAGGATTTTCTGTCCCAATCGTATCTCTAACGAACACCTTTACGAGAGAACGGGTCAGGAACCAATAGGCACAATTATCCAATGGCGGAAGTGGCAGTGGATTGGTCACACGTTCCGTGAGGGTGACAGTTCCATAGCGAACCATGCTATGCAATGAAACCCTCTAACTCAGGATGGCAGAACACTTGGCGGTCCAAGGAGAACATGGTAGCAGAACAATGGAAAAGGCGACACGGCAGTTGGGGAAAGTTGAGGAGAACTCAGACACATTGCCAGAAACCGCACACGATGGCGTATATGCGTAATAAAGGCCCTAGAATCCACATGTGTGGTTTCCATCTCAGGTAAACCCACGGGGTGCAGCCCAGCCTTACTGGAGTGTCTGTGCATTATGGTAGTTAGACTCATCATTACATATGCTGCAGTGGCATTGATAGCAGAACAAGGCTAAGATGAGGAGGACATCCCTAAGCAAAGTGCAAACACTACCCTGTATCTATATAACAGGTGCCATGCGAACCCGTTCCATAGCAGCTCTAGATGTGATCGTAGAACAGCTTCCGCTAGACATAGTGTCAGAACCAAAGGCAAAGGAGACCATATTAAGAATAATCGAAGAAAACGTTGGAGAAGGAAAATGTATCGCAAACAAAAAGCGAGAAACCCTAACCAAATAGGCGCCGCTTCTGGACTGGCCCTGAGACGATATAGTCAGAAAATACTAGTCTGACATAAAGTTTGACTCAAAGCTGAGCGATAAAAGAAATTGGAGGAGTGAGTCCGATAAGTATTAATTCAAATAACGCACAATTAAATTGTGCACGGACGGATCGAAAATATTTAGAGGCACTGGACCAGGCGTGTCCAGACCCAGGACTAGATATTCAGTGTATCTGGGAATTTTCCCCAGCATATTCCAAGCAGAAGCTCACTCGATTGAAAGATGTGCTCAATTCAACCTCAACAGAAAATACCAAACTCAGGACATCCCACTGCTGCTCAGTAACGTCCTGTGGCCGGATCAACCGTACCCTACTGTGTAAGATCCACAGTATCAGTAAAACTTTTGGATATCTATGATCTCTGCTTGAAAAGCAATGCAGTGGTTCCGCACTTTAACTGACAGGCTGATTGCAGGTGCAAATGCGAAAATATCCGGTTGGGTTTCCATAGAACTTAGTAGTTTTCCTAGGGGAGAAACATTCGTTAAAGTCAAGCGTAGTCTCAGCTCAAACAGTTTAAAACATAGACGCCCTAATTGTACGAAACACTGAGTAGCGACAACCGTAATATTCTTAACGTCGAACCCTAACCCCCTGAAATTAATTTTATTCAAAAAACTTTACATTGAAAAAGTATCCCACATCCCACTGTATGACTTCTTTATATTCATTTCATCAACTCCTTACCTTACTTTAGTAATCACTTATAACCTACAAAACGGTTTTAGCGAAAATGTGAAGTGTCACAGCACCAGCTGTCAGCATCCAAGCGACTTTAATTACTTCGCCCGAACTTACTTTCACCGAGAACATTTCATCCCACTCACGGTATCTCTCTGAATATGGCTCATCACCAAGCCGTATGTCGTTGTCATTGAACATTGTGTATACATTTGTGGTGTTCGATGGTAACCACTTAATCTCAGACACATCGTTGGGAACTCTAAAAAGTAAATTAAGACATATAGCAGAGATAAACAAATATTTTTACTCGCTTAATACCCAGTTTGAGCAAAAGATGTCCACCATCCAGCTATGCGGTCCACCATAAACATTTCTGGATCTCCCAGACCAATTTGTCCTCCGAACCAAATGCTCTTTAGAAGATATTGAATATCATCAGCATGTCCAACACCTAAGCAGTCAAACGAATATCTTAGTCTAAGTATTATGAGAATCTCATATAGAAAGTCACACCTCTTGGTTTACCATCAGCATCGTTGTACAAACTATACCGCCCAAGGTAGTCCACTCGATAGTAGTAAACGTCCACATGCTGCCTAGCCAACTGCACAAGCCTATGTACACCATGCCCGATAATAGCATCAGAAAATATCTCACCGAAGTTACTCAGTGGTTGGTCCTGAATATTTGTGTCGTTCAAATAAAATTTCCGAATCCTTTGGCTTTGCTGCACTACGTTACTTTCGTATTGGTTATAGAGAAAGATCTCCGGGGCATACGTGTAAAAGTTCACACTGATATCATTCAACAGTCCTTTGTTGTCTTCCTGATCTGTAAAAAATACAATAAGCACACGAAAGCCCTTTGGATGGCAATAGTTCTTACGATAGATAGAATAGGTTAACTCGTCCTTGGTAATTCCTGTCAGTATGGGTACTTTGCTGAAATTCCCTGTAGCAAAGACATTCGTTGGTGTATCCAAAAGAAAATTTCCATCAATTTCATAGTTCCACTTCATGTTGATAAAGGCATAAGGCTCCCAAGTACTGCACACTTCGATTATAGTCTGCCATGGAACTGACCTCAAGCAGTCCACAACATCCTTTGGATAGTACATCGGACAGGATGTGTATCTAGCTAATTTCGTTGTCCAACCTACATTATCTATGTCAAAGTGGTTTGTTGCCGATCCACTCATAGCAATGGCTCTATGAAATAGACCCTGGGACAGTGGTGAAGCTAAGTGAAGGGTTACAGCCATTCCACCTGCACTTAGACCAAAAATGGTTACCGACTCAGGATTTCCGCCAAACTTGGAGATATGATCGCGGACCCATTGCAAAGCCATCACTTGATCAAGATATCCGTAGTTTCCAGGTGCCTCATCAGTGCCAGTGCTGAGAAATCCCAATGCCCCAAGTCTATAGTTCATGGTGACCAACACAATGTCGTAATCCAAAAGGTACTCTGGTCCCGCCTCGTACTGGCTGTGACCGCTTCCAATTACATTTCCACCTCCATGGATATAAACCATCACAGGTGTATTCCCTTGCAAATCCCGACTGTACACATTCAGTATCAAACAATCTTCGGACATAAGCTCGTTGGCACGATATGGCTGTGGGCACAGATATCCGTCTTTCGTGGCATTGAGCACACTGTCACCCCAGTTAGTCACCGCAACAGGAGCCTTGAATCGATTCCCAGCTACAGGCGCCTGAGCGTACTGAATTCCGCGAAAAGCCTTAATTTCACGATTATTCACAGTCGTCAAAATCGATCCCTGGATCTTGCCCAAATCGGTTTCAACCAGAGGATCGTCCTGACCAACTACAAAGTAGAAGAGGCACAACAGGAGAACAAACTCAAGACGTAATTTCATGCTGATTGCGTTCTATCTGACTACTACTCGTAGACACTGTGGTCTTCACAATTTGTTAAATACTGTTCACAGTGGTGCTGAGTAGAAGCGACTGGGGGAGAAATGTTTCATTCAAGGTAGGTGCATTGTCAACTTCCCATTGGTGGAAGCTATCGCTATTCTAGCAGGCCACGAATACACATTTTGTTCGTTTGGCTTACAATAATATTTACTTACGTTCGCCCCAGAATGACTCAAATTTGGCAGAAAGCTGATCTTATCTCGACGGAGATAAACATTTAGAACGAGTGCTAATATCGGTGGATTTGTTTTGCGATTGAATGAATGACGTAATTTGGTAATCGATAACATAGAGTAGCATGGAGAAGGTCGTTGATATTTGCATATAGCTTGGGATTTCTCCAGCACCTTATGTATGCTGGATGTTTTCTATGAAATACATGTGTGCACTTCTATGATTATTGAAAAAAAAACACACTACGTCTTTTCAATGTCGAGGGTGAATAAACTCGGGGAAACGTATCTAGACGGTTTTCCATTAAGAGCGCCTCTTCTCGTTTTTTAAATAAAAAAGCTTGTGTTTGAGACATCAGAAAAATGTGTTTCGGGTTAAAGCACTATTGATGCCATTAATTATGAAACACAACATCATTCAAATGAAACGCCTACACAAGGGAATGCGCTAAACCTTATTTTCCATGACTGGCAAAAATCGGGGGATATGCCGTCCTGAGCTCATCTAAAGTTTCTGGTACATTGGCATGAACCATGGACTTGATGTAGTCCCAAAAAAATAAGTCTAGAGGCGCCAAATCAAACGAACGAGGCGGCCAATTGGCTCATTCATTTCTGAAGATAACATGATACCCGAATTTTGACTTCAATAACTCGATTGCGCACATGTTAACCCAAAGGATCTCCGACCTATCAGCCTATCTTCATTTTTGTTGAAAGCACTGGAGAAAGTGTTTGACATCCATCTACGCTATAGCGTTAGCTCGATTACTCGTATGTTCTCGGCGTCACAATATGTGTACTCTAAAGCCAAATAAGTTGAGACAGTCTTACACTCGGTCATGCGCACCATTGAACAATCTCTGAGCATTAAGGTTGTCTTTCTAAGCAATGAGAGTCGATAGTTCACTTAAGGTGTTAATCTTTCAATTGCTTGCAGGCAAGATTATGAATACAAACCAGGGCGGTGCATCGGCTCGAAAATTTGTTAGTTGCGACATACCTCAAGGTAGTGTCCTTTTCCCTCTTCTTCGGAATATAGTAATGAGTGAGTTACTATTCGACCTAGAAAGGAAGACAGGATGCAAAATAATTGTTAAGGCGATGACGTTGCTATTGCTGCATCTGGTGAACTCCCAGAGACTCTAAGACAACTCCTTCAATACGATGTTCTCTTGCTCTCCAAATAGGCCACAATAAACATCCACCACCGCAAAATCGAACTTATCCTTTTTGATTTGGATAGGGTTACTTGCTCCTTTCCCGATGCAATCTTTACTAATTCTCTATATGGTCTCCTGGCAATTCGCTCTAGCACTATGTCCAGCGGAGGTATACCTACGATTACCTCTAGTGCTGCTGTGGGGCAGGTTCGTATGGCTAATGTTATGCATATGCAGGCTCATCTTGGCACTTTGTTCAGGGATGTCCACGTCGTCCTTAGCCTTATTCTGCTTATCCTAAAGACTGGCATGCACGATTCGCAAACCTGAATACTCGATGCCAAGAATACGCCTACGTACTAAACCACACCCTGCACACTTCAACCACTCTCCCCGCGGGGCTGGTTAGCTATTTATGCTCTTCTTTCGATGTCTTCCGCTCCTTGTTCCAAAAGTGTTGCCGGTTGGACTTGGTTGCTCTCTCTGACTCTTTCGAGCCGCCTAAGTTCCTGCACGATTATCGCTGCAACTTGTTTCACCGCGTCCCATATTGCATTCGATGCTATCATATGGTGCATCTCTCCAATTTCTCCAATTTTTTCCTCCAGTTCTCTGTGCTCTATATGAAAACGTGGGCACTGAGAAAATACGTGCTGAGCGTCTTCTGAGGCCTCTCCGCAATTTGGACATTTGGGAGATTCATCGAGCCCAAACCTATTGAGATACGCTCGAAAGCAGCCACGTCCGGTTAGGAACTGGCTAAGATAGAAATCTACATCTCCGTATTTCCGGTCCATCCATTTTTACATATCCGGTATAAGTCGATGGGTCCATCTTCCCTTTGAGGACTGGTTCCATCGCTCCTGCCATGCTCTAATGCTTCGCTGTCTTTCTTCCAGCTTGATATTTTTGACTGACGCTTGAGGTTCCTGAATTTTGTCGTCGTAGGTCCTTTGTAGCTCGATAGCCAAGATATCCGCTGGAAGCATTCCCGCGATGACACATACTGCCTCGTCTGACACCGTACGAAAGGCACAGCATACTCTCAGCGCACATAATCTGTTGACAGAGTTTATCCTTCTTGCGTAGGTCCTTTTCGTCATAGCTTTGGCCCATATGGATGCCGCATACATAAGGATGGACTGCACCACCCTTGATAGAATAAGTCTCCTTTGTTGCCCAGGTCCTCCTATATTTATCATTATTCTTGATAAGGCACCGCTCACCCGAGCCGCTTTGTCACACGTTCTTTCAAGGTGCTCCTTCTAAGTGAGCCTCGCGTCGATCATCACACCTAGGTATTTGATAACCGATTTTGATGTCGTATTATAATCTCCTACTCTGATGGTGATTTTCTCTCTTTTCTTGCGGCTACTTACCAATACTGCCTCTGTTTTATGTTTGGCGAGCTCTAACCCGACTGCTGCCATCCACCGTTTGACTTTTCGGATACATTCATTTGCAATATCCTCTATTCTTTCTAGATGCTTTGCAACCACTACAATTGCAATATTATTGGCAAATTTGCTATGATTTTTGCCTCATTTGGGATTCCAAGCCTTAGAACCCCATCATACATAGTGTTCCAAAGGATAGGGCCTAATACCGATCCTTGTGGAACTCCGCTAGATATGTGGTACTGCTTTACTCCATCGTCGGTATCGAAGAGTAGAAACCGTTTCTCGAAGTAGCTCAGTATTATTTTAATTAAGAACCATGGCACCATCATTGACCTAAGCGATTGCACTATGAGTCCCCAATTCGCAGAATTGAACGCGTTTTTGACGTCCAATGTTATCACGGCACCGTATTTCTTTGCATCGCCTCTCCATCTCCTGTCCTGAATAGCTTCTTCCAAGGCTGTAGTTACCCTTCTTATTGCGTCTACTGTAGATCGAGCTTTCCTAAAACCGTACTGTTGGTTGGAGAGTCCCCCGGCTTTACCAATTGCCACTTCTAATCGGTTGCATATGGTTCGCTCCAGTATTTTACTCATTGTGTCTAACAGGCATATGGGACAGTATGACGAGGGCTCGTCTGGTGGTTTTTTCCCTTTAGACAGCAGCACTAGACGTTGCTTTTTCCATTGGTCTGGAAAAACTCCTTCTGTTAGACACTTGTTGTAGAGTTCCACAAATGGTTGCGTATTTGTTTTAAAGGCCCCTTAAGGGCCTTGTTCGGTATGCCATCCAATCCAGGTGACTTGGTATCCTCGAATCGTCTGCATACATCCAAGAGTTCCCTTTGCGTGACAGTTGGGATGTCCTGTACTTCCGGAGGTGGCTCTATACACTCTGCTGGTGTTTGAGGTGAAAAAAACCACGATACAATTTTCTGCATAAGGAGAGGGCATGAGGGGAGGGTGCCCTAGTGCCTTTGAGTTTTGTCATTACTGTTCTATAGGCGGTGCCCCAAGGATTTACATCTGCCTGCTCGCAGAGTTCCTTAAAGCTATTGCTCTTACTTCTGCGGATGGCTAGTTTTAGCCATTGAATTGCACCCGTAGGTCCTGATGTGTGGACAAACCTCTGGATCGCTGGAATAGTCTTCTAGCTCTATGGCACTTGCTGCGTAGCTCTGCTATCTCTTGGTTCCACCAGTATACTAGTGGCCGGCGATTTGTTAACGTTTTCCGGGCCATGGATGCGTCGCAAGCCCTAGTTACTTGTTTGGTAACCTCAGCGGCCATAGCGCGTGCTGTTCCTGGGCTTATTGTTGACTCTGCAAAATCAGGGCAAAAGTGTCTTTGTCCATGGTGCTTATTTTCCACCCCATTCGTTGTGCCTTCTTTGGGCGTTCCTGGGTTGGTCTCCTAGGTTGTACTTCAAACAGAATGGCAAGGTGGTCGGTGTGAGTATATTGATTACTGACTCTCCAGTTTGCGCCTCTCGATAAGGAACTAGTTGTGTGTGCTCACTTCCTGTATTTAGCAATATTAGGTCTAGTGACGATACGGCTTCTAGGAGAGTTTCTCCCCTTCTATTGGTCTGTGCGCTGCCCCGATCAGTGGCCCATGCATTGAAGTCTCCAGCTATAATCGTTGGGCTACGACCTCTAGCATCATCCACGAGTCTATCAAGCATACCTTGGAACTCCTCAATGGTGTTGTTTGGAGATGCATAACAGCTATAGACATGCACTCCTTTGACCTTTGCTCGCACGAAGCCTGTTCCGGTTGTCATCATTTTTTCTTCGAAGGCGCAATCTCCACAGGCCCAAATAGCAGCTCTTTTTGAGTCATCCGCAGCCCAAACTGTATCATTGAGATTTTTGTACTGCTCGCATAATACGGCAACATTTATCTTTAACTCGCGAACGGTTTGTGTCAAGATGTCTTGTGCCACTTCGCAGTGGTTTAAGTTTAGTTGCAGCACTTTCATATTCTTCTTGCGACTTTTGCAGCTTCTTGGTATACCGGGCATACTATGCTTCCTGCCGCGTGTTTGATGTTGCTACTTGCATCATTGCTGCAGTTCTTGGATACATGGCCTTTCTGTCCACACCTAACGCAATCCTCACTCCTATCCAACGTGTTTTTACACGCCTTTGCTAGGTGCCCGAAGGTAAGACACCTAAAACATCGCAGCGGTATTATTTTCTCCCGTATTCGGCTTACCGTCCATCCGATTTTTATTTATATGTATTATCCATGCCACTGCAGCATATGTAATGATGGGTCTAATTATCATCATGTACAAACACTCCAGTGAGGTTGGGCTGCACCGCCAGTGTTTACTTGAGATGTACACCACAAGTGCTCTAGTGGCTTTGAACGTCTACACATTCTTTCCAAAGAACTTTGCTATCTAGTGTTACACCTATACTTGACCTCTTTTTGTGGGTCGACTGTAACACTTTCCAGTAGGATGGGTTGTATATGCTTTTGCTGCCTTTGCTTTGTGAAGGGTACCACTGTGGTTTTGCTACTACTACGCTCCATATCAATGGTGATAATACCCGTCCTTGTAGGCAGCCTTTAGTGGTGTTTATTGTGGTAGTTTCGTGCCCCACTTCTATTTCAGGAATTAAGTTTACATTTGCCCATCTTCAGACTCCAGAAGGTTTATGCCCAAGTGCTATAGCGCTTCTCATTATTCCTAGGGGTATAGTATAATGGTTTTCCGGCCTTTTTGGGCAAAGAATATGCCATCTGCTCCTGGTGCTTTGAATAGCCGAAAGGTTGTGAGGGCCCAAGTAAGCCCTTATTTCATGCAAATGTTCTTGCCATCGCCCAATCCGCATTTGCAAAACAACTGAACTACTGTTGATTCAGCTACCCAGAAAATGTATTTCGTGTAGTAGAAGAGCCCCTTGCTTTTTATTTTAGGTTCTGGCATCCTGCTTTTCCAGTGACCATGGCGCGCCTGCTTTTGCCTTAGTCAGGGCCTTATGAAGTTTGACCACTATAGGGCTGAACGCTATGTTCTCACAGAATGCTCCGATACAGTTTATTTGGGTTTTCTAATTCCCATAATTTATGTCCTGCATTCACTTTTGGGTTCTAGGGCCTCTAATACGCCTACGCGCCATCGTGTACGGTTTCTGGTAATATGTCTGAGTTCATCCCAACTTTTCCTCAACTGCCGTGCCTCCTTCTCGACTGTTCTGCGCCATGTTCTCCTCGGACGGCCAGGTCTTCTGCCAACCAGGCTTGAGTTAAAGGGTTCCATTGCATAGCATGGTTCGCTATGGAACTGTCACCCTTTCGGAACGTGTGACCAATTCACTAATACTTCCGTCGTTGGATGGTTGTGCCTATTGGTTCCTGACCCATTCTCTCGTAAAGGTGTTCGTTAGAGATGCGATTGGGCCAGAAAATTCTTATGATATTGTCCAGGCACCACATCTGCTGTGAAGAGATAGGCTGGAGTAGCTGCAATGCGACCTTTCAGCGGTTTTCGTCCGTCAATCCGTCTCCAGGTATCCTGGGAAAGCCACGCCTTATGTCTTCTCTACGATCGACCGACAATTCTTTCAGCACCAGATGTAAAAACATTTTTCACAGCACACAGGTTTCACAGGTCTTGGATGGTTGCGGCCAGTGAGCTGCTGATTGCTTCCACACTTTGCGAAAGGTGCTCCCTTAATTGTTGGTACACTGAGGGATCACTAAGTCTATCGATGTTGAACCTGGGCATTCTTGTGTTGTCGTGGGATCTTCGAACTGCAGCAGTGCGTAGTTGGAGAGCAGGTATCGTAAGATGGTGATCTCGTACTATCCCCACATCTGCCTCTCGCCTGTTTCGAACGTCCAGGAGACTACTTCTAAAGCGGCGACTGATCATTTGGTTGGAGGTTGCTTGCCTGTCGTTGAAAATCCACCCAGCTATGTGGCAGATCTTGTGCTCAAACACAGTGCCACCAATCAGAAGGCGGTTGGCATTGGAGAAATCCACAAACCTTTCGCCGTTGTCATTGCGGTTGCCTAGTACATGTTTCCCGATTACATGTTTGAGCCCTTCGTTGTCGTTGCCTACCTTGGCATTCAAATCCCCCATCACTATGAAAATGTCTCCATTTGGTATTGTGTTGAAGACGGCACTTAATAGATTGTAGAAGCTCTGCTTGTCGTCCTCAGACGAACCATTCGTTGGGGCATAACACTGTAGGATGGTGACGCGTCGTACTCTAGTTCGGAATCTGGCCATCATAATCCTATCACCATGAGGCTTCCAGGAAATGAGGCCTTGCGTACTGTTGTTGTTAACAGTAGTCCGACTCCATATTCCCGCGGACTTCCGGATGGTATTCCAGAGGAGAGGTACAGTGTTACGCGTTGGGGACTGGTACTCGCCCGCTTCTAAACACCTGATTTCACTTACCCCCAAAATGTCCAGTCTATATCGCATGAATTCTTTTTCCAATTTAAGGAATCTGGCATTGTAAGGACCTTCGCTTCCCGAGTCGAAGAGCGTCTTTACATTCCAGAAACCTATCTTTGTCCGGGTACAATAGCCGCGGCTGATATGATTACTAATACAATTCTCCTAGGTATGAGAACTTACATCCCTCACAGGATAAAAGCTATTAGACACAAGGAAAACGCGTGGTATGACTCGAGCTGTAAAGAAGCTATTAGGTTAAATGAATTAAGTTTTCGGTCTTACAAGGCCAACCCAACTGAGGAAAACCGAAAAAAGTTTAAACGAGCCAGAAATGACTGCAATGCCCTCATTAACCGAGTTAAATTCTCCCACGACCAAAAGTTGAGGCAAAAAATACTACATTGTCCCAAGGGTAGTAAAAACTTTTAGTCGTTCGTAAAAAACATTAAGAATTCGGCCTCGTCATCTATACCGACGCTCATTCATAACGACGCACCAACTGTCAGCTCCTTAGACAAAGCTCATCTGTTCGCTGCTCACTTCCAGCAAACTCCACACTGCCAGATAGTGCTTTGTCTCCACCTTTACTTGAGAGCGTCGAATTTTCCATGGGACAAGTCCACTTTCGCACTCGTACAGTTGCAGGAGTACTCAAAGGTCTTAACATACACAAATCCGCTGGCCCAGATGGTATACCCCCCATTGTTCTGAAGAGGTGTTCTTCTTCGCTGGCAAAACCACTGCGTAAGCTTTTCCACCGATCCTACTCTTCAGGTCTCTTTCCGAGTAAGTGGAAAACAGCATTTGTCCAGCCCGTACCTAAAAAAGGCGATTCTTCTTCTCTCTCCAACTACCGACCAATTGCACTAACGTCCCTTCTTTCCAAGGTCATGGAAACGCTGATAAACCGTCAGCTAATGAAATATCTTGAATCACGAAAGCTCCTCAATGACCGACAGTATGGCTTTCGTGGCAACACTTACTTACTTAGGTGGCGCTACAGTTCGGGGTGAACCTGGGCCTCAACCAACAAGCCTCTCCATTTAGCTCGGTCTTTAGCTAATTGCCTCCAGTTGCGCACTCCAAGTTGGTCGAGGTCCCCTTGAACTTGTGCGCGCCACCTACGGCGATAATTCCCTCTACTGCGTCGTCCCTCGGGGTTAGATTCGAAGACTCTGCGGGCCGGAGCGTTGGTGTCCATTCGCTCTACATGTCCTAGCCTTCGTGGCAACAGGTCCACTGGTGATTTGATGTCATATCTCACCGATAAGTGGAACCAATCTCTGCACCACTCTGCTGAAAGCAAGATTATTGCGCTTGATATTTCAAAAGCATTTGACAGAGTTTGGCATCAAGCTCTTTTGTCGAAAATGCGTGCATTTGGGATCGATGATACTCTTCTTCTATGGATTAGAAACTACCTTTCGGGCCGTTCAATTCAAGTTGTTTTGGACGGCTTCAAGTCTGAATCTCACCAAATAAATGCTGGTGTCCCCCAAGGCTCTGTTCTGTCTCCGACTCTCTTTCTCATTTTCATAAATGATCTTCTGTCTGCAACTTCTAATCCAATCCATTCCTTCGCTGATGACAGCACCCTCAGTTTTTCATATTCGTTCCCAAACTCACGACCCTGCTCTTCGGCCGTGGACGAAGAACGACAACGTATGTTAAGCACATTAAATTCCGACCTTGACAGCATATTTAAATGGGGCTTAACCAATAGAGTGGAATTTAATGCTTCCAAGACTCAATGCTGTCTTCTGTCATTAAAGCGAAACCCTACACATCAGCCATTATCCATGAATGGCACTTGCATTGTAGAAACCGAAAAACTTTCCATGCTCGGTATGTGTGTCAACAACAAACTCTGTTGGAACGACCATGTATTCGAAATCGCTAAGAATGCAGCGAAATGTTTAGGTTTCCTAAAGCGGTGTACGAAATATTTCTTACTTACTTACTTAGATCCTTTAACCCCTCGGGGGGCATAGGGCGTCAACCACGCCTGTGCGCCATCGTGTTCGAAGTTCTGCAACGCGTTTGAGCTGCCTCCAACTCATTCCTAAAGAGCTCGATTCCTCCTCAACTGTTCTGCGCCACGTTTGTCTAGGGCGTCCCGCTATTCTGCCTGCCTGGGTGAGCGGATTCCACTGCATGGCGTATTTCGCAATGGAGTTGTCTTCGCGCCGTAGGGTGTGTCCAATCCATTGCCACTTTCTTCTTCATATAGTAATGCTTATAGGTTCTTGGCCCGTTCTCAGATAAAGCTGTTCGTTGGAGATGCGGTTCGGCCAAAAAATCCTCAAGATGATTCTTAAGCATTTGTTTACGAAGACTTGCAGCTTCCGTGTGTTAATGGTGTCCACCTTCCAAGTACTGCACCCATAAAGCAGCACTGATTCTACGTTGGAGCGGAACAGTCGCAGCTTGGTTCTTAAGCTGATAACATTGCTTCTCCAGATTTTAGATAGCATTCCGAACGCAGCTTTAGCCTTCCCGATTCTGCTGCACACATCCAGTTCGGTGCCACCGCGATTAGCCGAGACCACACTTCCTAAATAAAGAAAGTTATCAACTTTCTCGACTTCCTGTCCGGCAATGTTAAGTTGAGCGCGGTTGTTAGAAGAAGTGCTCAGGGCTTTTGTTTTGGCTGTGTTTACTTTTAGCCCCACTTTGTTTGCCTCAGCTTCTAGATTTTGGGCCATCAGATGAAGATCCATTATCCGATGTGAAAGTAGACAAACATCGTCAGCGTAATCTAGGAGTTTAAGGTAAGATGTCATAGTCCAACGAATTCCATAGTTGCCTTCCGTCAATGCTGCACGGAGTACATCGCTGATAACCACCAAAAACAATAGTGGTGACAGTATGCACCCTTGACGTACTCCACTTTGGACTTCAAAATCCTCCGACACCTTACCATTGTGCACGACGTGACACTTACCGCCCTCGTATGTAGCCTTGATAATAGCTATAAGTTTTTCTGGAATGCCTCTCCTGCGCAAGGCCAACCAGATAGCATCTCGATTCAATCTGTCGAAAGCTTTCTCGAAGTCGATAAACATTAAATGTAGCGGAGACCTATACTCAACGCATTGCTCGATAATGATCCGTAAGGTGTTTATGTGGTCAATGCAGGAGGATCCAGCGCGAAAGCCTGCCTGTTCGACATCGAGAGTTGAATCTAAATGTTCTTTAATTCGTTCTAGAATTATTTTAGCTATTATTTTAGCCACGGCTGGAAGAACGCATATACCTCTCCAATTACCGCAATCCATCAAGTTTCCCTTCTTTGGAAGTTTAATGATCATCCCCCTTTTCCACTCCTGTGGAAATTGTTCACTATCCCAAGCTCTCCGTATTAGGGGATGCAGCAAATCTGCCGATGTATTTGGCGCCGCTTGAAATAGCTCGGCAGGGATGCCATCAATACCCACCGCCTTGTTCTTCTTGAGGGACTTGATTGCTGTTATTATCTCGGTTTTACTGGGAGGTGCGGTGCGAATTCGGGAATTTGTTGCTTCGAACTGCTCATTCGAATTCGAGATCATACCGCCATCGTCTATGTGATTTAGCACTGTAGCAAAATGTTCTCTCCATCTAGTGAGCTGATCCTCATCCGAAATCAGAAGGTTACCGTCTAGACTCTTCACTGGATGTTGTTTGGAGTTTCGACCACCGATGAGCTCCTTAGTGATACTATACACAGTCCTACTGTCGCACCTACTCGCTGCTTCTTCAGCCCTTGAGGCCAGTGAGTTGATATATTGACGTTTGTCACGTCTCACACTACGCTGCACTTCTTTCTTCTTCGCACGGTATTGGGCTTCAAGCTCGGTTCTCTCTACTGCTGAGGCCGCTGCAATCCGAGCCTTGATTGCTGTACGCTCATCGATCCGTCTCCAGGTGTCTGTAGAAAGCCATCTGCGGTGGTGTTTCTGCTTTTTACCGACATACGTGCGTGCCCCAGTCGCAAAAGCATTTTTCACAGCACTCCAGCGGTCATCCATGTTCTCTATACTGCTGATTGCTTCTGCTTCTAAGGCAAGATGGTCCCTGAACTGTTGGCGCACTTGGGGAACCTTTAGCCTGTCGATATTAAACCTGGTGATATTAAGTAGGTTTGAGTGGTTGCTGTTGACGGATGCAGTACGAAGGCGTAAATGAGCTACCATAAGATGGTGATCTCGTTCTTGTCCGACGTCAACTCCACGTCTGTTTCGGACGTCCAGGAAACAATTTCTAAAGCGGCGACTGATCGCAATGTGGTCGATCTGGTTGGATGTTCGTTGCCTATCAGTAGAGACCCAACTGATTTTGTGGCAGGTGTTATGCTTAAACAGCGTACCTCCGATGACTAGGCGGTTGGTATTGCAGAAGTCCACAAACCGCTCACCGTTATCATTACGGTCTCCCACGCCGTGAACTCCCATCACGTGCTTAAGCATGGTGTTGTCGCTACCCACCTTGGCATTGAAATCTCCCATCACCATTACGATGTCCCCATTAGGCGTTTGGTTGTAGGCGGCGCCTAAGTGGCTATAAAAATCATCCTTTTCGTCCTCAGTCGCGTCTAGAGTCGGAGCATAACACTGTATGATGGTAATTTTTCTAACTCTACTCTGGAACCTAGCCGTCAATATCCGGTCATTATGGGGTTTCCAGGATATGAGGCTACTACGTGCTGCTGGAGTTAGCATGAGTCCTACTCCGGAACTCCGTGCACTTCCAGCTGGTTTCCCAGAGTAGAGCATGACAGTGTTTTTGGTTGGGGAGATGAATTCCCCAGCATCGAACCATCTTATCTCGCTCAGCCCTAAGATGTCTATTTTATACCTTGCGAATTCGCGTTCTAATTGGAGGAATCTGGCGTTATAAGGCTCTTCCTTGAGTGAGTCCAGGAGGGTCTTAACGTTCCAGAATCCGATCGTTGTCCGTGTCCGATAGCCAAAGGTCGTCATCAAATTATCCGTCCAAGAAATATTTCACCCCTTCTGATTTGGCTTAAATTTATAAGGCGTACATTCGCCCTAAGTTAGAGTATAACGCTCACATCTGGTCTGGTGCACCAAAAACCATATTGCACTTGTTAGATAGGATACAAAAACGCGCGATAAGACTCATAGGAGACACGAATATTACAAGCAATTTTGCTTCGCTCGAACACCGTCGTAATATATCCTGCCTATCCCTGTTTTATCGATATTTCCACAGAAAATGCTCAGCTGAGATAGCCAAAAGCATTCCTCCCCTTCTTCGTTTTAACCGCAATACTCGCCATGCCTCGAATGCTCATCAGTTTACCCTTAAGCCTATCTTCGGACGTACCGTGAAATTGAGAGATTCTTTTATGAGCCGCACAACACGTTTGTGGAATGCTCTCCCCGAGTCTGCTTTTCCTCTCCATTATAACCTACAGTCATTTAAGACCAATGTGCATCGGTGCCTCGTTTCCCCCTGACCCCTCTTCCTTAACGCTCACGCTATGTATAATGCATAAAAAGGGTAGTCATAACCCCTTTAGCGCGAGTAAATTATAAAAAAAAAAAAAAGTCGTCAACATGTGATCATTCCTTATCCGGGGCATAGTGTTGGTTTCGGCAGCTAGCTGGTTTCAGTAATGCAGGTTTCTGGCCCACCATACCTAGTCTAGAATCAAGGCCCTAGACAACCCGCACTTGCAATTTTAGCCTATACGTATAAGGGCTTATACGTATAGTTGCCCGGGGACCACCACTAGGAGGTAAAGCTAGAACTTCGTCACGAGCAGTCAGTAGTTTCCCGATCAATCGAAATGTAGATCCCCATGTTATATCACGTTAGTTGCACAGTGTAAGTTTACCAGTTTCCGTCGCGTAGTGCTTTGTCAAAGAGCTCGCGCACTTTAGATCAAAATTCGAGCAGCCGTTTTGTTCCACCAAGGAGTGTTTTTTGTTATGGCAACCATTTGAATGTTAAAATTCCTTGAACTGATGTGAGAAAGCGCAAGTTTTTGCCACCCACCTGGAAGAAACTTTCAAACCGTTTGATGGACAAGCTCTTAATGAAAATATAAATACGTCTTATATAGCCAATAGCGTAATAAGAAATGCAACGCTTACCGAACTTAGGGAAGAAATAAAGAAACTTAAACCTAAGAAAGCTCCTGGATACGACCTAATTACGGGAGAGGTTCTTAAAGCACTACCAAGAAAAGCTCTAATTAAGCTTCTGTTCATTATAAACGCCGCGATTAGACTAGAATATGTTCCCAGTCAATGGAAAGTCGCCGAAATCATAACGGTCCTTAAGCCCGGAAAACCGCCGAATGAAAAAACGTCTTATAGACCGATTTCGCTTCTTCCAATTATATCCAAGGTGTTCGAGAGAATATTGATTAGGCGAATACAGCCGGTAATAGAAGAAAGGCATCTCATTCCGGATGATCAATTCGGATTCAGAAGTAAGCATTATACAGTTGAACAAGTACATCAAATAACACATGTAATCGAAAAGTCGCTTGAAGAAAAAAAAGATTTGTTCAAGTGTATTTCTTGACGTCTCTCAAGCCTTTGACAAGGTCTGGCACTGAGGCACTGAGCTAGCTACATTTGCCGACGACACTGCCATCTTGGCAGTAGGTAAAACGGTCGAAGATAGTACAGAAAAACTGCAAGAAGCTTTGGATAGAGTAAATGAATGGACAAAGGTTTGGCGAATCGCACTTAACGAGACCAAATGTGTTCATGTAAATTTTACTTATAAGAAAATAAATAATTTCCCGATCTTTTCAAACTCGGTTCAAATTCCATTTGCAAACGAGGCTTAGTATCTTGGAATGACACTTGATGCAAAGCTGAAATGGAAAACGCACGTTAAGAAAAAAACGCAAAGAACTAGATAACAAATATCGAGAAATGTATTGGTTACTTGGAAAATATTCCAAGCTTAATATAGAGAACAAACTGCTTTTATATAAGCAAGTGCTAAAGCCCGTATGGACATATGGTATACAACTCTGGGGTTGTACCAAAATAACTAATATTAAAATTTTACAAACTTTTGAAAACAAAGTGCTAAGAGGTATTGTAAATGCGCCATGGTATATCAGAAATAGCGATATCCACAGAGACCTTGGCATTAAAACAATCGAAGACGAAATTCAAACCTACGCGAGAAAGCATAGAAGTCGACTAGAAAGTCACGTAAATATTACCGTCCTCCAAGTTTTGGAAGAAAGAAATTTACTGCGCCGTCTACAAAGAACCAAACCTTTAGACTTAGCGCGATAAGTAACCGCGTTTAAACTGCGGAGCTGGCAGGAACTTCTAATGGGAAGGTCCCTGCAAAACGTCCTTATTACGTGAAATGAAAACTGCTTGATAAGTCGAATACTTAGTTGTAGTATAAATGAAAACAAGTCTGTTTTGAAGGGAAGTTTTTTAGTGGGTAAGAATCCCACACTTTTATGAGCACGCGCTGTCGATCCTCATAGTGGCTTGTTGAAGATTTTCACCTACCCCCGAGAAAAAAAAAAAAAAAAAAAAAAAACTGCTTAGAGAACTGCACGGCTTACAAAAGTTTAATTACCCTAAGCTTACTACAACCCCTTATTCCACATATCTAATTGCTGCTTATCCTTAGTCAAATCATTTATGTATGCAAGGGTTCTGCGGAGCAAATACTGATACCAACAAATTTGGAACCAATATCGCCATTTATTTTCCCACAACAACCTTCCGTTGTCGTTAGATAACTTCTATTCCCCAGCTTCCGGTTCCTCCCGAACGGATGATATTCAATATCTAAGCAAACACTTTTAATGTCTTTCGTTGCCACAGATAGTAATATGCTAGCGAGAGCTGCAGCAACCGACTTCACCCTCTCACCAAACCGAAGTGAAAATGATCCCTAAAACCAGACCCGTCCTTCACCAGGCTATACCCAGTTTCGAAGGATACAACCAAACCATTAAACTCGAATGCGGTTATTGTAAATGGCACCAGTGCTTCCGTTCAGTGTTCGGTGGATTTGATGTCGGCAACGGTACGGTGTTGATGCTAATGATGTCGACGAAAGTTTGTAAACTGAATCCACCCATGTACCACATCCGCTGAATAGTTCATTGATGGCAGGGGATGAAGGCTGAACAGAGGGAAAGGTGTACATTATATTGAATTCAAGTTTTCTATTTGATTTTGAAAATTCAAAAATCCATCAGACATTGAGTGAATCGACGGTTTGATGGTTGAGTTCAGCGCTTAACATTCGAATTTCAAAAACAGTAGTACGACGTTGATTAGTCGATTAGCGTGCGCGAAATTAATTGAAATTTGTGAAGTCGTGTTGCATGAGTTGTCGCTCGCTGGCACTTCATGTTGACCGCCAATTACTTGCATAATTTATGGACGCCGATAAATCAGCACCCAATTGTACAAGGCTGCAACCTGAAGGTCATTAAATGCGAAATGAAAAGTAACTCATGCGACATTTAACAATCGCCTTGAATAGCAAACATACAATGCTTTGAGGCAGTAATGTGGCAATAAAACTTTTGCCCCGGAGAGATACTTTCACACTTGAGCAGGACGCTTGCGGGGCTTGTAATGATATTTCTTTTTTCATATTCCGGCTTCTGCTGTGTGGGAGGAGCACCAAAAGGTTCACCAAAGAAGTTCACTCAAGCGAATGTCTTAAAAAAAAGGAAATCAGAGAAAAAGAAAAGTAAATCGAGGACCAAGTCCATAATCGTCTTTGGGTATTCGCGCGAGGGACCGGGTCAACTAGCGAAATGAAACGATTCCAACTTTTCAATTGCCAATAAAGCGTCGATCTACTTTTCAACTCGTTGAAATGTCAACCTCCTAATTTTATGAAAAGCGAAATGAGTTCGTGAAATGTCTTCATAATCATTAAAATGGGGTCGGCTCAGTGGCGAACTTGGCAAAGTTTTTTGTATAAGTACATTTTGGACTTTTATTTTCAAACAATTAGGAGTTTGACATTCTATTACGAATTTTACGACTCGTACTATGACGAGTATCCTTCAAGACACTGCATGTTGTTTAGTCATCGGAATGGGTCTATTAAAACGGTTTGCAAAGGCGTAAGCGATATTTAACTTGGATGAAGCGAATATTTAAAACATAAAAAAATCCATGAAACTATTTTGGGATTTTACTAGCGGCAAGCCCTGTTATTTCCATCATAATTATATGCCTACAGGTGTAGGTATTTATGTCGTATAAGAACCACTGAGGAGTTTAATTTAAAACGAATTAGGGTTCTAATTTCAGCAGTCAGTGCGGTCAATTAACACAGCGTTTGGTGGGGAACTTTGAATGTTAAATCGACAAAAGCAGTCAGACTTGTTGCGGGTTTACAGGGAATAAATAATGCCCTATGTGGATGGACTTCTTACTTATTTACATAGGTGGCGTTACAGTTCGGGGTACACCTGAGCCTCAACCAACAAGGCTCTCGGTCTTTAGCTAATTGCCTTCAGGTGGCCGAGGTCTCCTTGAACTTTTACGCGCCACCTACTGCGTCGTCCTTCCTATTAAGATTCGAAAACTCTGCAGACCGGTGTGTTGGTGTCCATTCGCTCTATATGTTCTAGCCATCTCAAACGTCTAATACGCAGCTTTTCTGAATAGGTCGCTGTACAGCTATAGTTTTTTTTTTTTTTTTTAAGGTGGAGAGTGGGGTGATAGGAGGGTTATGTAGGAAGCCGAGCAGAAATACTTTGACCTACAAAGTGATGTTTTGTACTAACCCCAGAAGCATGTTGCGATGGTGTCCTAGCTGTCCATGTTCTCGGAGGAAGCTTAGGATAGTTTGAGCTGAGAAAGGGCCTATGTCGGCTGGGGTTTATTTAGCGCATGGCAAGAAACATTTTACAGTGAATATTAAATACACACATAAATTATACAATACATATATATGAAAATATTATACTCGATTACAGACATAGAGTTAGCTTATAAGTATTGCACGTTGATTTAAAATTGGATGTCAAGGTTTTGTAGCCAATGAATAGCAGCGGGAGTGATGAAATCGGATGGATCGCCGTGGTACTTTCGGAGCTCGCATTCGGTGGTCACATGTTTGATGTTCTTCATTGCAGCGCCACAGTCGCAGTGTGGAAAATCGATTTGTAGAGTGTAGCCGCACATCTGCCGTGGTTCGTTCGCAAACGGTTAAGGCTCACCCAAGTATTTCCGTGTAAGTTGTGATTTGCTGATATGGATGTAGGAAAAGGTATGCGAATTAAGTCGTTCGCAGAAGAGGAACTCCACTCGTTCTTCCATACTTCGGTTGCGCTGAAGTTACTGGAGTTAAGATCTAGTATCAGTCTTAGGGGAGGGCGCCGTGATTTAAGACGCGATTTCACACTAGAGTCGATGTCGTTGTGGATTGGCAAGAGTAGGTTGGCATTGATTTTGTTGAACTGGCGCAGTAAGGCATTTTGGTGACGGACGTGTGCTGGAAGGATGATGCTTAATACCGGGAGAAACCTCGTTGGGGTAGAACTAATAGTTCCTGTGATTATACGCATTGAAGTATTAAGCTGCACGTCGACTTTGTTGGTGTGAGCGCTATTTAGCCAGACGGGGGCGCAATATTTGGCAGTGGATGTGTGGCTATGGCAAGGTCGTCCGCGTATGCAAATTTTCTTGATTCTGTACTTCGGAGATCATGAGTGTACAAGTTGAGAAGCAGAGGTGCCAGCACTGATCCTTGAGGGAGCCCGTTGTTCAGTTTTCGACGAGAACTATGCTCCTCGTTCAGGAAAACTTGGAATGGTCTGTCGTTAAGCATGTTGTTCAGGATCGTGGCTATCTTTGTGCATGTTACGACTTGAAGAAGCTTCAGAATCAAACCGTCCCTCCAGACTGTATCATACGCTGCAGTAAGGTTGATAAATACCACTGATGTTTTCAAGTTGGCCTGGTAACCTGCTTCAATGGGGGTCGTCAGCGCTAATACTTGATCCGAACAGCTACGCCCAGCTCTGAACCCAGCCTGCTCTATAGGCACCACTGCGTTGATGGCGGGTTCTATTCTGTTGTAAATCAGCCTTTCAAAAATCTTGTACACAAAGCTGAGTAGAGCGGTTGGGCGGTAGCTCTCTGGCTGGTCGCTGGGCTTACCAGGTTTGAGTAAGGCGATTACTTTTGATTTCTTAAGGTTAGCCGGGAAGTGCCCTGTTTCCATTATGTTTGAAAAGAAACGCGCGAGCCATTTCTTAAAATGGATACCGCTGTGAATAAGGAATTCCGGGAATATCCCATCTAGTCCAGCGGCCTTACGTGACTTGAGTTTTTGGAGTGATGCTTCTACTTCCTTCAGTTTGAATGGGCTTGAGAACTCTGCTAGTGCGTGAGACTCTGATTTCAGTAGCTTCAGATTCTTTTTGATGAGTTTGGTTTCGATTTCATCCGGGGGAGCCTTGGAAAGCTTTACTATTCTGGATGCTATCGCGTTCGGGCTGATTGAAGGTTTTGGGGCGTTCGGGCCGAGTTTGCGGAGCAGGCCCCAGGCACGAAACTTGTATTCTCGACCGTGTGTTGCCATTTTTCGCTACGTGCCTTGTCGAGGGACTGGAGAAGCTTGTCAGCTGCTTCGGGCAGGCCATTCGCTTCGAATGGGGTGATGAAAACTTTATGAAACATTTTTTGTCTGCAGCCAGCGATGGCGGGACATTCACTCATTTTTTTTTTTTTTTTTTTTTTTTTTTTCCGAGGGTAGGTGAAAATCTTCAACAAGACACTATGAGGATCGACAGCGCGTGCTCATAGTAGTGTGGGATTCTTACCCACTAAAAAACCTCCCTTCAAAACAGACTTGTTTTTATTTTTACTACAACTAAGTATTCGACTTATCAAGTAGTTTTCGTTTCACGAAATAATGACGTTTTGCAGGTACCTTCCCATTGGAAGTTCCTGCCAGCTCCGCAGTTTAGACGCGGTTACTTATCGCGCTAGGTCTAAAGGTTTGGTTCTTTGTAGACGGCGCAGTAAATTTCTTTCTTCCAAAAGTTGGAGGACTGTAATATTTACGTGACTTTCTAGTCGACTTCTATGCTTTCTCGCGTAGGTTTGAATTTCATCTTCGATTGTTTTAATGCCAAGGTCTCTGTGGATATCGCTATTTCTGATATACCATGGCGCATTTACAATACCTCTTAGCACTTTGTTTTCAAAAGTTTGTAAAATTTTAATATTACTTATTTTGGTACAACCCCAGAGTTGTATACCATATGTCCATACAGGCTTTAGCACTTGCTTATATAAAAGCAGTTTGTTATATATATTAAGCTTGGAATATTTTCCAAGTAACCAATACATTTCTCGATATTTGTTATCTAGTTCTTTGCGTTTTTTCTTAACGTGCGTTTTCCATTTCAGCTTTGTATCAAGTGTCATTCCAAGATACTTAGCCTCGTTTGCAAACGGGATTTGAACCGAGTTTGAAAAGATCGGCAAATTATTTATTTTTTTATAAGTAAAATTTACATGAACAGATTTGGTCTCGTTGAGTGCGATTCGCCAAATCTTTGTCCATTCATTTACTCTATTCAAAGCTTCTTGCAGTTTTTCTGTAGTATCTTCGACCGTTTTACCTACTGTCAAGATAGCAGTGTCGTCGGCAAATGTAGCTAGCTCAGTGCCTTCTACTTGCGGTATATCACGAGTGTATAATAGATATAAGACTGGACCAAGAACGCTTCCTTGCGGCACCCCAGCCATTATTTCCTTAAAATCTGAATATTCGTTTCCACATTTGACGCGGAATAGCCTATTCGTAAGGTAGTTCTTCAAAATATTATATAGGTGCTCTGGCAGAACTTGTCGTAATTTAAACTTAAAGCCTTCGTGCCAGACCTTGTCAAAGGCTTGAGAAACGTCAAGGAATACGCTTGAACAAATCTTTTTTTCTTCAAGTGATTTTTCGATTACATGTGTTATTCGATGTACTTGTTCAACTGTAGAATGCTTACTTCTAAATCCGAATTGATGATCAGGGATGAGATGCCCTTCTTCTATAACCGGCTGTATTCGCCTAACCAATATTCTCTCGAACACTTTGGATATAATTGGAAGAAGCGAAATCGGTCTATAAGAGGTTTTTTCATTCGGCGGTTTTCCAGGCTTAAGGACCATTATAACTTCGGCGACTTTCCATTGACTGGGAACATATTCTAGTCTAATCGCGGCGTTTATAATGAACAGAAGCTTAATTAGAGCTTTTCTTGGTAGTGCTTTAAGAACCTCTCCCGTAATTAGGTCGTATCCAGGAGCTTTCTTAGGTTTAAGTTTCTTTATTTCTTCCTTAAGTTCGGTAAGCGTTGCATTTCTTATTGCGCTATTGTCTATATACGACGTATTTATATTTTCAATAAGAGCTTGTCCATCAAACGGTTTGAAAGTTTCTTCCAGGTGGGTGGCAAAAACTTGCGCTTTCTCTTTATCATGCCTGGCCCATTCGTCTTGATTTTTCCTAATTGGCGCGGCTTGAATTTGAGGTTTTTTAATACCTTTTATAGCCTTCCAAAGCGAATAGTTAGAATCTTTTTCTGCCGTTAAGCTTTCTAGGTAAGTTTGTATTTCAATATTCTTAAGGTCTTTAATAGATCGTTTTAGTGAGTTGCACAAACGGTTAAGATGTGCTTTATGTTGCGGAGCCCGAGTTTGTTGCCATCTTTTACGCGCTTTTCTCTTCTCCTTAATCATCTCTTTTATTTCCTGCGGATAAATTTTAATGTAACTGGCTGGGGTTCTCTTTAGGTTGGGAGTATTCTTCCACGCGGCATCCTGTAAGATTTCGACGAAGCGATCTACTTCAACTTCAAGTTCATAGGGCGTTTTAAGTAATACGCTCAGCTCAATATTTGCTTCAATATCTTTTTTAAAGCCGTCCCAATTAGTTTTCGCGCCAGTTAATCTGGCCGGTCCTACTTTTTTAATCAAAGCTTCGCTTATCGTCATAATGATTGGAGAATGATCAGAGGAGAGATCAAAGCCCTCTTCAACTTTTATACAGTTGCTAGATATTCCTTTAACAACAAAGAAATCAATCAGATCTGGTATCTTATTTCTATCAGTTGGCCAATATGTTGGTTTACCCGTCGAGTAAAAATCACAACTGAATTGCATACCCGCATTATAAAGCTTTCTACCTTTCTGAGAGGCGTACCTTGAGCCCCAGAAGGGGTGTTTCGCGTTGAAGTCACCACCAATAATAAAATTTGGTTTAAGGAAGTTGAAGATGTTTGTGAAATCACTTTCTTCAAGTTTACATCGCAGTGGACAATATATAGAAGAAATGTTGAAAGCAAAATGTCTATTTCTAACGCGTACCGTGCTTACTTGCATTGCTTCTAATTCAATTTTTATTTCCGCTGAGTGTTCGATATTTTCTTTTATAAACAAAGATGATCCGCCTCTGGCTCTTTCCGATGGGTGAAAGGCGTGATATCCGCTATATCCCCTTATCTTAATATTCGATTGCTTTTTCAGATGAGTTTCACAGACCAAGCATATATCAATATCTTTCTCTCGCATAAATATTTCTAACTCGTCGAGTCTTTGTATGAGCCCGTTAGCGTTCCAAGTAAGAATTTTAAGCGTTTCTTTCATATTCTGGTTGAAGTGCGCGTGTTATGAATGTTGTTTTCTAGTGCAACTAGTCTCTCGAAAATTAGTTTATTTGTTTTGCATTGCTCTTCAAGTTTCGCAAGAATTAGGGAAAAAACATTGGATACATGATCTTCTGAACTACCTCTATCACTATTTTTCAATGTCGCAACTTGAGAAGGAGTCTTTACATTAAAGTTTGGACGGTTTCTTGCTTTGATCTCCCGTGAGTTGTCGGTCGTGTACGTACCCTTAACTGTCTTCGCCGCTTGAGCATAAGACTGCACGCCAATATTCGGAGATTTTGCTTCTGTTACCTTATCTCTATTACTTTCGGATTTTTTATCATTAACCGATCTTAAGTTAATATTGACGGACTTTCTATCTTTCGCTGCTTTTTTCGTAGCTATTTTGGGTCTGTTCTTGATTGCTTTCATATTCGGACGCATCGTATTTTTTAGCGTATCGCGGCGTTTTTGAAGCTCTTTCGCCACTTCGCAACCTCGATAGTTCGCAGGATGTTTTCCTTTGCAATTTATACAAGTGGCTGGGGTTTGCTTGTTTAGGTGACAGTCTTCCGAGAGATGTTTACCTGCGCATTTGACGCATCGCGGCTCTTTCTGGCAGTAAGTCTGCGTGTGATTGAAGCCTTGACAGCGCTTACACTGCGGGATCGATCTGGAAGTCTTACGCATGGGTTCGATTTTGACCACGATGTTTAGAATAGTCTTGATACCATATATAATGTCTTTATTTTCGTCTTTATCAAAACTAAGCATGAATAGTGGAAGACCGCGCTTTACCAATTTTTCATGATCTCCCTCTGACTGTTGCTTCTCCTTCTTGATAATATTGACGGCATCAAGAATTTTAAAGCCTTTGTCTTGAAGGTCGTGCATTACATCTTCTTTAGTGCACGAGGGGTGGAGTCCCCTTGCTACAACACGCAGTGGTCTTTCTAACTTATTTTCATAAGTATACCACTGAATCTTTTCGGCATTCAATTTTTTAGATACTGATCGGTAACCGTCGGCATCATCGACATTGATTTTCCACGTATTGTTTCGCAGAGATGTCACCTTAAACTTCGAAGCCAGAGTTCCTTTAAGGAGGCAATGCAACTTATTATAGTCCGTAATTCCAACGACGTTTATCGGTGGCGGAGGACGTAATTTTGGTTGTTGTTGCTTTTCTTGCATCTCCTTGCGCTTTTCATCTTTTTGTGGCTCGACTTCCGGTGAGGAACCAGCTTTTCGTTTTTTGCTAGGTCGTTTCTTTTCGACCCAATTCGTTTCGCGTGTTAGCTCTTCTTCATCCGTCTGGTATTCGCGACTAGGTGAGCGATGTGAGCTAACTGTATTTTCTTTTTGTAGGTACGTGTTTTTTAGGGCATTATTTTCTTGCCTGAGTAAATCTACCTCTTTCTTGAGCTCACGATAGAGCAGCTCCATTTCGCTAAGCTTGGTACGGAGTACGTCGTTTTCCTCCTCAATGCTTTTAGATTTCGCTGAGTCCCGTTTTTCACGCGTTTGCGCTTCCGGCGGACTTCTTTTTCCGGAGACGTTCGATCTTGTTGGTGGAGATCGAGATACCCTTGTACTTTTTGAGAAGGGATTTATAAGGTGCAATAAATGGCTCTCCCCAGAATCCGTAGAGCCGACCTCCGAAGAGGGTGGATTTTCCAGTTTACCTGGACTGCCACCTGGGGTATTTAAATCTTTTGTTTTGTTCATTGCATGTTTTTTTGTATACGCTATACTCGGTATACGGAGGGTGGATTTTAGTCGCCTCTTACGACAGGCATGCCTACCTCGGGTATATTCTAACCCCTACCCGAAGGGGTCACATTCACTCATGATGTGCTCGGCAGTTTCGGTGTCCTCAAGATATAGTCTTTTTTTTTTTTTTTTTGGTTGTGCCAAGGGGTGTGGTAATCTTCTAAAGATACTAGTAGCCAATTTTTAAAAGTTGTCGAGATCTGGTATATATCCCAAAGATATGGAGAGAAGTCAAAGTTGTCTTCATACCCATAGCGGGTAAGTGCTCTCACATAAATCCAAAAGATTTCAGACCTATTAGTCTATCATCATTCCTCTTTAAAACATTAGAACGACTGATTGATATCCATTTACGCAACAGTATTGACAAGACACTACTGTCGGCGACCCAACATGTATATTGTAAAGGCAAATCAGTGGAGACGGCATTACACTCACTGGTGCGTAGTATTGAATATTCCCGGTTTCATAAGGCGTATACAAAAAAATACAATTACAAATATTTGGCGCAACAGCTCTTTAAAGTGCCGGGGCCTAGCTTCTCGCAACCACTCGTGTTGTGTGCGTTATATTTTTCACACGAATGGAAGGGACCTACACTTTAATGCCGAGTCCGAAACGGCGATTTGAGAAGCTTTTTCGTGACAACAATACTCTCGGATGTTTGTCAGACGCTCGCGAGAGGCGGGACCGTGAAAAAACTTTTTGGTGTTTTCTGGGATTCGAACTTGGAACCTCATGCGTAGTGATCCGACACACTAACCACTTACGCCACGGCGCCCACATGTGTAAGAAGTATTGGTTGCTTTTCTGGATATAGAAGGCGCTTCCACAATGCCAATGTATCAGCGAAAGCAGATTCACTTTCAGACTTCAAGGTCGACATCTCACTCTGCGAACTGATTAATCTACTGCCTAATGGTCGGATTATAAACTCTAAGCTGGGTGGGACGTCTGTCAGAAGGCCTGTCAGTAGAGGTACTGCGCAAGGTGGTGTTCTATTCCCTCTTTTGTGGAATTTGGTGATCAATGAGCTATTGATAATCATGGAAAGCGATCGCTTATGCAGAAGATGTTGCTTTGGCTGTCTCAGGAAAGCACTTAAATACTCTAAAATAACATCTAAACAACGCTTTAAACAAGCTCACTAGATGGGCAGTTCGGCGTGGTTTGAGTGTAAGCCACCACAAAACTGAACTTGTACTTTTCTCCAGGAAATACCATCCTTCTCGCTATCCTTCTCTGGTATCAGCTTAACTTTCTCTGACACAGGAAAGTATTTGGGTCCCATCCTAGATAAGAAATTAAGCTGGAAACCTAATATTCAAGAAAGAGTAAAAAAAGCTACAGTAGCACTTTTCTACTGCTATTGGGAATAAATGGGGTTTACAACCTCGAATCACTTACTGGCTCTACATCTCGGTCATTAGACCAATACTTACATACGGGGTGATTGCCTGGTGGACGGCCCTAGAAAAAGCTATAAATCGCGATTATCTAAGTAAGGTCCCGCGCCCAGCTTGCCTGTGTATAGGCGGAGCACTACCTACAACCCCCTCTGCGGCACTGGACATTTTGTTTCATCTGATGCCTCGAAGCTACCCAACAGTGGTCAAGAAAAGAATTTGGCCACGCTTCCATTTTGAATAAAAGCAAAATCTCTCCCGAAAACACGGACTACACCATCCCACGTCTAAATTTTGACAAGAACTTCTTTGTCACCATCCCTTCCAGATCACTCTGGAATGATGACACATTTTAAGAAGATGGGTCAATCCACTTCTACACAAAAAAAAAACAACAAATATTTGGCGAAACAGCTCTTTAAAGTGCCAGGGCCTAGCTTCTCGCAACCACTCATGTTGTGTGCGTTATATTTTTCACATTTAAGGGCCCTACAGTTTAATGCCGAATCCGAACTGCGATTTGAGAAGCGAGAGGTGGGACCGTGAAAAAAACTTTTTGGTGTTTCTGGGATTCGAACTTGGAACCTCATGCGTAGTGATCCGGCACACTAACCACTTACGCCACGACGCCCACTTCTACATTGACGGCTCAAAATCCAAGGATGGAGTTGGTGGAGGGGTTTTCTCTGACAGGTTGAATCTTAAGCTCTCCTTCCGTCTTCCAAATCATTGTAGCGTGTTCCAGGCGGAAATTTTGGCGATTAAAGAAGTCTTATCTTGCAGATTTGCTGCACCCTCTACTACGAAGAGCTCAGGATAGTGAACAATTTCTGCAGGAGTGGAAAAGGGGGATAACCATTAAGCTTCCGAAAAAATGAAACTTGAGGGAATGCAGAAACTAGAGAAGTATTTGCGTTCTTCCATCCGTAACCAAAATAACAGCTAGAATAATTCTGCGACGAATCAAAGAGCATTTAGATTCAACTCTCGACGTCGAACAGGTGGGCTTTCGTGCTGAATCCTCCTGCATCGACCACATAAATACCTTCCGGATCAGAATCGAACAATGCGTTGAGTAAAGGTCTCCGCTACATTTGCTGTTTATCGACTTCGAGAAGGCTTTCGACAGCTTGAATCGAGATGTTTTGCGCAGGAGAGGCATCCCAGAAAAACTTATAGCTATTATCAAGGCTACATACGGGGGCGGTAAGTGTCATGTCGTGCACAATGGTAAGGTGTCGGGGGATTTTGAAGTCCAAAGTGGAGTACGTCAAGGGTGCTTACTGTCCCCACTATTGTTCTTGGTGGTTATCAGCGATGTACTCGGTTCAGCATTGCCGGAAGCTAATTATGGAATTCGTTGGACGATGACATCTTACCTTAAACTCCTAGATTACGCTGACGATGTTTGTCTTCTTTCACATCAGATAATGGACCTTCATCTGATGGCCCACAATCTAGAAGCTGAGGCAAACAAAGTGGGGCTAAAACTAAACACAGTCATAACAAAAGCCCTGAGCACTTCTAATACCCGCGCTCAACTTAACATTGCCGGACAGGAAGTCAAGAAAGTTGATAACTTTCTTTATTCAGGAAGTGTGGTCTCGGCTTATCGTGGTGGCACCAAACTGGATGTCTGCAGCAGAATCGGGAAGGTTAAGGCTAATCGGAATGCTATCAATAATCTGGAGAAGCAATGTTATAAGCTTAAGAACCAAGCTGCGATTGTTCCGCTCCAACGTAGAATCAGTGTTGCTTTATGGGTGCAGTACTTGGAAGGTGGACACCATTAACACACGCAAGCTGCAAGTCTTCGTAAACCAATGCTTAAGGATTATCTTTAGGATTTTTTGGTCGATCTGCATCTCCAACGAACAACTTTATACGAGAACGGGCCAAGAACCTATAAGCATTACTATACGAAGGAGAAAGTGGCAGTGGATTGGACACACCCTACGGCATGAAGACAACTCCATTGCGAAATACGCCATGTAGTAGAATCCACTCACCCAGGCAGGAAGAATAGCGGGGCGCCCTAAGCAAACGTGGCGCAGAGCAGTTGAGGAGGAATCGAGCTCTTTAGGAATGAGTTGGAGGCAGCTCAAACGCGTTGCAGAACTCCGAACTAGATTGCGCGCAGGCGTGGTTTAAAGGATCTAAGTAGGTAAGTAAGTAATAGAGATAGCTACTGATGCGCTGTCATTTAATGCTTTCCTCTTCCGTGCCAGTTCATTTGCTGCTTCGTTCCCTTCTATTTTACTATGTCTGGGAATCCAGCAGAGAAAAACTTCATGGGTAGTGCGTATTTTGCAAATAAGTAGTTTTGCTAATAAACAGTCGGCGCATGACTATTTTTGATCCGATTATCTCGCTATCTAGTGCCTTGAGCGCAGCTTGACTGTCCACGAAAATTGCGACCCTAGATGGGTTTAGTTCTTTGTGTGTCGGTGCTGCTCTTTTAATGGCGAAGACTTCGGCTTGGAAGATGCTACAGTCACCCGGGAGTTTGTATGAATCGGTGATGTTGAGTGATTTACAGAAATCTCCAGCACCGGTTTCTATGTCCATTTTAGACTCATCAGAGTAGAGTTGATAGTCCTGCGCATTGGTTAATGCGTTGGAGTCCCACTCTTGTGTGCCGAGAAAAAGAATGGAGTATTTCTTGGGAAAGTCTTTGTAGCGCACGAATCTAACTTTTTTATGTGGTGGAGTGGGGTAATGAGAGGACTCAATGATACCCATCGAAGTACTTGGACCTACGTAGTGATACTTTGTACTATCACTTAGAAAAATCGTGTCCTAGCTGAAATTAAGTTCTCGACAGAAGCTTAGAATTGTTTGGGCTAAGGAGGACATTGCATCGGATGGGGAGGTGAACCCTTAATGAAAATATTTTAGTCTGCTACGAGGAATGGCGGTACACTCACACATAATGTGCTCGACAGTTTCAGTGACATAGTCTGCAAGTGTTTGATTGGCTGATGTCTATTTTCTTAAGGTGGTATGTTAAAAACTTTTCATTACGTTTGTTCATTGATAGAATCTTTTTCGATCTTTTGCTGGAGAAATCTATAAATTTCTTTACATGTCTTGCACCTCAGTATGGGTGCTTTTCATGCTGTTCCTAGCCATCTACAATAGTTCGATCTAAATTTGGCTGATAGATAAGCCTCAAAAGGGTTCATGGCCTTTTGATTGCCAGCCAGATCTCGCTAGTTCATCAGCAATCTCATTGCCAGCGATACTTTTGTGACCAGGGACCCAAGTATTTGAGATTGTGTTACCGTTTGCACAAAATTTGAGTTGCAGATACAGACGTATGCTAGCTATATGGAGAGCAAAAAGAGACTGCAGAACATATTCTTTGTGAATGTCCCATGGCCACTGGAAAAAGACTTCTCCACCTCAGGCGGGCTTTACTGAGCCACTCAGACAATTGGAACATTAAACCTCGAGTTTTGTTGAGCTATATCAAGAGCCTTAGGCCAGTTCTCGGCTATGCACCGGGCTGGTACAATAGATTGTATATGTCGCAGTGCGTACAAGGCCTTAGTGTAGTATAGTATAGTATATGAGAGAGTGTGTAAGAAGACAGTTCCAAACTAGTTTTGATTCAAAGCTAAAAAAATTGATGACTTTAAGAGCTGTTTGGCTGTCTGATGAAATGAACCCTCAGACAGTCAAGGCTTGGATGTCTGGCCTTGAATCGTCTGCCAGGAATCGTTCAGCTATTGACTATTAGTTTTATGTTGGAAAGGATAAAGAAAGGCTTAAAGTAATAAAGCTCGCGGTATGATCAAACCAGGCGTTTTAATGAACATTTTATTCTTACAATTTAGAAGAATACAGCGTAGGGCATGGTAAGGTATTTGTTTCTACAGGACTACCAAAAATATTCCACTTTTTCGACAGAGAATCCTACGAATCTGTATTAGGTGTGACGAACATTTTAACAAATGTAGGGAATTCTTGATGAAACAAAATCCATGTACCCTATGAAGAAGGTTGTTAAATAAACTTCCTATTGCCTCCCTCAGTGCCTCTAATGATTTTGTAAAAAAACGGATTTAATGAATACTCCGGGCGTGCCTGTGGCAGAGTTAAAGGGAAATTCAACAAAAGGCACTATGTGACGAAATCAAACCCTTATAAGTTCTGTTTCTTTCAATCAACAGATAGATAAAAACACCGACCACGTGCAAGGCTCTTGAAACGGAAGGAAACGAGAAATGATGTTAAATCAATTAAAAAGCTCCACCAAGGTCGAATCCGGGATTTCCTTTTTTTTATGTTTTCATTCATTTTCTTTTTTTCAACTTGAATTAATATTGAAAAATATCGACGACAAGAACTTGGCAATGGCACAACAGTTTTGAAATGCCCCGAAGCACTGAATGTTTGCCATTTACTCCCACCCCAACAGTAGGGTGAGAGATTAAACGAATGAAGATCTATTTAAATAGATACTTGCGAATGAAAACAATGAAGTTCTCGCAAAGAAAAAAAAGGAAAATATATAGAAAATTTCTCCAGTCAGCCTGAGCCCGGGAGAAAATGGAAAGGAAAAGATAATCGAACGAACAACGGCACTACGGAACCTTAATTAACTATGAAAAACGATTTTCCATCCTATCAACTGTGCGGCTTAACTTTATCGAAGTGTTGAAGTGAAATGAATTCCCCTTGGAGAATCGGGAAAATTGTATCGCATAGTGGAGGCTCAAGCTCGTTTACCGATTACGCAAGTTGTACCTCGAAGGACTATTTGGCGGCGATGGTGGTGGTCGAAAACGACGACGATGACGATGGCTATGATGGCATCTTCTGGAGGATGCAATGAAGGAGTGAATTAAATTGCGGTTTCTTGGAAATTGCTTGAGGAGTAATAAACCTTAAAGTGGAAATACAAAACTTGAAGTTATGGTAAGGTGAATAGGATTTATATTTTCGTCCTTTTTTTGAATTCAGAAGGAGAAAAGACTGAATATACATGCGAAAGTTGAAATTGGATCTCTAAAGTAAATTAGCCGCTAATGTTGCTCTATTTAAAACATTTTCACTGCAAAAAGACGCTACAGACAGGGGTAAACTTGGGCCTCAACCGACAAACCTCTCCAGCCAGCCCGGTTGCAAACCAGCTATCTCCAGTTGCGCACGCCAAGTTGGTTGAGGTCCCCCTCCACTTGTTTTCTCCATCTGCCGCGAGGTTGCCCTCTACTACGCCATTCATCCGGGGTGGATTTGAAGATTTTCTGGGCTGGATTTCTGAGCTCCATTCGCTCTACATGACCCAGCCATCTTAGTCGCCCTATGTGATCTCTTCTGGCTAAGTCGATGTCCTTATATAGGCTGTATGGCTCGGCATTGTACGTCCGTCTCCTCCACACCAAATATCACTCGAAGAACTTTTCTCTCGAAGTAACCAGGAGCATCTTGATCCGATTTTCATAAAGTTCATGCGCCATACAGCAGGATTTCGATGATCTTCTTCTTCTTATCATGTCGGCGAGATTATGATCCGAAAACAAGGGATCATAACCCTCCCTCTTCACCGCATTTCTACTGATCCGCCTGTGGCGTTCACATATTTGACCTCAGAAAATATCGACAGGTCTCCTGAGTTTGGATCACTCGGCTATTGAGGCCAATTAAATGTCGATGTCGTCGTATTTGTGTGATCCAGGTGTTTATAGGTCTGCCACTCCTACCTGCCTGCCTGCTCGGAACGTCCATTCATATTGTCTTTTTAACATGGTTCGAATGATCTCTTCGCCCTCTATTTTTCGTAAGATGGTTTCCCTGAAGTGAAGGCTTCCACGGATCTTCGAACTACTTATTCGATCAAGCTGTGTCACCCCTGCTGTCATGCGAAGCATCTTCATCTCAGCTGCTGTTATTTTACTCTCATACTTTTTGTACATTGTCCAACATTGTGTACTGTATGTGAGCGCTGGACGCACAACTACGCTGTTGAGCCTTACTTTCAACTCAGGGGGCATTTTCGGTCACATAAGATAGCGGAATTTCCTCGCCACTTCATCCACTCTGCGTTTACGTGATGATAGACGTCGTCATCACAAGTTGCTTTGCTATTGATCATAGATCCCAGATATTTTTACCTTTGGTGTTTAGGAAGCACTGTTCCATTCAAGCAAATGTCTGGAATAGGTCTAACTCTGTCTTTTTTGAACTAATGCGATACCCATTTCCTTCCAAAACGTCCACCCACACATCAAGTGCTCGTTGCAGGGATGTGGGATCATCACTTATGATGGCTCCATCGTGAGCAAAGAATAATTGATGTACCTTGGGGTCCGTCACTTTACCATCAAGCAGATAGTCAGGGACTGTTATAAAGAGCAAATGACATATGACGCTTTCCTAGTGCACCCCGACTTTGATTGGAAACTCTTCGGTTACTCCAGCGGGGCATCTTCCTTTTGTCTTTGCTCTTTCGTACATGTCCATGATCATCAGACGGCCACCTAATACCCGCTCAACGATCTTCATGGTGTGCGACATCAGCTTTAGTTAATTCAGTTTCGTGTGTCGCCCTTCGCTTTGTATACAGGAAGAAGGTAACTTTCCCTCCATTGATTGGGCATTGGATCACCTCTCATAGATTTGGAGATGAGAATTTTAAGCCATATAAACCTGATGTCTCCCATCTTTTTCCAGAACTCAAATGGCATCTCGTCTGGCCCAACCACTTTTCGTTTTTTGGAGTATTTGACCGCCTAACTAACTGCTTTGACTGTAAAGTCGGGTATTTCTTCACTTATAGCCGGGGAAACTGTTCATTCAAAAGTTCTTACAATACTGCCGCCACCTCTGCACAATATTGTCGTCATCCACAAGAAGCTGGCCATAAGCATTGTTAATGAACTTTGGCGAACGAATCTCCTGAGCATTCCTCCTTCTTTGTTCAGCTATTTTGAACATGGTCGCGCTCTTGTTTATATTGTATCTTCGCAGCTCCTGGATAGCGTGGTTTGCATCAGCGACTGGGGAAGATATTTTCTCCAGCTTCCGATACAGGCCCCCGTACTCTCTGCTTGAAGCTGGGTGCACTTCTTCTTCGCTTATTTCTTGCAACATCTGTATTCCATTTCGAGGCGAGCTTCTTCGTCTGTATTATTAGAGGGGCACTTTGACCAAGCTTTGAAAGCGGCTTTCTTCTCATTTATCACCTTCTTAGCTTCATTACTCCACCACCAGGTTTCTTTGGCGTGTTGATGGTGGCCTTTTGAAGCTCCAAGCAGTGATTTGGCCTTTTTTAAGCAAGTTCGCTGTAGGGAATCCCACATATTTTGTGCTCTGCACTCTTCATCCTCAGTTCCGTTGATAGTGTGAGAGAGATAAACAAAAGCCTCGCCTTTTTCTTTGTCCAGATTGTACCGTTTTCATAAAAATGTCCGTTAGCACGAGACGGTGTTGCTAAGCGATCGCCTCTCCCAGGATCACTTGCAATCTTTTACCCGAGGTTTCATGAAACAGGGTACCAAATGGTAGTCAATCTGGGAGTCATCTCCACCACTGCTGTAAGTGATCAAGTGTCGGCTTTGTTTGATGAACATGGTATTGAACGCGATAAGACCGTGTGATTTGCACATGCTTAGGATGTCTTCACCAGAAAGGTTCTTGGTGCCGTATCCCAGTCCTCGATGGTAGTCTTCGTAGTCTCGTTTGACTTCTCGACATGTCTATTCAAATCTCCTCCAACAAACAGAAACTCTTCCGTTGGGATGTTCTTAAGGAGATTGTGAAAATCTAGCCAAAATGCATCTTTATCTCTCTGATTGCACCCATTTTGCATGCGGCCCCAATATGGGCATCAGCGACGCATCGTAAGTCATACATTAGAACGATGAACTCGGCACGTAGAATCGCATCTCTAAGGGGATGCTGCGCCTTTAGAACTGTATCAGCGAATGCGATAAGGGTAATATCAGGCCGAATGCCTATCGATCTAGACGCGACGAAGACTGCAGCCCTACGTGAAAACGAGCACGATGACGGAACAACAGCTATAGAAGCTATAAAAGCAGAATGGCAACATAGGTGGAACATCACAACCAAAGGGCGATGGACGTATAAATTGATCCCCGAAGTTGATGAATGGATTAGCAGAAAGCACGGGGAGCTAAACTACTACCTAACACGATTTCTATCGGGGCACAGATGCTTTCGGGAGTATCTCTACAAGTACAAGCACGTGGATGACCCACTCTGCCAGCACAGTGAAGGAAAAGTGCAGAACGCGGAGCATGTACTGATGGAATGCCAAAATTACATCAAGGCCAGGAACATCTTAGAAAGAGCAATTGGTAGACAAGTGACCCCAAGAAGCCTGACCCCATTTATGTTGGCGAGGAGCGAAGGCTGGGAGACTGCAAATGAAGTAATCACAAGAATGATGCAGCAACTGCGTAGAGAGGAACGAGCAAAGAGAAACGCGAGAAACGAAGATCCTGCCAGCTATGGCTGCTAAAAAGAAATGACGAAATGTCAAACCTGCCCCTGCGAAGGAATGCCTTGACTGGCGGTGCCGCAAGGGAACAACAAGATAGAGAAACAGGAAAGGTTTTTTAGCACGTAACCATGCAGGAGCACTGCGCTGCAGTAATATTCTTAACCCGCTGCACGCGGACGCAGCAGGACAGCGGTGATAAGTATCTCATAGAGAGTTATACAGTTTAAATTTGAACGGTGTCTTCGATTGATCTAAGTTTTGTCGACTATATCTATCTTGTCGCCGTATCCTTTGAAATTTGAACAAACTTCAGAATTTAGTTTTATTTTATTGAATGTTTCCCTAAAGATATATTTTTAAAAGAAAGTTTCCTCACTCATATCTCTTACATGCACCTATATGTACCTTTGTGAACCTGAAACACGTCCCACTTGGATATTGGTGAAAAAAAAATTCCTTCAACCCTTGAGGGACACCGGAAACTTCTTCAAATTATATTGTTAAGAGTTTTTCTTCGTAAATGTAAACACCTGAGAACAATGTGGAAATACTTGTGCATTTGGGAATTTTCTCGGCGAAAAAAATGTATTTAATCGGAAATTGGATTTCTCAGCTGAATTCATAGTTGCTGGGAGGGATTGTTGTTACTTATACGATTCCAGGAAATTTGTTTCTCTTTCTAAAGCAGACATTTCCTTAAATATTACATTTGACATTAACATGACGTATCATCTCTTTTTTTTTGGGAAAAAATTGAACAAAGTTTGAAAAGAGTGAACGTACGTTTTAAACACTTGTGTGTGTGTTACAGTGTGTTATACTGTACGAATGATTTTGGGTTGGAGAGACAAATTAGCTGTTCAGTTTTCATTTGGAACTTTCACAATTTTCAAATTTGTATACTGTTTGCAAGCTCGTATATTGCAAAGTGGCATCTTGGGTAATCCGGGTCTCTGTGAACAGTGCCAGCAACTAGTTTCTGGAATCTTATGAAAGCAGAAGTGTGCTCTAATCTTGCTCTTGAGATGATGATGGCCTTATACTTGAATCAAAATATAGATTTTAGATTTTTTTGATTTTAGATTGGATTCGATTTTTATTTGTGTACTTCAAAATTCATTACAAAAAAAAGGTTAACAAAAAATCAGTTTGCATGGCATTGCCGTCTGCCTGATTGACAATATAATCAAAAATCTATGTATGTACATAACTTTCCAAATCTCATTTAATATGAAGTAGCGAAATAAAGTGGACTAACATTGATTAAAAATTTCCAGTCAATATTCTCTCGCGATATTGTAGTGCAATTTTGCAATATCGAAATAACTTAGGAACATTAATATCGTTGAGGAGTGTTATGACTTGATTCTCCGACAGGGCCTCGCTTCCCAAGATATGTCTTCTTGTTTCCCGTAAAACTGGACACTTTCCAATGAAATGCAGAGTATCCTCCCTCTCTGCCAAATTGCACAAACTACATTGAAGAGGTAAATCTTCTCTGTGAGGTATATAATTAAGTTTTAGGAGTTCGCCCCGCAGCCTGAAGATCATCGCTATTTCATCGATGCTG
Source organism: Brachypalpus laphriformis (assembly GCA_945910035.1). Lineage (NCBI taxonomy): Eukaryota > Metazoa > Arthropoda > Insecta > Diptera > Syrphidae > Brachypalpus > Brachypalpus laphriformis. The sequence goes on from OX246753.1 coordinate 152,682,378, forward strand.
TATTTATCCCGGAAATAATTCTTCTGCATCAAATTGTAATTCAGACGGCTATATATCATTCTATACAGAGATCCAGATGCTTCCTCTAAATACCTTGCCCTAGCCTGAACGTCGACTCCTTCGATGAGCTGATAAAGTTGGTTCTTCAAACACCTTAAGTCCTCGTGATTTTGTTTTTTTTTTAGCTGCGGCCTAATTCCAACCACTCTTTGAACCATCCAGTTCTCCTTTGTATAGCTTGTACAGCTGCTATTTTTGGAAGTCGGTAATCCGGCATGCTAAGAACCTTAACCCTGGAGTTTCAACGTTTTTGCGAAAAGTGGTGATAAGCCTGTTTCCAGCATAAGCATGTAGTTTGGCGTATTGGACGGGAGATGAAATATTCTTTTGAGGTAATATCTTAGTAGTTTTTCAACGGATTCATATTTTTTACATCCCCATGCCTGTGCTGCGTAGAACAGAATGGACTCCGATACCGCTTCGAAAACTTTATATTTAGCACTGTGGGCAATGTATTTGCTGTTGATGCATCTTCTCCAAGCTAAGTTGTTGGCTGCTTTTGATTTTACTAATTTCTCCTCGAGGTGGATATTCATACTAAGATTTTTCGTAAGGAACACTCCAAGGTACTTATATTTCTCCACCAGTTCAATTATTTCACCATTGTATTTCCACTTCTCGTTAGCACCGTGTCTACCACCTCCTTTCTTAAACACCATTACTTTAGACTTATCTAAATTAACGATTAAGTTCCATAACCTACAGTAATCACTAAGACGGTTAATCATGAGCTGTAACTGTTCTGGAGAGTGCGCCAATAAGACTACGTCGTCTGCGAATAAAAGCGCTTTGATTAGGACCTGCATACTCTACCCCGCCTGGAAGAAACTGAGTTATGTCCTCGATGAAGAGTGCAAAAAGACTTGGACTTAGAGAACACTCCTGTCTTACTCCTGAACACGAATGAAACCATTCCGATAGTCCGCTCCAGTTCCACACAGCCGCCCTGGTATCACTATACAGGTTCTGGATAACCCGTCCAAATTTAAGCGACATACCCAAGTTGTAGAACTTATAGAACAATGCGTTACGATCCACTGTGTCAAAGGCTGCTTTAAAATCCACGAAGAATGCGTAGAGTTTTTTTATTTCGCACAAGAAATGAGTCCACAATACTACTTAGTACAAATAAGTGATCGATAGTTGAATATCCTGGCCTAAGCCCCGCTTGAAATTCCTTTAACAACTTATTGGTTCCTATCCATTGATTAAGTCGGCTTTGCATCATTGCGGTGAATATTTTATAAGATGCGTTCAAGAACGAAATACCTCGATAGTTTGCTGGATCCGCCATAGAACCTTTCTTATGGATTGGAAAAATTAACGCTTCCTTAAATCGGGCTATTCTTGACTGCAAAATGTTGTTAAATAAGGAAACAAGTTTGATGTGTAGTTCATTGGTACCATACTTGTAGAATTCGGACGGTATCCCATCCGAACCTGCCGCTTTCCCATCCTTTAAATTTCTTAGCGCACTAATAATATCTTGATTTGAGAACGGGCTATCCAAGATATCATTCTGGAGACCTGGCGTGGCGTATTGAAAATAAAAGCGACTAGCAGATGGGCTCAATAACGATTTAAAGTGAGTTAGGAGGATATTTGGACTTAGCTTACTGCTCATAACATATCTTCCACCATTGAGTTTTCTTGTCAGCTTCCAGAAATCCGATGAATTATTACATTGTGCCAATATTCGAGCCTCTGCTTCATGGTAATTACTCCTCTTTGTCTTACATATAAGCTTTAGTTCCTTATTTGCTCTTATATAAGAGTCCTTCATAGCACATTGGTGGGCAAAATCGCATCATCACCTCCACGCGGTGCCCGCTGGATAGCTATCTGATAGTGAACTAACGATGAGCGTATGCTGAGTCTGACGATATATGTGCAGCTGAACACTCAGACCTGCATAAGCACATCTGGGTGAACTTCAGCGCGCATATGTCTAACCGGACGAGGCATCTCATGTTGACCTGATCGGCTGAAATAGGCGTCTCAGAAGTCTAGCAAGAGGTCCTCAGAAGGAGGACGTGCGGCGGACGAATTCTCTCGATGGAATCAACGGTGACGTCTAGAGACCAGCGGATACCTTACTGGAGCTACTTCAACATATTTGGAGCTGAGGTCTGTAAGGATTTTCAATACTACGTCAGGGTATTGAAAAAGAGATGGTGGCGGATGAACCCTTAATGGGCCAACGGCAGCGCTCATATCCCCGAAGTGGGTTACTGACATCGGTGTATCCGGCCTCTTGTCCTAGGGGTACAAAAAAAAGGATCTGGCCCTCCAGGTTGGGGGTTGTGCCGTCGGGTTAACTTCCCTACCACGTAAAAAACCTTTGGTTACGAAGCAACCAACAGCCTCGGATACGGATGATCTTACTGTTGACGACCCATGCAAACGTAAAAATGACAACGATCTTCGTGTCTGCACATGGAATGTTAGGTCCCTCTACAAACCACGTGCAGCCGAACAACTTGCGGAGGCCCTAGAGTGTCTCAAAGCAGACATTACCGCCATCCAAGAAGTGCGATGGGATGGGCCGGGCAAAAAGAGTATGAAAAACTGCGACATCTACTACGGCGATTGCTACAGACAAAAAGGCCAGCGTCTATTCGGGTGCGGATTTGTCATTGGAGACAGACTTAGGCAAGAAGTCTTGAGTTTCCGGCATGTCAACGAGCGCCTCATGACTATCCGTATCAAGGCTAAATTTGCCAACATTAGCCTAATATGCGTTCACGCCCCTCACGAGGAGAAGGACGACGCGACAAAGGATGACTTCTACCAGCTCTTGGACAAGACGTATGAGCAATGCCCTAGCCACGACGTTAAAATTATCCTAGGTGACTTTAACGCAAAGCTAGGAAGAGAGGAAGTCTTTAGTAGCGTGGTCGGAAAGCACAGCCTGCACGACAACACTTCCGGCAACGGACTCAGGCTAATCGACTTTGCGGCCGGGCGAAACTTTGTTGTAGCTAGTACGCGGTTCCCACGTCTCGATATTCACAAAGGAACATGGCTCTCCTTTGATCGAAAAATCGTCAACCAAATCGATCACATTGCGATCGACGCAAGGCACTCTTCCAGTATTCTGGGTGTCCGGACTTTCCGAGGAGCCAACGTGGACTCGGATCACTACCTAGTTGTAGCCAAAGTACGGATACGGATATCCACAACGGAGCGAAATCAACGAAATGCTGTGAGGAAATTTGACGTCGAAAAGCTACAATCGCAAGAGACCGCCAGAACCTTTGCCGATCGTGTTTCTTCTAATCTCAATCTTAGTCCTATGCCGCCAGCAGGAAATGCGGAAGACCAGTGGCAGCGTTGCCAAAAAGCCATCAGAGATGCCGCCTCTGATGTACTGGGTTTCTCTCGCCCACCACAACGAAACCCCTGGTTTGATGAGGAATGCCGGCAAGCACATGCAGCAAAACAAGAAGCGTACAAAGCGGCGCTGCATAGAAGGAATAGAGCTGCTTACGAGCTCTACGTGCGCAGGAGAAAAGAGGAACATCGACTTCTCAGAAAGAAGAAAAAAGAGCATGAGAAGCGCTCGATCGAGGAGATTGAGAGACTTTATTGCAGGAATAATGTTCGAAAATTTTACCAAAGGGTAAAAAGAACATGCCAGGGTTTCAAAGCCAGAACAGAAGCCTGCAGGGACGAAAATGGCAACATAGTAGTAGAATCGCAGGCGGTGCTGAGGATATGGAAGGAACACTTCTGCAGACTGTTAAACGGCGATGATGTCCAATATTCCGCTGTCAGGCAGAATGAGCCATTCAACAGTGACGATGGCAGTCAAAATTCCCGTCAACCCGATCATAATGAAGTGAGGATAGCGATATCTAAACTCAAATCCAACAAAGCTGCTGGAGCCGACGGCCTTGCCGCTGAACTTTTCAAGGCAGGAGGAGATGAGTTGGTAAGGAGCATGCACCAGCTCATCTGTAAAATCTGGTCGGACGAAAGTATACCCGATGAATGGAACCTCAGCATCGTTTGCCCGATCCTGAAGAAAGGAGACCCTCTGAACTGCGCCAACTACAGAGGTATAAGTCTCCTAAATATCGCATATAAGATCCTGTCTGCCGTACTATGTGAACGCCTAAAACCGATCGTCAACAACCTGATAGGTCCTTATCAGTGCGGTTTCAGGCCTGGAAAGTCCACCATTGACCAAATATTCACACTACGGCAGATCTTGGAAAAAACCCATGAATATAAAATCGATACGCACCACCTTTTCATCGATTTCAAAGTTGCCTATGATAGCGTGTATAGAGACGAGTTATACAGAGCCATGTCTAGTCTTGGCATCCCTGCCAAGCTCGTCCGCTTATGCAGAATGACGATGGAGAACTCTCGCTGCTCCATCAAAGTCGGTAAGAACATCACCGAACCGTTCGATGTCAGGAAAGGTCTTAGACAAGGCGACGCGCTATCATGCGATCTCTTTAACATAGTACTTGAGAGAATTGTACGAAACTCACAAGCCAACCCCGGAGGTACAATCTTCTTCAAGTCTGTACAACTACTCGCTTATGCCGATGACATTGACATAATCGGAAGAACTCAGCGGGCCGTCAATGGGGCATTTACGAGTATTGAGATCGAGGCAGCAAAGATGGGTCTAGCGGTCAATGAAAGTAAAACAAAATATATGCTGTCTACAAAAAAGGACACCCAACATCGGCGTCTTGGGCAGAACGCCACAATAGACAGATACAATTTTGAGGTAGTAAAGGATTTTGTCTACCTAGGCTCTATGGTCAGCTCCGCAAATGACATGAGTGGAGAGATCACACGGAGAATTACTCTTGCCAATCGTTGTTTCTATGGGCTAAAACGGCAATTGAGCAGCAAAGCCCTATCTCGAACTACTAAGGTAACTCTTTATAAGACATTAATCATCCCAGTCCTGCTGTATGGCGCAGAGGCATGGGCTTTGAAAAAACCGGATGAGGATGTCCTTGGTTATTTCGAGAGAAAAGTTCTTCGAGCGATCTTTGGTCCCGTCTGCATAGACGGTGAGTGGAGGAGAAGGTACAATGTCGAACTATACGGCCTGTACAAGGACATCGACTTAGCCAGAAGAGTTCACATACAGCGACTAAGATGGCTGGGTCATTTAGAGCGGATGGAGCCCAACCTTCCCGCTAAGAAAGTCTTCGAATCCAACCCGGACGGACGGCGCAGTAGAGGACGACCTCGCGGTAGGTGGCGCAAACAAGTGGAGGGGGACCTCAACCAACTTGGCGTGCGCAACTGGAGGCAGCTGGCTCGTAACCGTGCTGGCTGGAGAGGTTTGTTGGTTGAGGCCCAGGTCCACCCCGGACTGTAGCGCCATCTAAGCTAAGTCATAGCACATTCGTTGAATAGGCGAAATAGCTTAAGCCAGGCGAAGGATAACTGTCTTGCTTTCTCACACTCCTCGTCAAACCACGGTTCCTTGAATTGTTTTCTGGAATTCCTTTGGCAACTAATTGGATACGAGTCCTTAATGATTTGTTCAATACGGATGAAGTCAGCATCGTGATGTATAAGCAGCCGTTCATTGAGTTGTCTTCTAAACATGGAAGCTTTGGAATTGGTCCATACTAGCTTAGGAAGTACATTCATATCTCTCTTTTCTCCATCATCTGCTATCTTATGGTCAAATGTGACCACAATCGATAGATGGTCAGAGTATGGGACATGCTTAACTTCTAGATCGGTTACGAGTGCATTCCATTCACCTCTTATAAGACTATAGTCAATGACAGATGACCCTTGACTTCCCACAAATGTAAAGTCGCCACATTCGTCACTTCTGCTGGTACCATTCATTATCCGCAGGCCAAAAGAATCACAAAAATCAACAAGTTTCACGCCCCTAGCATTGCAAATTCGATCCTTTGATTTTCGACTTATACCTACTGCATTATTTTCCGCACCTCTTTCGTTGCCCACTCTTGCATTGAAGTCCCCTATCCAAATGACATTCAGGTTATCATAACACATCATTATCTCCTGCATTTTCTCAAAATCCCTTTGCCAATGGTTGCAGTTTACATACAGAGGGAATAAACAGACATTTTTTTTATCGATGACTATGTTAATATACGTCAACTCCTCAATCAATTTAAATTCACATTTGATGATCAAAATATAGCGTTTCAAGAAAATTCACTCAAATAAATTGAGGATTATGTGCATTGCACACTCTAAAGTTGGAGCAGAAAGATATGTTAAGAAATTTGACGCCGTCGCTAGTGTGTCGGGCGAAGGAGCATTCAATAACACTTCACTCGATGCCATTAAATGAGCCCTGGACAGAGAAGGAGTCAGCAGAATAGTATCCAAGTGGTTTTACGAATTGCTGAAAACAAGTTCAGAAGAAATTCAGACATCACAGAGAATTAGCAAGGTTAGCATAACAAGAGGCTACCCACAAGCAGGAGTGCTATCTCTTTTAATGTAGAGTCATGTCATGGATGAACTGCTTGAGAGGTTAACCAACCTCGGAATCCACTGTCATCCTTATACTGATGATGTAGTTCTGATTACCAGACGAAAGTTTGAAGTAACCCTTTGTGATATCATAGAAAGGTTAAACTACAATAGTACCCTTCAGGGAAAAAGAAAAATTGAGCTTTAGTCAAAGAAGTTAAGTATCAAGGACTACACAGAGTAAAGATTTTATTTACTTATGTCCACCGCCTTGTGGGTCCTAGGGCCTCAACTACGCCTACTTACTTACTTACTTATGTCCTGTATCCCCTTGTGGGTCCTAGGGCCTCTACTACGCCTACGCGCCATCGTGTACGGTTTCTGGCAATGTGTCTGAGTTCTCCCCAACTTTTCCCTAACTGCCGTGCCTCCTTCTCGACTGTTCTGCGCCATGTTTTCCGCGGACCGCCAGGTCTTCTGCCATCCTGAGTTAGAGGGTTCCATTGCATAGCATGGTTCGCTATGGAGCTGTCACCCTTTCGGAACGTGTGACCAATCCACTGCCACTTCCGCCATTGGATAGTTGTGCCTATTGGTTCCTGACCCGTTCTCTCGTAAAGGTGTTCGTTAGAGATACGATTGGGCCAGAAAATCCTTAAGATATTGCGCAGACACCTATTAACGAACGTTTGCAGCTTTCTGGTGATAGTAGTGGTCACTCTCCACGTGCTGCAACCATATAGCAGCACGGATTCAACGTTGGAGCGGAACAGTCTTATTTTGGTGCTCAAACTGATTGCATTGCTTCGCCATATTTTGGACAACATCCCGAACGCGGACTTTGCTTTGGCGATCCTGTTGGCTATATCCAGTTCGGTTCCACCATCGGTCGAGACAATACTCCCAAGATACTGGAAATCCTCTACTCTCTCTACCGGTTGTCCAGCAATGCATATTTGAGCCGATGAGTTAGTTCCAAGGCTGATGATTTTAGTTTTTGTCGTATTAATTTTCAGCCCGACGACACCTGCCTCCCTCTCCACATCTGCTGTCATTTGGTGGAGGTCCATAATTCTGTGGGAGAGTAAGCATACATCGTCTGCGTAGTCAAGATGCTTCAGTTGAGATGTAAGAGTCCATCGAATTCCTCCGTTTCCCGTCGACAAAGCTGCATGAAGCACATCGCTAATCACCAATAGGAATAATATTGGTGAAAGGATACAGCCTTGTCTTACCCCAATTTGGATCTCAAATTCCTCAGACAACCTTCCCCTGTGCAGAACGTGACATTTGGAGCCTTCATATGTAGCTTTGATAATAGCAATTAGTTTATCGGGAATGCCTCTCCTGCGTAAGGCACGCCAAATAAACTCCCTGTTGACACTATCGAACGCCTTCTCAAAATCGATGAACAGCAGGTGCAGTGGCGATCGATATTCAACACACTGTTCGATGATAATCCGCAGGGTGTTGATGTGGTCGGCACAGGAGGATCCAGAGCGGAAACCTGCTTGTTCGGCATCGAGTGTGTCTTCGAGATGTTGTTTGATTCGCTCAAGGATGATTTTAGCTATTATCTTAGCTACAGCAGGCAGCACGCAGATACCCCTCCAGTTTCCGCACTCCATTAAATTTCCTTTCTTAGGAAGCTTGACGATCATTCCCTTTTTCCACTCGTTAGGAAAGCTCTCAGCTTCCCAAGCTCTATCTATAAGTGGAAGCAGAAGCTCAGCCGATGTTGTTGGCGTTGCTCGTAAGAGCTCTGCTGGAATACCGTCAAGTCCTACCGCCTTGTTGGTTTTGAGTGCCTTGATCGCGGTAATGATCTCATCTTTACTGGGAGTCGTGGTGCGTATTCGGGAACTTCTCACCTCGGGCATCTCAGTCTGATTTGGGAGTCTATCGATGTTGAACCTGGGCATTCTTGTGTTGTCGTGGGATCTTCGAACTGCAGCAGTGCGTAGTTGGAGAGCAGCTATCATAAGATGGTGATCACGTACTATCCCCACATCTGCCCCTCGTCTGTTTCGGACGTCCAGGAGACTACTTCTAAAGCGGCGGCTGATAGCAAAATGGTCAATTTGGTTGGAGGTTGCTTGCCTGTCATTGGAAACCCAGCTGACTTTGTGGCAGGTCTTGTGCTCAAACATGGTGCCACCTATCACAAGGCGGTTGGCATTGCAGAAATCCACAAACCTTTCGCCGTTGTCATTGCGGTTGCCTAGTCCATGCTTCCCGATTACATGCTTGAGCCCTTCGTTGTCGCTGCCTACCTTGGCATTCAAATCCCCCATCACTATGACAATGTCTCCATTTGGTGTTGTGTTGAAGACGGCGCTTAAGAGATTGTAGAAGCTCTCCTTTTCGTCCTCAGACGAACTATTCGTTGGGGCGCAACACTGTATGATGGTGACGCGTCGTACTCTAGTCCGGAATCTGGCCGTCAAAATCCTATCACCATGAGGCTTCCAGGAAATCAGGCCCTTGCGTGCTGTTGTTGTTAGCAGTAGTCCGACTCCATATTCCCGCGGACTTCCGGATGGTCTTCCAGAATAGAGTAGTACAGTGTTACGCGTTGGAGACTGGTACTCGCCCGCTTCTAACCATCTTACTTCACTTACCCCCAAAATGTCCAGTTTATATCGCATGAATTCCTTTTCCAGTTGGAGGAATCTGGCATTGTAAGGACCTTCTCTTCCCGAGTCGAGGAGCGTCTTTACATTCCAGAAACCTATCTTTGTCCGGGTACAATAGCCAAAAGTCGTCAACATGTGATCAGTCCTTATCCGAGGCATAGTGTCGGTTTCAGTAGCGAGCTGGGTTCAGTAACGCAGGTTGCTGGCCCACGTTACCTAGCCTAGAATCAAGGCCCTAGACAACCCGCACTTACAATTTTGGCCTATACGTATAAGGGTTTATACGTATAGTTGCCCGGGGACCACCACTAGGAGGTAAAGTAAGCACTTCATCACGAACTTGATTGTTGCGCTACTGGCCCAAGCCAAGTTTTGGGCAGTCAGTAGTTTCCCGATCAATCGCAATGCAGGTCCCCAACTACGCCTACGCGTTATCGTGTACGATTTTCACTTTCAGAACGTGTGACTAATCCACTGTCACTTCCGTCAATGGATGATTGTGCCTATTGGTTCCTGACCCAGTCTCTCGTAAAGGTGTTCGTTAGAGATACGATTGGGCCAGAAAATCCTTAAGATATTGCGCAGGCACCTATTAACGAACGTTTGCAGCTTCCTGGTGATAATAGTGGTCACTCTCCACGTGCTGCAACCATATAACAGCACGGATTCAACATTGGAGCGGAACAGTCTTAGCTTGTTGTTCAAACTGATTGCATTGCTTCGCCATATTTTGGACAACATCCCGAACAAGAACTTTGCTTTGGCAATCCTGTTGGCTATATCCAGTTCGGTTCCACCATCGGTCGAGACAATACTGCCAAGATACTGGAAATCCCCTACTCTCTCTACCGGTTGTCCAGTAATGCATATTTGAGCCGATGAGTTTGTTCCAAGGCTGATCATTTTAGTTTTTGCCGTCGCACATCCGTGCAGCTTCTTCTGCTTCTGTAGCCAGCGCGTTGATGTAGTTGCGCCAGTCACGTCACATACTACGCTGAATTTTTCTCATCTTCATGCGATATAGTTACTCTAGTTCGCTTCTTCCTGCTGAAGAAGTAGCTTCAACGCGAGCTTTCAGCTGTTTTCGTTCGTCAATCCGTCTCCAGCTATCGTCGGAAAGCCACGCCCTATGTCTTCCCTGCGATCGATCGACAATTCTTTCAGCACCAGATGTAAAATAATTTATCACAGCACACCAATGGTCTTGGATGGTTGCGGGCATTGAGCTGCTGATTGCTTCCACACCTTGCGAAAAGTGCTCCCTTAATTGTTGGCGCACTAAGTAATCATTAAGTCTATCGATGTTGAACCTGGGAATTCTTGTGTTGTCGTGGGATCCTCGAATTGCAGCAGTGCCTAGTCGAAGAGCAGCTATCATAAGATGGTGATCTCGTACTATTCCCACATCGGCCCCTCGCTTATTTAGGACGTCCAGGAGACTAGTTCTAAAGCGGCGACGGATGGCAAAATGGTCAATTTGATTGGAGGTTACTTGCCTCTCGTTGGAAACCCAGCTGAATTTGTGGCAGGTCTTGTGCCTAAACATGGTGCCACCTATCACAAGGCGGTTGGCATTGCAGAAACCCACAAACCTTTCGCCGTTGTCATTGCGGCAGCCTTGTCCATGCTTCCCGATTACACGTTTGAGCCCTTCGTTGTCGTTGCCTTCCTTGGCATTCAAATCCTCTATCACTATGACAATGTCTTCATTTGGTGTTGTGTTGAAGACGGCACTTATGCAATTATAAAAGCTGTCATTGTCGTCCTCAGACGAGCAATTCATTGGTACATAAGACTGTGTAATGCTGACGTGTCGTGCAGTCCGGGATCTGGCCATCAAAAGATTTGTTTGCTCCTGCATCAGTGGAGCTAGGAGAAACTGTCCAACTTGCAGTCATGGCAGTACTCCTAGAGTTAACTCTGCTTCACCTCGTCGTCGTGAAAATGCAAAGCGGATCCTAACGATGGCAAAAGAAGGGATGAGAAGAATGAAATGCATTAGCTCGACACATTGTTATGTACTTCTCAACAAACTTCACCTTCTGGCAATCCCCAGAGACGACAGTATCAAGAAATGTATCTTGAAAAAAATTCGCACGAAGTTAAGTAACAAGCAATATTGGAGCAATGAATGCGCAATATACGGCCTGGGCCACCACACAATAAAGTGATATACAAGCGGCTCGAGAACTAAGGAAAGAACAGAGGCAGGCGTATTTGGGCCGAGGACCAATCACTCAGAAGTATACTAAGAGTACCAACATATTTCAAGTTGAATTATGTGCTATAGACAGATGTGTTCAAGTCAATCTCGAAAGAAGATGCAGTAATTGTGACATAGCAATGCCGTTAGACAGTCAATCAGCTATCAAAGCACTTGACTCGTAAGACATTAGGTCAAAATCTGTGTGGGAATGCCTACACAAACTCAACGAATTGGACAAAAACAATAAAGTAACCCTCAATCGCGTACCCGGTCATGTCCTGGTATTTCTTAAATTTTTTCGATCTCGGCTTGAAATGGATTGACGGTACCTTTAGGTGCATAAGCTAATATTAAATACAGACAACCATCATCCCTGGCAGACAGCGACATAATAGTTGTCTCAAGACAACTGAAGCTCCTAATATCACTTCGTTCAATTTAAGTGCATCCAAGTGGTTTCCTTATAAGAATTGCCGTACCACCACCTCGCATAGAGCCACGCCTATCTGTCCATACTACACCATAGTTAATGAACTCTAAATGGTATCTGTCATTTAGCTTTGTCTCGTTTAAGAACAAAATATCGGGCTTATGATCAGTCACAAAGCGCAGCAGATCACCGAGCCTACTGATGGCGATTATGGAGTTCACATTTTAAGGGTTGCACAATTCGACCTAATCATGTTGACGACTAAAGATATTGAGAAGGGCTTCAACCTTCGCCCAGCTTGCGGTTCACAGGTTGACTAGTACCGTTGGATCCAACAATATTGAATCCAATATCACTAAAGGATGCAGATTTGGGGCCACTGAAGGGTGCAGATTGACCCAAAACTATTGTCTACCACGTTTGCGAAGCAGAACCCTCCTCGAACATGATTCTCAATCATCCTGACTTTCTATGCAACCTTTTGTTGTGCTTCCCTCTCCTGTGCCTGAAGCCGATCTGCTGGTCCTTTATAGTTTTCGCATCTCCGCCATGAGGCAGGGTGACCAAGTTTCTGGCCAAGAACACAAAATAACAGCTCTCTTGCTCGTCGGCATGTCTGAATCTCTGAAACCGACGACATTAAGGGACACTGTTCCTCCGACTTTTTTTAAAAGACACCAAATACTTACTTACTTACTTAGGTAGCGCTACAGTTCGGGGTGAACCTGGGCCTCAACTAACAAGCCTCTCCATTTAGCTCGGTCTTTAGCTAATTGCCTCCAGTTGCGCACTCCAAGTTGGTCGAGGTGCGCGGCACCTACGGCGATGATTCCCTCTACTGCGTCGTCCCTCCGGGTTAGATTTGAAGACTATGTAGGCAGGAGCGTTGGTGTTCATTCGCTCTACATGTCCCAGCTATCTCAGACGTTCAATACGCAGTTTTTGACTGGGTCGATGTAGCTGTACAGTTCGTACAGTTCGTGAATTGAATCTTCTCCTCCAAAACCTGTCAACGCAAACGGGACCGAAAATCTTACGAAGAATTTTTCTCTCGAAGCTACCAAGGATATCTTCATCCTCTTTTAATAAAGTCCATGTTTCAGCGCCGTAAAGCAGGTGTGGGATGATCAGAGTCTTATACCCTTAGTTGATCGACATAGGGCTTTACTGTTGAATTGCCTTATAAGCTAAAAAAAAAACAGCGATTGGCAAATCGCTTGATTTCTGCGCTGATCTGGGACACCAAATACTCTTCCACAAACTTGATTTGTCTCAAGAATTGTACTTGACACTGCTTCAGTGGGACTCCACTAACATACAGAGTGCACTGAATGGGTGTTCTGGAAATGACCGATTTGTTCACGTCTACCTCCATTCTAGCATTATCACAAATGACTGCAAACCTATCGAGTGCACGCTGAAGTTCGATTTGAGAGGAACCAAGGATGACCAAATCATCCGCAAAGAGTAGATGACTAGTCCTTACTCGTAAGACTTCAACTTTGAAACATTCTCCGCACGGCTGCGCTGTAACATCCAGTCCATATATACAATGAAGAGGAGAGGGGACAAAACGCGTCCTTGGCGCAGTCCAACGTCAATAGTAAAATGTATTGATTTAACACCGTTTATCCGAATACAGCTTCTACAGTTTGTGTATAAAGACTGAATCGCCCTTAACAGGGAACCATCAATCCCACACTGCATGTCACTTGTAGTTTTTTCTTTTAACTCCAGCGCTTCGAGGTACTCTTTTGGATTAAGTTTGAAAGCATCCATACTTTGATCACATCACGAGAGGGGCCCCGTCCGATTTAAAAATCAACAGCTACTAGTTTACGTGAAGCACGTTAAAGCGATACCATGTAGTTTTTTTTTTATAATTTGCGCGCACTAGGACGTTTACATACAGTGCGGGCTTTAGAAAGGATAGATAGAGAGAGGGAGAGAAATATTGATGTAGTTGTTTTAAACTCAGATGTTGTGTTTCGGAAAAACTCCAGGCGTGGCAACCAGATAACTGATTTTTGTTATTTTTGTCTTTGCTTCTGATTCACAGTATTTTTTTCATGACAACCTGATGTCATAGGCATATCAATCGCCCAACGCAGCGAACAATTTTTCCAGCCATATGACGAATTTACTGTCAGTGTTATGCCTTTGTAGTAGTCTTCACACAAGCTATCACAATTGATCATGAGAAATATATTAATGCTTGCTGGCATCGGGATTTTTACCATGAACGATTAGTGTGGCAATTGATGACGTTACTACTACTTTGGGGTGGCGGCTTAGTGATACACAAACAGGTGCCATATAAGACACGAGAATGTATCGGGCAGTAACGTCACTTTGGTCGGATAGTACAGGATGTATTAGGCTTGCGTCGCCGCGTTCAGCATGCTGCGATCTATTATTTTCTTTTTTTGACTTGGGAAAACGCAAATGCGCACCAGAAACAGTCCCGATCTGTTTTAAGTAGTGTTAGGCTTAGTCTTACTCACTAAAAAACCACATTTAACTCCTTTTCAACTTGACACCATCCTCTCCGAAACCGCTTACTGCATTATTATTTGTGTAGGGTTATTTTGCACTGCGACCTAATGGTCTATTGTGCCCCCTGCTAATACCTTGAAGATGTTTGTTCCCTCGTTAGAGTCCCCTTCGCAATTGTAATTCCTGCGGAATTGTGTTTGAAGGTCAGCCTCGGCGAGAATAGTTCACCTTAGAGCTCTTTCTCCAGACCAGTTTCTTTTAAGAATTTGAGAATGAGAAGTGGCTCCATGGTTGGCATATCCTCTTCTGATATTTGGTATTTGCCAAGTTTTTCAGTCCTTTGTGGGTCAGTGCCTCACAACACTCCAGAATGTGTTCCGGAGTCTCACATGTCTCATTGTAGAATCTGCAAAGGCATTCATTTGTTATACCTAGTTTCTCTAGATGCTCCCTGAGTTTGTAGTGCCCCGTTAGGAAGCCTGTTAGGATCCGTTGATTATTCTTGCTAAGGCAGATGCAGGCTTCGAATCTTTTCTGGTTCTAACATCCCAGTAGTTTCTTAGCTTGCCTCAGGCCTGTGGTGTTGTTCCAGGTTCTTGCCCGTTCTTCTCTCTCCATTTTCCTGAATTTCTCGCGTATGGTGTGTTCCCCCACTCCGCAGAATGGTTCAGGTCCAATGAAGGGTTCTGCTGCCCCTTGTCTTGCCAAAGCGTCTGCTGCTTCGTTACCTTTTATCCCGACATGACCGGGTATCCAGTAAAGTGTAACTTTATTGTGTCTGCCCAATTCATTAAGTTTGCATAGGCATGCCCCACACAAGTTTTGACTTAATGACATAGGAGTCAAGTGTTTTGATAGCTGCTGTCTGTCTGACAGTATTGCTATGTCGCAGTTGCTGTATCCCTTTTCGGGATTGAGTTGGATGTCTCTAGCGCATATTTTAGCTTGAAAGATGCTGGTGCACTTGCCCATGGGTTCTGAGTGCTTGGTCCTTGGCCCAAATACGCCCGCCCCTGTGCCCTCTCCAGTTCTTGAACCGTCTGTATACCACTTTATCGTGTGGCTGCCCAGTCCGTATACCGTTGAATCGTTGCTCCACTCTTTCTTGTTACCTAACTTTGTACTTAAGTTTTTTCCAAAGTTAAATTTCCTGGTACTGTCGTCTTTTTTGAGAAGTGCATCGTATTCTCTCGAACCAACACATTTCTCCCTTCCATCCTTAGGATCGTCCGCTGTGCATTTTCTCCACTACAAGATGGAGCGGTGTTAGCTCCAGGAGTACTTCCATGGCTGCAGTTGGACACGTTCGCATGGCCCCAGTGATGCAGAAGCACGCAAGTCTTTGCACTTTAGTGAGTGTCTCCCTCGTAGTGACTAGACTAGTTCGCTTTGTCCATGCTCCATATGTGATCATTGGTCTCACAATGGCAATATACATCCATCTTAGAATTAGTTTGGACTAAGCCCGCAAGACTTACCCGGTAGGCTCCTGCATATCATTAGAGCACGGGTAGCTTTTTTGGATATCTCCTCTATGTGTTTCTTCTCCAAGAGTTTGCTATCTAGGTGTAGTCGTAGATATTTCACTTCCTTTACCGATGCCAGTATCGTGCCCGACAGTCGGATTGGCTTCAGTTGAAGTTTTCTCTTCCTCGTGAACGCTATTATTGTGGTTTTGGCCGGGTTTATATTGAGCCCAGCCGTGCTGCACCATTCTTGAGTTACTGTTAGGCCCCTTTGTATAATACCACATAGGGTTTCCTCAAATTTCCCCCGGGCAATCAGTACAATATCATCAGCGTAGGCTTGATAATTAATTCCAAGGTTTTTTAATTTTTCAAGATTGGCGTCACATCCAATCAGCAGCAGCATTTGGAGCTTGTTACAGTGCTCCACTAAGTGCTGCAGTTCTGTTGGGACAGCTGGTTCATCCCCAGCACAGTATGCAGAAGCGATGATGATGGTGCGGTGTACTCCGTCGATGTTCAAGGAAACCTGTAAAGGCACCAAGTCTCGCGTCGCAAATTCTGAAAGTACGAGAAAGTTAATATTGTTATTGATAAGGATACATGCCCTTGGATTGGTCACCCTTATATCCCAAATTACCTTTGCATCCTTACATGACAGTCCTTTGACTCCTCGTTTCAAGATCCATGGCTCCTGAATCAATAAAATGCCCATATTTTGTTTGGTAAACATCCTAGCTATTGCGGCTGATGCCGCTATGGCGTGGTGGATATTTACCTGGGCGACCTTTATTTTACTGGTAGAGGTCGTCAAGCTAGTGCTCGTCGGGGGCTGTTGCCCCACCCTCCGCCAGCAGAATCTCATCTTCCTCCAGGTTAATGTTCAGAGGGAGAGAGATTACTGTACTGTTTATGTCCTCCTCAGATAACGAGTCATCTGAGATGGACATAAATTCATTTGCGCTCCGAGCGTCCCGTTCTGCAGTTGCAGTTGGTGCTTCGACCGTCAGCGGAACTTGATACTCCACTTCCGGTGGTGTTTCCTTTGAGGCTGGTTTCGAGCTGGTACTATGCCCTGCGCTCTCCTCTAGCTTTTGATTCCACCCACCGTCACTCTGCTAAACCGGTAGCTCAGAGAGCAGTTTTGAGCCTTAATGGCTTCAAAAGACTCTTGGTCAATTCTGAGGGCCAGTATCTGCCCAGTCTCCTCGTTGCGACCATACAGAACCCTCCATGCCTTGATGTTCAGGCCATCATTCTGCGCTTCTAGGAGTGCCAAAGAAGTCTGGTAATCCTGATCTACACTGTGTGGTAGGAAGACGGTGATGGAATGGGCACGTGGTATTTCCGCACTGCCGCATGCAGTAAAGCCCACCCCTTTCCAAGCCTTCAGTTTGGGATCTACGGTCTTCAGCCATTCCACCGTTTGCGGAGTCTCGCAGTCGACCAGTAGCATGCCATTCTTGAAATTAACGCCCTGGAACTTGAGCTTATGCTCCCATCCCAGGATCATTTCCGCCACGATAGCGTTCTCTAGTGCTTTGAGGTGGAGTCGGGCTTTGCCCTATGCTCCTCCGCCATTTTCCTGGCATCCTCAGGTGCAAGGCCCTTTTCGAGGTAGCGCAGGTACCATCGAGATCCTGCACCGCTCAGACCCCTTCTCAGGGGGTCATCTTTGTCTCCCGGTTGCCCAGGTGACAGCATCGGCGGGCAAGCTCGCTTCCTCTTGGTCGGTGTGGCATTGGATTGAGGAACTGTAGGTGTCCGAGCTTTGCCCGAACTCCTTGCCTTATTATCCGCCTTAGCCACTTTGCCCAATGTGGGCTTAATAATGCTTACTGCATTATTAGAAACTGGGTGGCGTAATAATTTACTTCATCGTGCTTCCGTCCCTTCCATTCGGCGATGTTCTTAATAACCCTTGCAGTCCATTGTCCTCTGGTCTCTGAGCTCCATCTCTCCTAC
Organism: Brachypalpus laphriformis; assembly: GCA_945910035.1. Classification (NCBI taxonomy): domain Eukaryota; kingdom Metazoa; phylum Arthropoda; class Insecta; order Diptera; family Syrphidae; genus Brachypalpus; species Brachypalpus laphriformis. The sequence goes on from OX246753.1 coordinate 152,700,078, forward strand.
CACTCCTGTTTGGTGAGTTCCTTCGCCTCCTCGGTTGCCGCTTTTACTCCAATTTCCGCCTTTTTGTCGTAGATGTACTTCCTCTCTGACGCAAGGAGATCGATAGGGATAACTCCCGCGATTACGAGGACGGCTGTTCCCGACACCGTGCGGTATGAACTTGCCACCCGTAGTGCTGCACGCCTCTATACTTTACATGCCTCTATATACATTTGCTTCCTGTATTTTTCTTGCCGTAGTGAGTCGGCCCATAATTCGAACCCATACAGAGGAATGGCGCGAGTCACTGTCATCATGAGCTTCCGTTTGCTAGCCGTTGGGCTACCTATGTTTGCCGTTAATCTGCTCAGTGACGCTATTACCTTCGCAGCTCGTTCAGACGCAGATCTTATCTATTGCCAGAAAGTGAGCTTCGTGTTGAGGGTTATCCCTAGATACTTCACCGCTTTCTTGCTGGTTATTATCTCAAACCCAACTTGAAAATTGACAATAGTCGGGATCCTCTTCTTAGTCAGAAGGACTATCTCCGTCTTTTCTGTGGCCAGGACTAGACCGTGTTCTTCCATCCAGCTATGCACCCGTCTCATCACCTGGTTGACTTTTCTTTGTGTGCTGTCGGTGACTCTTGCCATAATCACCGTCCCGAGATCGTCTGCATATCCTATCAGGAAGGTGTTTTCGAAGTACGCCATTGTAGGCGATGTTCCAAAGATCAGGTCCCAGCAGCGAGCCTTGCGCTGCTCCAGCAGTAATCTCCTTACTTCGGGGTCCTTCTGATAATCTTTCACCATCCGCAACAGATATTCGGGGACATCGAACGTATTTTCGACCGCGCTCAGTATGTCGTTCCATATGACTGAATTAAAGGCATTTCGTACGTCCAAAGTTGCCAGCTGAATGTGTTTTCAGTCATCTCCGTACGAAGGATGCCATCATAGGCAATGTTCCAGAGATCAGATCTCAGGATCGGGGCTTGAGCTGCTCCAGCAGTAATCTCCTTGCTTCGGGGTCCTTCTGTAGTATTATGCAATAGCTTTCGGTCCTTGAGATAGTCCTTCACCACCCGCAAGAGATATTCGGGGATATTGAACGTATTTTTGAGCGCGTCGCTCCATCTGGCTGAATTGAAGGCATTTCGTACGTCCAAAGTTGCCAGCAGTAAGATCCGTTTGGGCAGCCCTTACCACTTCTTCGATTGCTCCAATCGTAGAGTGGCTCATTCTGAATCCATGCTGCCTTGCGGAGAAATTTCCTGTTCTCTGCACCGCTGCTGTAAGTCTCGGTTTCAGCATCTTCTCCAAAAATTTTCCTGCGGTGTCCAGCATACATACTCGTAGAGGCCTATGCGCTGATGCGGAACCCGGGTCCCCTTTTCCTTTACTGATTAGTACCAAGAGTTGTAGCTTACAGCTCCTGGGAAAAACCCCTTCCTGGTGACAGATATTGTTCAGCAGTAGCTGAGGGCATATTTGGGCAATCGCCTTGAGCACTTCTGCTGGTATTCCGTCTGGCCCCGGGGCAACATGCTGCCATAAGAATGTCTGAAGTGATATAATTCTCTGTGTAAACGCAGGTACCTTCAGCAGATATCATGCCACAGCACATGTTATCAAGCGATAATGTATCGTATCCGGTATGGCGCCAGTTCGTGGGGCCTTTAGTTTTGTTACAGCCTACGTCTTTTGTTTGCCTTATATTGAAAGATGTGATTATTTTTGGTGCCTTCCTGGACCGCATAAGAAGCTGGAATCACTTGTCAACATTTGCGATAATTAACACAACGAATAAGTCTAATTGTGACATCATACGTGGGCAGCAAAAGAAATTAGAAACGTAACTCATACACCAACATACCCAAAATTATGATAACACCCCTTGTTCAGTTTGAAAAGGCAATAAAGTCAATCAAATTGCACTGATAACCAACTCGATTGTGGACACTGTTTAAGAGTCCACTATTAGAATTCAATATTTTATTAAATCGCGAAAGAAATGGTACCCCCGCTTAAATTGGCCATCGGCTGGTGGTTTCTAGCACTAGTAAGTGCACAGAGTAACCCTATTGTCGAAACCACCCTAGGGAGCATTAAGGGGTCTATTCTGAAAACGGAGAAGGGTCAAGACATTAACGCGTTTCGAGGAATACGGTACGCCCAGGCACCAGTCTTACTTACTTACTTATGTCCTTTAACCCCTCGGGGGGCATACGGCGTCAACCACGCCTGCGCGCCATCGTGTTCGGAGTTCTGCAACGCGTTCGAGCTGCCTCCAACTCATTCCTAAAGAGCTCGATTCCTCCTCAACTGTTCTGCGCCACGTTTGCCTAGGGCGTCCCGCTATTCTGCCTGCCTGGGTGAGCGGATTCCACTGCATGGCGTATTTCGCAATGGAGTTGTCTTCGCGCCGTAGGGTGTGTCCAATCCATTGCCACTTTCTTCTTCGTATAGTAATGCTTATAGGTTCTTGGCCCGTTCTCAGATAAAGCTGTTCGTTGGAGATGCGGTTCGGCCAAAAAATCCTCAAGATGATTCTTAAGCATTTGTTTACGAAGACTTGCAGCTTGCGTGTGTTAATGGTGTCCACCTTCCAGGTACTGCACCCATAAAGCAGCACTGATTCTACGTTGGAGCGGAACAGTCGTAGCTTGGTTCTTAAGCTAATAACATTGCTTCTCCAGATTTTGGACAGCATTCCGAACGCAGCTTTAGCCTTCCCGATTCTGCTGCACACATCCAGTTCGGTGCCACCGCGATTAGCCGAGACGACACTTCCTAAATATAGAAAGTTATCAACTTTCTCGACTTGCTTTCCGGCAATGTTAAGTTGAGCGAGGGTATTGGAAGTACTCAGGGCTTTTGTTTTGGCTGTGTTTATTTTTAGCCCCACTTTGTTTGCCTCAGCTTCTAGATTTTGGGCCATCAAATGAAGATCCATTATCCGATGTGAAAGTAGACAAACATAGTCAGCGTAATCTAGGTGTTTAAGGTAAGATGTCATAGTCCAACGAATTCCAGAATTAGCTTCCGTCAATGCTGCACGGAGTACATCGCTGATAACCACCAAGAACAATAGTGGGGACAGTATGCACCCTTGACGTACTCCACTTTGGACTTCAAAGTCCTCCGACACCTTACCATTGTGCACGACGTGACACTTACCGCCCTCGTATGTAGCCTTGATAATAGCTGGGATAATAGCTGGGATGCCTCTCCTGCGCAAGGCCAACCAGATAGCATCTCGATTCAATCTGTCGAAAGCTTTCTCGAAGTCGATAAACATTAAATGTAGCGGAGACCTATACTCAACGCATTGCTCGATAATGATCCGTAAGGTGTTTATGTGGTCAATGCAGGAGGATCCAGCGCGAAAGCCTGCCTGTTCGACATCGAAAGTTGAATCTAAATGTTCTTTAATTCGTTCTAGAATTATTTTAGCTATTATTTTAGCCACGGCTGGAAGAACGCATATACCTCTCCAGTTACCGCAATCCATCAAGTTTCCCTTCTTTGGAAGTTTAATGATCATCCCCCTTTTCCACTCCTGTGGAAATTATTCACTATCCCAAGCTCTCCGTATTAGGGGATGCAGCAAATCTGCCGATGTATTTGGCGCCGCTTGAAATAGCTCGGCAGGGATGCCATCAATACCCACCGCCTTGTTCTTCTTGAGGGACTTGATTGCTGTTATTATCTCGGTTTTACTGGGAGGTGCGGTGCGAATTCGGGAATTTGTTGCTTCGAACTGCTCATTCGAATTCGAGATCATACCGCCATCGTCTATGTGATTTAGCACTGTAGCAAAATGTTCTCTCCATCTAGTGAGCTGATCCTCATCCGAAATCAGAAGGTTACCGTCTAAACTCTTCACTGGATGTTGTTTGGAGATTCGACCACCGATGAGCTCCTTAGTGATGCTATACACAGTCCTACTGTCGCACCTACTCGCTGCTTCTTCAGCCCTTGAGGCCAGTGAGTTGACATGTTGACGCTTGTCACGTCTCACACTACGCTGCACTTCTTTCTTCTTCGCACGGTATTGGGCTTCAAGCTCGGTTCTCTCTACTGCTGAGGCCGCTGCAATCCGAGCCTTGATTGCTGTACGCTCATCGATCCGTCTCCAGGTGTCTGTAGAAAGCCATCTGCGGTGGTGTTTCTGCTTTTTACCGACATACGTGCGTGCCCCAGTCGCAAAAGCATTTTTCACAGCACTCCAGCGGTCATCCATGTTCTCTATACTGCTGATTGCTTCTGCTTCTAAGGCAAGATGGTCCCTGAACTGTTGGCGCACTTGGGGAACCTTTAGCCTGTCGATATTAAACCTGGTGATATTAAGTAGGTTTGAGTGGTTGCTGTTGACGGATGCAGTACGAAGGCGTAAATGAGCTACCATAAGATGGTGATCTCGTTCTTGTCCGACGTCAACTCCACGTCTGTTTCGGACGTCCAGGAAACAATTTCTAAAGCGGCGACTGATCGCAATGTGGTCGATCTGGTTGGATGTTCGTTGCCTATCAGTAGAGACCCAACTGATTTTGTGGCAGGTGTTATGCTTAAACAGCGTTCCTCCGATGACTAGGCGGTTGGTATTGCAGAAGTCCACAAACCGCTCACCATTGTCATTACGGTCTCCCACGCCGTGAACTCCCATCACGTGCTTAAGCATGGTGTTGTCGCTACCCACCTTGGCATTGAGATCCCCCATTACCATTACGATGTCCGCATTAGGCGTTTGGTTGTAGGCGGCACCTAAGTGGCTATAAAAATTATCCTTTTCATCCTCAGTCGCGTCTAGAGTCGGAGCATAACACTGTATGATGGTAATTTTTCTAACTCTACTCTGGAACCTAGCCGTCAATATCCGGTCACTATGGGGTTTCCAGGATATGAGGCTACTACGTGCTGCTGGAGTTAGCATGCACTTCCAGCTGGTTTACCAGAGTAGAGCATGACAGTGCTTTTTGTTGGGGAGATGTATTCCCCAGCATCGTACCATCTTATCTCGCTCAGCCCTAAGATGTCGATTTTATACCGTGCGAATTCGCGCTCCAATTGGAGGAATCTGGCGTTATAAGGCCCTTCCTTGAGTGAGTCCAGGAGGGTCTTAATGTTCCAGAATCCGATCGTTGTCCGTGTCCGATAGCCAAAGGTCGTCAACAAATGATCAGTCCGTATCCGAGGCGTATGTTTCCGTTTCGGAGCAATAGTTTGTTTTACGGTTGCGGCTCGCTGGGCCACAGACCAACCGACACTTATCCTGTTTTTTGGCGCAGGAAGGTCGCTATTCGTCCTCTCCCGTTAGCAATTTCCGAAGAAATTCCCAGATGGCACCACGAGGAGGTGGGAGTAGGGCTTACTAACAGAGCTGCTAGGTTTTCGGCTGCAGTGGCTCCTACTCGTTACTTAGCGGACCAGCACCTATCGGGAGATGCTGCCCCTACGAGGCCTTTGTTAGTCGTTTGCCATCCAAGGCACCAGTCTTAGATAAACGGTTTATGGCCCGGTTGCTGTGACCAAGTGGGAAGGGGAACTAGATGCCACGAAAGACGGATTCATGTGCCCACAAGCGGGAAAGAGTGCGGAACTGCTTTCAGAAGATTGCTTAATTCTAAATGTTTACTCACGCAACTTGACTGGTCATAAGCCAGTTATAGTTTATATTCATGGCGGTGACAATATACGTGGAGGCAGTCACAGCGAACTTGGACCTCAGTTCCTAATGGATAGCGATATAGTATTGGTTACAATAAATTATCGACTGGGAGCATTCGGATTCATATTAACTCGCACGGGAATAGAAACTAGTAATTGTGGCTATCTAGACCAGCTGATGGCATTACAGTGGGTCCATGACCATATATCTACGTTTGGTGGAAATCAAAGTTCTGTAACTATTCTCGGTCTGGGTACGGGAGCAATGGGTGTAACTCTCCATATGAGATCTCAGCTCTCATCGGGTCTGTTCCATAGGGCTATCGTTATGAGTGGATCGGCAATACTTTATCAAGAATATGATAGTTTGTTCTGGACCACACTGCTAGCCCGGGAGACATCATGTCCTATGTATAACGCCAAAGATGTTATAAACTGTCTCAGAACAGTGCCCTGGAAGACGATAATTAAAGCTTGCGAAGCATGGGAACAGTACAATTTCACGAATATAAAATGGTTCTATGACTACCATGGCTACTTTTTCGACGGCTCTTTCGCTTCTGGAGATTTCAACAGAGTCCCGATTCTTACTGGTATAACCAAGGATGAGTTAACGTACATGGTCTATCGTAAGCTACAAGGTGTAAGTTTCCACACACTTTATGAGCGTTACACTTATACTCGTAGGTCAGGAGGGCAACACCGGTCTTTTCAATGACATAAGTCTGAATTTTGAGAAATACGGTCCAGAGTTCTTCATGTGCAGGCCAAATAAATATGACAGTCAGAAAATAAACAGATTTTACTTGCGGAACGAATCCATCAACGAGCAAGCTATCACGAACTTTGGTGATATTTTCTCCGATTCTCTTATCAACCATGGGGTGCATAGATTGGTGGATATAGCAAGACAGTATGTAGACGTTTACTATTATCGTTTCGACTATGCTGGCCGATATGGACTTTACAGTGACGAAAATGATAAACCAAGAGGTAGGTTCCTAAATGTAAATTTTGAGCAATCCTTAATTCCTTCGTGGTATTTATAGGTGTTGGGCATGCCGACGACATTCAGTATGTATTCAAGAATCAATGGTTTAAAGGGCAAATCGGGATGACGGATCCAGAAAGGTTTATGGTCGAACGCCTTGTGGGATGGTTTGCATCGTTTGCAGAAAACGGGTCAGTGACTAAGTTTGTACTGAAGTATGAATTGTAGTTTAGCTCCGTATTTTCATAGATTTCCACTAGATGTGGATGATGTGAAATGGTTACCTTGCAACAGCACGGATGTATACACCTTGTATAACGATAAGAATGTCGTATTAGGGGATGAGCCATACCCAGAGAGGCTAGGTCTATGGGATAACCTTTTTCCATTGGTAGTAGCACTATTTATGTTTCCGGCATGCTGACAGTTTTGGCGGTTATATGTCATAATTTAGTCAAATATATCTTTAAATTTTGATTTTGCACACTCAATATGTATATCGGAAGGCATGAGTAGCCTTTGCGAATCCACTTCATTGATTTCACATTTACGATGTTTTGGGATAGATTCTTCACGAGCTAGTCGTTAGGAAGCAAAAAGCGCACCAATTCGGAAATCTTTTGCAGAAATCCATTCAAGACAATATATGTAGTTCTGACAGTAAAGTGATGAAGCTAAAGAAGTGATAAATCTGAAGAAAGCTGACAAAGCTTGGTCAAAGTGCTCACCTAATAATGGAGACAAAAAGGCTGGCTTCGAATTGGAATACAAGCGTTGTAAGAGGTAAGCCAAGAAGAAGTACGTCCAGTTCCAATCAGGTAGCAAGAAGGCCCTGTATCTATCTTCCCCAGCTGCTGGTACAAACCAGGCTATCCAAGACCTGCGATGACACAATATGGACAAAGCCGCAACCATCTTAAAAATACCCACTCAAAGAAGTAGGAATCCTCAGCAGATTCGTTCGCCAAAATTTACTAACAATGCTCAGGGCCACCTTCTTATGGGTGACAACAAATTTATGCATAGGTACCGACAGTATTGCGGAGAACTTTTGAATGAACAGTTTCCCCGCCTATACTGACAAGAACCACCTATAACTGTGAAGAAATATTCGACGTTACAGTCAAAGAACTTAGGGAGGTGGCCAAATAACCAAAACAACGAAAGGCAGGCGAGATTCTCTTGAGTTCTGGAAAAGGATAGGAGATATCAAAAGAAAAAAAGAAAAATAGTGCACTGCCAGCATCGCATCAGTTATTAAAATTAAGAAAAACATAGTGAGTCCTCCCGGTGTTCCACCACCAATGTTTGTTTTTTCCTGGTACATACGTAGGTAAATGAATGTGCGTTGACTTTTAATTGAGACATCCACGTGTTAACTCTGCTGTTAAGGCCTAACACTAGCAGTAGAGTTTTTACATAGGATTCTCATATTATTAGATAGCGTTCAGTAATTTAAATTTAACTGCGGAGTGTTAATCCTTGTGTCATTGTGTTTTGTAGATTATAATGGAAACATTCGAGGTTGCGTTGACTAATATTCACGGATTAAGAAGCAACTTCTGTGCTGTTGCTGCCCACCTATTCAAGCACGAACCAGCGGTTATGGCACTAAGTGAAACCCAGCTTAGAAATGACACTGATCCCAGTGAATTTGCTGTAGCAGGCTATCAAATGGCGCCATTATTTGTGCCGCATAGAGGTATCGCACTCTATGTTAAGAATGAAGTTAGCTTCCAGCTGTACCCTCAATTTGGGAGCTCAGATGACCTATTTTTTCAACTTTTTGAGTCAAATTTACTATTAGGAATTACACCATTCACTTCTGCCTGCTGTACCGAAGCCCTAATTCAGAAAAAGAATTAACATATAAAAACCTCGACCGTATTTCTGAATCAATAAGCAATATACGTTTCCGCCATCCCAAAATTCAAATCATTGTCGTCCACGATACTAGTTGGCTTCGCCACTCTTTTTTTTTTTTTTTTTTTTATGGTTGCGCCAAAGGGTGTGTAATCTTCTAAAGATACCAGTAGCCCGAGCTACTGGCATGCACGATTCGCAAACCTGAATAATCGATGCCAGGAATACGCCTACGTACTAAACCACACCCTGCACACTTCAACCACTCTCCCCGCGGGACTACCGTTAGGTATTACTTCGCGGGGCTGGTTAGCTATTTATGCTCTTCATTCGCTGTCTTCCGCTCCTTGTTCCAAAGGTGTGGCCGGTTGGACTTGGTTGCTCTCTCTGACTCTTTCCAGCCGCCCAAGTTCCTGCACGATTATCGCTGCAACTTGTTTCACCGCGTCCCATATTGCATTCGATGCTATCATATGGTGCACAATGTTTTCGGGGGTTGGTATTTCTCCAATTTTTTCCTCCAGTTCTCTGTGCTCTATATGAAAACGTGGGCACTGAAAAAATACGTGCTGAGCGTCTTCTGAGGCCTCTCCGCAATTTGGACAGTTGGGAGATTCATCGAGCCCAAACCTGTTGAGATACGCTCGAAAGCAGCCATGTCCGGTTAGGAACTGGCTAAGATAGAAATCTACCTCTCCGTGTTTCCGGTCCATCCATTTTTGGATATCTGGTATAAGTCGATGGGTCCATCTTCCCTTTGAGGACTGGTTCCATCGCTCCTGCCATGCTCTAATGCTTCGCTGTCTTTCTTCCAGCTTGATATTTTTGACTGACGCTTGAGGTTCCTGAATTTTGGTGTCGTAGGTCCTTTGTAGCTCGATAGCCAAGATATCCGCTGGTAGCATTCCCACGATGACACATACTGCCTCGTCTGACACCGTACGAAAGGCACAGCATACTCTCAGCGCACATAGTCTGTTGACAGAGTTTATCCTTCTTGCGTAGGTCTTTTTCGTCATAGCTTTGGCCCATATGGATGCCGCATACATAAGGATGGACTGCACCACCCTTGATAGAATAAGTCTCCTTTGCTGCCTAGGTCCTCCTATATTTATCATTATTCTTGATATGGCACCGCTCACCCGAGCCGCTTTGTCACACGTTCTTTCAAGGTGCTCCTTGTAAGTGAGCCTCGCGTCGATCATCACACCTAGGTATTTGATAACCGATTTTGATGTCGTATTATGATCTCCTACTCTGATGGTGATTTCCTCTCTTTTCTTCCTGTTTTATGTTCGGCGAGCTCTAACCCGACTGCTGCCATCCACCGTTTGACTTTTCGGATACATTCATTTGCAATATCCTCTATTTCCTCTAGATGTTTTACAACCACGACAATTGCTATATCATCGGCGAAGCCTATGATTTTTGCCTCATTTGGGATTCCAAGCCGTAGAACCCCGTCATACATAATGTTCCAAAGGATAGGGCCTAATACCGATCCTTGTGGAACTCCGCCAGATATGTGGTACTGCTTTACTCCATCGTCGGTATCGAAGAGTAGAAACCGTTTCTCGAAGTAGCTCAGTATTATTTTAATTAAGAACCATGGCACCATCATTGACCTAAGCGATTGGTCCGCACTATGAGTCCCCAATTCGCAGAATTGAACGCATTTTTGACGTCCAATGTTATTACGGCACCGTATTTCTTTGCACCGCCTCTCCATCTCCTGCCCTGAATAGCTTCTTCCAAGGTTGTAGTTACCCTTCTTATTGCGTCGACTGTAGATCGAGCTTTCCTAAAGCCGTACTGTTGCTTGGAGAGTCCCCCGGCTTCACCAATTGCCACTTCTAATCGGTTGCATATGATTCGCTGCAGTATTTTACCCATTGTGTCTAACAGGCATATGGGACGGTATGACGAGGGCTCGTCTGGTGGTTTTTTCCCTTTAGACGGCAGCACTAGACGTTGCTTTTTCCATTGGTCTGGGAAAACTCCTTCTGTTAGACACTTGTTGTACAGTTCCACAAATGGTTGCGTATTTGTTTTAATGGCTTCGCCACTCTTGACCAACCACACCTGAAGGTCACTACACCGAGATCTTCTTCGTTGAGTCTAACCGTCTCACTCAGCTTATGGACAGACCAACACGCATTCCTAATATTGATAGTCATGGCCAACACATTCTGGACCTGTTCTTAACCTCTCTTCCGGACAAATATTCAATTGTGGTTTCTACTCCGATTGGAGGCTCGGATCATTGTCTGGTGTTAGCTAAATTCCCGTACTCTAGCCTGCATTCAGTTAACAAGAAGTACCCTAGAAGTACAATCTGGCAATAGGAGAATGCCGACTGAAGCGGTCTTAATTCGTTCTTTAGGGATTTAAACTGGTCTCTATGCTTCCTCGTCAATGCCGCTGCTGACATGATCGCGGACCTAATTTTGCTTGGAATGCGCTCTCACATTCCAAGTAAATCAATTAGTTTGAAACCAAAACAAGAACTTTGGTTCAATCCGACTTGCGCAATTGCTGTCCGGAAGAAAGAAGAGGCTTTTGCGTTATGGCGCCAAACACCTACTGAGGAAAACCGAAGTCTCTGCAGACGGGCCAGAAATGACTGTAACATCACTTTGAAGTGTGCTCAATTCCAACCAGACCAAAAAGTGAGGCAACAAATACTGCAATGTTCTAAAGGCAGTAAATCGTTTTGGTCTTTCGTTAAAAGAATTAAGGGATCCGCCTCAGCAGCAATCCCAGCTCTTGGCTACAATGATATGAATATCACAGACTCCAAAGAGAAAGCTGATCTGCTTGCTGCAATATTTGCGGCAAATTCTACCTTACCAGAAGCTCTCTTTCTTCACCTATGCTGAACCGTGTTCAATATTCTCAAGGACAAATATTTTTCCGAACCCGTTCAGTAGCTAGAGTAAAGATCTCAACTGCAATAAATCTTTAGGTCCAGATGAAATTCCGCCCCTTGTTTTGAAAAGGTGTTCTTCTACCCTGGCTAAACCTCTACGCAAGATCTTCTACTTATCCTATTCCGCAGGCACTTTTCGGGATAGGTGGAAACTAGCGCATGTTCAACCAATTCCCAAAAAGGGCGATAAAGCCTCCCCTTCTAACTGCCGACCCACAGCTTTAACGTCAGTGCTTTCTAAGGTCATGGAGAGCATTCTCAACTACCATTCCATGATATACCTGGAAAGACACCATCTCTTTAATGACCGCCAGTATGGTTTCAGGCAACAGCGTTCCACTGGTGACTTAATGTCTTACCTGTCGGATAAATGGAGCCAATGCGTCCATCAACATGGTGAATGCAGAATAGTTGCAAGCCTTTCGATAGGGTATGGCATATAGCCCTGGTTAACAGGCTACAAGCTTATGGTGTTGGTGACAATTTCTCGAAATGGATTGCGAGCTTTTTAAGTAACCGATCAATACAAGTTGTGTTAGATGGATATACTTCTACCCGCTTCTCAACTAATGCTGGAGTTCCACAGGGCTCAGTCCTCTCTCCGACCCTTTTTCTAATATTTATCAACGACCCACTCTCTCTTACTCGCAACCCAATCCACTCCATCGCAGATGACAGCACTCTTGACTTCATTTATTCTGTAACCACTCCACGACAAGGGCCCCAAGTTGTAGAGTCCCAGCGACAGCGAATGTCAACTCAACTTAACTCTGATATTGATGCAATCGTCAATTGGGGTGTTAAAAACTGAGTTGAGTTGAATGCGTCAAAAACTCAGTGTTGTCTCCTGTCTCTCAAGCGTGACACCAACGTGGCCAAACTAAAAATGAATGGAGTTGATCTAGACGAATCTAATGGCTTGCCAATTCTCAGAATGCATATTAGCGTAGACTTACGTTGGAACCAGCAGATTACTGATGCTGCAAAGGTGGTGCTAGATGCCTTGGATTCCTCCAAAGACGTAAACTTTTTTTCACTTCAACTGATTTGGCCAGTATCTATAAAGCACACATTCGCCCAAAGCTTGAATATAACTCACATGTTTGAGCGGGAACTCCCGCCACGTGCTCCATTTGCTTGATCATGTTCAGCGTCAAGCTTGTAGATTGATCGGTGATCAGTCTATCAGCAATCTAATTTCTTCACTAGAACACCACCGGAATGCAGGATGCTTAGCGCTCCTATATCGGTACTTCCATCACAAGTGTTCCGATGAAATATATAGTTGTGTCCCTCCTGGCCCCTTGTTCAATCGTAGTACACGTGCGGCCTCTTCCGCACATCGGTATATACTTAAACCTGTTTTCGGGCGCACAGTGAAATATAGAAAATCGTTTTTTAACCACACCACACGAATGTGGAATAACTTGCCTTCCGCAGTATTTCCTTTTACCTATAATATTCAGAGATTTAAAGTTAGCGCGTCATCGTCACCTCACTTTTTTTCCTTCGCTATCCAATCTATAATTCTCTTTTATACTCTTTCCTTTCACTCCATCACTGGGTTTATAACCTTAAAAGACATAGTCTTAAGTGATGCAGAACATTAAAAAATTAAATAAAAATATCGAGTGCAGATGGCTTTAAACTTATGAGAGGTGATCCAATACCGAATTAATAGAGGGAAAGTTACCTTCTCCCGATATACAAAGGGAAGCGTGATACGCGAAACTGTGACAATTATCGTTCAATCAAGTTGATGTCACTCACCATGAAGATCTGACTTACTTAGGTGGCGCTACAGTTCGGGGTGAACTTGGGCCTCAACCAACAAGCGTCTCCATTTGGTTCGGTCTTTAGCTAATGGCCTCCAGTTGCGCACACGCAGTTGATCCAGATCTCATTGAACTTTTGCACGCCAACTACGGCGAGGAGGTTTTCTACTGCGTCGTCCCTAGGGGTTAGATTACAAGATTCTGCGGGCCGGACCGTTCGTGTCCATTCGTTCTACATGTCCTAGCCATCTCAGGCGTCCAATACGCATTTCTTCGACTAGGTCGATGTCGCTGTACAGTTCGTATAGTTCGTCATTGAATCCTTTCCTCCAAAACCCATCAACGCAAATGAGGCCGAATGTCTTACGAAGAATTTTTCGAATTTCTCGAAGTGACGACGCCTTATTAGCCCAAAAAAACTTCCTATTAATCTTCCTACTCCTATAATGGCAATATCATCGGCGTGTGAAAGCAGCTGCACGACGTTTTGACAGATTGTGCCTCTGATATTGGCTTGCGAGTTCCGCACAATTCTTATTTACTTAGGTGGCGCTACAGTTCGGGGTGAACCTGGGCCTCAACCAACAAGCCTCTCCATTTTGATCGGTCTTTAGCTAATTGCCTCCAGTTGCGCACTCCAAGTTGGTCCAGGACCCCTTAAACTAGTGCGCGCCACCTACGGCGGAGAGACCTTCTACTGCGTCGTCCCTCTGGTTAGATTCTTAGACTCTAAGGGTCGGAACGTTGGTGTCCATTCGCTCTACATGTCCTAGCCATCTCAGACGTCCAGTACGCAGTTTTTGACTAGGTCGATGTACCTGTACAGTTCGTATAGTCCGTGATTGAATCTCCTCCTCCAAAACCCATCAACGCAAACGGGACTGAATATCTGACGAAGAATTTTTCTCTCGAAGCGACCAAGGGTATCTTCATCCTCTTTTAATAAAGTCCATGTTTCAGCGCCATAAAGCAGGACTGGAATGATCAGTGTCTTATACAGACTCTCCTTAGTAGTTCGAGATATGGCTTTACTGTTGAATTGCCTTATAAGCCCAAAAAAACAGCGATTGGCAAGAGTTATTCTTCGCTTGATTTCTGCGCTGATGTTGTTCTCAGGGTTTATAGCAGAGCCAAGGTAGACAAAGTCCCTTACAACCTCGAAGTTACAGCTGCCCACGGTGACGTTTATCCAATTCGTCGGTGTTGGTTTTCCCTTCTTGTTGACAGCATATACTTGGTTTTGCCCTCGTTTATCGCTAAACCCATTTTGGCCGCTTCCGCCTCAATGCTTGCAAGCGCACCAGTGACAGCCCGCTAAGTTCTTCCGATAATGTCTATATCGCCGGCGTATGCAAGCAGTTGTACAGACTTGTAATAGATTGTGCCTCCGGTGTTGGCTTGTGAGTTCCGCACAATCCGTTCAAGTATAATATTGAAGAAGTGACATGACGGCGCGTCACCTTGTCTAAAACCTTTTTTGACATCAAAGGTCTCGGTGAGGTCATTACCGACCTTGATGGAGCAGTGAGTGTTCTCCATCGTCATCCTGCACAGACGGACAAGTTTGGCAGGGATGTCAAAACTAGACATGGCTCTATAAAGCTCTTCTCTATAGATGCTGTCATAGGCGGTCTTGAAATCGATAAAGAGGTGGTGAGTATCGATTTAGAGTTCTTGGGTTTTCTCCAGGATCTGTCGAAGCGTGAAGATTTGATCGATGGTGGACTTTCCTGGCCTGAAACAGCACTGATAGGGTCCAATCAGGCTAAAACGTTTCAGACGTTCACACAATATCGCAGAAAAGATCTTGTATGCGATGTTGAGGAGACTGATGCCTCTATAATTGGCGCAGTTGAGGGGGTCTCCTTTCTTGTGGATCGGGCAAACGATGCTGAGATTCCATTCATCAGGCATATACTCGTCTGACCAAATCTTAGAGATGAGTTGGAGTATGGACTCTACCAATTCATCCTCTTCTGCCTTGAAAAGTTCGGCCGGTAAGCCGTCAGGTCCAGCAGCCTTGTTGGATTTTAGCTTAGATACTGCTATCCTTACTTCGTTTTGGTCAGGTGGACGGAAATTTTGACTATCATCGTCTATGTTGAATGATTCATTCTGCCTGACAGCGGAATGTTGGTCTTCGTTACCGTTATACAGTCCGCAGAAGTAGTTTTTCCATATTCTCAGCACCCACTGTGATTCTACTACGAGGTTTCCATTTTCATCTCTACAGGTCTCTGTACGGGCGTTGCTTCTCTAACACGTTCTTCTTACCTTTGGGTAAAACTTCCGTACATGGTTCCTGGTGTATAAACTCTCGATATTCTCAAACACGCGCTTCTCATGCTCTTCCTTCTTCTTTTAGAGAAGCCGATGTTCTTCCCATCTCTTTTGCTCGTAGAGCTCACGAGCAACTCTCGTCTTTCTTTGCAGCGCCGCTTTGTATGCCTCTTATTTTGCTGCATGCACTCGCCAGCATTCTTCGTCAAACCAGGGGTTTCGCGGTAGTGGGCGGCAAGACCCAGCACATCAGTCGCGGCGTTTCTGATGACATGCTGGCAATATTTCCACTGGTTTTCGGCACTTGATGCTGGCGGCATAGGGCTGATTGAGATATTTCGGAATACGCGTTCAGCAAAGAGTCTGGCGGTCTCTTGCGAATGTAGCTTTTCGACGTTCAATTTTCTCACAGTGATTCTTCTTTGTAGTTCAGTTTTGAATATCCGCATCCGTACCTTGGCTACAACAAGGTATTGATCCGAGTCTATGTTGGCCGCTCAGAACATGCGGGCATCAAGAATACTGGAAGCATGCCTTGCGTCGATCACAATATGATCAACTTGGTTGATCGTTACATGATCATTGGACCGCCATGTCTGCTTATGAATATCGAGATGAGGAAACCATGTACTTGCTATGGTGACATTTCGCTCCACAGCGAAATCAATTAGTTTTAGTCCGTTATCGGACGTGGTGTCGTGTAGGCTATGCTTACCGACTGCCCTACCAAAGACGTCCTCCTTTCCATATTTAGGACATTGCTCGCATGTTTTGTCGAGGAGCTCGTAGAAACACTCTTTGGTGGTAGGTTCCTTTTCGTCCGTGGGTGCATGATGCATGAACACAAATTAGCCTTATGTTAGCGAATTTAGCCTTGACGCGGATAGTCATGATACGCTCGCTCACGTGTCGGAAGCTTAAGGCTTCTTGCCTAAGTCTGCCGCGTATGACAAATCCGCAACCGATTAAGCCTTGCCTGTTGCCTTTGTAGCAATCACCGTAGTAAATGTCACAGTTTTTCGTCGTCTTTTTGCCCGGCCCATCCCATCGTACTTCCTGGATGGCGGTAATATCTGCTTTATAGCAATCTAGGGACTCTGCTAGTTGTTCGGCTACACGTGGAGAGACAGAACATTCCACGTACAGATCCGAAGGTCGTTGTCCTTATTTCGTTTGCTAGGGTCGTCATCAGTTGAGTCGTCTTTATCCGAGGCTTTTGGTTGTTTCGGAACCATGCGGTTTTTACGTGGTAGGGAAGTTATCCCGACGGCACAACCCCCAACCTGGAGGGCCAGTTCATTAGTTGTTCCCTGAGAATGAGGGGCCGGGTAAACCGGTGCCAGTAGTCCACTACTAGCGCTGCCGTTGGCCCATTGAGTGCTCCTCCGCAACCATCTCTATTTCAATGTCCTGACCAACATTAGACCGACCTGTGATCCGAATACGTCTGTCTAGGGAATTCATTTGCTGCCGCCTGCAATAGGAAGAAGTGCTCTAGTGAGACAGAATCTTTTGGATCCGCCAAAAGGGGTTGGTTACCCATTTCTTGGATTAAGGTTCTAGACACCTGACTGTCACCGCGTGGAGGTTGAGAGTAGGAGTTGGTAGGCCTCAGCTGAGTGAAAACACTTATGTTTTCATATGATCGCATGCACTACCGTTTGACCAACTAAAGACATACTCACTTTCATAAGGGAGGTAGTACGTCTGTTAGATTAACTCCAACCCTCCGATACAATAGATCTTTTAGGTCGCAGTGTCGTTGCCACGTGGGCCTGGGTTGTCCAAGAGGAAAAAAAAAATCGACATTTGGATAAACCGAGCACATGGGAACTGCACCTACTATCTCCCGCAGTTCCTGTCTGGCCATGGAGGCGATCGCAAATATCTTCACCGGTTTGGACACGATAGCCCTCCTTTGTGCCCCCAGAATGTCCAGACCAGGAGGAAGATACGGGGCATGCAGTCTTCTACTGTAGGCGATTTGAAAATTGGAGAAATGACCTTCCCAGTTCTCCATTCCTCGTAGACCATATGGTACAATCTGAGAAAAAACGGGTGGAAATTTTTGTGTTTTCCACACACGTGAAAAAAGAGTTTCGAATTCAGAAAAGAATACGTCGAGAAGCAGAAAGTACAGCGTAAATTGCTAACCACCCCGCGAAGACAATGACAAGTGAACACACGCAGTAACAGAAATTGGAATGTGCAAATCGAGCTGCTGCAATGCAGCAAAAGCATAAGAAGCAGCAATGGCTCATGCGTGATGAATAGCATGACATGCTAACCAGCCCCGCGAAGTAATACCTAACGGCAGTCCCGCGGGGAGAGTGGTAGAAGTGTGCAGGGTGTGGATTAATACGTAAGCGCATTCCTGGCAGTGATTATTCGGGCTTGCGAATCGAGCATGCTAGCAGTCCGGGCTACTAGTATCTTTGAAGATTACCATATCACTTGGCGCAACCAAAAAAAAAAAAGACCTGCGTTACCAATAGAAAAATAGAACTTCAATCCAACAAAACATCTAAACAGAACCACAATCAATTAAGAGTTAAGTGATGTCTTGAATCATTTATTTCACTTAAACATAACTAAAACATGTGTTTAGCTAAAACATGGAAAAATACTGCAACAGCTGTGAGCAAGCCAGCAGCATAGATAGTACTACTACCACTTTCAGCTACGGGATAGAGTTCATCCCATAGACGCAACCTCTCGGTGTAGGGTTCATCACCCAATGTGACATTCTTGTCGTTGTAGAGAGTGTAGACGTTTGTTGTATTGGAAGGTAGCCATTTTACACCGTCAACATCTTCTGGCTCCCTATCAGAAAAGAGATATAAATGAGATCCTTAAATCAGTCTAAAACAACCTACTAACCCGTTTAGTGCAAATGATGAAAACCATCCCACAAGGCGTTCCACCATAAACCTCTCTGGATCCGCTAATCCGATTTGCCCTTTGAACCACGTGCTCTTGAAGACATACTGAATGTCATCGCCGTGTCCAATGCCTATAGGTTTCAGGAAATCGTTAAAGTTTGTGAGTATCGTGCATGGACAGACTTACCTCTTGGTGTGTCATTTTCATCAGCGTACAGACTATATCGGCCGGCATAGTCAAAACGGTAATAGTAAACCTTGACAGTCCTTCTCGCCAAATTTACCAATCTATGCACGCCGTGATTGATGATAGAATCTGAGAATATTTCACCAAAATTCGTGAGTTCTTGGTCATTGATGGTCTTGTTTCCCAAGTAGAATGCCTTGATTTTGTTGTCCTTTTCATAGGTGCACTCACGACTATACATGAATAGCTCGGGACCATATTTCTCAAAATTCAAACTTATGTCATTGAAAAGACCGGTGTTTCCCTCTTGACCTGTAAAACAAAATGAATGCACGACATTTCGGGCGAATATAGTCTTCAGTTTACAACTTACGGTAGACCATATACGTGAACTCATCCTTGGTTATACCAGTGAGAATGGGCACTTCGGTAAAATTCCCGCGGTCAAAAATTGCCGTAGGCGTGGCATTCAGAAAATGTCTATCGATTTCGTAATTCCACTTCATATTGATAAAGTTGTACGGTTCCCACGTACTACAGACCTCAATTATCGTCTGCCATGGCACGTTTCTAAGACAACTCACAACATCCTCAGGATTATACATGGGGCATGATGTTTGCCGAGCCAACAGCGTTGTCCAATACAAATTATCAATATCATAATGGTTTGTCGTTGATCCGCTCATAGCGATTGCCTTATGGAATAAACCTTTCGAGAGTGGAGAGCTCATGTGGAGCGTGACAGCCATTGCTCCTGCACTCAGACCGAGAATGGTAACAGAACTTTTATTTCCACCAAACTTGGAAATATGATCTTGCACCCACTGCAGCGCCATCACTTGATCCAGATAGCCGTAGTTTCCAGGGGCATCTGAAGTGCCAGTACTAAGAAATCCCAGTGCTCCCAATCGGTAATTTATTGTAACCAAGACGATTTCACTGTCCATTAAGAACTCGGGGCCAGCTTCAAGCACACTGTGACTACCTCCACGCATATTGGCGCCGCCATGAATATAAACTATCACTGGCTTGTGTCCAATCAAGTCACGTGAGTAAACATTAAGGACTAAGCAATCTTCTGAAAGCAGTTCCACATCCTTTCCTACTTGTGGGCACAAGAATCCGTCTTTCGTGGCATCTAATTCCCCTTCCCACTGGGTCACAGCAACGGGTGCCGCAAACCGTTTTTCCGAGAGTGGTGCCTGGGCATACCTTATTCCTCGAAATGCACTGATGTCTAGACCTTTTTCCGTCTTCAGTATAGACCCCTTAATGCTACCCACGGTGGTTTCGACAACCGGATTAGTCTGTGCACTTACCAGTGCCAGAAGGCATAGGCCAACACAGACTTTAATCAGAGATCCCATTCCGTTCGCGATCTAAAGGAACACTAAACTCTTACAAGTGTTTGTCACTTAAATAAACAGCCAACACCGAGCTGCTTATCAGAGGAAATTCGTTGATTTAATCTTTTCCTATTAACTTTGGCTGTTTGTGAGGTCTTTAATCATGATTTTGAGTCTATCGCTGTGTGATTAATATTTTTAATCTTTTTTGATTATGATGTCACAGTTGTACCTTGCTAGCTTCCATTGTTATCAAACCATTCCCATTCCATTTGTCATGTGGTCCAACCAAGTGTTTTGGTAACTGCTACACTACTATCTTATTTGTACCAAGTAATAAGATCTTTATCACATTGTTCGTAAAATTAATCGGCGGGAAGTCTAACGTTTTTGCCATAAATGCAACCAACGCTGAAATTGAGTCGAAAACATCCAAGGCGCTCTCAGTTTTCTGGTGCTTTTGGCAGAATATACGGCCTACCACAGAATAAGGGCCTTTGGATCTGTACGACCAATGTAAGGTCATTTCTCATATATGCGTCGGTTGTTTGGTGGAAGGGGCTTTTGCGTAAATATGTGACTGCCTTTTACCCCAAACTACAAAGAACGCCATGTCTCGGCTGCGCGGGAGCTTTCCCAAGTACGCCTGGTTCTGCTCTAGACACGTCGTTGTACTAACCTCCTCTTGATACTTATTCCATGGGTTGTACTATCAAAGCCAGTCATCGTCTCAGGCGGTATGGTTTTCGGTATAATCCGCGCTGGACTGTTAACGACCTTGCGTGACACTTATCCTACGATCTTGAGGAACGAGCTCTCCGATGGGATGGCTAGGTTATGTAAATGGGGGTCGAAATTCTCAGATCAATATAAAACCATTGTTATACCCATGGGGGGAAGAAAGATAGAATGAATTCCTTCATCTTGAAAAAATAAACGTCTATGTACATAGCCTAGTAGAAAGCATTTAATACCTACTGTGCCCGCGATACAAACCATCCAGATGATTTAATGTAATGTTTACCGGTCTGTTGGACAATTCTTCTAAATCCTTTAAGAAGTATTGCCCAAGGAACTTATTTCTTAGATGGTAGATGCCTGGGCAGTGGCGACGAATGTGTGTAGTGTCCTCCTGAACCTGCTCCTAACCACAGCTTCTACAAAGGTCGTCGTTTCTCACGTAACTTTTCCACGTGGTATCGCATAGTGTAATGCCCCAGAATGACTCCTATGAGAGTAGGGGGGATTTTGTATCCCTCTGCATAAGTCTATTGGATCTTGTTTTGTCGAACGTAGGTCATAGTTTCCTTGTGGTGATACAATTATCTAGAATGGTCCACCTGCTGTTCGCCTCCGTTAGAGCCTTATTCCCTGCTTCGAGTTTGAGTGTGCAAGGCGGGATCGGATCGTCCAAGCTTAATGCTGTGACTCTTCTAGCCAGTTCGTCGATTTTCTCATTCCCTGGTATTCCTTCTTGTCCAGAGACCTAGCAGAGCTTGACCTTGTGCTTCTTCTTCCTTTTATCAGCGAGGCTATGATCCGAAAACAAGGGATCACAACCCTCCCACTTCACCTTCTACTGATCCGCCTGTGGGGTTCGCCTATTTGACCTCAGAAAATATCGGCAGACCTGCCGATTTTAAATCACTCGGTTACTGAGGCCAATGAAATGCCGATGTCGTCGCATTTGTCTGATCCAGGCGTTTATAGGCCTGCCTTTCCTACATCGCGATATCTTTGGAACGTGCATTGATATTGCCTTTTTAACAGGGTTCAAATGATCTCTTCTTTGAACGTGGCAATACCAACTGAGCCGGTCATGCTCTATTTTTTGTACGATGGTTTCCTTGATGTGAAAGCTTCCACGGATCTTCGAACTTCTTATTCGATCAAGCTTTGTCACTCCTGCTGTCATGCGAAGCATCTTCATCTCAGCTGCCGTTAATTTACTCTCATACTTTTTGTACATCGTCCAACATTGTGAACCGTATGTGAGCGCTGGACGTACAACTGCGGTGTAGAGCCTTCCTTTCAACTTAGGGGGCATTTTTCTGTCACAAAAGATAGCGGAATTTTCTCGCCACTTCATCCACCCTACGCTTACACGATGATTGATGTCGTCATCACAAGTTGCTTTGCTATGGATCATAGATCCCAGATATTTGAACTTTTCGCACTTGGGAAGCACTGTTCCATTCAAATAAATGTCTGGAATAGGCCTGAGTGGATCAGAGTTTTACCTTGTGCTATGTTCCAAGAACCTTGAGCTCTTCTCTACAGCACGTCACAAGCTTCGATTTTATTTCGGAAGGAGGTATTGCTTTTATCGTCGCCTGGCTGTCGATAAATAGGTGATATACTCATGTGGTATTGCCCTCATCGCAGTCTCACGGGCTTCTGTTGTCACTGCTTAGACCTCTGCCTGGAAACCGCTGCTGCAGTTCGGAAGCCTAACTAACAAGGATATAGCAAGCGTAAAAGGATAGGCAAAAAGATGCCTGCGTCTACACCTAATTCCATTTTGGATCCATCCGTGTACACATCTATGGATCGCTCGTTAGGTGTTCTGTCGTTTTTCCATTCTTTGCTGCTCGGATGGGTGCTTAGAAGTGGTCTCGTGAAGTCTAGGTATGGCGTAGTGTAGTCTGTACTAGACACATTGCCCAGATATTTCTGTAGGATTGTAGTATAATCCATTGCATTTGGTCTCAAGTCGTCTTTTTGGCTTAAGCTTGCGCCACTAATAGCCGCCATTGCTTGTATAAAGATGTCTAGCGGAAGAAGGCTGAGAATGGCCTCGAGTCCTGATATAGGCGTCGTTCTCATTACACTGGTAGTACCAATATACACCAGTCTTTGTACTTTTGTGACGGTAGTTAGGTTGTTAATTATGCTGGCGGCCTCTTACCATACAAGGCTGCCATAAGTAAGTATGGGCCTTGCTAAAGCCGTATACAAACATAGGCTGATTCTGAAGTTTGCTCCCCAAGTGTTCCCAAATTCTTGACTATATCGTTAATATTCAGTTTCTTAACGTGCACCAGGCTTAGGTATCTCGCACTGCTTGAGATATTTAGAGGGATACCTCTTACAGAAGGCGTTACGAATTCTGGAATTATCCTTTTGTTAGTGAACAGTACTAACTCCGTTTTCTGGGGATTGATCGCTAGTCCATATCACTTCGTCCAGGAGTCTATGATTTTTAGCGCCCCTTCAATTCGCTCGCTTGGGGTCGGGAGAAATTTTCCTGTTTTCAGCTGCACAACGTTGTCCGAATAAGCAATGGTTTTGACGCCGCTGTTTTTGAGTTTTAGAAGTACTTCATTCAGGACAATTACCCACAGTAGTGGGGATATATGCATATTATATAGGCAGGGCTCAGAGGAGGTTTTCTCAGGAACCGAACCTGCGTTGGTTCTTCCCGCGTCCTGGGTTAAGGCTTTCATTGGCGGTTAGGTTTTTCACGAACAGGATTGTATGTGCTATGATTCTCCAAGATATATGTATGTCCGAATGATCTCCGACGTCTGTGTGAAATCAGCGGCATTCTTATAGTCTCTTAAACAATTTTGCAGACAACTTGACATGCCATTTCGCTTTCGCCAAGCATCTAAGCATCTTAATGTGCTAGGCTTTATTTACACTACAAACTGCGATGCTTGTGAAGAGGACGACGACACTGCGAAACATTTTCTCTGCGAGTGTCCTGCTTTTGCTCGTATCAGGTGGTAGATTTTCGGTGCTGATGTTGTGAAAGCTGGTATTATTAGCTCCTCATCGCACATCACATCATACGTTTAAGTACGCCAGTCGGGGGTTTCATATCCCAAAAAAAAGGAATTGAAGACCTCGCTCCTAAAATATAATGATACGAGTATATAACCTATCATATTGCGGACATAGTAATGCCTCATATATCAGTAAAAGTTTTATCAGAACGGAATAACTAGATCCTCAGCGAAAAGGCTACAAACAAACGAACGCACTTTTCATCTTTATAATAAATGGGGGATTAAAGCCAAATAAATAACATAAGAGTCTAATTGTCTATTATTTTTAATGAATGAATTAGAGAGAGATTAGATGGTTTAAGTGATGCAAACGATTGCTGTTTTGATAACTTATAAGGACATTTAGTTAGAAGTTGGAGAAAGGGGTGCATCCCCTTCGCAGAAATCAGATATTTAATTTTTAATAAACACGAACATTTTCCCAATCTAGACCTACATACATATATATATATATCTAATTGAAAACTAAATGAATGCGCTATCGACGATCTTTGTCACGAGTCAGAAGCACGAGTAACAAGTGATTAATTGATTTATTAGGAATATTACTTATCGCGGTACTTTATAGCAGTGGAACAATCACTTCTGATATGATTCGCTCCCTTTCCTGGGAAATAGCTGATTTTTATCGGTATACGCGGTCTAACTTAAAGTCAGGGGTGTTAAAACAGAGTAACGTGAAACTGGAACAGAACTACGTACAAAACTATGTAGTACACTGTGGGTCCACTCAATAAATACAATTTTCGAGTGGCCTCTTGCGGTACTCAGCTCCACCTCCTCAGCTCCTAGTTTCTGTTTATTGGAGATTTCAATGGACATGTTGGGAAGTCAAACGAAGACTATGAAGATCAAGGAGGACTGGAATACGGAACCAGGAACCTTCCTGGTGAAGACATCCTAAGCATGTGCAAATCACACGGTCTTAACGTGTTGAATACCATGTTCATCAAACAAAGCCGACACCTAATCACTTACAGCAGTGATAGATATGAAACCCAGATTGACTACCATTTGGTAGCCAGTTTGATGAAGCCTCGGGTAAAAGATTGCAAAGTGATCCTAGGAGAGGCGATCGCTCAGCAACACCGTCTCGTGCTAACAGAAATTTTTATGAAAACACCGAAGAAAAGGAAACAAACAAGGGTCTCTGAGAAAATCAAGTGGTACAACCTGGACAAAGAAAAAGGCGAGGCTTTTGTTTTCGTGATGAAAACCTACCTCTCTCACACTATCAATGATGTCGAGGATGAAGAGTGTAGAGCCCAAAATATATGAGATTCTCTACAGCGAACTTGCTTAAACAAGGCCAAACCTCTCCTAGGAGCTTCAAAAGGCCATCAACAACACGCCAAAGAAACATGGTGGTGGAGTGATAAATGAGCAGAAAGCGGCTTTCGGAGCTTATTCAAAGTGCCCCTCTAATAATAGTGACGAAAAAGCTCACCTCGAAGTGGAATACAGATGTTGCAAGAAAAAGGTGAAGAAGAAGTGCGCCCAGCTTCAAGCAGAGAGTATGGAGGGCCTTTATCGGGAGCCAGAGAAAATATCTTCCGCCGTTGCTGATTTAAATAAGGATATCCAGGAGCTTCGACGGCACAATATGAACAAGAGCACAACCATTTTCAAAATAGTCACACAATGAAGGAGGAATGCTCAGGAGATTCGTTCACCAAAGTTCATTAACAATGCTCATGGCCACCTTTTTGTGGATGACAAAAAAATTTTGCAGAGGTGGCGACAGTATTGTGAAGAACTTTTCAATGAACCGTTTCCCCGTCTATACTTTCCAAGGGCCACCTCTAACTGTGAAGAAATACCCGACATTACAGTCGAAGAAGTTAGTGAGGCTGTCAAATACTTCAAAAACGAAAAGTGGTTGGGCCAGACGAGATGCCCTTTGAGTTCTGGAAAAAGATGGGAGACATCGGGTTCATATGGCTTAAAATTCTCATCTCCAAATCTATGAGAGGTGATCCAATGCTGAATTAATGGAGGGAAAGCTACCTCTCCCTGTATACAAAGGGAAGTGTGACACGCGAAACTGAATTAACTAAAATTCGATCAATCTGATATAACACACCATGCAGATCGTTGAGCGGGTATTAGGTGGCCGACTGATGATGGCTATCTGTTGATCAGTGCGGGTTTGTCGCGGGTAAATTAACCACAGATGCAATCCAAAGTATAAGGATCATAATGGAAAAACATCGTGATTCCTTAGGGGATTTGCATATTGTATTGGTTGACTTTGAAAAGGTATTCGACAGACAACCACGAAATCTGATATGGGTGGCGCTAAGACATCGAGGGGTTCCAAAAACCTATGTACAGATGATCATGGATATGTACGAAAGAGCAAAGATAAGAGTAAGATGCCCCGCTGGAGTTACCGAAGAGTTCCCAATCAAAATCGGGGTGCACCAAGGAAGCGTCTTAAGTCCTTTGCTCGTTATTGCAGTCGTTGACTCTGCAAGGTAAAGTGACGGACTTTACATCAATTATTCTTTGCTGACGATGGCGCCATCGTAAGTGAGGATCTTACGTCCCTGCAATGAGCACTTGATGTGTGGGGTGCGCTTTGGAGGGAAATGGGTATCGAATTAGTTCAAAAAAGATAGGCTGCTTGTACTGCCAATTCTCTGATCCACTCAGGCCTATTCCAGATATTTGTTTGAATGGAACAGTGCTTTCTAAGTGGGAAAAGTTCAAATATCTGGGATCTTCGGATATGATCAATAGAAAAGCTGTGATGACGACATCATTCATCGCGTAAGCGTAGGATGGATGAAGTGGCGAGAAAACTCCGCTATCTTCTGTGACAGAGAAATGCCACCTAAGATGAAAGGAAGGCTTTACACTGCAGCTGTGCGTCCAGCGCTCACATACGGTTCACAATGTTGGACGATGTACAAAAAGTATGAGAGTAAATTAACGAGAGCTGGGATGAAGATGCTTCGCATGACAGCAGGAGTGACAAAGCTTGATTGAATAAGAAGTTCGAAGATCCGTGGAAGCCTTCACGTTAAGGAAACCATCTTACGAAAAATAGAGCAGGGCCGGCTCATCTGGTATTGCCACGTACAAAGAAGAGATCATTTTGTTGTGCGCACAAACGTTCTTCGAACTCTTCTTTTGTTTCTAGTTTGCTGTTTATATAATAACATGGACCCAGTGCGACTTTTCCCAGTTTCTAAAGAAATTACCAAAGAGTAATTCGACATCATCGACAATCGAGCGTCAGTCGTTATTGCAAACACACATGTGGGTCACCAGAGCGACGCCACATGTCACCCAGCGCAACGCATGTGGGTCACAGAATTGGTGCTCCGAATTAGTTCCGCATACTATCGATAGTCACCAAAGTCACGCCACAAGGTCCACATAGAACATATGCGGTAACAAAACGAGGTCGATCGAGAAGCTTGGAGGTGAGCGAGCGAACGATGAACACCAGATTCGAGTCCCAACCACCGATCGAACAAGAGGGTCGCAGTGCGATAGTCCACCAAGTAACTTACATTCTTGCTGATAATAAAATCGTAATCAAAAAATCCAAACTCGTGTTTTTACTTTGCCTGTTGAGTGTCGTGTATCGAATAAGCGTTCCTAGATATTTCTCCTGTTCTGCTGTTGCGACAGAATAATTTGAACCCTGTTAAAAGGGCAATATGAATGATCGTTCCAAAGACATCGTGAGGCCTATAAATGCCTGGATCACACAAATGCGACGACACCAGCATTTAATTGGCCCAGAGTTTCTGTGGCAAAAGGGATGGCTTTTGTTTTCGAATGAAATATAGTCCCATGAGTTGGGGGGCTCTCGTTTTCCAAAATTGCTGTAATTGTTTCCATGCCATTGTATCCTGTTCCGCCGTCATTACCACTGCTTGCGGCAGCTGAAGGAGCAGCAAATTTTAGAATCCTACTCGTGGTTACATTAGCCGCAATAAGATTCGTGGCACTGGTCTTAGTTGAGGACTTTATGGAGATGAGACTAATATTGCTGCGCATTAATTGATTTGAAGCTGCCACAGAGGTGGCCGAAATGGATTGATTAATTCTGTTCATGGTGGCTACTGGAGTGTGATGTTGTATACTGCCACCATTGGTCAGATGTGCAACCTGGCTGCTGGCATTTATGATCAGTGTGGGTTGTTGTTGAAGTGACGGCGGTGGTGGTGCCTGAGTTATACAGTTACTCTTCGTACTCTGGTTGATATTAAAACAGCTGCCATTGCTGCTGGACATGTGACTGATTCTTGACGAACGCAGCGAAGAGAGAGACTCAGAAGGCGAGGTACTGCGAGCCATCACGTTGCTTACATTGTCAGGCGACGCATTTTGCGCCACTAGCGCGTGACTCTTCAAGCCTTGGACAGTTTTGTTGCTCTTGCCACAGTGACACTTGTAGCCTTTGCGAACCTTTCCATCCTTTTTGTGGCCGTTCTTCGGATGATACTTGATGCCATTGACATTCTTGTACCGTTTCTTACATCCCGGAATAGGACATGTGAATGGTTTCCCATTTTCTGGTGTCCCATTGCTTGATCCAGAATGCCTGCTCCCATATCTCATAATGAACTCTGAACTGAAATCCTCTGTAGTCCAAGAATCATTACTATCCTCCGACTCAGAGACAATCATTTCATCTTCGTCCGATTCGAAGACGACAAACTATAGCTGTGATGTTTGATAGCCAATTTTCGCTTGAGCTCAACACCGGTAGTGCCAAGGAATGGACTCTCTTTGCGCGGTGCATCCGATATGAAACGTAGTACATAGCTGAGAGGTAAACAGGCGGGCTGTGCCTGTTCTTTTTGTTCAACAACTTTCGGATCATAATCAATGTGGGTGTCCTCGATGTGCTGGATAAAATCGCAAAAACTAGGAAATGTGATTCAGCAGCCACTGAATTTGCAGATGTTGATAAAAAACACGGTCATGTCCTCTTGACTATGACTGCGGAATCAATCTTTTGATCTCTTGCTTTTGGACCATAATTTCGCCGAAATAGGAAGAAGAAGGTACATGACTTGATAGCATTTCGATTACCTCTGAGATGTATAAAACGCAGAAGAGCAGAAGAACAGTCGAACGACCCACGGTGGGGTGCATATTATAAATCCCTTTTAAGAAAATAATAATTCCATGTCTCGGGACTGCCATATTTCTATTATTTACAGCATCTGTCTGTGCGAACACCACCACAAAAGTCAAATCAAAACTTTGTAAATCCTTGAATCGATTAAAGAAGAGTATCACCTCTTCTAATTGCCTTCACAGGTCAGCTTAAATAAATAGAATCCTCACTGGAGCGATATCAAAATGTCATTCATTTACACCAATCCCCGAAAGGGATTAGAATAATTTCAACCGAAATCGGACAGTTGATGAAAAAAAAGGACACTTTACCCCAAAATCTTTGCAAAAGGTTAAAACAGAATGCGATGCCATTATTTTCGAGGACAGTTTCCAGTCATTCGAATTATTTTTAGCACCGAAAATCCACCATCACTCCCCTAACAAAAGTGAGGAAAGAATTTTGTTTTCCAAGATATGACAGGATTTCCGGTTGGAATTTCAAGAATTTTATGGTTGATAAAATTCACGTTTATGTTTTGCTTAATTTTTTATCTTCCTTGTTTTGTGGGTGTTCACAAACTCTACGTGATAAATAAAAACAACATCAAAGCAGGGACATTCAAAAGGATAACACAGTGCTCAAGATATTGCTGTCAAAGTTTAAGGAATTTCCAAGAATTTATTAATTTATTTACCAACCTTTTCATACTTAATTAAATACAAATAATATTCAGTTACTCTCGTAAGGATATTATCTCATCAAAATCGTATAATCTGCAAAAGGACAGCCATTCCATTTTCATTGGTATTCTCATAGTAATTACACTTCGCTTTGAATCAAAACCAAGTTTGTTATACTTAGGAATCGCCCTCCACACCAACAGCTGTCGCTAATATATGAGCGAAGTGAAAAGAGAAAGAGAACGGGGATGGAATCCTTGCAGCAGATGTTATTCCTTGTTCAACGTCTCAAGTTGAATGCAAGCTACGAAGACGATTAAAATGGTAAAGTAAATTTCATTTAAGCGAGTCCTGGGCCCCAAAGCCCGCATTGCCATCATCAATAACTGGAAACAATAGCAAACGAGCACGAACCCTTTAATTAAATAATATTTCAAATTGCTCTCTTCCGGACCGTTTGGTTCTCGAAACAAAGGTCCATTTCATTTACCTCCTTCTCGTCCTTCTTTCATTTCCGCCGCCCTTTTGCGTCCTGACAGTTGCATACACAGCTCCAGAAACAAACAGAGACTTCCGATGAAAAACGATGCAATTATAATTGTGTAGGGGGGTTGAAGCCAAATGAATTGTTAAAAAAATAAACCAAAAACAACAAGGACGAGAAGTCCTTAAATAGCAAACAACCAACGTAGAAGAAATAGGAAAGCAGAAAAATACACAACGGTCGAAAAACCAAATTGCCAACTAGAATAATCCATCATGTATCCCTATATCCTGCTCATAGTCTTGGTCCTTATAGAAATAGATTACCCAGCGATTTATCATCGAGCGAACCAGAATAAAACGACACACTAGTGCACAATGGCAAACTTGATTCCAAGAGTGGTATCCTCAAACTCAATGTTCAAGTTCAAAATGTGTGTATATGCGACTGAAGGATGCGGATATGAACGTTATCGAAATGTTCACATCATCGACTTCCAAAGTTTTGCTTCTTTTCGGATGAATGGAAGTTCACAGAAATACTGGGCAATAAATTTGATTGTGCATTTGGAGCAACAACGTGGGGACTCGTCTGCTGAAACTGTGTCACTTTAGTTATTTATTTTTCATTTAGTAGAAAGTTGAATTGTTTTCGCTTGACTTGTGAACATTTGGATTTTGATAAGGCGGCTTTTCGATTTCATATTGTCGTGAGTTCTTAAGCGAGTGACATAGGTGTCTCGATTTATCATAATCAAATATGTCAGCGCTTCAACCGTAGCATGTGTCTGTTCGAAGGGAAACACCTTTAAAAATTGTGGATATCTAGAACGAAACGAATCTCTAAATTGATACGAACTGTCAATCAACTGAACGAATGTTATCAATGAATCTTTTCTATTTCAAAACCCCGAGCAAAATCACTGCGAGAGAATTATGAATAGCTTTGTGATAAGTATTGAGTCACTTAAAGGCACTTGAGCGAGTGGTTTTCAACCTTTTTGAATTGATTGTGTAGTTTTCATAAGGCGTATGTAAATGCTCTGCAGAATTCAAGCTTGCATTTGATTAGATGTCTCTTAGTTGATGTGGACTAGGGGTTGTATACTTATCATTAATGATCATTTTCTGGCCACATCAAGTTAACTTAAGTTAAGTTAGGTCATTTAACCCCTCGGGGGGCAAAGCGCGTCAACCACTCCTGCGCGCCAGTTCTACAACGTGTTTGAGCTGCCTCCAACTCATTCTTAAAGAGCTCGATTCCTCCTCAACTGTTCGGCGCCACGTTTACCTAGGGCGTCCTGCTATTCTACCTGCCTGGGTGAGCGGATTCCACTGCATGGCGTATTTCGCAATGGAGTTGTCTTGTCTGTGGGCGCCGTGGCGTAAGTGGTTAGTGTGTCGGATCACTACGCATGAGGTTCCAAGTTCGAAAAAACCAAAAAAGAAAATACCAAAAAAAAGTTTTTTCACGGTCCCACCTCTCGCGAGCGTCTGACAAACATCCGAGAGTATTGTTGTCATGAAAAAGCTTCTCAAATCGCCGTTCGAATTCGGCATTAAACTGTAGGTCCCTTCCATTCGTGTGAAAAATATAACGCACACAACATGAGTGGTTGCGAGAAGCTAGGCCCTGGCACTTTAAAGAGCTGTTGCGCCAAATATTTTTTTTTTTTTTTTGTTGTCTTCGCGCCGAACGCAGCTTTAGCCTTCCCGATTCTGCTGCACACATCTACTTCGGTGCCACCGCGATAAGCCGAGACCACACTTAATAACCAAAATAAAGAAAGTTATCAATATTCTCGTCCAGCAATATTAAGTTGAGCGCGGGTATTAGAAGTGCTCAGGGCTTTTGTTCTGGCTGTGTTTATTTTTAGCCCCACTTTGTTTGACTCAGCTTCTAGATTTTGTGCCATCGAATGAAGATCCATTATCCGATTTGAAAGTAGACAAACATCGCCGGCGTGATATAGGTGCTTAAAGTAAGATGTCATAGTCCAACGAATTCCATAATTACCTTCCGTCAATGCTGCATGGAGTACATCGCTGATAACCACAAGGAACAATAGTGGAGACAGTGCGCACCCTTGACCAATCAGTCTGACCTCCTTCGTTTTGAAGACCCTCGAGCGCCTTCTAGGCAACCATTTGCGAGATACAATCGAGTCATTTCTCTCCAAATCCCAACACGCATACCTCAAAGGAAGATCTACAGAAACAGCTCTTCATGAAGATGTGCGAACAATAGAAAAATCCCTACAGTATAAGGAATACACTTTAGCTACCTTTCTAGACATAGAAGGAGCTTTTAACAATGTACACACTGAAGTAATTCTAGAGTCCCTCACGGAGCTGGGCGTAGAAACCTACCTAAGCCAATGGATAGTCTCTATGCTTAGCACTAGAACCATTCAGGCATCTCTAGGAAACAGCACCATAACCAAATTTGCCAGTAGAGGAACGCCCCAAGGTGGAGTCATCTCACCTCTACTATGGCTAATAGTCATGAATAAAATCCTTTTATGCTTAGACAGAGAAAGAATAAAAGTAGTTGGGTATGCAGATGACATGGTGATTTTAGTGTCGGAACTTTTCCCTCCCGTGATAAGTGAGATCATGGAGAGTGCTCTAAGTAAAGTCACCGCATGGGCCAGAAAGTGTGGACTTGGAGTCAACCCAAATAAAACTGAACTTATCCTTTTCACCACAAAAACCAAAATACCCGACTTCAATCTTCCTCGATTAAACGGTCAGATACTCTCCTTATCTTCCAGTGCTTAGTACCTAGGAGTTATTCTAGATCCTAAACTTAACTGGAAACCAAACATAGACGAACGAGTAAAGAAAGCATGTATAGCCTTCTATGCCTGCAACAGAACCTTCGGCAAAAGATGGGGCCTGCAACCAAAATTGACCCTGTGGATGTAAACAGCCGTAGTACGCCCAACCCTTACCTACGGGTCGATAGTATGGTGGCCGGCCCTTAAAAAGGCCTATAACATAACCAAACTAAATAAGGTGCAAAGAGCAGCATGCATAGGCACCACAGGTGCCCTACGGTCAACTCCGTCAGACGCTCTAACAGTCCTGCTACACCTTTTACCCCTAGATCTACATATCACAAACATCTCAACGCACAGCGCAATCAGATTCAGAGAGTCCAAGTGTTGGACTGCGAAACCCTATGGGCACAGCAATATCCTAGATTCTCTACCAGGAGAATTCGTATCGACTCAAACAGACTACATCATCCTCACATTGAACTTCACAAAGCGTTTCGATGTACAATTCCCTACAAGAAAAGATTGGCAAGATGGACAGGCGACCAGTGGTTTCGATCTAACAGTCTACACCGATGGGTCAAAAATGGACTGTGGGGTTGGTGCGGGTGTTTCCTCGGAGTCCCTGAACATCGCAAGATCGTATCGACTCCCGGACGCTGCCAGCGTCGTCCAACCGGAATAACTCGCCATTCGCGAAGCCTGTCGCCAAATCAAGTCACACACAAATACACTACCAAGGCAAAGAATCGCTATTTTAATTGATAGCCAAGATGCTATCAAAGTCATTGCCTCGGAAACCATTTCCTCGAAATTAGTACTAGAATGCCGACAGGAGCTGGCCTCGCTAGATGGCCAATGCATGTTGACCCTAGTCTGGGTTCCAGGCCACAGCAACGTTGATGGCAACGAACATGCTGACGAACTGGCCAGGCGAGGCTCAGCCCTTCAATGCTCACTTGCGGCACTTGTTCACATCCCGCTTGGAGCAATTAAGGCAAACATCTCCTCAATCTTTCTTAGAAAAGCTAACCTTAAATGGTCCAGGTTAACGAACTGCGTCATATCCAGAAAGATGTGGCCTAACTACAACAAGTTCAAAACAACCGCCCTATTGAACAGAACGCGCAAAGACATTGCCCGTACAATCGCGATAATCACGGCACGCAGCCAAACTAGGTATCCCATATAATAGACACTGTCGTAGTTGCAACATAGCCACCGAAAAGGAAACAATTATCCACTACATGTGCAATTGTCCAGCACTAGCTAGGGCTAGACATCAAGCAGTAGGCAAACCCTTCTACAATTCACCTGAGGAGATCTCGGGTAGGAACATAAATGAGCTAACCATCTTCTTAAACTCCACAGGCTGGCTCTAGATTGTCCTCACCCACACACATCAACATCCAAGGTCGCATGAGTCGTGGTATCAAAACGGCACAACTGTGCTAATTGGGTCTCTATTTTACAGAACCGCCACTTCTACCTACCTACCATGCACCCTTGACGTACTACACTTTGGACTTCGAAATCCTCCGACACCTTACCATTGTGCACGACGTGACACTTACCGCCCTCGTATGTAGCCTTGATAATAGCTAAAAGTTTTTCGGGGATGCCTCTCCTCCGCAAGGCCAACCAGATAGCACCTCGATTCAAGCTGTCGAAAGCCTTCTCGAAGTCGATAAACAGCAAATGTAGCGGAGACCTTACTCAACGCATTATCCGTAAGATGTTTATGTGGTCGGTGCAGGAAGATCCAGCACGAAAGCCTGCCTGTTCGACGTCGAGAGTTGAATTTAAATGCTCTTTGATTTGTTCCAGAATTATTCTAGCTGTTATTTTGTCTACGGCTTGAGGAACGCAAATACCTCTCCAGTTACCGCATTCCGTCAAGTTTCCCTTTTTCGGAAGTTTAATCTCCTTTTTCCACTCCTGCAGAAATTGTTCACTATCCCAAGCTCTTCGTATTAGAGGGTGCAGCAGATCTGGCGATGTATTTGGCGGCGCTTGAATTGGATGCCATCAATACCCACCACCTTGTTCTTCTTGAGGGACTTGATTGCTTTTATTATTTTGGTTTGACTGGGAGGAACGGTACGAATTCGGGAAATTTTTTGCTTCGAACTACTCATTTGAATTCGAAATCATACCGCCATCGTCTAAGTGGTTTAGCACTGTAGCAGAATGTTCTCTCGATCTAGTGAGCTGGTCCTCATCCGAGATCAGATGGTTACCGTCTAGGCTCTTCACTGGGTGATGTTTGGAGTTCCGACCACCAGTCAGTTCATTAGTGATGCTATAAACAGCCTGTAAACTGTCGCACCTACTCGCTGCTTCTTCAGCCCTTGAAGCCAATGCGTTGATGTGTTGACGTTTGTCACGTCTCACACTATGCTGCACTTCAACGCGTGGGCCACAGAATGGGGCAGCAGGCTCACCAACACCAGAGGACAGGCCTTATTGGAAACATTCGCTCTCCTAGCGATGGGCATTGCTAAAAAGGCCGGCCAAATACTTATCGTAAGGCTGGAGTAGGCTCCATCATTGACATCACCTTTACGAGCAACTCCATCCTGAAAAACATAAAGTGGAGGGTCAGTGAGGAATATTCACACAGCGACCATCAGGTGATAATACTGGAAATAAAAGGGAAAAAACTAGTCCAGCTCCCAAAACTTACTGGCCCAAAATGGAACGACAGATCTTTCGATAGGATGCATTCGAAGAGATGTTGAACGGTGATCAAACTCCAAGCGGAACAGCGGAGACCCTCGCGCACCACTTCACAGGCACCATCACCACAGCGTGCGACGCATCAATGCCTAGGAGAACAAATACCAGGAAGGCATCACCGCGTTACTGGTGGAACGAGGAAATAGGTGAACTTCGGGCAAAATGTCTACAACCCCGGCGCAAAGTCCAACGATCAAGAAGGAGGGCGGATTTCCAACAATGCCTGGACACCCTTAGACTGGCGAGACGTAACTTAAATAGAGCCATCAAGGAAAGCAAAACTGCGTGTTTTAAACATCTCTGTCAAGAAGCCGACATTAACCCATGGGGCTCGGCGTACAGAATGGTGATGACGAAATTGAAGGGCTATAGGACTCCTCAAATAACATGTCCGATAATGCTGAGATCCATAGCAGAGCACCTCTTCCCTCAAAGGCCTGCTACTATGTGCAATATTATACGAGAAGTCAATCCAGAAGATATTCCTTTAATAACTCACGAGGAGCTGCAAAGGGCATGCAGCAAGATTGGTGACAGCAAGGACCCGATGGCATCCCGAATAAGGCAGTAAAGGCAGCTGTAAAAAAGACCAGACCTCTTCATATCAACAATGCAGAAGTGCCTTGAAGAAGGAACCTTTCTCGAAAAATGGAAGACGCAGCATTTGGTCCTACTGCCAAAAGGAAAGAAGCCTCCAGGAGAACCATCATCCTATCGTCCAATATGCCTATTGGACACCATAGGAAAGATCCTCGAGAAGATAATCTATAACAGATTACTCGCAGAAGCAGAAGAGAAAGGAGCCCTCGCAGATCACCAATTTGGCTTCAGAAGAGCACGATCTACTGTTGATGCCATAAGAGCGGTAGTTGATATCGCCAAAGGTTCCATCGAAGGCGAAAGATGGCTCTATGGCACAAAGGAGTATTGTGCAGTAGTAACGCTGGACGTTAAAAACGGATTTAACTCTGCGGACTGTTCGTTTATTAGAAGGTCACTTGCCAGGATGGATATGCCATATTACCTGCTACGGATAGTGACGAACTACTTCAACAACAGGAAGCTGAGGTACAATACCTATGAAGGGGTTAAATACTTCAACGTAACTGCAGGAGTTCCACAGGGATCGGTTTTAGGGCCACTATTGTGGAACATCATGTATGACGGAGTCCTGCGATTAACGCTACGGGGGGGAGTAACGATAATTGGATTCGCCGACGACATTGCAGTCGTGACAGTAGCTAAACAGATCCATGCAATAGAACCAGCTAAAAATGAAGCAATTGCCCGGATAAAAGATTGGCTAATATCCGCCGGGCTAGAACTAGCTGAACATAAAACAGAAGCTGTTCTTATAACCAGCCATAAAACCGTCGAATTTGCTAACTTTCAGGTTGGTAACCAAACCATCGGGTCGAAAGAGGCGGTTAAATTCCTTGGAGTAATGCTGGACAACAAGCTACGGTTTAAAACGCATGTTGATTTTGTTACCAAAAAAGCATCGCAAATGCAGGGAGCTCTCTCGCGTATCATGCCTAACATCGGTGGACCTGGATA
This sequence comes from Brachypalpus laphriformis, assembly GCA_945910035.1. Classification (NCBI taxonomy): domain Eukaryota; kingdom Metazoa; phylum Arthropoda; class Insecta; order Diptera; family Syrphidae; genus Brachypalpus; species Brachypalpus laphriformis. Next base: position 152,737,095 of record OX246753.1, read on the forward strand.
CGCTAGAAGGATTCTACTCTTTAGAGTTATCTCCTCAGTTCTGTTATATGCCGCCCCGGTCTGGGCGGAGGCACTGAGGACGAAGGAGACCAAAAGGAGACTATCATAGATATCATAGAGACCGTCATCATACAGACTCTGTGCGCTACGGACAATCAGCGGCTTTCGAACCATCTCTGACGAAGCTGCATTTGTCGTAGCTGGAATGGTCGCCATCGATATTCTTGTAGATGAAATGCTGAGGATATATAACAGAAGAACATTGAGTCATCACGACGCCACTGGTATCAAGATGATAAAAATTGAAGAAAGGGCAGCGTCAGCAGCTATGTGGCAAGCTCGTTGGGCTAATACAACAAAAGGCAGATGGACATATAAACTTATACCGACAATCCAAGACTGGATAAGTCAAAAGCATGGAGACTGCAACTACCATCTAACGCAGTTCCTGTCTGGCCACGGTGGCTACCGCAAATATCTACACCGATTTGGACACGACAACTCACCATCCTGCCCGGAATGCCCAAGTGAAGATGAAGATACGGAGCACGCAGTGTTTTACTGCACATGATTCTCGGCATGGAGAATTACTCTGCCAAGTCCGTCATTACTCCTCGACCATATGTTACGGTCAGTTCTCTCTACTGCTGAGGCTACTGCAATCCGAGCCTTGATTGCTGTACGGTCATCTATCCGTTTCTAGGTGTCTGCAGATAGTCATGTGCGATGGTTTTTCTGCTTTTTATCGATATAGCATTTTTCACAGCATTCTAGTGGTCAAAATTAATTAACCAAATACCGAGCTGAATGAAGAGGCTTGTCAGTTGAGACCCAGGTTCATCCTGAACTACGGCGCCACTTGTTAGTTTGCAGGAATCTATTATCATCCTTTTTGAGGTGTATAGGCAAACTAATTCACACAATATTTCCCTAACTGATTTCAGCTAACTCTACATAAAAGCTCCCGTAATCGGTTCCAAACCTAGCCTAACGTAAAGTTAACACCAGAAAAGGAAACTAAAATGAATGTACTTCTCTTAAATTTCTAAGGGACGGAGTATTTTTATCACCAATAACGGCAGTTCTAATTATAATGCATAACCGTTTTAAATTTATTCATCCTAAAATGAATGCTGCTATAAAAATTATTGCGTATCCCAAGCCACAACTAGTTGTTAACAAAACTCCGCACACAACATTTAAACCTTTTCTCCCCAAAAGCATAAAAAAAGAGAAGAAAACCAGATGTTTCCCATCCCTTTGGCAAAGGAAAACTTCTACCCCACCCCCTATTTTTTAGATATTCATTGGCCAACTAAAGAGTAATGATATCCCTTGAAAGGAAAAGCAGAAACCATGGAAAAACCCTGATACCCAATAAAAATCCATAACTTTGATTTATTATTCAGCTTACACATGACGTGTCCCATCGGCCTCATCACGCAGAAAGCAAACAAACCAAATCCCCATGGAATGAGCTTCCTTTGAACCGAATAACGAACAGATTAAAAACCATCTGTGATTTATTATTCAAGCAGTGCTAAAACGAAAGGATTGTAATTAAAGGAACAACGAGTGGAGGTCCTCATAAAAGTAAAACAAATAATTCGCATTAGACTTACGGCGACGCATAAAAAAATGCGCGCGTACTAAAAAACGTAACGAAATGTCGTAAAACGTAAGCATTAAACCTGGCACATTCAACAAACGGAAATGGGAAATTCTCGTGTGTCCTTTTGCCTCGCAATGCATCAGTCATCTAGTTTGTAAGGTCCTTTCATTGTGGCCCGCTCTGCTCTCTGTAATCGTAAAACTTTCTTCTGACAGAAGCAAGCGTACACGAGTATCGTGTTGTATCATTAAAAGCTCATTACATGCGATAAAATTTGCCATTTCATCTTACATTTTATGTGTTGGAGGCGGACGCGCGGCGAACTTAAAGGATTCGTATGCTACTGCCACAAGCAACTCCCACAGTGTGGATACACACAAAGCGAAATGCAATAACGAAATCTGAAAATCATTTACCCCATGTCTGCCAAGTGTAAAGGATTGGGTGCTGTTTAATTTTTTTTTTTTTGTCCGCGTCGTCAGCAGAGTACCCGAGTAGTAGACGTTACGTGAACGTGACGCGCCATTTTCATTAGCCAGACAATCTACAGCAGCACTGAAAGGATACATTAATGTGCCACAAGAAGCAGGACATAATGGATTATTTTCCTTTGGGAAGATTAATAAAGTTCTCCTCTTGCAATTAGGATCCGTGATGGCTGGCTTTTTGAATTAATTATTCAGCAGTTTATTTCATTCTCTTGTTACGTTACTTTGAGCGAAGCAATTCCAATAGTTGTGTTATTCTTTTGATTTGTGCCTCAATAAAGGTGAACAAAATTGATCAATTAACCTTATAAGCACTTCTCATACGAATTGAAGCAAAAAGGTTCGCAATCGCAGTTTGTGAGTAGGTGTTAGGTTAAGCTAGGTTAGGTTAGATTAGAGTGGCAGGCCTCACTAAGGCCAGAGTAGGCCGATTGTAGTACCACATAGATCTATCATCCCCAGGGAGAACTACCCTTAGAATCAGTTGGCGCTTGTTATGAACAGCTGGAGACTCACGATGCTGAAGTTAGCTCGTCAAAATTGTTGAAAAAGTAGGCTCTTAAGTATAGTCTTCTGCCAGCAGAGAGGGTCTGGCACGTACAACGTACGTTTTCTTCTCCTCACCGTCCATGCAACTTCTGCAGAAATCATTTGCTAAGATGCCTAGCCCGATGGCATGCCTACTGTTGATGCAGTTCTCCGTAATGACACCTACTGTAGTTGCGATAAGCGACCTTGTCAGCCCGATAAGGCAGTTGGAGCATTTCTGATCCATCTTAGGCCAGATCTGTCTAGCAATGAGATAGATAGCCCAGCTGTCGTGACCGATTAGTGTCGCTAGTGGTGTTGAGCTTAAGTAGTAGTTTCACTGTAGCGAGAGGCATGCCGAGATTCGCCTTGCTCGACGAAATCGGTAGACAAGAGGCGTGCTTGGCGAGTTCGTCGGCCGAGTAGTTCCCTGGAATGTTCCTGTGCCCCGGCACCCCAATTAGGTGAATTCTGAACTGTTTGGCCATCTCGTTGAGAGACAAGCGACAGTTTAGGGCTGTTTTCGAGTTGAAGGTGACAGATTGAAGGAAGTTGATCGCAGCTTGACTATCTGTAAAGATAGTTGTATCCCGTCTGGATATCACATTGTACTTTAGCCATGACCAGGCTTCTTTAATTGCCATGATCTCCGCCTAAAAAACGCTGCAGTGATTAGGAAGGCGAAAAGAGATGCTAGTGTTTCGTTATTGGGAGAAGACACTTCCTCCACTCCCGACTTTGTTTTGCATCCATCTGTGTAAAAGCAAATGGATACCTCTTGTGTCCCTAGCTTCCTTTTCCATTTAAGTCTGGAAGGGATGCGGGCTTCAAAGTTTTTATCAAACAGTAGTTGCGGAGGTACACAGTCGGTGTCTTGTGGAAGGAATTCAAGATCCAAATCCGCTGGTCCAGATGGTATACCCCCTATTGTTCTGAAGAGGTATTCTTCTTCGCTGGCAAAACCACTGCGTAAGCTTTTCCACCGATCCTACTCTTCAGGTCTCTTTCCAAGTAAGTGGAAAACAGCATTTGTCCAGCCCGTAACCAAAAAAGGCGATTCTTCTTCTCTTTTCAGTTACCGACCCATTGCACTTACGTCCCTTCTTTCCAAGGTCATGGAAACGCTGATAAACCGTCAGCTAATGAAATATCTTGAATCACGAAAGCTCCTCAATGACCGACAGTATGGTTTTCATGGCAACAGGTCTACTGGTGATTTGATGTCATATCTCACCGATAAGTGGAACCAATCTCTGCACCACTCTGCTGAAAGCAAGATTATTGCGCTTGATATTTCAAAAGCATTTGACAGAGTTTGGTATCAAGCTCTTTTGACGAAAATGCGTGCATTTGGGATCGATGATACTCTCCTTCTATGGATTAGAAACTACCTTCCGGGCCGTTCAATTCAAGTTGTTTTGGATGGCTTCAATTCTGAATCTCACCAAATAAATGCTGATGTCCCCCAAGGCTCCGTTTTATCTCCGACTCTATTTTTCACTTTAATAAATGATTTTCTGTCTGCAACTTCTAATCCAATCCATTCCTTCGCTGATGATAGCACCCTCAGTTTTTCATATTCGTTCCCAAACTCACGACCCTGCTCTTCAGCCGTGGATGAAGAACGACAACGTATGTTAAACACATTAAATTCCGACCTTGATAGCATATTTAAACGGGGCTTAACCACTAGAGTGGAATGTAATGCTTCTAAGACTCAATGCTGTCTTCTGTCATTAAAGCGAAACCCTACACATCAGCCATTCTCCATGAATGGCACTTGCATTGTAGAAACCGAAAAACTTTCCATCCTCGGTGTGTGTGTCAACAACAAACTCTGTTGGAACGACCATCTATTCGAAATCGCCAAGAATGCAGCGAAATGTTTAGGTTTCCTAAAGCGGTGTAAGAAATATTTCACCCCTTCTGATATGGCTTCAATTTATAAGGCGTACATTCACCGTAAGTTAGAGTATAACGCTCACATCTGGTCTGGTGCACCAAAAACCATATTGCACTTGCTAGATAGGATACAAAAACGCGCGATAAAATTTATAGGAGACACGAGTATTATAAGCAATTTTGTTTCGCTCGAACACCGTCGTAATGTCTCCTGCCTATCCCTGTTTTATCGATATTTCCACAGAAAATGCTCAATTGAAATAACAAATAGCATTCCTCCCCTTCTTCGTTTTAACCGCAATACTCGCCATACCTCGAATGCTCATCAGTTTACCCTTAAGCCTATCTTCGGACGTACCGTGAAATGTAGAGATTCTTTTATGAGCCACACAACACGTTTGTGGAATGCTCTCCCCGAGTCTGCTTTTCCTCTCCATTAAACCTACAGACATTTAGGACCAATGTGCATCGATGCCTCCTTTCCCCCTAAACCCTCTTCCTTAACGCTCACGCTATGTATAATGCATAAAAAGGGTAGTCATAACCCCTTTAGCGCGAGTAATTTATAAAAAAAAAAAAAAGATTATTAAGACTAGAGGGTCCTGTACCGAGACTGGATCACTGGCCTTCATGATATCTAGAGGAAACAGATCCAAAGAATGTCTAGAGGCGTTGCAGAGTTGGAGTTGTTCTTAGTGCTCTGTTTATACACAGGCTGGCCGTCCTTTGCCATAGCCGTCCACCAAACGATCATGCCATACGTAAGTAAAGGTCTGACTATGGATACATAGAGCCAGTATGTAATTCGTGGCTGTAGTCCCGATTCATTTGGGTGTGGCTTTCTTCACTCGCTCTACGATATTGGGTTTCCAGCTAAGTTTTTTGTCAAGAATGAGACCCAAATAATTGGCTTTGTTTACAAGTGTCAAGCTAGTGCAGCATAGTTTTGGAGGGTCAAAATGCAGAATTTTATGTTTGCTTGTGAAGAGGAGCAGTTCTGTTTTTAATGGGTTGACACTGAGACCACATTCACTGGTCAACTTCGAGAGCTTAGAGAGAGCGTTTTGCAGAAGACCCATTATCGTATTGAAGTATTTTCCCGAGACGGCTATAGCAACGTCATCCGCATAACCAAATACTTAACAGCCTTCCTCTTCCAGGATTAAAAGCAGTTCGTTCACCGCAAGGTTCCATAGAAGAGAAGCGAGCACCCTGCCCTGCGGAATATACCTACTCACGAGCATTCGAACTACGGCGTCGCACTGCTTAGAGCTGATAACACTGTTTATCAACCACTGGTTAACTAGGGTGCCAATCAAGGTTAGGTTGAGTAGGGTTATAAGTTTATCATAAAAACACTAGGCACAGTAGTGGCTCCATCGCAATCTCTAGGGAGCCTCCTTGGCAGAAAACCTGATCCAATTCTCTAATGCACTTAATTTCCCCACAGAAATGAAATGAATACTTCTTTTGATTTAAAGACTCAACCGCTTCCAGATTGTTAAAGAAGTACATTTCAGTACGTTTTAGTCTGCTCTGGGCAATGCCTTGGCATTCACAGAGCGGATGCGCTATATCCTCTGAGACGTATGCAGTACCTGTATACAACTATATTGGATAATCTTAATCTCAAAACGTGCCTCTTCAGAAGGCAATGACCAAAGAGTATCACCTTTCGCTGTTCTTAACCGTGATCTGCCTAGTTTTATTATCTCCCCAGATATCTTGCGATCTAACACCGGCCAGAAAGCCTTAGACACCCTATGTCCTTCTATGTTGGACCACCTTAGGTCAGCCATGTTTATGGTTTTACTGAGCCACTCATATTGGTGCTTTTATACTTCCAATTATGTTACTTTGTTGAAGCTCTGCTCGTTCCTTGGCTAGTGCGTAGGCACTTTCGTTGCCCTCCATATCGCAGTGTCCAGCTACCTGACAGAATTCGACACGGATCTGCGTAAGTTATACCCTAAGCATTATGCGGCAATTCCAGACAATTTAAAATTTGCTGAAGTAAGAGTCTAGCGCCCTTAGCGTGGCCTGACTGTCAATGTAGGTGATGATATTTTTATCGGATATTGATCCCATTTCTGGTGATTCCGCAGCTTTGATTACACCTAGAACCTCTGGTTGGAACACATTGCATGTGACCGGAAGTCTCAGAGTTACCTGTAGGTTTATGTCTCTCCAGTATATACATGATCCCGTTTCTTCATTGGTCTTGAAACCATCTATCGTAATAACTTCAATTGCTCCGACACGGAAACAATCAGCAGCTCAATGCAGAAAAGCGTGAATGACCACTGGAATCGTGTGAAAAAGAATGAAGTGCAGCGTAGTGTAAGATGGGAAAAACGTCAGTACATCGACTCACTTGTCTCAAGGGCTGAAGAAGTACCAAGCAGGTGTGACAGTATGACTGTTTTTAACACCACCAGGGAACTCATTGGTGGTCTGAACTCCAAACAACTTCTAGTGAATGGTTTAGATGGTAAACTTCTAATTCCAGATGAGAATCAGTCCGCTAGATGGAGAGATCATTTCGCTACAGTCCTTAATCACTTAGACGATGGTGGTACGATGAGTCATCCGAAGCAACAAATTCCCGAATTTGCATCGGACCTCCAAGTAAAACCAAAATAACAGCAGCAATCCTCAAGTCCCCCAAGAAAAACAAAGCAGTGTGTATTGCTAGCATCCCTGCCGAACCATCTCAAGTGACGTCAAACACATTAAAAGAACTGCTATACCCACCTATATGGAGAGCGTGGGTAAATGAGCAATTCCCCAGGAGTGGAAAAGAAGTATGATTTTTTGGCCCAATCGTATTCCGAACGAACAACTTTATCTGAGAGCGGGCCTAGGGCCTATAGACATTACTGTGCGAAGGAGAAAGTAACAGTGGATAGGACACAACCTACTGCGCGACGACAACTCCACTGTGAAATACGCCATGTAGTGGAATTCACTCAGCCAGGCAAGCATATCAGCGGGACGCCCTAGGCAAATGTGACGTAGGATTTTTTTTTTTGTCGGGATAGGAAGGCTCGACTGGAGCACTCAGAGGCAACTGGTCCATTGTACTGCCAGAGAACAAACCCTGATTTACCCATTTTATTGGAATTTCCGTATTTCAAGCAAGCCAAGCAAGCACTTCAGTGATGAGGAGCTTACAGTAACAGCACTCACCACATCAGCACCGAGGATCTGCCACCTGATACGAGCAAAGGCCGTAGACTCACTGAGATAATGTTTCGTGGTGTCGTCGCTCTCACCAGAAGCGTCGCAGATTGTGGTGTCTCTCAAGCACAGCACGTTAAGGTGCTTGGCGAAAGCAAAGTGGTGAGAGACTCAATTGTCAGTGAAACCCTAACCGAGGACGCAGGGAGACCCAACGCGGGTTCGGGACCTGAGAAAGCCTCCTCTGAGCCTTGTCTAGTAATCTCATTGGAGATCTCGTTCCCCAAGATCCCAGTGTGACCTGGGACCCAGATAAGAGACAGAAAATTCAGCCTTGCGACCGAGTTCAAAGAGTTTTTGGTTTCATGAACTATTTCGGAAGTGAGAAGAGCAGAAAGACCAGCATACTTTCTTATGGGATGCAAGGCACTTATATATAAAATAAGACATCGCCTAGGTGTCTATCTCATGTCAGAGACAGATCTTCTTTCGCTGGATCCACTTCAGATACTCCGATTCATCAAAGTAGCTGGACTCGAGGAGGTGCTCTAAATCGAGCATGTCTTCGACTAGAGCTTCAGTTTTGGGGGCACAATAGATCTACGAAAGGTGGCAGTGCACATGCACCAACCATACGTCTACGTCTATAAAGAAACGTCTGACTATCATGATGTAGAGTCAGTGCATCATTGCTGGTTTCAGGTCTCAGGCCCCCGCAATTATGCACTCAGGACACCGCAGTCCTCTTGCAGATGACGAGAGAATTGTAAGCCTTGCGGACTCCTTCATGTACCTTAAGTTTCCAATTTAGTTTCCTTTATCTAGCTACCAACATATATAGACTTGAGGATTTTTTGGCCGAACCGCATCTCTAACGAACAGCTTTATCTGAGAACGGGCCAAGAACCTATAAGCATTACTATACGAAGAAGAAAGTGGCAATGGCGCGAAGACAACTCCATTGCGAAATACGCCATGCAGTGGAATCCGCTCACCCAGGCAGGCAGAATAGCGGGACGCCCTAGGCAAACGTGGCGCAGAACAGTTGAGGAGGAATCGAGCTCTTTAGGAATGAGTTGGAGGCAGCTCAAACGCGTTGCAGAACTTCGAACACGATGGCGCGCAGGCGTGGTTGACGCCCTATGCCCCCCGAGGGGTTAAAGGATCTAAGTAAGTAAGTAAGTAACATATATAGACGTTTTCGCCTGCATGTCAAAATTACGACGTTTAAGTGACAAACCACTTTTGGTGGCCAATTAGTTTTTTTTTGGGTTTTGCGTGCGAAAGTGAAATTTTTGCAACAAATTGGTCCAGGCCTATGCCGAAGCTGAATTCCAAGCTATACTCATAAAATGCAGTCAACTGGCCAAGGATAAGAAGTACAAGGAAGCGGTGGAAGTGTTGAATAAGTATGCAGCTGAGAATGAGGAAACCTTATTCGCAACCAAGTTTGCCATCATCTAATTGCTCCTGTTGCAGGTTGGTTCTGCTATTGCTTGCACCGAATTTCCTCTTAATTTTGAGTGCAGGGCAACCGTAAAGAAGCTATTGAAATTCTCCTGTCCCTTGGAGAGTCCAAGGACAAGCCGGGTGTTGTATCGGCCTTAGTGGCCCTCTATCTGGGCACCGACAATAAACAAGCTGCCTCGGCTCTACTGAAATCCGCAGTGGGCTGGTACAAGAAGAACAACGTAAGTTGGACCTATTGCTGACTTCCCCGAGCGCTTACACTCGTTAATTTCAGGACAGCAGCACCGACTTATCAGACATGTGGCGCCAAGCCGCTGAGTTCCATTTGCGACCGGGTGCCACAGACACTGCTGCAAGTTCTCTCGAGGAGCTCCTTAAGTTGTAACCGAATGACATGAAAGTTCTCGCTCAGCTGGTCATCGCTTATGCTTATATCAATCCGAAGGAGGCCATCGAAGTCAACAAGAAATACCGCCACTTGAAAAACTGACTACAACTTCCGAATAGAGGCAGCAAACTGGGTCATGAGTACTAAAGCGGCTAAGATGTCTGCCGATGCCAAGATCGAATAATCAGCAAGCACGCCAGGAGACGTGCAGAAGAAAAGAAAACCAATCCCAAGAGGAAGGATAAGTTGCCGAAGAATTACAACGCTGAAGTGCCTCAAGATCCAGAACGCTGGCTGTTCAAGTATGAGAGAACTGGTTTCAAAAAGATGAGGGATCGCAGGGCGAAGGATACCATCAAGGGTTCACAGGGAATGTCCACTGGAGCTCCAGATCAATAGTTAGTTAGTTCTTTCATAAACCAATTGTTTAGATTCGTTAACATATTTCTCCTTTTAGTGACATATCGAAGGCTCGGAATCTGAGTAAGAACTCTCCGGTTACTCCGGTGTACCAAGAGGTTATACCTGGACCCCGTCAGCAGGACCGTAAAGTCGGACACAACAAAAAGAAGAAGGGAAGACACTAAATCATCTTTTATATAAAAAAAACATTAAAAAGTTGACTTGCACTCTTAGAAAGTCTGAGTTTTATTGTTACCAACCGTTTGGATAGTCTCCTTCTCTTTGGTTGAGTTTGTGTAAAAAATAAATGCAAGCGGATCTGTATTCTTAGATAAATCTACTTTTATTGGGCCATCTGCTTAATAATAACCGGTGACGTTTGAGTTCATATCCTTGTTTTCCCTTGCATCGTACGAATGCTTCTTGAGAGTGTCTAACCACTGACTTGCCCTTCTGTTCCGACGCATAGATGTTGGAATAGATGTACTTCTCGACGAATTCCTCAATCTTCGGTTCCAGTTCTTCCCAAGTGAGTGGTTTATGGATACCATCCTCACCATAACGATCATAGTGCACCTAATCGAGTACCAAACCCAATCCGGGCGCAATCGGCAGATCCAACTGTTCCTCTGTAAACGCTCGAGCAATTGCCGCTTCCTCTGCGTTACCCCTGACCGTGGCAATGGCTACACCCACCATTTTTCTAATCTGATGGAGCATGAAACTTTGGCCTTTCACCTAGAGCATGAGAAATTCAAAGGAATGGTTCACCGCTTGTGAAGGACAATTTGCAGCGCTTCGCCGAGGGATCCAAGAAGTTTCTGCAATGGAGAGAGAGTCAAGTTTACCAGAAATTGCTGCTAATTCCTAGTTAACTCACTTCTTGCTCGTGAAGTTGTGATAGTTTTTGTGCCCTCGTAGAGTTTCAAACTCGAGTTGACCTTCTCCAGTATATCGGCGGGTATACGATAGGTCTCCATGTTCAGCTCCTTGCAATGATCCTCAAATTCCACCGAAGGCAGAGTGTATCTGTATGTCCTAGCATTACACTTGTCCTTTGCATTGAAGGATTGCACGCCATGGATTGTACGTCAGTTGGCCACCAAAACACGTTGACAGCATAGACGTCAAACCGCGAAAAGGTCTATTGCGCGATCCGAAAGGGATTGAAGGGGCTGAAGGGTGGTATTTTGGATTTTTTGCTGAAGAGTACCAACTCTATTTTGTTTGGGCTGACGTGAAGTCCACAATCTCCCGCCCATTTTCCACGATTATTAAGAGCGTGAGCAGGTGTTAAATGCGTCAATTCAGATTTAGCATTTTGATGTGGAAGCTGGCCGTGAAATTCGATTACGACTTTCTTGAGTGATTCAATAAAACCCCTACCCACTCGGAAATAATTTTCAAATTTAAATTCATCAGAAAATAAAATTACAAACCGCGGCGCAATGCATAAAGCCCACAGCAATTTGGAACATGCAAATTTTATTACACCCTATCTACACATAAACGGGTGCGGGGCCTAGTAACATAAACATACCTTTCGTACTTATCTCGCTTCAAGTACTTTATTTTTTCTATGCGATAGCACAGTCTACCGCCCGGCACCCTTCCGCATACAAGATAAGGAAAAAGCCAAGACAGAGTTCCTCCTCTGATGTGGTATATAAAAGTCCTCCCTCGCATTATTAAAAAAAAAAAAAACCCTTAAGTATGTGGCAGGCATAAACGACTGCGGAAGGACATGTGTATACTTGTGGGAGATATAAGCGATGATGGAGGCCCGTATGCCTCGTGCCGGACTTGAAAATGTGAAAAGAAGCGTCGATGGGATGAGATCCTTTTTGGACATCATCACTGACGAAGCAAACTGTTTATCCAAACATAATAATGATTAAATGGTGCGACCGGATGAAGCCTCAATCCTCTTCGTAAATCATCATAATCCACATAACGATTGACTGCCCTCTAACAAATCAATAATTTTTTTTCCCAATCGAATCTCTGTCACAAATCTCCCTAATCTCCGTGATACTGCCTTAGTAAGGTCACGAGAACTGACCAGAAGCAAATGGAAAAATTGATCCTAGTCCCCAGGATATTCTTATCGTACACCTCCTTTGAAATTTCCTTCTCGTTGCAATTTTAACACCATAAAGTGTTATGTTTTGGGGGGTTTTTGTCCTTTTATTTCCTCTCACACAATGGTCAATGTATTTTCTTTATATTCTAGTTTTCTGCTTTTTTTCTTTTTCTTGTCTAAGGACATGGATGTGGATATGAACATGAACATCCCTTACTCCTTGGATTCATCTGAGCAGCAGCAGCATCATCATCATCATCATCATCATCATCATCATCATCATCACCATCATCATCCAGAGTCAGGGAAGTACTTTGTTTCATTATTGAATTTCTTTTGTTGTTTACTCACCACTTGAGTCCTTTTTGGATTCTCATAAAGTCGAGCAGCACAGAACAAAAAAAAAAATACTCTGACCGCATCTTAAACATAAAAGTAAAATTGAAACCGAGAGACAGAGAGAGGGAGAAAGTATATATGGTAGCAGGGGGCCTCGAGAGAACAGAGGAGAATGAAGGAATATTATTTGGGGATTTTATGTCCTTTGGTCATACGCCGGACGCATTCACATGCCTTAAGGGGATTGTGCATACTTTCATTGGCGTATTTCTTTGTTTGCTAAGCAAGGATATTTATTTAATTTTTATTTATGAAAATTATGATTACCTTTTGTATGGTAATCGAAATTTACTGTACTGTCCTGAGTAGTGAGACCTAAGCTTGGGGAGTGTTTCCGTGATAAGCTGGGCGAATTAGGTACACAGCTAGAAGATGACATACATGCGTATGAAATGCCCCGTATGGCTTCGGGGTACATATTTGCTTTTACTTTGGGAATTTCACTCGAGAAAATATTTGCTAATACTGTGATTGAGAGTACTTTGGACAAAAGGTCAAATATTGGCACGTGCACAATATTAATCTGTGGTAATAGACTTCATGCCCTAGCCACGTCGCTAAAATTGTCTTAGGGGATTTTAAGGCAAAGCTAGGAAATGAGGACGTCTTTAGTAGCGTGGTCGCGGTAGGCACGGTTTGCATGATACCACATCCGACAACAGATTCAGGCTAGTCGACTTTGCGGTGGGACGAAACGTTGATTTAGCTAGTATGTTGTTCCCACGTCTTGATATTCGCAAGAGGACATGACTTCCTTTTGATCGAAAAACAGTCAACCAAATCGATCATATTGCGATCGACGCAAGGCAGAGTGCCACTATTCTGGGTGTCCGAACTTTCCGAGGAGCCAATGTGGACTCGGATCACTACCTAGTTGTAGCCAAGGTATGGATGCGGATATCCAGAACGGAGCGAAATCAAAGAAATTCTGTGAGGAAGTTTGATGTCGGACGGCTACAATCGCAAGAGACTGCCAGAGCCTTTGCCGATTGAGTCTCCTATAATCTCAATCAAAGTCCTATACCGCCAGCAGCAAATGCGGAAGACCAGTGGCAGCGTTGCCAACAAGCCATCAGAAATGCCGCCTCTGATATACAGGGTTTCTCTCGGCCACCACAATGAAATACTTCATTTGATGACGAATGCTGGCAAGCACATGCAGCAAAACAAAACGTGTATAAGGCGCTGCATAGAACGACAAAAAATGTTAGCGAGCTTTACGAGCGGAGGAGAAAAGAGGAAGATCGACTTATCGGAAAGAAGAAAAAGGAGTATGAGAAGCGCTCGATCGAGGAGATTGAGAGACTTTATTGCAGGAATGCAGTTCGAAAATGTTACCAAAAGGTAAAAAGAGCATGCTGGGGTTTCAAAGCCAGAACAGAAGCCTGCAGGGATGAAAATGGCAACATAGTAGTAGAATCGCAGTCGATGCTGAGGATATGCAAGGAACACTTCTACAGACTGTTAAGCGGCGATGATTACCAATATTCCGCTGTGAGGCAAAATGAGCCATTCAACAATGACGATGACAGTCAAGATTCCCGTCAACCCGATCAGAATGAAGTAAGGATAGCGATATCTAAACTTAAATCCAACAAAGCTGCTTTATCAGACCTATAAGTTTGACATCCTTCTTACTGAAAAGTATGGAGAGACTGGTGGAATTTCACGTGCGCAAAGTTGCTTTGAAAATGCATCCACTATCGGAGATGCAGCATGCCTATCAGCGTGGGAAATCCTGTGAGACCGCACTTCAAAATCTAGTGGCCAGAATTGAATGCGCGCTTGATAGGAGAGAATACGCGATGGGTATCTTCATCGACATTGAGGGTGCTTTTGATAATGCGACTTTTGACTGCATGTGCGGCTCTGCCAGACAACACGGGATAGATCAAACATTAGTGTTGTGGATTAAAGCAATGCTAATGAATAGAACTTTGGTAGTGGATGCGGATTGTGGCCAATATGTTATGACAGGGGTAAACAGGGGCTGTCGGCAAGGTGGCGTTCTGTCTCCATTCTTATGGTGCATGGTGGTCGACTATCTGTTGAACGGTCTAAATAGTTCTAACGTCTATGCTCAGGCATATGCGAATGATGTCGCCGTACTTTCTGTCGGGCTATGCCTGGCGACGGTCTGTGTTAACGCGCAGGCGGCGCTGGACATGATCGATGAATGGTGTACTAGGAGTGGGCTTTCGGTAAATCCTCTTAAAACTGAGGTTGTTCTTTTTACGAGAAGGAGGATTTTGACCGGTCTGACTCAGCCAGTGCTAGAAGGCGTCACCATTCGCATTTCCAATGAAGCCAAATATCTGTGAGTGATTTTAGATAAGAAACTTCATTGGTCTAAAGACGTCGAGTCGAAAACATCCGAGGCGCCCTCAGTCTTCTGACAGTGTAAGGGTGTTTTTGGCAAGACTTGGGGCTTATCACCGAATAAGGTTCTCTGGATCTACACGGCTATGACAAGACCATTCCTCGCATATGCATTGGCTGTTTGGTGGAAGGGGCTCTCGCGTAAATATGCGGTTGCTTTTTGCGCGAAACTCCAAAGAGCGGCTTGTCTCGGCTGCTCGGGAGCTTTCCCGATTACGCCTGGCTCTGCTCTAGACGCTTTGCTGAACTTACCTCCCCTTGATACTTATATCATGGGTTGCACTATCAAAGCCATTCATCGTCTTAGGCGGGGCGGTTTTTGGTATACTCCACACTGGAACTTTGGTGAACTTGCGCGACACTTATCTTACGACTCCTGTCTTATGGATATGCCGTCTGATGCAATGACACCAGAACTCCAGCTGATGCGCAAATTCAGAGTCGACTTTCCTTGTGTCCAGGACTGGTTTCGGTCAGAGTCTGAGCCAGGAATGGAATGTAGTCGTATTTTCATGGATGGTTCCAAAACCAGTCAAGGGTCTGGCGCTGGTGTCTTCGTGGAAGTCTACAACATTAGACTTCACTTCTCGTTAGGCAAATATGCGTCTGTTTTCCAAGCGGAAACTTATGCAATCCTAATAGCCATGAACTATGTTGTGAAGAACAGGTGGAAGGGACGTAGCATTTGTGTCTGTAGTGACAGTCAGGCTACGCTTAAGGCCTTGCTTAACCCTTTAACCACTTCCGAAATAGTTCATGAAACCAAAGACTCTTTGAACTTGGCCGCAAGGCTGAATTCTCTGTCTCTTTTCTGGGTCCCAGGTTACACTGGGACCTTGGGGAACGAGATCTCCGATGAGATTGCTAGACAAGGCTCAGAGGAGGCTTTCTCAGGTCCCGAACCCGCGTTGGGTCTCCTTGCGTCCTCGGTTAGGATTTCTATTGACGATTGGGTCTCTCACGAGCACAATTGTGTGTGGCATGACTCTCCAGGATGCGGGTTGACTAAACGCATGCTCCGGAACGTCTGTAGGAAATCAGCAGCATTCTTGCTGTCTCTCAGCAGAAAAGACTATAGACAAGTTATTGGAGTCTAGACAGGCCACTTTGCTTTCGCCAAGCACCTTAACGTGTTAGGCTTAAGTGACACTACAATCTGCGATGCTTGGATGCTTGTGGCGAGAGCGACGACACCGAGGAACATTACCTCTGTGAGTGTCCGGCCTTTGCTCGTATCAGGTGGCAATTCTTCGGTGAGGATGTGGTGAGTGCTGGTACTGTAAGCTCCTCATCACTGAAGTGCTTGCTTGGCTTTCTTAGAAAGACAAGGAAATTCCAATAAAATGAGTAAATCAGGGTTTGCTCTCTGGCAGTACAATGGACCAGTTGTGTCTGAGTGCTCCAGTCGAGTGTTTCCTATCCCGACCAAAAAAAAAAAACAAAGCTGCTCGAGCCGACGGCCTTGCTGCCGAACTGCTGAAGGTAGGAGGAGATAAATTGGAAAGCAGCATGTATTAGCATGTATCTGTAAAATCTTGTCAGACGAAAGTACGAGTATGCCCGATGAATGGAACCTCAGCATTATTTGCCCGACCCTGAAGAAAGGAAACCCTCTGAACCTCGTCAACTACAGGGGTATAAGTCTCCTTAGCATCGCATGTAAGATCCTGTCTGCCGTGTATTATGTAAATGCCTAAAACCGATCGTCATCAACCTGATAGGTCCTTGTCAGTGCGGTTTCAGGCCGGGAAAGTCCAACATTGACCAAATATTCACATTACGGCAGATCTTTGAAAAAACCCATGAATATAAAATCGACACGCACCACCACCACTTCTTCTTCTTCTTCCTTTTATTAGCGAGGTTATGATCCAAAAATAATGGATCATAACCCTCCCACTTCACCGCATTTCTACTGATCCGCCTGTGGGGTTCGCCTATTTGACCTCAGAAAATATCGGCAGGCCTGCCGATTTTAGATCACTCGGTTACTGAGGCCAATGAAATGCCGATGTCGTCGCATTTGTCTGATCCAGGCGTTTATAGGCCTGCCTTTCCTACATCGCGATGTCTTTGGAACGTGTATAGATATTGCCTTTTTTACAGGGTTCAAATGATCTCTTCTTTGAACGTGGCAATACCAGCTGAGCCGGTCGCGCTCTAATTTTCGTACGATGGTTTCCTTGATGTGAAAGCTTCCACGGATCTTCGAACTTCTTATTCGACCAAGCTTTGGCACTCCTGCTGCCATGCGAAGCATTTTCATCTCAGCTGCCGTTAATTTACTCTCATACTTTACTTTACTCTTCAACTTAGGTGGCATTTTTCTGTCACAGAAGATAGCGGAATTTTCGCGCCACTTCATCCACCCTACGCTTACGCGTCGATTTATGTCGTCATTACAAATTGCTATTGATCATAGAACCCAGATATTTGAACTTTTCGTACACGTACCACCATTTCATCGATTTCAAAGTTGCCTATGATAGTGTTTATAGAGACAAGTTATACAGAGCCATGTCTAGTCTTGGCATACCTACCAAACTCGTTATCTTGTGCAGAATGACGATGGAGAACTCTCGCTCCTCCATCAAAGTCGGTAAGAACACCACGGAATCTTTTGATGTCAGAAAAGGTCTTAGACAAGGAGACGGACTATCACGCAGTCTTTTTAACAGGGTGCGCCATCTTTTATGTCGGTATGTGGATATTGAATAACTTAAGAAAAAAAAATGTGATTTTCATATGTGAGGTATTTTTGTTTAATTTGGTCCTTTGCAATTTATTTGAACTTATTTTTGAATACAACTTCGATCAAGTGGCCGCCTCTATTGACCAAAGCAAAATGTGCCCTTTTTGCTGCGTTTTCCATCACTTTTTTGACCATCTTTGCCTTGAGCTCGTCAATGGTCTGAGGCTTGCTGGCGTTCACTTTACTTTTCAAATAACCCCACAAAAAGAAGTCCGGAGGGGCCAAATCTGGAGATCTGGGTGGCCAGTCAATGTCGCCATTTTTTGGCAGCACACGTCCAGGGAATTTTCGTTGCTGAAACTGCATTGTTTGATTTGCAGTGTGGCATGGCGCACCGTCTTGTTCGAACCAGTAACCGTCCAAACCTATTTCACATATTTGTGGGCAGATATAATGAGCCAACATCCACCGATATCGGTTCCCTTTGACTGTTCGCCTTCTCTGAAGAAAAATTGCCCAAAGATGGTTTTGGCGCGAACGCCGGTCCAAACAGTCACTTTTTGGTCATGCAATGATGTTCCATGGATCTCGTGTGGATTCTCCGTTCCGCAAATGCGGCAATTTTGGTTGTAAGAGAATGTGAAATGGGCCTGGTCGGTCACCAAAATTTTCTTCCAAAAATCAGTTTCAGTGTCAACTATTCGAGCAGCTGTTCGGCCGTATTCCAAGCGACGACGTGGACGGTCTGTCGGCAATATTCTTTGAGGCAGTTGCACTTTATACAGAAACAAATGCAAATCATCCTTCAAAACGCGCCGCAATGTGGTTCCAGTGGCGCCAAAGTGCTGAGCGCGGTGACGATACGACACATGTTGGTTCTCGGCAACACTCTCTCTTACCGCTTCAACCAGTTCATTGGAACCTCTTGGGCGTTGATGAACGGCATGTCGACGATCTCCCACTGTCCCGTGCTCAATAAAAGTTGACACCTAACGACGAATAGTGTTGTCAGACGGTGCTTGCTGGCCACGATATTTTCGACTATATGAACGTTGAGTTAACAAAACTGAACGACAATTTTCAATGTACAGCGTCACTATTTCGGCGCATTGTTTCAGTGTGAAGCGATTCACGGTTAAAATTGTACTGAATTGACGATTCAAAAACATGTCTTCTGAAGTCAATCGATCGGTTGATAGATGTCAAAGATGGCGCACCTGTTACTTGAGAGAGTAAGTACGAAACTCATGACAACACGGGAGGTACAATCTTTTACAAGTCTGCACAACTACATTGACATAGTTGGAAGAATTCAGCGGGCCGTCAGTGGGGTATTTGCGAGTATTGATAACGAGGCAGCAAAGATGGGTCTAGCGGTCAGCGAAAGCAAAACAAAGTATATGCTGTCTACAGAAAAGGACACCCAACATCGGCGTCTTGGACAGAACGCCACAATAGACAGATATAATTTTGAGGTAGTAAAGGATTTTGTCTACCTAGGCTCTATGGTGAGCTCCGCAAATGACATCAGTAGGGAGATCATACGAAGAATTACTCTTGCCAATCGTTGTTTCTATGGGCTAAGAAGGCATCTCGAACTACTAAGGTAACTCTTTATAAGACACTATTCATCCCAGTCCTGCTGTATTGCGCAGAGGCATGTGCTTTGACAGAACCAGTTGAGGATGCCCTTGGTTATTTCGAGAGAAAAGTTCTTCGAACGATCTTTGGTCCCGTCAGCATAGACGGTGAGTGGAGGAGAAGGTATAATGCCGAACTATACGGCCTATATAAGAACATCGAATTAGACAGAAGAGTTCACATACAGCGACTCACTGGGCTGAGTCATGTAGAGCGGATGGAGCCCAGGGTTCCGCTAAGAAAGTCTTCGAATCCACCCCGGATGGACGACGCAGTAGAGGACGACCTCGCGGTAGGGGCGCAAACAAGTGGAGGGGGACCTCAACGAACTTGGCTTTCGCAACTGGAGGTAGCTGGCTCGTTACCGGGCTGGCTGGATATTTTTGTTGGCTGAGGCCCCGGTCTACCCCGGACTGTAGCGCCACCTGCATAAGTAAGTAACTAAGTAAGTAATAGCCTTCAAGGAGTGGTATTGGCTTTCTTGTTTAAGTGCGTGGGACAGAATCCAGAGGCCATGCGCAGTTCCAAGTCCTTCAAGTCCCCAGGACCTGACGGTATCATTCCTGCAGAAATTCTGCAATGCGAGGACATTGTGCTTCCGTGGCTCAAAATCATCATGTCGAGCTGTCTAAATTTGGTTTACAGTCCCAAACTATAAACCCGGGTTGAAGTCATCTTTATACCTAGGAAAAGAAAGAGCTCGCATTTGGAACCAAAGGATCTCCGACCTATCAGTCTATCGTTCCTTCTACTGAATATATTGGAAAGGCTGATTGAAATCCACCTTCGACAGAGCATTAGCCCGACTTTACTCTCGCCGTCCCAACATGCGTAATGCAAAGGCAAATTGGTTCAGATAGCCTTACATTCGCTTGTGCGCATCATTGAAAAATTGTTGAGCATTAAGGATTACACTATGGTGACTTTCCTTGACATAGAGGGAGCGTTTATCAATTGCAAATCAAAGGCAATTACCGACGAACGTGCAAATCTGAAAGTGGATACTTCGCTCGGAGTTGTGATCAGTCAATTGCTAACATGCAGGATTATCAACACACAGCTGGGCGGAGCATCAGCTAGAAGACTTGCCTGCTGCGGAATACCCCAAGGCGAAGTCTTGTCACCTCTTCTGTGGAATCTGGTAGTGAATAAGCTACTAGTTGACCTGGATAAGTCAGGCTGTAGAGTGATTGCCTATGCTGATGACATTGCTATTGCTGGCTATGGCAAGCACCCAGACAATCTCAGGGAAATCCTCCAATATACTCTCCTACGGCTCACCAGATGGGCCTCCAAATGTGGACTGGGGGTTAAGCCTGATAAAACAGAACTCGTTCTCTTCACGAGGGAATAGTTTCCTTCATAGACCCTCCTACGATAATCGGCACCAGTCTCCCGTTCATTAAGCATGCTAAGTACCTGGGTCTTGTTTTGGACAGAAAACTGAACTGGAAAGCCAATCCACTAGAGCTAGAGCACTGTAGCTCTCTCTTTTTTGTTTTTTTTATGGTTGCACCAAAAGGTGTGTAATCTTCTAAAGATACCAGTAGCCCGAGCTACTTGCATGTACGATTCGCAAACCTGAATACTCGATGCCCGAAATACGCCTACGTACTAAACCAATCCCTGCACACTTCAACCACTCTCCCCGCGGGACTACCGTTAGATATTACTTCGCGGGGCTGGTTAGCTATTTATGCTCTTCTTTCGCTGTCTTCCGCTCCTTGTTCCAAAAGTGTTGCCGGTGGGACTTGGTTGCTCTTTCTGACTCTTTCCAGCCGCCTAAGTTCCTGCACGATTATCGCTGCAACTTGTTTCACCGCGTCCCATATTGCATTCGATGCTATCATATGGTGCACAATGTTTTCGGGGGTTGGTATTTCTCCAATTTTTTCCTCCAGTTCTCTGTGCTCTATATGAAAACGTGGGCACTGAAAAAATACGTGCTGAGCATCTTCTGGGGCCTCTCCGCAATTTGGACAGTTGGGAGATTCATCGAGCCCAAACCTGTTGAGATACGCTCGACAGCAGCCATGTTCGGTTAGGAACTGGCTAAGATAGAAATCTACCTCTCCGTGTTTCCGGTCCATCCAGTTTTGGATATCCGGTATAAGTCGATGGGTCCATCTTCCCTTTGAGGACTGGTTCCATCGCTCCTGCCATGCTCTAATGCTTCGCTGTCTTTCTTTCAGCTTGATATTTTTGACTGACGCTTGAGGTTCCTGAATTTTGGCGTCGTAGGTCCTTTGTAGCTCGATAGCCAAGATATAAGCTGGTAGCATTCCCGCGATGACACATACTGCCTCGTCTGACACCGTACGAAAGGCAGAGCATACTCTCAGCGCACATAGTCTGTTGGCAGAGTTTATCCTTCTTGCGTAGGTCTTTTTCATCATAGCTTTGGCCCACATGGGTGCCGCATACATAAGGATGGACTGCACCACCCTTGATAGAATAAGTCGCCTTTGTTGCCTAGGTCCTCCAATATTTATCAGTATTCTTGATAAGGCACCGCTCACCCGAGCCGCTTTGTCACACGTTCTTTCAAGGTGCTCCTTGTAAGTGAGCCTCGCGTCGATCATCACACCCAGGTATTTGATAACCGATTTTGATGTCGTATTATGATCTCCTACTCTGATGGTGCCTCTGTTTTATGTTCGGCGAGCTCTAACCCGACTGCTTCCATCCACCGTTTGACTTTTCCGATACATTCATTTGCAATATCCTCTATTCCTTCTAGATGCTTTGCAACCACTACAATTGCAATATCATCGGCAAAGCCTATGATTTTTGCCTCATTTGGGATTCCAAGCCTTAGAACCTTATCATACATAATGTTCCAAAGGATAGGACCTTGTGGAACTCCGCCAGATATGTGGTACTGCTTTACTCCATCGTCGGTATCGAAGAGCAGAAACCGTTTCTCGAAGTAGTTCAGTATTATTTTAATTAAGAACCATGGCACCATCATTGACCTAAGCGATTGCACTATGAGTCCCCAATTCGCAGAATTGAACGCGTTTTTGACGTCCAATGTTATTACGGCACCGTATTTCTTTGCACCGCCTCTCCATCTCCTGCCCTGAATAGCTTCTTCCAAGGTTGTAGTTACCCTTCTTATTGCGTCGACTGTAGATCGAGCTTTCCTAAAACCGTACTGTTGGTTGGAGAGTCCACCGGCCTTACCAATTGCCACTTCTAATCGGTTGCATATGATTCGCTCCAGTATTTTACCCATTGTGTCTAACAGGCATATGGGACAGTATGACGAGTCTGGTGGTTTTTTCCCTTTAGACAGCAGCACTAGACGTTGCTTTTTCCATTGGTCTGGAAAACTCCTTCTGTTAGACACTTGTTGTAGAGTCCCACAAATGGTTGCGTATTTGTTTTAATGGCTAATTTAAGGGCCTTGCTCGGTATGCCATCCAATCCAGGTGACTTGGTATCCTCGAATCGTCTGCGTACATCCAGGATTTCCCTTTGCGTGATAGTTGGGATGTCCTGTACTTCCGGAGGTGGCTCTATACACTCTGCTGGTGTTTGAGATGGAAACAACCCCGATACAATTTTCTACACAAGGAGAGGGCATGAAGGGGAGGGTGCCCTAGTGGCTTTGAGTTTTGCCATTACTGCTCTGTAGGCGGTGCCCCAAGGATTTACATCTGCTTGCTTCAGAGTTCCTTAAAACTATTGCTCTTACTTCTGCGGATGGCTAGTTTTAGATCTCTTCGCCTATCTTTGAATTGCACCCGTAGGTCCTGATGTGTGGAAAAACCTCTGGATCACTGGAGTAGTCTTCTGGCTCTATGGCACTTGCTGTGTAGCTCTGCTATCTCTTGGTTCCACCGGTATATGGCGGCCGGCGATTTGTTGACGTTTTCCGGACCATGGATGCGTCGCAAGCCCTAGTTACTTGTTTGGCAACCTCGGCGGCCATAGCGTTTGCTGTTCCTGGGCTTATCGTTGACTCTGCAAAAATCAGGGCAAAAGTGTCTTTGTCCATGGTGCTTATTTTCCACCCCATTCGTTGTGCCTTCTTTGGGCGTTCCTGGGTTGGTCTCCTAGGTTGTACTTCAAACAGGATGGCAAGGTGGTCGCTGTGAGTATATTGATTACTTACTCTCCAGTTGGCGCCTCTCGATAAGGAACTAGTTGCAAAGGTGATATCAACTGTGGAGCCTACCCCATTTCTACTAAAAGTGTGCTCACTTCCTGTATTTAGCGATATTAGGTCTAGTGACGATACGGCTTCTAGGAGAGCTTCTCCCCTTCTATTGGTCCGCGCGCTGCCTCAATCAGTGGCCCATGCATTGAAGTCTCCAGCTATAATTGTTGGGCTACGACCTCAAGCATCATCCACGAGCCTATCAAGCATACCTTGGAACTCCTCAATGGTGTTGTTTGGAGATGCATAACAGCTATAGTCATGTACTCCTTTGACCTTTGCTCGCACGAAGCCTGTTCCGGTTGTCATCATTTTTTCTTCGAAGGCGCAATCTCCACAGGCCCAAATAGCAGCTCTTTTTGAGTCATCCGAAGCCCAAACTGTATCATTGAGATTTTTGTACTGCTCGCATAATACGGCAACATCTATCTTTAACTCGCGAACGGTTTGTGTCAAGATGTCTTGTGCCACTTCGCAGTGGTTTAAGTTTAGTTGCAGCACTTTCATATTCTTCTTGCGACTTTTGCAGCTTCTTGGTATACCGGGCATACTATGCTTCCTGCCGCGTGTTTGATGTTGCTACTTCCCTTTTCTTCGCAAAGGACGCACCTTGCATCATTGCTGCAGTTCTTGGATACATGGCCTTTCTGTCCACACCTAACGCAATCCTCACTCCTATCCAACGTGTTTTTACACGCCTTTGCTAGATGACCGAAGTTAAGACACCTAAAACATCGCAGCGGTATTATTTTCTCCCGTATTCGGCATACCGTCCATCCGATTTTTATTTTTCCAACCTCCAGACCTTTTTGGCAGTATTTATCGGGAGGCTAATGACGGCACTGTAGCTCTCTAGTGCTATACTGTACGAGCTGGGGTATGAAACGTCAAATCACTCGCTGGCTTTACGTGTTCGTTATCAGGTCTATACTACTCTATGTCGTGATCGTATGGTGGCCTGCTCTTGATTGGGCTGTCCACCTCACTCAACTACTTAAGGTGTTAAGGTTTGCATGCAAATGTATTAGTGGTGCACAAAGAACTGTTACATCTATGGCACTGGATATTTTGTTCCATCTAGCGCCCGTAGATAATTTCGGTAAATAGATTGCTGCCAGTGCGGTTATCCGTCTAAAAGCCTCTTCGCAATGGTGTAGATATCACATTGGCCACCCCTCGGTTTTGATTCTCTCAACTTCACCCATGCAAATACGGACTATACCTCGCAGAAACTGAGATTTGACCGAAACTTCCGTACGAGTATGAATGGGATGAATGGGACAACTCTCTCCCTGTAGATTTTTTTTTTTTTTATAATTTGCGCGCACTCAAGGGGTTATGAATACCCTAAACATTGATGGACTTCTTTACAGGTGGCTCTGTGATCGAAGGTGGGGTGGGTTGTGGTATTTTCTCCGAAAGGCTCAACCTGAATATCCCTTTCCGTCTCTCATATCGCTGTAGCGTTTTTCAGGCGGAAATCATGGCGATTAGGGAAGCCCTGTTCTGGTTTAAATGTAATGTATTACCTCTTAGAGATATTTACATTTTCACTGACAGTCAAGCGACAATCAAGTCCGTGGAATCGTGCTCTTTAATTCTAGGGCCGCCTTAAATTATCGTTTGTCTCTTACTGAGATCATAGGGCAGTTCAACATTCACCTATGCTAAATGCTAGGTCAGGAGGACATTCCGGGAAACTGCTGGGCAGAAGAGCTCGTCAGATAGTGTATAACTCTAAGGATTGTGCCTAATAGGCAAGCCCTATGTATACTCAAAGCTACATGTAAGCATCTACTAAAACTGGACGCTATTAGCAAGACTAGTCACAAATAGGAGAATGGCTCAACGTGTCATATCTCGAGACAGATCTGGCCTAAGCTGGACCAGAAGCGCAGCGCCGACTTGATTAAGGTAAAACGATCACAGATCAGCTGCGTTATTGGTGTCCGCACTGGACAATGTTTATAGGCCAACATGCCGAAAGACTTGGACTCTTCTTTAACGACTTCTGTAGGAGCTGTAATGACAAGGAAGAGGAGGAAACTATCCTTTACCTCCTATGCACATGTCCAGCTCTATTGCGCAAAAAAATGCTTCATCTAGGAGCCCCTTTCTTAATGAGCTCACCTATTTGGCGTCCTTAGGCGTCATGAGCATCCATCGCTTTATCAGTATTTCAGTATTTCAAAAGCTTCGGTTGATGTTATTGGTCCGTGAGTACTCTAATGGTAGTTCCAACACATCACAATGGACCTTTACTGGTCCAACCTACTCTAACCTAAGCCAACTTATCTCAAGAGTCTTTTTTAAGGCAATTCAATGATCCACTTACTATACATCCACCTACTGGCTACACAGTAAGCTACACTTGCCTTTCCCTAAGGAAAGAAGAAGAATACATATAAATTTGTGACAGTAATACCAGTAAGTGTGCTATTAAGGCGTGACTATAATTTTAATTCCTTCCAATTTTCTAAAGTGCATTTCACGTACTTTAATATGAAACACATGTGCAATCGACAACAACGAAGAGGGAGAGAGAGAAAAAAAAAGCGAACTCTTTCAAAGTTGTAGAAAAGATGAAATGAAAATCCCTTTCAGGGATGACGAAAGACCCTTCAGTGGATGCAACAGGGAGCATAACTTTCTCCAAGTTCTGAGGGCGACATTGAAAACAGAAATTGGAACTCAGAAAAGGAACAAAAACTGTCGTTGAAGCGTTGTTGTAAAATTTGAATAATCGATTTTCTTTTTCTCCTGAGTATCTTATAGGAGAACAGAAGATGTCGCCAATGTCCCATTGTTGGACAAGGTGACATCTGTTTCTTTTCTTCGATTTTCCAATTTTTATTATAATTATATTTCCAGCACAAATGTAGTCAAAACGACTTGGGAACTGAACTTTGTTTGATTGATTGAATGGGAAGCATATCTGCTTTATTGCATTCCAAGTATCTTTCGGTGGAAGCA
This sequence comes from Brachypalpus laphriformis, assembly GCA_945910035.1. Classification (NCBI taxonomy): domain Eukaryota; kingdom Metazoa; phylum Arthropoda; class Insecta; order Diptera; family Syrphidae; genus Brachypalpus; species Brachypalpus laphriformis. Next base: position 152,763,397 of record OX246753.1, read on the forward strand.
ATCAGTTCTCCAGTGATTTATCTTTGACGAAATATACATATGAACACTCTGAAGCTAATGTATGGACATCACTAAACGAGTTGTACAATTGTCCACATCAAGCGATCTCTGTCGAAACTATTCGAACCGGGTGGCATAAAATTATTCATGGTCTCATAAAAATGTGCCCATGTCAGTCATCCCCTGAAATCGAATAAACAGTCCATTTCCTTGACTGACACACCGTCCTGGGTTTATGGTTAATGAAGATTGACTAGTGAATAAATAACTGCTACAATGTAATGCTTCCGAGAGACAATATTGCGCCGCATGCCTGATACTCGTACTTTATTAAGTGGCAATCTCATAAAAAAAAAAAAAATGTCTACTCATTTCGCAAGGACTTCCCTCAAGCCCAATAAATTGATAGCAGCAGATGTGTCATCACTTAGATTTCAAAGCAAACTTCTCATCTGACGGTGCTGATTGGCTTTTTTTGACGACACTACGCACCGTTGTCGCCTAATGGGGGAAAGGAACTAATCGGGCCCCTACGTCGAAATCATTTTCCAGTGACAAATGCCAATAAAAATCACACGCTCGAAATTCGATAATTTAATTTGCGAAAATGAGAATTTTACTTTTAGCTGTATCCCCCTCAACACCCCACAGTCAGAGAAAATTACACTTTTGAGTGTGAATAATGCCTCTAATGGGAAGCGGGTGAGTGGGTCATTAAGAAAGCGTAAATGCAAAGCAATATTACGAACGATATCAAGGAGCAGGACTTCTGAAAATGAATTAATGAATATGTGACTGTGTGTGTGTGTAGAATAAGACACACATTTTCCTCGTATAAATAAGAACGTGCTTAGCAATGCTTCTGACAGACGATTTCTATCTCGGCAATTGGTTGTGCTGGCTTTGTGTGATGTGTTTCTTTGGCTCCGTCTGTTTGTTTCTTTCGTTTTTAATATTTTTTTATTACCAGGTCGAGAAGGGGAATTGTCCTTGTAAAAGGTCTGAGAAAATATTCAAGGATGTGTTAGAAGAGACCGTTTTAATTTAACATTTTATTCGGTGTCGTGTTGAAGGTAATTATGTTGCCATAGTGTGGCGCAAAAAAAAAGAAACACCAATGGGGTAGGCTGAAGGCAGAGCCGTAATTATGGTCTCATGGGGCGAAGTAATGCAATAAAAATGAAAATATAATGATTTCCGAGGAGAAATACTCTTGGATTTTATCATAATGTCAGAGTAAACATTCGAAGGCAAAAATGTTACGTATACGTCAGAGGGTTTAATAAAAAAAGAAAAAAAATCAGTGAGATACAATGTGGTCGCACGTGTGCGTTAAAGACTTTTAAGAATCTGGTGTTGGTTAATTATTTCGAATTTAGAAGTAGTCTTTTATTTTAGGGGTGTGGGTTTTATAACCAACTGCCACCACTCTTATGTAGGATACGAATTGTTGTTTAAATTTCTCACTGAAAGCTGTAGAGAATTGTGATTGAGAGAAACGTTTTGAAGTAGTCACACTCTGTGCTGTTTGTCAATGTAATATTTTTTTTGACTAAACCCTTAAATGGAAGGAGAAAGGCTGGTCAAACGGTAGTGCATGCGATCATATGAAAACACAAGCGTTTTCACTTAGCTGAGCCCTAGCAACTCCTACTCTCAACCTCCACGCGGTGACAGCTGGGTGCCTAGTACCTTAATCCAAGAAATGGGTAACCAACCCCGTTTGGCGGATTCTTGGGGACAGCAGATGAGAGAGGGGGGAGAGTGCTTTCTCACACGAGATCTTCTTCCTGTTCCAGGTGGCAGCGGACGAATTCCCTAGACGGCGTCAACGGTGGCGTCTATAGTTCCGGTTAGGTTGAACTTAGAGAATACCTTGCCCGAGCTGCTTCGACGTGTTCGTAGGGTAGAGGAGAATGTCCTAAATACGAAGTTGAGCGATTTAAACGCCAAAATAGGAAATGAGGACGCCTTTGGTAGGGCAGCCGGAAAGCATAGCCTACACGACACCACGTCTGATAATGGACTAAGGCTAATTGATTTTGCTGTGGAGCGAAGCGTCACTATAGCAAGCACATGGTTTCCTCATCTCGATAATTATAAGCAGACATGGCGATCCAATGATCATGTAACGATCAACCACGTTAATATTGCGATCGACGTAAGGCATGCACCTAGTATCCTGGAAACCCCTGGTTTGACCAAGAATGCCGGCGAGTGCATGCAGCAAAACAAGAGGCATACAAAGCGGCGCTGCAAAGGAAAACGAGAGCTGCTCGTGAGCTCTACGAACAAAAGAGACGGGAAGAATATCGGCTTCTCCAAAAGAAGAAGAAATTGCATGAGAAGCGCGTTTGAGAATATCGAGAGTTTATACTCCAGGAACAATGTACGGAAGTTTTATCAAAAGGTAAAAAGAACGTGTCAGAGAAGCAATACCCGTACAGAAACCTGTAGAGATGAAAATGGAAACCTCGTAGTAGAATCACAGTCGGTGCTGAGAATATGGAAAAACTACTTCTGCAGACTGTATAACGGCGACGAAGACCAACATCCCGCTGTCAGGTAGAATGAACCATTCAACATAGACGATGATAGTCAAAATTTCCGTCCACCTGACCAAAACGAAGTGAGGATAGCAATATCCAAGCTAAAATCGAACAAGGCTGCTAGACCTGACGGCTTACCGGCCGAACTTTTCAAGGCAGCTGGGGAAGAATTGGTAGAGTGCATACACCAATTCATCTCTAAGATTTGGTCAGACGAGTGTATGTCTGATGAATGGAATCGTTCAGCATCGTTTGCCCAATCCACAAGAAAGGAGACCCCCTCAACTGCGCCAATTATAGAGGCGTCAGTCCCCTCAACATCACATATAAGATCTTTCTGTGATATTGTGTGAACGCCTGAAACCTTTTATCAACAGCCTGATTGGACCCTATCAATGCGGTTTCAGACCAGGAAATTCCACCATCGATCAAATCTTCACACTTCGGCGGATCCTGGGAAAAACCTAAGAATTCCAAATCGGTACTCACTACCTCTTTATCGATGTCAAGGCCGCCTATGACAGCATCTATAGAGAAAAGCTTTATAGAGCCATGTCTAGTTTTGACATCCCTGCCAAACTTGTCCGTCTGTGAAGGATGACGATGGAGAACGCTCACTGCTGCATCAAGCTCGGTAATGACCTCACCGAGACCTTTAATGTCAAAAAAGGCTTTAGACAAGGTGACGCGCTGTCATGTGACTTCTTTAATATTGTACTTGAACGGATTGTGCGGAACTCACAAACCAACACCGGAGGCACAATCTATTACAAGTCTGTACAACTGCTTGCATACGCCGACGATATAGACATTATTGGAAGAGCTCAGCGGGCTGTCGCCGGTGTGTTTGCAAGCATTGAGGCGGAAGCTACCAAAATGTGTTTAGCGATAAACGAGGGCAAAATCAGTATATGCTGTCAACAAGAAGGGACAGCCGACACCGACGAATTGGACAGAACGTCACAGTGGGCAGCTATAACTTCGAGGTAGTAAGGGACTTTGTTTACCTTGGGTCTGCTATTAATTCTAAAAACGACATCAGCGCAGAAATCAAACGAATAGTAACTCTTGCCAATCACTGTTCTTTTGGGCTTATAAGGCAATTCAACAGTAAAACCTTATCTCGAACAGCTAAGGAGACTCTGTATAAGACACTGATCATCCCAGTCCTACTTAACGGCGCTGAAACATGGACTATCGATGGATATCCTTGGTCGCTTCGAGAGAAAAATTCTTCGTAAGATATCGCTCCTGTTTGCGTTGACGGGCTTTGGAGGAGAAGATTCAATCACGAACTATACGAGCTGTACAGCGACATCGACCTAGTCAAAAAACAGCATATTGGACATCTGAGATGGCTAGGACATGTAGAACGAATGGACACCAACGCTCCGGCTCGCAGAGTCTTCGAATCTAACCCCGAGGGATGACGCAGTATTGAACCTCCTCGCCGTAGGTGGCGCGGCTAAGTTCAAGGGGACCTGGAACAATTTGGAAGGCACAACTGGAGGCAATTAGCTAAAGACCGAGCTAAATGGAGAGGCTTGTTAGTTGCGGCCCAGGTTCACCCCGAACTGTAGCGCCACCTGATTAAGTAAGTAAGTAATTGCGGTATCCAATAAGAGCTTTAATTCGATCCTATTACCCCTCAATAATAATAAAATTGTAGCTATTGAATGTGTAACTAGTCTTGGCTATACAATAGATCTTAATCTGTCTGTTTACAAACACGCCAATATGGTCATTGGTCGTATCTATGGGAGCCTACGCAAATTGTGGCTTAGTGCATATTCTACTCCACTGGAAACACGACGAAAGCTGGTAATATCATTAGCCTTGCCTCTAATAATATATGCCGAGTTTGTTTACAGTAGCCTCGACTCATTATCCCTGCGTAAATTTAAAGTAGCTTTTAATGATGCAGTGCCTTCATTTATGGTCTTCGTAGATATGACCACATCTCTGTCTATGCAAGGGACTTGCTTGGTTGTACACTGCAAGAATATACAATGCCAGGGATTGTATAATATTACACAAAATTATTTGTAATCAATATCCGTCTTACTTGTATAACAGACTTAGGCTAGGTCATTCCTCAAGAACTATTAATCTTATTCCATCCCGAGGCAATTATCTAAGTTCATCGCGATTCTTTTACAGCCACACTGTTTGGAATTCTTTACTATCACGTGTAACCGAGATGTATAGCCAGTAAGTTATTCGAGGCTGTAAACCCCATTTATTTCCAATAGCTTTTTTGCAAGAGAAAAGTGCTACTGTAGCTTTCTTGACTCTTTCTTGAATGTTAGGTTTTTAGCTTAGTTTCCTATCCAGGATAAGACCCAAATATTTCGCTTTATCAGAGAAAGTTAAGCTGTACCATTAAGAGAGGGATGATCAATGGATGGAATTTTATATTTCCTCAAAAAGAGTACCAGTTCAGTTTTATGTGGGTTTACACTCAACCCACACCGAGCCGCCCATCTGGTTAACTTGTTTAAAGCATTTTGTAGAACTTCTTTTAGAGTATTAAGGTGCTTTCCTGAGACTGCTATAGCAACATCATCTGCAAAAGCAATCACCGTGCATCCCTCACCCTCCAGTATTATCAATAGTTCATTTACCACCAAATTCCAAAGAAGATGAGATAGAACACCACCTTGCGGAGTGTCTCTACTGACAGATCTTCTAGAAGACGTCCCACCTAGCTCTGAGTCGATAATCCGACCATTAAGCAGTAAATTGATCAATTCGCATAGTGAGTTGTCTACCTTCAGGTCCGAGAGTGCATTTGCAATCGCTGATTAGGTTAGGTTAGGATTGTTAAAAGCACCCTCTATATCTAAGAAGGCTACCATTGTATATTCCTTGTGAAACAGGGAGTACTCAATGTTACGAACCAACGAGTGTGATACCGTTTCAACTGATTTACCTTTGCAATAGGCATGTTGGGCCGCTGACAGAAGTTTTGTATCAATACTGTTGCGTAAGTGGATATCAGTCAATCGCTCTAATGTTTTTAGAACAAAAGATGATAGATATAGGTCTAAGATCTTTCGGACTTGTGTGAGAACATTTGCCAGCTTTGGGTATAAAAACTACTTTGACTTCTCTCCATACTTTTGGTATATGGGCCAGATCTATACAGCTTTTAAGAATTGTTTCTAGCACCTGCAAGATAAGGTCCGACGACTTCTGTAGTTCGGCTGGCATTATGCCGTCCGGACCTGCGGGTTTTTTTGGTTAGAAGCAGTGTATCGCCCAGCGGAGTTTGTTCTGTGTAATCAAGTTAGAGGAGTTGTTTAAACTTGCTGCTGGTCTATTAGAGACAATGCTGTTGACAAATTGGGTGCTACCTGGGAAATGTGTGTCAAGTAGCAGATTTAGCGAATCTTCGCTAGAAGTCGTCCAAGTCCAATCTAATTTCTTGAGATAACTGGGCATTATTGGATTTGTGGAGACGATTTTTCTTAGCCTAGATTCCCCAGAGACCTCTTCTATTTTACCACAAAAAAGTCTCCGAGAATTGCGTTTAGCCTTCCTCAGTTCTTTTTTGTAGATAGTTAGGGATGCTTTGTACAAGACCCAGTCTGTTGCACCTTCGTGGTTTTGGCATTGTTGAAGAGTTTTCTACAATTAGTTCTTAAAGGACCTAAATCTGCATTCCACCAATGAGGCTTTTTCTTACCCCTGGGCCGTACTATAGGGCAGGAAGAAGACATCGCTTTATTAAGGGCTGAGGTAAGATCCTCAACCATGCGATCTAATTCTTGGGTATTGCAAGGGGTCCTAGATGGAATCGTGGTAACTAATTTCTTTATAGTTACTCTGTATTTGAGCCAGTCAGTTTTCCGATAATGTCTAAAGACTTTGGGACCTATAGGGTCGATATTAAGGCTAATGTAATCATACCACATCATGAAATAAATAAATGAAATGAAATGATTAACTGATCACCGCCAAAATCTAACAAAAAAGGGGAAGGTCATGCAAATAGATAGCGCACAGAACCTGTGCTTTCGTTCCGAAAATAAGAATAGAAGATAGAGCGACAGTCATCTTGTGTATAAGAAAAGAAACAAAGATTAACAAACTGAGACAAACTCAGCCAGTTCTTGGGTACTATAACAAAAAGACCCATGTAAATACTTTATATCTTAATATGAATTCTAACGAATTTCAAAGACCTTAAGTATATTAGTATACAGAGCAACAGTGTCTAGAATCTCTATAAGAGACGACATGAATAATGCTCTCCAAAACTTACCCATTTATACCCATTTATTCATGGGGACCTGCATTGAAGGAGATACGTTAACTAACTAATACTCCCGTTTGACTACCCCAATCACTCATAGATTTTAACTACTTAAACTAGGTGAGGGTTTGTATATGAAATATTAGGCCAACTCCAATATTAGTCTTCTTTTTTTTATAGAAAACAATAAAAAGTAACCTCACAACTTTTTCATACCCTAGCAGCAACGTTCGTATAATGCTGTAGCTGAAATAAAAAAAAAAAAATAGAAATATATATACAATACATGAAAACTCACATAAAAAAATAAGATAACATGGCAATAGAACATAGCAAATGGGGAAGTATTTTTGTTTGAATCAATGAAATTGCAAAAAAGGAAAATCAAAAGAAAAGTTGTATCTGACAGGTTTACGTGTACACCATTTGCTTGGCGAGGAATAACACAGGATCAAACAGATATCAAAAGTTATCCGAAGTACCCAATAACAAATTTTTATCTCGTCTATTTACCAATGTTCTTCTTTGTACAAAGTTAATCCAAAGTTTTTACTCGGAGGCACTGCAAAAATAGGAATATTTTAGACTACACACAAGAAGCGTGCAGTGTATTCGAAGTATTCGAAGCTGGAAGACCCGTAGAAGACCCTCACCTTCCTCCGTCGGATATAACAATCTTTGTCGACAGTCAAGTAGCCTTGAAATCGTTAAAATTCAATACAGTCAGGTCGAAGGTGGTTCGGAAATATCGTGGCGCACTGATCGCCATCAGCCACCATTCGGCTAAACCTTGCTGAGTTTCCGAACATAGTACTATAGAAGGAAACGAAAAGTGGTATATTTTGGCAATGATGGGGTTAGCAAAGAACACCAGTAAAGCGGGCATCTCCATATGCCTACTGATTGGCAAACTGTAAATTATTTGTCAAGAGCCTGTGACGTATCCACGCAACAGAACGATGAAATTGCTAGACTGCGCGAGTTACATATCGTCCCCCATATGCCAGAAGCACGAATGTGCAAATCTTATTTTTTCAACTTTCTTAGTTTGTTTGATAAGTCTTTCTGTATTCTATGTAGTTTTAGAACTGAAAGCGTGGAAACAACAATTTCTTACTATGTCAATTGGATGAATGTTGAATTGATTCTTATTTAGTAGAGCCAGAAGCACAATTGTGGTCATTCCTCAAAAGTTTATAATTTGCACATTCATGCTTCTGGCATATGGGGGACGATATATCCTCGACATGGTTCTTCCACTGGCTGTATAACAACAGCATCAAACCAAGCAACCACAAACACCAGCTTGACTAATACTCCTAGCTTGATGTTCCATGATAAGCATGCCCTGCATGGCAACAACCAGCAATGTTGTTTACTATTGCTGTGGATCGTTATCGTCACCAGCTGCATGACAACAACATCGAACCCAAGCAGCAACACAGCAGCCGAAAACTCCAGCTTGGCATGGGTAGCAACGGAGAATATCCACCAGGTCAATAGATATCAATTTGATAAGGGGTTGGTGTTACTTTTGGTGAGAAGAAGCTATTTGATGCGACCAAACTGTTGTCAACATTTTCGTTAGAGAGAGGGCATTGTGAATCGGAGGCTAACCGAGTGCAGATGTCTCATTTGTTCATTTCAAGTTCATTTTGGATGAGAGCAATTTATTGCGCCGACTACAAAGGACGAAACCTTTCGACTTGGCGAGATAATGATTAACCGCGTCTAGGTTGCGGAATATGCAGGATCCTTCAGTGGAAAGTAACCTGCCAAACGTATACAAATTTATATCGAAGGGTGGTGATTTTTTAGTCAGTAAAAATCTGACACTACTATGAGCACGCGCTTGCTATTCTCATAGTGTCTATGGAAGATTTTTCACCTACCCTCGGAAAAAAAGGTTAATTTTGTAAAATGAAGATATAAAAAAAAGGTGTTGTTATAAATTTAAATAAAATAGAGATAGTGGTGCATATAACTCGCGCAGAGTTTCACAGGGCTCCAATTGTACCAGCGCTCCAGGGAACACACCAGCCCCGGAGAACTTTCCAAGAGACTCATAACTGCCCGGAGAACCCCAAAAATGGCCATTAGCGACAGTAAGAAGAGAAGCTTCGTCGAATTGCGCAACGAAGCTGACCAAAATCGATGATCGAAAACCTAGCAAGTGTTAATGATGAAGTTGAAGGGTGGTGGGAAACCCTCGCCCACGTTCACAGATTTTCTCACAAATGTGGTCGCTGTACTTTTTCCACAATGACAGGGAAAAGACGAACAAACGAAAAGGGGAAATTCGGCGGAGGCATTACCAATACCTCTCGCCACCGCAGAAGATGTCCTGCATGTATGTGCAAAAATCAAGGAGCAAAAATCGCCCCTACATCTTTGCAGAAGTATACAATACCTGCTTTAAGGAAGGAGTATTCCTCGACCAGTGGAAGAAACAAGGACTAATCCTCCTACCAAAAGGTAATCAACTACCCCAGGATCTCTCATTGTAAAGGCTTTTATGCATGTTAGACACCATGGGGAAAATACTGGAGCGCATCATAAGTGATATATTGGAGAGTGCAATCGATGAGGTTGGCTCCAGATCGCCAGTATGGGTTCCATAGAGCACATCCTACGGTCAACGCCATCAACGTAGGCATGAATACGACGAGAAAGCCATTGAAGGAAGATGACGGAAAGGCGGGAGTAAACAGTACTGCGCAATCATCATGCTGTATGTGAAGAACGCCTTCATCACCACAAACTGGAGAAATATTCTGCGAGCACTTACCACAAAGACAGTACCAGACTACCTGTAGAAGATAATGACGGACTATGCAATACGACACCGACGATGGAATGAGGAAGTATAACGTAATAGACGGTGTGCCCCAAGACTCCGTACTAGGCCCGCTACTGTGGAACCAAATGTATGATTACGTCATCAGACTTAGAATCCCGAGGTCTTCGAAAATAATAGGCCTCGCCGACGACATAGCAAACTTCTTGAGGAATTGTACCATAACCACAATGAAGCTATCGGGATAGTTCAGGACTAGCTACTACACATGGGTCTACAACTTGCAGAGGAAAAGACAGAAGTATTGCTTATAAGCAGCAGGCGAGTCATGGAGACTGTAAGAGTATCCGTGGGCAATCACGTGGTAGTTTCCAAACCAGAGCAGAGTACACTAACATTATTTTAGATACAGGGGGAAACTTTTAAGCAACATTTACAATATGCAGCTGAGAAGGCAGCAAAGGCAACACCCGCCCTAGCAAATATCGGCGGATCAAAGCACAAGAGGAGACTGCTCTAAGTAAGAGTTGTGACAATGAAGACAAAGTCATACAGAAGGAAGACGGAGACAGCTTACAGAATCAATGCGTTAAGAGTATTCAGTACCTTCCGAACAACATCCTACGATGCTGGCATGGTACCAATAGACCTTCTAGCTCAAGAAGTCCAATAGAAACACCGTGCCAGCAGGACAGCGGGATCAACTGCGATGGGTTACAGTGTCACTGAGGCACCACAAATGACAAATTTTGATAAATGGCAGAAGAGATGGGATCAATCTAATATAGGCAGGTGCACGCAGAGATTGATCCCCAATATAAACGCTTGGATCAATAAGAAGCATGAAAAATTGAAATTCTACCTTGACCCAGATGCTTTGGCCATGGTCGCTACAAAGCCTACCTCCACAGGTTTTGACTCGACGACAACCCATATTGCCCTACGCTCATGGAAGTAGTCGAGGATGCGGAACACATCATGTTCCATTGTCCACGATGCTATGAAGAACGACACCTGCTGGTGAACAAACTGGGTGAGAACCTAACCTTAGACAACATCACCAGACAGATGATGAGCAGGAAAGATGCCTGGGAAGTAGTTAGCGACACTGTAGCAACCATTATGAAGGAGCAGCGAAGACAGAAGCGACAATGAAACGCAGCGCAGGAGGCTGCTAAAACGAACGAGCTAAGTGCCTAAGGCTGAAGTACCCCCTGGAGATAAAATGCCTAACGGTACTGCCGCGAGGACCAGAGATAGAAGAGGCGGAAATCTCATACTGTCACTGAGTACGGGCTGAGTTTCGTCTTTAAAAGATCGGCATAGTAGAGAAAGAGGCAAACTCGTCCTGACTATCCAGGGAGGACCGTGGCACTTCTCGTACGTTATGACAAAAATTGAGCAAAACGAAAACAAAGAGCCATCTACCACTAGATCGATCTTCTACCTGCATCCTTACCGGAGTAATCACAAGATACCGCGTCATTGGATGATGGCAAATGGAAAGTAGAGTCCAGAGATTTATGCAAAAGCTGCGGAGATGAAGAATGAACTGCCTCGTCCGAGGCAACAGGAGCTCAGATATTGAATCTACTTCACTTCATAAAAAGTACCAACTGGTTTTCAAGCTGGCTATTAGCAGGATAGGATAAGAAGAGTTGATCCTCGCATCGAAACCCTACAACACCGAAAGCCCCTGCACCTCACGGAATACCAGAGGATGTGCTCAAGACGATTGGCAAGACACGTCCTCAGCTGCTGCTGAACATGTACAATAGCTGTCTCCAGGAAGGAGTTTTCCCCAGGAGCTGGAAGTTACAGCGCTTGGTACTGATCAGCAAAGGAAAAGGAGACTCGGAATCCCCACCACCATACAGGCTGGACACCGCAGGGAAACTCCTGGAAAAGTTGTTAAAACCAAGGCTTGCAGCAGCCATGCAGAGAGCAGCAGCTTTGTCCGAAAGACAGCACGGATTCAAAAAGGGCCACTCTACGATTGAAGCAATCGAAGAAGTGCTGAGGACCACCCAATTGACTCAACAGGGCAACTAATATTCAAGGAAAATCATATTGCTAGCAACTCTGGACGTTCGAAATGCCTTCAATTTAGCCAGATGGAGCGATATGCTGAACGCCCTCGAAAGCATTTTTGATATTCCCGAATATCTCTTGCGGATGGTGAAGGACTATCTCAAGGACCGGAAGCTGTTGTTTAACACCACAGAAGGACCTCGAATAAAGGAGATTACTGCTGGAGCAGCACAGGGCTCAATCCTGGGATCCGATTTCTGCAACATCGGATACGATGGCATCCTTCGTATGGAAATGCCGGAAGACACCTTTCTGCTAGGGTATGCAGATGATATCACCGCGGTGATTACGACAAGAGACACCAATAGCGCACAAAGAAAACTCAACCAGGTGATGAGGCGGGTGCACCTCTGGACGAAAGAACATGGCTTAGGTTTGGCCACAGAAAAGACGGAGATAGTCCTTTTGACAGAGAAGAGGATTCCAGCTATTGTCAACTTCCAAGTCGGGTCTGAGGTAATAATTAGCAAGGAAGCGGTGAAGTACCTAGGGATGGCCCTAAACACGAAGCTCACTTTATGACATCAAATAAGATGCTTCGCAATGACCTGTGAAGGTCACAATGTCAATAAGCAGTTTAATGGCAAACAACAGCTAGCAAGAGAAAGCTGGTGATGACAGTCATCCACGCCATTCTCCTGCATGGGTGCGAGATATGGGCCGACGCACTATGACAAGAGAAATGCAGGAAACAAATGGCCGCAGTACAAAGGCGCGCGGCGCTATGGGTTGCAAGTGCGTACCGAACGGTGTCGGAACCAGCTGTCCTCATAGTCGCGGGAGTGACCCATATTGATCTCTTTGCGGCAGAGAGGAAGTACGTCTACGACAGAAGGCGGAAATTGGAGTGGAAGCGGCAACCGAGAAGGCGAAGGAGCTTACCAAACAGAAATGGCAGGAGAGATGGAGCTCTGAAAGCAGATGACGATGGACCACGAGGCTGATCAATAACATCGCTGAATGGAAGGGACGGAAACACGGGAAAGTAAATTATTACGTCACCCAATTTCTTACTGGACACGGTCATTTCAACGCCTACCTCTACAGAAAGGGCAAAACAGGGAGTTCGGCTTGCCAATATGACGACTCAGAACTGGACGACGCAAATCGCACGCTCTTCGAGTGCAACTGATGGGACGCTGAAAGGAGGGCGATTGAATCTCTAATCGGCGTCATCACTCCGGAAAACATAGTGACAAAAATGTCAATGAGTGACCAGAGCTGGAATCAAGTACGTTCCTTTATAGAAAAAGTGCTTGAATCAAAAAAGAGAGATGGAGACCTAACAATTACACTCATGAGATTTATGTACGCCTGATGTAAGCCTTACCGGCAAGAAAGAATTAACCCCCAAGCAAGAGACAAATATAAAAAAGCCGGCACCGAAAGAGAAATGAAAACGACACCACTCTGAAGTAATGCAACAGCGGTTCCGGAGTGGATGTTGTCAAGTAGAATAAAAGAGTGAAATGTGGTTTTTTAGTGTGTACCAAGTCTCACGACAGAACAACTTGCGGAGGCCCTAGAGTGTCTCAAAGCAGACATTACCGCCATCCAAGAAGTGCGATGGGATGGGCCGGGCAAAAGGACGATGAAAAACTGCGACATCTACTATGGCATCTGCTACGGACAACGCGGTCAGTGTCTATTCGGGTGCGGAATTGTCATTGGAGGCAGACTTAGGCAAGCAGTATTGAGTTTCCGGCATGTGAACGAGCGCATCATGACTATCCGAATCAAGGCTGCATTTGCCAAAATTAGCCTAATATGCGTTCATCCCCCTCACGAGAAGAAGGACAATGCGACGTAGGATGACTTGTACCAGCTCTTGGACAAGACGTATGAGCAATGCCCTAGCCACGATGTTAAAATTATCCTACGTGACTTTAACGCAAAGTTAGGAAGAGAGGACGTGTTTAGTAGTATGCACGGCATCACATCCGACAACGGACTCAGGCTAGTCGACTTTGCGGCGGTGCGAAAATTTGTCGTAGCTAGTACGCGGTTCCCACGTCTCGATATTCACAAAGGAACATGGCTCGCTTTTGATCGAAAAACTGTCAACCAAATCGATCACATTGCGATCGACGCAAGGCATTCTTCCAGTATTCTGGGTGTCCGGACTTTCCGAGGAGCCAACGTAGACTCGGATCACTACCCAGTTGTAGCCAGAGTACGGATGCGGATATACAGAACGGAGCGAAACCAACGAAATACTGTGATGAAATTTGACGTCGGGCAGCTACAATCCCAAGAGATCGCCAGAGCCTTTGCCGATCGAGTTTCTCTTAATCTTAATCCAAGTCCTATGTCGCCAGCAGCAAATGCGGAAGACCCGTGACAGCGTTGCAAAACAAGCCATCAGAGATACCGCCTCTGATGTACTGGGTTTCCCTCGACCACCACAATGAAACCCCTACTTTGATGAAGAATACCGGCAAGCACATGCCGCAAAATAAGAGGTGTACAAAGCGGCGCTGCATAGAAGGACTAGAGCTGCTTACGAGCTCCACGTGAGCACGAGAAAGGAGTAACATCGACTTCTCAGAAAGAAGAAAAAGGAGGATGAGAAGCGCTCGATCGAGGAGATTGAGAGACTTTATTGCAGGAATGACGTTCGAAAATTTTACCAAAAGGTGAAAAGAACTTGCCAGGGTTTCAAAGCCAGAACAGAAGCCTGCAGGGACGAAAATGCCAATTTAGTAGTAGAATCGCAGTCGTTGCTGAGGATATGGAAGGAACAATTCTGCAGACTGTTAAACGGCGATGACGACCAATATTCCGCTGTCAGGCAGAATGAGCCATTCAACAATGACGATGACAGTCAAGACTCCCGCCAACCCGATCAGAATGAAGTGAGGAAAGCGATATCTAAACTCAAATCCAAAAAAGCTGCTGCAGCCGACGGCCTTGCAGCTGAACTTTTCAAGGCGAGAGGAGATGAGTTGGTATGGAGCATGCACCAGCTCATCTGTTAAATTTGGTCGGACGAAAAAATGCCCGATGAATGGAACCTCAGTATCGTTAGCCCGATCCTGAAGAAAGGAGACCCTCTGAACTACGCCAACTACAGAGGTATAAGTTCCCCAACATCGCATATAAGATACTGTCTGCCGTATTATGGGAACACTTAAAACCGATCATCAACAACCTCAGGCCGAGAAAGTCCACCATTGACCAAATATTCACAATACGGCAGATTTGGGACCGATGGTGGAACCAAACTGGATATAGCCAACAGGATCGCCAAAGCAAAGTCCGCGTTCGGTATGTTGTCCAAAATATGGCGAAGCAATGCAATCAGTTTGAGCACCAAGATAAGACTGTTCCACTCCAACGTTGAATCCGTGCTGTTATATGGTTGCAGCACGTGGAGAGTGACCACTACTATCACCCGAAAGCCGCAAACGTTTGTTAATAGATGCCTGCGCAATATCTTAAGGATTTTCTGGCCCAATCGTATCTCTAACGAACACCTTTACGAGAGAACGGGTCAGGAACCAATAGGCACAACCATCCAACGGTGGAAGTGGCAGTGGATTGGTCACACGTCCCGTAAGGGTGACAGTTGCATAGCGAACCCTCTAACCCCGGCAGAAGACCTGGCGGTCCGAGGAGAACATGGCGCACAACAGTCGATAAGGAGCCACGGCAGTTGGAGAAAAGTTGGGGAGAACTCAGACACATTGCCAGAAACCGTACACGATGGTACGTAGGCTTAGTAGAGGCCCTAGGAGCCACAAGGGGATACAGGACATAAGTAAGTAAGTAAGATCTAGGAAAAAACCCATGAATATAAAATCGATACGCACCACCTCTTCATCGATTTCAAAGTTGCCTATGATAGCGTGTTTAGAGACGAGTTATACAGAGCCATGCCTAGTCTTGGCGTCCCTGCCAAGTTTGTGCGTTTGTACAGAATGACTATGGAGAACACTTGCTGCTCCATCAAAGTCGGTAAGAACATCATCGAACCATTCGATGTTAGGAAAGGTCTTAAACAAGGTGACGCTCTATCATGCGATCTTGAAAGAATTGTACGAAACTCACAAGCCAACACCGGAGGTACATCCTTTTACAAGTCTGTACAACTACTCGCTTACGCCCATGACATTGACATAATCGGAAGGATACAGCGGGCCGTCAATGGGGCATTTGCGAGTATTGAGATCGAGGCAGCAAAGATGGGTTTAGCGGTCAACGAAAACAAGACAAAATATTATATATGGTGTGCTGTCTACACAAAAGGACACCCAACATCGGCGTCATGGACAGAACGCCACAATAGACAGATATAATTTTGAGGTAGTAAAGGATTTTGTCTACCTAGGCTCTATGGTGAACTCCGCAAATGACATCAGTAGGGAGATCACACGAAGAATTACTCTTGCCAATCGTTGTTTCTATGGGCTAAAACGGCAATTGAGTAACGAAGCCCTACCGAGTTACTACTAAGGCAATTCTTTATAAGACTCTAATCATCCCAGTCCTGCTGTATGGCGCAGAGGCATGGGCTTTGACAAAACCGGATGAGGATGCCCTTGGTTGTTTTAAGAGAAAAGTTCTTCGAGCGATCTTTGGTCCCGTCTGCATAGACGGTGAGTGGAGGAGAAGGTACAATGCCGAACTATACGGCCTGAACAAGGACATCGACTTAGCCAGAAGAGTTCACATACAGCGACTAAGATGGCTGGGTCATTTAGAGCGGATGGAGCCCAACTTTCCCGCGAAGAAAGTCTTCGAATCCACCTCGGATGGACGACGCAGCAGACGGCGACCTCGTGGTAGGTGGCGCAAACAAATGGAGGGGGACTTCAACCAACGTGGCGTGCGCAACTGTAGGTAGCTGGCTCGTAACCGTGCTGGCTGGCGAGGTTTGTTGGTTGAGGTCCAGACCCACCCCGGACTGTAGCGCCACCTAAGTAAGTATGTCCCACATTACTTGAAAGAGAGCGGGCCTGTTTCTCGTGAGCAGTAGCATTCTCCACCTTAGGCAAAAAAAAAATGCAAATTGCCAGGATAGGTTTGTTTCCCTCTATTTCATTTTTTCTTTTTCACTCATAAAGGGGATTCAAAGTGGATTTGATGGTTTGCAAGTGAACGTGGTGAGTCTTATCCATCGCACACCCTTCCGTAACCTTACCTAATCCAAAGCATACATCCATGATCACGATGATCAAAAAATAGTTTAAAATTCTCTCTGCACTGTACGAGTATGAAACAAAAATTCAATTTACCTCAACAAAAAATCCATTTTCTCATTAAAACCCTCCACTCCTCTCAGCCAATCAATTCCCAGGTATCTACTAATCAATTTGTAAGAACTCCTTTACAAATTATTTACCACCCATCCCCCGTCCAACAACTCCTGCATTTGCAGTTCGTTCCTTCGTTTACACATTCAATACTAACATCGAATCTAATCAAAAATGAAAATTCACTTCACCCGGAGTACAGCAAAAAAAAAAAAATGATCTTAAATTATTCATTAGGTAATCCAACTTGAAAGCGGGTTCCACTTTTTCCCCATCATTTCATCTGAAGACACCGTAAAGTGTGCTTCCTTCCTACCAGTTGCAATACCCTTTGGAGATAGTACGACTCTAGTGCGTTCAAATCACTCATTCTGCAGGACTCTCTCTGCTATGAAGGGATATATGGTATTTACTAAGCACATCTCAGTCTGTCTACGGCTTTTTAAAGTCCACCCCTCGTGTATAGAATTTATAATACCGTATACAAAGCAAATCCATCTAAACCCAACCGTCGGTCGGAATTACTTGAGGAGTGCCACATACATACACATCCAACGTTTCTATTTTTCCACCTGTATGCATTTACATGGCCATTTTTTCGCACCCGTGCGTCAGATAGTTCTTTCACTGTTTTTTTTTTCCGGGACTATATTACTGCTGACCATGTTCCGTAGGATCCCTTGAGAAGGAAAAAGTTTCGGGCGCTCTCTCTTTGGGCTCGCAAGAGAATCCTCAAAATCAACACGTTACACATTGTATCGCAGTAGGTGGTCCAGGGGGGTAGCTATCACGAGCATGAGGCAGGGGTGGAAAAGTCGATTTTCAACAAGTCAACGTGCGCCCCATAAGGCAGACTTCCAATTTTCCACTGGAAAACATCGAATTTTCTCTTTTCCTGGAAATACATGCTCTGTGTCTGTGGCAGTTTTTCCCTTGGAGTGAGCGAGCAGACACCAAATACAGCTACTATTCCGGGAAATTTTTTTCCCGTATTTCATATACGAAACATCTCTGCGGAAAATCAGTTTCATCTGAGACGTGCACTAAAACGGTCGATAAAAGGTGAAAACTAGCGAAAACAGCGGTTTTCCTATGACACAGGATTGCAAAGAAATTCTAAGAAAAAAATAGTTTTATGCCAATTCAGAGCGATTATGAGTATCTGTGCGAAACAAGTTGATTGATTTCGGCTGAGAAGTATCTTTTTTGAGGTTCATTTTGGCGTTTTTTCCTCGTGGTACCTTACGTGTGTACTGTTTCTTGTTATACACATGCGAAAGTGAAAGATCTGTGACCTATAAAACTTAAACTAAAGAGAGCGCGTAAAATTGTGTTGTTTTTGCCTTGTACTGAATGAAATGTCAGAATAAAAATATACAAGTGGTGTCCTTAGTGGTGTCGTCAGCATCATGACCAGAATTGTGGTAATATATTTTGAAAAAAAATATTCATGTTGTGTATCTGCATCCGTTTCACTAAACAAAACACATTCCAGCATAAGCCAAACATAACAAAATATTAATACAACATTCAACACAGCACTAACAGATTGTTCGAGAGAAGGTTTTCCTAACACTGGATAACTCAATTATCCATTTAAACCCATTTCAGTTGGGGGGGGGGGCTTGTGGAGTTTCTATTGTTACAACGGGGAATATGTGAATATATGGTCCTTCCTTCCGGTGAGGTAGCCTTTACCGTCGAACATGACTGATAAAAAATTCATGGAGCCTGATTGAAAAACACGGATGGGGAATGAAATTTTTCGAAAATTAATTTTGTTTTATTCACAAGTAGTGTGAACATGAGATTAAATTTTAAAAATTTGTTTCGGGTCTAAGGTGGACTTCTAACAGTTCAAACCTTTGAATAGTTGAACATAGAATTCCAAATTGCTTCTACAAGGTTGCCTCACTTGGTTTCCTAAGGCAGTACCTAACTTTGTTTGTAAAAGAAGGAATTGGTTCTGTTTGCTGATTATTCAGACGTTTAAATTTGTTTCCCATTAAGTCGCGAAGATATCGGGTCTTAATATAGGTTAGGTTGTATAGGACGTGTGATAGAAAAGAACTCAATACGTACTCTTTTTTTAGTGAAGGCGAAAATCTCGAAACACACTGTGGGGTTAGAAACCCAGAGTAGTGTGGGACTCTAACCGCACTAAAACACCTTAATCATGACCAATCAAAGAAAGATCGACAAATGATTTTAATTTCAACGTTCAGTTGCATTTGGGAAGGTATTATAGTTCAAATCCGGGTTCTCATAATTGCCGGACTATAAGTTCGTGAGGTTTAGTCCTTGTTAATCTACGAATATTGTACTTTTAAGACGTCTGCTATCTCAGGATTTATATGCTTTCACAGACGATCGTTGTGACGCATTGCGCTCTTTTTAAATACATCTGTTACAAGATCAATATGCACGATGCATCATAATTTCTAATAAACCACATTTACTATTCCCCGGAGGACTTTGTCTTGAAATGTTTGTATTATTCGTATAATCGTTTTCATTGTACAACCATAATTGGATACCATACTTACTTACTTAGGTGGCGCTACAGTCCGGGGTGGACCTGGGCTTCAACCAACAAACCTCTCCAGCCAGCACGGTTACGAGCCAGCTACCTCCAGTTGCGCACGCCAAGTTGGTTGAGGTCCCCCTCCATTCGCTTGCGCCACCTACCACGAGGTCGTCCTCTACTGCGTCGTCCATCTGGGGTGGATTCGAAGACTTTCTTAGCGGGAACGTTGGGCTCCATCCACTCTATATGATCCAGCCATCTTAGTCGCTGTATGTGAACTCTTCTGGCTAAGTCAATGTCCTTGTACAGACCGTATAGCTCGGCATTGTACCTTCTCCTCCATTCACCGTCTATGCAGACGGGACCAAAGATTGCTCGAAGAACTTTTCTGTCGAAATAACCAAGGGCATCCTCATCCGTTTCTGTCAAAGCCCATGCATTTGCGCCATACAGCAGGACTGGGATGATTAGTGTCTTATAAAGAGTTACCTTAGTAGTTTGAGATAGCGCTTTGTTACTCAATTGCGCTGTTACCCCATAAGAACAGCGATTGGCAAGAGTAATTCTTCGTTTGATCTCCCCACTGCACAGTGGTCAAAAACAGCATTCTACCGGGACAACATTATTTTTTGATTTTAAACCACTTGCTGAGGGGTACTTATTGAAGATTAAATAGGCAAAAATAAAATATCCAATTATAAGGCTTGTTTTTGAACAAAGTGGAGAGAAAATGCACCAAACACTTAATTTTGACGAAAAATTGAATTTTTTATTTAGTTTTTGAGTAATAACTTAATGTTTTTATTCAATAAGAAAATAAAAAAGAAAAAAAAAAGATTTAGGATTATAATTATTCAACAAAAAAGATATAACGTTTTTAGTCTGAACTAGATACAATGCTGAACACTGAGCAATGAGACTCAGAACTATCATCTTCATTCTCATTTTTATCTTCGTTTTCCTGAACAAGCATATCTTCAGCAATTAAAAGCAAGTCTGCCACATCTGAAAATAAAGCAGACACCTTCTTTCTGGGTGTTTCTCGGTAGAAGCTCATCACAGGATCTGACGAATTAAGCAGCATATGCAATAAATCTTACCCTGCTAATTTTGCGAGTATTGTGCTCTCGATAATATTTACAATCCTTATTTCTGGTTTCTTGTGCTTCTTCCGTTAATTATCCAATCGGAACCATTGAGTTTTGCACAACGTCAGGCCCGTTAATACTTTGTGCACAGTCATATGCATGTAATACCACGGGTAGAGTCTTACAAATAAGCCTGCAATTTTTATACAGAAGCTTCTAAACTTCACAACATCAATTGCAAAACTATTAGAGATCGTGTGCAAAGTTGTCGAAAAAGTCGATAGAAGCTCAGGATTCAAAACCGTGATCGATGCTGACTCTAAAGTATTTTTAAAAAATATCTAAATGTCCTCTTTGGAAATCCGCCTACTATCTGAAAGAAACGTAATAACTTCGTCATCCGCAGAAAAAAGCAATAGATCTTTCGTAGTCGATTAGCTTACAAGTCAAGCTAAACAAAAACATCAAACTTAAATGGACCACACTGGACGATCATACTGACGCTCTACCAAACTAAAACCTTTTTTTTTTTTGGGTTTTTAAATATCAAAGAGCTAATAGTAAAACAAATAATTTTCAAAATGCTAAACTGATAAATAAAAGCATAACACAATCTCAAATCCCTGATATACTTAAAGTCTCTACAGTGAGACCAATATACAAGAGCGGCAAAAAAAGTAACATAGTGAACTACCGACCTATCTCTATCTTGTCAGCAGTGGATAAAGTACTTGAAGGGATAATCTCAGATAAGCTTTACCAATACCTAGAAAGATACAAAATTCTAGAAAGAAACCAGTTTGAGTTTCGGAAGAACAGAAGTATAAATCAATTATTAAAACTAAAATTAAGGAGCGTTATACGATCAAGACTCGGGCCGTTACTTTTTATTATATATGTTAATGATCTACTTTCCGCTCTTCAGCATAGTAAGGGATACGCGTATGCAGATGATACAGCGATAGTTGTCAATCATAGATGTGCGGAAAGGGCAATAAAAATAATGCAAAATGAATTCAATGCAGTAACAGCTTGGTGCCATGATCACGGTCTCTTAATAAACGCGAAGAAGACAAAAATAATACATACACATATCCAAAAAGTAGTACCAAAAATAAAAATGCATGACACCAACTGCCTTCATAATGCAGGGAACCACACGCACCTTAAAAGAGACGACAAGTGTGAAATTTTATTGAAAATGCGTCAACATGTAATTATCTAGGGGTCATCGTAGACTATAATTTTAAATGGAGCTACCATATAAGAGCGCTGGAAACAAAACTTCGCCAGTCAGCATACGCGCTGTTCCATCTCAGCAAGGTTTGCACCGCCTTGTACACCTCTTATTTTGCTGCATGTGCTTGCATTCCTCATCGAACAAGGGATTTTGTTGTGGTAGCCGAGAGACACCCAGTATATCAGAGGCGGCATCTCTGATAGCTGGTTGGCGACGCTGCCACTGGTCTTCCGCATTTGCTGCTGGCGGCATAGGACTTCGATTAATATCAAAGGAAGCTCGATCGGCAAAGGCTCTGGGAGTCTCTTGTAGACGCCCGACGTCAAATTTCCTCATAGTATTTTGTTGATTTCGGCGAGGTTATGATCTGGAAGTAAGAGATCATAACCCTCCCACTACACTGCGATTCTACCATTCCGCCTGACTGACCTCAGCTGATATGCTGATATGCTGATATTATACGCCTCCCGATTTTGGATCGCTTCGTTACTAAGGCAAACCAAATCCTGGTATCGTTGAATTTGTGTAATCCAGGCGTTTGTAGGCGTTTCTTTCTTTTGCGATGTGTTTGGAACGTTAACTGATATTGCTTTCTTGACGGAGTTCAAATGATGCAACGATTGATGCCATCATCACAGGTTGCTTTGCTATTGATAATAGATCCCAGATATTTGAAATTTTTGAACTTGGGAAACACTGTCCTATTCGAATAAATGTCTGGAATAGGCCTGGGTGGTTCAGAAAATGGGCAGCCCAGGTACTCCGTCTTTTTTGACCTAATGTGATTCCCGTTTCCCTCCAAAACGTCCACTCATACGTCAAGTGCTCGTTGCAGGACATAGGATCTTCACTTATAATGGTTCATTGACAAAGAATAATTGATGTACGTTGGGGTCGGTGACCTTACCTTCAACTAGACCGTCAAGGACTGCAATAATGCAAGCAAATGACTTAAGACGCTTCCCTGATGCACCCCGTCTTTGATTGGGATCTTTTCGGTTGTGCGGCATCTTAAGACAGATAATCATTATTTGCCTGCAGATGCACGCATATGTAAACCTACGAATACTCACAGTCTTGTCATTCAACATACATATAATTAGCCCAGCGTCGATTCGCCAAATGTTCGTTCACTTTTGCAAATATGAGGGAACATTAGAGAGAGCGCTCACATTTGCTCATTGCGTAATGTACATCTGATAGTTGTAGTGTGTAACGACTAAATACTCTGCACTCTGCACAAGTTGGAACAATAGTCAAGTCAGTTATGAAACGATTTTGAAAGAGTGCAGTCGTGTTCCGATTGGCTCCCTCATGGAAGATTTAACTAGGAGTGGTCCTACTTACTACCTACCCTCACACTTTATTGCCTCTCATATAAGCGATCTTCTATGTCTGATTGATTTGACAAATAAGTATGCAGGCAAAAGTATTATGGTTATCGGTTGGAATTTTCAGAATACAGGGGAGCTTTTCGTTCAGTAATGACATTAGCTCATGTTTCTCAATGTTAATTGCGGTTGAGCCTTTGCTCTTGTCTTTGCTCCTTTGTACATGCTCAAGATTGTCTGTACATAGGTTACTGGAACCCCTCGATGTCTTAGCGCCACCTGTGCAGATTAAAATCGGCACCAGAGCAGATTGCCAGGTCTGGTTAATCGAAGGAGTGTTCTATTCGACCATGATAACGCTCGTTCTCATACAGCTAGAGCAACCTACATACAGTTACAGGAGTTTGGTTGGAGAAAAATTGCGCATTCACCTTCAAATGCCCACTTGTTCCAATGTCTGCTGCAAAACTTCCCTGATGGAAAACATTTTAGATCTCGGAATGATTTCCAAGAGGCTCGTGGACTATTTTGCCCGTCAATGTCTGACAATTTTTTTAGCGATGGCATTAAGTAGTTGCATGAGAGGTGTGCAGAAGTGTTGTCTAATGAGGGAAATTACATTGTGGACAAAATGTTTGTATTTTGTGTTCAAAAATCGCGCAATACTCATGTTACAACCTGAAAATATCTGCCGAGTAGCCACCCCTAGAGTGGATGTACATTCTGGTAAGTCCCACAGTATTTTCTATGAGTTTTCTCAAAAATTAGATAGATTGGCAATATATTCTCCACTTCTTATCGGGTGTTTTCTTTTATGGCTATCAAGGTCTGTGACTTGTTCGTGAAGACCCGTGTGGGCTTATCACATTTTTTTTCCCAAATGCCTCACCAAACAGTGACTTTGAGAGGATGTAATGACACTTTATGCATTACACGCGGATTTTCAGGGCCCCAGAAACGAAAGGTTTGCTTATTCAAGTATCCGCATAGGTGGAAATGCGCCTCGTCGCTCATGATAATTTTCCGTGGATAGCGGTCGAGGTTTAGGACGGCTCCGCTCTAACCTATACGCGAGTAATAACTTTACTATTTTTATTCTGAATTTAAATAAAAATTAAAACACACACTCTTGGCAACTTTTAGATCATTTTATTCTATATAAGATAAAGTGACTTTTTCGCTCTGCAGCCGTAAACATACTCATCTTCATTTTATTTTCTATCCTGCTTGACCATAGCTGCATTATTCTTTAAGCCCACACAAGTTACAAATTGAAACTCATGTTACTCAGACGGATTTCACAGAAGCACGAATGTGCCGTCGGTGAGTTGCTGAACTTTGCAAAAAGGTGCATCTGCAACTTGAGTAGTTTTATTATGCTCAATTGCATACGTAACTCGGGCTTGGCGGTCTGATCCAGTTTCACTAAAATTCGCTGTAAGCACCGTCTATTGATGCCCAATTGCTTGGCCCATCGTCTGAGGTTTTGTTTTTTTTTTTTTTATGTGCAGGTAGGAGTGAAAACCCTTCATGGATACTTGTAGTCCGTACTAAGAGTTATGCCCGACTCTCTGCTTTTGCAAGGTAACGTGCTGCGAAACCCCTCCTATTCCTCTGTCTTGTTGTTCCCCGCCAGTCAAGGCATTCCTTCGCAAGGGCAGGTATGACATTTCGTCACTTCTTTTTTAGCTGCCAGAGATGGCAGAATCTTCGGTCCTTTCGTTTCTCCTTGCTCGTTCCTCTACACGCAATTGCTGCATCATACTCGTGATTACTTCGTTCCCAGCTCTCGTTCCTTACCAGCATAAATACCAGGCTTCTTGGGGTCACCTGGCCGCGAATTGCTATTTCTATGATATTCCTAACCCTTGTGTAATTTTAGCATTCCATCAGTACATGGTCTGCATTCTGCACTTTTCCTTCAAAAGTTCTGGTAGAATGGGTCATCCGCGTGCTTATACTTGTAGAGAT
Organism: Brachypalpus laphriformis; assembly: GCA_945910035.1. Taxonomy (NCBI): domain Eukaryota; kingdom Metazoa; phylum Arthropoda; class Insecta; order Diptera; family Syrphidae; genus Brachypalpus; species Brachypalpus laphriformis. Next base: position 152,788,504 of record OX246753.1, read on the forward strand.
ATTACTATTGTGTTGGGTACTAGTTTACCTCCCCGTGCTTTCTGCTAATCTATTCACCAACTTGGTGGAGCCATTTGTGCGCGATCTTCTTCGCGTCTAGATCGATAGGCATTCGGGTTTTTATTACACTTATCACATCCACGGACACAGTTTTTGAGGGTCATCTTGTACATCTGCATTCACAACAGGGATGTTCTCGACCAAATGGCTGCTCAGTCTGGTACTGTCCTACGTTGAGCCAGTATCCTGTGTTTGCCCAGTTGCTGCCAGACCACCAGGTAATCGACGACGAAATTCACGTTGATCTGAAACCATAATTACAATGCTTAATGCATTATGTACGCAGAATCGTGTCAGATTGTTTTGGGTACCTGCACACTGCGATATATGTAGAAGGCAACGAAAAGGCCGACGAGCTGGCCAAAAGAGGAGCAGAACTCCCGCATAGGGACATAATCGGTAGCATTAAACCACCAAGGTGTGTGACTAGGGGAATTATTCGTGATAGAATCATCAACATGGCTAGTTTGAGATGGTCCAACTTAGATGGCCATAAGGTTTCCAAGGCCTTATGGCCTGTGTTAATCTGCATGAAATCTGAAGAGATCATAAAACTAGAAAGATCATGGCTAAGAACAGCGATAGGAATACTCTCTGGCCATTGACTTCCAATAAAGCATGCAATGAGACTAGGTTTATTAAATACGGGTGTTGTAGGTACTGCAATGACCTACATCATCTCAGAGAAAATAACACATATACTCAAGTGCATTGCCAGGACAGGGCTAAAGTACCTTGGAAAAAATATCTTCGATAACCGAGAAGAGGTAAGGTCCCAGAATCGCAATAATGATATCTTCAAATTCTGTACTCAATCTAACCTAACCTAAAACCACCGACCGATTCTTTGTCCAAAAAATTGAGACAATTATTCCGCGTTCTTGATGAGTATAACAATCCTGAGTTTGTCCACGTGTACTCTGCTTATGTTTACTTCAAAGTCACGATGATATAAGACGCCATTCACAAAAATAAGAGCATCTTCCGATAAAGGGATGTCCTTTGCGCCGCCTTGTACGAGTAACCTCTCTTCGCCCTCAAGCTATCCTAGCCCAATCCTTATCATCCTTGTTTTTATAGCTTCCCTGTAACAAAAGTCCACTTTGCAACTGATTACAAATAATTTTCCACCAAAAGCCGCATTTACAATATTTATGTCCTTTAAAGTATAAATCTTAAGATATATGAACCATAACCTCATTGTATTTGACGGGCGTAAAGTAACTTTGTTTGGTCGTAAATTGCCCGAAACATTAATAATCGCAGGATCTCTTGAGAAATTATCATAATCACGGTCGTCGGAAGGGGGGAAACTGACGCGGCATTAAATCATGGAAGAAGCATTTTCTCCCTAGCTGATAATAAATGTGAGATGGATAACCGATTGCCGAAAGCGAATAAATTGGCGCGTAACCGAGTTCGTAGACCTGTGGTGTTTGGCTTGTATTTAAAAAAAAATCAAATCTATTAGCTGCGTCGTCGGTCGGTTATGGAAGGAAGCCAAATTTATTTTTTTCTTTAGTTTTCGCCGAATCGTTCGGCAGTGATGATTCCTGGAATAGAACGACGATAGATGTTTCTGAAACCGATTATCCTGATTATTTATGCGATGATACTTGTTTTGTTGGACTGGCCTTGAAAAACAGTGGAGTATTTTAGGATATCCGAGATTTTGACAGATAGTAAGAGCAGAGGTAATCTATGGCCAAGTACATTCGATAGCAGCTAAAAATAGCTTGCATCTTTTTGGAAGAACCGAAGTAGTTAGTTTAGCTTAGTTTAAATGAATTTTATTCAATTTTGTAATAAAAAATTCATTACAATAGTTACAATGTAGACTAAAGTACAGCAATCCCTCTCCATATGCGAGGGATGCGTTCCAAAAACAACACCACGTGTGTCGAATTCGCGTATGTTGAGACTACTTTTACTTTGTTACTTATGTCCTGTATCCCTTTGTGGGTCGTAGGGCCTCTATTACGCCTACGCGCCATCTTGTACGGTTCCTGGCAATGTGTCTGAGTTCTCCCCAACTTTTCCCCAACTGCCGTGCCTCCTTCTCGACTGTTCTGCGCCATGTTCTCCTCGGACCGCCAGGTCTTCTGCCATCCTGAGTTAAAGGGTTCCATTGCATAGCATGGTTCCCTATGGAACTGTCAACCTTACGGAACGTGTGGCCAATCCACTGCCACTTCCGTCATTGGATGGTTGTGCCTATTGGTTCCTGATCCGTTCTCTCGTAAAGGTGTTCGTTAGAGATACGATTGGGCGAGAAAATCCTTAAGATATTGCGCAGGTATTAGTCCAACTCCGGACCTCCGCGCACTCCCAGATGGTCTAATACGAGGACAAGGTGAAAAGTTCTCGGCCTGACAATGAAGGACTGCGATTTTTAGTTAAAAAAATGATTTTATTTTTCTACATAATCTCCCTTGACTTCAACACACTTAGTCCAGCGTTTCTCCAACATCAGTATTCCTTCTCGGAAGTGAGAGTCTGGAAGGCTGTGAAACTATTCATCTACGGCCCTCTCAACTTCTGCATTGGATGCGAAGCGCTTCCCAGAAACAAAGTTCTTCAAGTTTGGGAACAGATGGAAGTCTGAGGGTGCCAAATCAGGTGAATAGGGGGGATGGCCGAGCAAATCGTACCCCAAATCCAGCAGTTTTTCCATCGCCAAGGCACACTTGTGTACAGGTCCATTGTCCTGGTGAAAGATGATTTTTTTCTTCTTCAAGCCAGGCCTCTTCTCGCGAGTTTTGGCATCCAACTGGTCAAGAAGGTTGGAGTAATATTCGCCTGTAATTGTTCTGCCTTTCTCAAGGTAATCAATTAACAGGATCCCTTTCGCATCCCAAAATACACTGGCCATGACCTTTCCGGCAGATGCGATCGACTTCGCTTTCTTTGGCGCTGAACCACCGGCTTCCACCGACTGCTTCGACTGCTGTATCGTTTCTGGAGTGTAGTGGTGGACCCATGTCTCATCCATGGTGACAAATCATCGCACAAAATCGCTCGGATTCCTATTGATTCGGTCCAAAGATTGCCGCGAAAATCGTTTGCGCATTTGCTTTTGATCGGCATTCAGCAAATGCGGCAGACATCTTGCGCACAGCTTTCGCATCCCTAAGTTTTGTGCATGATGTTTCGCACCCTCTCTTTCGATATACACACAGCCTCAGCTATCTCACTCACCTTCACTCGCCTATCGTCCAATACGATATCATGCACTTTTTCTATGGTTTCGGGTGTTGTTGCGGTTTTTGGCCGTCCTTCACGTGTGTCATCTTCGAGGGACGTGCGACCACGTTTAAATTCAACTGCCTACTTTTTAACGGTTGACATGGAAAGAGCAGAGTCCCCGTAAACTTTTTTCAACTTTGGATGAATTTCCAAAACGAAGAATTTTATGACCGCACGATATTCAAGTTTATCCATTTTAATGAAAACACGCAAGACGTCTACTGCAAAAATTAGTGTAAACAAACTACTTGAGAGAACAAATTGAAACTTGTCATTCGAACTAATGAGAAGTGTACCCAGGCAGGAAACATAATTTTTTGCTGATTGGAACGCTATCTCTGCGTCACGCCAAGAACTTTTCACCTTGCCCGCTGCTTTTTTGATGCGTTCGGCAATGTTATCCTTCCAGTTTAGTTTTAAATTTAAAAGAACTCCCAGGCTTCTAGTTGAACTTGAGATATTTAGTTCAATACCACCGATATTTGGGGGTCTGAAGGTTGGGATCGATCTCTTCTTAGTAAAAGTAACTACCTCCGTCCTTGAGGGGTACACTTCCAGGCCTTTGTTACTGACCCAGTTATCCACTAGTTGTAGTGCGAGATTAAACCTTTAACTTCGGATCGGACGAAATTTACACCAAACCAAGATAACAGGCATATGCCGTCACGTTGAAACCGTTTTCCTTCAGTATTACCAAGATCTCATCAACTACAAAAGGAGCCATATTAGAGGAGACAGAACTCAGCCTTGGGGCGTGCCTCTAGAAACCCTTCTCCCGGATGGTTGCATATCCCAGCGTTGCATATACTATATGATTCTCGATTGAAGCATCTGTATAATCTAGTTGCAGAGGCCGGTGTTAAGTTATACTCTATGTAGGCTGTTCAGGATCGCATCATGTGCTACTACATCCTTAAAAATCATCGGACAACCATCGTAATGTATATAGTGATACCGCCTTAGTTGTATGCACGCTCCTCTATTATCGACAAACCCCCTTCTGACACCACTTTCAAAACGAGTTAATAAACATTTCCTATTCAGCCTTCACTCAAAAACTCCTTTGCCTAGCTGATGTCATGAGAAATGCCTTATAATCTATCACAATCGATGTCCTTCTGGTAATTTGTTAACTCAACTCCCTTGTCTACACCAAAGCAACTACATGTCAACACATAGCACCGAATTACTTCCTATTGACAAATTGCGTTCGCTTAAAGTTGACACAACAAATTGCGTTCCATTATCCTCGTAACCAGTTCCCTTACCCAAAGTTGTATTGTGCAAGGATTAACAACTTGATTCCGCCCGTTTTCCATGGCAAATAAAATTAATGCAAGAATATCGTTTTTTCTTTCTGTTCCCTGTCTATACCTAGGCAATATATCCTTACAATCTAGTCACGTAATGCGCCGAATATGCGGCAAATGTCTATGCCATTGTGGTGGCAGCATTGCGGGTATTTTGTGCTCAATTACTCCAACCAAACATTGGAAGACCATACCACCCTCTTGACTCCAGTCGTGTTTTCAAGGTCCTTGCGTGGTGCATTCAAATCATCTCCAATCACAATAATTTCTTTGTGTATTAACTATTCGTGACTGACATGTTCGCAAACGATACACCTTTACAGGAGCATGCTATTGCGTTGTTCGTTAGCTCGATGGCGTAATAAAAGGATTAATGAAACCTCCATTGGGCTTTGATTGAAAATTAATAACTGAACAGCTTCGACGTGAATTGTTTTCCCGATGATCAGATCCTGAAAGATTAATTATCAGCAGAAGCACGCAGGTATTTCATTAATTGCGCCGTGCCGTGCGTCGTGAGACGAAGCCATTTCAATCAGGAGCCGTAGAAAGAGTTTTACTTCGGCTACCGTCGCGTCTGGTCTAGTTAGGTTGCAGAAATTTCCAATTTATTGTGGGAGGGAGGGATTAACATTTCCATCAGGCGGGGGTTGAGTAAAGCCATCCTGATGCAGCTTTGTGCTGGAAATCGCTTTAATTAAATATGCAAGCTTTTGCCTACAGTTGGTATTAACCATTAATTTTAATTTCTTTTGGTAATTTGTTGTGTGTTCTTGAGGAAGACGACTGAAATTGGTGGTTTTCGGAGAGGATGGGGGAAGTATTTCCTCCTTTTCCCTGCTCAGAGGTTGAGGTACTTATTCTGTGTAGCGTTGGTTTAATGAATTCCTCCAAAGAGCGAGAAGGAAACTTTTTAATGTATATTAATGTACACTGTTTGTTATTTCGAAGGCGGTAAATGTTAATTATTTCGAGAAACATACTTTGGTGTGTCACCGCACGAGGCGGGTTGTGGGCGTTAAAAAAAAAAACTGGCAGAAATATTCTTTCAAAATGGAATTACAGGGAGGTGAATATCTCTCTAATTCTGGAGCAATATTTGTATTAAACAATTCAACGGTTACAGCATTCAAATAATAATAAAAAAAAATAAAAATATGTTGTATACCGTGATTTACCACATTTACATTCTTTTTCCTCCACTGCTAGGTGTTTAGAGTCTCGCTAGACCCAAAGTTCAACTGGAAGTTAAACATCGAACAGCGATTGAAAATAAAAAAATACATGCATAGCTTTCTACGCTTGTAGTAAATCTCAGGTTCAAAAACAACCAAAAGCCTTACTTACGTCCTGCATTCCCTTGTGGGTCCTAGGGTTTCTACTACGCCTACGCGCCATCGTGCGCGGTTTCTGGCAATGTGTCCCAGATCTCACCAACTTTCCTCAATTGCCGCGCCATGTTCTCCTCGGACCTCCAGGTCTTCTGCCATCCTCAGTTAAAGGGTTCCATTGCATAGAATGGTTAGCTATGGAACTGTCATCAGAACGTGTGACCAATCCACTGCCACTTTCGTCGTTGGATGATTGTGCTTATTTGTTCCTGACCCGTTCTTTCGTAAAGGTGTTCGTTAGAAGTACAATTGGGCCAGAAATTTGTTAAAATATTGCGCAGGCACCTATTACCGAACGTTTGCAGCTTTCTGGTGATAGTAGTGGTCCCTCTCCACGTGCTGCATCCATAAAACAGCACGGATTCATAGTTGGAACCGAACAGTCATAGCTTGGTGTTCAAACTGAACCAAAAGCCTTGGATAACAATGATGGATAACTGATTACGACTCCTGAAAGTGCGATGGGAAGGGCCGGGCAAAAAAGGATGAAAAACTGTGGCATCAACTGAGGTGATTGCTACAGGGACAACAATCAGCGCTTATGCGGATGCGGATTTGCTGTACTTGGTAGACTAGGCAAGAAGTCGTAAGCTTCCGACACCTGAGCGAGCGTATTACGACAATCCGGATCAAGGCTAAATTCGCTAATATTAGCCTGATATGCGCTCATACCCCCACGGAATAAAAGGACCCTGCCACCAAAGATTGTTTCTACGAGCTCCTTGACCAAACATATTGGGCGATTTTAACGCCAAAATAGGGAAGGAGGACGTCTTTGGTAGGGCAGGCGGTAAACAACATAGCCTACATGACACCACGTCTGACAAAGGACTAGGTTAGGTTAGGTAAATGTGTGCCTTGTGACAAAGAGTCACTGCTCACTCAGACCAACTTACTTATGTCCTGTATCCCCTTGTGGGTCCTAGGGCGTCTACTACGCCTACGCGCCATCGTGTACGGTTTCTGGCAATGTGTCTCAGACCAACAGTGCGAGTCCATTGTGCCCAACCAGTTAACCCTGGAAACGCTGTAAGGAAAAGTCCGCTGTTAGAATCACCCAGAAAGTGATATGAATCTCAGGAGGCCCATCAGCTCAATCTCCGAGAAGAAGTAATTACCAAGAGTCCTCATTGTTCTGACGGATAGGGCAGGACAGTCACACAACAGGTGACGAATAGATTCAATTTCTTCTTCGACCCTGCAACTGCTGCAATAGTCGTTATGCAGCACACCGAGTCGCTCCGTGTGAACGCCAATGGCACAATGCCCAGTAATTATGCCAGAAATGACCCATGCGTTATAACGACTAAGTTTTACCAGAGAGGTTGATCTCTTCTTTCTGTAGGCCGGGCATAGCACCCTGGCCGCTGCACATGTTCCTAGATGAACCCAGCGTCTGTTTGCTCGACCAGTGGCTTCATCCTCTATTTTCTTCTGTAAGGAACTAATTGTGGTTGCTATAGAGGGGAGGGCCTGTGATAAGTGCAGCGCCGACCCTTCCCTAGCAAGCTCGTCAGCCCTTTCGTTACCTTCGATATCGATGACAAAGGACTAGGGCTAATTGATTTTGCTGGGAAGCGACACGTTACTATGGCAAGCACATGGTTTCCTCATCTCAATATTCACAATCAGACATGGCGGTTAAATGATCATGTAACGATCAACCAAATTGTTCATATTGCGATCGGCGCGTTCCAGTATTCTGGATGTCCGGACCTTCCGAGCGGCCAACATAGACTCGGATCTTTGCCTTGCTGTAGCCAAGGTACGAAGCGGATATCCCCAACTGAACAGCAAAGAAGAATGACTGTGTGAAAATTTAACGTCGAAAAGCTACAATCGCAAGAGACCGCCAGACTCTTCACAGTACGCGTATCCGGAAATTTCTCAGTCACCCCCATACAGCCAGCATCAAGTGCCGAAGACCAGAGGTAAAGCTGCAACCATGCCATCAGAAACGCCGCAACTAATGTACTGGGTTTCGCCTGACTAACACCGCGAAAGTCCTAGTTTGACGACGAATGCCGGCGAGTACATGCAACAAAACATGAGGCATATCAAGCGGTGCTGCAAAGAAGGACGAGAGCTGGAAAGAGAGACGGGAAGAACATTGGCATCTCCAGAAGAAGAAGAAAGAGCATGAGAAGCCGTGATCGAAAATATTACGAGCTTATACTCCAGGAACAATGTACGGAAGTGTTACCAAAAAGTAGAACGTGTCAGAGGAGCAAAACCCGTACAGAAACCTGTAGAGTTGAAAACGGAAATCTCGTAGTAGAATCACAGTCGGTGCTGAGAATATGGAAAACTATTTCTGCAGACTATATAACGGCGATGAAGGCCGCTGTCAGGCAGAATGTATCATTCAACATAGACGATGATAGTCAAAATGTCCGTCCTCCTGAACAAAGCCAAGTGAAGTTAGCAATACCCAAGCTGAAATCCAACAAGGCTGTTGGACCTGACGGCTTACCAGCCGAACTTTTCAAGGCAACTAGTGATGAATTGGAAGACCACCAACTCTTCTCTAAGATTTGGCCGGACGAATGTATGCCTGATGAATGGAATCTCAGCATCGTTTGCTTGATCAAACGAGTATGAAAAACTGAGGGTTCTGTCATCAGCGAAGGAATGGATTGGATTAGAAGTTACAGATAAGAGGTCATTTGCAAAATGAGAAAGACAAAACAAAACCTTGAGGAACACCAGCATTCATATGGTAGATTGCACACTTGAAGCTCTCCAAGACAACTTGTATTGATCGATCCACAAGATAGTTTGTAATCCATTGAGGAAGAGACTTATCGATGCCATATGCACGCATTTTTGGCCAAATAGTCTGATGCCAAACTCTGTCAAATATATTAGAAATGTTGAGCGAAACCATATTTGTTTCGCCGAAGTGATGAAGAGGTTAGTTCCACTTCTCGGTGAGATATGCCATCAAATCACCACTGGTCGTGCTGCTCCGAAAACCATACTGCCGGTCATTGAGGAATTTCCGTTAATCAAGATATTTCATAAGCTGACAATTTATCAGCGTGTCACCTATGCACCGATTAGCCTGTGTTGGCATTACCGGCGCAATGAGAATGTGCCCGTCGACGGCAGCATTAGGTACAATACATAATCTCACGCCGCTGCATCTCACAGTGCAGAAAGAAGCTTTGCTAAGTTGCCTTAGGCTACCTTAGATACAAAAACTGAAACTCGGCGATTTCACAGGCCATCTGAGCATTCCTGAAAATGTCCAAAACAACCCAATCTTCAAGATTCCAGATACGATGCTCAAGAGATTTCGGTTCTCCAGGAAATTCGAAGTGGTCATTAGTAGAAGTAGTAAGTAGTAATAGTAGAAGTAGTAGGTCATGCGATAGAACTATGTATTCGGGAAGCCTGCGGAGAAACACTACCGGAACCCGCATCTTTTTTTTTTATTCAGACAGCCAGGCACGCTAAGGGCCCTTAATTTCTATACGGTGGGGTCAAAGCTCGTGTGGGTATCGATGGGCTCAGCGGATACCTGGAATATGGAACCCAAGACATTATATTGAGGTTTATCAAGAGCCTCAATTTTTAATTCTGGTTAACCATTGGGCCAGCACAATATATCTTATAGTTCGCAGTGCACTTGAGCCCCAATCACCGTATTGTATAGTATCAGCGCCTCCATGACCTTGGGAAGAAGGGATGTAAGGAAACAGGGAGGAATATTTGGCTTTTTTATATTTGACAAATGCTGTTTTCCACCTTCTCGGAAAGAGTCCAGAAGTGTAGGACAGACAGACAGATCTCTTCAGAACTGTGGAGGAAATACCATCTGGACCAGCGGATTTGTGTATGTTAAGTCCTTTGAGTACTCCTGAAACTGTACGAGTGTGAAAGTGAACTTGTCCCATGGGCAGAGCGTTGTGATAGCAGATGAGGCAGAATTTTTAATATTTTTGACAAGTGGTCAAAAATATTTACTACCTTTGGGACATATTAGAATTTTTGTCTCAATTTTTGACCATGTAAGAAGTGTACTTGTACAATGTGGGTACTGTAGTCACTTCCGGCTTCTTTCGGTTTTCGTCAGATTTGTTGGCTTTATAAATTCGAAATCTTACTTTTTGTCAAATTGATAGCCTCTTTACAGTTCTGGTCAAATGAAGCACTAACTTTGGTATCCTTCCTTGCTTCATCTACATGACTCTGACTATATAATCCAAACAAAGCATTGGAGTATCAGGAAATAGAGGCGCAACTCCTGTCTCTAGGTGATGTAATTTGGAGAACTGCTCGGAAATCTGAAAACTCGAGCTGATGAAGTAATACAAGAACCTTTTAACGTATTCGATGGAGCAGTAGGCCCAGACTTGGGCTGCATGAAAAGTGATTGAAGTTGCAGTAGCGCGAAATACTTCTTGCTTCGTGTAATACAATTGTTGACACAGCTCTCTCAAACTGTAGAAATTGCCCGCTTCGCTTCGCCTAGTTACGCAAACTGAATTTTTATCATAACTTCATGGTTGACTTTCCGTCTAGAGCAGACTGAGAAAGAGGTGTAGTCAAAGAATGTCAAACTAGCAATTTACACCAACGAAGATGGATTGTGGGCTCGGTAAAACACTGAACATTTCAGAAGCATCACTCCTTCCCGATTCATCTAGTGTTTAGGATTCTAGGCAGATCGGCTTCCCCGCTGGTGGAACAAAGTAGGGAAGAGCTCTAGTCGCTAAATTAAAGGACCAAAATCAGTGTTCTCTGGGTGCCAGGTCATAGTAACATACGCTTTTCCGACATGTGGTTGTGGGAAAATGAAAGAAAAATACACTTTTCCTGAAAGATGGAACGGTCGTCTAATAAATTGCAATCATCGGCTGTTGCCCAATTAATGCTATTTCAATTGTTAACATTCATACACTCATACATCTTTATTTATTACCCAAAGCCTTAACATAGGAATTTCTAAAAAAAAACTGTCAAGAATGCGCCCCTTGAAGCCTGCCTTACTTTCTAGACTTTCTTAAGCTAACAAAATATTCAGACGTCTGAAAGATACAATAACAAAAGAAACTTATCGTTAGATAATAACTCAGTTGATTGCGATACGTTAGATGCATGAAGTAATCTCCAATCTGTCGGCCTCCAAAGAAATAAAAATTAGAAAATGCCGAGGGAATGAATATTTGCGTCCCCAGCAGGGCGTACAAACGCTGCTGATTCGATGAACTTAGCCTCCGTGCCACGTGTTGCTTGTACCACCTGGCGGTTATGGTGAATTTTAGCAACTTCTCCAATATCAGGCAAGCCACGTTTAGTAGACTCCAGATAAAGATATTCATGTAGTGCCCATGCCAAATGTAGACAAAGAAGAACGTCCCAAACGCTGAGAAGGTCTTTCGTACCGAAGATGATTTTCTCGAGCAAAGTTCTGCATAGATGTGCTTGAAGAGGAACTCATATAGTCCCTGGTCGAAGTATTTCCACATTTTCGAATAGAAATTGATATACCCTATGCACTTTGGTGGGCTGGGCGGATTCAAGCCATCAAAGGAGGCAAATGCGATGCCTAGTCCGTAGGTGATTACGTAGAACACGTAGAAGAATTGACCCATGAAGTAGCCAAAGGCGTATAGGCCATATGCGTCGCCCAGCAACTTAACAGCGTCCATGTCCTGCTCCAGATAGTGGATGTATATGAAGTGCAGTGCGAGGTCCAGAGTAAAGAGCCAAAAGAATACCTTTCCCAATCGCTTCAGGAGCAGCATGTAACGAAAGACGCTGCTGTGTTCGGTTTCCTTCTCCTTGGTGCACGCTATGTAGCGCTCGAAGATCATAAAAGGTCCGTGCACAAACACCGGGAAATATAATGTATAGCCGAGGAAATTTCGCAAATTAAAGACTTCATTTCGCTCATCCTTAGCCTTGCTTAGACTATAGCTCAGACACTTTAGGACACACCACGACAAAGATATAATCAACTCATAGTACTCCCGATAGCCAAGGGACTCGTACAAATTGTTATTGTTCTTGATAAGGTTTATTCCACACATCCATCCGACTGCAACGATCCATATGAGACACTTCGAACGGACCTTGGACGTCACATAGAACGAGAATAGCTCAAACAGAATCACCAATAGAGACTGCACCTTGTACGTATTCACCAAGAAGCTCAAGCCGACGATGGCATGTGCAATAGTTTGAGACTTTGGCCTGATAATGCGACACAACTCACAAATGACCAGATGAATGCCATACCAATGCGCGTTCTTCAAGAGGAAGTCTTTGAAATATTTCAAGTCGTCGTTAGTATTGTCTTGCGGTCGCCCAATCCAGCTCCAGCCAGGGCCGAATTCCACTTGAGCGACCGATAAGATCTTATCTCGCGTCGAATACAACTCGAGCAGTCCATAACCCAGAAACGCAAGATATACAGCGAAGTACAAGTAAGATTCGTACTTATGGAGGAACATAATGGTACCGGGAACGATAGCACAGATTAGAGGAACAGCGACGTACTAAAAGCAGAGCACACGACGTAGTGCAAACAAAGCTAGCAAGTGGCTTGAGATAAACAAGTTGAGTGATTCACGCATACTTATGCCTGCAAGTAGGTTGCGCAGCTATGCTTGTATCTGAGTGTAATTTATCACCGAATTATATTATATATTATTTCAGTTTTATAACACAAAGTAGGTGAGGTCGCTCTTTTTTTTTTTTATCGGATTGCTGTATGTCCTGTCACCTCTCGGGAGGCATAAAGCTGGGCACCATGGTGTTCGGAGTTCTGCAAATCGTTTAAGCTCTCTCCAGCTCATCCCCAAAGTTCGAGATTACTTCTCAACTGTTCTGCGTCACGTGTCTCTTGGATGCTCCACTTTGCTACATAATTGGATAAGCGGATTCCTTTGCATGGTATACTTGGCAATGGAACTTTCTTAGCACCGCAAGGTGTGACTATTCCACCGACATTGTCTTCGTCATTTGGTGGCGTCAACAGGTTTCTGGCGCCTTCTCACATGGAACCGTTTGTTTGAGATGCGGTTAGGGCTGAAAAATGATGTGGCGTCGCAGCTTGGTTTTGGTGCTGTAAACATTGCTTCTCCAGATCTCAGATAGCATTCCGAACGAAGCCTTCGCTTTACTGATTCTGTTCTCCACATGAAGTTCGGTGCCACCTTTGGAAAAGGCAATATTTCTAAGGTCAACTTTCTCGACCTTCTGTTCAGCAATGTTTAGTTAAACGGAGATATCTATCTGTAAGGCTGCCGTATGTATCTACAGCCCCACTTTGTTTGCCTCAGTTTCCAGACGGTGGACCATTTGATGTAGGTCCAGTATTCTGCGTGAAAGCAAGCAAATGTCATCAGCATATTCTAGGTGATTAAGATGAGATGTCATTGTTCACAGTACGCCGTTGATATTGGGCGTAAGAGCTTTTTTTTTTTATTATTAAGGGGATTATTAGTACCCTTATACTGATGCTCAGGGCACGGGAGGATGGGAAAAGGGGGGAGAGGAATGGATGAGATGCCGGTTTGCGTTGGCTTTAAGTGTTTGAAGGTTGTAATGATTAAGAAATACAGAGGCTGGTAGATCGTTCCACAAACGTGTTGTTCGGCTTATAAACGAGTTCCTACATGTGACAGTACGTCCGAAGTTGCCCAACTGAGGGTGCTGCGCGTAGAACATCACTGATCACCACTAGAAACAGTAATGGTGAAAGAATGCCTCCCTGTCGCACGGCACTTTGGACATCAAAATCATTAGTAAGGTGTCTAATGTGGCAACACGTGAAATTGCCCACCCCCGTAGGTTTCCTTTATAATAGATACGAGCTCCTTGGGGATCTTTCTCCTGCGCAAGGCACACCAGATGAAGTCTCGATTTATACTGTCTAAGGCCTTCGCGAAGTCAATAAATAGCAAATGAAACGGAGATCTATATTCGAAGCATTGCCCCATGATAATGCGTAAGGTGTTTATGTGGTTGACGCAGGACAATCCCGAGCAAAAACCTGGTTGTTCGACATCGAGAGTTGTATCAAGGTGTACTCTGATTCTATCCAATATCACTTTTGCTATTATTTTGAGGACGCTAATACCTTCTTCCTTCCGCACTCTTTTAAGTTCTCTTTGACGGGCATTCTTCTTTTCCATTCTTCTCGGAAGTTTTGGCTTCCCTAACCCGTGCGAGCAATTGGTAGTATTAAAGCTGCCGATATACTTGGCTTTACTTGGAAGAGCTCTGCAGTGATGGCTTCTAGTCCCATTGCTTTATTTTCTTTGAGTGCCTTGATTGCGGCTATACGAGTAATTTCTATCTTACTGCAAAAACCGCTGCGATTTCGGGTATTTACTTCCGCTCATCCGGATATAAGTTAGCAACACTATCGTCCAAATGATTCCAAAGCGCGGGATAATCCTCCTCTGGGTATCCGGGCTTTTCGAAGAAACAACCCAACCTCGAATCACTACCTAGTTGTAGCCAAGATACGGATACGGATATCGAGAATGGAGCTAAATCAACGATGTGCTGTGAGAAAACTCGACGTCGAACGGCTACAATCGCAAGAAGCCGCCAGAGCCTTTGCAGATGGAGTCTTTTTTAATCTCAATCTAAGTTCTATGATGACAGTAGCAAATGCGAAGGACCATTGCTTACGTTGCCAACACGACATAAGAGATACCGCTTCTGATGAACTGCATTTCTCTTGGCCACTGCAATGAAATCCCTGATTTAGGGAAGAACGCCGGCATGCACTTGCTGTACAAACCGTCGTTGAAGGACTTGAGCTGCTCGCGAACTCTAAGAGCTGATGAGACAAGAGAAACATTGATTTCTCAGAGAGAAGAAAAAGGAGCATGAGAAGCGCTGATCGAGAAGAATGACAGACCTTACTAAAGGAATGACGCTCGGAAATTTTACCAAAGTGCAAAAGAACATGCCAGGGTTTCAAAGCCAGAACAGAAGGCTGTAGGGACGAAAATGGGAGTACAGTAGTAGAATCGCAGTCACTGCTGAGAATATAAAAGAAACACTTCTGCAGACTGCTAAATAGCGACGATGACCAATATTTCGCTGTCAGACAGAATAAGCTATCAATCAGAATGAAGTGAGGATAGCGATATCTAAACTTAAGTCCATCAAAGCTGATGGACTCATTGGCCTTGCCGCCGAACTTTTCAAGGCCGGAGGAGATAAGTTGATAAGGAGCATACACCAGCTCATGTGTAAAATCTGGTCGGACGAAAGTATGTTCGATGAATGCAACCTTAGCGTCGTTTGTCCGATCCTGAAGAAAGGAGACCCTCTGCGCCAACTATAGAGGTATAAGTCTTCTTAGCATCGCATATGTGAATGCCTAAAACCGATCGTCAACAACCTGATAGGTTCTTATCAGTGCAGAGTCAGGCCGGGAAAGTCCACAATTGACCAAATATTCACACTACGGCAGATCTTTGGAAAAACCCATGAAAATAAAATCGACACGCGCCTCTTCATCGATTTCATAGTTGCCGATGTAAGCGTGTTTAGAGGCGAGTTATACAGAACCCTGTCTAGTCTTGCCAAGCTCTTCCGCCTGTGCAGGATGCCGATGGAGAACTCTCGCTGCTACATCAAAGTTGGTAGAAACACCACTGAATAGTTCGATGTCAGGAAAAGTCTTAGACAAGGTGACGTGCTATCATGCGATCTCTTTAACATAATACTTGCAAGAATTGTACGAAACTCATAATCCAAAACCGGAGGTAGAATTTTTTTAAAGTCTTGCTTATGCCGGCCGACGACATTGACATAGTCGGAAGAACTCGGCGGGCTGTTAATGGGGCATTTGCGAGTATTGAGGTCGAGGCAGGGCAGATGGGTTTAGCGGTCAATGAAAGCAAAACAAAATATATGCTGTATACACAAAAGGACACCCAACATCAGCGTCTTGGACAAAACGCCACAATAGACAGACTTTGAGGTAGTAAAGAACTTTGTCTACCTAGACTCTATGGTGAGCTCCGCAAAAGACATTAGCAGGGAGATCACACGAAGAATTACTCTTGCCAATCGGTGTTTCTATGGCCTAAGAAGGAAATTGAGTAACGAAGCACTATCGAGTTACTATTAAGGTAACTCTTTATAAGACACTAATCATCCCAGTCCTGGTGTATGGCGCAGAGGCATGGGCTTTGTCAAAACCGGATGAGGATGCCCCTGGTTATTTTAAGAGGAAAGTTCTTCGAGCGATCTTTGGTCCCATCTGCATAGGAGGTGAGTGGAGGGGTAGGCACAATGCCGAACTGTAAGGCCTGTACAAGGACATCGACTTAGCCAGAAGAGTTCACATACCGCGATTAAGATGGCCGGGTCATGTACATCGGACGGAGCCCAACGCTTTAGCCTGGAAAATCTTCGAATCTACTCCGTGTGGACGGCGCAATAGAGGACGACTTCACGGCAGGTGGCTCGTAACCTGGCTGGCTGGAGAGGTTTGTTAGTTGAGGCCCAGGTCCACCTTGGACTGTAGCGCCGATTAAGTAATTAACTACTTCCTTTACTTCATTTATTTTGGCCACGTATGAACTTCTAAAGTCTGGTAGCTTAGGTTTAGTGGTAAGCGGCATCATTTTGGTCTTTTCCGGATTTGCTCCGAGACCATAGCTCGTGGTCACGAGTGTACCATATCCAGAGCACTCTCCACGAGTTGACTTTTCATGGAGTGGAGCTTTCCTGACACTAGTATAACCATAACATATCATCAGCATACGCAACCACCTTATAACCCCCTCTATTAATTCGAAATAAGTTTTCGTTGTTTTCAAGCTCGCTAAGAGATTCCTAAATAGGATCAATAAGGACGTTGTCAAAGTCTCGTTCTACATCAAGAAAGGTAGCAAGAGTGTGTTCTTTGGTATATTCGACAGTGGAGAAGATTTCACGTTATCGCGAATGTGAAATCCTGGGATACGCTCTATAGTTTTCAGAACGAAAGAGGGCCGGCTTGTAGGTCTAAAATTCTTACCCGGTTCATGTTCAACCTATGGATACAAAAAAATTGATTGGCTTCATAGGGTATCTTCATCACAATCCCCGTTGTACTTTGTTATTGTGAACGGATTCGTATATATATATAATATTTGGCGCAATAGCTCTTCAGTGCCTGGGTCTAGGTCCTTGCAACCACTCGTGTTGTGTACATTATATTCTTTTACACGTATCCGAAGGGTAATTTCGTTTGAGAGGCTTTCTCGTGACAACAATACTGTCGGATGTTTGTCAGACGTTCGCGAGAAGTGGGACCGTGAAAAACTTTTTGTGTTTTCTGGGATTCGAACTTGGAACCTGACGCGCACTGGCAGGACACACAGTAACCACTTGCACCACGGCGCCCACATATTTTTTTCCATGCCTCCTTCTTTTCCTAAACCATTTGTTTTACAGCATCAGTCCACCAAGGCATTTTGTTTTTTCTGATATCGATTATTGTCTTTCTACAGAGAGGTCCTTGAGGAGGGCTTCTTTTATATATTTTCATAGGTACTCTAAATTGTTATTCTTACAAATATATAGGGGATCAATTCAATTTATTTCAATTAAAAGTAAGCAACACAATTACTCGTTACTTCATCTGCTTTTTGATGATCTATCAAGTCTGTAAGATTGAACTCACAATTAATAGGGGTAATAACATTTACCTGCTCCGTCCGAAATTTAGACTCTTTTCCATCACAGTGGAAGCAATTTTCTTCCCAACAAGGACGTCCTGACAGGGCATCAGCATTTGAATTGTCATCCTTTCAGACTCATCGCCGGAGGTGCTCACATCGCGGTGACACTTCCGATGGGCTGATCCTTTGCACACCTGACACTTCCAGAGGGAAGAACCTGCTAGTATGGCTTTCTTACATGCAATGCACTGTCCAGCACTGCTTCCAATGTCCCGCAAACTCAACTCGAACCGATGTGTTTGGTATGTCCTACGTTTGCCGGTACTAATGCGCATGACGCTCGAACTTCTTCCTGCATTGTCTACTGGCTTCTTTTTTAGAGGAGACTGTATGGTTCCAATTTTTGACGATGAGACTCGCGCACTTCCAAGAGTTGATTTATCAATCAGCTCCTGCAATGTCTTAGACTTTTGCTTCTCTTGCTTAAGCTCCCCCTCTAGCGTTCTGTAGGGAATCGATGACCCGACTATGTTCAGCGGGTTGTGCTCCTTCTTACCGGACGTGGTTCCGGTCCCAAAAATCATATCAGCCAGCCTTTTGTTCTTTTTCTAAGACAAATCCTCCACTTTTAGTTGGAGCTAATCAATCAACTTCTTGTGTTGAGCTAAAGTGAATTAACTCTTGATATCTCTCTGGATATAGTATTTCTGCTTCTCGGCCAATGTACTAGTGAGCTCTTCAATCTCCTGCCTTAGATGCGTCACTTCATTTCTAGTCGACAAGTCAGCTATCATACATGCATCATGGAGGGATAGATTGTTTGACCAACGGCAATGGCATTCGTACTCTGCTCTGGAATCAATCGAATTTTGCTCTTACCTGCAAAGAGCGTGTTAGATCCGAAGTTGATCACGCATTTTAGTGGGGCCAGAAAATCAGTTCCTATGATTCCATGGCCATTACCTGGAAGTTGGAAGTCTACCACCATGATTGTTAGACGACGAACATACGTGTTCCATTCACCAATACTTCCTGTTTCTCTACCAAGTGTGTTAATTTTACAGTTCGTCGGCTGCAAACGAATATTGAATGGAAAAAGACTTCGGTGTATTAGCGTTATGGAGGAACCAGTGTCCACCAAAAGTTCGCATTTGATGCCACCCACGATAGCCCACACTTTAAAGCCGCCGCTGTGATCACTCGTTCTATGCCGCTATTGACGCCTATTCCACTGCAGTTGTGTGGGAATACCTCCACTCACCTCTGCTGCACGTGTTGTGTGACTTGACAGTGTACTTAGGCGCGCGGCCTCCAATCCAATAGCTTTTGTCAAAGCTTCCGACAGAGTCTTAGGCTCAGAAATGCGCACCATGTTATATACGTACATATCCGAAATGCCATCAATGAATTGCATTGCGGCTATTTTATCTTGGGTTTTTCGCAAACACTCTTTAAAAACTGTGCGAACTAGTCATTCTACGTCCGTAGCAAAAGCGGCCAACTCCTCCTTCGGGCGCTGTACTCTCGCACGCATTTGTGCATCTGATACCTGCTTTACCGAAAATCTAAACTCCAGTGCTTTGAATAATGACACGTATTCTTCCCGATCTGTTACACATAGGTTGGAAAGTACAGCTACAGCGTCTCCTCTCAGCATCGAACCAAGAACGCGCGCTTTTAGGCGGTCAGTCCATCCATTAGTGGCGGTCACAATGTCAAATTGGATTTTGTAGTCCTCCCAACTCGTGGTCGTTCCGTCAAATTGCTGAGGCTTGAGTTTAATTGGATGTTTAGCTGGCGATAATTGACAATCGAAGTGGATGGGGCTTAGGTGACCAGCTCCACCTTCTGCTGAACTCGGAGGCGCAGAGCAATCACGACCTTCTTGCTGAACCTCTTAAGCTTGTTGGACCTCACCATGCTCCCTATGTACTCCGAGGTGTCGAACTCTCCATCAGTCTAGCCGCAAATGTCGTAGCTCCCATTGTCCGCAGTTCATCCGTAGTCTGTTTTTGTCTATTATGTAGCGATTCAAGTTCTTTGGACTGCTTGACCACAGTTTTGTTTAAAATTGTAATCGTGGCAAGTATAGAGTCCGTTTCTCCTTAAATTTGTCCATTGTATTGCTTACTTCTTAGTTCCAAATCCCACTTCTGACACAAATGTTACAAATATATAGGGGATTAATTCAATTTATTTGGATTAAAAGTAAGCAATACAATTTAATTTAACGGATTGTGCGGAACTCACAAGCCAACACCGGAGGCACAATCTATTACAAGTCTGTACAACTGCTTGCATACGCCGACGATATAGACATTATCGGAAGATCTCAGCGGGCTGTCACCGGTGCTTTTGCAAGCATTGAGGCGGAAGAGGCCAAAATGGGTTTGGCGATAAACGAGGGCAAAACCAAGTATATGCTGTCAACTAGAAGGGAAAACCAACATCGACGAATTGGACAAAACGTCACCGTGGGCAGCTATAACTTCGAGGCTCTGCTATAAATTCTACTAACAAAATCAGTGCAGAAATTAATCGAAGAATAACTCTTGCCAATCGCTGTTTTTTTGGGCTTATAAGGCAATTCAACAGTAAAGCCCTATCTCGAACAACTAAGGAGACTCTATATAAGACCTTGATCATCCCAGTCCTGCTTTACGGCGCTGAAACATGGACTTTATTAAAAGAGGATGAAGATATCCTTGGTCGCTTCGAGAGAAAAATTCTTCGTAAGATTTTCGGTCCCGTTTGCGTTGACGGGTTTTGGAGGAGAAGATTCAATCATGAACTATACGAGCTGTACAGCGACATCGACCTAGTCAAAAAACTGCGTATTGGACGTCTGAGATGGCTAGGACATGTAGAGCGAATGGACACCAACGCTCCGGCCGCAGAGTCTTCGAATCTAACCTGGACTGGAGGGACGACGCAGTAGAGGGAATCATCGCCGTAGGTGGCGCGCACAAGTTCAAGGGGACCTCGACCAACTTGGAGTGCGCGTCTGGAGGCAATTAGCTAAAGACCGAGCTAAATGGAGAGGCTTGTTGGTTGAGGCCCAGGTTCACCCCGAACTGTAGCGCCACCTAAATAAGTAAGTAATACAATTTAAGGGGAAAATAGAAACCACGATGATTGCCGCGCCTGACAGTCGTCACTTCTTAACCAACAATCCCGCTCAGCTGTGAAGTTGGAAGTCGATGAGTTGGTAAGTTTTTGAGTCGGTTACGTTGTTGATTGGTGAATTTACACCCGGACTACTTGTGTAACACGTAACATTATTGTCTTCGGAATTCTCCTGAAGTGGTCGTGACGCTCTATCCATGTACATTCGTTTTTTATCATCTTTCTTCAATTCTTTCAATTTAATGGTTTCGAAGGCTTTGTACTTCGGCTTTGGAGGTTGTCTAAATTGGATCCTCGCGGTCAGCAATCGGTGATTGGTTTCCAATTCAGCTCACGCAATCACTCTAGCATATTGTATCATCCACAGAGAGTAGTTCTTGCAGTGCATTACCAACGAGCAAGGTGTGGCAATACTGCCATCTGTTAAAACTACTGTCTGTCAAAACTGCCATCATGCATATCAGTGTGTTCCGCACTTCACATTCCATAATTCACCCCTATTGACATCTAGCCTATTCAGAAATGTTCTAGAGGTTCTAGTATTTGGTATAAATACACCAACCACCATCAGAGAAGACACTGTCGATAGAGGTGAAAATAGCGATGAACAAGTGCAAGCACCGTGAGAGTTAATTATTTGGCAGTTGGTGTAGAGAATAAACCATATTGTGATTAAATGTGAATTTGTAGAGTCAGTATAAGTTGACACTAATGAAGAATAAAGTGATTTGATTATTTTGAAGTAAATTTGATAAAAAAATAAATAAACAAACAGTTTAGATACACTGTGGGCGCCGTGGCGTAAGTGGTTAGTGTGTCGGATCACTACGCATGAGGTTCCAAGTTCGAATCCCAGAAAATACCAAAAAGTTTTTTCACGGTCCCACCTCTCGCGAGCGTCTGACAAACATCCGAGAGTATTGTTGTCACGAAAAAGCTTCTCAAATCGCCGTTCGGATTCGGTATTAAACTGTAGGTTCCTTCCATTCGTGAGAAAAATATAACGCACACAACATGAGTGGTTGCGAGAA
Organism: Brachypalpus laphriformis; assembly: GCA_945910035.1. Classification (NCBI taxonomy): domain Eukaryota; kingdom Metazoa; phylum Arthropoda; class Insecta; order Diptera; family Syrphidae; genus Brachypalpus; species Brachypalpus laphriformis. The sequence goes on from OX246753.1 coordinate 152,810,316, forward strand.
GCTAGGCCCTGGCACTTTAAAGAGCTGTTGCGCCAAATATTTGTTTTTTTGTTTAGATACACAGAAGACTGTTTTATTATTACGAACCCCAGCAAGAATACTACAATATGTTGTGTTTCCTCGTTATGAGGATAGAGTGTATAGTCTATTACACTTCGGGTACGTCTCCGTCGGCCTGAAAAGTTTTCTTATGCTCCGCTTTGTTGGGGAGAAAGATCAGTTGCTCATAAGTTTATTTCCATTAACTCACTAATATTTACGATGCAATTAAGAATGCTCATTCGATGTTCCATTTGGCTGCGAAAATTGTGCCATTCCTATCCTCACACGGCCATAAAAACTTAAAAATAAAAAATAATTACTACTCCTAAATGCATTGCACTTAGACCCCTGGGGACCAGGGAATAAATATTTCATATTTCAAATGTATGTAGCGCATTCAAAAAATAAACAAATAAAACCCATTTTCCATTTGCAGTCTTTATTTAGCTCTTTTTGTTGTTTCACCTCAATTATTCATTCTCCGGACAATATAAGCAAATTTTACTCGAAACAATTGAAACAAGCAAACATTTTTCATCTCGTTTCGCCTTTTCACATCAACGACGCGACACAGTCAGTCACGCAGAAGTCATTGAAAAACAAAAAAAAAATTTAATTTATTTACCTCTTCCATTGGGATACCAAAAAATGGTTCAAACTGGACCAAAGGACTCAGGTGCTCTCAAATTGTTCGCGGAAAAAGCATCAGGACAATAAAAAAGTATGAATTTCGCGAAACTTGGAGCATTGGTTAAATACTCGTTCGCTCTTTTACAAAGTAAATACGAAACAAGTTAAAAAAAAAAAAAAAACTTTTTAATTGAATACGGGAAATTTTTATTTTCCGATTGACTTTCACCCCGAACAGTGTAAAATAAAAAAATAAAGGGAAACGTGTAACTCCAAGGTTGCAACTTGTTACAAGGACAAACCACGGTTTCATTCTGAGGACTATTACTCTGCGAGAATGTTTAATTTAATTATTTTGCGTGACTCTTAGGTCAACAAAAGGGGAAAAACAATAAAAAATTGGTCACGTTATGACTGAAATAATTTCGTATCCTTACAATCGGCAGTTCTCCCACCAGGACGAAACGACAAGAAATGTTCATTCTCCTGCCTATGCGGGATAGAATTTATTTGATTTTCTTCGAGTAGCCAAAATGGCGCCCAACGCCACAGAACTTGTGTGAGTGAAAATTTTTCTTCATTTAGATGTACCATACATAAGTTGGGTAGTAAGGAGAAGAAAAAAAAACATTGAATGTATCTAAGGGAAGGACACAGGGGCACAAGGGAACAACAATGTTCTATAATTAAGGAGGACGAAAGGAAAACAAGAACAATTTTGGCGATTGGGTGAAAATGAAATCCTTTTGTGGAGAAAATCTGGTCGAAGGAGACGATTTATAGACCCACATGAGCTGGAATCTTCTGTTGTTTTGGGTTTTTAAATCTGAGTACGTGGGTCATTCCGGGTGAATTGTGCTTTATTCAAATTTTTATGGAAACGATAAATCGCTGCTGTTGGTTTTAGTGCCAAATGTAACGGAATCCTTGTGGTTTTAACTTTTATGCTGGCGAGCAGTAAATTAATTTTGCTCGAATGGAAAACGGATAAGAATGCAGGATTTTCTTCATAGGGGCGGTTTATAGAACAGGAAATGGGTTCGTACTACTTGTGAAACTTGTCCCCGAATTCTTTAGAAAATTCATATTTATCGGCTTCTGATCTGTAACATAATTTATGCGGTACAATTGTTGGGTTACACAAAAGTATAGAAGGAAACGAGATGCTTAGGTTAGGTTGGGTAGATGGGTGCCTTATGACAAAAGAGTCCCTGCTCAGTTAGACCAATAGTTCGGATCCATTGTGCTCAATTATTTTACCCTAGAAACAATGTAGTGACGATGCGCTGTTACAACCACCCAGATAGTGATATGAATTTCAGGAGGTCCTCCAGCTCCGAGAAGAAGTAAGTACCAAGAACCCTCATTCTTCTGACGGATAGGGCAGGACAATCACTCACCAGGTGACGAACAGATTCAATTTCTTTTTCGTCCCTGCAACTTCTACAATAGTCATTGTTCAGTATACCTCGTCGTTCCGCATGGCTGCCAATGGCACAGTAATGTGCCGGAAATGACCCGTGCGTTATGATTACTAAGTTTCTGATTTCTTCTTGCTAAAGGCCGGCCATAGCGCCCTTGCCGTTGCACATGTTTCCAAATTAACCCAGCGTCTGTTTGGTCGACCGGAGGCTTCATCTTCCATTTTCTTCCATAAGGAACTGATTGGGCTCATCGCAAAAGGGAGCTCGTCAGTTCTTTCGTTTGCTTCGATATCCATATGCCCTGATACCCAGCAGAGGGTCGCCGCATTGGCTCTAGATATCTCGTTTAAAAGTGATTTGCAGATCTTCACAAGCCTCGACATAATTACAGCAAAGCCCAGAGGCTCAACGGTTGCCTGGCTATCTATTTGTATATAGACAGTGATCGTTTTACCTCCGATACTACTCTCGCGTATAATTTCAGCAGCCTGTATAATGGCTGTGACTTCGGCCTGAAAGAGGCTGTAGTCATTCCTTATTCCAAAAGAGTGGTTTATTCCTATGGCTTTCCAATAAACCCGTTCCAACGTTCATCTTAGAACCGTCGGTATAGAAGGCCAGTTCCTTTTTCTCCATGGTTCTTCGGTTTTTAGAGAACATTCTGTCAGAAGTTCTTGTAATGAATTTCCTTTGAAATGCATCAATCCGTTGGTAGGGCCCCATTGGGGCAAATTGGAGGCATGGCCATAAGGACACGGTGTCCACAACCGGCCTTCTCTCAGTCTTACAGCGGTCTTGGCAGCTAGACTGAAATAGTACGAGTATATGTATATTAAGCGGAATGAAACTAAGCACGGTTTCCATTGCCGCTGTTGGTGTTCTCATTGATCCCATGACTCCGATGCACGCTGCCCTCTGGATTTTGATGAGATTTGAAAGCTGGTATTACTTCTTAAGAATCCTCCACTATACTAGTGAATCATATGTAAGAATGGGTGTTACAATCGCCGTGTATATCCAGTACACCACAACTGGTTTGGAGCCCCAGGTATTACTGAATGCGTTTTTGCGAGAGTAGAAAGCTACGCTTGCTTGCTTTTTGGATGCGTTCGACAATGCCATCTTTCCAGTATGGTTTGGAATCTAGAATTATGCCCAGGTATCGACCTGAACTGGAGATACTTAGTCCAATACCACAGATATTGCGGGGTCTGAAGGTAAGGATCGGTCTCTCGTTATTGAAAAGAAGTACCTCCGTCTTTGAGCAGTTCACTCCCAGCCCTTTGATACTGACCCAGTTATTCACTAGTCGTAGTGCGAGATTGAACCTTTCACTTAAGACCGGTGAAAATTTCCCCAAAACCAGGATAATCACATCGTCGGCATAGGCCGTTGCGTTGAAGCCGTTTTCTTTCAGTACTACCAAGATCTCATCGACTGCAAGAAGCCATATTAGAGGAGACATGTTCCTCTGGAGACCTTTCTCCGGATGGTTGCATCTCCGAATGTTGAATATATAGTTCTCGATTGAACCAACGGTGTTGCAGAGGCCGGTTTTAAGTTCAGCTCTTTGTAGGCTATTCAGGATCGCATCAGTGCGTATGTTATTGAACGCCTCTTCAATGTCTGCGAACGCTATATGAGTGAGCTCCTTGAGATGGAGAGACCTTTCAATAGTTGATACGACCCTGTGGAGGGTTATCCATTCCTCGAGCTTTGTATGGAGTAAATTTTTTAATTGCCCAAGCTATCTTATCATCCTCAGTTATGTTTCCCACCTCTTCAATCCTAATGGCCATGAACTATATTGTGAAGAACAGGTGGAAGCGCCGTAGTATATGCGCCTGTACTGACAGTCAGGCCTTGCTTAACCCTTAAACCACTTCTAAAATAGTTCGTGAAACCAAGAACTCTTTTAACTCGGTAGCATGGCTTAATTCTCTGTCTCTGATCTCGGTCCCAGTTCACACGGGGATCTTGGGGAACGAGATCTCCGATGAGATTGCTAGACAAGGCTTAGAGGAGGGTTTCTCAGGTCCCGAACCCGCGTTGGATCTCTCTGCGTCCTCAGTTAGGGCTTCCATTGACGATTGTGTCTCCCACGAACACAATTGTGTGTGGCATGACTCACCAGGATGCAGGTTGATTAAATGAATGCTCTCGGACGTCTCTAAGAAATCAGCGTCATTCATGGTGTCCCTCAGCAGAAAAGACTGTACACAATTTATTGGCGTCTTGACAGGCCACTTTGCTTTCGCCAAGCATCTAACATGATAGGCTTAAGTGACACTACAATTTGCGACACTTTTGGAGAGAGCGACGACACCGCGGAACATTATCTCTGTGAGTGTCTGGCCTTTGCTCGTATCAGGTGGCAGATCCTCGGTGCTGATGTGGTGAGTGCTGATACTGTAAGCTCCTCATCACTGAAGTGCTTGCTTGGCTTTCTTAGAAAGAGTTCTTTTTTTTTTTTTTGAATAACAGAAAGACATTCCTGTACAGACCTATAATGTATACCAAGAACGCCCATTAGATTTGGGGATCTGCATTGCGATTGATCGCGAAACTACTGACTGCCCAAAAATTGGCTTGGGCCAGTAGCGCAAAAATCAAGTTCGTGATGAAGTGCTTGCTTTACCTCCTAGCCGTGGTCCCCGGACAACTGTACGTATAAACTTGATTCCTTGATTCTAGACTAGGTAACGTGGGCGAGCAACCTGCGTTACAGAAAACCGATCGCTACGGAAACCGACACTATGCCTCGGATAAGGAATGATCACATGTTGACGACTTTTGGCTATTGGACCCGGACAAAGGTAGGTTTCTGGAATGTAAAGACGCCCCTCGACTAGGAAAGCGAAGGTCCTTACACTGCCAGATTCCTTCAATTGGAAAAAGAATCCATGCGATATAAACTGGACATTTTGGGGGTAAGTGAAGTAAGATGGTTAGAAGCGGGCGAGTATCAGTCCCCAACGCGTAACACTGTACTACTCTATTCTGGAAGATCATCCGGAAGTCCGCGGGAATATGGAATCGGACTACTGTTAACAACAACAGCACGCAAGGGCCTAATTTGCTGGCAGCCTCATGGTGATAGGATTATGACGACCAGATCCCGGACTAGAGTACGACGCGTCACCATCATACAGCGTTATGCTAAAACGAATGGCTCGGCTGAGGACGAAAAGGAGAGCTTCTGCAATCTTTAAGTGCCGTTTCCAACACAACACCAAATGGAGACATTGTCATAGTAATGGGGGATTTGAATGCCAAGGTAGACAACGACAACGAAGGGAAGCATGCACTAGACAACCGCAATGACAACGGCGAAAGGTTTGTGGATTTCTTCAATGCCAACCGCCTTGTGGTACGTGGCACCATGTTTAAGCACAAGACCTGTCACAAAGTCAGCTGGGTTTCCAACGGCAGGCAAGCAACCCCCAACCAAATTGACCATTTTGCCATCAGCCGCCACTTTAGAAGTAGTCTCCTGGATGCCCGAAACAGGCGAGAGGCAGATGTGGGGACAGTACGAAATCTCCATCTTACGATAGCTACTCTCCAACCACTGCTACAATTCGAAGATCCCACGACAACACAATAATACCCAGGTCATCGATCGACTTAGTGATTCCTTAGTGCGCCAACAATTAAGGGAGCACCTTTTGCAGATGTGGAAGAAATCAGAAGCTCACTGTCCGCAGCCATCTAAGACTATTGGTGTGCTGTGAAAAATATTTTTACATCTGGTGCTGAAAGAATTGTCGGTCGATCGCAGCGAAGACATAGGGCTTTCTCTAGAATACCTGGTGACGGATTGACGAGCGAAAACAGCTGAGAGCTCGCGTTGCAGCTACTCCAGCAGCAGAGAGAAGCGAGCTAGAATCCCTATATCGCATGAAGATGTGAGAAGTTCAGCAAAGGGTGCGACGTGACCGGCGCAACTACATCAACGCGCTGGTTACAGAAGCAAAACGAGCTGCAGGTGTTGTGACAGCATGACCGTCTACAGAATTACCAAAGAGCTGACAGGTGGTCGTAGCTCCAGCCAACACCCAGTGAAAAGCCTAGATGGCTCCTTGCTCCTTTCGGATGAGGACTAGCTCAAGAGATGGAAACAGCATTTTGCTACGGTTTTGAGCCGTATATTCGCTAGCGATATGCTCCCAAATTAGACTGAGGTGGCCGAGGTGGGAATACGCACCACGACTCCCAGTAATGATGAGATCACTACCGCGACCAAGGCATTCAAAACCAACAAGACGGTAGGACTTGACGGTATTCCCGCAGAGGTCTTACGATCAGCGCCGACAACATCGGCTGAGCTTCTGCTTCCACTTATAGAGTGAGCTTAGGAAGCTGAGGAGAAGCAATTCTTCTCCGAACGTTGGATGAGGAAAGCGTTAGTGCAATTGACGTTAATCTTGAAAATCTTTTTTTGGAATCAAGCGACACTTGCTCCATTGCCAGTTCATCCTTCTCCAATATGTCAACATCCTCCAAGCGCTCAAAAAATTGCAAGTTGACAGTCCGGAGATTAGGGACTAAGAAATGGGAGGAGTTAACGGAATGCGAGCGGAAGAGGCTCCATAACGCACGTGCCTTCCTGCAGGAACAGTCCTTGGCGGAGTGTAAGCCTATTGCTAGCTCTCCAAAAAGAACAGTGACGGCGGAAGTCACGAGCGAGGAAGGGTTGATGGGACCACCTAAGTCTGCGACAAGCCTTAGCCAGTCAGGACGCAAGGTGATCTCATCGGCCAATCCGGAGCACAATCGTGATTCAGTGGTATTGCAAAAGCCTACCGATAAAGCCTCTGACTCGACGACTGGGGTAGTCCCAGTGTTAGGTGAGAGTGCGACTTTGGAGGATGCCAAGATGGTCAAGATGGACACTTCCAGCGTGTCAAGCCTCAGCTACTCACGCGGGAAGGATACGTCAACACCTCAGCAACCTGGCGATTGCAGTCCTGCTGAGCCTAGGATTGACTCTTCTGCCTGTAGCTTCGCGACGGTAGTTAGCTTAGGTAGCCATGGTTTGGGACTAGCCCGACCACCAAAAATAGGGAAGACCAGCGACGTAGACATCTACCCAAGACAGACGACGGTGCGCAACCGTATACGCAACGCTATCCGGTTAATACGGCGGCTTAAAAAGCGTGATCCGGAGTCCTACACGGACAAGGAAAGAGTGGCTCTGGATAGAGCCACTAACACGCTTAAGCTGAGAGGATCCACCCGACAAGACAGAACGGGCCGTAAAGTAAGAAGTTCCCTCGCGGCGGGGGCGGGAAGCCTCTTGCTCCCCGCCTTAGCCACGAGGAGACTTCGGCCAGCTACCGACTCAGACTCAACCCCTGAGCCGGTTGCTGGCTGTTCCAATAAGGCGACTACGTCACGGAACTCGACCGCAACAGGAACGGGTGTAGGACTGACCGCGGCGAGGAGGGAACGCCCCTTGCCATCCACCTCAGCCGGGGACAGACCTAAACCGCTTTCAGTCGATCCAAGCAAAGACGCACAGTCCAAACCTAGGTCGACTGCGAGGCGTTCTGTTGCTGACTCAGGCAACAATCGACGTAGCATAGGGCAGACTAGGGGAACAGGCAGGAGACTGTTCGAGTCGAGGAAGGAAAGCCTCTTGCTATCCACCTCAGTCTCGGACAGACTCAAGCCCCCGCCAACCGTTTCGAATGGGGCCGCAAGGCTCACGGCCGAGCCGATTGCGGGGTGTTCCAAGAGAGGTAGGCACGACGACACGACATCGCCGCCAACACGAAGAATAAGCAAAAAAGCCAAGATGGCATTACGAAAAGAAAGAGCTAATCTTCAGGTGGCGATCGTCGATTTCAATAACCCTGACCGTAAGCTATCCGGAGACCAATGGAGGCTGGTGGAACTGCGTATACTCGACGGAGTAAACGACGCCATAGTCAAGAATCGGGGAACTATCCCTTTCTTTGAGCAGCTCACCACCTTCAAGGGCTTCAAGGTCATGTCGTGTGACAACGAGACAACACTCAATTGGCTCAAGAATTTTGTAACCAGCACGCAGGCTCCTTGGGCGAATGCCGACCTGCGACTTGTGGAAAAAACAGATCTGCTGGAATTCACTAGGCCTAAAGGCCGCATTCTTATTCCGGGCCCACACATTCCTAGAGAACGGCTGGAAAGAAACCTCCAATACCTCAACCCCGAGCTATATAGCGAAAATTGGGAGGTGTTAGAAGTGGGTACCCATACAGAAGCCGGAACTGAGATTGTGGTGTTGCTTAACCACAAGTCCATGCCCATCCTAAGGAGATACAACTATAAGGTTCGCATTGGAATTACCCGATGCAAGGTCAGACCTTTAGTTGGGATGGACGAAAAGAAAAGAAGGAAGGCGGGTGATAAGGTAAATCAATGATGAAGATTGCTCAAATAAACCTTCACCATAGCATAGCAGCTAGTGCCAACCTCATCTATCTCATGGGAGATAGAAACATAGACATTGCCCTAATTCAAGAGCCATGGATCTCCCGTGGCAAAATAAGTGGGCTAAGGCATAAAGACCTTACTACATACAGCATCGAACCGCTACACGCGGAATGTAAGAACAGAACGTGCATCGTAGCTAGGAAACAAATTAACCTTTTTCTTTTATCTAGCTACAGCAATGAGGACCAAACAGTGGTAAGGCTTGAGCGGAGGGGGCTTTCCCCGCTGATTCTATCAGCCGTCTACATGCCTTTTGATGCCAAGGAGGGACCGCCATCCACACTGACCCGCTCTCTTGTGCAAAAGGCGGAACAGGAAAGATGGGACTTGCTGCTGGGGTGTGATGCCAACTCTCATCACTCTCAATGGGGTAGCAGCAACACAAACTTACGCGGTGAGTCTTTATTTGAGTTTATAATTGATAATAACCTTATTGTAGCGAATAGGGGTAACGAACCTACTTTTGTAGTAAAGAACAGGCAAGAAGTTATAGATGTAACTTTAGCCAGTAACTCGAGCACCCTAACTATTGACAAGTGGAACGTGATAGGGGAAGAGTCCTACTCTGACCACAAATTGATCGAATTCCTCGTGGGTAACAACTATGATTCTCCCAAACCTTACAGGAATCCCAGGAAAACCAACTGGGATCTATTTAACAACGAGGTGAGGAAAGGTGTAAGATCCCTGCAGGATAGCAACTGGCTCGGACCTGCCGACATTGACCGCAAGGCGGAGGATATTACACCCATTTTTAATGAAGCCTATGTCAAAGCATGTCCAGAAACCAAACGAAAAGATAAAAAATCACCACCTTGGTGGTCATCTGAACTAGCTAGAATTGGGAGAGTAACTAGACACCTTCTAAATAAGGCCAAAAGAACTATGCTAGAAGCGGACTGGGAACAATATAAGACCAGTCAGAGAAATTTCAAAAACGAGACACAGAAGGCCAAACGCCACTCTTGGCAGCACTTCTGTAATGAAATCAAGGGTACGATAGAATCTGCGAGACTGAGAAAAATTCTATCTATCAAAAACTCTTGGATCTCTCAAGGAATCTGACGGAAGGTGGACTGAATCCTGTGCAGAATCGCTTGGCTCCCTGCTAAAAGCGCACTTTCCGGGTTGTACGACCCATCCAGATAATAACATCGTAACTAACAGTAGTTTTGTAACGGAAACTCCGACGGATTTTATCACAGAGGAAAGAATTGAGTGGGCAATCGGATCATTCTCTCCCTTTAAATCCCCAGGACCCGACGGGATTATCCCGATCATGCTACAGAAAACAATAACCACAACCATCCCGGTACTTAAAGAACTGTACCTCAACAGCCTCATGTGGGGGTATATACCTAGATCATGGAAAGAGGTCAAAGTGGTCTTCATACCCAAGGCCGGTAAAGCAAGCCACACTACTGCAAAGGACTTTAGGCCAATTAGCCTTACCTCCTTTATCCTAAAGACCTTTGAAAGACTAGCTGACATATACATCCGTAGTAAACTACGCCCAGGTGACATATCCCCAGCGCAGCACGCTTATACGAAAGGAAAAAGCGTAGAGACAGCGCTGCACAAGTCGGCTCAATAGAAAAATCACTGAAAAATAAAGAATATACACTAGCCGCTTTCCTGGACATTGAAGGAGCCTTTAACAATGTCAAAACGGAAGCGCTCAATAGAACTCTAACGAACCTTAATATTCACAATTCTGTGATAAAATGGATCGTCAATATGCTAAAGGAAAGACATATCAAAGTTGAACTCGGAGGTACTAAGCTCGAAGTCTATGCCTCAAGAGGCACCCCTCAAGGAGGGGTTATATCCCCACTACTGTGGGTTATTGTCCTGAACGAAGTCCTTCTTAAACTTAGAAACAGCGGCGTCAAGGCCATTGCATATGCGGACGATGTTGTGCTGCTACCAACAGGTAAATTTCTCCCGACCCTGAGCGAACAAATCGAAGGGGCGCTGGAAATCATTGACTCCTGGACGGAGAGATGTGGGCTGGCGGTTAATCCCCAGAAGACAGAGTTAGTACTGTTCACTAACAAAAGAATAATTCCACAATTCGTAACTCCTTCCGTAAGGGGTACTCCCCTGAGTATCTCCGATAGTGCGAGATACCTTGGCCTGGTGCTCGACAGGAAACTGAACTGGAGACTAAACATCAACGAAAGAGTCAAAAAAGCCACGATAGCTTTTTACTCGTGCAATAGAATATTTGGGAAGACTTGGGGACCGAGCCCCAAAATCATCCTATGGATGTATACAGCTATAGTAAGGCCAATACTAACGTATGGCAGCCTTGTATGGTGGCAGGCAGCCAGCAAAATAAATAACCTAGCTGCTATCACAAAAGTACAAAGACTAGCGTGCATCGCCACAACCAGTGCGATGAGAACGACACCTACAGCAGGACTCGAGGCCATTCTCAATCTGCTTCCGCTAGACATCTTTATACAAGTATCGGCAGCCCATAGTGCCGTAAGATTAAGCCAAACAGATAGCTGGAGACCAAATGCAATGGGTCACACCACGATCCTGCAGAGATATCTAGGCAGTGTATCTAATACAGACTACTTAACGCCTTACCTAGACTTCTTAAGACCATTCTCTAGCACCTATCCGAGCAGGGAAGACTGGAAAAATGACAGAACGCCTAACGAGCGATCCTTAGCTGTTTACACCGATGGATCCAAAATGGAAATAGGTGTAGGCGCAGGCATCTTCTCTGAAACGCTTGGCCTCTCCATGTCAGCTCGGCTTCCGAACTACAGCAGCGTTTTCCAGGCGGAGGTCCTAGCAGTTACAATAGCAGCTCGTGAGACTGCGATGAGGGCAATACCACGAGAGGATATCACCTTTTTCATCGACAGCCAGGCAGCGATAAAAGCAATATCTGCTATAGAAATAAAATCGAAGCTTGTGAAGTGTTGTAGAGAAGAGCCCAAGGTTCTTGGAACACAGCACGAGGTAAAGCTCTGCTGGGTCCCTGGTCATGAAGGCATACCATGGAATGAGAAAGCCGATGAACTGGCTAGAGGTGGCTCAGCACTAAGCTCGGACCAATCCGACCCCTCGGTGTACATCCCGCCTTGCGCCCTTAAGCTCGTAGCAGGAAACAAAGCCATAACGGAGGCTAACAATAGGTGGACCTGTTTAGATACTTGTGTCACCACGAGGAAGCTGTGGCTCGCTTTTGACAGAGTAAGAACCAATAGACTCATACAGAGGCACAGAAAATCCCTCTCTACTCTAATTGGAGTCATTACGGGGCATAACACCATGCGGTACCACATGAAAAAACTACGTGTGACTAGCGAAGACCTTTGTAGAGGCTGCGGCGACGAGCAGGCTCAGGAGGACACCGCCCACTTTCTCTGTCATTGCCCAGGCCTCTATCATTTGAGAAATAAAATCCTTGGGCAACACTTCTTTGAGGATCTAGAAGAGTTGTCCAACAGACCAATAAATGACATCGCAAACTTCATCAAATCCTCTGGATGGTTTGTATCTAGGACACAGTGAGTACTTAGTTCTTTCTTTAGGATACTTACAAGACGGTATTTTTCCACGAGGTAGGGATTTCCTTTTTCTATCTCCTTTCCCCCCTTGGGTATCACAATGGGTCTATACTGACCTGAGTGTGGTGTGGAGGTTTTCTATCCCCCTACACCTGCCCACTTACCTAACCTAGGAAGCTGAGAGCTTTGCTAACGAGTGGAAAAGGGAATGATCATCAAGCTTCCTAAAAAAAGAAATTTAATGGAGTGTGGAAACTGTAGGGGTATCTGCGTGCTGCCTGTTGTAGCTAAGACAATAGCTAAAATCATCCTTGAGCGAATCAAACAACATCTCGAAGACACACTCGATGCCGAACAAGCATGTTGCAGCTCCTCCTGTGCCGACCACATCAACACCCTGCGGAACATCATCGAACAGTGCGCTGAATACCGATCGCCGCTTCACCTGTTGTTCATCGATTTTGAGAATAATTTCCGATAATTTAATTGCTACTATCAATCCTACATATGAAAGTTCCAAATGTCACGTTCTGCACATAGGAAGGTTGTCTGATGGATTTGAGATCTAAGTGGGGACTCTTACTCTTGACTACGCTGACGATGTATGCTTACTCTCCCACAGAAATATGGACCTCCACCAAATGACAAATGAAAGAGAGGCAGGCGTGTCGTTGGGCTAAAAATTAATACGACAAAAACTAAAATTATCAGCCTTGGAACTAACTCATCAGCTCAAATATGCATTGCTGGACAACCGGTAGTGAGAGTAGATGATTTCCAGTACCTTGGGAGTATTGTCTCGACCGATGGTGGAACCGAACTGGATATAGCCAACAGGATCGTCAAAGCAAAGTCCGCGTTCGTGATGTTTTCCAAACTATGGCGAAGCAATGTAATCAGTTTGAGCACCAAGATAAGACTGTTCCGCTCCAATGTTGAATCCGTCCGGATGCAGCACGTGGAGAGTAACCACTGCTATCACCAGGAAGCTGCCAGCGTTCGTTAATAAGTGCCTGCGCAATATCTTAAAGATTTTCTGGCCCTATCGTAACTCTAACGAACACCTTTACGAGAGAACGGGTCAGGAACCAATGGGCACAACTACCCAACGACGGAAGTGGCAGTAGATTGGTCACACGTTCCGAAAGGGTGACAGTTCCATAGCTAACCATGCTATGCAATGGAACCCTTTAACTCAGGATGGCAGAATACGTGGCGGTTCGGGGAGAACATGGCGCAGAGTAGTCGAGAAGAAGGCACGGCAGTTGGGAAAAAGTTGGGGAAACCGTACCCGATGGCACGTAGGCGTAGTATAGGCCCTACGACCCACAAGGCGATACAAAACGTAAGTAAGTAACTACATCATATTGGAATCTATTGACATTTTATAACGAACACAGCAGCGTCACGTAAGAGGCTGCAGTGAAAATGAATCCTTGACTCTACACTCTACAGTGTCCAAAAATCACTCCTCGTTGAAGAAAGTAAACTTTATTATCTGTTTGAAAGCAAGGCGACCCAATTTCGTAATTAAGGTGTCCTTAAGCTGTCGTTAAGCAAATACAACACTCTCAGACTTTAGCAGAGAATACGAGAAAATGCGATTCCTTCCTCTTTAAATGAACGATGTCGACTCGAAGTGCCCGTAACCAGGTCGAACAAATATTAAATACTTAATACTCGTCCTCTATTTTACTTGTATTTTATTCTGCTTCGAAACTCCACCCCATCTCATGGTTAAATGTATCAAGCGTGCACACATAAATTCGGAATGTCAACATTTATCTCGCCACCCGCAGTTTGACGCAATAAAAACGTCAAAACTGACACAAAAACTCTCCCGTCGTGATGAATCTATGCTCCATCATCTCCAGTGTTGTGGAAAAATGATTTTTCAACTAAAAATAAATAAATCACAAACATTCCATCTAAAAATAACGAAAACAAGGTACTCGTACATACTGCGACCCAAATAAATGAATATTACCCATAGTCCTCTGTCACTTGAAGAATTTTCAAAAACAATTAGCTTTTCACCTTCAAATATCATTCCAACCAAGTCGAAGTACAGTTAATAATAATTAAAAGCCATAAATAATCGACTTCAAATGGAAATGGGAAATTAGGATCGTTTAATTGAAATGGCGATCGCAATCATCGCGTTATCAACACGATCAATTTTAATGATCACTAAATAGAAGAAAATAAGTGAAAAGTCGTAAATGAATATTCCCAACACTGCCAGCAAAACGATCTTGTTCAAAAGTCAAATAAATATGAATCGGTTCCCCCGATCGACATTGAGGATCGGTGCCAAAATGTTTGCCCAGTTTGTTCGCGCGCGCTTCTCCAGAAACGCGCCTGCTTTTCGTCAAAAATAATTATAATTGGCGTGGTACAGCTCATTTGGCATAGTACGGCACAACTTTCAAGTCAAAGTGACCTGATTTACAGTCTGGTGGAAAAATATACAGTCCACGTGGAAATTTATTTACATCCCGCTGATCAAGATTTATACAAAAGTTTTGCAAAAAAAAAATCGGTTATTGGAATATATGTTATACACCCAGAGCTAGATCAATGGACAGCGGCATGCAGAGATTTGAAGAGAAATTTATGGAACTTCATATCAAGGCTTTTCGTAGAAAATACTAATTTTTATAAATTTCCGACTTAATTGATTCAAAAAACCATTCGCCGATTTATGTTGGTTTTATTCTCCACCAGATGGGGGGTGGCTGGGGTCGGTGGATCGATTTTTAATTATCCGAGTTGTAAACAAACAAAACGAAGAAAAAGAACGTGAACATGTTTATTGTTTATAATAATTCACATGCTCGGGGGGCCGGTGAAATCGTTTATTGAATATATACCTCTAAAAATTCGGCAAACATAAATCAGGGGATGTTTTTTCCGCGTCACTTGCTGGGCGCTCCTATACCTTGTACTGTGACTTTTCCTCCAACATTGATGGGAAAAAAGGCAAAAAACAAAGACTCCTTCAATTGTTTGGAAGTATCTCATTCGATAAAAACAAAAGAAAACCGGAACTTGTTATCCAAGTTTAGGTGAAAAGTTCGCGCGTGAAATTTTCCCTTTCCCTATTGTTGTTGGGTTGGGTGTTTTTTCCTGTGTTGCGATGCTATCTCTTTTGCTCGCTTTTTTTCTTCCCCAACCTCAGCCCTCTTGTGGGTGATTCAATTAGGAATTATTTGATATATCGTGATACAAAGCTTTTCATATAGTCCCAGAACAGATACACACACACACACATGGGGATGCGGTGTATAAATTTGGCACCGATTTCAAAAGAGGATGCTGGAAGCGATACAAAAATGTTTTAATCGAAAGATCAACAGCGATTGCAACTTGTTGACGTTTGGTTTCGACGAGACGACAGCGCGTGGAAGTGCGATGTTGTTCCTTAGCTGTTTCGTTTTTTTTTTTTTGCTTCTTGGCTTTCATCTCGAGAATTTGAGAATTTGTGGTAAATATGAGGAAAATTTATTTATCGACGATTTAATGTGACATTATGGGAGAGTAATTTTTTATGACCAGATTGAGTAGATTAGAAATTCAAGCAGAAGCGAATCGAAATTTGTGAGGTGATTTCATTTAGTATTAAATTATAAGGATCTCCGTGAGTAGGAAGGAGGCTTGATGATTTATATGAGTGGGGCCTACTGGGTGGTTATTTATTACTCCTAACTCGAAATAAGGCATAATTTTTCTGAAGACTTTGTGAACTCCATTCAATGACCTGAAAGCATATATTACATTCTAATGTGGGGGCATTAATGTGAATACTTTTGCCACGCCATGCCTTTTCTGATACCCTGTTTGGAATACGAAAGGACCGAATCTATATGTACGTATTACGTACGAAGACTATTTCCATTTTAGCAAGATTAGAAAAGAACATGCATCCTTAAGAAATAAATTGCGATTTGAAGGAGTAGGAATTAGACCAGCAGTCCAAAATAAGTCTCGGACATATTCTTCTTCTTCTTCTTCTTCTTCGCCTTCTTCTTCTTCTTCTTTTTCTTCTTCTTCCTATTTCGGCGAGGCTATGATCTGAACCCAAGACATCGTAACCCTCCCACTTCACTGTATTTCTACTTATCCGGTTGTGGGGTTGGCTTTCGATTTTGGGGCACTCCGTTAGTGAGGCAAACTTAATGCTGCAGTTGTTGCATTTGTGTGATCCAGGAGTTTTTAGGTCTTCCTCTTTTTCGCGATATCAGTGGACAGAGTTCAAATAATCTCTTCTCTGAATATGGCAGTACCAACTGAGTCAGTCGTACTCTATTTTTCGTAAGATTGTTTCCATAACGTGAAGGCTTCCATGGATCTTTGAACTTCTTATTCGATCAAGCTTTGTCACTCCTGTTGTCATCCGAAGCATCTTCATCTCAGCGGTCAAAGAACTTAAAACGCTTCCCTGGTGCACCCCGACTTTGATTGGGAACTGTTGTAACATAATTTTGATTATTAGTGTTCCATCATAAAACACTGTGTGTTAACTTAAATAATTTAGAGCTATAGCAATTGTCTTTGCAAATGTCATATTTTTATTCTGAATAAAAACTCTCTCTTGTCAATCATCAAACCTGCAAGTCGTGTTCTTTATTTCTCTGGTGTATTTCTATCCAAGGAATCTGAAGTTATATAATTACCTTTTACAACAGGTTATGGGCCCAGGCAACGATTAAATATTCATCAAATCATTGTGATTGATATTTTAACCATTTTTGGCATTTTTTCTAATTTTTCTTTATTCGGACGGGGAAGCGTCTTGGAAGAAAAATTCGAACCAAGAAACAATGGGGAAACCAAAGAAACTCGAAGGCAGGAGTAATTTTGATGAGTGGAAGGTTGAAGCCAAGGCCTATCTTGCTACGAAAGGTCATTGGAAGTGCTTTGACGGGACGGAGCAGGATGCTGATAAGAACTTTCTGGCAATACAGATGCTTAATTTGCTTCTTTCATCAACGCTTTATACGTACACGGAAAAGTGCACAACTTCTAAAGATGCTTGGACGTCGATTTGTGCTGCATTTGAGGACACTGGTATTGGTCGTCGTGTAGATTTGCTGAAGCAAATGGTTGGGCTTAGGCAAATGGACTGCGCGTCGATGGAGGAATACGTCCATAAAATGGCTTTGATGTCGACGAAGGTCAAGAAGGCAGGTCTAGAAATAGGAGATGAGGTGGTGGCAGCACTCATGTTGGCTGGCTTACCCGATGAATATCGCCCTATGGTCATGGCTATCGAAAACACAAAGGACAAATTAACATTGGACTTTGTCAAAAATCGTTTGCTGCAGGAAGTTACTCCTAAAGCGGAGAGTGTGGACGCCGCTTTTGTTGCAAACAAACGTAGCAACTTTCAAAGGAAGAAAAATAAAGTGCAAACATTAAGGAGGACCAAATCTGTAACATGCTATGTATGCGATCAAGAGGGCCATTTCGCCAACAAATGCCCAAACAAGGGGAAGAAGAAGGATCAAATGTTTTTATGTTCGTTTGTGGCTCAAGGTAACTCTTCGCAGGAATGGTACATCGATTCAGGTGCTTCAGCGCATATGACCATGAATAATGCTGATATGTTAGACACGCGCGAACCTATGAAACGGGAAATTATTGTGGGCGACAATTCTCATTTAGCCGTCGAGCGCACTGGGGACATCAAGATGTTCGTTGGCACCAATAGCCCACCTCATAATCATTCAGTTCTGGTCAAAGATGTTTTGCATATTCCAGAGATATGTGCGAATTTGATGTCGGTTAGTCAGATGGCTACACGTGGTAACACATTGGTATTTGATAAAGAGAGCTGTAAAATCTTCCATGCAAAGAAATCATTGGTTGCAACGGCACCTCTAATCAATGATTTGTACAGATTAAACTGCTCAACGGATCGAGCAGGAGCTGCGATGGTGGCGCTTGACAAAAATTTGTGGCATCGTCGTTTGGGACACACATGTGATGCGAACTTGAGGAAGATCAAGGAAGTGGCTTTGGGTGTAGATTTTTCGGAGAACAATGATGAAAAATGTGTGATTTGCGTACAGGGAAAACATGTGCGAACTCCATTTGGAACGAGTGAAAACCGCGCAAAAGGATTATTGGAGGTAATTCACAGTGACGTAGCATTTATGCCGGTGCGTTCGTTTGGTGGCGCAAAATATTTTGTCACTTTTATCGACGACTACAGTCGAAGAATATTTCTGTATCCAATGAAGCATAAAAACGAGGTGTTTAACATATTTAAGAACTTCAAGAGTTTTGTTGAGAACCAACTAGGCTGCACTATAAAATGTCTCCGCACCGACAATGGCACAGAGTATTGTAACAAACAATTCGACACGTTCACGACTAACCACGGGATTTTGCATCAACGGACTGTACCACACACACCTGAGCAAAATGGTGTAGCAGAGCGAATGAACCTTACAATAATGGAAAAGGTTCGTTGTATGCTCTTTGATAGTGGTTTGGGAAATAGTTTTTGGGCCGAGGCTGCAGTAACAGCTGCCTACTTAATCAATCGAATTCCTTGTCGAGCTTTATCATATGACACACCAGAAGAGCAATGGACGAAACGAAAGCCTGACTTGTCTATGCTACGAGTGTTTGGGTGTAAGGCCTTGGCACATGTGCCAAAAGTTCAGCGTAACAAATTGGCATCAAAAGCGACTGAGTGTATCATGGTTGGATACAGTGAGGAGTCGAAGGCGTATCGGCTATACGAACCGAAAGCTAAGAAAGTCATTGTTAGTAGGGACGTCACTTTCATTGAATCAAGAAAAGCACAGGTAACTGCACAAAAATTCAGTTCTCCATTTTCTCCATTAAAGGTACCTAATGCGGATGAAGTTGGTGAAGGCTTTGTTTCTGACAACAATTCAAGTGATGATGACAGTGATTCGGATGATGATTTCAGTGAGGCTATTCCAGAGAATTTAGCTCAGTTACCGTCGAATGGATGTAATAACGAATGTCCAGATATGAGTAAGCAGTTAGATGATTCTGTAATCTTCACTAGTCCAGATGTTCAAAATGCTTCTGTAATCGAAATCAACGATAGTACTGAAACAGTAAATAACGATTTCAGTGAGGCGATGGACAGTGCGAATTCGTCATATACGTCTGTGAATGAAATCGATTTCGATGTTGTTACTAGTGAGTTGTTGGTTATACCATGTCCAGTGACAGGTGGCGATAGGGATGTTAGTCCAAAACGTTTCGCAAACATTCGAGCTGTCCAGAGCTTATACGCGATGCTAGCAGGTGCAACTGAAGATGTCAGTGAACCCAAATCCTATCAAGAAGCGAAGCAATGCGAGGAGAAGAAGCAATGGGAAGAGGCGATGAAAGTCGAATGCGAATCACTGCAAGCCAATGACACTTGGGAGCTGTGCGAGCTGCCTGCTGGCCGAAAAGCGATAGATAGTAAGTGGGTTTACAAAGTAAAGCGCAATGCTGCCGGTGCTATCGAGCGTTATAAAGCTAGACTTGTCATCAAAGGCTGTAGCCAAGTAAGAGGGATAGATTACGATGAAACTTATTCGCCTGTGGCGCGTTATTCGTCGATTTGCTTCCTATTGGCGATGGCAGTCAAGTTTAAGATGCTGATACACCAAATGGATGCAGTGACTGCATTTCTCCAAGGTGAGTTGACAGAAGAAATTTATATGCGTCAACCAGACGGGGCCGATGATAAATCGGGAAAGGTTTGTCGTCTCAAGCGAGCGCTTTATGGTCTGAAACAATCCAGTCGTGTCTGGAATGACAAACTAAACGATGTTTTGGTACGAAAAATGAAGTTCACGCGATCTTCCATTGATCAATGCATCTACTTCAAACATTCGCACCAAAATACTATCATACTGGCAGTGTGGGTCGACGACATAATGATATTTGGAAGCAATGATATTTGCAATCCAGTCAACACGCCGATGGATCCAAACCAAAAACTATCAGAGGAGATGAGCCCAAAGACAGATGCCGAGCACCGAGAAATGGCAAATATTCCGTATCAAGAGGCGATTGGGTGTATTATGTATGCTGCACAAATAAGTCGTTCTGATATTGGTTTCGCTATTAGCGCTCTTAGCAGATACAATAATAGTTATGGCAGTGCACACTGGGAAGCTGTAGAAAGAGTGCTGCGCTATTTGAAAGGGACCATTGACTACAAGCTGACATTTCACCCAAAGGGAAATGAGGAGATGATTGGTTTCTGTGACGCAGATTGGGCTGGAGACCTCGACAAGCGACGTTCAACCACTGGTTATGTCTTTCGAATCCAAGGTGGTGCAATTTCGTGGGCAACACGTCATCAACCAACAATTGCATTATCTTCAACTGAGGCCGAATTTATGTCCATGGTCGCAGCTATCCAAGAGGCGCTTTGGTTAAAACGCTTCGAATGTGAGATTTTTTTGGAGGCGTCGAAGAAAATTGTTTTATACTGCGACAACCAAGGGGCACTTCACCTGGCAAAGAACAAAAACTATCATGCACGTACAAAGCATATTGATGTGCGCAAGTGCTTTATTCAAGAGCATTTGGATCAAGAAGCTGAAGGAGAGATAAGTCTGAATCTGCAATACAAACCAACAAATGAAATGATTGCAGACATCTTAACGAAATCAATTAATCCTTTAAAGCTAAATAAATTTATTCCAGAATTTGGATTAGGCAACTAACATTTTAGTATGACGTTAATTTTCTTTATCTTTTGATTTCTTTAATGATTGAAACACTAGTGAGGCTGTTGTAACATAATTTTGATTATTAGTGTTCCATCATAAAACACTGTGTGTTAACTTAAATAATTTAGAGCTATAGCAATTGTCTTTGCAAATGTCATATTTTTATTCTGAATAAAAACTCTCTCTTGTCAATCATCAAACCTGCAAGTCGTGTTCTTTATTTCTCTGGTGTATTTCTATCCAAGGAATCTGAAGTAATCCAATTACCTTTTACAACAGGAACTCTTCGGTTACTCCAGTGGGGCATTTTACTCTTATTTTTGCTCCTTCGCATATATCCATGATCATCTGTACACAGGTTTCTGGAACATCCTGATGTCTTAGCGCCGTCCATATCAGATCTCTTGGTTGTATGTCCAATTAAACTGTACACCATTAAGATAATTTTGCATTTGACTGAAACAAATGGTACTAGGTCTGGACTATACGCTGAATACATCAACATTTCTCAGCGAAACTATCAGTTTTTGGCAAGTCATCAAAGAAGTATGTGGTCGGTATTATCCTTGCTTACTTACTTACTTAGGTGGCGCTACAGTTCGGGGTGAACCTGGGCCTCAACCAACAAGTCTCTCCATTTAGGTCGGTCTTTAGCTAATTGCCTCCAGTTGCGCACTCCAAGTTGGTCGATGTTCCCTTGAACTTGTGCGCGCCACCTACGGCGATGATTCCCTCTACTGCGTCATCCCTCCAGTCCAGGTTAGATTCGAACACTCTGCGGGCCGGAGCGTTGGTGTCCATTCGTTCTACATATCCTAGCCATCTCAGACGTCCAATACGCAGTTTTTTGACTAGGTCGATGTCGCTGTACAGCTCGTATAGTTCGTGACTGAATCTTCAACTCCAAAACCCGTCAACGCAAACGGGACCGAAAATCTTACGAAGAATTTTTCTCTCGAAGCGACCAAGGATATCTTCATCCTCTTTTAATAAAGTCTATGTTTCAGCACCGTAAAGCAGGACTGGGATGATCAAGGTCTTATATAGAGTCTCCCTAGCTGTTCGAGATAGGGCTTTACTGTTGAATTGCCTTATAAGCCCAAAAAAACAGCAGTTGGCAAGAGTTAGTCTTCGCTTGATTTCTGCACTGATCTTGTTTGTAGAATTTATAGCAGTGCCAAGGTAGACAAAGTCCCATACTACCTCGAAGTTATAGCTGCCGACTGTGACGTTTTGTCCAATTCGTCGGTGTTGGCTTTCCCTTCTTGTTGGCAGCATATACTTTTGTATGTGCCCTCGTTTATCGCCAAACCTATTTTGGCCGCTTCCGCCTCAATGCTTGCAAAAGCACCGGTGACAGCCCGCTGAGATCTTCCGATAATGTCTATATCGACGGCGTATGCAAGCAGTTGTACAGACTTGTAATAGATTGTGTCTCCGGTGTTGGCTTGTGAGTTCCGCACAATCCGTTCACCTTGTCTAAAACCCTTTTTGACATCAAAGGTCTCGGTGAGGTCATTACCGATCTTGATGGAGCAGCGAGCGTTCTCCATCGTCAGCCTGCACAGACGGACAAGTTTGGCAGGTATGTCAAAACTAGACATGGCTCTATAAAGCTCTTCTCTATAGATGCTGTCATAGGCGGCCTTGAAATCGATAGAAAAGTGGTGATTATCGATTTGGAATTCTTAGGTTTCCTCCAGGATCTGCCGAAGTGTGAAGACTTGATCGATGGCGGACTTTCGTGGCCTGAAACCGCACTGATAGGGTCCAATCAGGCTGTTCATAAAAGGTTTCAGGCGTTCACACAATATCGCAGGAAAGATCTTGCATGCGATGTTGAGGTGGTCTCCCATCTTGTGGATCGGACAAACAATGCTGAGGTTCCATTCATCAGGCACACACTTGTCTGACCAAATCTTAGAGATGAGTTGGTGTATGCACTCTACCAATTCATCACCAGCTGCCTTGAAAAGTTCGGCCGGTAAGCCGTCAGGTCCAGCAGCCTTGTTCGATTTTAGCTTGGATATTGCTATCCTCACTTCGTTTTGGTCAGGTGGACGGAAATTTTGACTATCATCGTCTATGTTGAATGTTTCATTCTGCGTGACAGCAGGATGTTGGTCTTCGTCGTCGTTATATAGTTTGCAGAAGTAGTTTTTCCATATTCTCAGCACCGACTGTGATTCTACTGCGAGGTTTCCATTTTCATCCCTACAGGTTTCTGCATGGATATTGCTTCCCTGACACGTTCTTTTTACCTTTTGGTAAAACTTCCGTACATTGTTCCTGGAGTATAAACTCTCGATATTCTCAAACGCGCGCTTCTCATGCTCTTTCTTCTTCTTTTGGAGAAGCCGATGTTCTTCCCGTCTCTTTTGCTCGTAGAGCTCACGAGCAGCTCTCGTCTTCCTTTGCAGCCCCGCTTTGTATGCCTTTTGTTTTGCTGCATGCACTCGCCGGCATTCTTCGTCAAACCAGGGGTTTCGCGGTGATGGGCGAGCGAGACCCAGCACATCAGTCGCTGCGTTTCTGATGGTATGTTGGCAGCGTTGCCACTGGTCTTCGGCACTTGATGCTGCCGGCATAGGGGTGATTGAGAGATTTCGGAATACGCGTTCAGCGAAGAGTCTGGTGGTCTCTTGCGATTGTAGCTTTTCGACGTTAAATTTTCTCACAGTGATTCTTCTTTGTTACTCAGATTGAGATATCCACATTCGTACCTTGGCTACAACAAGGTAATGATCCGAGTCTATGTTGGCCGCTCGGAAGGTCCGGACATCCAGAATACTGGAGGCATGCCTTGCGTTGATCGCAATATCATCAATTTGATTGATCGTTACATGATCATTGGACCGCCATGTCCGCTTATGAATATTGAGATGAGGAAACCATGTGCTTGCTATGGTGACATTTCGCTCCACAGCGAAATCAATTAGCCTTAGTCCGTTATCAGATGTGGTGTCGTGTAGGCTATGCTTACCGACTGCCCTACCAAAGACGTCCTCCTTTCCTATTTTGGCGTTAAAATCGCCCAATACGATTTTAACGTCGTATTTAGGACATTGCTCGTATGTTTTGTCGAGGAGCTCGTAGAAACACTCTTTGGTGGCAGGGTCCTTTTCTTCCGTGGGGGCATGAACACATATTAAGCTTATGTTAGCGAATTTAGCCTTGATCCGGATCGTCATAATACGCTCTCTAACGTGTCGGAAGCTTAAGACTTCTCGTCTAAGTCTGCCGCATATGACAAATCCGCATCCGAATAAGCGTTGCCTGTTGCCTCTGTAGCAATCACCGTAGTAGATATCACCGTTTTTCATCCTCTTTTTGCCCAGCCCATCCCATCGCACTTCCTGGATGGCGGTAATATCTGATTTATAGCAGTCTAGGGCCTCTGCTAGTTGTTCGGCTGCACGTGGTCTGTAAAGAACAGACAGAACAATCCACGTACAGATCCGAAGGTCGTTGTCCTTATTTCGTTTGCTGGGATCGTCATTAGTTGAGTCATCCTTATCCGAGGCTTTTGGTTGTTTCGGAACCATAGATTTTTTACGTGGTAGGGAAGTTACCCCGACGGCACAACCCCCAACCTGGAGGGCCAGTTCCTTAATTATTCCCCTAGGACGAGGGGCCGGGTACACCGGTGTCAGTAGTCCACTACGGGAGTATGAGCGCTACCGTTGGCCCATTAAGGGCTCCTTCGCCACCATCTCTATTCCAATGTCCTGACCAACATTGGAAATTCCTTACCGACCTGTGATCCGAATACGTCGAAGCAGCTCGCGCAAGGTATTCACTAAGTTCAACCTAACTGGAACTATAGACGCCACCGTTGACTCCGTCTAGGGAATTCGTCCGCTGCCGCCTGGAACAGGAAGAAGTGCTCTAGTTAGAGAACACTCTTCCCCCCTCTGTCATCTGCTGCCTCCAAGAATCCGCCAAACGGGGTTGGTTACCCATTTCTTGGATTAAGGTACTAGGCACCCGTCTGTCACCACGTGGAGCTTCAGAGTAGGAGTTGGTAGGCATCAGCTGAGTGAAAGCGCTTGTGTTTCCATATGATCGCATGCACTACCGTTTGACCAGCCTCCCTAAAAAACACCAAAACGTTTTTTCACGGTCCCACCTCTCGCGAACGTCTGACAAACATCCGAGAGTATTGTTGTCTCGAAAAAGGATCTAAAACCAAATTGCTCTTCAGATACGCCACTAAACTGTAGGTGCCTTCCTTTCGTGTGAAAGATATAAGGCACATAACATGAGTGGCTGCGTGAAGCTAGGCCCTGCCACTTAAGGAGTGGTTGC
Organism: Brachypalpus laphriformis; assembly: GCA_945910035.1. Taxonomy (NCBI): domain Eukaryota; kingdom Metazoa; phylum Arthropoda; class Insecta; order Diptera; family Syrphidae; genus Brachypalpus; species Brachypalpus laphriformis. Next base: position 152,835,450 of record OX246753.1, read on the forward strand.
GCCAAATATTTTTTTTTCCTCAAAAATTCAGTAAAAAATTCCTACAACATTCCGCAAAATATATTTCACAATAGTTTCCCGAAATGCTCGTGGACACAATGATCATTCGTACAGTACAATGCCACCTAGCCTGTTAATAATAAAACACTCCAGTCATAGATACTTTTCTTATTTTAAAATCACTTGCAAGCAGTGGTGAAATAGTAAAGTAAAATTCGCGGAAATACTCGTATCTTAAGTATGTACTGAATTTGATTTTACGATCTGTGCTTATTTTCAATTTACATTGGCTCCTGCTCTTCCTTCAAACTCGAGTTTTTTACACGCACTAAATGTATTTTAAAATAATAAACATCATTTTCTGAGTGTACCTACTTGAATTTCACTTTCGCTGTAGGTACGCAGAACGAGTCTATAAAAATGATGAACCATAGTGTTGTAGGTACATTTTGCTTATTTGTTTTTTAACTTTTTTTTTAAGCACTTAGCAAGATTTTATCTTTTTTTTTTCCACTAAACAGAGGATGCCCCAAACTTTTTGGTAAACCATCTCTTTCGTGGTCCTTCTTCGTTATTTATTTTTTCAACTCAGCTGAAGTCATCTTTCCACGTCATTGAGTCTATAGATACGTACGAGTATACAAGGCTATCGATACCTTTTCATAGATTTGGTATATTTTAAGAATTCGGGAAGTTGAATTCTTTGATGTGAAAGAAAACACTTTTAAGATGTTATCGAATGTTTTTCTCTGAATTTTCCATGGGGGTGGTTCTTCAAAGCTCTGAGCATCATCATTATCAGCTACAGACTGAACAAAAGTCACTTGAGTGAAGGCTCAAGGACATAGATAAAGTGCAATTGTATTAGGGTATTATCAAAGGCCCACCGCAAAATTTACACAAAACTTGACCCCAAAAGTGGATTAAAAAGTTAAAGCAGGCAAAGTCTCTTCAAAAACCCAAAGCCACAGCATAATCTTTGATGGGGGTAGGATTGTAAGGGAAAATGAAAATCCCTTTCATCAGTTCGGTGCTAGCTTAAATGTGTGGTGAGAGATTGAGGACATTTCTGACGACAAACGTTGATTAAAAAATTAAGAAAAAGCCATCCGGCAATGGAGAACTTTTGGCATTTCGAGTACATAGCTTCAGGAGCTGCATTAATTCAGTGGTAGACACCAAAATGATTTCAACAAGACCATGAACCTGAAAGAGATTGAGGCATGGACCCAGTCGAGATTGCTTTTCCTTGCACTCAAATGGTCATTCAAAAAGTTTTGCCATTGTACCGATTTTTTTGTTCGATTTATCATTTTTTTTCTTTTTTTACCTCTGCTTCCTTGTGCGCCATATGGTTACCTATGAAGGAAAGTTCTGGGACGGGACCAGAACAAAAATTGAAGGATTTGTATATACACGTAGAGAATGGGCAACAGGCAGCGTTATATCTAGGGCCCAGCTGTGAATTGCAAAGTCCAATTGAATCAGATGGAAGTATGTACTTGAATCAGGAGCAACCTAGTTGATGGAGTGGTTAAATCCGTAACTTTTTCTCCCCAATTCTGGTTGGTTGGGGGTGTTTTTTTTTATGTCGGTTTGGGGAAGGTTGTACGAGTAAGTTTTTGGCAATTGATACAGGTCAATTAATTGTTGTAGTAAATTTTGTGTTCAATTTTAAGGACGCTTAAGGGAGTTTATTTATGTGGAATTGTTAATTGGTGCCGGATAAGCTTAGAGAATGAGAAGGGGGGTGAGTTTGGAACTAGTACATTGAAATGCTGGCTTAACTAAACTCCTCGATGGTATCAGAACAGGTTTTTTCCCATTTATCTTCTTGTGAATCCTACCATAAGGGTAAGCTGTATTATTTATGCTTGTTTCCTTAATTAGTCGAGTGATTGTAACACACTAAACTCAGGAGTTAATAGAAGCGCAGTAATCACTGAAAGTGATTGGGATTAGGTGAAATAGGATTAGATATAAGGAAGCAAGGCAAGCATTGATTTGGACGTACATATGTATGTTCAATCATATGATGCATAAGTAAACTCTGCCACACTAAAGCACATATCTTGCGGAGAATATCGAATGTATTCTGTGTAAAACAGGTCGCCTTATCACTGCGGCCACATTGGGCTTAATGTGATTTCCTCTCTATGCCTTCGAGTGAGCTTGCAGATAGGTCTTCTGCTTCAAGGTAGAATTTATCTAAGTAACGATGATGTGTTCTGATTAGACAGTTCAAGTGAGATAAGATGTGTTCTGCTAATTCTTCGCCTTCAATGTACATTCCGCAGATGCTATCTTATGCTATTCCCATAGCCATGAGATATTTTTTTCACTCGACAGTGGACTATAAGGAAACCTATGGCTATTCGAATTTACTTACTTACTTAGGTGGCGCTACAGTTCGGGGTGAACCTGGGCCTCAACCAACAAGCCTCTCCATTTAGCTCGGTCTTTAGCTAATTGCCTCCAGTTGCGCACTCCAAGCTGGTCGAGGTCCCCTTGAACTTGTGCGCGCCACCTGCGGCGATAATTCCCTCTACTGCGTCGTCCCTCGGGGTTAGATTCGAAGACTCTGCGGGCCGGAGCGTTGGTGTCCATTCGCTCTACATGTCCTAGCCATCTCAGACGCCCAATATGCAGTTTTTTGACTAGGTCGATGTCGCTGTACAGCTCGTATAGTTCGTGATTGAATCTTTTCCTCCAAAACCCGTCAACGCAAACGGGACCGAAAATCTTACGAAGAATTTTTCCCTCGAAGCGACCAAGGATATCTTCATCCTCTTTTAATAAAGTCCATGTTACAGCGCCGTAAAGCCGGACTGGGATAATCAAGGTCTTATATAGAGTCTCCCTAGCTGTTCGAGATAGGGCTTTACTGTTGAATTGCCTTATAAGCCCAAAAAAACAGCGATTGGCAAGAGTTATTCTTCGATTGATTTCTGCGCTGATTTTGTTTGCTGAATTTATAGCAGAGCCAAGGTAGACAAAGTCCCTTACTACCTCGAAGTTATAGCTGCCCACGGTGACGTTTCGTCCAATTCGTCGATGTTGGTTTTCCCTTCTAGTTGACAGCATATACTTGGTTTTGCCCTCGTTTATCGCCAAACCCATTTTGGCCGCTTCCGCCTCAATGCTTGCAAAAGCACCGGTGACAGCCCGCTGAGATCTTCCGATAATGTCTATATCGACGGCGTATGCAAGCAGTTGTACAGACTTGTAATAGATTGTGCCTCCGGTGTTGGCTTGTGAGTTCCGCACAATCCGTTCAAGTACAATATTGAAGAAGTCACATGACAGCGCGTCACCTTGTCTAAAGCCTTTTTTGACATCAAAGGTCTCGGTGAGGTCATTACCGACCTTGATGGAGCAGCGAGCGTTCTCCATCGTCAGCCTGCACAGGCGGACAAGTTTGGCAGGGATGTCAAAACTAGACATGGCTCTATAAAGCTCTTCTCTATAGATGCTGTCATAGGCGGCCTTGAAATCGATAAAGAGGTGGTGAGTATCGATTTGGAATTCTTGGGTTTTCTCCAGGATCTGCCGAAGTGTGAAGATTTGATCGATGGTGGACTTTCCTGGCCTGAAACCGCACTGATAGAGTCCAATCAGGCTGTTGATAAAAGGTTTCAGGCGTTCACACAATATCGCAGAAAAGATCTTGTATGCGATGTTGAGGAGACTGATGCCTCTATAATTGGCGCAGTTGAGGGGGTCTCCTTTCTTGTGGATCGGGCAAACGATGCTGAGATTCCATTCATCAGGCATACACTCCTCTGACCAAATATTAGAAATGAGTTGGTGTATGCACTCTACCAATTCATCCCCAGCTGCCTTGAAAAGTTCGGCCGGTAAACCGTCAGGTCCAGCAGCCTTGTTCGATTTTAGCTTGGATATTGCTATCCTCACTTCGTTTTGGTCAGGTGGACGGAAATTTTGACTATCACCGTCTATGTTGAATGGTTCATTCTGCCTGACAGCGGGATGTTGGTCTTCGTCGCCGTTATACAGTCTTTTTACCTTTTGGTAAAACATCCGTACATTGTTCCTGGAGTATAAACTCTCGATATTCTCAAACGCGCGCTTCTCATGCTCTTTCTTCTTCTTTTGGAGAAGCCGATGTTCTTCCCGTCTCTTTTGCTCGTAGAGCTCACGAGCAGCTCTCGTCTTCCTTTGCAGCCCCACTTTGTATGCCTTTTGTTTTGCTGCATGCACTCGCCAGCATTCTTCGTCAAACCAGGGGTTTCGCGGTGGTGGGCGAGCGAGACCCAGCACATCAGTCGCGGCGTTTCTGATGGTATGTTGGCAGCGTTGCCACTGGTCTTCGGCACTTGATGCTGGCGGTATAGGGGTGATTGAGAGATTTCGGGATACGCGTTCAGCGAAGAGTCTGGCGGTCTCTTGCGATTGTAGGTTTTCGACGTTAAATTTTCTCACAGTAATTCTTCTTTGTTGCTCAGATTGGGATATCCGCATTCGTACCTTGGCTACAACAAGGTAATGATCCGAGTCTATGTTGGCCGCTCGGAAGGTCCGGACATCCAGAATACTGGAGGCATGCCTTGCGTCGATCGCAATATGATCAATTTGGTTGATCGTGACATGATCATTGGACCGCCATGTCTGCTTATGAATATCGAGATGAGGAAACCATGTGCTTGCTATGGTGACATTTCGCTCCACAGCGAAATCAATTAGCCTTAGTCCGTTATCAGACGTGGTGTCGTGTAGGCTATGCTTACCGACTGCTCTACCGAAGACGTCCTCCTTTCCTATTTTGGCGTTAAAATCGCCCAATACGATCTTAACGTCGTATTTAGGACATTGCTCGTATGTTTTGTCGAGGAGCTCGTAGAAACACTCTTTGGAGGCAGGGTCCTTTTCTTCTGTGGGGGCATGAACACATATTAGGCTTATGTTAGCGAATTTAGCCTTGATCCGGATAGTCATAATACGCTCGCTCACGTGTCGGAAGCTTAAGACTTCTTGCCTAAGTCTGCCGCGTATGACAAATCCGCATCCGAATAAGCGTTGCCTGTTGCCTCTGTAGCAATCACCGTAGTAGATGTCACAGTTTTTCATCCTCTTTTTGCCTGGCCCATCCCATCGCACTTCCTGGATGGCGGTAATATCTGCTTTATAGCAGTCTAGGGCCTCTGCTAGTTGTTCGGCTGCACGTGGTCTGTAAAGGGACAGAACATTCCACGTACAGATCCGAAGGTCGTTGTCCTTATTTCGTTTGCTGGGGTCGTCATTAGTTGGGTCATCCTTATCCGAGGCTTTTGGTTGTTTCGGAACCATGCGTTTTTTACGTGGTAGGGAAGTTACCCCGACGGCACAACCCCCAACCTGGAGGGCCAGTTCCTTAATTATTCCCCTAGGACAGGGGGCCGGGTACACCGGTGCCAGTAGTCCACTACGGGAGTATGAGCGCTGCCGTTGGCCCATTAAGGGCTCCTCCGCCACCATCTCTATTCCAATGTCCTGACCAACATTGGAAATTCCTTACCGACCTGTGATCCGAATACGTCGAAGCAGCTCGCGCAAGGTATTCACTAAGTTTAACCTAACTGGAACTATAGACGCCACCGTTGACTCCGTCTAGGGAATTCGTCCGCTGCCGCCTGGAACAGGAAGAAGTGCTATTCGAATTTGACTCCTAGTTAATTGTAGGAGTTGTTTCGTACTTTTGAGGGAAGTATCTGGCTGTTACCTTCAGTTTCTATACAGTAATGATGCGCCTTTTCTTTTAGCCAATTTTGAATACAAATTTTTGTCGAACTCACTGGTGATCCACAGAATGGTCTTAGCCTCATGAAGTTTGATGCAGCTCCTCTTCTGGTTTTCATTTCCTAAATATCCGCTGTATCCTGGCACCCAAATATGATGAACTCTGTTCGTGCTGGATAGTAATATGAACAGCTGAACGCAGTCCCATATTCTTTTTCTTCTTGGACAAGCCATGCCCGCATGGCAATGACACTGCGACCCGAAGGATCTATTGTATCGGAGGATTGGAGTTAACCTAACCGACGTACTACTTCCCTTATGAAAGTGAGTATCTCTTTAGTAGTGAAGCAGTTCAGTTCCACTGAAATAAGTATCTCCTTGTGGAAAATACGTTTCCTTAGCCAGTGTAGTGCCGGGCATTCACAAAGATTGTGTTCGGATGTTTCATCCTCCTCTAAACATAACAGACAATCCTTCTCTTGGCACTGGTTCAACTCATTAAGGTGGCATCTCCTCTTAGGAGCAAGGCTTGATTAATCGTTTGGATTGTCTTAGACCTGGCCTATTAGTCCACTGGTCTAGACGAAGTTTGTTTTCCCATTCGTTAATCAGCGTTGTAGTTGTTGCCCAGTTGACGCCACAAAAAGGTTCAAGACCTATGAACGCAGATTCTGAGCCAGCTCTAGCAAGCTCATCTGCAGATTCATTGCCCACAATCCCTTGGTATCCAGGAACTCTACCGAGTTTTACCCTCTTGTATTTGGTAAGGTCTTTGAATGCATCGTAGCAGCATTTCTCAGTTCTTGAGTCCATTAGGTTGGACTATAGTGCCATAAGTGCTGCTTGGCTATCTGAGAAGATATGTATTCTAGCGTCTTTGATCCCCTTGCGGAGATTGTGTCTAGCGCAGATCTCAATGGCATGGATTTCATCCTAAAACACAGTGGGAGTCGTACCCATAGGTACCGAAATCTTTGTGTTGGGTCCAAAGACCCCAGCTCCAACTCCAGAATCCATTTTCGAACCGTCGGTGAACCAGACCAGACTTCTAGGGTCCATTCTTGGAGCACCATTGGATCTATTTCCGCGGTCCAATATCGAATAATCTACCGAAGCAATGTTGCCTTACCTAATATCTGGTATAGTGCAGAACATGTCTCTTTTAGGGATTGAGTTGAGTATCTTTAAATGTCCCACAAGGTCACCTGGTTTATACTCATAATCTAGCTGCAGCTTGATGGCATATCTTGCACCCTTCTTCCTAATGAAGATTGGTAGGCGCGTTAGCCCGACAATAGCTTCCAGAGCTGTCGTGGGCAAGTGCGCATCGCATCTGTAATGCCAAGACAGGCACTTCTTTGGAATTTCTGCAACTTGTTTGCCGTTGTCTGCTGGAGAGTTTTTGGCCACCAGACGATGGCCGCATATGTGATAATGGGTCTAACCATCATTATGTACAACCTTGTACCTTCTTAGGAGAGAGACCCCAAGTTCTGTCTTATAGGCGTTTACTGGCCCACAGTGCTCTAGTTGCACCAGTTAAGTCGTTTGTCGAGAATTACACCAAGATATTTGACCTCGCTGGAATAAACTAGTGTGGTGCCTCTGATTGTAATAGGTTCATGGTTGACCTGTATCTTCCTTGTAAGCGGCACCAGAACGGTTTTACTAGATGGATAGTCCTTCTTTGTTACACCAATCTACAACTTGAGATATTGCACTTTGAATGACATTGGAAATTGTCGTGCCGTGTTCACTTCTAATAAAAACCACCAAGTCATCAGCATAACCGACGGTGGTGTAGCCTGATATGTGAAGATCTACTTATAAGTTGTTGATGACTATTGACCATAACAGGGGGGAAAGAACTCCTCCTTGAGGGCACCCTTTGGCTGCAGTTATAGACACCGACACTCCCCCGGAGGAGGTGGTAATGACTCGACTTACCAGCATGGCCCTACTCCATTGGTTGGTCGATTCTTCGATACCTCTGCTACTAATCGTCCTTGCGATCGAGTCGTAACCAGTGTTATCGAACGCGCCCTTGATGTCAAGAAATGCACACAAGACTATTTCTTGTGAACCAGGCAGTCCCATACTAGTGTAGATGTTATTGCATAAGCCTTAATTGCTAGTAGAGCAGCATTGCTATAGGATAGAGTACAAATGTTATTGTTGCCTATGGATCTGTTTATATTTTCTCTGATGGATAGGTAGTTCTAAAGCGAATACTTTGACTTGGAAAACGAAGTTACTTTTTCCCATGCTCGAGTGGATGAAGGTTTTCGAAGTAGCACCGTATACTTCAGCCTCAACTCCTTCTGTTCTGCTGCCGTTATTGCGGGTTGGGAATGTAACCCTGAAGTTGTGGCTGAAGTTAAATCTTGGAAGACATTTGTCCATAATTGTTTATTAAAACGGCACCTAGTGCTAATTGGGTACTTCTCTTTTCTTAGAAGAACCACCACACCTACCATAATTGTTATTCCTAGTAGTTCATTACTGTTGAGCTCGTGCATAATATCCGAGTGAACTAGTTTGGAATTTGAGTTATCTTGTGCGATGAGCATAAAGGCGTTAACCATAGTTCTTTAGTTCACGAAGATGAAGAGGTGGTAGGTTTAGAATAACCTCCATCTGCAGTAGGAGCACTTTTCATTGCACTTGTTCTGCATACACGGGGTAGTCTTTGTAATTTATTGAGCCTGTCCTGTGTAGACCTTTGCTTTGGTTTTTGCCACCATACCGGTGCTATATATCTGATAATTGGCCTCACTCTCGCCGTGTAGAGCCATAGCATTGTCTTGGAGTTTAGGCCCCAATTACTACCAAAGAGACTTTTGTGGTCCATAATGAGATCCTGGCTCTTTGTCTATGCCTTTTGTTAGGTGAGAATTCCAAGTGAGTTTATCTTCAAGTGTTAGTGTGTGTGTTAGTAGTGTTTTTAATCTTTCCCACTTTCTTCTTTTGGTGAATACAACTATGGTGCTCTTTTTCTGCGTCGACGTTAATGCCGACTTTTGCCACTAGTCAGCAAGTTGATTCAAGCGCCTCTGGAAGAGATCCAAGGGTTTTTTTTTTTGAATTTTCCTCTATAATATCGCAATATCATCTACGTGGTATTGGACTTAAAATCCTCCGTTGCTGAGTATTTTCAGCAATTCATTTTCCTGCGATAGACCACTATAAGGGGCAGAGAATTCGTCCTTGGGGGCATCCTTTCGCAGCAGTAGTCCTGAGCTTATTGCTGCCTAGTGAGATGTTCATTTTTCTGTCTTCTAGCATGCATTGTATCGAGTTACATGCTGTACTATCTATTCCTGTGCACTGGATGCATCTGTATATTTGGGCGTATGCGGTGTTATCAAAAGCTCCTTCGAGGTCAAAGAAGCAGCCCACCACAAACTCTTTGTCAAAATACAAATATTTGGCGCAACAGCTCTTTAAAGTACAGGCGAGCCCCACAGGCGGATCAGTAGAAATGCGGTGAAGTGGGAGGGTTGCGATCCCTTGTTTTCGGATCATAGCCTCGCTGATAAAAAGGAAGAAGAAGAAGAAGCTCTTTAAAGTACCAGGGCCTAGCTTCTCAAAACTAACTCTTTGTCCCCAAAGGATTTTTGAATCCTAGTTGTGAGTTTCTGAAGAGCATGTGTCATTGATTTCCTGGTGAATACGTATATTGGTTTTTATGTAGATGATTTGTAGTGAGGACTCTATCCTGATATGTCTATTATTATTTTCTCCATAACTTCAAGAAGAAAGAGGTAAGGCTTATGCGTCGGTACGATTTCGGTGTGTCCTAAAATTTATCTTAAAGGCACGACTCATAGCCGTCTGCCAAACAATGTCATTTAGGTTTTAGTAAAGTTTGCTGCTTTCATAATTTCCTCTTCTAATAGGTGTCTTTTCTCAAAGTATATCGGCACCTGCATTCTTTAGGTACATCACATCTACCCATGAAATGTTGTACACATTCTGTTTCTTTAAGGTTATACAGGGCTGGGGCCTAACACCGAGTCTCCATGAAACATGTTTATTTCAGACTTAGTGTCAGGCATCTATCAGCCATGTTTTCTTCGTAGTAAAGTTCAAATTGACAGTCCCTGTCGAATTTATTTCAGGGTTTATGTCCACAGAGATTGGAAGAAATAAAAGCAAAAATTGATTTCATAAAATTAATTATTTAAAAAAAATTTGCTGAATTATTTCCAGTGGAGAGCAGGGGTAATGCTCTCATGTCCTACAACTTTGAGTTTAAGCTGGTCTGAAACAGTCGACAAATTCTCCGGCAGCTTTCTGCATATAACAAAATCACACTCACTTGGGGCCTGGCCATAAGGGCATCACTAGCAATGAAGTTGCTGACAAACTATCCAGATCTAGTGATTAATCTCCGTTCATTGGCCTTGAACCCTTTTGAGGCAATTCCACTAGCGAAATAGAGATTGAGCTTAAGCAGGGCGTAAGTGGTTAGTGTGTCGGATCACTACACATGAGGTTCCAAGTTCGAATCCCTGAAAACACCAAAAAGACTTTTCACGGTCCCACCTCTCGCGAGCGTCTGACAAACATCCGAGAGTATTGTTGTCACGAAAAAGCTTCTCAAATCGCCTTTCGGATTCGGCATTAAAACTGTAGGTCTCTTCCATTCGTGTGAAAAATATAACGCACACAACATGAGTGGTTGCGAGAAGCTAGGCCCTGGCACTCTAAAGAGCTGTTGCGCCAAATATTTGTTTTTTTTAAGCATTTGGAAAAAACGGAAAACCTCACAAACTGGGACTCTTAACCTGGCCTAAGACATGCTTAGAAGTTCATAAATTTCTCAAGCAAAAGAACTAAAGAGAGTCTAGCAATGAGCAAGCATAATGCCAGGTTCTTAACTCACTTCCTTACTCCTCACTGCTCTCTGAGATACCACCTCAAGAAAATTGGCATCAGTCAGGCTGACATACGCAGGCTTTGTCTTGACGGCACCAAATCTGCCGAATGTTTTTTTTTGCGAATATCCTGCTATTACTCGGACTAGAATCAAATACTTTCAGAAAGGGTTCACTTCACCATCTGATGCTGTCTCTTCCTTAGCTCGGAAAAAGGTAAGCTTCTTACGCGAAGCAAATTAACGCAATATGTCTCTAAAGAGGGCATCACAAAATATCTCACTGAGGTCAAGGTGGTCCGTACAGATATTCATTGAGCTTTCATCCCAGGTTAAAAGAAAAAGAAGTTGTTGCATTTAATTCAATCAGATCACATCGGGCTTTAAATACTTATTTACTTACGAGTAGGTGGCGCTACAGTTCGGGCTGGACCTGAGCCCCAACCAACAAATCTCTCCGGCCAGCCCGGTTACGAGCTATCTGCCTCCAGTTACGCAAGCCAAGTTGGTTGTGGTCCACGTCTACTTGTTTGCGCCACCTACCGCGAGTTCGTCCTCTATTGCACCGTCAATCCGGGGTGGATTCAAACATTTTCCGGGCAGGAACATGACTCAGCTATCTAAGTCGCTGTGTGTGAACTCTTCTGGCTAAGTCGATGTCATCTTTTAGGGCGTATCTCGTAGTTCGGCATTGTACCTTCTCCTCCACTCACTGTCTATGCAGACGGGACCAAAGATCACTCGAATAAGTTTTCTCTCAAAGTATCCATGGCAAGCCTCTGTGCCATACAACAGGACTGAGATGATTAGTGTCTTGTACAAAGTTACCCTAGTAGTTCGAGATATGGCTTTGTTACACTTCTGCCGTCTTAGCCCATAGAAATCACAATGGATCAAAGCTGAGGGAGCGTCTCTCCCTGCCAGCCCACATACCTAGCCCATAGAAACGATGATTAGTAAGAGTAATTCTTCGTTTGATCTCCTCCCTGATGTCATTTGCGGAGCTCACCACAAAGCCTAGGTAGACAAAGTCCTTTATTACCTCAAAGTTGTATCTGTCTATTGCGGCGTTCGGTCAAACATGCCGATATTGGGTGTAATTTTTTAATACCCACATTATTTTATTCTGTTTATTTCCGTTTATTTTGTATTCCGTGCTATGGAACCTTTCGGTTTCCGTCGCTCTTTGTATCCGTTTCTGGTGGTTACATAACTTCAATTTGCCTAACAGTTCTGCACTCTTAATATTCCATTTTGTTTGTGTCATATTTTTGCGTCTTTAGTTAAGATTGAAAGCCGAAACTGGCTCTTGCAGATTTATAACCCAAACTTAGCCTGTTTGCGGCAAACAACCTTAGCCCTTTTTCATTAGTTTTATGGACAACTGACATTCCAGCTGTCAGCTCGTTAGATAAAGCCAATATGCTTGTGGCCCACTTCGCGGCGAACTCCACCATGCCAGATAGCGCTTTATCTGCGCCTGTACTTGAGAGCGTCGAATTTTCCATGGGACAAGTCCACTTTCGCAGGAGTACTCAAAGGTCTTAACATACACAAATCCGCTGGTCCAGATGGTATCTCCCCCAGAGTTCTAAAGAGGTGTTCTTTCACGCCGGCAAAACCTCTGCGTAAGCTTTTCTGTCTGTCTGTCTTCTGGGCTCTTTCCGAGTAGATGGAAAACAGAATTTGTCCAGCCCGTCCCTAAAAAAGGCGAATCTTACTCCCCGTCCAATTACAGACCCAATGCACTTACGTCCCTTCTTTCCAAGGTCATGGAAACGCTGATAAATCGTCAGCTTATGAAATATCTTGATTCACGAAAACTCCTCAATGACCGGCAGTATGGTTTTCGTAGCAACAGGTCCACTGCTGATCTGATGGCATATCTCACCGAGAAGTGGAACCAATCTCTCCATCACTTCGGCGAAACAAAGATGGTTGCGCTCGATATTTCTAAGGCATTTGACAGAGTTTGGCATCAGGCTCTTTTGTCGAAAATGCGTGCATATCGCATCGATGAGTCTCTTCTTCAATGGATTAGAAATTACCTTTCGGGCCGTTCAATACAGGTTGTCTTGGACGGCTTCAAGTCTGCAATTCACCATATAAATGCTGGTGTTCCCCATGGCTCCGTTTTATCTCCAACTCTCTTCCTTATTTTTATAAATAACCTCTTGTCTGCAACTTCTAATCCAATCCATTCCTTCGCTGATGACAGTACCCTCAGTTTTTCATATTCGTTCCCTAACTCATGTCCCTGCTCTTCGACCGTAGAAGAGGAACGACAACGTATGTTAAATACATTAAATTCCGACCTGGACAGCATAACCAAATGGGGTTCAATCAATAGAGTGGAATTTAGTGCATCCAAAACTCAATGCTGTCTTCTGTCTCTCAAGCGAAACCAAGACCCTCAACCATTATCCATGAATGGTACTTGCATCGCTGATTCCAAAAGACTTGCCATTCTCGGTATGTGCATCAATAACCGCCTTCGATGGAATGATCACATATTCGAAGTCGCCAAAAATGCTGCAAAATGTCTAGGATTCCTTAAGCGATGCAAGAAATATTTTACCCCGTCTGATCTGGCCTCTATCTATAAGGCATTCATCCGCCCAAAGCTGGAATATAACGCCCACATCTGGTCTGGTGCACCCAAGACCGTTCTGCACATTCTAGATAGGGTACAGAATCGCCCGCTAAAACTGATAGGTGATAGAGTCATCGTGAGCTCCATAGTCTCACTTGAACATCGTAGAAATGTCTCGTGTCTTTCTCTTTTTTATCGCTTTTTTATAAAAAATGCTCCAGCGAAATAGCCAGCTGCATTCCTTCCCTTCAAAACTTCACCCGCAATACGCGTCACGCTTCGAATGCACATCAGTTCACCCTCAAGCCCATCTTCGGACGTACTGTCAAATATAGGGATTCGTTTATAAGCCGAACAACACGTTTATGGAACGAATTACCAGCCTCTGTATTTCCTAATCATTACAACCTTTAAACATTTAAAGCCAACACAAACCGGCATCTCCTCTGTCTTCTTCCCCCCTCTTGCTATCCGCCCGTGCCCTGAGAACCAGTATAAGGGTATTAATAATCCCTTTAGCACGCGCAAATTATAAAAAAAAAAAAAAAAAAAAAACTGATGGCAGTCGACTACTTTCGTATTCAAAAAGCATCCTCCAATGTAACTCATATGCAGCTCGAACGTGTATATACGTAAATGACCATCTTTCCTTCCAGTTTCTAACATAAGTGCGTAGTTGGGCATGTAATTAGGTAATCTTAGAATTCGTTTAACAAAATATCTTTGCAATTTGTCCATTTCCTCAAAGATCGTATGGGCGCATACGTTTGCACTGCTTATTTGAAACAACTGCCATTTTGGACTTCAAGGAAATATGTCTTCTATTGAGAAAGTTAGTCCATGTGGCATTTATGCTGTTGTTTGCTTCATTATTTCTGATCTCATTTAAAGAACAATTTTTCACGATTAGGAGTTCTGCCACCATTCATGAATACCATGACTTTGTTGATCATGTCCATCCATATCTGTTTCCTGCTACGTCAAGGCTTCTCATAAGCTCATTCGCTAGGTTAGAATCTCCATTTGCACAGAATTCTTCATATAATCAATCCATAGCTATCAAAATTCTAGCAGGGGATGCGTTCCTTGCGTAAGCCCCTTGGGATATCCAACTGCGTTGTTACTATAATAAAGCCAGGGAGTCGATCAAAATTGGATGGTGATGGAGGTATCAATCGAATGGTGTCATCGGCTTTTCTTGAGAATTTTTCCCAGTCTGCCTTCTGAAAATTCCACCTTGCCTTTGGGATCGAGTCAACTATCGGGATCCTACAGTTAATATCTATTATGAGAGAGTGGTGTTGGTGTTGGCTTTTTGGGAAAAAATCTCTGACTTTGCGAGGTGCATTTAAAGGACCGTCTTCTGATCTGCATACAAAGCATAGGTCCTGGTTGTAGTCTCCACCCAATCTAGTTGAGTGGAAAATGCCCTTGACGACTTCCACGACGTTTATGTTGCATTTGACGTAGTTGATTGATGCAACTAATTTAAATCCGTGGATTTTTCCTCGGTTAATGAGTGCATCATGCGTTGGGGTATGGGTTTCTCGGATCACTACTATATTTTTTTCTGCAAAAAATCGAGACAGGCAGTCTGACTAAGATCTGCTTATACTTTCTATGTTGATTTGACAAATACAGAGTGACTGTCAACTAGTGGATAACTGAGTCAGCATCAAAGGGCTGGGAGTGAACCCTTCAAAGACGGAGGTAGTTCTGCACTTATCGCAGGCTCTCCCCCTCTGTAGCAACCCCAATCAGTTACTTACGGAAGAAAATAGAAAATGAAGCCACCGGTCGAGCAAACAGACGCTGGGTTCATATGGAAACATCTGCAACGGCCAGGGCGCTATGGCCGGCCTACAGCAAGAAGGGATTAACCTCTCTGTTGAAACTTAGTCGTTATAACGCACGGGTCATTTCTGGCATAATTACTGGACATTGTGCAATTGGAGCTCACGCGGAGTGACCCGATGTTTTGCATAGCGACTATTGCAGAAGCTGCAGGGATGAAGAAGAAATTAAATCTGTTCATCACCTGTTGTGTGATTATCCTGCACTATTCGTCAGAAGAATGAGGACTCTTGGTAGTTACTTCTTCCCGAAGCTAGGGGACTTGGGTAATGTTGAGCTGATGGACCTCCTGAGATTCATATCACTTTCTGGGTGATTCTAACAGCAGGCTTTTCCTTACAGCGTTTTCAGGGTTAACTGGTTGGGCACAATGGATCTGTACTCTTGGTTTGAGTGAGCAGTGACTCTTCGTCACAAGGTACCCATCTACCATCTACCTAACCTAACCTGATTGTCCGATAGTCCTAGATCGCATCTGACCCATTTGGTGTTTGTAAAGAATAGCAAAGAAACTTACTGTTTGGACTTTTGGAGTTTGTTATCTTTCTTCTTGGTTTTGGTGTCCTTTCTTTGTGGTAGCCAGAAGATACATTTTTTTGGTTTCGGGACTACTCCATTCAACTGCCCATGCGTTGAAGTTACCAGCATCGTTTACATGGTTGTCTAAGAGTTCCGTAATTTTTCGATCTTCAGGCTTGGCGGTGCAGAACGGCTATATGCTATATAAACATCATCAACTTTTGCTCTTAGGAATCCAGTTAGGAAAAGTTAACTTACAACAAATGTTACACAGGATTGAATCAAGTTTCCGTTCACAAACCCAACGAAGAATAACCCTTACTCAAAGCTATGATTACCTCATTTCCATTCTTTATTGGGTACCTTACGTGCGTCACTCATTGAAAGACGACGAATAAACATTAATGGAAGAAAGCAAACAAACCAGAACCAACCGCAAAATCATTTCCCAAATGAGTCCTTAGACAGGGACTCTAAGCATCCATTATGAGCACACAACCATTTTTAAATAAAACTACGTTCCATTCAACCGAATTTTTCTGCTCCAGAAAATCCCCACCCTCATATACATAAATCCTCATTGTTATAAGATAAAAATGGCCTTGTTTTGCCATTATCCTTAACGGTACTATGAGCATAAGAAATCAGTACACCCAATAACCGTATATACAGCAAGAAATCCAAAACAAACAGGAAAATCAATGGAATAATCGCGACTGAACTACTGTCTGACGGTAAATAACATCGTTTTTGGTTTTTTTTTTTTTTTTGTTATGCATACCCGAAGGATATAAAGAATAATACAAAAAAAGGATAATGAGCCGAGTAGGCATATAGGCATTCAACGAAATTTGCTACCAAGGACAAGCCGAGTAATCAAGGTTGAAGGTTACGCAATGAATGCGTCAGTGAATACTAATTGCGTGATTATTATTGAAGCGCAGACATATTGGTACACACTGAATACAAGAACACTATAAAAAGGACACACTGCACCGCTAACAAGCTAAATATTAACCCAGCTAACACTAAAATAAACATTAGCCTTGCACTCTGCACTTTTTGATTGTTTGCTTTGTCACTTAGGATGATGGAAACATAAGAAGGGGACTGATCCTTCGCACATGCATGCCATTAGCTCGCACTAAAAGCACTAACACATAGACACGCATTCACTGTCACAGGATATGTGACCTCCCAAAACAGTCATCGTTCGCAAACACACTAAACTGCATGTGGAATGAGTGCCTGCCACCCACCATCACACACAACCACCCTCCACCCACTACCCACCACCCATCAATGTTCGCATAAGGATACGCAAATTTATTTCAAGATTTTACTCATATTAAACATTTTTAATGCACTTTCAGGATGCCCAAGCAAATTGAATTTTGTAGCAAAATCATCCTACCCAACGTCACCGTCATCGCGCATGAAGGACATTCCTTAACTTTTGTTTCTTGAGTAAAAAAGGACGAAGAATTTTTTATCATAAATCTTAAATTAAACTTAAAATACATACATACTCGTACAAGGAAACGAGGCGAAGTATACGTTACGATCCTGCACATTATGAGAGCTGTTTTTGTGTCCTGTATGGAGGGTAGCAGTTGGATGCCATTGTGGTCTACAGGTGTTGGATTACACTAAAGGACGAACGACCAATACTGTGCGCTGTGTGTGTGTGTTACTCTAATTTGAGATAGAGAGCGACAAGCAGGAGCAGACTGAAGCCAAAGTCGGGTGTTAAGTGAATTTGCTATTTTATTTGCGTTCATTTTTTTTTTTGTTGGAAAGTGAGGGTCCTTTGAGTGCGAGCAACATTTTTTGGTGTAAGAAATGCCCGAACAGGATAATTACGATGATGAGGTAATTTTACTTTTGTCCATGCATGAACTAATCTACTTAGATTTTCACCTTAAATCACATTTACTTGTAAAATAATTAATCACACTTATAAGATGACAGGGCTTAATTAGGTTTGGGATTTTAAAATAAATAATGGAAGACGTTCCTGTCTTTAATGTAAAGTCCCGTCCAGGCATGGACATTAGTCCAAACAAAGAAGTCGAAGAAGCAAAATACCAATACACACGTTCAAAACGCGCGGCTTCCGCAGAGACACTGAACACCATGTAGGCACGCTATAGAAATAGAATGGAGCGGAATCCGCACGAGTCTATTTTCCAGCAGTTAAGTGGCGGTTAAATGTGAACGAATATGAAGACAGTAATGTAAATAAGAACCGCCCGGTTTCTGCAATGTCCGGACGACTGGCTCTAAGTCTATGTAATTAAGTTCATATTCTTGGAAACTCTTTACTTGTGATTATAATAAACCTTAAATGTATGCAAATATTATGCACTAGAATGTTGCTAGAAATAAAATTAAGTTGAAGTAGTCTGGAAACTGGTGAGACCTTATACCATTTAAAAGGTATTGTAGAAAGGCTGGCCGGCTTCGGTTTCACGGGTATGATGCGGGCAAGCACGACAGCGGCACTACCCTATTGCTGTTAGAAAAGTCGATTGTCATTCCTATTGTGACTTACGGATGTGAAACTTTTTGTAGTAACAGCGCCGAAACAAGACATATATTAACTGTTGCCTTTAACAACATTATCAGATATGTTTACAACTTTAAACGAAGAGATAGCATATCCAGGTTCTCTATGACTATTCTGGGGTGCCATTTACATACCTATATAAACTACCGAGCGCTTATATTACTGTACAAAATCATAGGTAACAAACAACTCAGGTATCTCTATAACAGTCTATCGTTTGCAAGATCATCGCGTACTATAGATTAGATTAGATTAGATAGATTTTTATTTGTATACTAAAAAAAAAAATTTAACAAAACAGTGTATAAACAGAAATCGGTTAGCATGGCATTGCCGTCTGCCTGGTTGACAAAAAGTTAACAATTATTAATAAATTATTAATTATAGCCTAATAGCACAGAAATCAATTAATTCCTTATTTTTCTTCTTTTTCTTTTTCTTCAGAAGTTTCCATTCAAAACTCTTTCTCTGTATTGTAAAGCAATTTTGCAGTACCTGGTTAGTGTTGTGACGTTATTTTCATTAAGGATTTGCAAGACTTGCTTCTCCGATAAGACATCGTTTCCAAACACAGATTTCCTTGTTTCTCGCAAAATTGGGCACTTGCCAACAAAATGAAAAGTATCCTCCCTCTCAGATAAATTGCACATGCCACAGACTATCGGTAGCTCATCCCTATGGGGTACTTAATTCAGTTTCAGGAGCTCTCCACGCAGTTCTAGGAACGTTGCTATTTCTTCTATGCTGAACTCAACCCGGAAGTAATTATTGTGCTGCAAGTTGTGGCATAACCGGCTGTAGACTCCACTATGGAGTGACCCTGATGCCTCCTCTAGAAATCTTTCCCTGATCTGCTCATCCACACGCGTGATTAATTGGTAAAGTTTAGGCTTCCAACTCCTCGCATCTTCCACACTAAGCTCCATTCCACATCCACTAGCTAGTTCCAGCCACTCTTTGTACCATCCAGTTTTATTTCTTATAGATTGTAGAGCTACTTTCTTCGGAAGTATAAAGTCTGGCATGTTTAGCACTCTACGCATGTAATCCACTTGTAGCTTTAGGGTTTTTACAAAGAGTGGTGATAGGCCTGTCTAAAACATGAGCATGTAATTTGGCGTGATCGGTGGCAGATGGAATGCTCTCTTTATATAGAACCTAAGGAGTTTTTTTTAGGCAAACGGTAGTGCATGCGATCATATGAAAACACAAGCGTTTTCACTCAGCTGAGGCCTACCAACTCCTACTCTCAACCTCCACGCGGTGACAGCCGGGTGCCTAGTACCTTAATCCAAGAAATGGGTAACCAACCCCGTTTGGCGGATTCTTGGTGGCAGCAGATGAGAGAGGGGGGGAAGAGTGCTTTTCTCACTAGAGCACTTCTTCCTGTTCCAGGCGGCAGCGGACGAATGCCCTAGACGGAGTCAACGGTGGCGTCTATAGTTCCAGTTAGGTTGAACTTAGTGAATACCTTGCGCGAGCTGCTTCGACGTATTCGGATCACAGGTCGGTAAGGAATTTCCAATGTTGGTCAGGACATTGGAATAGAGATGGTGGCGGAGGAGCCCTTAATGGGCCAACGGCAGCGCTCATGCTCCCGTAGTGGACTACTGGCACCGGTGTACCCGGCCCCTCGTCCTAGGGGAATAATTAAGGAACTCGCCCTCCAGGTTCGGGGTTGTGCCGTCGGGGTAACTTCCCTACCACGTAAAAAAACTCATGTTTCCGAAACAACCAAAAGCCTCGGATAAGGATGACTCAACTCATGACGACCCCAGCAAACGAAATAAGGACAACGACCTTCGGATCTGTACGTGGAATGTTCTGTCCCTTAATAGACCACGTGCAGCCGAACAACTAGCAGAGGCCCTAGACTGCTATAAAACAGATATTACCGCCATCCAGGAAGTGCGATGGGATGGGCCGGGCAAAAAGAGGATGAAAAACGGTGACATCTACTACGGTGATTGCTACAGAGGCAACAGGCAACGCTTATTCGGATGCGGATTTGTGCTTCCGACACGCAAGCGAGCGTATTATGACTATCCGGATCAAGGCTAAATTCGCTAACATAAGCTTAATATGTGTTCATGCCCCCACAGAAGAATAGGATCCTGCCACCAAAGAGTGTTTCTACGAGCTCCTCGACAAAACATACGAGCAATGTCCTAAATACGACATTAAAATCGTATTGGGCGATTTAAACGCCAAAATAGGAAAGGAGGACGTCTTTGGTAGGGCAGTCGGTAAGCATAGCCTACACGACACCACGTCTGATAACGGACTAAGGCTAATTGATTTCGCTGTGGAGCGAAATGTCACCATAGCAAGCACATGGTTTCCTCATCTCAATATTCATAAGCAGACATGGCGGTTCAATGATCATGTAACGATCAACCAAATTGATCACATTGCGATCAACGCAAGGCATGCCTCCAGTATTCTGGATGTCCGGACCTTCCGAGCGGCCAACATAGACTCGGATCATTACGTTGTTGTAGCCAAGGTACGAATGTGGATATCTCAATCTGAGTAACAAAGAAGAATCACTGTGAGAAAATTTAACGTCGAAAAGCTACAATCGCAAGAGACCACCAGACTCTTCGTTGAACGCGTATCCCGAAATCTCTCAATCACCCCTATGCCGGCAGCATCAAGTGCCGAAGACCAGTGGGAACGCTGCCAACATACCATCAGAAACGCAGCGACTGATGTGCTGGGTCTCGCTCGCCCATCACCGCGAAACCCCTGGTTTGACGAAGAATGCCGGCGAGTACATGCAGCAAAACAAAAGGCATACAAAGCGGGACTGCAAAGGAAGACGAGAGCTGCTCGTGAGCTCTACGAGCAAAAGAGACGGGAAGAACATCGGCTTCTCCAAAAGAAGAAGAAAGAGCATGAGAAGCGCGCGTTTGAGAATATCGAGAGTCTATACTCCAGGAACAATGTACGGAAGTTTTACCAAAAGGTAAAAAGAACGTGTCAGATAAGTAATACCCGTACAGAAACCTGTAGAGATGAGAATGGAAACCTCGTAGTAGAATCACAGTCGGTGCTGAGAATATGGAAAAACTACTTCTGCAGACTGTATAACGGCGACGAAGACCAACATTCCGCTGTCAGGCAGAATGAACCATTCAACATGGACGATGATAGTCAAAATTTCCGTCCACCTGACCAAAACGAAGTGAGGATAGCAATATCCAAGCTAAAATCGAACAAGGCTACTGGACCTGACGGTTTACCGGCCGAACTTTTCAAGGCAGCTGGGGATGAATTGGTAGAGTGCATACACCAACTCATTTCTAATATTTGGTCAG
The DNA here is from genome assembly GCA_945910035.1 of Brachypalpus laphriformis. Lineage (NCBI taxonomy): Eukaryota > Metazoa > Arthropoda > Insecta > Diptera > Syrphidae > Brachypalpus > Brachypalpus laphriformis. Next base: position 152,856,920 of record OX246753.1, read on the forward strand.
AGGAGTGTATGCCTGATGAATGGAATCTCAGCATCGTTTGCCCGATCCACAAGAAAGGAGACCCCCTCAACTGCGCCAATTATAGAGGCATCAGTCTCCTCAACATCGCATACAAGATCTTTTCTGCGATATTGTGTGAACGCCTGAAACCTTTTATCAACAGCCTGATTGGACCCTATCAGTGCGGTTTCAGGCCAGGAAAGTCCACCATCGATCAAATTTTCACACTTCGGCAGATCCTGGAGAAAACCCAAGAATTCCAAATCGATACTCACCACCTCTTTATCGATTTCAAGGCCGCCTATGACAGCATCTATAGAGAAGAGCTTTATAGAGCCATGTCTAGTTTTGACATCCCTGCCAAACTCGACCGTCTGTGCAGGCTGACGATGGAGAACGCTCGCTGCTCCATCAAGGTCGGTAATGACCTCACCGAGACCTTTGATGTCAAAAAAGGATTTAGACAAGGTGACGCGCTGTCATGTGACTTCTTCAATATTGTACTTGAACGGATAGTGCGGAACTCACAAGCCAACACCGGAGGCACAATCTATTACAAGTCTGTACAACTGCTTGCATACGCCGACGATATAGACATTATCGGAAGATCTCAGCGGGCTGTCACCGGTGCTTTTGCAAGCATTGAGGCGGAAGCGGCCAAAATGGGTTTGGCGATAAACGAGGGCAAAACCAAGTATATGCTGTCAACTAGAAGGGAAAACCAACATCGACGAATTGGACAAAACGTCACCGTGGGCAGCTATAACTTCGAGGTAGTAAGGGACTTTGTCTACCTTGGCTCTGCTATAAATTCAGCAAACAAAATCAGCGCAGAAATCAATCGAAGAATAACTCTTGCCAATCGCTGTTTTTTTGGGCTTATAAGGCAATTCAACAGTAAAGCCCTCTCTCGAACAACTAAGGAGACTCTATATAAGACCTTGATTATCCCAGTCCTGCTTTACGGCGCTGAAACATGGACTTTATTAAAAGAGGATGAAGATATCCTTGGTTGCTTCGAGAGAAAAATTCTTCGTAAGATTTTCGGTCCCGTTTGCGTTGACGGGTTTTGGAGGAGAAAATTCAATCACGAACTATACGAGCTGTACAGCGACATCGACCTAGTCAAAAAACTGCGTATTGGACGTCTGAGATGGCTAGGACATGTAGAGCGAATGGACACCAACGCTCCGGCCCGCAGAGTCTTCGAATCTAACCCCGAGGGACGACGCAGTAGAGGGAATTATCGCCGTAGGTGGCGCGCACAAGTTCAAGGGGACCTCGACCAACTTGGAGTGCGCAACTGGGGGCAATTAGCTAAAGACCGAGCTAAATGGAGAGGCTTGTTGGTTGAGGCCCAGGTTCACCCCGAACTGTAGCGCCACCTAAGTAAGTAAGTAAGGAGTTTTTCCACCGTTTCAAATTGCTTTCCTCCCCCTACTTGAGCAGCGTAGAAGAGAATGGATCGCGAAACTGATTCAAAAACTTTATATTTGCTGCTATGAGCTATATATTTGTTGTTGAAACATTTTCTCCAAGCAATGTTGATGGCTATTTTCGATTTCGACAATTTCTCTTTGAGGTGCCTTTCCATATTGAGATTTCTCGTAAAATATACTCCGAGCTACTTATACTCCTTCACCACTTGGATAGTTTCCCCATTAAATTATTATTTGAGACTTACTCAAATTTACCACCGGATTCCACATTTTGCAGTATTCGAAGAGTCGGTTTATTGTAAGCTGTAGAGATTCGGGTGAGTACGACAAAAGCACTACGTCGTCTGCAAGAGAAGGGCTTTAATCAATACACCTCCATATTCAACCCCTCGAGGGGTTCCAGAAACCTATGTACAGATGATCATGGACATGTATGAAGGAGCAAAGACAAGAGTAAGATGCCCCGCTGGAGTAACCGAAGAGTTCCCAATCAAAGTCGGGGTGCACCAGGGAAGCATCTTAAGTCCTTTGCTCTTTATTACAGTCCTTGATTATCTGCTTGAAGGTGAAGTGATGGACCCCAAGGTACATCAGTTACATTGCTGACGATGGAGCCATCATAAGTGAGGATCCTACATCCCTGCAACGAGCAATTGATGTGTGGGTGGACATTTTGGAGGGAAATGGGTATCGCATTAGTTCAAAAAAGACAGAGTACTTGTGCTGCCCGTTCTCTGATCCACTCAGGCCTATTCCAGACATTTATTTGAATGGAACAGTGCTTCCCAATTGCGAAAAGTTCAAATATCTGGGATCTCCGATCAATAGCAAAATAACTTGTGATGACGACATCAATCATCGTGTAAGCGTAGGGTGGATGAAGTGGCGAGAAAATTCCGCTATCTTCTGTGACAGAAAAATGTCCCCTAAGTGGAAAGGAAGGCTCCACACCGCAGTTGTACGTCCAGCGCTCACATACGGTTCACAATGTTGGACGATGTACAAAAAGTATGAGAGTAAATTAACGGCAGCTGAGATGAAGATGCTTCGCATGACAGCAGGAGTGACAAAGCTTGATCGAATAAGAAGTTCGAAGATCCGTGGAAGCTTTCACATCAAGGAAACCATCGTACAAAAAATAGAGCATGACCGGCTCAGTTGGTATTGCCACGTTCAAAGAAGAGATCATTTGAACCCTGTTAAAAAGGCAATATCAATGCACGTTCCAAAGACATCGCGATGTAGGAAAGATGGATCAGACAAATGCGACGACATCGGCATTTCATTGGCCTCACTAACCGAGTGATCCAAAATCGGCAGGCCTGCCGATATTTTCTGAGGTCAAATAGGCGAACCCCACAGGCGGATCAGTAGAAATGCGGTGAAGTGGGAGGGTTGTGATCCCTTGTTTTCGGATCATAGCCTCCTGATAAAAGGAAGAAGAAAGATTCAACCCCTCCAGGTAAAAAATCCACAATATCCTCAATGAAGAGTGCAAATAAACTTGGACTGAGAGCACAACCTTGCCTTACCCCTGATCCCGAACGAAACCATTCTGATAAGCCCTCGCCATTCCATACAGCTGCTTTGGTATCTTCGTACAGATTTTTAATCACACGTCCGAACTTCAGCGACATGCCCATGCCAAAGAGTTTGTAGAATAAAGCATTTCGGTTCACTGAGTCAAAAGCTGCCTTTAAGTCCACGAAGAATGCATATAGTTTCCTATTCCTCAGGAGAAAGGAGTCCACAACACTATTTAAAACGAACACGTGATCAACAGTGGAATATCCTGGTCGGAAACCCGCTTGATATTCTTTGAGCAGATTATTGGTATCTATCCATGCAGTTAGTCGACTTTGCAATATCGATGTAAAAATTTTATATGACGCATTTAAGAATGAAATGCCTCTGTAGTTCCCTGGGTCCGTCATACAACCTTTTTTATGAATCGGAAAGATCAGGGCTTCCTTGAATCGCTGTGGTATTATCCCATTTTCCAAAATGTTGTTGAACAAGTAGGTAAGATTCGTGTTCAGTTCGTTAGTACCATATTTGTAGAATTCGGCTGCTATTCCGTCCGATCCTGCAGCTTTACCATCCTTAAGACTACTAAGTGCCTCAACAACGTCCTGCAATACAATTGACTTATCCAACATTTCGTTCTGGAAGCCAGGCATGGCATACTGCATTTTAAGCGTACTGCCAGATGGGTTCAGAAGCCTCTCAAAATGATCTTGAAGGACGGATAGGTTTAGTGCCCTGTCTATGACATAATTTCCACCATTTAGTTTTTTAGCCAGTTTCCAGAATTCTGAGGGATTATTACACTGCACTAGTCTTCGAGACTCTGATTCATAATGCATTCTCCTTTTTGCTGCGCAAAGCTCTTTAAACTCTATATTGGCCTTAATGTATGAATTTTTCATTGCAGATTCATTAAAAATCCGGAATAATTTCAGCCATCTGAACGACAGTCGCCTCGCCTTACTGCACTCATTATCAAACCAAGGTTCTTTGTATCGTTGTTTTCTGTAATTTTGTTGGTTATTGATTGGAAACAATTCCTTTATAATATGTTCAATTCTGTCGAAGTCCACATAATTCCGGGATTGTAGCTGCCCCTCCACTTGCCTTCTATATGCCGATGCTTTAGCCTTGTTCCATATTAGTTTCGGGAGAAGATTCATACTCCTTGTACCCAAGTCACCCGTAACTATCAGCTCAAAGATCACAACAATAGGGAAATGATCTGAATATGGAACTTGCATCACTTCGAAGTCTGTTATAAGGGTGCCACATTTACCGCCTGCTAAACAATAATCGTTGACGGATGTCCTTGGTCCTCCCACAAATGTGAACTCTCCCTGTTTGTCACTCAGACTTGTACCATTTAGCACTCGTAGTCCAAACGAATCACAAAATTCCAACAACTGCGTACCCTTTGCATTACAAATTCGATCCTTAGATTGACGACTTATTCCAGCTAATCTGTTTCCCATACCTTCTTCTTTGCCAACTCTTGCGTTCAGATCTCCTATCACACAAACGTGTCGGTTACCGCAGCACATCGCTACTTCGTGTAGCTTCTCAAAATCACTATGCCAATGATTGCAATTTAAATACGATGGTACTATACAGAATATTTCCGGACCATTTTTGTAAGAAACATATATCCTAACCTCTAAAATGATGAATTCGCTGTTGATGTTATTAAGATATCTTTTGAATCCAAAAAAGCATCCTTCACTGGCTCTGCACCTCTCACGTAGCCTATCCGCTGGAATCCATCCATCGCATACTATATTTATTTATTTATTTATTTATTTATTCAAAGCTGAATGCAAGCGAACTTAAAGCTAAACTTAAAACTAACAAAATGGGCACTTAACCTAACTTAGACATAACTTAACTTAACTAGACTTAAACTAAAGCTTAAAAACTTTCAGGAGGAATTATGGGAATGAAGGGCGTTTCTTGATGAGGCTCTGCTAGTGTGAAAGTCAAAAGCGGTTTGAATGCGATTAGCTCCACGGAGCATTCTGGACATTGGTTCATGTTATCTATAATTGGTCCGGTGAGGATCTGAGGCAAAGCGAATGAACCTACGCTGGACGGCTTCGATTCGCAAGATATGGATTTCATAGTAAGGTGACCATACCTGGCAAGCATACTCAAGGAGGGGTCTGACGAATGTGATGTATAATGATTTTGTAACATAAGGGTTTGAGAATTCTTTGGACCATCGTTTAACGAAACCGAGCGCAGAATTGGCTCTGTTGATAATGTTATCAATATGGGAACAAAAGTTGAGTTCCCTATCACAGATAACACCCAAATCGTGCAGTGAAGAGATAGAGGGAATAGGCTCACCGTAAATAGAGTAGACTCTATCGGATGGTCGGATGCGCTTACGGGATTATGTAATAGCTTGACACTTGTTGACGTTGAGCTCTAAAAAATTACTACGGCACCAGACTGAAAATCAATTCAAATCATCCTGCAGAGAAAAAGAGAGAGTCGGCAGGGGATGATATAGGTCTTGAAGTTGAAACTCTGGAAACAACTGATTCCAAAGTTAACATCCAAGATTCGATTGCTGAGTTTGAAGACGTAGAAGAGGTTATGGAGAGTCCTTCTCTGGATAAAGTTCAAACATCTCCACTCGAAAATACTTAATATTTTGATTAGTCCTGCCAGCTTGCAAAATAAAAATAAATTTTGACAGTATATAGAAAAGTGGGAATCGTTGATGATACAGTCGACATCGTTTATTGTCAAAATGAAGATCATTGCGCCAAGATGGCTGCCTTGAGGGACTCCCGATGTAGCTTTGTAAGGATCAGAGATTGAACACCTGAAGAGGACTTTATACTGGCGTTTTCCCAAATAAGATTTGATCCATGAAATAAACCCCGATTGAAAACCAAGAGCTTTAAGTTTGAAGAGAATCTTTGGATGCGAAATTTTGTCGAAGGCTTTGCTGAAGTCGATGGCAACAACATCAACTTCATTACCATCTTCCAAAACGCACAGAGTGCTAGATACAAACTCAGTAAGATTAATGGTTGTTGATCTGCCCTTAAGAAATCCATGCTAGTTCGGTGAAAGGATAGCCTTACAGTGAAAAAAGATTGTGTCGTAAACAATGCTTTCAAAGAGCTTAGGTATGCAGGACAGTTTAGCGATGGGCCGGTAGTTGGATATTTCACTTTTACAACTTTTTTTGTGAGTGGGGATTATATACGAATTTCTCTAGATTTCGGAGAAAACTCCCTGCGAAATAGATAGTTGGAAAAGTGTAGTAAGGCGTTGGACTAAATAATTCGCGCATTTTTTCAGAACTATAGCGGGCAGGCCATCAGGGCCAGAGGAGTATTCGTCCTTGAGTTTGCTAATCTTATCTAATAGCGACGCCGGGATTATAACAATTGTGACTAAGGAGATTTGGGGACAGTTGTCTAAGTAGCGGAAGTAGCTATGATCAAGTTGAGTAACGTTATCCGTAAATGATTGACTGTAAAAATGAGCAAACAGGTTTGCGATTATGATGGGGTCTGCCGAAGATTTATCAGCAAGTTTCAAAGTAGATGGATAGCTATCGGATTTACTTACTTACTTACTTACTTAGGTGGCGCTACAGTTCGGGGTGAACCTGGGCCTCAACCAACAAGCCTCTCCATTTAGCTCGGTCTTTAGCTAATTGCCTCCAGTTGCGCACTCCAAGTTGGTCGAGGTCCCCTTGAACTTGTGCGCGCCACCTACGGCGATGATTCCCTCTACTGCGTCGTCCCTCGGGGTTAGATTCGAAGACTCTGCGGGCCGGAGCGTTGGTGTCCATTCGCTCTACATGTCCTAGCCATCTCAGACGTCCAATACGCAGTTTTTTGACTAGGTCGATGTCGCTGTACAGCTCGTATAGTTCGTGATTGAATCTTCTCCTCCAAAACCCGTCAACGCAAACGGGACCGAAAATCTTACGAAGAATTTTTCTCTCGAAGCGACCAAGGATATCTTCATCCTCTTTTAATAAAGTCCATGTTTCAGCGCCGTAAAGCAGGACTGGGATAATCAAGGTCTTATATAGAGTCTCCTTAGTTGTTCGAGAGAGGGCTTTACTGTTGAATTGCCTTATAAGCCCAAAAAAACAGCGATTGGCAAGAGTTATTCTTCGATTGATTTCTGCGCTGATTTTGTTTGCTGAATTTATAGCAGAGCCAAGGTAGACAAAGTCCCTTACTACCTCGAAGTTATAGCTGCTCACGGTGACGTTTTGTCCAATTCGTCGATGTTGGTTTTCCCTTCTAGTTGACAGCATATACTTGGTTTTGCCCTCGTTTATCGCCAAACCCATTTTGGCCGCTTCCGCCTCAATGCTTGCAAAAGCACCGGTGACAGCCCGCTGAGACCTTCCGATAATGTCTATATCGACGGCGTATGCAAGCAGTTGTACAGACTTGTAATAGATTGTGCCTCCGGTGTTGGCTTGTGAGTTCCGCACAATCCGTTCAAGTACAATATTGAAGAAGTCACATGACAGCGCGTCACCTTGTCTAAAGCCTTTTTTGACATCAAAGGTCTCGGTGAGGTCATTACCGACCTTGATGGAGCAGCGAGCGTTCTCCATCGTCAGCCTGCACAGGCGGACAAGTTTGGCAGGGATGTCAAAACTAGACATGGCTCTATAAAGCTCTTCTCTATAGATGCTGTCATAGGCGGCCTTGAAATCGATAAAGAGGTGGTGAGTATCGATTTGGAATTCTTGGGTTTTCTCCAGGATCTGCCGAAGTGTGAAGATTTGATCGATGGTGGACTTTCCTGGCCTGAAACCGCACTGATAGGGTCCAATCAGGCTGTTGATAAAAGGTTTCAGGCGTTCACACAATATCGCAGAAAAGATCTTGTACGCGATGTTGAGGAGACTGATGCCTCTATAATTGGCGCAGTTGAGGGGGTCTCCTTTCTTGTGGATCGGGCAAACGATGCTGAGATTCCATTCATCAGGCATACACTCCTCTGACCAAATATTAGAAATGAGTTGGTGTATGCACTCTACCAATTCATCCCCAGCTGCCTTGAAAAGTTCGGCCGGTAAACCGTCAGGTCCAGCAGCCTTGTTCGATTTTAGCTTGGATATTGCTATCCTCACTTCGTTTTGGTCAGGTGGACGGAAATTTTGACTATCATCGTCCATGTTGAATGGTTCATTCTGCCTGACAGCGGGATGTTGGTCTTCGTCGCCGTTGTACAGTCTGCAGAAGTAGTTTTTCCAGATTCTCAGCACCGACTGTGATTCTACTACGAGGTTTCCATTCTCATCTCTACAGGTTTCTGTACGGGTATTACTTCTCTGACACGTTCTTTTTACCTTTTGGTAAAACTTCCGTACATTGTTCCTGGAGTATAGACTCTCGATATTCTCAAACGCGCGCTTCTCATGCTCTTTCTTCTTCTTTTGGAGAAGCCGATGTTCTTCCCGTCTCTTTTGCTCGTAGAGCTCACGAGCAGCTCTCGTCTTCCTTTGCAGCGCCGCTTTGTATGCCTCTTGTTTTGCTGCATGCACTCGCCGGCATTCTTCGTCAAACCAGGGGTTTCGCGGTGGTGGGCGAGCGAGACCCAGCACATCAGTCGCGGCGTTTCTGATGGTATGTTGGCAGCGTTGCCACTGGTCTTCGGCACTTGATGCTGGCGGTATAGGGGTGATTGAGAGATTTCGGGATACGCGTTCAGCGAAGAGTCTGGCGGTCTCTTGCGATTGTAGCTTTTCGACGTTAAATTTTCTCACAGTAATTCTTCTTTGTTGCTCAGATTGGGATATCCGCATTCGTACCTTGGCTACAACAAGGTAATGATCCGAGTCTATGTTGGCCGCTCGGAAGGTCCGGACATCCAGAATACTGGAGGCATGCCTTGCGTCGATCGCAATATGATCAATTTGGTTGATCGTGACATGATCATTGGACCGCCATGTCTGCTTATGAATATCGAGATGAGGAAACCATGTGCTTGCTATGGTGACATTTCGCTCCACAGCGAAATCAATTAGCCTTAGTCCGTTATCAGACGTGGTGTCGTGTAGGCTATGCTTACCGACTGCTCTACCGAAGACGTCCTCCTTTCCTATTTTGGCGTTAAAATCGCCCAATACGATCTTAACGTTGTATTTAGGATATTGCTCGTATGTTTTGTCGAGGAGCTCGTAGAAACACTCTTTGGAGGCAGGGTCCTTTTCTTCTGTGGGGGCATGAACACATATTAGGCTTATGTTAGCGAATTTAGCCTTGATCCGGATCGTCATAATACGCTCGCTCACGTGTCGGAAGCTTAAGACTTCTTGCCTAAGTCTGCCGCGTATGACAAATCCGCATCCGAATAAGCGTTACCTGTTGCCTCTGTAGCAATCACCGTAGTAGATGTCACAGTTTTTCATCCTCTTTTTGCCCGGCCCATCCCATCGCACTTCCTGGATGGCGGTAATATCTGCTTTATAGCAGTCTAGGGCCTCTGCTAGTTGTTCGGCTGCACGTGGTCTGTAAAGGGACAGAACATTCCACGTACAGATCCGAAGGTCGTTGTCCTTATTTCGTTTGCTGGGGTCGTCATTAGTTGGGTCATCCTTATCCGAGGCTTTTGGTTGTTTCGGAACCATGCGTTTTTTACGTGGTAGGGAAGTTACCCCGACGGCACAACCCCCAACCTGGAGGGCCAGTTCCTTAATTATTCCCCTAGGACGAGGGGCCGGGTACACCGGTGCCAGTAGTCCACTACGGGAGTATGAGCGCTGCCGTTGGCCCATTAAGGGCTCCTCCGACACCATCTCTATTCCAATGTCCTGACCAACATTGGAAATACCTTATCGACCTGTGATCCGAATACGTCGAAGCAGCTCGCGCAGGGTATTCACTAAGTTCAACCTAACTGGAACTATAGACGCCACCGTTGACTCCGTCTAGGGAATTCGTCTGCTGCCGCCTGGAATCGGATTTCCGTTTGGCATTAATGAAGTGGTAGAAACGTTTGGGGTCACCGATTAGCGTCGCTTGCATTCTGTCAAGATATTCCATATAAAGATATTCACAGAGTTCAGAGAATTGGGAGTGGACGTGCTGGAAATGGGAAAAATCAGAGTCAGATCGAGATTTGAGGAATGCTTGCCAAATTTCATTCCTTTTGTTACGAAGCGAGCGTAGTTCTTTATTATACCATGGCGGGGCTGAGGTAAAGTTCTTCTGAGGCACAAAAAGGGACAGATTGAATGAAACAGGTGAAAATTTGGTCATAAAAATACGCCACAGCGTTGTCGATGCTGTCAACTTGGATAGGACTAAAGTTAATGTTGCTGGGAAAATTATTAAGCTTAGCAAAATCAGCTTTACGAAAATGAAAGCTATATGAGTTCTTTCAGTGACGAATTTTACTCAAGTTGTCGTACGAAAATGTTAGGAATAGAGGTGGGTGGAAGCGGTCTAATGTGGAGAGAAGGTGGCTTGCAGTAACGACGCAATTGGAGGCATCGGTATTACTCATCCATCCGCGCTTTACTTGTAGAGTATCAGAAATGCAATTTCTCGTTCACACCTTAGATTGTGGAACTCATTACCACTCAGCATAAGGAGCATGAATAACACGGGGAGTTTTGAGAATATCCTGTTTAAGTGCATAACCAGCCACGAAAATTAGAATCTTGTTATTTTATAAATTTATCTTGTTACATATTGCAGAAAATGTTGTTTTAATTTACTTTATAAAATTTTAAATTACACTGCCGGCCATAAGTTTGGAATCACCATATAATTTTTGTGTTTTTCGTATTTTTTTGGTGTTAAAAATGAAAATGAAAGATACCAAATCAATTTTTTATTAAAAATGTTATTTTTGTTTCAATTAAGCATTGAGGCTTCAAAATTGCATAGAAAATAACAAAATAATACATGTTTTACTCAGACCTTCTTTTCATCGAAATACCCGCCATTTGCTTTTATGACCGCTGCACATAGTCTGGGCATTCTATTTATAAGTTTTTCGATTGTTTCGATAGAAATTGCATTCCATGCTTCATTAAGAAGGTTCCAAAAATTATCTTTGGACGTTGGGCATTTTTGGCGGACCTTCTGAACGAGCTCTTCCCATAATAGCTCTATTGGGTTTAAATTTGGAAACTGTGCTGGCCAAACCATATTCCGGACCAAATTTTCTGCCTCTTAAGCAGCCAAGAACCGTCTGCATAATTTGGAGCTGTGTTTGGGATCATTGTCCTGCTGCAAAACGAAATTTCTTCCAATCAATCGCAGTCCTGATGGTATGGTGTTGTGCTCCAGAATTTCTTTATATCCTTCCTTATTTAAAATTCCTTCGATGCGAATGATATCTCCGACTCCAAGAGAACAAAAACATCCCCACACCATGATGGAACCAGCTCCGTGCTTTACAGTTGGCACAGCACAGTTTTGTCGCATTTTTCATGGTCCGATCGCCTCACATGCATTCGTCTTTTTGAGCGGAAGACCTTATATTTTGACTCGTCAGTCCAAAGCACCTTGCTCCAGTCCTCCATCGTCCAGTTTTTATGCTCTTTGGCCCACAGCAATCTTTTAGCTCGATTTTCTGACCTGAGCAATGGCTTTCTGCCTTTTAAGCCTGTTTCAACCAATGTCCTTTTCACAGTAGTTAGAGAAACAGGCTTTTCTCTACTGCTATTCAGCTCTGACCGTATTTCAGGAGCTGTCAAACGTCGACTCCTCTTGGAAATTCTTCTGAGCTTTCTTTCCCCTCTTTTCGTCGTTATTTTTGGTCTACCTGATCTTTTACGATCCGACAAACTACCGGTTTTCTGAAAACGCTGAACAGTGTATTGCACTCCCTTATATGAAAATTTAACTTTTTCGGCAATAGTTCTCAGAGTATCACCCTGCTTATGAAAAGCTATAATCACAGCTCTCTTCTCGGCGCTCAATTGCTTTCCTCTTGTCATCATTTTTTTTTTATTGCCGTGTGAATACAGAGTATACCCGGAAATTTTTTATTTTTTTTTAAATTAGCAACGAAACTGTAGAAAATACTTAAAAAAGCACAATTAGAAAAAAATTTTGAAATAAATTAATTTAATGAGATGGAAGAATAATTTTTTCGCCATAGTAGGCTGAAAATTTTTTTTTCCAAATTTGGGCTTAATCAAATTAATCCAATTTTATTTTACTTAGTTGAGCCTACAGAAATATATGGCATATACATTTTAAAGCTACTTTATAGACAAAATTCTTGACATCAACGATATTTTTGTTAAATTCATATTTACTTCAAAAACTCGAAAAAAGCATAAAATTACTAGGTGATTCCAAACTTATGGCCGGCAGAGTATATTAAGTACCTATATTGTCAGTTTATTATTTAATCTAAATGTATTTTTAACACTCTACAAAACAAAGATTTCATAATCTACTGTAAGAAATGTAAATAAAATAAAATAAATATTTAAATATCTAAAATTGGACTTTCCACCTTTATAAATAAAAGTAGAGAAGACTGCTGCCACCAACGCTTTGAAGCTTCATCTATTTTGTAATGTGAAGGACTCTAAATTGATAGACATTTGAAGATTCTAAACAAAATTCCACTGCTAACCTCACCAGCAGTATGTGTATATGACTTCATGCCCAAAAAAATAAACCTGAATCATCCTTGCAAAATCAACATTCCAAATCTAACCTATTGGAAAAAAGTCCAGCTCCCTCAGATGGATCGACAAATCAACTGGTACATCGACGACTCAAAACTGGTAAATGGTGTGGGTGCCAGAATTGTTGGTCCCAATTTGAAATCTGCAGTACCATTAGGTCAAAACACCTCTACCTCCCAAGCTGAGGTCTATGCTATAGAGTTTTGCACCAGAGAATCGCAGTGGTAATGCCGTCAACTGCCACGCTAATGGTTCATGGTTCAAGTCACGATGTCAGCAAGTATTTATTTATTATTATTATTATTATTATTTCTTTATTATTAAGCAATTAAATTACAATAATAATATAAAGCACTATCTACCAGGGCTATCGGCGGAGCATTTATTTACTTCTCATGAATTTCTCAATTCAATTTCGAAAGTTTGTGTGAACACTACTGCGAAGGCATAACACTGGCAGCAGCTTGGTCATATGGCTGGCAAAATTGTTGGTTTTGGTGGGTGATTTATTTGCCTACAACATCGATAATCACGAAAAAAAATACTGTGAAATAGAAGTAAAGGCAAAAAATAACAAAAATCTCCCCAGTTGTCTGGACGCCACTTCCGGAGCTTCTCTGAAGCAAAAACAATAGAAAAAATTCTATTAGACAAAATTTGAGCCGAAATTAGTTTGGAACAAGGGTGATGAAACAACCCTCAAGCAGCTTGCTGCACACAACACCATCTCACTCACTTGGGTTCTTGAAGGTATCGCCGGCAATGAGACTTCTGATGATCTAGCCAAATCTGGCTCCCAACTTAAATTTATAGGTCCGGTACCTTTTTGAAGCCTTTCTATAAGCCAAATAAAAATTGAGCTAGATCGTTGGGAACAACGGAAAAAGCGCTCATACTGGGACTCACAAAGAGATTTATTGATCTCTCCAGTAACAGATCGAAAGAAAGTCTAGCAATACACAAACATAATACAAAGTTTTTAACAGACTTCCTTACTGTTTTGGTTGCGCCAAGGGATGTGGTAATCTTCGAAAGATACTAGTAGCCCGTGCTGCTGGCATGCACGATTCGCAAGTCCGAATAATCGATGCCAGGAATAGGCGCGTTACTAATCTACACCGTGCAGGCTTCTACCGATCTGCTTCTTGTATTACTGCTTCTGCTCTCCTTGCTCTCTCAATTGTTCGGAGTTCTTTTTGCATATTCGTTATGAGTTTGATCTAAAAGGAATGGTGGAGTTCGCAGGTTATCTCTCCATTCCGTGAAGCGATTGCAATGGAATATTGCGTGCTCTATATCTTGCTCCTGGTCTGGACAATGTGGACAGAAAGGTTATCATCCTCAAATCTGAGTAAACATTTGCGATAGCCACCGTGACCCGATAGGAACTGCGTAAGGTGATAGTTGCAGTCCCCATACACTCACTTGGTCCGGACATCAATGGTGGGGATCAGCTTGTAGGTGCGTCTACCTTTTGTACTGTTATCCCGCCTAGCTTGCCACATAGCTAGTGATGTTGCCTTCTCCTCATTCTTTATTCTTTTGGTAATACCTGCTTCTTGATGACTCGAGGTTCTCCTTTCATAGATCCTTACCATCTCATTTGCGAGGATGTCGATGGGGATCATTTCGGCTACGACACTGCTGCTTCGTCCGATATTATTCGGAAACAGCTGGTTGTTCTTATCGCACATAGCCTATATGTTGACGATAGTTTTCTCCGTGTTTCTATCGTCGCTAACGCCGCCGCCCAAACCGATGCAGCATATAGGAGAACCGAGCTAACCACTCTGAATAGTAGAATCCGTCTAGTACATCCAGGTCCACCGATGTTTGGCAGTATTCGTGAAAGTAGTAGAGAAGCCTTCTTGTCCGAGTATTCCACGTACGTTTTAAACCGTAATCTGTTGTCGAGCATTACTCTTAAATATTTGACTGCTTCATTGGTTCTTATAGTCTGATTTCCGACTCGTATATTCGCATATTCAGCAGCTTTTCGACTTGTTATAAGAACAGCTTGAGTTTTGTGGCCTGCTAATCCTAAGTCGGCGGATCCTAGCCAGTCTTTAATTTTTTCGATTGCTTCGTTTGTTGCTGATTCTTCTTCGTGGATGTGTTTAGCCACGGTGACCACGGTGATGTCGTCAGCGAACCCGATTATCTTAACTGCTTGTGGCAATGCTAGCCGCAGGACTCCGTCGTACATGATATTCCATAAGAGAGGGCCTAGTACCGATCCTTGTGGGACTCCTGCAGCTAACGTTGTAGTACTTTACCCCCTCGTCGGTTTGGTACCTCAACTTCCTGTTGGTGAAGTAGTTTGTAACTATCCTCAATAGGTAGTATGGAGTATCCATTCTGGCTAGCGAACGACCAATTTGCCGAGTTAAAGGCGTTTTTGATGTCAAGAGTCAATACTGCACAGTATTTCTTTGTCCCCCTCGCCATCTTTCTCCGTGCACCGCTCCAGTTGCTGTATCAACTACCGCTTTTGTAGCATAAACGGTAGAACGCGATTTTCTAAATCCGATCTGATGGTCTGACAGTGCTCCTTTCTCTTCTGCTACCACGAGCAGTCTGTTGTATATTATTCGTTAAAGCATCTTTCCCAAAGTGTCGAGTAAACATATTGGGCGATATGACGATAGTTCTCCAGGTAGTGTGTTTCATTTTGGTAGCAGTACCAAAAGCTGAAGCTTCCATGGCCCGGGAAAAACTCTTTCCACCATACACTTTTGCGTCGTGGCTATAAAAATGCCCGGCCTCTTTTGAACAGCCACTTTCACTGCCATATTGGGGATGCTATCTAGTCCAAGTGCTTTGTTGCTTCCTATCTTCCTGCATGTATCGAATAGCTCCTCCCGCGTAATAAAGACTATGTTTTAAATACACTGAAACGGCTGAGCACATTATGTGTGAATGTTCCTCGCACGCAGCAGAAAAAAAATATTCATAGGGGGTATATCACCCCATCTGATATAATCTCTTCCTCAGCCCAAACCATCCTAAGCTTCCTTCGAGAACTTGATTTCAGATAGGACATCATTGGAACATTTTTGCCCTCTGGGGCACTTCGTTTGGGTCTTAGAATACCTTCCAATCATCCCACTGCCAACTTAAAATGAAAAAAAAAAAGCTCGTGAAAAAAGGAGACCCTCTGAACTGCGCCAAATACAGAGGTATATGTCTTACCAATATTACATAGAAGATCTAATCTGTCTGTCTGTGAACGTCTAAAACCGCTCGTCAGCTACCTGATAGGTCCTTATCAGTGCGATTTCGGGCCATAAAAATTCCGCTCGTCAACCACCTGATAGGTCCTTATCAGTACGTTCTTAGTCCCAAATAAGTCCTTAAATGCTCACACTACGGCAGATTTTGGAAAAAACCCTCGAATGTAAAATCGATACGCACCCACCTCTTCATCGATTTAAAAGTTGCCTATGATAGCTTTGCCGTGATAGCGGCTCGCATAAAAACATAGCAGCTACCAGATGTTGTCCACAAGGAGGAGTCCTCTTTCCCCTTCTCAGGACTTTAGTTATTGACGAACTACTTGAAAAATCCGATTGCAGAGCACAAGGGGAAGCATTTCTATCGTCTTACCCGGGTAAGCGAAATATAGTGGACTTGTGTTTTACAAAACGCTTACCTGACACTTAAACCTGAACAAATTTACCGAGAAAGTGATAAGAGTATGTCCTTCACAGTAAAACTTGCGGGCAAAAGCCCAAGATAATATACTGGTCATACAGAGCCATTATCAAAGCCATGGCTACCTATGCATCGCTGGCCAAAAACCCTACAGGTCAAGACACATGAACTATTGAATAAAATTTATTAGCTAACCTGTCTGGATATGGCAAGGGCCATGAAAACATGCACCATGGCAGTAATGGGTGCAATGCTTAGCTTCACACAAATACACCCTGCAGTACAAAAAGAAGCTACACTTCTTCCGCTGCTCAGATTTCGAACTCCAAAATCGGCGACTTTAAAGGCCGTCCGAGGGTACTACAGTGCACTCAAAACTACCCTATTCCCAGATACCGTGCTGAAGAAATACCGGCTCTCCAGAAAAATCAAGATGGTCATAGATGACCGCCACACAAGGAGGAATCAACGTCTTGTAGCGTTAACAAGGTCTCAAATTTTTTACTCACTCACTTACTTAGGAGGCGCTTCAGTTCGGAGTGAACCTGGGTCTCAATGAACAAGCCTCTCCACTTAGCTCGGTCTTTACCTAATTGCCTCCAGTTGCACATTCTACGCTGGTCGAGGTCACCTTGAACTTGTGCACGCCAACTATGGCGAGGAGGCTCTCCTACTGCGTCGTCCCTCCGGATGTTAGTCACAGAACTCCGTCGTACATAATGTTCCATAGAAGAGGTCCAAAGACCGACCCTTGTGGGACTCCCGCGGAAACGCTGTAGTGTCTAACGACATCGTCAGTATGGTATCTTAGCTTTCTGTTGCTGAAGTAGTCCGTGACTATCCTCAGCAGGTAATATAGTGTACGCATCCTGGCCACGGATCTCTTAATGAATGACCAGCTTGCCGAGTTTAAAGCATTTTTGACGTCGAGCGTTACTACTGCGCAGTATCTCTTCATTCCTCATCTCCACCTTTTCCCATGTATTGCTCCAGTTGCTGTTTCTTCTACCACCTTTATGGCATCGACGGCAGAACCTGATTTTCTGAAGCCGTACTGGTAGTCTGACAGGGCTCTGTTTTCCTCCACCACCGCAAGCAGTCTGTCATAAATGATACCCTCTAGGATCTTTCCTAGCGTATCAAGCAGACATATTGCGCGAAACGATGATGATTGTCCGGACGGCTTATTGCCCTTTAGAAGCAGCAGTGAATGTTATAATTTCCATCGTGTAGGGAATAGCCCGTCCTCTATGCACCTTTGCATCGTTGTTAGAAGGATATCCGGTCTCGTCTTAACAGCCGCCTTGATTGCCCTATTCGGGATGCCATCCGGTCCAGGTGCTTTGCTGTCTCCGATTTTTCTGCATGCCCCAAAGAGTTCTTCTGACGTGATTGCCGGGATGTGCTCCACGCTGATCTCCCTCGTGATGAAGACCATTGTAGTTGGTCTATGGGAGAATAGGTGCTCTACTATGGTCCTTAGCATTGCCGGGCAGGTTATTTGTGGAGACCTGTTGCTTTTAAGTTTCTTCATCACCACTTTATACGATATGCCCCAGGGGTCTAATTCAGCCTCGTCACAGAGCCGCCTAAAGCTCCTTGACTTAAGGGCCCTTTCCAGTTTCCGCCTCTTCAATTTAAATGTGGTCGGCCACTCTTGGAAATCTTGTCTGCCTCTGGATCTCTGAAATCTGCGTCTTGCTTGTAGGCACTTCGATCTGAGCCGTTTAATCCCATCGGTCCACCAGTAGCAGGGCTAGCCTCTTTCACTGACGGACCTTCTGGGAGTCTGGAGGATTCTTTCTGACGAGTTTGAATCAATGGCAGAGGATCGAGAGCATCCTATCAACGCGACCTTCATGAAGGATTAGCGGATCATTGAAAATGTATGATAACAAGGAGTATACATATTTCCCATAAGGAGGCAATAACTCCTACATAATATAATATTAACACACAATTACTCGTCGCAAAACGATACACTTACTTTCCAAGATAAGCTACATCACCTTAGTTTGCTTTAATTATTATTTGCGAACGTCTTCTCCCAAAGGACCCTCTTTCGGACATTCTAGTTATTCTCCTTAACATTAATTCACTGTGCAAACAAAATTAACTCATAAAATATTCAAATCAGAGTGCGAACAGACAAATCTCAACAGCACTGGCGAACGTGATAGGCTCACCTCACCAGTTGTCCAAATGAAATAGCACCCCACATCGCTTGACAAATTGTCTATTTTGTGAGTGGAGGTACACTGCATTTAAATACGTAAATAAACAACCAAAATACCAGTCAGCCACCTAATTGTACAAACGAAATCCTTAGAAATACACAACACAACCAGGACACCGTGCGCGGCAATTTAAATTCAAAATCAACGAATTATTTGGCATGCAAGCCGCCAACCGTGATTTCAACTGAAGACCACAACAACTGGGTGGAGACGCGGGTGTATTATATTTTTATTGACCCAGCAATCCACCCAGAAGGAAAGGAACACCGCTTATTAAAAAAAACACACACATATCCCACATATCGATTGGAAAATTATTTCCACACGAGTGACAGAAGAAAAATTGCAAATAAAAAATGGAGGGAATTATTGATCGTTTTCCCGTTAGCCAATATCTAAAAAAAAACCTCTCTAAACTGTGATTTTCATTTTTTTATTGATTTATGAAATTTCACAAGGATATGTTGGCTATGTCATTCCATTCTTACGCATTGGACGACGGACATTCTTTACCCCAAATTCATTTTATTGTTACTGCTCATCCCATTTAATTTAAGGACACTCCACATTACTCCTCTGCTTATGTACTTTTGATTTAAGAGAATAAATTCGAGTGGAGCCTTAAAGTCACATACCGACGTGGAATGAACCATTGACCTTGCTATTTGGTCAACATAACCAACCCTGAGATGAATATACTCGTAAAGTGAAAAGATATCCAATCGTTTTGAAATTGTTATATTTATTTTTTTTTTTTCCTTTGTTTGAGTATGAGCAAAGGACCAAGATTTATTTAGCCTTAGAGAAGTTCGTAAATAAGGTTTCAATTACAATTGAAATTCTATACAATAGAGGATGACAAACATATCAATGACGGACCAGGGAACCACTTAACATTCTTTTTCATTTACATACATGAGATCAGATATGATGACTTGGAAGGACAATAAAATCTACGACTAGAAAACGAGACATCAATTTGTGACAGACCAAGACGAAGACGGTAGTAAAAATGTAAATCATATCACGTAACAATAAAATGTCCTGCTTCTGGGTGGATAATATCGTTCGTTATTGAATTCCCTTTCGCAGGAAACATTTATGCGAATTGTGTCAGAGGACATGTTGTAAATATTCAATACTAATTGGATTCAGACGTTCAGATAACATGGAATAGAATTTAAGAAATTTATTTGTCTGCCTTTTGTCGTACGATACTTTATTCCACGTGGATGCCTCTAGCAATCTAAGAGATTACATAGCAGTAATCAGCTCAATGTTATGACATAAGACATTGCCAGACTTTGGATATTTGCATTAAATTAGTTGGCATGTTCCTTTGAGCTCCTAACTGACATTCAGTGCGAATGTCGGTCACACTACTCGTAGATGGCATAAACTTTCTTCCAACTAGTTTTCTTTACTTACAAATTCATTACCTTGTGAGTGTGTTCAATACAAAGCATGCACGATGAATGGAAGCTCAGCGTAGTTTGTCCGATGCTGAAGAAAGGAGACCCTCTGAAATGCGCCAACGAAAGGGGTAAACGTCTTCTCAACATCGTTTATAAGATCCTGTCTGCCGTATTATATAAACGCCTAAAGCCGATCGTCAACAACCTCATAGGTCCTTATCAGTGCGGTTTTAGGCCGGGAAAGTCCACCATTGACCAAATACTCACACTGCGGCTGATCTTGGAGAAAACCCAGGAACACAACATTTATACACACCACCTTTTTACCGACTTAAAGGCTGCGTATGACAGTGTGGATAGAGATGAGTTATACAGAACCATGTCCAGTCTTGGCATCCCTCCCAAGCTCGTCTGTCTGTGCAGAATGACGAAGGAGAACTCTCGCTGCTCCATCAAAGTCGGTAAGAACATCACCGAACCGTTCGATGTCAGGAAATGTCTTAGATAAGGTGACGCCCTGTCATGCGATTTCTGTAAACATAGTATACTAGTACGTACTCGTACTTGAGAGAATTGTACGAAACACGCAATCCAACACCGGAGGTACAATCTTGTACAATTTTGTACAACTACTCGCTTATGCCGATGGCATTGACATAGTCGGAAGAACTCAGCAGACAGTCAGTGGGACATTTGCAAGAAATGAGATTGAGGAGGAAAGATGGGTTTACTTACTTATGTCCTGTGTCCCCTTGTGAGTCTTAGGGCCTCTACTTCGCCAACGCGCCATCGTGTACGGTTTCTGGCAATGTGTCTGAGTTCTCCCCAACTTTTCCCTAACTGCCGTGCCTCCTTCTCGACTGTTCTGCGCCATGTTCTCCTCGGACTGCCAGGTCTTCTGCCATCCTGAGTTAGAGGGTTCCATTGCATAGCATGGCTCGCTATGGAACTATCACCCTTTTGGAATGTGTGACCAATCCACTGCCACTTCCGCCGTTGGATGGTTGTGCCTATTAGTTCCTGGCCCGTTCTCTCGTAAAGGTGTTCGTTAGAGATACGATTGGGCCAGAAAATCCTTAAGATATTGCGCAGGCACCTATTAACGAACGTTTGCAGCTTTCTGGTGATAGTAGTGGTCACTCTCCACGTGCTGCAATCATATAGCAGCACGGATTCAACGTTGGAGCGGAACAGTCTTATTTTGGTGTTCAAACTGATTGCATTGCTATCGTCAGCGTAGTCAAGATGTTTCAGTTGAGATGTAAGAGTCCATCCAATTCCTCCGATTCCTGTCGACTAAGCTGCATGAAGCACATCGCCAATAGGAATAATATTGGTGAAAGGCTGCAGCCTTATCTTACCCCACTTTGGATCTCAAATTCCTCGGACAACCTTCCTCTGTGCAGATCGATATTCAACACACTGTTCTATGATAATCCGCAGGGTGTTGATGTGGTCGGCACAGGAGGATCCAGAGCGGAAACCTGCTTGTTCGGCATCGAGTGTGTCTTCGAGATGTTGTTTGATTCGCTTCAGGATGATTTTAGCTATTATCTTAGCTACAGCAGGCAGTACGCAGATACCCCTCCAGTTTCCGCACTCCATTAAATTTCCTTTCTTAGGAAGCTTGACGATCATTCTCTTTTTTCACTCGTTAGGAAAGCTCTCTCTATAAGTGGGAGCAGAAGCTCAGCCGATGTTGTGGGCGCTGCTCGTAAGAGGTCTGCTGGAATACCGTCAAGTCCTACCGCCTTGATCGCGGAAATGATCTCATCTTTACTGAGAGTCGTGGTGCGTATTCGTCCATTTCTCACCTCGAGCATCTCAGTCTGACTTGGGAGCATATTCAAGTGAATACACGGTTCAAAACCTTAGCAAAATGCTCTTTCCATCTCTTGAGCTGGTCCTCATCCGAAATGGGCAAGGAGCCGTCTAGGTTTTTCACTGGGTGTTGGCTGGAGCTGTGACCACCTGTCAGCTCTTTGGTGATTCTGTAGACGGTCCTGCTGTCGCACCTCCGTGCAGCTTCTCTGCTTCTGTAGCCAGCGCGTTGATGTAGTTGCGCCTATCATATCGCACGCTACGCTGAACTTTTCTCAACTTCATGCGATATAGGTACTCTAGCTCGCTTTATCTTGCTGCTGGGGTAGCTGTAACGCGAGCTTTCAGCTGTTTTCGATCGTCAATCCGTCTCCAGGTATCCTCGGAAAGCCACGCCATATGTCTTCCCTGCGATCGGCCAACAATTCTTTCAGCTTCAGATGTAAAAACATTTTTCACAGCACACCAATGGTCTTGGATGGTTGTGGGCATAGAGCTGCGGATTGCTTCCAAACCTTGCGAAAAGTGCTCCGTTAATTGTTGGCGCACTGAGGGAACACTAAGTCTATCGATGTTGAACCTGGGCATTCTTGTGTTGTCGTGGGATCTTCGAACTGCAGCAGTGCGTAGTTGTAGAGTAGCTATCATAAGATTGTGATCACGTACTATCCTCCTGTTTCGGACGTCCATGAGACTACTTCTAAAGCGGCGACTGATGGCAAAATGGTCAATTTGGTTGGGGGTTGCTTGCCCGTCGTTGGAAACCCAGTTGACTTTGTGGCAGGTCTTGTGCTTAAACATGGTGCCACCTATCACAAAGCGGTTGGCATTGCAGAAATCCGCAAACCTTTCGCTGTTGTCATTGCGGTTGCCTAGTCTATGCTTCCCAATTACATGTTTGAGCCTTCGTTGTCGTTGCCTACCTTGGCATTCAAATCCCCCATCACTATGACAATGTCTCCATTTGGTGTTGTGTTGAAGACGGCACTTAAGAGATTGTAGAAGCTCTCCTTTTTATCCTCAGACGAAATATTCGTTGGGGCGTAACACTGTATGATGGTGACGCGTCGTACTCTAGTCTGGAATCTGGCCGTCAAAATCCTATCACCATGAGGCTGCCAAGGAATTAGGCCCTTGCGTGCTGTTGTTGTTAGCAGTAGTCCGACTCCATATTCCCGCGGACTTCCGGATGGTCTTCCAGAATAGAGTAGTACAGTGTTACGCGTTGGAGACTGGTACTCGCCCGCTTCTAACCATCTTACTTCACTTACCCCCAAAATGTCCAGTTTATATCGCATAAATTCCTTTTCCAGTTGAAGGAATCTGGCATTGTAACGACCTTCGCTTCTCGAGTCGAGGAGCGTCTTTACATTCCAGAAACCTATCTTTGTCCGGGTACAATAGCCAAAAGTCGTCAACGTGTGATCCTTCCTTATCCGAGGCATAGTGTCGGTTTCTGTAGCAAGCAATTTTCGGTAACGCAGGTATCTGGCCCACGTTAAAAAAAATAAATAAATATTTGGCGCAACAGCTCTTTAAAGTGCCAGGGCCTAGCTTCTCGCAACCACTCATGTTGTGTGCGTTATATTTTTCACACGAATGAAAGGCCCACGTTACCTAGCCTAGAATCAAGGCCCTAGACAACCCGCACTTACAATTTTAGCCTACACGTATAAGGGTTTATACGTATAGTTGCCCGGGGACCACAACTAGGAGGTAAAGTAAGCACTTCATCACGAACTTGATTGTTGCGCTACTGGCCCAAGCCAAGTTTTGGGCAGTCAGTAGTTTCCCGATCGCAATGAAGGTCCCCAAATGAATGTCTAGCAGTCTTTCCATGGTTTTCAAGAAAAACGATGTCAAGCTGATTGGACGGCAGGATATGGGTAGCTCGCTGGGTTTGTTATCTAGCTTAGGGATAAACACTACATTTACCTCCCGCCAAGAAATATATACAGTAAGTCCGATCATTTGCATAAGCTTCTGTGAACACTACTGCGAAGGCATAACACTGGCAGTAGCTTGGTCATGTGGCTAGAAAAATTGTTCGCTCTGTTGATGATGATTTACCCTTGATATCGGTTATCGGGGAAAAAAGTACTGTGAATCAGAAGCAAAGACAATAATAACAAAAAAATCTCCCCAGTTATCTGACGCCACCCCCGGAAAATCTCTGAAGCATAATCAACTGAGCTTCAAAAACCACTACACCAAAATTTTTCTCTCTCTCTCTCTCTCTATCCATCCTTTCCAACGCCCGCACTGTGTGCAAACATGTTAAAGGTATTCATAACCCTTTGATTGCGCCCAAATTATAAAAATAAAAAAATAAAAAAAAAAATGAGGCTCTTTTAGCGTGGAACGTCTTTTTCTTGAAGGCACCCTTGCTTTCTTTGTAGCGGTCCCAGTCTGCGGGATTTCTGGTGCGCTTTGCCAGATTGGTACCCAGTAGAGAGTTACTTTATTAGTTTGGTCCAGCCTGTTGATCTTGGTGAGCACTCCCTGGCGAGTCTTTATCTGATCTCATGTGAGTTCAGTGCCTTGATGCCAACTTGGCTATTTAACAGTATTGGGGTATTTCCTGCCGAGGTTGAATTGCGCACGTCTTTCGATCGCATGAGCCTCTGGTTGAAATTCGCAGGGGAAAATTCCCAGTGATTCTGAGTATCTAGTTCTGGTCCCTCACACGCCTGCCCTGTGCCTGTAGATGAGTCAGATTCTCTTTCAAATCAATATTTATTGACTGTGTCGTCTCTAGCCCAGTCAAGAAGGAGTATCCGTTTGGATAGAGTTCTTGCTCCTTGTTTATGGTACATTTTCCTTTTTTGATGCTCTCTTCGATTTGTCCGGGTTCTCATGACTCCTATTATATAGATGCAGGCTTATCTCTGCACTTTCCTTGTTGTTTGCTTTGTTGGCCCATGCACCATGTGTGTGATGATGGGTCTTACTTTCATCATGTACATCTACCTCAGTGAGGCTGTGCCGCATTCCCAAGTTTTACCTGAGAGGTTCCTGAACACCATAATGACAACGGATGATAACCATCTAACCTACAATAGAATTTGATTTTAATTTTAATTGTGTGGCGGATATGTAGTACTGAATCTGCATCCATTCGAAGATTACAGTCTTCGATTGCTTTAATGAGATGGGGTGTCCACCTTCGAATACAAAAAGAACTAGTTACACAAGTAACCCTTGGATGAAAACTCTTCGACAGACAAAACATACCATCCTTATCAATATCAAATGACCTCGAAATATTTACTTTGAGTCCAAGATTTTCGCTCCCTCTACCATAGAGGATCCTTTTCTACGAAAGTAGGTACAGTTTCCAAATGAAGATGATACTATAAGGTGTTTCTTTCTCAACAAACAACAATGCCAAGTGCACTGTCTGGCAGCTTGCTAAAAACCTTTCACATTTTCAAAACGAACGCGTGTCTTATTTAAAGGAGACAACTTAAGTCTGAAATATTTGACAGACAAATGCAGAAAGTTACTACACAAGCGACTTAAGATACTTGTTCTCTTCTTGCCATTTAACAGCCCCCAAAGGAAAAAAAAAGAGCTCAAGTTCCTTGCTTTAAATACCCTACTTTAAAAGCTATACATATTTTTATGTTGTCCTCATTTGAAAGACATACAAACACGCACTTCAAACTGAAGCGCATGTATATATAGTCGGGGATGAAAGTGTCAAGACAATGTCGGCATATTGGTACTGCCTTAGTCTTTTGAGTTATTGGAGCTACAAAAATATCCACTTCTCATTTCTCACTGAACACATACACGGTACACTGCCTCAACATTTAAAAAAAGGGGTGAAAAATAAATCCCAATGAAAAATTAATGATGGCAGGATTTCCCATTTCCATGGCCCTCTTAGGCTACCACCTGCAAACGGATGGGCTTTTAGCCAGAGTCTTCGGCAGCGAAGAAGAAAAATCCTTTTGACAGCTTCTCAATCTTTCATCATCCTTATTGGGAACTGTGAATTCCGTTGAATAGTGTTTTTTTTTTTTTTTTTTTATTGTCTAGGTGCTAAGGAGATACGAGAGCTGTTGTTGATGGGGGTACATTTATTGTGATCAATTATTATAAGAGAGTCCGTGTAAGGGCTGCTTGAAATGCCAGCGGAATAAACGATTTTATAAAGGATACGCGCACAAGGTTATGAAGAGGACACTGAAAGGTGTCATGTTGATGGCAGTGTTGGGAGGAAATTATAGGGAAGCTATGATTGATGAACAACTTTAATTTTTTTTTTTTTTTTTAAGATGAATTCTGCAAAATAAATAGATGAATGTTTAAGAATTATAAAAAGCTGTGTTGAAACAGCTGACTATATATTAGCGTATGAGTTTATTACATATCAGTGAACAGCCAAGCAAAATTAGAAAATATATATAGCATATAAATAATACAAGTAATACAAGTAACAATGACAATTATTAAGCAGACTTAAAGGTTTAGGTCTAGATTATCAAGCCAGTCAATCGCTTCGGCGCGGCGGTGGGGTTGAAGATATCTGCAGAATCGCCCTGGTAAGCTCGGATGGGGCATTCAGATAAAATATAATGCATTGTCTGGTACGGTCTGCCCCGATATCTAGAAAAATATAACGTAGAAAACAAAAATCTCGAAAAAAAAATAAATCGAAAAATGTCGCGCGTGCAGCTTGTTACCATTGTCTCAAAACTAATATTAAATCCAGATTAGTTAGTGGGAAAGTGCCCTGTTTCGAGTATGTTTGAAAAGAATCGCCCGAGCCTGTTCTTAAAATGGACACCGCTGTGAATAAGAAATTCCGGGAATATCCCATCTAGTCCAACGGCCTTGTGTGACTTGAGCTTTTGGAGTGATGCTTCTACTTCCTTCAGTGTGAATGGGCTTGAGAACTTAGCTAGCCCGTGTGACTCTGATTTCAGTAGCTTAAGATCCTTTTTGATGAGTTTGGTTTCGATTATATCCGGGGGAGCCTTGGAAAGCTTTACTATTCTGGAAGCTATCACGTTCTCTGGCTTGCAAAGAACAAAGCCAGAGAGTGCAACTGGAAATTTGTGTGGGAGACAACAGGTAAAGTACTTGCAAAAAAACATGAAAATGGTGAAACTATACACATCTGGACCTGTAACGATGTAAATAAAATGTCCAACTAATCTATGTTCTATGTATGTACAAATTAGAAGAATAAATATACAAGATGAGAATAACTCATTGGTTTTAAAATATGATAGCTTCGAAAGGACTAACAACCCTTCGGGTAGGGGTCAGAATATACCCGAGGTAGGCATGCCTGTCGTAAGAGGCGACTAAAATCCAACCTCCGTATACCGAGTATGGTGTATACAAAATCATGCAATGAACAAAACGAAAGATTTTAATACCCCAGGTGGCAGTCCAGGTACACTGGAAAATCCACCCTCTTCGGAGGTCGGCTCTACGGATTCTGGGGAGAGACACTTATTGCACCTAATAAATCCCTTCTTAAAAAGTACAAGGGTATCTCGATCTCTACCAACAAGATCGAACGTCTCCGGAAAAAGAAGTCCGCCGGAAGCGCAAGCGCATGAAAAACGGGACTCAGCGAAATCAAAAAGCATTCAGGAGGAAAACGACGTACTCCGTACCAAGCTTAGCGAAATGGAGCTACTCTATCGTGAGCTTAAGAAAGAAGTAGATTTACTCCGGCAAGAAAATAATGCCTTAGAAAAGTCGTATCTACAAAAAGAAAATACACTTAGCCCACAGCGCTCACCTAGTCGCGAATACCAGACGGACGAAGAAGAGCTAACACGTGAAACGAATTGGATCGAAAAGAAACGACCTAGCAAAAAACGCAAAGCTGGTTCCTCACCGGAAGTCGAGCCACAAAAGGATGAAAAGCGCAAGGAGTTGCAGGAAAAGCAACAACAACAACAAATACGTCCTCCGCCACCGATAAACATCGTTGGAATTACGGACTACAACAAGTTGCATTGCCTCCTTAAAGGAACTGCGACATCGAAGTTTAAGGTGACATCTCTGCGAAACAATACGTGGAAAATCAATGTCGATGATGCCGACGGTTACCGATCAGTATCGCAAAAATTGAATGCCGAAAAGATTCAGTGGTATACTTATGAAAATAAGTTAGAAAGACCACTGCGTGTTGTAGCAAGGGGACTCCACCCCTCGTGCACCAAAGAAGATGTTATAAACCACCTTCAAGATAAAGGCTTTAAAATTCTTGATGCCGTCAATATTATCAAGAAGGAGAAGCAACAGTCGGAGGGAGATCAGGAAAAATTGGTAAGGCGTGGCCTTCCACTATTCATGCTAAGTTTCGACAAAGACGAAAATAAAGATGCTATTTATGGTATTAAGACTATTCTAAATATCGTGGTCAAAATCGAACCTATGCGTAAGAGCTCCAGATCGATCCCGCAGTGTAAGCGCTATCAAGGTTTCAATCACACGCAGACTTACTGCCAGAAAGAACCGCGATGCGTCAAATGCGCAGGTGAACATCTCTCGGATGAGTGTCACCTAAATAAGCAAACCCCAGCCACTTGCATAAACTGTAAAGGAAAACACCCTGCGAACTATCGAGGTTGCGAAGTGGCGAAAGAGCTCCAAAAAAGGCGCGATACGCTTAAAAATTCCATGGGCACGAATCCAAAACCAATTAAGAATAGACCCAAAATAGCTACGAAAAATGCAGCGAAAGATAAAAAATCCGTCAATATTCTCTTAAGATCGGGTAATGTAGAAAACCCCAAACGTAGTAGAGAAAAGGTGACCGGAACTAAATCCTCGAATATTGGCGTGCAGTCTTATGCTCAAGCGGCGATGACAGCTAATGGCAAGTACAAGACCGACAGCTCACGGGAGATCAAAACAAGAAATCGTCCAATTTCTAACGTAAAGACTCCTGCTCAAGCTGCGATATTGGAAAACGGTGATAGAGGTAGCTCACAAGATCATGTATCCCATGTTTTTTCCCTAATTCTTGCGAAACTTGAAGAGCAATCCAAAACAAACAAACTTATTTTCGAGAGACTAGTTGCATTAGAAAACAACATTCATAACACGCGCACTTCAACCAGAATATGAAAGAAACGATTAAAATTCTTACTTGGAACGCCAACGGGCTTATACGAAGACTCGACGAGTTAGAAATCTTTATACGAGAAAAAGACATTGATATATGCTTGGTCTGTGAAACTCATCTGACAAAGCAATCGAATGTTAAGATAAGGGGATATAGCGTGTATCACGCCTTCCACCCATCGGAAAGAGCCAGAGGCGGATCATCCTTGTTTATAAAAGAATGTATCGAACACTCAGCGGAAGTAAAGATTGAATTAGAAGCAATGCAAATAAGCACGGTACGCGTTAGAAATAGACATTTTGCTTTCAACATTTCGTCTATATATTGTCCACTGCGATGTAAACTTGAAGAAAGTGATTTCACAAACATCTTCAACTTCCTTAAACCAAATTTTATTATTGGTGGCGATTTCAACGCGAAACACCCCTTCTGGGGTTCAAGGTACGCCTCTCAGAAAGGTAGAAAGCTTTATAATGCGGGTATGCAATATAGTTGTGATTTTCACTCGACGGGTAAACCAACATATTGGCCGACTGATAGAAATAAGATACCAGATCTGATCGATTTCTTTATTGTTAAAGGTATATCTGGCAACTGTATAAAAGTTGAAGAAAGCTTTGATCTCTCCTCTGATCATTCTCCAATCATTATGACGATAAGCGATGCTCTGATTAAAAAAGTAGGTCCGGCCAGATTAACCAGCGCGAAAACGAATTGGGATGGCTTCAAAAAAGATATTGAATCAAATACTGAGCTGAGGGTATCACTTAAAACGCCATATGAACTTGAAATTGAAGTAGGTCGCTTCGTCGAAATCCTACAGAATGCCGCGTGGAAGAATACTCCGAAACCTATGAAAACGCCGGCCAGATATATTCAAAATTATCCACAGGAAATAAAAGAGATGATTAAGGAGAAGAGGAAAGCGCGCAAAAAATGGCAACAAACTCGGGCTCCGCAACATAAAGCACATCTTAACCGTTTGTGTAACTTATTAAAAAGATCTATTAAAGACCTTAAGAATAATGAAATGCAAACTCACCTAGAAAGCTTAACGACAGAAAAAGATTCTAATTATTCGCTTTGGAAGGCTATAAAAGGTATTAAAAAACCTCAAATTCAAGCCGCCCCAATTAGGAAAAATCAAGACAAATGGGCCAGGCATGATAAAGAGAAAGCGCAAGTTTTTGCCGCCCACCTGGAAGAAACTTTCAAACCGCTTGATGGACAGGCTCTTATTCAAAATATAAATACGTCGTATATTGACAATCGTAAAATAAGAAATGCAACACTAACCGAACTTAAGGAAGAAATAAAAAAACTTAAACCTAAGAAGGCTCCTGGATACGACCTAATCACGGGAGAGGTTCTTAAAGCACTTCCGAGAAAAGGTCTAATTAAGCTTCTGTTCATTATAAACGCCGTGATTAGACTAGAATATGTTCCCAGTCAAAGGAAAGTCGCCGAAGTTATAATGGTCCTTAAGCCTGGAAAACCGCCGAATGAAAAAACCTCTTATAGACCGATTTCGCTTCTTCCAATTATATCCAAAGTGTTCGAGAGAATTTTGATTAGGCGAATACAGCCGGTTATAGAAGAGAGGCATCTCATTCCGGATCATCAATTCGGATTCAGAAGTAAGCATTCTACAGTTGAACAAGTACATCGAATAACACATGTAATCGAAAAATCACTTGAAGAAAAAAAGATTTGTTCAAGCGTATTCCTTGACGTTTCTCAAGCCTTTGACAAGGTCTGGCACGAAGGCTTAAAGTTTAAATTACGACAAGTTCTGCCAGAGCACCTATATAATATTTTGAAGAACTACCTTACGAATAGGCTATTCCGCGTCAAATGTGGAAACGAATATTCAGATTTTAAGGAAATAATGGCTGGGGTGCCGCAAGGAAGCGTTCTTGGTCCAGTCTTATATCTATTACACACTCGTGATATACCGCAAGTAGAAGGCGCTGAGCTAGCTACATTTGCCGACGACACTGCTATCTTGGCAGTAGGTAAAACGGTCGAAGATACTACAGAAAAATTGCAAGAAGCTTTGGATAGAGTAAATGAATGGACAAAGGTTTGGCGAATCGCACTCAATGAGACCAAATCTGTTCATGTAAATTTTACTTATAAGAGAGTAAATAATCTGCCGATCTTTTCAAACTCGGTTCGAATTCCGTTTGCAAACGAGGCTAAGTATCTTGGAATGACACTTGATGCAAAGCTGAAATGGAAAACGCACGTTAAGAAAAAACGCAAAGAACTAGATAACAAATATCGAGAAATGTATTGGTTACTTGGAAAATATTCCAAGCTTAATATAGAGAACAAACTGCTTTTATATAAGCAAGTGCTAAAGCCCGTATGGACATATGGTATACAACTCTGGGGTTGTACCAAAATAAGTAATATTAAAATTTTACAAACTTTTGAAAACAAAGTGCTAAGAGGTATTGTAAATGCGCCATGGTATATCACAAATAGCGATATCCACAGAGACCTTGGCATTAAAACAATCGAAGACGAAATTCAAACCTACGCGAGAAAGCATAGAAGTCGACTAGAAAGTCACGTAAATATTACAGTCCTCCAACTTTTGGAAGAAAGAAATTTACTGCGCCGTCTACAAAGAACCAAACCTTTAGACCTAGCGCGATAAGTAACCGCGTCTAAACTGCGGAGCTGGCAGGAACTTCTAATGGGAAGGTACCTGCAAAACGTCCTTATTTCGTGAAACGAAAACTACTTGATAAGTCGAATACTTAGTTGTAGTAAAAATTAAAACAAGTCTGTTTTGAAGGGAGGTTTTTTAGTGGGTAAGAATCCCACACTACTATGAGCACGCGCTGTCGATCCTCATAGTGTCTTCTTGAAGATTTTCACCTACCCTCGGAAAAAAAAAAAAAAAAAAAAAAATCCTCACGCGTTGACTGATAAGGAACACTTCAACACTTATTGATCACATATATGTTAGCATCACCAAACTAGATATTTTCTCAGCCATAATTGAAACGAATCTTTCCGATCATTATATAACTTTATATGCAACGAAAAGCTTAAATAATAATGAAGCGAATTCTCAAGTTCATATCAAACATAAGCCAACAAAAAGTCAATGAGCTAATAGAGCAAAGGAACTGGCAAAATATGCTAGAAGAAAATGATGTCGAAAAACTTTATACCAGCTTTGTAAGAGAAATAAATAATATATACACTGAAGTAAGTAAAACAATATCAACTAAAAAAACTCGGAAACAAAAACAATGGATTACAAACGAAATAATTTCAATGTGTAAAAAGAGAGACGAGCTCTATAGGAGATGGAAAAATAGCCCGAGCAGTCGAAGCTATGAAATCGAGTATAAGAGTTTTCGAAATCTCGTAAATAAGAACATTCAACTGATAAAAGCTAGTTTTTATAAGCAACAATTCCTAAATGCTAAAAATGATCCAAGAAAGACATGGAACATTGTTAATGAACTTCTTGGAAGAAAGAAACGTTCTATAGATGAAGCTATTAAATACAATTTTCCGAATGCTGAAGAAGGCCTGAATGACATCGTCGAGAAATTTGCGGAACAATTTTCGAACCAGACGTCAAATATTATGCACGTATGTAATGTAAGGACATCCAACCATGAAAACCGGGAACTGCAGCAAAGTATTTATTTAGAAGAAGCAAGCGATACAGAAGTATATAGGATGCTGTATCAATTAAAAAGCAAAAAAGCTCCGGGAGCCGACAATATTAGACCAATTGATTTGAAAATAAATGCAATGCATCTTGCCCCTGTAATCCAAAAAATTATTTACCGGGGAGTAAATAAATGTAATGTTCCAAGGCTGATGAAAACATTGATTATATTCAAAATAACATTGAAAACTACAAGCCAATATCAATTTTGTCAGCGGTTGAAAAATGTTTGGAGCCAGTGGTTGTTAATCGACTTAGCAGTTTTATCACTAAACGTCAAATACTACACCAAAACCAGTACGGTTTTCAAAAAAAATAAAAGTACGGGAATGTTATTCGGGGAGTTCACCAATACGGTTAATCTTCTTCTTCTTCCTTTTATCAGCGAGGCTATCATCCGAAAACAAGGGATCACAACCCTCCCACTTCACCGCATTTCTACTGATCCGCCTGTGGGGTTCGCCTATTTGACCTCAGAAAATATCAGCAGGCCTGCCGATTTTGGATCACTCGGTTACTGAGGCCAATGAAATGCCGATGTCGTCGCATTTGTCTGATCCAGGCGTTTATAGGCCTGCCTTTCCTACATCGCGATGTCTTTGGAACGTGCATAGATATTGCCTTTTTAACAGGGTTCAAATGATCTCTTCTTTGAACGTGGCAATACCAGCTGAGCCGGTCGCGCTCTAATTTTTGTACGATGGTTTCCTTGATGTGAAAGCTTCCACGGATCTTCGAACTTCTTATTCGATCAAGCTTTGTCACTCCTGCTGTCATGCGAAGCATCTTCATCTCAGCTGCCGTTAATTTACTCTCATACTTTTTGTACATCGTCCAACATTGTGAACCGTATGTGAGCGCTGGACGTACAACTGCGGTGTAGAGCCTTCCTTTCAACTTAGGGGGCATTTTTCTGTCACAGAAGATAGCGGAATTTTCTCGCCACTTCATCCACCCTACGCTTACACGATGATTGATGTCGTCATCACAAGTTGCTTTGCTATTGATCATATCCGAAGATCCCAGATATTTGAACTTTTCGCACTTGGGAAGCACTGTTCCATTCAAATAAATATCTGGAATAGGCCTGAGTGGATCAGAGAACGGGCAGCACAAGTACTCTGTCTTTTTTGAACTAATGCGATACC
This sequence comes from Brachypalpus laphriformis, assembly GCA_945910035.1. Lineage (NCBI taxonomy): Eukaryota > Metazoa > Arthropoda > Insecta > Diptera > Syrphidae > Brachypalpus > Brachypalpus laphriformis. The sequence continues at coordinate 152,890,609 of OX246753.1, forward strand.
CATTTCCCTCCAAAACGTCCACCCACACATCAAGTGCTCGTTGCAGGGATGTAGGATCCTCACTTATGATGGCTCCATCGTCAGCAAAGAATAACTGATGTACCTTGGGGTCCATCACTTTACCTTCAAGCAGATAATCAAGGACTGTAATAAAGAGCAAAGGACTTAAAACGCTTCCCTGGTGCACCCCGACTTTGATTGGGAACTCTTCGGTTACTCCAGCGGGGCATCTTACTCTTGTCTTTGCTCCTTCGTACATGTCCATGATCATCTGTACATAGGTTTCTGGAACCCCTCGATGTCTTAGCGCCACCCATATCAGATCTCGTGGTTGTCTGTCGAATGCCTTTTCAAAGTCAACCAATACAATATGCAAATCCCTTAAGGAATCACGATGTTTTTCCATTATGATCCTTATACTTTGGATTGCATCTGTGGTTGATTTACCCGAGACAAACCCGCACTGATCATCAGATAGCCGTATTATTTTTCGCAGTCGGCCACCTAATACTCGCTCAACGATCTTCATGGTGTGTGACATCGGCTTGATCGAACGGTAGTTATCACAGTTTCGCGTATCACCCTTCCCTTTGTATACAGGGAGAGGGTAACTTTCCCTCCATTGATTCGGCATTGGATCACCTCTCACGAATTTGGAGATGAGAATTCTGAGCCATCTGAACCCGATGTCTCCCATCTTTTTCCAAAACTCAGAGGGTATCTCGTCTGGCCCAACCGCTTTTCGTTTTTTGGAGTATTTGACCACCTCACTAACTTCTTCGACTGTAATGTCGGGTATTTCTTCACAGTTAGGAGTGGCTCTTGGAAAGTATAGCCGGGGAAACTGTTCATTTAAAAGCTCTTCACAATACTGCCGCCACCTCTGCAGAATTTTGTCGTCATCCACAAGAAGCTGGCCATGAGCATTGCTAATGAACTTTGGCGAACGAATCCCCTGAGCATTGTTCCTTCTTTGGGCGGCTATTTTGAAGATAGTGGCGCTCTTGTTCATTTTGTGTCTTCGCAGCTCCTGGATAGCCTGGTTTGCATCAGCAACCGGGGAAAATATTTTCTCCAGCTCCCGATACAGGCCCTTCGTACTCTCTGCTTGAAGCTGAGCGCACTTCTTCTTCGCTTTTTTCTTGCAGCATCTGTATTCCATTTCGAGGCGAACTTTTTCGTCATTATTATTAGAGGGGCACTTTGACCAAGCTTTGAAAGCCGCTTTCTTATCATTTAGCACTTTCTCAGCTTCATCACTCCACCACCATGTTTCTTTGGCGTGTTGATGGTGGCCTTTTGAAGCTCCTAGTAGTGATTTGGCCTTCTTTAAGCAAGTTCGCTGTAGCGAATCCCACATATTTTGTGCTCTGCACTCTTCATCCTCAGCTGCGTTGATGGTGTGAGAGAGGTAATTTTTCATTATGAAAACAAAAGCCTCGCCTTTTTCTTTGTCCAGATTGAGCTACTTGATTTTCTCAGAGACCCTTGTTTGTTTGCTTTTCTTCGGTGTTTTTATAAAAATTTCTGTTAGCAGGAGACGGTGTTGCCGAGCGATTGCCTCTCCCAGGATCACTTTGCAATCTTTTACCCGGGGCTTCATGAAACTGCCTACCAAATGGTAGTCAATCTGAGTTTCATCTCCACCACTACTGTAAGTGATCAGGTGTCGGCTTTGTTTGATGAACATGGTATTTAACACGATAAGACCGTGTGATTTGCACATGCTTAGGATGTCTTCACCAGGAAGGTTCCTGGTGCCATATCCTAGTCCTCCATGGCAGTCTTCATAGTCTTCGTTTGATTTCCCGACATGTCCATTCAAATCTCTTCCAGCAAACAGAAACTCTTCCTTTGGGATGTTCTTAAGGAGATTGTGGAAATCTAGCCAGAATGCATCTTTATCTATCTGATTGTACCCATCGTGGGGAGCATATGCACTGACAATATTCCACACCTCTCCTTGTATTACTAGTTTGAGAGACATCAAACGGTCACTGGACTTCGAAATGCTCAAGACGTTTTCAAGTAGCTCTGCCGCAAGGATGATACCGATTCCGTTCTTAGACTTTCCGTTCCGTAGTAGAACATCTTGTAATCTTTTGTCCTAACGTCCAAGAAACGCGCCTGATTCCCGGTGTTTTTCCATTTCGTCTCTTGGACACACAAGATGTCCACCCGCCTTCTATTCATCATCTCTTCCAGCTCGTAACTTCGACCGGTCATGGTTCCAACGTTCCAACTCGCGACCCTCAAATTGCGTCCAAACTGTTTCATTATTTTGCTAGCCCCCGGAATCCGTATAGCTCTGACCCGAACATTTCTGCTCGGTCCAGGATCAGTACTATGCACAGCAGTGGTATTACCTGGCGGGGTAGTGCCTTTCCTTTTTGCAAGTATTACCATAATGATACAGTTTTGCAATACAATTTTTTGCACCATATTGCGATGGTGTTTGTTGTTTGACACGTGCATGCTCCTGTTTTAGTATTGTTTGATCTTTCTTTTATGGCACCGGTGATCTCCAGTCGTGTCAACCCACGGACTCGCATGCACACTTGTGGGAGGGTTTTTAAGGTAGTATATGTGTCGCTAGGCTCACTTGGGTGTTATATTGCCTAGACCTGATTTGTCCCCCTTAGTCGCCTTTTACGACAAGCGCTGGTTGTTGGGCGGTGTGGGGGGGGGCTGCAGTGATATTCTTAACCCGTCCCTGCACGGGGTTTCACCAATACGGTTAATGCAGGGCTAAACAGAAATCATAACGCTCTTGTACTGTTTATCGATTTTAGCAAAGCGTTCGACTCATTAACACACGGACAGCTAATCGAAAGCCTTAGTAAAGTCGGTATGAGAGGAGTAATGGCAAACTTAGGAGTTATTTGGCACATAGAATCATACGAGTCAAAGTGTCAGACACATTGAGCGAGGAAAATCCAATCGCATATGGGGTACCACAGGGCTCCAAATTGGGCCCACTTTTATTCATCCTCTATACCAACGAACTTCTGCGATTATTCAAGAAAAGAACTGCCTATGCCTACTACTCGCTAGCAGAATCACGAATCAGATATGGGATCCTGGCCTGGGGAAACGCAGCGAAAACTCATATGGATAAGATATTAAACCTTCAACATCGCCTTTTTTTAAATTTTTAGACCTGCTAACTCATCTTTCAAAGTTTTAGATGTCAGCGCAATATTTCAGATGGCAACACTAATGCATTTTTTGGATGACCAGAGATTTCTGCAGCTAATATGCCATATGCAAAATACCAGAAGACGAGCCAAAGAGATGCTAGAAGTTCCGGAAACCTTCAACGTATATGGAAAACGAGAATTACGTTATGTTATCCCGAAGCTGATGAATAAACTTCCCCAATCTTTGAAGCACATTGTTAACTTTAAAAAACGAAAAAAAGAGTTAACAAATTTTTTGATCTTGCTGTATTATGTAAAATAGAAAAATTAATGTATTTATTGAATTTTATACATAATAGACTAACTTAAATCTTTTTATGTAAGGAAACATATGTGTAATTTAAAGTCACTTTAAAAATACTTTCATCAATGCTAATACCCACCTGCCGATAAGCACTTTGCTTTGCGGGTAAACCGATGTAAATGTACAAATTAAAAAAAAAGTTGGCGTGCTGCTGCCGAGTTTGCGAAATCGGCTCCAGGCCGGCTGGAGTGGACAAAACTTGTATTTTTGTGTGTTGCCATTTTTCGCGTGCCTTATCGAGAGACTGGAGAAGCTCGTCAGCAGCTTCGAGCAGGCCATTCGCTTCGAACCCTTTGTAAAGGCGATCGCATTCAACCGACCAACCAGGGATGTATTGTTTCCGATATCCTCTCGGAATGTGTTTCTTGGCTGTAGAAAGAATGGTGCCGACGAGTCGTTCATAGTTTTTGGCTAGCGGGTGGATCTATCTTGTATTGGCGTCCAGGTCTTTTGTATACTCGTCACAGGAGGCTTTGGTGAAATTCCATCTAGGTTGGGCAACAAATTCTTCAATAGGTATTTGTATGCTGATGTCAATGACAATGGGTCTGTGCTGGATACGGGGGAAGTTTGCGAGGACGAGGACGACTGGATTGAAGAGGTCTTAGATCGCGGTGGTAGCTCACAAACGTGAGATCGGGGTTGTAGTCCTTGAGCGACCGTCTGGAATGAAAGAAGCCGTCATCCTTGGCGTCGAAGACGAGGTGAAGGTTGTTATCTTCTTACCATTTTGATAGCACAAGACCATTCAGGTCGTTATTTGGGTATCTCCATAATGCATAGTGGCTGTTAAAATCACCCGCATAGACAGCAGGGTGGTCAAAGAGTGGTATTACACTTCGTGGCCAAGGCATAGTTGGAGGTTTATATACTTTGGTGATGCGTGTGCCAGCAACTTCTACGATGATGCAGAACACGTTGTCTGTGGAACTTTGCTGGATTAACTTCGCATTCTTAACGCCGCGCCGGAGCGAATGAAAGTAGGAGAATCATTTACCTGGTGGTATAGCACTCCGATGGCCGAGTATCCATGTATTTTGTCCCTATTACTGAAATCAGCTTCCGAAGCCGAATGAGTTTCTTGGATAACTGCTACGTCGATGGCATTGTCCTTAAGAATCTTAGAGAGGTATTCGCTTTTGGACTTGCTTATACCTTCAATATTTAGTTGGAGAATGCGAGCTGCAGGTCCGATTCTCTTCGTTAGGAAGTTTTTAGAAGAACCGTTTCTTGAGTTAGTGTCTGCAGACTGCATTTAGATTCCGTAGTTATAATATCTTGATTGTCAGGAGATCAGTGATATAATTTGATTGTTTGGCGTCCTCTGTGGACGGATGACTCGTCACGTAATTTGTATGTTGTTGCTTTATCTACCAACAACACTAAAGCCTTTGCCAGTGGTAGATTTCTTGACCTTAGTAGTCTGGTAGATTGGCTTGAAGGGATGTCATCGTGAATCGGTTTTGTTATGCTGTAACTCGAGAGGGGCTACGTTGCTGAGCGTAGGAAGCCACTCTGTGGGTGTTGACCTGACGGCACCAGTTATCGTCCGCATTGCTGAATTTAGATGATGGTCGACTTTTATAACATGCGTACTGTTCAGCCAAATAGGTGCGGTATATTCGGCAGACGAGTAGACTATACCAAGCGCAGATGCGCGAAGAGTGGTAGCAGATGCACCCCATGATGAACCACCAAGCTTCTGGATAATGTTGTTCAGTTTTTCAGCCATGTTCTTGAGGGGTGTTTGTTAAAAGTCAAAGTGCGGTCCAGCGTTATCCCCAACTACTTAGGGTGGGTATTGTAATTAAGTTCCACTCTGCTGGTTGTTGGTCAGGTGGTTGCTGAGGTGAAAACAAGCTAATTCGGTTTTGATCATACTGGGACATAGTCTCCGCTTCTGAAAATAGTCTCCGAGGACTGCAGATATGGTTTCTTCCGGAGACTTCATATCTTTGCTCTGTGTGCCCAGGCAAAGGTCATGGGCATACCAAAATTTCCTAAAAAAAATGTGTGTCAAGTCGGCAATGTAGAGGTTGAAAAGTAGGGGAGCCAGCACTAATCCCTACGGTAAGCGGTTGTTGAGTTTCCTAGTCTTACTGGAGGTATCGTTCAGAAAGACTTGAAATAAGCAATTGGACAGCATGTTGTTAATAAGTGCTGAAACTCTATAACATTTGAGCTATTTGTATACTAGGCTCTCCACACCGTATCATAAGCCGCTGTCAGATCCAGGAAAACAGCTGATGCTCTTAGCCCCTTCTGGGAACCTGATTCGATAAACGTTGTTAGTGGGATGACTTGGTATGTACAGCTTCGTCTTGATCTAAATCCGGCTTCTTCTACTGGGATGCGCGTGTTGATGGTCGCCTCAATGCGATTGAACAGCAGCCTCTCTAGGAGTTTATAACATATGCTGAGCAGAACGATCGGACGGTAAATATCAGCTTTGTCACTTGGCTTGTTGGGTTTCGGTAGCGCTGTTATTGTGCTTAAAAGTAGATGGTAAGTGGTCAGTTTCAAGAATGTTGCTGAAAAAGCATGCCAGCCAGTTCCTAGTGTTTACTCCACTGTTTCGGGACTCCTGGTACAGTCCACCTAGGCTTGCTTCTTTACTATTTTTGAGAAGATCCAGAGCTGCTTTGATTTCGGTTAGCGAGAAAAGTTTGGATAAGTTTGAGCAAGGAGCTGATGTGGCTTTTAGGTCCCTTAAGGCTCTACTGATTAATCTTGAGTATTTTATGTCCGATTTAACTCTCGAAATATGATGTTGGGATCTCTGTTTGACTTGGCGAGTTGTAAGGAATTACTACCACCTAATTTCCTTTTAAGGATCCACGCTTAGGTACTTATTTATACTTTGAGCAACAGCTCTTCAAAAGCCTGGGCCCAGCTTCTCGAAACCACTCATGTTGGGTGAGTTATATTTTTTCACACGAATGGAAGGGTCCCACAGTTTAGTGCCGTATTTGAACGTCAATTTCAGCTTTTTCGTGACAACCATACTCTCGGTTGTTTGTCAGACGTTCGCGAGAGGTGGGACCGTAAAATAAACCTTTTTTTGTGTTTTCTGGGATTCGAACATGGAAACTTATGTGCAGTGACCCGACACACTAACCACTTGCGCCACGATACAGACACGCTTTGGTACTGGGGTGAGTCAAATCCAATCTTTCAGTGGTTGTTCTTCACTTCTCCAATCTAGCTTTATCAAGAGAATCTAAAAGTTCTGTTGCAACATGGTTATCGCCATTTTCTATGAATTCTTTGTAGAGTGTGTCGCATTCTCTGATCCAACCTGGAATATATTATTTTCGATATCCTCTGGGTAAGAGTTTTTGGCAGTACTGATGGCAACTTCAACAAATCTATCGTAGTTTCTGGCAATAGGAGGGAACCAGCGTATGTTAGCATCATCATTCTTTGAAGAAGTGCAGCCATTTCGCTTTGTTATCGTTCCATCTGGAGCAGGGAGTAGAATTAACTTAGGGAACTGTAATATCAGTTTCCAGGGAAACAAGTCTATGTTGACTGTGGAGAAAGTCTTGAAGTACTCGTCTGTATGTTTTCAAGCGACGGCAGTTGTTGTCCGAATTGATGAAATAGAGGTCAGTATTATATCCCCTTCTCCATCCGACCGACGAAAATGTATGCTTGTCATTTGCATCAAATACTAAGTAAAGGTGGTTCGCATCAGACCACACAGTGAGTTTCAGCCCATTCTGGTCATTTTCTGCCTATCTCCAGCCAGTGTGGTGACTACTGAAGTCTCAGGAGTAAACTGCAAGGCGGGGATGGATTGGTAAGGATGAGTTAGGCCAGAGTGAATTAGGTGGTTTCAAGATGTTAAAAATTCCTATGCCCGCAACGGTGATGGTGACTGATTGTACATCATTATTTGACTCTTTGGATGGTAGACTGGCGTTGGATACAAAGAACTGCGGCTATAGGCGCAACGGGTGCCATGAGGACATGTCCAACCGAAGCCTTCAACGTTATTCTCCACCTTTTACAACTCGATCTTCACATTATGCATATATCATCATGTAGTGCGGTCAGGCTAAAGGAAACAGGATGCTGGTGCACCACTCAGTATGGTCACAATAGTATCCTGAATCTGCTACGGCAGGATCTGATAGCTAATTTGACCGACTATATAACTCCCACAGTGAACTTTAGAAATGACGTCACGGTCAGATTTGAGCATTGAAGGGAATGAGCGAGCTGATGAACTCGCGAGGCATCTTCGCGCACTATCTACTAAGGGCTGATAGTAGATAGCAGGGGGTGCGGAATTGTGTCATCTCCAGGCAAATGTGGCCCAAATACTCCCGGAGAAGAACGCAAGATCTACTAAACAGAAACCGTGCAGATATCGCAAGAGTTCTGGCAGTTAGTACTGGCCACTGGCCCATCGGGGTTCATGCGGCCAGAAAACGCATTACATTTAATGCACACTGTCACAGCTGCAATACTGTTGACGAGATAGAAACTATCTTACACTTCCTCTGCAAGTGTCCGGCTCTAGGCAAGGCCAGACAGCACACCTTAGGTAAACCCTTTTTCGACAACCTAATAGAGCTAGCGGAGATTCGCATTGGGGATATTATCAGTTTCCTCAATGTAATGGAGTGGATTTGAATAATCCTTACCCATTCTTCTTTACCTTTTCCCTAGTAGGTAACGTCCTCTTTACAGGCGATAGGTCACTTGAGTTGTGGGATTCTGCGCTAATTCGGCTTGGTTTGCTGATACAACCACTTCTACCTACCTACCCTGGATATGTCTGAACGTACAAACGTTGCTATCCCATAGTTTTTATTGTGGAGGACCCCAATTGCAGAGTAGCCTGCTATTTTGCCGCTTAACGAGAAGTCGGAGTCGTTTTCCGGATGTGTTTCTTGGAGTAGTGCCACTTCCAGTTTATTTTCGATGAGCTGTCTCGATAGGTGGTTGCATGTAGATCTGCTAATGCCCTCGATATTAAGTTGGCAGATCCGGACTGACGATTCGATATTTAGTCTGGCGGTGCTAAGAAGAACGGATAGGTTGGCTCTGTGTAGCCATTTCGTTGGAGTTGCTTTGATGAATTTTGTTCAATTATTGTTCTATTTTGGTTCACTGTGAAAGCCAAGAGTTCGTGTAGGTGTAGTTTAAAAAACTTGGCTGACTTCTTGTTGTTAGTTCATTTTCCGTTACCCAGGGTGCACCATGTGAAGGCAAACTATGCCTACATCCTACTCTACAGCAAACTTGAAGTCATATTTGAGTTTGGGCAACTAACAACGTGTGAAATAATAATAATAATAAATAAAAAAAAAAAACCACTGCAAATGGTTTTCTAGGGATAACTGTCGATCTGTCTGCTCTTTTTCACGTTTATGTTCAGCATTTGAATATGGAGGGAAATGATGGAGGATCAGAGGTAGGGAATACACTAACCGAGTCGCTCCAAAAGGCTTGGGAAGAGAACAGGTTCCCAAATGAATTGAAGGAAAGCCTCACTATACCAATCCAGCAAAAGGATAATACTGTAGCATTGACTGCAGGATAGTTTGTGTACCAAAAACTGAAACACTGTATCTCAAACTGTAGCAACTATTGCAAAACATTCTAGCAGTAAATATCCCAACCTGATGTGCTTACGTTCCACAATTGTTCCACACAATATCCCAATATTCCATGATCCTCAATTCACCCGGAGAAACATCAAGTATGTTCTAGAACCCCTAGCGATTTCCTATAAATACCCATACCACAACCATCGTCGAGACAGTTGTTCATAAGTGAATCCAGCGATTACAAGAGATATTCGACCAGTGGTGAAAGCAAGCGACATTGTGAAAATAAGTTTGTAGCGACCGTTTGATTTGAAATAATAAAGTGATTGAATATTGTGTTAAAGTGAAGTTGGTATTTGATAATAAATAAACGATTAAAATACACAAAAGACGGTTTTATTTAAAACGAACCCCAGAAAGAATACTACATTGGTGTCAGAAAAGTGGAATAAAACAAATTTTGTGTATTGCGTTTTGTGTAAGTGAAAAATAAAAATGGTTCGGAAATTGCTAGAAGATTTGTCATTGCCGCAACTAAAGGAAGTACTGAGCCAGCGGGAGCAACCTACGACTGGTACAAAAAGAGAATTGATTATTAAGTTGCGGAAAATAGTGACGGACGAGGGTGCAGATCCTGAAACAGCTTTGTTTGACGTCGAAGAAGAACAAGTAAGTACGACGAGTGACATGTCGGCTTTAATTAAATTGCTATCTGAGAAATTCGACGAACAAAAGAATTCTCAAAATGAAAAATTCGAGAAGCTAGAAAATTCTTTGGCTGAGCAGAAGAATTCTCTAGATGCTAAGCTTGACGAACAAAAGAACTCTCTGGAACATCAGCTATTCGATCAAAGGAGTGTTCTCGAAAGCAAATTCGATGAACAAAATAAAAGTTTGGAAACCAGATTCGGGACAATCGACGAGAAAATTGGAAATGTAGAGACCCAAATTGAGACATTTGAAACAAAATTCGAGAACGTCCAAACAAAATTCGAGGCTGTTGAAAGAAGATTCGAGAATTTGGCAAAGGAACTCGAATGCGTGAAGAAACAGAAAGTTCGGGAGTATTCAACCGACTGCCCGAGAAGGAAAGAGATGCAGCCTCCCGTCTTCGATGGACAGACATCATGGCCAATATATAAGAGGCAGTTCGAAGCTGCGGCAATGACGAACAACTGGGACGATGAAGAGAGGTCCATTGCCCTCACGCTTGCGCTTAGAGGATCAGCTGCAGAGCTACTACAAACTATTCCCGAGGACAAACAACGCAACTACGACAGTCTGGTGAAAGCCATTGAGATGCGATTTGGGGACGACCACATGCAGCAAGTATATAGGGTCCAGTTGCGCAGAAGGTCCCAGATGAGGGGTGAGACGCTCCCGCAGTTGCAAGCAGACATCGAGCGACTGGCACATTTGTCCTATCCAAACGCCGGCGAGGAGATCATTAACGAGATGGCAACCGAAGCGTTCACCCATGCCATAGCTGATTCGAAACTACAAATGGCGGTAAGAATGGCTGGAAGGAAAACGCTCGCCGAAGCTTTGGCGTTTGCTCTGATGATGGAGGCGGCAGACCAGGCGTGTCAGGGAATCCACCGTGAAAGGAAAGTAGCCGCCGTCGAATGCTCTTGCCAGAGGATGGACGTCGAAGTCCAAAACAGCGCTCGCCGAGGACAAATTCGTTGCTGGAACTGCAACAAAAGAGGGCACCTACAACGGCAATGCAGAATTCTACCCAGCCACGGAAACTATCCACACTATGGTAATTGGCGACGTAATGAAATACCATCCAACATGTATAACATCCATCCTGTTGGTCAGGCTTCCCGAAACCAGGAGTGGGGAGACCGCTCAAGAACCAGTTTCGCGGGGCGGAAGTCGGATGTCGGAGTCGACGCCCCCAATACCACCATCCAGGATCCTCAAACCAAACTCCATTCTTATGCAGATGCCTTATCCCGGCAACCATGCGAGATCGACGGCAAGCATTGTGTGCGACAGGAAGAGAAGAACCTTCCTTCCATCCAAAGGGTAAGAGCTGAGCCTATCGGCGGTTGGAGTACAGAAGAAATCCGCAACGCTCAAAAATAAGACCCAGACATCGAGCCAATATTAGCGTGGAAGGAGTTTATGGAGAAGCCAACCGGACAAGACATCTCGGACAGGAGCCCCACTCTCAAGGCATACTGGGCTCAGTGGGACTCCCTTCATGTGCAAGATGGTGTACTGAAAAGGAAATGGGAAAGGCCGGACGGGAAAGATTTCATAATGCAGCTTGTCTTGCCGCGATCAAAAGTACACGAGGTGCTACGGGAGATGCATGATGGAGCATCCGGAGGTCATTTGGGTGCAAACAAGACCCTGGAGAAGGTGCGAGAACGTTTCTATTGGCTCAGCGCAAGGGTAGACGTAGAGAGTTGGTGCCGAAAATGCGTCGTGTGTGCCGCCAGCAAGGGACCCAGAACGAAAACGCGAGGCAAGATGCAACAGTACAACGTGGGCGCACCCTTTGAACGGATTGCCGCTGACATCGCTGGTCCATTTCCCGAAACCGACAATGGTAACCGTTACATCCTAGTCGTCATGGACTACTTCAGCAAATGACCGGAAGCGTTCGCCATCCCTAACCAGGAAGCGAAGACCATCGTGGAACAGATCGTCAACAACTGGGTGAGCAGATTCGGCGTGCCTATGGAACTGCATTCTGACCAGGGACGAAACTTCGAATCAAAGATATTCCAAGAGGTATGCCAACAACTAGGAATTAAAAAGACGAGGACGACTCCGCTTCATCCGCAATCCGACGGGATGGTAGAGCGCTTCAACAGAACCTTAAACGAACATCTCTCCAAAGTCGTAGAAGACCACCAGCGCGATTGGGATCGACAAATTCCTCTTTTCTTGATGGCCTACCGAAATGCAGTGCACAGTACTACTGGACATACTCCATCCGAAGTCTTGTTTGGTCGAGCAGTTCGGCTACCTAGTGAGGTGAAGTTTGGATCCCCTAACGATGAGCCCAAGAGTGAAGAGGATTACGTGGCAGACCTCAGGGAAAGGATCCGAGACATACATCAGAGGACCAGGACGAGGATAAGGGTAGCGAGTGACCGCATGAAAACCAGGTACGACCCAAAGGCAACAACGTCCAGCTTCCACGAGGGAGACCTAGTATGGCTGTACAACCCACACCGGCAAAAGGGGAGGTCACCCAAGCTGCAGCAAGACTGGGAGGGCCCTTATAAAGTGGTCACACGCATCAATGACGTCGTCTTCCGGATCCAGCGTGGAGTAAGAGGCAAGATGAAAATTGTCCACCTGGATCGTCTTCATCGTTACCATGGCAGTAATCCAGATGATCTTGTTCGGGACGAACAAGTTTAAGAGGGGGCAGTGTAGCATTGACTGCAGGATGGTTTGTGTACCAAAAACTGAAACACTGTATCTCAAACTGTAGCAACTATTGCAAAACATTCTAGCAGTAAATATCCCAACCTGATGTGCTTACGTTCCACAATTGTTCCACACAATATCCCAATATTCCATGATCCTCAATTCACCCGGAGAAACATCAAGTATGTTCTAGAACCCCTAGCGATTTCCTATAAATACCCATACCACAACCATCGTCGAGACAGTTGTTCATAAGTGAATACAGCGATTACAAGAGATATTCGACCAGTGGTGAAAGCAAGCGACATTGTGAAAATAAGTTTGTAGCGACCGTTTGATTTGAAATAATAAAGTGATTGAATATTGTGTTAAAGTGAAGTTGGTATTTGATAATAAATAAACGATTAAAATACACAAAGGACGGTTTTATTTAAAACGAACCCCAGAAAGAATACTACAATACTTATGACTGCAACAACTGCAGAGTGATTAATCCTTCCTGCAGATAACACTCCTCCTTGTGGTGTTCCGTGTAATATCGTATAGTTTCAAGTGCAGCTTTATTTGTGCCGGGAAGTTATGGCAGAAATCCTGCAACTCCTAACACTGCTTTAGACTTTATTCTAAATTCACCCCTTCGAAATCTTCTGAATCACCCACTCCGGGTATGAGGATGAAGTAGCAAAACAGTTTACCAACTTTGGTCTACAACAGCATAGACATGGGAAAATACTACTGTACATCATATTACAAGACTTAATGAAATTAAATACCTGAATTCCCAAACAGAATGAAATACAGTCAAGGTTAATCTCCTTCCTAATGCACCATGAAACACCCGAAAATCGTCCGAGTCGACAGAATAATAAGCCAGGGTTATCGCACGTAACCGCTTTTTGCCTAACGTGTGCCATGGCACCGGAAGCAGTGCCTTTGAAAAATATTAGCGAATTTCCTGGAAAAGCTGATTAGCTTTCACATCGGCCGCAATAAAATGAAGCGCTTCATCATGATTTCATTTGCTTTTCCTCCCCCTTGACAGGCATGGCGAATAATTGAAATTTTACGCATGTAGGCCTCGTGTATAATCCATAGCAGGAAATTAAATCCGTTTGATGACATCAAAATTAAGCAAAATTGAAGGAAATTAAATATCCGCCATAAAGATACGCATCCACATCCTGCCCGGATTATACCAGCAAAATCACCATAATCCATTGTTTCACAACTTCCGTACCTATGGGGGGCGAAAATATATCCTTTTTTTCAAGAATAGTGGAAAAAATTGCAAACGAAATTCTTTTCCTTTCGTGCTTTTATCCAAAAGTCCACACTATTCTACGCACAGACTATCTCCTCTTGCATAAATCTTTCTTTAGAAATTGTTCTAGTCTACTTTGGAGAGAGAAATGCGGGTAAAACTGAAAAAATCTATTATGTGAATTTTATTTCCATGCTCCTACGCTCGCTCTATGATCCTTTTATTAAACGAGTATTATCCGGGAATATTACCTCCGAGCTTTGTTAAAAAAAAAATGTTCTCTCTACTTCCGGCGAAATTCAATTCGCAAAAAAAAACCACGACTATAGCATATTGAATAGATGCTTCGGAAGGATATTTTTCCCAATTGATATCTTAAGGACATGCAGAAACTTTTATACTTCACGGCGATAACCTTATTCCAATCGACCAAGTGGAAAATTCACAAAGTCTATATATGTACGAATGTTGGACTATAATGGGATTGAATTTGGGATAGAGGGCGCATGGAATTATTACCTTCATTCATTCAAGGGGTAAATATTTGATTTTCCGTTGCAAATTCCGGCAGCATAAAAAAAAATACATCCTACCAGCGCTAAGTGTAGAATTTGTGGCAAATAAAAAACTTTTTAATTACCATAACTCTTGCATCATGCTGAATGTACGCGCAACCTACTACGAGGGTAAGGACTGACTGATGAATGATTTAAACTGCAACTTAAGTACAACTATTAAATACTTATGGAAGTATTTGCTTAAAAAACAAAACTTTTGTCGAATAGACTTGCACCGACAGTTCAAGTTTTCCCCCACAAAAAGTGTATGTACTCACGTTTGAACCGAAAATATCCTTTTCCCTGGAAAATATAGTTTCTCTTTGATTTTTATTGATCAAATTATATTTAATTTCGAATGCTGTGCTCTGCGAATGCTGTGATTTTGTGGGGGAAAACTATTCAATTTCTATTTTTGTTGGATTTATGATATTTTTTTTTTGGATAGAATTGTTGTGATTTAATCAAAAGATAGATGCAGAAGGAAAGAGCAGGAGTCTTGTCCAAGGACTTTGCGATATTGAACCATGAATAAAGCATTGAATTCGTTTAAAGGATATTTTCAAGTACATACTAGGAAATTGGATTTTAATTTTATTTTTAAAGGATTGAAAGCTAATTAAAAAGTCAATGAGGGAACATTGTGATTGTCCAGAACAAGTATTTACGGGATGACCTACGCTTACCTTTTCCTTGCTTTATAAATAACTTTTTGTTCTACACTTCTTGCATCTCCTACCTTTAGATCTACACATAATAAACATCACAGCACACAGTGCGGTCAGACTCAGGGAGTCTGGGTGCTGGTCTATGAAACCCTATGGGCATAGTAACACTTTAATAATGTTAACAGATTATATCATACACAAATTGAATCTCAAAAAGCGCTTCGGCGTTCAATTCCCCACGAGGTCAGAATGGCAAGATGGACAGGTAATTAAGGATTTCGACGTAACAATCTACACAGATGGTTCAAAGATGGGCTGTGGAGTCGGTGCAGGTGTGTTTTCCGAATCCTTAAACATCTCTAAGTCCCATAGGCTCCCGGATTTTGCCAGTGTGTTCCAGGCAGAATTACTCGCTGTCAGAGAAGCTTGCCGTCAGTTCAAAACGTACTTACTTACTTACTTACTTAGATGACGCTACAGTCCGGGGTGGACCTGGGCCTCAACCAACAAACCTCTCCAGCCAGCGCGGTTATGAGCCAGCTGCCTCCAGTTGCGCACGCCAAGTTGGTTGAGGTCCCCATCCACTTGTTGGCGCCACCCAGCACGAGGTCGTCCTATAGTCGTCCATCCGGGGTGGATTCGAAGACTTTCTTAGCGGGAAAGTTGGGCTCCATCCGCTCTAAATGACCCAGCCATCTTAGTCGCTGTATGTGAACTGTTCTGTCTAAGCCGATGTCCTTGTATAAATCGGCATTGTACCTTCACCTCCACTCACCGTCTATGCAGACGGGACCAAAGATCGCTTGAAGAACTTTTCTCTCAAAATAACCAAGGGCATCATCAGCCGGTTTTGTCAAAGCCCATGCCTCTGTGCCATACAGCAGGACTGGAATGATTTGAGTTTAGATATCGCTATCCTCACTTAATTCTGATTGGGTTGATGGGAATCTTGACTGTCATCGTCACTGTTGAATTGCTCATTCTGCCTCACAGCGGAATATTGGTCATCATCGCCGCAGAAGTGTTCCTTCCATATCCTCAGCACCGACTGCGATTCTACTACTATGTTGCCATTTTCGTCACCGCAGGCTTCTGTTCTGGCTTTGAAACCCTGGCATGTTCTTTTTACCTTTTGGTAAAATGTTCGAACATCATTCCTGCAATAAAGTCTCTCAATTTCCTCGATCGAGCGCTTCTCATGCTTTTTTTGCTTCTTTCTGAGAAGTCGATGTTACTCTTTTCTCCTGCGCACGTAGAGCTCATAAGCAGCTCTAGTCCTTCTATGCAGCGCCGCTTTGTACGCCTCTTGTTTAGCTGCATGTGCCTGCCGCCATTCCTCATCAAACCAGGGGTTTCATTGTGGTGGCCAAGAGAAACCTAGTACATCAGAGGCGGTATCTCTGATGGCTTGTTGGCAACGCTGCCACTGATCTTCCGTATTTGCTGCTGGCGGCATAGGACTTAGATTAAGATTAAGAGAAACTCGATCGGCAAAGGCTCTGGCGATCTCTTGCGATTGTAGCCGCCTGACGTAAAATGTATCAACAGTATTTCGTTGATTTCGCTCCGTTCTTTATATTCGCATCCGTACCTTAGCTACAACTAGGTAGTGATCCGAGTCTACGTTGGCCCCTCGAAAGGTCCGGACACCCAGAATACTGGAAGAGTGCCTTGCGTCGATCGCAATGTGATCGATTTGGTTGACAATTTTTCCATCAGAGCCATGTTCCTTTGTGAATGTCGAGACGTGGGAACCGCTTGCTAGCTACGACAAAATTTCGCCCCGCCGCAAAGTCGATTAGCCTGAGTCCGATGTCGGATGTGATGTTGTGCAGGCTGTGCTTTCCGACCACGCTACTAAAGACGTCCTCTCTTCCTAGCTTTACGTTGAATTCACCTAGGATAAATTTAACGTTGTGGCTAGGGCATTGCTCATACGTCTTGTCCAAGACCTGGTAGAAGTCACCCTTTGACGCGTCGTCCTTCTCATCATGAGGGGCGTGAATGCATATAAGGCTTATGTTGGCAAATTTAGCCTTGATACGGATAGTCATAAGGCGCTCGTTCACATGCCGGAAACTCAAGAATTTTTGCCTAAGTCTGCCTCCAATGACAAATCCGCACCCGAATAGACGCTGTCTTTGTTGTCTGTAGCAATCCCGTAGTAGATGTCGCAGTTTTTTATTCCCCTCTTGCCCGGCCCATCCCATCGCACCTCTTGGATGGCGGTAATGTCTGCTTTGAGACACTCTAGGGTCTCCGCAAGTTGTTTGGCTGCACGTGGTTTGTAGAGGGACCTAACATTCCACGTACAGATACGAAGATCATTGTCCTTTTTACGTTTTCTTGGGTCGTCAACAGTAAATTCATCCGTATCCGAGGCTGTTGGTTGCTTTGTAAAGTAAAGGTTTTTTATGTGGTAGGGAAGTTAGCCCCCAACCTGGAGGACCAGATCCTTTTTTAGCAACCCCTAGGACGAGGTGGCGGATACACCGATGTCAGTAACCCACTTCGGGGATATGAGCGTTGCCGTTGGCCCATTACGGGTTCATCCGCCACCATCTCTTTTTCAATACCCTGACGTAGTATTGAAAATCCTTACAGACCTCAGCTCCAAATATGTCGAAGTAGGTCCGGTAAGGTATCCGCTGGTGTGTAGACGTCACCGTTGATTCCATCGAAAGAATTCTTCCGCCGCAAGTCCTCCTTCTGAGGAGCTCTTGCTAGACTTCTGAGACGCATATTTCAGCCGATCAGGTCAACAAGAGATGCCTCGTCCGGTTAACCATATGCGCGCTAAAGTTCACCCGGATGCGCTTACGCCGGTCTGAGTGTTCAGCTACACATATATCGTCAGACTCAGCATACGCTTATCGTTAGTTCACTATCAGATAGCTATCCAGCGGGCACCACGGGAGGTGATGATGCGATTTTGCCACGCCACGCCAGTTCAAAACACACACCAATATAACGCCGAGGCAAAAGATCGCTATTTTTCTTGATAGCCAAGCAGCCATCAAAGCCATTGCATTGGTTACTACATCCTCTAGGCTGGTGCTTGATTGCCAAAATGATAGATAGATAGCCAACTCAAGGTAACCCTGATTTGGATTCCAGGGCACAGTAACGTTTATGGAAACGAACTTGCGGATGAATTAGCTAGGCAAGGCTCAGCCCTCCATAGCTCTCTTGCGGAAACAGTTCTGATTCCGCTTGGTGCAGTCAAAGCAGAGATATCCTCAAAATTTCTTGCCCAAGCCAACCTCAGATGGACTATGCTAACAAACTGTATCATATCTAGAAAGATGCGGCCAAATTACAACACATCAAAAGCAACCGAATTATTAAACAGAACACGTAGGGACATCGCCAGGATAACAACAACCATCACGGGTCACTGGCCTAAAGGAGGCCATGCGGTCAAACCAGGTATCCCACACAACACATATTGTCGCAGTTGCAATGTCGCTACTTTTTATGTACCTGTCCGGCACCAGCTTTAGGACAACCCTTTTTCGATTCCTTTGAGGAAGTCTCAGAAAGTAACATTAAAGATTTAATAACCCTTTCCAATTCCACAGGCTGGATCTAGAGACTCCACACCAACACATCTTTCATATCTAGGTACACGAGTTTTGCAGTATCAAAACGGAACCTAGTGCTAATTGGGTTCTTTTCCAAAGAAGAACCACCACACCTACCTACCTACCCTACACAAGATTAAGGGATTTAAAATACAGTAGTAGAGGGAAGGGAAAGGTGTAGAAATTATTGGATGAAGAAGAGCAAATAGTGATGTGACGATGCGCTTTTACTTTGAAGTAAAATTGAAGAAATTTAAGAACAAAAAAGAATGTAATCAAAAAATTCTACAATGTCCCAAAAGTAGTTGGTATTCGTCAAAAATATTAAAAATTCTGCCTCGTCTGCTAGATGTAGATGTAGATGTACATTATTGTAAGGTGCAAATGCTCTGCGACCTATAAATGATCTATTGTGCCCCCCATACTACAGTTCTAGCCGATGATATACTCGGTCTAGAGCATTTCCTCCAGTCTAGCTGCTACAGCAAACCGGAGTATCTTCCGTGGATCCAGCGGTAGGCACCTAGGTGATTCCTTCTTTTGTAGATTAATGTTTCGCATTCCATAAGAAGGTGCGCTGGTGTTTCTGCGAAGTCCCTGCAGAATCTGCAGTGCCCATCTCCCTCTATACCCAGTTTCCTAAGGTGCTCCTTAAGTCTGCAGTGACCCGTTAACATGCCCGCCAAGATGCGAAGTCGATTCTTTATAACTCTTAGGCAGGCTCTGCTTCTTTTCTGGTTGTATTTCCCCAGAAATTCTTTTGTCTGTCTTATTTTGGGGGATATTGCCCCAATGTTTGGTCCATTTGTTCTCTTCTTCTTTCCTTAAGTCTGCCCTTATTTTGTGGGGTCCTATCCCACAGAGTTCTGGTCCAAGGAACGTCGTCGCGAGTTCATCAGCCGCTTCATCCCCTCCTCCGCTTCAGCGGTAGAATGCTCGCCTGTCTCGTCTGCTAACCCAAAACTCATTTACAATGACATTCCAGTTGTCAACTCCTTAGACAAAGCTAATCTGCTTGCTTCTCACTTTGCAGCGAAGTCCACCCTGCCAGATAGTGCTTTGTCTCCACGTGTATCTGAGAGCGACGAATTTTCCATGGGACGAGTCCACGTTCGCACTCGTAGAGTTACTTACTTACTTAGACGCTTTAACCCCTTGGGAGTTATTCGGAGTTTTGCAACGCGTTTGAGCTGCCTCCAACTCATTCCTAAAGAGTTCGATTCCTTCTCAACTGTTCTCCACCACGTTTGCCTAGAGCGTCCTTCTATTCTACCTGCCTTAGTGAGCCGATTCCACTGCATTGCGTATATGAAGTTGTCTTCACGCCGTAGGGTGTGTCCAATCCACTGCCACTTTCTCCTTCGTATAGTAATACTTATAGATTCTTGGCCCGTTCTAGTATAAAGTTGTTGGTTGGAGATGCGGTTCGGCCAAAATTCCTCAAGATGATCCTTAAATATTTGTTTACGAAGAATTGCAGCTTGCGTTTTTAATGGTGTCCACCTTCCAAGTACTGCACCAATAAAGTAGCACCGATTCTACGTTGGAGCGGAACAGTGGCAGCTTGGTTCTTAACCTGATAGCATTGGTTCTCCAGATTTTGGATAGCATTTCGAACGCAGCTTTGGCCTTCCCGATTCTGCTGCACATATCCAGTTCCCACACTTCCTAAATAAAGAAAGTTATCAACTTTCTCGACTTCCTGTCGGGCAATGTTAAGTTGAGCGCGGGTATTAGTAGTGCTCAGGGCTTGTGTTTTGGTCCCACTTTGTTTGACTCAGCTTCTAGATTTTGGGCCATCAAATGTAGATCCATTATCCAATGTGAACTACTTTCACAAACATCGTCAACGTAATCTACTTAAGTTGTCATAGTCCAGCGAATTCCATAATTAGCTTCCGTCAATGCTGCACGGAGTACATCGCTGATAACCACCAAGAACAATAGTGGCGACAGTATGCACCCTTGACGCACTCCACTTTCGACCTCAAAATCCTCCGACACCTTACCATTGTGTAAGACATGACACTTACCGCATTCGTAAGTAGCCTTGATAATAGTTATTAGTTTTTCCGTGATGCCTCTCCTGCGCAAAACTAATCAGATAACATCTCGATTCAAGCTGTCGAAAGCCTTCTCGAAGTTGATAAACAGCAAATGTAGCTCAAATCTGTACTTAACGCAAAGGTCTTAATATACACAAATTCGCTGTTCTAGATGGAATCTCCCCCATACTTCTGAAGAGGTGTTCTTCCATACTGGCAAAACCTCTGCGTAAGCTTTTTTGCCTGTCTTATTCTTCTGTGCTCTTTCCGAGTAGATGGAAAGCAGCATTTGTCCAGCCCGTCCCTAAAAAAAGGCGAATCTTACTCCCCGTCCAATTACCGACCCATTGCACTTACGGCCCTTCTTTCCAAGGTCATGGAAACGCTGACAAATCATCAGCTTATGAAATATCTTGATTCACGGAAACTCTTCAATGACCGGCAATATGGTTTTCGTAGCAATAGGTCCACTGGTGATTTGATGGCATACCTCACCGAGAAGTGGAACCAATCTCTCCATCACGTCGGCGAAACAAAGATGGCTGCGGTCGATATTTCTAAGACATTTGACAGAGTTTGGCAACAGTCTCTTTTGTCGAAAATGCGTGCATATGGCATCGATGAGTCCCTTCTGCAATGGATTAGAAAATACCTTTCAGACCGTTTAGTACACGTTGTCTTGGCCGGTTTCAAGTCTACAATTCACCATATAAATGCTGGTGTTCCCCAGGGCTCCGATTTGTCTCCAATTCTCTTTCTCATTTTTATAAATTACCTCCTGTCTGCTACTTCTAATCCAGTCGATTCCTTCGCTGATGACAGTACTCTCAGTTTTTCATATTCGGTCCCTAACTCACGTCCCTGCTCTTTGGTCGTAGAAAAGAAACGTTAACGTATGTTAAATACATTAAATTCCAACCTGGACAGCATAACCAAATGGGGTTCAACCAATAAAGTGGAATTTAATGCGTCCCAAACACAATGCTGTCTTCTGTCTCTCAAGCGAAACCAAGACACTCAACCATTATCCATGAATGGTACTTGCGTCGCTGAATCCGAAAAACTTGCCATTCTCGGTATGTACATCTTACTTATGTCCTGTATCCCTTTGTGGGCCCTACGGCCTCTACTACGCCTACGCGCCATCGCGTACGGTTTCTGTCAATGTGTCTCAGCTCTCCCCAACTGCCGTGCCTCCTTCTCGACTGTTCTGCGCCATGCTCTCCTCGGACCGGCAGGTCTTCTGCCATCCTGAGTTAAAGGGTTCCATTGCATAGCATGGTTCGCTATGGAACTGTCACCCTTTCGGAATGTGTGACCAATCCACTGCCACCTCCGTCGTTGAATAAAAAATAAATATTTGGCGCAACAGCTCTTCAAGTGCCACGGCCTAGCTTCTCGCAACCACTCATGTTGTGTGCATTATATTTTTCATACAAATGGAAGGGGACCTACAGTTTAGTGCCGTATCCGAACGGCGATTTGAGAAGCATTTTCGTGACAACAATACTCTCGGATGTTTGTCAGACGCCTGCGATAGGCGGGACCGTGAAAAAACTTTTTGGTGTTTTCTGGGATTCGAACTCCTTCATGCGCAGTAGTCCGACACACTAACCACTTACGCCACGGCGCCCACACCCGTTGTTGGATGGTTTTGCCTATTGATTCCTGACCTGTTCTCTCGTAGGTGTTCGTTAGAGACACGATTGGGCCAGAAAATCCTTAAGATATTGCGCAGGCACCTATTAACGAATGTTCGCAGCTACAAGCACGTGCTACAATCATATAACTGCGTGGATTCCACGTTGGAGTGGAATAGTCTTATCTTGGTCTTCAAATATGCTTCGTCATATTTTGGACAACATCCCGAACGCTGACTTTTCTTTAACGATCCTGTTGTCTGTATCCAATTCGGTTCCACCATCGATCGAGACAATACTCCTAAGATACTGAAAATCCTCTACTCTCAATGCAATGTATATTTGAGCTGATGAGTTTTTTCCAAGGCTGATAATTTTAGTTTTTACCGTATCAATTTTCAGCCCGACGACGCCTACTCCCTCCGCATCTGCTATCATTTGGTGGAGGTCCATAGTTCTCTGAGAGAGTAAGGATGCATCGTCAGCGTAGTCAAGATGTTTCAGTTGAGATGTAAGAGTCCATCGAATTCCTCCGTTTCCCATCGACAAAGCTGCATGAAGCACATTGCTAATCACCAATAGGAATCGTATTGGTGAAAGGATACAGCCTTGTCTTACCCCACTTTGAATCTCAAATCCCTCAGATAACTTTCCTCTGTGCAGAACGTGACACTTAGAGCCTTCATATGTAGCTTGGATAATAGCAATAGTTTATCGGGAATACCTCTCCTGCGTAAGGCACGGCAAATAAACTCCCTGTGGACACGCCTTCTCAAAATCGATGAACAGGAGGTGGAGTGGCAATCAATATTTAATGCACTGTTCGATGGTAATCCGCAGGGTGTTGATGTGGGTGGCACAGGAAGATCGAGAGCGCAAACCTGCTGTTCGGCATCGAGTGTGTCTTCGAGATGTTGTTTGATTCGCTCCAGGATGATCTTAGCTATTATCTTAGCTACAGCAGGCAGCACGCAGATACCCCTCCAGTTTCCGCAGTCCATTAAATTTCCAATAACCATCTTCGATGAAACGATCGCATATTTGAGGTCACCAAAAATGCTGCAAAATGTCTAGGATTCCTTAAGAGGAACCCAACATATTTTACCCTGTCTGGTGTGGCCTCTATCTATAAGGCATTCATCCGCCCAAAGCTGGAATATAATGCCCACATCTGGTCAGGTGCACCCAAGACCGTTCTGCAAATTCGAAATAGGGTACAGAACCGCGGGCTTAAACTTATAGATGATAGAGACATTGTCAACTCCATAGTCCCACTTGAACATCGTAGAAATGTGTCATGTCTTTCCCTGCATTATCAATTTTTTTTATAAAAAAGTGTTCCAGCAAAATAGCCAGTTGCATTCCTCCCCTTCAAAACTTCACCCGCAATACGCATCATGCTTTAAATGCACATCAGTTCACCCTCAAGCCCAACTTCGGACGTATTGTCAAATATAGGGATTCGTTTATAAGCCGAACAACACGTTTGTGGAATGTTCTACCAGTGTCTGTATTTTCTAATCATTACACCCTTCAAACATTTAAGGCCAACACAAACCGGAATCTCCTGTGCCTCTTTCCCCTTTTCCCATCCTGCCCTGAGCATCAGTATAAGGATATTAATAATCCCTTCGGCGCGCGCGAATTATGAAAAAAAAGTGTCCCGGAGCAAAGTCTGAAGTACGAGTATGGTCATATGTATCCTTACGGAGCAAACGACTGACGGGCGAGACGCAACCATCAAATCTGAATAGTTCAAGCGAAGGAATTTGGCTGCATGTATACGTAGGTTAGATTAGTTGAGGCGGCTGTTCTGGCAGAGTCAGGACATACTTATTCCAATGTTTGGGTCCATTGTGTTACCACGTGTTTAAGAGCCAGAGGTTACCAGGACCTAAGGGAACCTTACAGTATATCGTGTTGGATGTGGACTGAGAGATCTCGATGTGCCAGCTGTGGCTGAGTAGGGTGACTGATTCAATCGAAACCTGATTGTCTTGATGGACCATGAGGGTAGTAGGGTGCATAAGAGTGACTGATGCAATCGAACCCCTGGCACTATTATGTTATTCTAACAAAGGGATCTCATGTGTCTGATGTAGCTGAGTAGGGTGACTGATTCAATCGAACTCTTATTGTATATTTGGAGCGTGAAGGTAGTAGGGTGCGTAACAGTACGTATATTAGGGGTGACTGCCCCTAGTACTATTATGCAATATAGTTATACAACTATACGTAGGTAAATAATTGCTGCTACAGACAGAGACGGTGGATGGAGGGTAACTGATACCATCGAATCCTAGTTCCTATGTTGTCGAAGACAGCGCTGGGTTTCTTCCCGATAGAAGGAGGAGAAGAAGTGTAGGTATTGCTATGGTACCAGCTGAAGTATTTAGATTTTGACTTAAAGCCAGATATACTTTCGACAGATCCCTTAGATTTTCGAAGAAGTATTCCTTATCCCAGCTAGAGTTGGGCAGGTGCCTAATATGTAAAGATTATCTTCTTCCTCTTCATCCCTACATTTTCTGCAGAAATCATTTGAGAGGACACCCATTCTTCTGGCATGTCTGCCTAGCAGACAGTGTCCTGTGATTATACTTTCTGTTGGGGATTAGGCTCTTAGTTCGCTTTACGTCCAATAAAAACCAAATCTTTTTAGTCCATATACACGTAATTATGTTGGGCTTCGGTGGAGAGGTGTGGTTTTACTGTCTCTATTTGTCGACCGGTGCCCATTTTAGCTAATTCATCTGTCTTGCAGTTCGCTGGAATATCTTTGTGTCCAAGGACACGAAGTAATGTATCATCTGTCCAGAATCTCGTTAAGAGATTCGCGGCATTGTTTGACCAACTTAGATCTTATTGATGGCGCTTTCAGAGTTTTGATTATAGACTGACTGTCTATGTAGAGAACAATCGATTTACCATCTAAAAAAATACATATTTGGTGCAACAGTTCTTCAGTGGTCTGGGACTAGCTTCTCGCAACCACTCGTGTTGTGTGCGTTATACTTTTTACACGAATGGAAGGGTCCTACAGTTTAGTGCCGTATGCGAAGGGCAATTTACTTTTGGGAAGCTTTCTTGTGACAACAATACTCTAGCATGTTTGTCAGACGTTCGCGAGTGGTGGGACCGTGAGAAAAAACTTGTTGGTGTTTTCTGGGACTCCACCATGGAACCTCACGCGTAGTGATCTGACGCACTAACCACTGCGCCGCGGCGCCCGATTTACCGTCTATCGAACACAAAGTGATACTTCCTCAATAGCCGGCACTTTCGCTTGAAATGTATTACAATGGTCCGGAAGTCGGAGAGCTGCGTTAAGCGGCGATACTTTGGAGAATATTTCCATAATAATTTGCGCGCACTCAAGGGGCTATGGATACCCTTAACATGTTTGCGCACAGTGCGGGCGTTGGAAAGGATAGATAGAGAGAGAGAGAGAGAGAGAGAGACTTTGGTGTAGTGGCGTAAGTGGTTAGTGTGTCGGATCACTACGCATGAGGTTCCAAGTTCGAATCCCAGAAAACACCGAAAAGTTTTTTCACGGTCCCACCTTTCGCGAACGTCTGACAAACATCCGAGAGTATTGTTGTCACGAAAAAGCTTCTCAAATCGCCGTTCGGTTACGGCACTAAACTGTAGGTCCCTTCCATCCGTGTGGAAAATATAACGCACACAACATGAGTGGCTGCAAGAAGCTAGGCCCTGGCACTTAAAGAGCTATTGCGCCAAATATTTATTATTATTTTTTTTTTACTTAACTTTTGTTGTTACCTCGCCTTAGGGGGTTTACACTTGTATCGATCCCACAATTAAGGAATGCGGTCAACCTATGAGGTGTGATATCAGACCGCCCGCCAGTATTTTTTCTCCTATAACCGATGTCACAGGCAAATCAATCATCCAGCAGAATGAACAATTTTTCCAGCCATATGATTTAGCTACTGCCAGTGTTATGCCTTCGCAGTAGTGTTCACAGAAGCTTTCGCAATTGATCGGACTGAATGGAGTTATTAGGTAGAATTTTCATATGACCAGAGTGAAAGTTAGACCATTGCTGATACTCCCTAAATCTTAAGGCTGCTTTAGAGGCTACTAATTCCCCAAAGATATCAGCGGGAAGAATGTGTGGTAGAATATCTTAGACAGCTATGGAGGGAGACCCACTGCACCTATGATATACATGCATGCTAAACTTTGTACATACACATTAAATGAACATCGATTTGGCTTTGTCATTCAACTATAGACCAAGTTCGTACAATTATTGGTGTCATTGAAAAGTTGCTGGAAGAGAAAAAGGTTTGTTCTCTGTATTTTCTGGACTTAGCTCAAGCTTTCGACAAAGTCTGGCACGAAGGACTAGTGAACAACCTGAAAAATATTCTACCAGTACAGTATTACAAGTAACTTGAATCATACTTCCCACTTCGCTTCTTCAGAATTAAACAAAAAGATGCGTACTCCAAACTAATGGAAATAAAAGCAGGGAGTTCTCCCAGGGCAGCATCCTAAGCCCAATATTCTACCTTTTGTTAACCAACGACTTACCTACCGGCACCAGACAGCCTAATAGCTACATTCGTTGATGATACAGCGGTTCTGGCAGTCGGCAAAACAGCAGAAGAAGCAGCGAGAAAGCTACAAACAGCGATGAACGTCACTGAATGACACAAAGTCTGTGCATTGACTACCCTAGTTCCCTATGCCAACACCGCCAAATACCTAGGAATAGCCTAAGAAAGAAAACTTCGTTTGAAAGAGCACTTCAAGAGAAAAAAAGAGACGAAATGAACATAAAGCTAAACAAAATGGACTGGCTCTTTGGAAGACATTCAGTCTTATCTATTCATGTTGTAATTTATAAAGAACAAAGGCGAACCGACTTGTGGGTGTATAAATTCTTTATTTAAAAATACAACTAAGCTAGGTTAAGTACAATATCGGAATGATCGTACATATATCTTAATTTTGCGGCCGAATATGTGGGTCTTAGATTTCAGACAGATCGATATTATTGGTTAATGGTGTTGTTGCAATTGTCGTCAGTGCTGCCAGGATACATCAATTACTTACTTACTTAGGTGGCGCTACAGTTCGGGGTGAACCTGGGCCTCAACCAACAAGCCTCTCCATTTAGCTCGGTCCTTAGCTAATTGCCTCCAGTTGCGCACTCCAAGTTGGACGAGGTCCCCTTGAACTTGTGCGCGCCACCTACGGCGATGATTCCCTCTACTGCGTCGTCCCTCGGGGTTAGATTCGAAGACTCTGCGGGCCGGAGCGTTGGTGTCCACTCGCTCTACATGTCCTAGCCATCTCAGACGTCCAATATGCAGTTTTTTGACTAGGTCGATGTCGCTGTACAGCTCGTATAGTTCGTGATTGAATCTTTTCCTCCAAAACCCGTCAACGCAAACGGGACCGAAAATCTTACGAAGAATTTTTCTCTCGAAGCGACCAAGGATATCTTCATCCTCTTTTAATAAAGTCCATGTTTCAGCGCCGTAAAGCAGGACTGGGATGATCAAGGTCTTATATAGAGTCTCCTTAGTAGTTCGAGATACTTACTTTACTTATGTCCTGTATCCCCTTGTGGGTCCTAGGGCCTCTACTACGCCTACGCGCCATCGTGTACGGTTTCTGGCAATGTGTCTGAGTTCTCCCCAACTTTTCCCTAACTGCCGTGATTCCTTCTCGACTGTTCTGCGCCATGTTTTCCGCGGACCGCCAGGTCTTCTGCCATCCTGAGTTAGAGGGTTCCATTGCATAGCATGGGTCGCTATGGAGCTGTCACCCTTTCGGAACGTGTGGCCAATCCACTGCCACTTCCGCCGTTGGATAGTTGCGCCTATTGGTTCCTGACCCGTTCTCTCGTAAAGGTGTTCCTTAGAGATACGATTGGGCCAGAAAATCCTTAAGATATTGCGCAGACACCTATTAACGAGCGTTTGCAGCTTTCTGGTGATAGTAGTGGTCACTCTCCACGTGCTGCAAACATATAGCAGCACGGATTCAACGTTGGAGCGGAACAGTCTTATTTTGGTGCTCAAACTGATTGCATTGCTTCGCCATATTTTGGACAACATCACGAACGCGGACTTTGCTTTGGCGATCCTGTTGGTTATATCCAGTTCGGTTCCACCATCGGTCGAGACAATACTCCCAAGATACTGGAAATCCTCTACTCTCTCTACCGGTTGTCCAGCAATGCATATTTGAGCCGATGAGGTAGTTCCAAGGCTGATGATTTTAGTTTTTGTCGTATTGATTTTCAGCCCGACGACACCTGCCTCCCTCTCCACATCTGCTGTCCTTTGGTGGAGGTCCATAATTCTGTGGGAGAGTAAGCATACATCGTCAGCGTAGTCAAGATGTTTCAGTTGAGATGTAAAAGTCCATCGAATTCCTCCGTTTCCCGTCGACAAAGCTGCATGAAGCACATCGCTAATCACCAATAGGAATAATATTGGTGAAAGGATACAGCCTTGTCTTACCCCACTTTGGATCTCAAATTCCTCGGACAACCTCCCCCTGTGCAGAACGTGACATTTGGAGCCTTCATATGTAGCTTTGATAATAGCAATTAGTTTATCGGGAATACCTCTCCTGCGTAAGGCACGCCAAATAAACTCCCTGTTGACACCATCGAACGCCTTCTCAAAATCGATGAACAGCAGGTGCAGTGGCGATCGATATTCAACACACTGTTCGATTATAAGCCCAAAAAAACAGCGATTGGCAAGAGTTATTCTTCGATTGATTTCTGCATTGATTTTGTTTGTTGAATTTATAGCAGAGCCAAGGTAGACAAAGTCCCTTACTACCTCGAAGTTATAGCTGCCCACAATGACGTTTTGTCCCATTCGTCGGTGTTGGCTTTCCCTTCCTGTTGACAGCATATACTTGGTTTTGCCCTCGTTTATCGCCAAACCTATTTTGGCCGCTTCCGCCTCAATGCTTGCAAACGCACCGGTGACAGCCCGCTGAGATCTTCCGATAATGTCTATATCGACGGCGTATGCAAGCAGTTGTACAGACTTGTAATAGATTGTGCCTCCGGTGTTGGCTTGTGAGTTCCGCACAATCCGTTCAAGTACAATATTGAAGAAGTCACATGACAGCGCGTCACCTTGTCTAAAGCCTTTTTTGACATCAAAGGTCTCGGTGAGGTCATTACCGACCTTGATGGAGCAGCGAGCGTTCTCCATCGTCAGCCTGCACAGACGGTCGAGTTTGGCAGGGATGTCAAAACTAGACATGACTCTATAAAGCTCTTCTCTATAGATGCTGTCATAGGCGACCTTGAAATCGATAAAGAGGTGGTGAGTATCGATTTGGAATTCTTGGGTTTTCTCCAGGATCTGCCGAAGTGTGAAAATTTGATCGATGGTGGACTTTCCTGGCCTGAAACCGCACTGATAGGGTCCAATCAGGCTGTTGATAAAAGGTTTCAGGCGTTCACACAATATCGCAGAAAAGATCTTGTATGCGATGTTGAGGAGACTGATGCCTCTATAATTGGCGCAGTTGAGGGGGTATCCTTTCTTGTGGATCGGGCAAACGATGATGAGATTCCATTCATCAGGCATACACTCGTCTGACCAAATCTTAGAGATGAGTTGGTGTATGCGCTCTACCAATTCATCCCCAGCTGCCTTGAAAAGTTCGGCCGGTAAGCCGTCAGGTCCAGCAGCCTTGTTCGATTTTAGCTTGGATATTGCTATCCTCACTTTGTTTTGGTCAGGTGGACGGAAATTTTGACTATCATCGTCTATGTTGAATGTTTCATTCTGCCTGACAGCAGGATGTTGGTCTTCGTCGTCGTTATATAGTTTGCAGAAGTAGTTTTTCCATATTCTCAGCACCGACTGTGATTCTACTACGAGGTTTCCATTTTCATCCCTACAGGTTTCTGCATGGATATTGCTTCCCTGACACGTTCTTTTTACCTTTTGGTAAAACTTCTGTACATTGTTCCTGGAGTATAAACTCTCGATATTCTCAAATGCGCGCTTCTCATGCTCTTTCTTCTTCTTTTTGAGAAGCCGATGTTCTTCCCGTCTCTTTTGCTCGTAGAGCTCACGAGCAGCTCTCGTCTTCCTTTGCAGCCCCACTTTGTATGCCTTTTGTTTTGCTGCATGCACTCGCCGGCATTCTTCGTCAAACCAGGGGTTTCGCGGTGATGGGCGAGCGAGACCCAGCACATCAGTCGCTGCGTTTCTGATGGTATGTTGGCAGCGTTCCCACTGGTCTTCGGCACTTGATGCTGCCGGCATAGGGGTGATTGAGAGATTTCGGGATACGCGTTCAACGAAGAGTCTGGTGGTCTCTTGCGATTGTAGCTTTTCGACGTTAAATTTTCTCACAGTGATTCTTCTTTGTTACTCAGATTGAGATATCCACATTCGTACCTTGGCTACAACAACGTAATGATCCGAGTCTATGTTGGCCGCTCGGAAGGTCCGGACATCCAGAATACTGGAGGCATGCCTTGCGTTGATCGCAATGTGATCAATTTGGTTGATCGTTACATGATCATTGAACCGCCATGTCTGCTTATGAATATTGAGATGAGGAAACCATGTGCTTGCTATGGTGACATTTCGCTCCACAGCGAAATCAATTAGCCTTAGTCCGTTATCAGACGTGGTGTCGTGTAGGCTATGCTTACCGACTGCCCTACCAAAGACGTCCTCCTTTCCTATTTTGGCGTTTAAATCGCCCAATACGATTTTAATGTCGTATTTAGGACATTGCTCGTATGTTTTGTCGAGGAGCTCGTAGAAACACTCTTTGGTGGCAGGATCCTATTCTTCCGTGCGGGCATGAACACATATTAGGCTTATGTTAGCGAATTTAGCCTTGATCCGGATAGTCATAATACGCTCGCTTGCGTGTCGGAAGCACAAATCCGCATCCGAATAAGCGTTGCCTGTTGCCTCTGTAGCAATCACCGTAGTAGATGTCACCGTTTTTCATCCTCTTTTTGCCCGGCCCATCCCATCGCACTTCCTGGATGGCGGTAATATCTGTTTTATAGCAGTCTAGGGCCTCTGCTAGTTGTTCGGCTGCACGTGGTCTATTAAGGGACAGAACATTCCACGTACAGATCCGAAGGTCGTTGTCCTTATTTCGTTTGCTGGGGTCGTCATGAGTTGAGTCATCCTTATCCGAGGCTTTTGGTTGTTTCGGAAACATGAGTTTTTTTACGTGGTAGGGAAGTTACCCCGACGGCACAACCCCGAACCTGGAGGGCGAGTTCCTTAATTATTCCCCTAGGACGAGGGGCCGGGTACACCGGTGCCAGTAGTCCACTACGGGAGCATGAGCGCTGCCGTTGGCCCATTAAGGGCTCCTCCGCCACCATCTCTATTCCAATGTCCTGACCAACATTGGAAATTCCTTACCGACCTGTGATCCGAATACGTCGAAGCAGCTCGCGCAAGGTATTCACTAAGTTCAACCTAACTGGAACTATAGACGCCACCGTTGACTCCGTCTAGGGAATTCGTCCGCTGCCGCCTGGAACAGGAAGAAGTGCTCTAGTGAGAAAAGCACTCTCCCCCCCCCCTCTCTCATCTGCTGCCACTAAGAATCCGCCAAACGGGGTTGGTTACCCATTTCTTGGATTAAGGTACTAGGCACCCGGCTGTCACCGCATGGAGGTTGAGAGTAGGAGTTGGTAGGCCTCAGCTGAGTGAAAACGCTTGTGTTTTCATATGACCGCATGCACTACCATTTGACCAGCCTATATCATCATCATTTCAATTACCCTCACTGTTAATTAGAGACAAATCTAAAATATTTCTTGCGTAGTTGTGTAGATCGTCTTGGAAACTGCAATGCATCTGCCGGCTCGTTAGGTATTATTCCGGTGTGCAATGGTTCCGAGGACGATTCAGCGCCCGGTGAATCCAAATTAATGGTCGGAGGGCTGGATGCGGGATAATGGGCCACGTCCTCTTCGTCAGACTGGATGTGCTCTGTATCGTGAGGTTGGTTGTTTGCCGTATCACTAAGATGAGAAAAACCATTACAACTTATATCGGAGTTGCTTGCCGGAAGTAGGTTTGGTAGGTTTGCTGCATCTTCGGGATCATTATCTGTTCCATATCGGGCTGTGGATCGAGCTCGAATTTGATTTTGATGACGTCAAAATTTGCCGGAAATCGTCTCGACCAAATACATGCATCTTCCCAGATTTCGCTTGATCAATGCAGCAATCCATTTCTTCTTTCCAACGTACTGTCGAACAAAAACTGGTTGCTCTACTATATTAAACTTGATTATGGTCTGCCCTCCCTTCTTTCTAGGGTTCCGGAAACATAGCTGAAAGTAACGTTCGGTGCTGACGGCCATGTAGCCTTTCTGCGGTGGATTTTCCGGTTTCATCAGGTGTCGAACAGTAAGTAGAGAGAAAAACTGCCTGCGCTTCGTCACCCTGTGGAACGTCTTGTAAAATTGTACGTAATGCGGTTTTCAAAGTGCGCACCATCCTTTCTGCGGCACCGTTTGACTCAGGGTTGAAAGGTGCTGATGTGGCATATCGAATTGAATGACTTCGACAGAAGTGTTGAAATTCGTTGGATATGAACTGAGTGCCATTGTCAGACACAACAATTTTGAGTAACCCTTCAAGTGTGAATATAGCTCACAAAACGTGGATAGTTGCTTGAGATGTTGTTGAAGACATTCGCACCACAAAAGGGAACTTTGAGTTAGAGTCCACCAAAATAAGCCACATGCAGTTCTGAAATGGCCCCGCGAAATTCCCATGAACCCGTTCCCACACATCTTCAGTTGAAAGCCAGCTGTAGTATTATTTCGGTGAGTTGCTGGCATTAAGTTGACATGAAGAACACTCTGAAACAGTTCGAGTAATGACTTCATCCATCCCAAACCACCAACAGAAACGACGGCACGTTTGCTTCATTCGTGCTATTCCCCAATGCCCCTGATGTAAAAGAGCTAAAACCTTCCTTCGTAGTTCCGCTGTGGAAGAGGAGAATGTTAGCATACACACTTAAACAAAGTCTCCTATGAAAATAGGGCAACCAAACTTTATCGAAAAGTGGCAAATGGTTTGCTCACTCGTTCTGAACATGTGCATTAGTCCTGCTAAGAATCGCATATCGTTTAGAGGCGTCTGCGATAGCGACAACATTAATCGGAAAATCTTCTACGATTGCTGAATAAATTGTGTCCATTTGATGGTACGATTCCTCTGAATGGTCGAATTCTTCATCTGAACCGGTTGGCAAACGTGATAAGCAATCAGCGTTTGCATGCTGTGTCATTGGATGGTAACGGATGGTGTATGAGTACCCCATTAGCCCAGCACTGAAGACGCTAAGCCGTCATCTGAGGCAGCTTCTTACTTGGGCTGAAAATCGTAACCAGTACCTGGTGATCCATTATTAGCTCAAACAGCCGTCCATACAAGTACTGGTGAAATTTCGTCACTCTATAAATGACCGAGAGAGCCTCCTTCTCAATCTGGTTGTACCTTTTCTGTGCCTCATCCAGTGTTTTCGAAGCAAACGCTATTGGTCTTTCCGTCCCATCTGGATAAACACGGGAAATGACGGCTCCAGTGCCATGAGACGATGCATCCGTGGCCAAGGTGATTGGCAAATCAACAAGTAAATGCACTAGTCTTAATACTTTGAGTATTCTTTCCTTAAATTGGTCAAAGGATTGCTGCTGATCCTTTCCCCATATAAAAGGCTCTCCAGTTGAACGTAGCTTGTTTAGTTGGGAAGCTAGTTGGTCAAAGTTCTCGATGAAATGATTATAATAGTTCGACTTTCCAATAAATGCTTCCAACACTTTTAGATTTGTAGGTCTTGGTAGCTTCCGAATAGCCTCAACCCGTGACTGTGACGGTCGAATACCAGTCTCGTAGATAATATTACCCAAATACTCAATCTTACTTTCCGCGAATTTGCACTTCTCTAAACGGCAGCGCAATGAATGCTTCTCTAGCCGCTCCAGTAAGGTTTGTAGATTGCACAAATGCTCAGCACTAGTTCGCCCCGAGACAATAATGTCATCTAGATAAGCTACACAAAAATCCAAGTCAGCAGTCAGTTGCTCTCTATGTCGCTGAAAAATTCCTGTTGAGTTCGAAGTTCCAATCGGTAATATCTGGTACTCAAAAAGCCCAAACTCAATTGGTTGGCTATTGCGCTTTAGCTTGAGGTACGCCACAAACAGTTTGCTGCAACCAAGCTCAGGTCTGAAAACTACTTCATACTTATCGCAGAGGGTCTTTGCCTCACACTCAAGTTGCTCTCTTGAGTTAACAGTAATTTGCAGTGCAGACTCCTCTTTGGCAAACTGAATGCACAAGTTGAATGCGTCGAACCAGTCTAGCCCCATTATATTGTCACCTCGTAAACTATTGATGACCAGTAATGATAGATTGCAGGTCTTGTTTCTCCAGCATACAGATACCTTCGTGGCACCTTTCACAGGTATACTTATATATCCGTAAGCCTTTAAAGAACGAAGCGTTGGCTCGCAGTGCGGCTTCCCCAGGCTTTAGTAACCATTTAAGTCAACCAAAGAACAGGTGGCACCGGTATCCAATTGTTAAACAAGTGGGCGCTGATTAATGTGAAGCGACACAAAAATTTTCCGACTTAATCTTTCGGCACTCCACTGCGCTGATGAAACTTCTTCCATGGTAGAATTGCTACCTCCTTCTGTCTCTTTTACTAGATTCATAGTGTAGGCTGAGTCCGTATGTTTATGTTGATATTCCGTATTCGATTTAACATCTCGTTTATTACGAGTATTTGACTGCCTTCGACCACGACTTCTAGATTTATGGATTCGTGGTTGAGCTGGACTACTAGACCACTGCGCTGACATACACACAGTGCTGATATGTCCACGACGCTGGCCCTTGTCACACACGGAGTCTATGTGCTTACATTGACTTCGGACATGGTGAGTAAAACATCCAGCGCATGACTAACGAGTAAGAAAGTTGCCATTAGACTTACTTGAATGTTTATGAAAACCCTTGTGATTCAGCTGGTTGATATCGGCGGCTGCTGGAGTATTGGACATACTGCTTGCCTTCAAAATTTCCGATGTCATCTGGGTTAATTCAAATGCAGTGACCAGTTCTTCAATTTCTTCCAGCGTCGGATCTTTTTTCTGAGTTGCAGCCATGCGAATGGCATCGTGTGGTGTATAGAACAGGAGCATGTCTCGTACCATAGTATCCGCATATGAAGTGTTGCACTCTTTTCCACACTTGAAAGCGCTATCCCTAGCGAAGCCTCTCTTCTCCATCCAGAATAGGATTGGCAAGTATGTACCTATGACATCCAATTATGGGGGTGTGCTAATAAAAGTACCATCAAAACCATTCAAAGGCTTCAAAACAAAGTATTGCGGCTATTGTTACATTCGTAACACAGACCTCCATCGTGACCTAAGGACGGCCTCAGTATCTAGCGAGAGGTATGCCACAGCTCACGCGAAGAAACTAAGACAGCACACAAATGAAGATGCGTCTATACTCCTAAGCCAAGCTAGCAAGTTAGAAGATTCCAACATAGTGTAACAAAGAAATTGTTTAACAAAAATAAAAAATAAGTTGAGTTGCTTGCATTCAAAGTTAAAACTTTATATCTGCTGCTTTGTATGAGTATACATTTAATCAAAACACACAACTTTATAGGAATTTTTATATCCAAGAAATTTGAAAGGAAAATAAAATTATCTTCAGAGACCTTCGTGGAGCGCGGTAGTCATGGTAGTTTAGAAAACCGCTGAATAGTTTTATTATCGAAACCATAACACGAAGCTTTATTCCCTCGTGTTTTGTCGTCTACCATTATCTTTTTTAAGTGCTCCACTTTGTGACACAGTCGTATGAGTTCTTTCTTAACATAATATCTCCCTTTCCGTGTCGGTGAAGACCTCAAGACAAAAGTGAAATTTCCGTGTAAAACGCCAACAAAAATGAACGAAATCTCGAAATTCAATTTGAGATACAAAACGCAATCGCGATTCACACAGAACCTCCTGCTGCATGGTAGGATTTAATGTCACCATTACTACACTGCAACTGTCGCCACTGTAATCATCATCAGCGGCACAATCATCCTACGAATCATTGAAGGATATCCGAGGTGAAGCGTACTGATGTGAAAGATATGAGCAAACAGAGTGTTACACTTACGTTATCCTTTCTCTAGCAGTCTGCATCGTGGAAGGTTCAGCAAAAAATTGCTGCACCAAGAAGTGCAATTACGTTTAAAGTTTCACATGATGATAAAAAGTATCCTCCCCCGTTCCAGCATCATTTGGACAGACATGCTACAGCAACGTCATGTCATCGTGCACAAAAGTAGAAAACAGACTATAGCAAGATGATGAGATGACTGAAAAAAGAACCCACAAAGTCCTTTCGAATGAGTTGCAATGAGTGGAGGACTGAACGAGTGGTGCACCCTGAATGAGAGACCCATACGTGTAGTCAATTAAAGTTATTTTGCATAATGGGTTTCCGTTCCATATCGTCGGGTGGCATAAAGAAGGAGCCAGCCAGATGCCAACCAGGAGGCATCCACAACCAGCTGAATAGGAATTGCGAAACGCATGGGATAATTTCATTAAATGCCACTTTTGATAAAGCCGGCTTTTTCCCTGCCCTCCCCCAGTAATTCAATCCGGAACCTCAAATTTATGCATTAATGCACAACGAAACGTTAATGAGCTCATTGGAGAGAGGCAGCAACGCACTGCAGTGCATGAAAAGTTTAAAGCTAATTTCGGTCTCTAGACGAGCAATTCTATAATAGGACCGGATGCCTTCCGGATAATCATATATCGCAATGAAAGCCAACCAACGATGCTTTCACTTTGACCCAAGGAAAAACCAAAAAATACAAAAAACCCCAAACGCAAGTGATCCGACAAATTCACTCATCGTCGCTACCCAAAGAGTACCCCAGTGAGTAATTAATTAATTCAAAAAGTTTTTTCGAGTTCAGTTAGTTAAATGGTATGCCGTTTCAATTAATTCAACAAATTGTAAAGTAAATAATATTCGTCGACGTCGAGATTGTGTGTGCAGGTGAATAGCAGCACATCCATTGTTTCTTCGAGAATAATGGAGAAAGTTAGTAACATTATCTCCGAGCTGCGAGTGTAGATATGGAGTAGAGTGCCTAGAGGAAATTTCTAGCCGCAAAGTTTTGAAAACCATTCCGAGCTGAAACTGAGGATGGGGGTGATAACAAAGCGATTTAGATCCTCAGATTCAACTCACAATACGCCAGTGATACCTTTGTGTGCGGTGCGCTGTAAAGCAAATATTCATATCATTATTTATTGAAGTGATTCTTCTTGTATGGAGCAGTGGTTTGGGTGAGGAGCTTGATGTCCTGCGTGGCTATGTGTATGTTATCAGGTTTCAACACAACATAAATGCATGAAAACGAAAGCGGGTGGGTGGTTAAAAGTTATTGCGCACCCAGCGCTCATTTTGTCCTCCATCCACAATGTACGAGTATGATGTGAATATGATGGAGTCCTTGTACAAAATGTGAACCACGATGATGAAAAGGGTTATAGCTTGAGTCTTTGGTTATAAATAGACAGTGGAAGTGATGTTACAACGATGGTGGTGATGATGATGATGGTGTTGTTGTTTGTGATAGTGTAGGAGTATTGGGATAATGTTTCATTTTGGAAATGTACAGGGTGGCGATTCTATGGGGGTATGGAAACTCTATGCAGATCGATTTTGTTCACGTATAATTACGGGCGGGGGTGGTGGAAGCGAGGGTGAAGAAGAGGAAGCTGAAACTTTTATGAATCAGTTTTTATGAGGGACATTTGTGGAATAGTTGGTAGTTTCCGAAAAGAAAGTCGTTCATTAAAGAATGAAGCGTACTAAGTGGCATGTAAAAAAAAACACCTAGGGCGTATACGTAACTTTTTTTGTACTTTACTTTTTATGCCTCAATATGCTGTTTCCGAGAGTGCACGAGAACATAAGTAGTGGATTGACGAGGAAATGAAAGTTTTTACGTTATACGCGGCATCGTAAAGATAAATTTACAACTCTTTTCTGTAAACTTGTTAAGGCAAACATAAAGGGTGGGCCATCTGTTGGTTGCTTTTTAAAATTGCTATAAAAAAAATCCTTTAATATTTTTCAAGGTCTTTGCTTTATTGAAGAGACAATTCCGACCATTTATGCAAAATTATGTTATTTAGAACGCTGGTTTGGCAGTAGCCCAAAGAAACCACCTTAGTGGAATTAAAAATCTCAGTACTCTTAGGAAAGACAGTTGGCTTCCGCGCGAGACGGCCGATTGGGACTCCTATAAACTGTCTCTCAGGAAATACAAAATCTTACTGAGGAAAGAGCAACGACGATCTTGGAGACTCTTCTGCAACAACATTGAAGAGTCCTCGGAAGCTTCCAGGTTGCGGAAAATCGTCTCTAAATGCCTTTCTATTTCCAGCTACCTTTTGCATTCGGATGGTCACTGAACCTCTTCTGATGAGAAATCCATTGACATCTTACTGGATACTCACTTCCCTGGTAGCTCCCCTGTTGCTGTCTCGCAATTGGTAAATACGCCCCTTCAACCTTGCAGCAACTCCTTAGTTTTGGTAATTACAGAAAAGATCCGATGGGCCATGCGTAGTTTCAAAATCTTCGAGTCCCCAGAATCTGAAGGCATTATTCCAGAAGAAATTCAGCAATATTAGGACATTGTGCTTCCATGGCTCAAAGTTATCTTGTCGGGCTGTTTAAATCTGATATATATTCCCAAACTATGGATCGAGGCTGAAGTCATCTTCATACATAAAGCAGGAAAGTGCTCGCACGTGGAACCAAAAGACCTCCGCGCTATCAGTATATCGTCCTTTCTACTTAAAACTTTGGAAAGGTTAATTGATATTCATCTTCGGCAAAGTATTACCCCAGCTTTGCTCTCGCCGTCCCAACATGCGTCCTGCAAAGGCAAATCGGTTGAGATAGCGTTTAATTCGCTTGTGCGCATCATCAAAAATCCTTGAACATCAAGGAATACACCATAGTGCCTTTTCTTGACATTGAGCGAGCTTTTAATGTTAAATCAAAGGCGATTACCGACGCACTTGTAAATCTGAAAGTGGATACTTCGCTCGGAGTGTTGATAAATCAATTCCTTATAAGCAGGCTTATTAACATACAGCTGGGCGGAGCATCGGCCAGAAGAATTGCTCGCTGCGGCACACCCCAAGATGGAGCCTTGTCACCTCTTCTGTGGACCTGGATACGTCAAGCTGTAGAGCTATCGCCTATGCTGATGCTATTGCTATTGCTGCCACCGGTAAACACCCATACACTCTCAGGGAAAACCTCCAATATGTTCTCTTTCGGTTCATCAGATGGGCCTCCAAATGTAGCCTAGGAGTTAACCCCATAAAATGGAACTCATTCTCTTCATGAGCAAATAAAAATTTCCCCTCATCGACCCTCCTATGATAAATGGCCCAGTCTAACCTTCACTGATAATGCAAAATATGTGGGCCAATCTACTAGAATGCGTCAGGAAAGCGAATGTAGCTCTCTACTCCTGTAAAAAGGCTATACGTAGGAGCTGGGGCATGAAGCCTTAAATCACTCATTGGTTGTATGTGTCCGTTATCAGGCCTGTGCTACTCTATGGCGTGATCCTATGGTGGCCTGCTCTTGACCACCTTACTCAACTAGCCAAGATGCAAAGATCTTCATACATTTGCATCAGCGGTGCACTGAGAACTACTCCCTCCGCGGCACTGGACATTTCGCTCAACCTACTACCTTTAGATATTTTCGGCAAACAGATGGCTGCCTGTGCGACCATCCATCTAAAAACCTCCCCTCAGTGGTCTAACTATCGCTTTGGCCACTCCTCAATCCTTGGTCCTCTCAACTTCATGCACGAAAACACGGACTACACCCCGCCGAAACTGATATTTGACAGATTTGACATTCGGGCCAAAGGAATATTCAAGGAAACTGCAGGGTGGATGAGCTCGCCAGACAGGGTACTACTCTAAGGATTCTGCCTGACAGGCAAGCCCTAAGTGTGCACCTCGCTACATGTAAGCATCTACTAAAGCTGAACGCTATTAGCATGACCAACCTTAGATGGGAAAACGGCTCAACATGCCACATTTCGAGAAAGATCTGGCCTAGGCTGGACCAAAAACGTAGTGCCGAGCTGGTCAAGCTAAAGCGATCACAGATCAGCCGCATTGTCGGTGTTCGCACAGGACACTGTCTTATAGGCCAACACGCCAAAAGACTTGGCCTCTTCTCGAGGAGGAGGAGGAGGAGATCAGACGTCACCTCCTGTGCACTTGTCCAGCCCTGTCGCATAAAATAATGCTCCATCTAGGGTCCCCCTTCCTTGACGACCTCGGCGATCTGGCGTTCTTTTACGTCATGTGCATTCATCGCTTTATCAAAAGCTCCGGTTGGGTTTGTTAGTCCCTGAGTGACCTAATGGTTGATTCATGGTATCACAAAGTACCTTCACTGATCTAAATGTGTCTGCAATCTCGTGTGAACAGCGAACCTAACCTAACCTTACCTTGGCAGTAGCCCATCCTGTCAACCCAATTTTGAGGTATATGGTCGATGGTTTGGGGCTTTATTTTACGAACAGATCGATCAATATTGTGCTTATGTGTCTGGATCGTTTCCGGATTGTCAGCACAATATCAATATTTAATGGCACGTTACAAAAAATAAAGTCCAACGGCGTCAAATCACAGCTCGGCAAAGGCCAAGCAACATAAGTGTTCGACTGGCTTAGCTAAGCAGAGCGACAGACGACGACGAAGAAGAAAAAGAAACTTCTGCAAACTCGCTCTGGGCCTCACGTTTATACCTCGGAAAAAGTAATTTCTAGGTCGAATTTTACCTCGATTTCATCTTCAAACCATCTCCAAAGAATGGCCAACTCCAAAAACTCTGATGATTTAGTAACCGCAATCCTTAAGAAGAAGGATCGTCCAAACCGCTTAATTGTCGAGAAAGCTATCAATGATGACATCTCTGTCGTTTCATGGTCTCGGGCGAAGGTGAATGAATTCCAATTGTTCCGTGGCGACACTGTTCTATTGAAACGTAAACGTCGTAAGGAGACTGTTTTCATCGTCCTGTCTGATGATAGCTGCCCAAACAAGAAGATCCACATGAATCGTGCTGTTCGAAATAATCAGTGTGTTAATTTATCTGATGTAGTGTCGATTCAATCCTGTCCCGATGTAAAGTATGGCAGCGTGTACGGATTTTACCCTTCGATGATGCAACAGAAGTGGGTTTTTTTTTTTTTTTTTTTTTCGGGATAGGAAACGCTCGGCTGGAGCAATCAGACACAACTGGTCGGTTGGACTGCCAGAAAGCAAACCCTGATTTACCAATTTTATTGCAATTTCCTTGTCTTTCTAAGAAAAATAAGCAAGCAATTCACTGATGAGGAGCTTACAGTACCAGCACTCACCACATCAGCATCGAGGATCTGCCACCTGATACGAGCAAAGACCGGACACTCACAGAGATAATGTTCAGCGGTGTCGTCGCTCTCTCCACAAGCGTCGCAGGAAGTAGTCTCACTCAAGCTTAGCACGTTAATGTGCTTGGCGAAAGCAAATTGGCCTATCAAGACGCCGATAAGTTGTCTAAAGCCTTTCTGCTGAG
The DNA here is from genome assembly GCA_945910035.1 of Brachypalpus laphriformis. Lineage (NCBI taxonomy): Eukaryota > Metazoa > Arthropoda > Insecta > Diptera > Syrphidae > Brachypalpus > Brachypalpus laphriformis. The sequence continues at coordinate 152,932,548 of OX246753.1, forward strand.
AGACAGCAAGAATGCCGCTTATTTCTTACAGACGTCCGGGAGCATACGTTTAGTCAACCTGCATCCTGGAGAGTCATGCCACACACAATTGTGCTCGTGAGAGATCCAATCGTCAATGGAAGCCCTAACCGAGGACGCAGGGAGACCCCAACGCGGGTTCGGGACCTGAGAAACTCTCCCCTGAGCCTTGTCTAGCAATCTCATCGGAGATCTCGTTCCCCAAGATCGCAATGTGACCTGGGACCCTGATAAGGAACAGAGAATTCAGCCTTGCGACCGAGTTCAAAGAGCTTTTGGTTTCACTAACTATTTTGGAAGTGATTAAATAGTTAAGCAAGGCCTTAAACGCAGCCTGACTGTCACTACAGACACAAATATAACGGCCCTTCCAGCTGTTCTTCACAACATAGTTCATGGCCATAGGATTGCATAAGTTTTCGCTTGTAAAACAGACGCATATTTGCCTAACGAAAAGTGAAGTCTAATGTTGTCGACTTCCATGAAGACACCAGCGCCAGGCCCTTGACTGGTTTTGGAACCATCCGTGAAAATACGACTACATTCCATTCCCGGCTCAGACTCTGGCCGAAACCAGTCCTGGACACAAGGAAAGTCGACTCTGAATTTGCGCATCAGCTGGAGTTCTGGTGTCATTGCGTCAGACGGCATATCCATAAGACAGGAGTCGTAAGATAAGTGTCGCGCAAGTTCACCAAAGTTCCAGTGTGGAATGTACCAAAAACCACCCCGCCTAAGACGATGGATGGCTTTGATAGTGCAACCCATGATATAAGTATCGAGGGGAGGTAAGTTCAGCAAAGCGTCTAGAGCAGAGCCAGGCGTACTCGCAAAAGCTCCCATGAAGCCGAAACGAGCCGTTCTTTGGAGTTTGGCGCAAAAGACAACCACACACTCGTATATACGCGAGAGCCCCTTCCACCAAACAACCGACGCATATGCGTGGAATGGTCTTACCATAGCCGTGTTGATCCAGAGAACTTTATTCGGTGACAAGCCCCAAATCTTGCCAAAAGCACCCTTACACTGCCAGAAGACTGAGAGCGCCTTGGCTATTTTCAACTCGACGTGAAGTTTCTTATCTAAAATCACTCCCAGATATTTGACTTCATTGGAAATGCGAATGGTGACGCCTTTTAGCACTGGCTGAGTCAGACCAGTCAGAATCCTCCTTCTCGTGAAAAGAACAACCTCAGTTTTAAGAGGATTTACCGAAAGCCCACTTATTGTACACCATTCATCGATCATGTCCAGCGCCGCCTGCGCGTTAGCACAGACCGTCGGCAGGCATGGCCCGACTTAACAACATCATCCGCATATGCCTGACCGCAGGCCTTAGAACTATTAAGAGTATTCAACAGATAGTCGACCACCATGCACCATAACAATGGAGTCAGAACGCCACATTGCGGACAGCCCCTGTTTACCCCTGTCACAACATATTGACCACAATCCGCATCCACTACCAAAGTTCTATTCATTAGCATTGCTTTAATCCACAACACTAATGTTTCATCTACCCCGTGTTGTCTGCCCGAGTCGCACATGCAGTCAAAAGTCGCATTGTCAAAAGCACCCTAAATATCGATGATGATACCCATCGCGTATTCTTTCCTATCAAGCGCGCATTCAATTCTGGCCACTAGATTTTGAAGTGCTGTCACGCAGGATTTCCACGCTGATAGGCATGCTGCATCTCCGATAGCGGATGCAACTTCACAGCAACTTTGCGCACGTGAAATTCTACCAGTCTCTCCATACTTTTCAGTAAGAAGGATGTCGAACTTATAAGTCTGAAACTCTTGGGGAGCGAATAGTCCTCCTCACCAATTTTCGGTATGAAAGCTACTCTGGCTGTCCGCCAAGATGTAGGAATATATGCCAGCGCCAAGCCAGCAATGAAAATTCTTTTCAGAGTTGGCAAAAGCTGATCTATACCCTGTTGCAGCATAGCTATATATATTCCATCGGTGCCAAGCGATTTGAAACCACCAAAAGATGCCACAGCATATTTGATGGCCTCATCTGTTACCACGGCTGATGCAATATACCAGCTGTGCCGAGTTTCCTGACTTAGATCAAGCTCAGCCTGGGTAAGCGGGCCAAGCTGCGACGTAGTGGTTATCTGATTGCCAGGAATGTGAGTCTCCAGAAGAAGACTAAAAGTTTCCGCTTTCGTCTCAGTAAACTTGCCATCAGACTTTCTCAGTGACTCCGGCTTGGTCGGCTTGCCCCTTTTGAGAACCTTAACCACCCTGCTGGTTTCACCGAGTGTCTCGATCTTTTCACAAAAATTTCTATAAGAAGCACTTTTCGACAACCGAATTAACTTCTTATAGTCTTTTTGCTTCGATCTAAAGAGATCCGAGTCGCCTTCTAAATTTATCTTTAGTCTTTAGAAGTTTTCTGTATTTCTTCCTAAGTCGCTGCAGTTCTGGCCTCCATCAGGGAACCGGAGTTCTGTAGGTGGTTTTTGTCAATGGGCACGTCAGTTCAAAATAGCTGGTAAGGACACTAGTCAGGTTTTAAATAGCATCCTCAACCTTTCGTTTCATTCTGGGTTTAGTTGGAGTTTTGACAGATCTGTCTAGCTCTTCCCTAAACCGTACCCAGTTGGTTTTCCTCGGATTCCTCCTCTCCTTCAAAGTTATGTCTTCGCATTCAATTTGGATAGCGATGTATCTATGGTCTGACAAGGACACCTCCTGCAGTACCCTTCAGTTAGTAATCGACTTGAAATACCTATTAGATAAAGTCAAATCAATTACCTCCTGCCTCCTTGCCGTAACAGAAGGCGTTACTGGAAACTTATTTGAAGTGTACATGAAACCTTACTTCTTGGGACCCATTCACATGGGTGACAACTTTATTGTGCGCACTGCTATGCCTCCAATTGCGTTTAAAGTGGTCTTAACTGACCGTGAGCCTTATTCTATTGCATCACCGAAGACCGTTATCATTTTGGATGGGGATCCAATAAGGCGAGAGGAGAAAGAAGAGTCTCCGAATTTTGTAGGCTACACTGATATTGGCGGTTGCCGTAAGCAACTCGTCCAAATTAAGAAGATGGTACTTACTCACTTACTTAGATGGCGCTACAGTCCGGGGTGGACCTCAACCAACCAACAAACCTCTCCAGCCAGCACGGTTACGAGCCAGCTGCCTCCAGTTGCGTACGCCAAGTTGGTTGAGGTCCCCCTCCACTTGTTTGCGCCACCTACCGCGAAGTCGTCCTCTACTGCGCCGTCCGTCCGGGTTGGATTCGAAGACTTTCTTAGCGGGAAAGTTGGGCTCCATCTGCTCTAAATGACCCAGCCATCTTAGTCGCGGTATGTGAACTCTTCTGGCTAAGTCGATGTCCTTGTACAGGCCGTATAGTTTGGCATTGTACCTTCTCCTCCACTCACCGTCTATGCAGACGGGACCAAAGATCGCTCGAAGAACTTTTCTCTCGAAATAACCAAGGGCATCCTCATCCGGTTTTTTCAAAGCCCATGCCTCTGCGCCATACAGCAGGACTAGGATGATTAATGTCTTATAAAGTGTTACCTTAGTAGTTCGAGATAGGGCTTTGGTACTCAATTGCCGTTTTAGCCCATAGAAACAACGATTGGCAAGAGTAATTCTCCGTGTGATCTCTCCACTCACGTCATTTGCGGAGCTGACCATAGAGCCTAGGTAGACAAAATCCTTTACTACCTCAAAATTGTATCTGTCTATTGTGGCGTTCTGTCCAGTACGCCGATGTTGGGTGTCCTTTTTTGTAGACAGCATATATTTTGTTTTGCTTTCATTGACCGCTAGACCCATCTTTGCTGCCTCGATCTCAATACTCGTAAATGCCCCATTGACGGCCCGCTGAGTTCTTCCGATTATGTCAATGTCATCGGCATAAGCGAGTAGTTGTACAGACTTGAAGAAGATTGTACCTCCGGGGTTGGCTTGTGAGTTTCGTACAATTTTCTCAAGTACTATGTTAAAGAGATCGCATGATAGCGCGTCGCCTTGTCTAAGACCTTTCCTGACATCGAACGGTTCGGTGATGTTCTTACCGACTTTGATGGAGCAGCGAGAGTTCTCCATCGTCATTCTGCACAAACGGACGAGCTTGGCAGGGATGCCAAGACTAGACATGGCTCTGTATAACTCGTCTCTATACACGCTATTATAGGCAACTTTGAAATCGATGAAAAGGTGGTGTGTATCGATTTTATATTCATGGGTTTTTTCCAAGATCTGCCGTAGTGTGAATATTTGGTCAATGGTGGACTTTCCAGGCCTGAAACCGCACTGATAAGGACCTATCAGGTTGTTGACGATCGGTTTTAGGCGTTCACATAGTACGGCAGACAAGATCTTATATGCGATATTTAGGAGACTTATACCTCTGTAGTTGGCGCAGTTCAGACGGTCTCCTTTCTTCAGGATCGGGCAAACGATGCTGAGGTTCCATTCATCGGGTATACTTTCGTCCGACCAGATTTTACAGATGAGCTGGTGCATGCTTCTTACCAACTCATCTCCTCCTGCCTTGAAAAGTTCAGCGGCAAGGCCGTCGGCTCCAGCAGCTTTGTTTTATTTGAGTTTAGATACCGCTATCCTCACTTCATTATGATCGGGTTGACGGGAATTTTGACTACCATCGTCACTGTTGAATGGCTCATTCTGCCTGACAGCGGAATATTGATCATCATCGCCGTTTAACAGTCTGCAGAAGTGTTTCTTCCATATCCTCAGCACCGACTGCGATTCCACTACTATGTTGCCATTTTCGTCCCTGCAGGCTTCTGTTCTGGCTTTGAAACCCTGGCATGTTCTTTTTACCCTTTGGTAACATTTTCGAACATTATTCCTGCAATAAAGTCTCTCAATCTCCTCGATCGAGCGCTTCTCATGCTCTTTTTTCTTCTTTCTGAGAAGTCGATGTTCCTCTTTTCTCCTGCGCACGTAGAGCTCGTAAGCAGCTCTAGTCCTTCTATGCAGCGCCGCTTTGTACGCCTCTTGTTTTGCTGCATGTGCTTGCCGGCATTCCTCATCAAACCAGGGGTTTCGTTGTGGTGGGCGAGAGAAACCTAGTACATCAGAGGCGGCATCTCTGATGGCTTTTTGGCAACGCTGCCACTGGTCTTCCGCATTTGCTGCTGGCGGCATAGGACTAAGATTGAGATTAGAAGAAACACGATCGGCAAAGGTTCTGGCGGTCTCTTGCGATTGTAGCTTTTCGACGTCAAATTTCCTCACAGCATTTCGTTGATTTCGTTCCGTTCTGGATATCCGCATCCGTACCTTGGCTACAACTAGGCAGTGATCCGAGTCCACGTTGGCTCCTCGGAAAGTCCGGACATACAGAATAACCTTGCCTAAGTCTGCCTCCAATGACAAATCCGCACCCGAATAGACGCTGTCCTTGTTGTCTGTAGCAATCGCCGTAGTAGATGTCGGAGTTTTTCATACTCCTTTTGCCCGGCCCATCCCATCGCACTTCTTGGATGGCGGTAATGTCTGCTTTGAGACACTCTAGGGCCTCCGCAAGTTGTTCGGCTGCACGTGGTTTGTAGAGGGACCTAACATTCCATGTGCAGACACGAAGATCGTTGTCCTTTTTACGTTTGCTTGGGTCGTCAACAGTAAATTCATCCGTATCCGAGGCTGTTGGTTGCTTCGTAACCGAAGGTTTTTTACGTGGTAGGGAAGTTAACCCGACGGCACAACCCCCAACCTGGATCCTGGGCCAGATCCTTTTTTTTTTGTACCGCTAGGACAAGAGGGGATATGAGCGCTGCCGTTGGCCCATTAAGGGTTCATCCGCCACCATCTCTTTTTCTATACCCTGACGTAGTATTGAAAATCCTTACAGACCTCAGCTCCAAATATGTTGAAGTAGCTCCAGTAAGGTATCCGCTGGTCTGTAGACGTCACCGTTGATTCCATCGAGAGAATTCGTCCGCCGCACGTCCTCCTTCTGAGGACCTCTTGCTAGACTTCTGAGACGCATATTTCAGCCGATCAGGTCAACAAGAGATGCCTCGTCCGGTTAGACATATGCGCGCTGAAGATCCCCCAGGTGTGCTTATGCAGGTCCGAGTGTTCAGCTGCACATATATCGTCAGACTCAGCAGTTAAGAAGATGGTAGAGTTTTATTAATTTGGTACTTTATTCGGATTCCGTCTGGACCGAGTGGTTTGCTATTACCAATTTCTGTGCACGCTAAATGAAGTTCCTCTGGTGTCACCAATCAGATCTCTTCAGTAGCAATGTCAATACGAAAAGTGGTAACTGCTTGTTGCGAAAGCAATGCTGTGATGAAATTCTCGACCATAGCAATCCTGTAGGGTACTTCCTACGAGTTCATGTCAGTTTCTTCCAGTAGTTGTTTGAGTAATCTTTTTTTTGCTGTCTCTGATAGCGATTTTTAAAGCCCTTCTGGCATTTTTGAATGCTGCTAGCGTCTGGTTGAACTCCGGCCTCACTCTGGAGCATTGAATTCTGCACCTTGCTTACAGGCAGTTTGCTCTGAGAGTCGCTCCACCAGTATCAGGGTGATCGGCGTGTGCTGGGTTTTTTTCTTGCAGTAGAAGCATCGCATGTGGGGTTCAACAAATCCGTCTGCTGCCGCCCTAGATCTTGCGCTCATCCAGGTCTGAGATGATGAATGCTGATCACTTCCTCAAGCACTTCTCGAAAACGGTATCCTTCCACTTTGGTCCTATTAGCTCATGACATTGCCAGCACTGCTTGTTCTCTATCTCTGCTGGCAAACCCTATACATGCCATTCTTTGTGCTGATTAGTATCAAGACGTAGATAGCTTTATTTGCAGTCTGCCACCAAACTAAGTCCCGCGTCTATTATAAGTATAAAGAGCTATTATATTCTCTTTTACTCCTTCTCCTCCTCTTATACCTTAAGCCTATAAGATTGTGTATAAAAAATAATTTTATTCAGTCAAAAGTTTGGGAAAATATTTACCAGAATACTTAGCTTGTGGGTGAGTTTAACTAGGATGAGTTGAGCCTTATGTCCTTACTTGTGACAGATGTTATTTCCATATGAAGAGCAGGGTTGAAAACCCCACTCATCCCCTTTGTTTCGACACAAACACGTCCATTACTGCAATCACAATTTCTAGAAAGTTCACAGAAAATGCAATTAAAATCCAATTTCGAAGCAAAGCTCCTCCTCAAAATCGAAAATTCTAAAACCCTCCGACATCTAATTTACCCTCATCAAAAATGATTTATTCAAATCATTCTCTCTAATGGGTAGTGTGTTTCCTAATTTTTTTCCTCGTAGATACGCACGGGAACAGACCCCTACGACGACGACGTCTCGATTAATTATTCAATATTTGAAAAGATTGAACAAATCCCCACACTCGGAGGAGTATTTCAATCAAAAACAATATTAAAATTGTTTACAAATGCTGTAACTCAATTATAGAGGTTGTGTGCGGTGGAGTGTTGACACTCAGTGGTAATGAACATTTAAGGCGTGTGATGAAAATATTTATTTAACATCAAACTTCTACGTTTGATGTAAGCCCAAAACTCCCCCAGTAGATCCGTTTCAGTTAATTTAAGTAGTCAAGCGGACCGGAACTCACTTCTCTAGAGGAGATCCACCAGCAAGGAGCATTTCTCTTCTCGACTTAGTGGAGAGACTCATTAGCATAAATTACACTTGACCCAGATTCGTCCCCAATGTAGTATTTCAGGGTACACCACATACTAGTAGTGTTACCGCCTATTTTGTCTGTGTCTTACCATTCTAATTAGTCAGTCGGTGGGATGAGTGCTGGTGTGTTTTGGGAGAGTGGCTGCTGTACACCACAAGGATGCACGAATTGTGGCCATGTGCACCATGGGAGGACAGATGCAGCCAACGGTGGGACGTGCCTTGGGAAGTCATAAATTTATTCAGGGACATTCCACTTTCTTTCTTATTTTCTAAACTAATATCTGCGAGCCTGCAGTTGAATTTATCTTCTGAGTTTGCTATTCGAAAAGTAAGAAATCTTTTGTAGTCAAGGTGTCCTGTGCACGTACGTAGCCACTTGTGATTTTCCTTAGCTTTGGCCTTTGAGATTTGCTTTCTACTACACTCGAATGAGAATACTAATTTGAAGAGATCCCCTTACTAACCAGATAGTGGCAGAATATAGTACTCGTATGTATTCAACAACAAATCATTCCTTTTGCTGGCAAAACCATCAATCACGAAAATCTTCCCCCATCCAATGGGTTATTTTATATTTTTGGGGTAACAAAAAAGTGCTTCCACTGAATTTGCAAGGATAATTTAGCACAAGGACTTGCCTAAATATTTTCCATCCTTCTTAACAATAATCCGCGTTAAATTGCTTGTTGCTTGGCAGACGGTCCTTCTAATGTAATCAACTTATTACCGAGGAAGGAAAATAAGGATATTTTGTGTATTCCTTTACGGCCTCCTGTTTTCGACTTGTCTTTTTTGCAAAAAAAAAAAGGTGGGGGGGTCTTCGTGTCTTCTGCGCTTGCAATCCCTTGGTTTTGCTCGTCCTCATGTATTGCTGGACTAATTATTTTCTATCCTAAAAAGCTCTTAAAATCCTCCGGATCTTTGTTAGTCGTAAATATTATTCCAAAGGATGGTTTTGGATGACAAATTTAAGTGAAGGAATAAAAACACAAATAAAGCTTCGAACAAGAAAAAAAAATAAACGAAAAGTTTTGGTTATGAAAATTTATATTCATTAAAAGGTATTTCGCTGAGAATATTCATTTTTTGAGAAAGAGATTCAAGATGTTTATAAAGAATTCAAGATTAAGTGCTTTGTGAAATGTTTGCAGAGTTAAGGATAATTGGTGGATTTTATGTAGAAAATTTGCTTTTAATTTGAAGAGCAGCGCTCATAAGGAGTGTTCCGTCTGTGAAATTCATATAACGCAACTGGGTTATTGCTGTACAGACTGGATTGGGATTTATTTGGCTGAGTTTTATTTTGCACATGAATGAATTTAGAGAGAAACTGTTTGGATTAGACACATCCAGTACAAGGGAGGAACTATCAAAGGAAACAGAGAGGATCTTGCGACCTATCACATATATTTATGTAAAGGATGGACCAGTTATCTAAAAAGAGCTGATGGGTCCTGGCCCATCTCTAGTATTGAATTCCTTCAATTGTTAATGGATTCTCACTTCCACAGCTGCCGCAATGATACAGCGCATCCTGAAGCAACCTATGCTAAGCGCAAGGCAGCTTTAAACCACTCAAGTCAGCAGGATCTGACGGCATAATTCCCGCGGCTGAGATCAAACAAACTGCAAGTCTCATCCTTCCCTGGCTAGTTGCAATCTTCAGAGGCTGCCTGGATTTGGCTCACATCCCCAAATCTTGGACGCAAGTTAATGTGATTTTCATACCGAAAGTTGAAAAAAGGTCGCATAGTTTCCCTGAAGATCTTAGACCCATAAATCTATCATCGTTTCTTCTGAAGACTCTGGAGAAACCATTATACTTCCACATTCGTTGCAGCATTAATCTAGGTATGTTGTCAACCTCCCAGCATGCGTATAGTAAAGGGAAATCGGCAGAAGCGGCTCTGTACTCACTGGAGCGCACTACAGAAAAATCTTTCGATTACAAGGAACATACCCCGGCTATACTTTCCAAGAGCCACCCCTAACTAAAAGAAATACTAGACATTACAGTCGAAGAAGTTAGGGAGGTGGTCAAATACCCCAAAAAGCGAAAAGCGGTTGGGCCAGACGAGATGCTCTTTGAGTTCTGCCATTCGGATGTTTAGCTGAGAACTGGGTTAAGGCTCTTGATTTTATTTTTTATAATTTGCGCGCACTCAAAGGGTTATGAATACCTTTAACATGCTTACACACAGTGCGGGCGTTAGAAAGGATGGATAGAGAGAGAGAGAGAAAGATTTTTGGTGTTGTGGTTCTTGAAGCTCAGTTGTTTATGCTTCAGCTATTCTCCGGGGGTGGCGTCCAGATAACTGGGGAGATTTTTGTTACTATTGTCATTGCTTCTGATTCACAGTACTTTTTTTCCCGATAATCGATGTCAAGGGCAAATCATCATCAACAGAGCGAACAATTTTTCCAGCCACATGACCAAGCTACTGCCAGTGTAATGCCTTCGCAGTAGTGTTCACACAAGCTTTCGCAAATGATCGGACTGACTTTGTATATTTCATGAGAAATAAATAAATGCTTGCTGACATCAGGATTTGAACCATGAACCATTAGCGTGGCAATTGACGACGTTACCACTTCAACAGAGCTCCAAGCTCAACGTTCCAAATATCCGAAGGGCTCAGTAAAGCCCACCTGAGATAAAGAAGTCTTTTCAGTGGGGCCATGGGGCATACACAACGAATATGTTCTGCCGTCTCTTTTCGCTCTTCACATACCCGGTATACGTCTGTATCCGCTGCTTTTATTCTATGTAGATGGTACCTGAGTGGGCAATGAATAGTCAAGTAGCCTGTAAAGGTCATTAAGTCTCCTTTGCTGAGTTCAAGTAGCTTCTTAGCCTTACAACGGTTGAGGTTAATAAACTTTTTTACTTGCGTTAGGCCCTTGACTCTGCATGACAATCAGCTTCCCATTGTTTCATTTGCAGGTTTGTGCTACTCCGTGTAACTCCAAAATAGAGTTCAGGACCGACTAGTGGGCCCCTCTTTTCGCTAAGCAGTCCGCCCTTTCATTACCCTCGAAGCCTTCGTGTCATGATATCCAGGTCAGATCCAGTGGCGGTGTTTTTTTTTTTTTTTTTTTGAAGCGAGATCTTTGAGTAGATTAAGGCAGTCCTATACAAGTTTGGATCCTACCGTGTAGAATTTCAGAACCATAAGTACTGCCTAGCTATCCGAGAGGATGCAATACGGGTGCTCTTGACCCTTCTTTGTAGGCATTCTCGAACACTGAGCTCGATTGCACGGACTTCCTCCTGATATACTCTTGGTGATTTCCCAAGCGCTGCTGCACGTTAGAACCTAGGCGCATAAACCCCTGTGCCAGTGTTATCGTTTTTCAATTTGAAACGATCTGCGTATCGTGTTTGAGAGCTTTTTTTTTTTTGTCGGGATAGGAAACGCTCGACTGGAGCACTCAGACGCAACTGGTCTATTTACTACCAGAGAGCAAGCCCTGATTTACCCATTCTATTGGAATGGGCTTGTCTTTCTAATAAAGCCAGTGATGAGGAGCTTACTGTACCAGCACTCACCACATCAGCATCGAGGATCTGCCACCTGATACGAGCAAAGACCGGACACTCACAGAGATAATGTTCAGCGGTGTCGCCGCTCTCTCCACAAGCGTCGCAGATTGTAGTCTCACTCAAGCTTAGCACGTTAATGTGCTTGGCGAAAGCAAATTGGCCTATCAAGACGCCAATAAGTTGTCTACAGTGTTTCTGCTGAGAGACAGCAAGAATGCCGCTGATTTCTTACAGACGTCCGGGAGCATACGTTTAGTCAACCTGTATCCTGGAGAGTCATGCCACACACAATTGTGCTCGTGAGAGATCCAATCGTCAATGAAAGCCCTAACGCAGGGAGACCCAACGCGGGTTCGGGACCTGAAAAAGCCTCCTCTGAGCCTTGTCTAGCAATCTCATCGGAGATCTCGTTCCCCAAGATCCCAATGTGACCTGGGACCCAGATAAGGGACAGAGAATTCAGTCTTGCGACCGAGTTCAAAGAGTTTTTGGTTTCATAAACTATTTTGGAAGTGATTAAAGGGTTAAGCAAGGCTTTAAGCGCAGCCTGACTGTCACTACAGACGCAAATATGACGGCCCTTCCACCTGTTCTTCACAACATAGATCATGGTCATTAGGATTGCATAAGTTTCCGCTTGGAAAACAGACGCATGTTTGCCTAACGAGAAAAGAAGTCTAATGTTGTCGACTTCTACGAAGACACCAGCACCAGACCCTTGACTAGTTTTGGAACCGTTCGTAAAAATACGCATTCCATTCCTGGCTCAGACTCTGGCCGAGGCCAGTCCTGAACACAAGGAAAGTCGACTCTGAATTTTCGCATCAGCTGAAGTTCTGGTGTCATTGCGTTAGACGGCATATCCATAAGACCAGAGTCGTAAGGTAGGTGTCGCGCAAGTTCATCAAAATTCCAGTTTGGAGTATACCAAAAAGCGTCCCACCTTAGATGACGGATGGCTTTGATAGTGCAACCCACGACATAAGTATCGAGGGGAGGTAAGTCCAGCAAAGCGTCTAGAGCAGAGCCAGGCGTACTCGCAAAAGCTCCCATGAAGCCGAAACGAGCCGTTCTTTGGAGTTTGGCGCAAAAGGAGGCAACCACACACTCGTATATACGCGAGAGCCCCTTCCACCAAACAACCGACGCATATGCGAGGAATGGTCTTTTCATAGCCGTGTAGATCCAGAGAACCTTATTCGGTGACAAGCCCCAAGTCTTGCCAAAAGCACCCTTACACTGCCAGAAGACTGAGAGCACCTTTGATGTTTTCGACTCGACGTGCTTAGACCAATGAAGTTTCTTATCCAAAATTACTTCCAGATATTTGGTTCATTGGAAATGCGGAAAGTGACGCCTTTTATCACTGGCTGACTCAGACCGGTCAGAAGTCTCCTTCCCGTAAAGAGAGCAATCTCAGTTTTAAGAGGATTCATGGAAAGCCCACTCCTAGTACACCATTCATCGATCATTTCCAGTGCCGCCTGCGCATTAGCAAAGATCGTCGCCAGGCATGGCCCGCCAGAACGTACAGCGACATCATCCCCATATGCCTGAGCGTAGACCTTAGAACTATTTAAAGTGTTGAACAGAGAGTCGACCACCATGCACCATAATAATGGAGACGGAACGACACCTCGCGGACAACCTCTGTTTACGCCTGTCATACATATCGGGAACAATCCGCATCCACTACCAAAGTTCTATTCATTAGCATTGCTTTAATCCAAAACACTAATGTTTCATCTACCCGGGTTGTCTGGCCAAGTCGCACATGCAGTCAAAAATACCCTCAATGTCGATGAAGATACCCATCGCGTATTCTTTCCTATCAAACGCGCATTCAATTCTGGCCACTAGATTTTTAAGTGCTGTCTCGCAGAATTTCCCACGCTGATAAGCATGCTGCATCTCCGATAGTGGATGCAGCTTTGAAGCAACTTTGCGCCCGTGAAATTCTACCAGTACTTACTTACTTAGGTGGCGCTACAGTTCGGGGTGAACCTTGGCCTCAACCAACAAGCCTCTCCATTTAGCTCAGTCTTTAGCTAATTGCCTCCAGTTGCGCACTCCAAGTTGGTCGAGGTCCCCTTGAACTTGTGCGCGCCACCTACGGCGAGGATTCCCTCTACTGCGTCGTCCCTCGGGATTAGATTCGAAGACTCTGCGGACCGGAGCGTTGGTGTCCATTCGCTCTACATGTCCTAGCCATCTCAGACGTCCAATACGCAGTTTTTTGACTAGGTCGATGTCGCTGTACAGCTCGTATAGTTCGTGATTGAATCTTCTCCTCCAAAACCCGTCAACGCAAACGGGACCGAAAATCTTATGAAGAATTTTTCTCTCGAAGCGTCCAAGGATATCTTCATCCTCTTTTAATAAAGTCCATGTTTCAGCGCCGTAAAGCAGAACTGGGATGATCAAGGTCTTATATAGAGTCTCCTTAGTTGTTCGAGATAGGGCTTTACTGTTGAATTGGCTTATAAGCCCAAAAGAACAGCGATTGGCAAGAGTTATTCTTCGCTTGATTTCTGTGCTGATCTTGTTTGTAGAACTTATAGCAGAGCCAAGGTAGACAAAGTCCCTTATTACCTCGAAGCTATAGCTGCCCACTGTGACGTTCTGTCCAATTCGTCGGTGTTGGCTTTCCCTACTTGTTGACAGCATATACTTGGTTTTGCCCTCGTTTATCGCTAAACCCATTCTGGCCATCTCCGCCTCAATGCTTGCAAACGCACCGGTGACAGACCGCTGAGTTCTTCCGATAATGTCAATATCGTCAATATCGCGTATGCAAGCAGTTGTACAGACTTGTAATAGATTGTGCCTCCGGTATTGGCTTGCGAGTTCCGCACAATCCGTTCAATTACAAAAAGTCGCATGACAGCGCGTCACCTTGTCTATAACCTTTTTTGACATCAAAGGTCTCGGTGAAGTCATAACTGACCTTGTTGGAGCAGCGAGCGTTCTCCATCGTCAGCCTGCACAGGCGGACAAGTTTGGCAGGGATGTCAAAACTAGACATGGCTCTATAAAGCTCTTCTCTATAGATGCTGTCATAGGCGGCCTTGAAATCGATAAGAAGGTGGTGATTATCGATTTGGAATTCTTGGGTTTTCTCCAAGATCTGCCGAAGTGTAAAGATTTGATCGATGGTGGACTTTCCTGGCCTGAAACCGCACTGATAGGGTCCAATCAGGCTGTTCATAAAAGGTTTCAGGCGTTCACACAATATCGCAGAAAAGATCTTGCATGCGATGTTGAAGAGACTGATGCCCCTATAATTGGCGCAGTTGAGGGGGTCTCCTTTCTTGTGGATCGGGCAAACGATGCTGTGGTTCCATTCATCAGGCATACACTCGTCTGACCATATCTTAGAGATGAGTTGGTGTATGCACTCTACCAATTCATCCCGAGCTGCATTGAAAAGTTCGGCCGGTAAGCCGTCAGGTCCAGCAGCCTTGTTGGATTTTAGCTTGGATATTGCTATCCTCACTTCGTTTTGTTGAATGGTTCAAATTCTACCAGTCTCTCCATACTTTTCAGTAAGAAGGATGTCGAACTTATAGGTCTGAAACTCTTGGGGAGCGAATAGTCCTCCTCACCAATTTTCGGTATGAAAGCTACTCTGGCTGTCCGCCAAGATGTAGGAATATATGCCAGCGCCAAGCCAGCAATGAAAATTCTTTTCAGAGTTGGCAAAAGCTGATCTATACCCTGTTGCAGCATAGCTATATATATTCCATCGGTGCCAAGCGATTTGAAACCACCAAAAGATGCCACAGCATATTTGATGGCCTCATCTGTTACCACGGCTGATGCAATATACCAGCTGTGCCGAGTTTCCTGACTTAGATCAAGCTCAGCCTGGGTAAGCGGGCCAAGCTGCGACGTAGTGGTTATCTGATTGCCAGGAATGTGAGTCTCCAGACGAAGACTAAAAGTTTCCGCTTTCGTCTCAGTAAACTTGCCATCAGACTTCCTCAGTGACTCCGGCTTGGTCGGCTTGCCCCTTTTGAGAACCGTTACCACCCTGCTGGTTTCACCGAGTGTCTCGGTCTTTTCATAAAAATCTCTATAAGAAGCACTTTTCGACAGCCGAATTAACTTCTTGTAGTCTTTTTGCTTCGATCTAAAGAGATCCCAATCGCCTTCTAAATGTGTCTTGAGTGACCTATTTAGAAGTTTTCTGGATTCATTCCTAAGTCGCTGCAGTTCTAGGCTCCACCAGGGAACCGGCGTTCTGCAGGGGGTTTTTGTCAATGGGCACGTCAGTTCAAAATAGATGGTAAGGACGCTAGTCAGGTTTTGAACAGCATCCTCAACATTTCGTTTCGTTCAGAGTTTAGTTGGAGTTTTGACAGATCTGTCTAGCTCTTCCCTAAACCGCACCTAGTTGATTTTCCACGGATTTTTCCTCTCCTGCAAAGTTATGGCCTCGCATTCGATTTGGAAAACGATGTGCCTATGATCTGGTAAGGACACTTCCGGCAGTACCCTCCAGTTAGTAATCGACTTGAAGTACCTATTAGATAAAGTCAAGTCCATTACCTCCTGCCTCCTTGCCGTAACAAAAGTTGGCTGAGAGCCAGCATAATTAATTACCATGCCAGACGATAGTATAAAGTCAAGGAGATGGTTTCCTCATATGTTACATTTGCTGCTGCCCCAGACTGTATTCTGAGCATTAGCGTCGCAACACATGACTAGTCCCATCTCCAGAGTCCCACAGTACTTTATGAGTTCGTCAACCGTCTTCGGTGGTGGAGGCATTACCGAATCATAAGAGAAGTAAGCCGGCGCAACAACAAAAGTTTTCCAACTTCCGGTCGTTGCGTTGCTTAGAGCTGCAGCAACCTGGTCATGTCCACAGAATTATCCAAGCTTGGTTACTGAGAGAAAATTCGGCACAATTAGACGATCTCTCGGTCTTTCAGATCGCTTGTCACATAGCACCGTTACTCCACGAACACCTCCAAAGCCACATATGCGCTTGTTCCGCACGTATGGCTCTTGGATAGATGTTATGTGGGGTTTTGTACGCACCACGGAAAGTCTGCTACTTAAGAGAGCGGTATTGTTTGGGCACTGGTTCTTCGGAATATCACCTTTCTCTGTTCGTGATTGATAGGCTGCTTGAACGATGGAAGCAGTATATTGAGATCCCCTAATGAATCGTGATAAATGCTTTTGCTACAATGCTGGAAGTAACTGGGTATACATTTCACGAGCAGTAACATTGTAATATTTCTGTTTTACAAGCCATAGAAATTTAGAAAAACTCAACGAAACTCCTTTCATTACAGTTGGTATCTGGAAACCCAAATCAGCGCAATTGGCGCGGCATTCTCATAGCCCTACTTGTCATCATTATCGTCCTCGCTCTAATTGTCACCTCAGTGGTAAGTACTAATATTGTCAACCATCAACTACCAGGGTATGTATGAAAACGAAAATATTTATATACATATCCTTCATTCGAAAATATCGCATCCGCATTTAGCATCTTAGAACTGATTGTCCCCCGACATTGTGTTTTTTGTGTTTTCCGTATTTTCCGTGTCTCTCTCCGTTCGTGTACCACATTAATTCTGTAGAAAACAACATATAAAATTTCTGCATTTATCAAAGGTCTTACTGACACCACCCGATGAGGGGCCACGCGTCAAAGGTCAACGCATCAAACTTCAAGATATCGTTGATGGTGTATTTCTGCCCAAGCGCGCAAATGGCACATGGATAAATGGTAAGTTACGACTGAGTGACACTCATGCGGCAGCCTATTTCAATAAATTTGTCTCATATCTCCCTGCCAGCGGAAGAGTTTATTTACCAGGATCAATGGGGCAGAATAAGTCTATTGAATGTTGGAAACTTATCGGATCGAGTTCTGATGTCAAACGTTACATACGTAAGTATTATTTTTTTTATCACTTCTTATCTGTAACGACTTCAGAGGCACATTCCAACACAAATGGCAAACTATTGGTGAACAAAGTGATGCATAAATCATAATGCCATTTATAACTGGGGCCATAAAGCCCAGGGTAGCGTTGGAACAAGGCCGTAGGGTCGTAGGCTCGTAGGATTATGGCAGGATTTGCAAAGATTTCCCTTTCCTTGGAAATGTGAAATTTGTTCTCTTTCTGGCGGAATCATGCTGACTTATGAATATTTATTGCATGTTTATTGAATCCCGTGGAGCCGAGGAGTAAGATGCTCTTGCGCCATGATTTTCATTTTTACAAGTTCGATTAAACCACAAAAAAACGAATTAGAAGGAAAGGCGTCGTCGTTCGATTTATAGCTGGCGCAGTTCTGTGCTGTAGATGGGGGCTTGGAGTCAGAGACGTACGCATTCGAGGCGAAACGAAATAAAAGCCGTAAATAAACATGAAAGAGCACATTCGACAGTTGGGTAATGGAGTTGTAATTGCCAAAAGTATAAGAGCCGTATAAAGCACAACCACCTTATGTTGGAATCGTAAATAATTCTGTTTTAATGGGAAATGGTTAAGGAAGTCAATGGTGATTGGTTCAGAGGTTAAATGGGGAAGATGACTTCAAGGAACATGCAAGAAAGCAATTCGTTATTATTTAATATTTATTGAAGTTACATGAATTGACCTAACATTGATAAAAAGAGAAATATCTTGGACATTTTGCATACATACATACATACATTTTCAATGGCCCGCTAATCCTTCATGAAGGTCGCGGGGGTAGGATTCTAAGGTGGACTCTCCATCCTTCTCGATCCTCCGCCATTGACTCCAACTCATCAGGAGGAACCCCTAGGCGGCTCCAGGAGTGATGTCAGACTTGGTCCAACCATCTATTTTTAGGCCTTCCGCGGAGTCGCCTACCTGATGGCACGGCAGGTAGGTAGGTAGGTAGAAGTGGCGGTTCTGTAAAACAGAGACCCAATTAGCACAGTTGGGCCGTTTTGATACCACGACTCATGCGACCTTAGTTGTTGATGTGTGTTGGTGACGACAATCTAGAGCCAGCCTGTGGAGTTTAAGAAGAGGGTTAGCTCATTTATGTTCTTAACCGAGATCTCCTCAAGTCTATTGTAGAAGGGTTTGCCTAATGCTTGATGTCTAGCCCTATGTAGTGGATAATTGTTTCCTTTTCGGTGGCTATGTTGCAACTACGGCAGTGTGTATTATATGGGATATCTAGTTTGGCTGCGTGCTCTCCTACCGCCCAGTGTCCCGTGATTATCGGGATTGTACGGCCAATGTCTTTGCGCGTTCTGTTCAATAGGGCAGTTGTTTTGGTCTTGTTGTAGTTAGGCCACATCTTTCTAGATATGACGCAGTTCGTTAACCTGGACCATTTAAGGTTAGATTTTCTAAGAAAGATTGAGGATATGTTTGCCTTAATTGCTTCGAGTGGGTTGTGAACAAGTTCAGCAAGTGAGCATTGAAGGGCTGAGCCTCGTCTGGCCAGTTCGTCAGCATGTTCGTTGCCATCAACGTTGCTGTATTCTACCCAGACTAGGGTCACCATGCATTGGCCATCTAGCGAGGCCAGCTCCTGTCGGCATTCTAGTACTAATTTCGAGGAAATGGTTTCCGAGGCAATAGCTTTGATAGCAGCTTGGCTATCAATTAAAATAGCGATTCTTTGCCTTGGTAGTGTATTTGTGTGTGACTTGATTTGGCGACAGGCTTCGCGAATGGCGAGTTATTCCGCTTGGAAGACGCTGGCAGCATGCGGGAGTCTATACGATCTTGCGATGTTCAGGGACTCCGAGAAAATACCCGCACCAACCCCACAGTCCATTTTTGACCCATCGGTGCAGACTGTTAGACCGAAACCACTGGTCGCCTGTCTTGCCAATCTTTTCTTGTAGGGAATTGTACATCGAAACGCTTTGTGAAGTTCAATGTGGGGATGATGTAGTCTGTTGGAGTCGATACGAGTTCTCTTGGTAGAGAATCTAAGATATTGCTGTGTCCACAGGGTTTCGCAGTCCAACACTTGGACTCTCTGAGTCTGATTGCGCTGTGCGCTGAGATGTTTGTGATATGTAGATCTACGGGTAAAAGGTGTAGCAGGACTGTTAGAGCGCCTGATGGAGTTGACCGTAGGGCGCCTGTGGTGCCTATGCATGCTGCTCTTTGCACCTTATTTAGTTTGGTTATGTTATAGGCTTTTTTAAGAGCCGGCCATCATACTATCGACCCGTAGGTAAGGATTGGGTGTACTACGGCTGTGCACATCCACTGGGTCAAATTTGGTTGCAGGCCCCATCTTTTGCCGAAGGTTCTGTTGCAGGCATAGAAGGCTATACATGCTTTCTTTACATGTTCGTCTATGTTTGGTTTCCAGTTAAGTTTAGGATCTAGAATAACTCCTAGGTACTTAGCACTAGAAGATAAGGAGAGTATCTGACCGTTTAATCGAGGAAAATTGAATTCGGGTATTTTGGTTTTTGTGGTGAAAAGCATCAGTTCAGTTTTATTTGGGTTGACTCCAAGTCCACACTTTCTGGCTCATGCGGTGACTTTACTTAGACCACTCTCCATGATCTCACTTTTCGCGGGAGGAAAAAGTCCCGACACTAAAATCACCATGTCGTCCGCATACACAACCATGGCGCGTCTTGGAAGCCGGTCTGGGGGCATACGCACTACGTGACCAAACGATCGAAGCATCGTTCCGTTCGGAGAAGTAGCTGCTCAACATTGAGCGACTTGCGTACTCTGGTGTTGCGCACTCGATCCCTGCGAGTTATTCCAGCAACACCGCGAAGGAACCTCATTTCGGCAGCTTGTGTCCGCGATCTTATTCTTTCGGTCACTACTCATAGGTGAGAGTTGGAACATACATCGAGTTAAAAACCGATAGCTTAGCTTGAGCACTAAGTTCAGCCTTCCTTACAACAGATTGGCCAAGCTCTCTCAAAATTGATCCAGCCTGACCAATTCTACAGGATAACTCGGCATTGCTCTTCCCATCACTCGTGAATAAAACCTCGAGGTACTTAAACTTATCCACTTGCTTCAGTGGGACTCCACTAACATGCAAAGTGCACTGAATGGGATTTTTGGAAACGACTTGTTCACGTTGATCTTCATTCCAGCATCATCACAAACGGCTACAAACCTTTCGAGTGCGCGCTGAAGTACGGTTTGAGTGGGCCCAAGGATGACTAAATCATCCGCAAAGAGCAGATGGCTAATCCTTAGGTCTCCCACTTTGAAACATTCCCCGCCAGGGCTGCGCTGCAACATCCAATCCATAGATACAATGAAGAGGAGAGGTCAACGAGTCCAACGCCCGCAGTGAAAGGTATTGATTTAACACCCTTTATCCGAACACAGCCATTTTGCATCAACAACTTATTAGGTGTGCAACTAAGTTCTCGCTGTTTGTCAATAGATGGCTCCAGCAGTAAGTGGTGGTCGATTTTGACATATCCAAAACGTAATGGACCGAGCTTAGACATATGGTAAACAAACAGATTTGACATTTTGACAAATGTCTGATTTTGTGCCACATAATCGTCATTTGCGGGAAGTGTTGATTTTCTTCTTTCATTCGAAGAAAACGGCGGCTGAAACGCATCGAGAGCTCCAAAAAGTTTACGGAGATGCTGCTCTAAATGAAACAACGTACCGTGATTGGTTCCGTCGCTTCAAAGACGGTAATTTCGATGTTGACGACCGTCCGCGTGAAGGAAGGCCAAAATCCTTCGAAGACGCAGAATTGGAGGCATTGCTCGATGGAGATCCGTGCCAAATGCAAGAACAGCTTGTTTCAGCATTAGGACTTACCCGCCAAGCCATTTCCAAGCGATTGCAGTGATTCTACAAATTGCAAGTGATTCTACAGCATGACAATGCTCGGCCTCACGTTGCCAAACCCGTTAAAACCTATCTGGAAATGCTCAAATGGGAAGTCCTACCCCACCCGCCATACTCCCCAGATATTGCGCCGTCCGTTCGATGGCACATGGTCTGGCTGATCAGCAGTTTTGCTCATATGAAGACATTAAAAAATAGCTTGATTCGTGGATAGCCTCAAAAGATGAACACTTTTACCGTAACGGTGCTCGAGCTCTGGCAGAAAGATGGGAAAAAGTTGTAGCTAGCGATGGGTAATACTTTGAATGATTCATTTTTAACCATTTTTTCACAATAAAGTTGCATTTTCATAAAAAAAAAAACAGCGATAACTAAGTTGCGCACCTAATATCATTTATCACTTAGCAACTTATCGTAGTTCTTGATTAATTTCTGTTGCACCAAAAATAAATTTCAACTTATCTGAGTGGTGAAAAGTAAATAGTGCTGAACTTTTCAGATCAGTGTTGCACCAAATAGAAAATGATGAAGTGATAAATATTCAATTGAAGAGTGATAAGGCAAACCCTATAGGCAGATCAGTAGAAATGCAGTGAATTGGGAGGATTATGTTGTATTCAGATCGTAACCTCGCCGAAATAGAAAGAAGAAGAAGAAGTGATAAGTTTAGAAAATTCGACCATTCTTTCTTATTTTTGTTGCACCAAACTAAGGTACTCATATTGGCCACTGTCTCCCAAGGAGGCATGCCATGAGACTAGGGTTATCCGATACGGATGTTTGTAGGTACTGCGAAGACCTACATGTCTCAGAGGATATAACTTATATACTCTGTGAATGACAAGGAATTGCCAGGATAAGGCTAAAGTACCTTGGTAGATACTTCTTTGATAACTTGGAGGAGATGAGGTCCTTGAACCATAACAAGGATCTCTTCAAATTTTGTAGGGAGATTAATTGCTTGGGGGAATGGGTTTAGGTCTTCTGCCGTGAAGGTTTCCTAGGGATCGCGATGGGCCCACTTTGGTGCCTAGTATTTTATGATAACCTCATAACCCTACCTAACCTAACCTAACCTAACCTACTCATGGCCACCATAGGAAATGTTGATAATTTAAGCAGAATTTGACTAAGAAACAATTATCTTTGCAAATTGATTTTCAAAGCAGTCGGAAGTGTTTATATGTACTGAACAACCACGTACCCCAATCATGGAGACGAGTGAGTGTGGTCTTCATTTCAAAGGCAAGCAGATGCGGTCATAAGAACTTCAAAGGTTTCAGACCAGTCAGTTTAACTTCCTTTGTGCTGAAGGCCTTCGAGTGACTCATTGAAAACCATTTGCGAAGCAAAATAGAAGGTTCTTCTCTCCAAAGCACAGCATGCATACCTCAAAGGTAGATCTAGAGAGACAGCTCTTCATGAGGTAGTGCGAACTGTAAGAAACACCACACAATACAAAAAACACTATCTAGCTGCCTTTTGGACATAGAAAGGAACTTACAATAAAGTACACACAGAAGCAATCACAGAGTCACTCACAGAGCTGGGGATAGAAAGCTATCTAAGTCAATAGATTGTTTCTGCGTTTAGCACTAGAATTACGCAGGCAACACTACTGCAATAGCAATATAACCAAATTTGCCAGTAGGAGAACACTCCAGAGCGGTGTTATCTCACCTCTACTATGGCTTATAGTGATGAATGAAATCCTTTCAAATTAGATAGAGGAAAAATCAAGATAGTCGGATATGCAGACAACATGGTGATACTAGTGTCAGGAAAGTTCTCCTCTGTGCTAAGTGAAATCACGAAAAATGCTCTGAGTAAGGTAAGCGCTTGGGCCAAAAAGTGTGGTCTTGGTGTCGACTCGAGCAAAACTGAACTGATGCTCTTCACCACTAAAACCAAAGTACCTGACTTCGCACTTCCTCGACTAAATGGTCAACCGTTCTCCATACCATCCAGTGCTACGTATTTAGAAGTTATTCTAAATCCTGAACTCAACTGGCAGCTAAACATAGAACAACGGGTAAAGAAGGCATGTATAGCTGTCTATGCTTGTAGCAAAACTTTCGGGAAAAAATGGGGTCTGCAACCAAAATTGACCTTACGGATGTACGCAGGAGTGACAAAGCTTGATCGAGTAAGACGTTTGAAGCCTTCACGTTAAGGAAACCATCGTACAAAAGATAGAGCGCGACCGGCTCAGCTGGTATTGCCACGTTCAAAGAAGAAATCATTTGAACCCTGTTAAAAAGGCAATATCAATGAACGTTCCAAAGACATCGCGAGGCAGGAGAGGCAGGCCTGTAACGCCCGGATCACACAAATGCGAAGACATCGGCATTTCATTGGCCTCAGTAACCGAGTGATCCAAAATCAGCAGGACTGCCGATATTTTCTGAGGTCAAATAGGCGAACCCCACAGGCGGATCAGTAGAAATGCGGTGAAGTGGGAGGGTTATGATCCCTTGTTTTTCGGATCATAACCTCGCTGAAAAAGACGAAGAAGATGGATGTACACAGCCATGGTACAACCAATTCTCACTTACGGGTCAATAGCCTATAATATAACCAAACTTAATAAGGTACGAAGAATGGCATGTATGAGCACCACATCAACGATCAACCCTAACCGATCTTCTAACAATTTTTTGCATCTTCTACATTAAGAGTTACATACATACAATGAACATTTATGAAACCCTATGGGACATTTTAAACTCTCTGTCGAGAGAGAGCGTTTCGTCCACAATAGATTACATTATACCCAAATTGAATTTCACAAAGCGTTTCGACGCTCAATTCCCCACAAGAGGAGAATGGCAAAATGGACAGGTGATTAAGGATTTCGACGTTACGATCTACACAGACAGTTCAAAGATAGACTGTGGATCCGGTGCGGCTGTGTTTTTGAATCCCTAAACATCTCAAAATCATATAGACTTCCGGACTTTCCCGGTGTGTTTCAGGTAGAATTACTCGCTGTCCGGCAAACCTGCCGGCAGATCAAATTACACACAAACCTAACGCCAAGGCAAAAGATCGCCATCTTCACTGATAGCCAAGGTGCCATCAAAGACATTGCCTCTGTTACTATATCCACAAAGCTGTTAAATTGCCGATATGAGCTAGCCTCGCTAGATGGCCAATTCAAGGTAACCCTGATTTGGGTCTAGGCCACAGTAGCATTTGTGGATACGAACTTGCTCATGAACTGGCTAGGCATGACTCAGCCCTCCACCGCTCACTTGCGGAATCAGTTCAGATTCCGCCTGCAGTAGACAAAGCAAAAATCTCCAACCTCAGATGGACTTGGCTAACAGAATGTGTAGTATAGATGTGGCCAAACTACAGCAAAACAAAAACAATTTCCTAAACAGAACACGTAAAGGTATCGCAAGAATAACAGCAATCACCATGGGTCACTGGCTTATATACCATGCAGTCAAGCTAAGCATCCCACACAACACACACTGTCGCAGTTGTAATGTCGCAACTGTAAAAAAAACCCTTATCCACTATTTTCGGATATGCGCCTGTCCGGCACTAGCTAGCAGCAGAAAAACTTTTTTCAAAGTACTTAAGCCTATTCCTGGCAATCCCTTGGTATCCACAAAGTATATGCGCTATGACCTCTGAGACAATTAAGTTATTGCAGTACCTGCATCATCCACATTTGATAATTCTAATCGCATAGCGTGCTTCCTTAGAAGACAGTGGACAGATAGTATTCAATTCGCTGTTCTTAGCCGTGGTTTTTATAGTTTTATGATCACCCCACAATTTTTGCGATCTAACATAGGCTATAAGGCTTTGCACACTCTATGATTTTCTAAGTAGGATCGTCTTGGATTAACCGTGCTGGTGAATCTATCGAGAATTATTCTCTTGGTGACTCACCTTATTGGTTTAATGCTACCAGTTACTATGTCGAAGCTCTGCTCTGTGGAAGCTGGTCTTGAGGCCAGCGCGTGTGTCGGCATTTTCGTTACCCTCCAAATGGCAGTGTCCAGGTACCCAACAACATCTGACGCGATTCTGCGTACATAATACCCTGAGCATTGTGTGGTTATTCCTGGAGATTTCAGATTTCGTGACTTTAGTGCAGATATCGATCCCACCTCTAGTGCATATCGATCCCACCTCTGCAGCTTTGAGTACCACTGGAACCTCTGCTTGGAATACACTGCATGTGTCCGGAAGTCTTAGAGCCACTTGTAAGTTAATATCTTTCGAGTAATACGTGATCCCGTTCCTTCATTGGTCTTGGAATCATCTGTATATATTGCAATATCTTCGTGGAAAGAGACTACCTTCCTTTGCCAATCCTCCGTAACAAAGTACATTACTTCGTATGGTGTGACGAAGTCGAACGTACCAAGCACATCATCTGATTTGAAATAAAATCGGGAAATGGTTCCCTAAGAATGGAGCTATGACCCGCACTATTGGTTTTGAAGAGACCTACGTTAGTGAGCCAAAGCGCACTATTGCCCGCTTGAAATTTGATTTGTAGGTCTAGTGTTAAAAGATACAGAAAGATCTCGAGTGCTGATCACCATGCAGGCTGTTATTTATACCATGGCCAGCATATCCCGTATATTTTTGTTATTCGTTGCCTTCCACCACACAAGATCCTCATACATGAGAATGGGTCGGACTATCATGATGTTTCGCCAGTGCATCATTACAGGTTTCAGGTCCCAAGCTGAGTGAAATCGAACATGCTGTCGCGTAACGTTTATCACTCACCCTTAACAAACAAACATATATTTGATTATTTGCTAAATGAAATATGATAAGCCATTGGTGCAATAGAGTCCTCGTATTCCAAACAATATTTCAAAAGCACTCTTGACCAAGACCAACTCGAGTGCGTGTCTTTCTCCATAAACCTGAGTTAACATAATACAGTCAACAAGGACTTACTTGTATACTTGCTACATTGAGCAAGTAAAAGAAAACATTTTTCCAGAGCCCTATTGTGTTTGAATTTATTATTTTCAAGGTCAGGAAATTTTGATAACCATCAGGTTACGTAACGGTTGGAAATAAAGAAACTCCTTAATGGCCGGTGCTCATAAGAATACTGATGAACTTTTAGTTTAGAAAATAACTTGATTCAGGAAAACTTCTTAATGACTAACGGTCATGGAAATGGGAATGATTAACAATGAGCGAAGGAAACAGCCTGAATCAGAAGGACTTCTCAAGGGTGCTGTGCTGATTTATCCGGTATTCCTAATTCATGTTTCAACCACGACCATGGAATAATTTTATTCGAAGAATCAATATAAGCGATCCATTTCAGGGTAATTTAAATTAACTTACTAACTTAGGTGGCGCTAGAGTCCGGGGTGGACCTGGGCCTCACCAAACATATCTCTCCAGACCGCACGGTTACGAGCCAGCTGCCTCCAGTTGTGCACGCCAAGTTGAGGTCCCCCTCCACTTGTTTGCGCCACCTACCGTGAGGTCGTTCTCTACTGCGTCGTCCATCAGGGGTGGATTCGAAGATTTTCTTAGCGGGAACGTTGGACACCATCCGCTCTAAATTACCCAGCCATTTTAGTCGCTGTATGTGAACTCTTCTGGCTAAGTCGATGTAATTATATAGGCCGTATAGTTCGGTATTGTACCTTCTCCTCCACTCACCGTCTATGCAGACGGGACCAAAGATCACTCGAAGAACTTTTCTCACGAAATAATCAAAGGCCTCCTCATACGGTTTTGTCAAAGCTCATGCCTCTGCGCCATGCAGGACCGGGATGATCAGTGTCTTATAAAGAGTTCGAGATAGGGCTTTGGTACACAATTGCCGTTTTAGCCCACAGAAACAACGATTGGCAAGAGTAATTCTTCGTGTGATCTCCCTACTGATGTCAATTGCGAAGCTCACCATAGAGCCTAGGTAGACAAAAGCCTTTACTACCTCAAAATTATATCTGTCTATTGTGGCGTACTTTTTTGTAGACAGCATATATTTTTTTTTTTGCTTTCAATGACCGCTAAACCCTTCGCCGCTGCCACGATCTCAATAAGCGGAGTTCTTCTGATTATGCCAATGTCCTCGGCATAATCGAGTACTTGTACAGACTAGTAAAAGATTATGCCTCCGGTGTTTGCTTGTGAGTTTCGTACAACTCTCTCAAAAACTATGCTAAATAGATCGCATGATAGCGCGCCACCTAAGACCTTTCCTGACATCGAACGGTTCGGTGATGTTCTTACCGACTTTGATGGAGCAGCGAGAGTTCCCCATCATCATTCTACACCAACGGACGAGCTTGGCATTGATGCCAAGACTAGACTTGGCTCTGTATAACTTGTCTCTATACACGCTATCATAGTCAACTTTCAAATCGATTTTGTACTCATGGGTTTTTTCCAAGATCTACCGTAGTGTGAATATTTGGTCAATGGTGGACTTCCCGGCCTAAAACCGCACTGATAAGGATCTATCACATAATAAGGCAGACAGAATCTTATATGCGATGTTGAGGAGACTTACCCCTCTGTAGCTAGCGCAGTTCAGAGGTTCTCCTTTCTTCAAGGTTGGGCAAACGATGCTAAGGTTCCATTCAACGGGCATACTTTCGTCCGATCAGATTTTACAGATGAGCTGGTGCATGCTGCTTACCAACTCATCTCCTCCTGCCTTGGAAAGTTCGGCGCAGCAGCTTTGTTGGATTTAAATTTAAATATCGCTATCCTCACTTAATTCTGATCGGGTTGACAGGAGTCTTGACTATCATCGTCACTGTTGAATGGCTCATTCTGCCTCACAGCGGAATATTGGTCATCATCGCCGTTTAACAGTCCGCAGAAGTGTTCCTTCCATATCCTCATTCTACTACTATGTTACCATTTTCGTCCCTGCATGCTTCTGTTCTGGCTTTGAAACCCTGGCATGTTCTTTTTACCCTTTTGGTAAAATTTTCGAACATCATTACTGCAATTAAGTCTCTCAATCTCCTCGATCGAGCGCTTCTCGTGCTCTTTTTTCTTCTTTCTCAGAAGTTTATATTCCTCTTTTCTCCTGCGGACGTAGAGCTCGTAAGCAGCTCTAGTCCTTCTATGCAGCGCCGCTTTGTACGCCTCTCGTTTAGCTGCATGTGCTTGCCGGCATTCCTCATCAAACCAGGGGTTTCGTTGTGGTGGCCGAGAGAAACCCAGTACATCAGAGGTGGCAACTCTAATGGCTTGTTGGCAATGCCACTGGTCTTCCGCATTTGCTGCTGGCGGCATAGGACTTAGATTGAGATTAGAAGAAACTCGATCGGCAAAGGTTCTGGCGGTCTCTTGCGATTGTATCCGCCCGACGTCAAATTTCCTCAGAGTATTTCGTTGATTTCGCTCCATTCTGGAAATCCGCATCCGTATCTTGGCTACAACTAGGTAGTGATCCGAGTCCATGTTAACTCCTCGGAAAGTCCGGACACCCAAAATACTGGAAGAGTGCCTTGCGTCGATCGCAATGTGATCGATTTGGTTGACAGTTTTTAGATAAAAGGAGAGCCATGTTCCTTTGTGAATATCGAGACGTGGGAACCGCGTACTAGCTACGACAAAGTTTCGTCCCGCCGCAACGTCGACTATCCTGAGTCCGTTGTCGGTTGTGATGTCGTGCAGGCTGTGCTTTTCGACCAAGCTACTAAAGACTTCCTCTCTTCCTAGCTTTGCGTTAAAATCCCTCATGACAATTTTAACGTCATAACTAGGGCATGGCTCATACGTCTTATCCAAGAGCTGGTAGAATTCATCCTTGGTCGCGTCGTCCATCTTCTCGTGAAGGGCGTGAGCGCATATGTGTTTGCGAATCTAGCCTTGATACGAATAGTCATGAGGCGCTCGTTCACATGCCTAAGTCTGCCTCCAATGACAAATCCGCACCCGAGTAGACGCTGTCCTTGTTGTCTGTAGCAATCGCCGTAGTAGATGTCGCAGTTTTTTATTCTCCTTTGGCCCGGCCCATCCCATCGTACTTCTTGGATGGCGGTATTGTCTACTTTGAAACACTCTAGAGCCTCCGCAAGTTGTTCGGCTGCACGTGGTTTGTAATGGGGCCTAATATTCCATGTGCAGACATGAAGATCGCTATCCTTTTTACGTTTGCTTGGGTCGTCAAAAGTAAAATCATCCGTATCCGAGGCTGTTGGTTGCTTCGTATCCGAAGGTTTTTTACGTGGTATGGAAGTTAACCCGACTGCACAACCCCCAACCTGGAGGATCAGATCCTTTTTTGCAACCCCTAGGATGAGGGGCCGGTTACATCAATGCCAGTAACCCACTTCCGGGATATGAGCGCTGCCGTTGTACCATTAAGTGTTCATCCGCCACCATCTCTCTTTCAGTATCATGACGCAGTATTGAAAATCCTTACAGGCCATAGCTCCAGATATGTCGAAGTAGCTCCGGTAAGGTGTCCGCTGGTCTGTAGATGTCACCGTTGATTCCATCGGGAGGATTCACCCGCCGCTCGTCCTCCTTCTGAGTACGAGTATATCGTCAGACTCAGCATACGCTTGTCGTTAGTTTACTATCAGATAGCTATCTAGCGCGCACGACGAGGAGGTGATGATGTGATTTTGCCACGCCAATTTAAATTTAAAATAACCAAAATCTAGGAAAAAAATTGTAAGGATGCGTAGAATCACACGTGGCCTAAACATCACCTCAGGTATCGTTGTCTGTACAGCCGGTATAACTGGGGGATAAACTTGGGCTGGATCCAACTACGAATTGCCTAAAAATATATTTTCAGCTTTTTCTTTAGGTACTGCGGCTAGTGATTTGTGCTCTTTTGCTAAAGGAAGGAAGGAAAGAAAAACAGGAGTTGTTGCTAATCACTTTTATTATTGACCGGAATTGATCGACTGGGACAGTGGAGAAGTTTGTTGGTGTTTGTCACATTATATTTCCTCTTTACTGTTTCAATCTTAGGTTGCACCTGCAATCCCGTAGTTAGCTCTCGCCATTGCCTATAGACTCTATTTCATTGAGGCGACAGCTTCCCCAAAGTCTCTGTTGAACCATGGGTTGATAGCTTGGCGCTGGCATATATACCTAGACCTTGGCCGACAGTCAGAGTAGCTTTTATATCGAAAACTGGTGAGGAGGACTATTCGCTCCCCAAGAGTTTCAGACTTATAAGTTTGACATCCTTCTTACTGAAAAGTATGGAGAGACTGGTAGAATTTCACGTGCGCAAAGTTGCTTTGAAGCTGCATCCACTATCGGAGATGCAGCATGCTTATCAGCGTGGGAAATCCTGCGAGACAGCACTTCAAAATCTAGTGGCCAGAATTGAATGCTCGCTTGATAGGAAAGAATACGCGATTGGTATCTTCATCGGCATTGAGGGTGCTTTTGACTGCATGTTCGACTCGGCCAGACAACATGGGGTAGATGAAACATTAGTGTTGTGGGTTAAAGCAATGCCAATGAATAGAACTTTGGTAGTGGATGCGGATTGTAGCCGATATGTTATGACAGGGGTAAACAGGGGTTGTCCGCAAGGTGGCGTTCCGTCTCCATTATTATGGTGCATGGTGGTCGACTGTCTGTTGAACACTTTAAATAGTTCTAACGTCTACGCTCAGGTATATGCGGATGATGTCGCCGTACTTTCTGTCGGGCCATGCCTGGCGACGATCTTTGCTAACGCGCAGGCGGCGCTGGACATGATCGATAAATGGTGTACTAGGAGTGGGCTTTTGGTGAATCCTCTTAAAACTGATGTTGTTCTCTTCACGAGAAGAAGGATTCTGACCGGTCTGACTCTTACTTACTTACTTAGGTGGCGCTACAAATCGGGGTAACCCTGGGCCTCAACCAATAAGCCTCTCCATTTAGCTCGGTCTTAAGCTAATTGCCTCCTCCAAGTTGCGCACTCCAAGTTGGTCGAGGTCCCCTTGAACTTGTGCGCGCCACCTACGGCGATGATTCCCTCTACTGCGTCGTCCCTCGGGGTTAGATTCGAAGACTCTGCAGGCTGGAGCGTTGGTGTCCATTCGCTCTACATGTCCTAGCCATCTCAGACGTCTAATACGCAGTTTTTTGACTAAGTCGATGTCGATGTACAGCTCGTATAGTTCGCGATTGAATCTTCTCCTCCAAAACCCGTCAACGCAAACGGGACTGAAAATCTTACGAAGAATTTTTCTCTCGAAGCGACCAAGGATATCTTCATCCTCTTTTAATAAAGTCCATGTTTCAGCGCCGTAAAGTAGGACTGGGATGATCAAGGTCTTATATAGAGTCTCATTAGTTGTTCGAGATAGGGCTTTACTGTTGAATTGCCTTATAAGCCCAAAAAAAACAGCGATTGGCAAGAGTTATTCTTCGATTGATTTCTGCACACATTTTGTTTGTAGAATTTATAACAGAGCCAAGGTACCTGCCTTCCTTTGCAGCGCTGCTTTGTATGCCTCTTGTTTTGCTGCATGAACCCGCCGGCATTCTTCGTCAAACCAGGGGTTTCGCGGTGGTGGGCGAGCGAGACCCAGCACATCAGTCGCGGCGTTTCTAATGGCATGTTAGCAGCGTTGCGACTGGTCTTCGGTACTTGATGCTGGCGGCAAAGGGGGTGGGCAGCGAAGAGTCTGGCGGTCTCTTGCGATTATAGGACTGGTCTGACTCAGCCAGAGCTAAAAGGCGTCACTATCCACATTTTCAATGAGGCCAAATATCTGGGAGTCATTTTGGATAAGAAACTTCATTGGTCTAAGCACGTCGAGTCGAAAAGATCCAAGGAGCGTCTTCCGGCAGTGTAAGGGTGCTTTTGGCAAGACATGGGGCTTGTCACTGAATAAGGTTCTCTGGATTTACACGGCTATGATAAGACTATTCCTCGCATATGCGTCGGTTGTTTGGCGGAAGGGGCTCTCGCGTAAATATGCGGTTGCCTTTTGCGCCAAACTCCAAAAAACGTACGCCTGGCTCTGCTCTAGATGCTTTGCTGAATTTACCTCCCTTCTATACTTATACCATGGGTTACACTATGAAGGCCATCCATCATCTTAGCCGGGCGGTTTTTGGTATATTCTACATTGGAATTTTGATGAACTTACGCGACACTTATCTTACGACTCCGGTCTTATGGATATGACGTCTATCGCAATGACAACAGAACTTCAGCTGATGCGCAAATTCAGAGTCGACTTTCCTTGTGTTCAGGACTGGCTTCGAAAAGAGTCTGAGCCAGGAATGGAATGCAGTCGTATTTTCACGGATGGTTCCAATATCAGTCAACGGTCTGGCGCTGGTGTCTTCGTGGAAGTCGACAACATTAGACTTCACTTCTCGTTAGGCAAATATGCGTCTGTTTTCCAAACTATGTTGTGAAGAACAGGTGGGAGGGCCGTAGCATTTGTGTCTAGTCAGGCTGCGCTTAAGGCCTTGCTTAACCCTTTAACCACTTCCAAAATAGTTGGTGAAACCAAAAACTCTTTGATCTCGGTCGCAAGGCTGAATTCTCTGTTTCTTATCTGTGTCCCAGGTCACACTGGGATCTTGGGGAATGAGATCGCCGATGAGATTGCTGGACAAGGCTCAGAGGAGGCTTTCTCAGCTTCCGAACTCGCGTTGTGTCTCCCCGCGTCCTCGGCTAGGGCTTCCGTTGACGATTGGGTCTCTCACGACCACAAAGGTTGACTAAACGTATGCTCCCGGATGTCTGTAAGAAATCAGCAGCATTCTTGCTGTCTCTCAGCAGAAAAGATTATAGACAACTTATTGGTGTCTGGACAGGCCACTTCGCTTTAGTCAAGCACCTTAACATGCTGGACTTAAATGACACTACAATCTGCGACGACGCTGCGGAACATTATCTCTGTGAGCGTCCGGCCTCTACTCGTATCAGGTGGGATCCTCGATGCTGATGTGGTGAGTGCTGGTACTGTAAGCTCCTCATCACTGAAGTTCTTGCTTGGCTTTCTTAGAAAGAAATGGAAATTGCAATAAAATGGGTAAATCAGGGTTTGATCTCTGGTAGTACAATGGACCAGTTGCGTCTCAGTGCTCCAGTCGAGCGATTCCTATCCCGACAAAAAAAATGGTTTGCTAGGAGCTGATGTTTCATTATAATGAGCTCCATTCCGAGTAGAATTGCTTCAGTGACGGCTTCGGCACATTTTGTTTTTCGTTTGCATATTTACATAAATCCAGTGTCAAATTGCATTTTACAAACACAAAATCCCTTTCATGAGGTGTAAACAAAAAAAAACGTTGTTGCGTATTGAAATTAATGATATTTTGGTCACCGCTTAACATAAATCTACTGCCAAACTGTCCATCGTTTTGTCCCCATTCCCCAGACAAATTACAAATAAATTGTCAAAATAAATACTACAATAAAATATCCGCCAGTAAACAAACCATAAAAATTAATTTAAACAGCAGTTTATACTGTTTGGTGTCACATTTAATGAAATTGCGACCACAATTAAAATATTATTAACCCGAGCAATCATAGCTTCTGGATGTTATCCTTAATGCAATTATTTTACGGTATCCTTATATGTATGCAACGATTTTATATCGGATGAACCTTGTCACCATGATACGATAAATAAAAAAACCCTACATGAGCTTTTAATTTTTCTTATTTTTAATTAAATTCGATGGCAGGTGGCTTAAATGTTCCTCTGTATAATAAAAGTTTTTTTTTTTTATTTTTTTATTTGTTTTGCAGAAAACTCTGGCGCCATATACATTTTCAATTTCAGCAGATAAACGGTTTATATTGCTCGCACAAAATGTCGTCAAACTCTTCCGGCACTCGTACTTGGCTCAGTACACAGTGTTTGATATTCAAACGAGGTGAGTACGCTAAGGAAAGCTATAGGAATCCTTGAATCAATATAAGAAAATGTATCTTTCTGGTTTGGTTGGCAACAGTGAAAGTATTAAAATCAAAATCGACGCACACACTGATGAATGGCCGTATCTGCATTATGCAAGATTCACGCCATCTGGTAACTATCTAATCCTAGTGTACAACTACGATATATATTATATCCCGGGGCCACGTTCAAATCAAGTGTATCGAGTGACGAAGGATGCGGTGCCGGGTGTCGTCTACAACGGCATACCCGACTGGCTTTATGAAGGTGAGTTTGGTGTAGAAGTTTCTTCCGTTTACTCACACATAGATATGTATCTTTCTGAATAAATAGAGGAAATCCTACAAACGAATCATGCAATTTGGATGTCTGACGACGGCCATCTGATGCTTTATGGTTCGTTTAATGATTCGATGGTGCATGAGCAGCAATTCGCTTGGTATGGTACAACATCGAATGGTGGCAACGCGAATGCATATTTGTATCCGGAAATTAGATCGTTAAGGTAAGTTTTATGGCGTTGTGGTGTGCTGAGGACATTAGGGTTCGCACTACACAATGTGTGGGTCAAATTTATGAGCTCTGCAAGAAGTCGTTTGGATTTTACGGCCATTTGAAGACTTCAACTTGTCAAGATCAGGATGAACTCCTGTACTGCATTCTAAATATACATTGTATATCGACATTGTGATTTCAGTCATGAAACCCCCATTTGTATGCCAAAATCGTTTGGTGATACATTGGACAATATTTCAGTGTCAATTACTATGCAAATGAGAGTCACCTTGAACTGTGAATTAAATGAGTTGCTCGTCAATTTAAGACAGATTAAGACTTAAAAGCAGTAAAAGAGAAGGTACACTAAACTCATGTGTGATTCTGCTTCCATGAAACCCTCTCTGCCACCTGTTGATGGTTAGGTTAGGTTACGTTGGTGGGTTGATGAAAAAGATATTTCTTCTTCATCACACTCAGGTCTATGCAGACCCATTGTGATCTGGATCTGGAGTTTGACTCTTCCTACACTTGTGGATCCCTATTAGGTGCTTTATACCATCCTGATGTTCTCGAGAAACTGTAAAGATATGAAAGAGAAATATCAGATAATTTTTTCAATGTAGTGGCTTCCTAGGATTTTGCTCCTCAGGTGGCAGAGGCTTGGGTAGTAGCAAAGAAAGTGGGGAATATCCTCATGGACTTTTTCGTCGCTGTATCCTCTTCACAAGCCGTCGTTAGTTAGTTTTAGTTTCATTGGTGCGAAGGTAGAAGCGACAATCCTACAAGTTATACCCAACTGCATGTTCCTGTATGGTTACGTGCTGAAAAACTCCCCCTATTACTCTGTCCTATTATTCTCCTGCGGCATTCCAGTCAAGGCATCGCTGCCCATGCGAAGCTTGACATTTCGTTACTTTCCTTTAAGCTGTCAGAGCTGGCAGAGTCTTCGTTTCTCGCACTTCTCGTTGCTTGTTCTCTAAACGCAGTTGCTGCATCATACCCGTGATAACTTCGTTTGCATTCTCCTGGCCTTCGTTTCTAGCCAACATAAATGAGATCAGGTTACTTGGGGTTCCTTGGCCGCCAATTGCTCTTTTTAAGACGTTCCTAGCCCTTATGTAACGCTGGCATTCCATCAGTATATGCTCTGCGTTTTGCATCTTACATTCACAGTGCCGAGAGAAGGTCATCGGCGTGGTTGTACTTGTAGAGGTACTCCAGTAAGCATCCATGCCCCGAAGGAGATTATCTTCAATAATAGTTTACCTCCTCGTGCCTTATGCTAATCCATCAATCAACTTCGGGAATCAATTTATGTGTACGTCCATCGCCCTTTGATTGTGATGTTCCACCTTTATTTCTATTCCACTTTTATAGCTTTCATAGATCGTCATCGTGTTCGTTTTCGCATAGTTCCGCGGTCTCATTCGCTTTTAGATCCAAAGCATTCAGCTTGAAATTACACTTATCGCATCCGCTGACACAGCTTTAAAGGTGCAGCATGCCCTTAAAGATGCAGTCTTATGCCCCGAGTACATCCTTCTAATGTACGACTCAAGGTGCGTCGCTGATGAATAAAAGTATTCACTTACTCACGGTCGTTAAAGGGTTTCTAATTGACTGCCTTGGCCCCCAATATTTGGCATCAGTCTGCATAATGCCTCTTCTGTCCGAGAGGCATTCTTGCCTGCGTACATTAGGTGGTCCCTGAAGCTGAGCATGTCGTCCATCAACACTTTCAGGTGCTTGATATAAGGACGTCTTTGACCCGACGGTTTACTCCTCGACTTGTATCTTTAGACGAACGACAGGTGTTTCCTCTGAAAAGCTCAACCTGAGCATCGTATTCCCTGATCACTGTGGCGTTTTTCAGGCGGAAATCATGCGATTAAGGAAGTTCTGTCCTGGCTAAGGTGTAATGTATTATCTGTCAGGTATATGATCATTTTCACTGACAGTCAAGAGGTAATCACGTCACTTCAAAAGCCGTCTTAAACGTCCGTTTGTCTCTTACGGAGATGACAGAGCAGTTCAACATTCACCTATGTTGGGTGCCAGGCCACAGAGACATTCCAGGAAACTGCAGCGTGGACGAGCTCGGCATACATGGTACAACCCTAAGGATTCTGCCAGATAGGCAAGCCCATGGTATGCCCCTCGCTACATGTAAGCATCTACTAAAGCTGAACGCTATCAGCAAGAGCAACCATAGGTAGGAAATTGGCTCACCGTGTCACATTTCGAGGCAGATCTGGTCTAAGCTGGACCAGAAATGTAGTACCGAGTTAGTTAAGCTTAAGCGATTACAAATCAGCTGCGTTATCGGTGTCGTCACTGGCTAATATGCCAAAAGACTTGGCCTCTTTTCCAACGACGTCTACAGGAGCTGTAGGGACGAGGAAGAGGAGGAAACCATTCTTCACCTCCTATGCACATTGCAATGTCCTGTTCTATCACGTAATAGACTGCTCCATCTAGGGGCTCCCTTCCTTGATGATCTCAGCAATTTGGCGTCCGTAGGCGTCATGAGCATGCGTCGCTTCATCGAAAGCTCCGGTTGGTTTTATTAGGCCCTGAGTGGTCTAATGGTGGATCCTTGGCATCACAATGGATTTTTACTGGTCTAAGCGTGTCTGCACTGTCGTGCACAGCCAATCTAACCTGAGCCTAACCTAGGAGAACGGTTTCGGTTTTGTGGTCTACTAGTTCCAAACCTGATGTCTGCAGCCATGTTTCACGTTTCTGATTGTTTGATTGCAGTTTTGCATCACTTTCTCTGATGCTTTAGTCACTACTTACATACATGCATACCCATTTCATACCACAGCCCATGAAGGGCCATGTGTGCGTTATATTTTGCGCACGAATGGTAGGGACCTACAGTTTTGTGCCGCATCTGAAGGACAATTTCCATTTTGTTTTCGAGAATCTTTTCTATGACACCAATACTTTTGGATGTTTGTCAAACTGGGAATCGAGCATTGAACCTCACCTGCAGTGGTCCGGCACAATAACTACCGCGCCACGGCGCCCACTTAATTTCTTAGGTGTCGCTACAGTTCGGGGTGAACCTGGGCCACAAACAACAAGCCTCTCAATTTGGCTCCGTCTTTAGCTAATTACATCTAGTTGCGCACTCCAAGTTGTTCGAGATCCCCTTGAACTTGTGCGCACCACCTACGGCGAGGAGGTCCACTACTGCGTCGTCCCTCGGGGTTAAATTCGAAGATTTTGTGGGCCGGAGCGTTTGTGTCCATTCGCTCTACATGTCCTAGCCATCTCAGACATCCAATACGCAGTTTTTTGACTAAGTTGATGTCGTTGTACAGCTATAGTAGTATAGTTCGTGATTGAATCTTCTCCTCCAAAACCCGTCAACGCAAGCCGGACCGAAAATCTTACGAAGAATTTTTCTCTCGAAGCAATCAAGGATATCTTCATCGGTCTTCAATAAAGTCTATGTTTCAGCGCCGTAAGAAGGACTTGGGTGATCAGGATCTTATATGTATAGAGTCTCTTGAGTTGTTCGAGATAGGGGTTTACTATTGACTTGCTTTATTAGCGATTGGCAAGAGTTATTCTTCGCTTGATTTCTGTGCTGAATTGCAGAATTAGTAGGAAAGCCAAGGTAGACAAAGTCCCTTACTACCTCGAAGTTATAGATGCCCACTGTGACGTCCAATTCATCGGTGTTGATTGTCCCTTCTTGTTAACAGTATATACTTCGTTTTGCCCTCGTTTATCGCTAAACACATTTTGGCTGCTTTCGCCTCAATGCTTGCAAATGCTTAGGTGACATCCCGCTGAGATCTTTCAATTATGTCAATATCGTCGGCGTATGCAAGCACTTGTATACGTACGGACTTGCGATAGATTGTGCCTCTGGTGTTGGCTTTTGAGTTCCGCACAATCCGTTCAAGTACAAAAAGTCGCATGACAGCGCGTCACCTTGTCTATAATCTTTTTTGACATCAAAGGTCTCGGTGAGGTTATTACCGACCTTGATGTAACAGCGAGCGTTCTGCATCGTCATTCTGCACAGACGGACAAGTTTGGCAGGGATGTCAAAGCAAGGCATGGTACTATATAGCTCCTCTCCATAGATGCTGTCCTCGAAATCGATAAAAAAATGATGAGTATCGATTTGGACTTCTTGAATTTTTTCCAGGATCTGCCGAAGTGTGAGATTGGATCGATTGTGGACTGTCCTGGCCTAAAACCGCAGGGATAGTGGCCAATCAGGCTGTTAATGAAAGGTTTGAAACGTTCACACAATATCGCAGAAAAGGTCTCGTAATGTATGCAATGTTAAAGAAACTGATGTCTCTATAATTGGCGCAGTTAGGAGGTCTCCTTTCGTGTGGATCATCCTGTTGATGATACAAGGCTAATGAGTTTCCAATTTTCTCTAATAGTCAATTATGTGTCAATTACACTGTTTTTAGTGAAGATTTTGCGAAATCCCAGATTTCTTATTGGGCTGAAATGAACAAATAAAAACCCATCCATCGCATCCGACTTAGACCCTAAATAGATATCAAATCCAAATAAGGTTGAATCCCCAGATTTACATAATATTCCCGCCCATATAAGGAGACTCAAACAAATTCTCAAACAAGCACTTCCATCCCTGGCAGAAGATTATAATAAATTCAAAACTTGCCTTTCACCATATCCTGCTGCTTCAATACCATCACCACCACCTGTGTGAAGCCAAAACATAATAGAACAATCGAAATACTCCCTAAACCTGTTGCGTGCCAAAATAGATGTAATACCATCTCTGGCATCGTTTTTCCTTTCTGCCATGATACTCTTCTGCTGATACCGCAGCCCAAAGATGCCTTAGATATTTTATATGCGTGAGGATAATCGCAGATTTAAATTTTATGCAAGGCCCCCGAAATAGGACTCTCGCCAACTTTATCCTGTTGGTCTTGATGTATATCATTCACGACGAAAAGAAAATCCCCTTTGTGTGTCGAAAATGGAATTCAATTTGCCTCTGAGAAAGTATATTCTCGGCACGCATACACACACACACAGTCATACAGAAAAAATAAGCTATCTCGTGAAATAAACTGTCTTGAGGATTTCTTGAAAGACTTCGTCAAAGGAATCCTTGCGTGGCGCGGATGCGAATTTACGAATTTACGAGGCTCAAACAATGCAGTAAAGTCTCCGAAATCTATTTCGAGAGTGCGTGTATTTATAGGCCATATAAGAAAAGTCCTTAATCTCATAAAAGATTGACAATAGCTGATTGAAAGCAATTAACAAATAAACTCTCATAAACACCATCTCCGCTTTAACACCTTCTCCTGTGAAATCAATTAAGTAAGTCGTCGGAAAAATTGCGTGCCCTTGGCACGTAATTGGAATTGGTCTTTAACACACATAGGTGTTTTGCCAAGAGAGAGGTTCTGGCCTTTGATCCAATTAGAGTGCGAATTCCCCAAAGACTCAATCATGAACAAATGCTTAACCCACTTTATACGCGTGACATTCGAAACGCCTTTGATTAATTAAAGGTCCTTGTCAATGGGGGGATGGGGAGAGAATAGGATCTTTAAAAGAAAAATTGAAACATAAATTAAGCATCTTTTTCTTCCCTGTAGGTATCCAAAGCCTGGTACACAGAACCCGACTGTGAAGCTACGTGTTGCTGACTTGGCGGACCCGAAAAATATTCGTATACGAGATATTAAACCGCCTCAAGTTTTGATAAATGAGTAAGTTCTGTGTCGAGGGAGGGTGGGCTGTATTGGGCGGACAGATGTGCGATGTCAACCCATGCGGAAGAAGCGATTTATGCCTTTGAATAATTTTACTCATCGTTTTTCTTTTTTTCTTTTTGACAGAGATCACTATGTTACAAGTGCGAACTGGGTAAGCGAGACCGAAATTTGCGTTGTGTGGTTAAATCGGCCACAAAATATATCTGTGGTTAGCGTGTGTAAGAGTCCTGTGTTTATGTGTATTGAGGTGAGTTATTTTTTGGTATCCTTGTTGCGAAGAATAATGTAGATATTCAAATAAATGTGCCCAACTCTTTTGAGGACTGTAAAAGAAAATAGGATTTAAGGACGAGGTTTGATTTAAAGCAAAATTATGAAGGTGCTCCAAACACTTTCTTATAGTGCCACTTGAACATAGGGAGATATTCAAACAAAATGTGGATGGAATCAAATCTATTATTATTTGTGTAGGGTTATTGTGCACTGCGACCTAATGGTCTATTGTGCCCGCTACTAATACCTTAGAGAGGTTTGTTCCCTCGTTAGAGTCCCCTTCGCAATTGCAATTCCTGCGGAATTGTGTTTGAAGGTCATATGCTCTTACTTGGCCTCGGCGAGAATAGTTCACCTTAGAGCTCTTTCTCCAGACAAGTTTCTTTTAAGAATCTGAGAATGAGAAGTGGGTCCATGGTAGGCATATTCTCTTTTGATACTTGGTATTTGCCCAAGTATTTCAATCTTTTGTGGGTCAGTGCCCCACAAGACTCCAGAAAGTGTTCCGGAGTCTCACATGACTCGTTGTAAAATCTGCGAAGGCCATCATTTGTTATACCTAGTTTCCGTAGATGTTCCCTGAGTTTGCAGTGCCCCGTTAGGAAGCTTGTTAGGATCCGTAGGTTATTCTTGCTAAATCAGATGCAGGCTTCGAATCTTTTCCGGTTGTAACATCCCAGTAGTTTCTTAGCTTGCCTCAGGCCTGTGGTATTGTTCCAGGTTCTTGCCCGGTCTTCTCTCTTCATTTTCCTGAATATCTCGCGTATGGTGTGTTCCCCCAT
This sequence comes from Brachypalpus laphriformis, assembly GCA_945910035.1. Taxonomy (NCBI): domain Eukaryota; kingdom Metazoa; phylum Arthropoda; class Insecta; order Diptera; family Syrphidae; genus Brachypalpus; species Brachypalpus laphriformis. Next base: position 152,973,747 of record OX246753.1, read on the forward strand.
TCCACAGAATGGTTCAGGTCCAATGAAGGATTCTGCAGCCCCTTGTCTTGGCAAGGCGTCTGCTTCGTTACCTTTTATCGCGACGTGACCGGGTATCCAGTAAAGTGTAACTTTATTTTTTCTGCCCAATTCATTAAGCTTGCATAGGCATTCCCACACAAGTTTTGACTTAATGATATAGGAGTCAAGTGCTTTGATAGCTACTTGGGTGTCTGACAGTATTGCTATGTCGCAGTTGCTGTATCCCTTTTCGAGATTGAGTTGGATGCATCTGCTTACAGCGCATATTTCAGCTTGAAAGATGCTGGTGCACTTTCCCATGGGTTCTGAGTGCTTGATCCTTGGTCCAAATACGCCCGCCCCTGTGCCATCTCCAGTTCTCGAACCGTCTGTATACCACTTTATCGTGTGGCTGCCCAGTCCGTATATCGTGGATTCCTTGCTTCACTCTTTCTTGTTACTTAACTTTGTACTAAAATTTTTTCCAAAGTTAAATTTCTTGATATTGTCGTCCCTGGCGACGGCCAGAAGGGGAAGTTTTTTGAGAAGTGCATCGTATTCTCTCGAACCAACACATTTCTCCCTTCCAATACCTTCTTTTGCCATCCTTGGGATCGTCCGCTGTGCATTTTGCTCCACTACAAGATGGAGCGGTGTTAGCTCCTGGAGTACTTCCATGGCTGCAGTTGGACACGTTCGCATGGCCTCAGTGATGCAGAGGCACGCAAGTCTTTGCACTTTAGTGAGTGTCTCCCTCGTAGTGACTAGACTAGTTCGCTTTGTCCATGCTATTGCTCCATAAGTGATCATTGGTCTCACAATGGCAATGTACATCCATCTTAGAATGTTTGGACTAAACCCCCAAGACTTACCCGCTAGGCTCCTGCATATCATTAGAGCACGGGTAGCTTTTTTGGATATGTCCTCTATGTGTTTCTTCCACAAGAGTTTGCTATCGTGACCGACAATCGGATTTGCTTCAGTTCAAGTTTTCTCTCTTAAACGGTAATATTGTAGTTTTGGCCGGGTTTATATTGAGCCCAGCAGCACCATTCTTGAGTTACTAAAAGATACATTCTTGCCGATAAGGCTTTTATCTGCTTTATGAAATTTCTGAGGTAATGTTGGCGTCTTCCTCTCTCTTTTTGGATCTCGATGAAGGAAGATATTTTATTAAACGTGTCGGTATTCAAGGTCATCTTGATTATGGCATTTTCAGGGGAAAAATCACCTATTTCCGACTCCAGTCTGCTCCTCTACTCTGTCTATCTGCTTCAAAGGTGTGGAAAACGTCGTCTTCCGCTGAGTCTCCATATTGGCAGGCTGCGCTCTCTACTTTACCCATCTTGTGGAGGTATCGGTTGAAATGTCCATGAACGGTTAAGAATTGAGCGACAAAGTGGTTCACTTCGCCGTGTTCTCGCTCTGTCTAAGCCGTGACTTCTGTAATCAGCCTCGCTGTCCACCTCCCCCTCGTTGCAGCGCTCCACCTTCTTTCCCAAGCCTGCTTGGAAAGCTTCTTCGCTTCCGCGACTGCCAATTCTGCTCCTACTTCCGCCTTCTTGTCGTGGGCGGACTTCCTCTCTGCCGCTAGGAGGTCGATGGGGGTCACTCCCGCAACTACGAGGACGGCTGTTTCGGACACTGTGCGATAGGAGCTTGCAACTCGGAGGGCTCCTCGCCTTTGTACTGCGCCAAATTTATTTTCTGTACTTCTCCTGTCTTAGTGCATCCGCCCAGATCTTACACCCATACAGAAGTATGGCGTTGGTGATGGACATGAGGAGTCATCGCCTACTCATTGGTGGGCCTCCGATACTTGCGTTGAGCTTACTCAGTGACGACGTGACCTTTGCAGCTCGCTCAGATGTGGACTTAATCTGTTGCCAGAAAGAATGTTTAGAGTCCAGGGCGATTCTTAGATACTTTACTGCCAGTTTGCTGATTATCACTTCTGGACATACTCGGAACAATTGTCGGGATCCGTCTCCTAGTCAGAAGGACTATCTCTGTTTTTTCCGCAGCGAGACTAAGGCCATGGACTTCCATCTAGGCGAGTACTTGTCTCATTACCTGATTCAGTTTCAGCTGCGCCTTTTCGATGTCCCTCGCGGTAATCACCGCACCGATGTCATCTGCGTACCCGACTAGGAAGGTGTCTTCGGACATCTCCATACGAAGGATTCCATCATAGGAGATATTCCACAGATCAGGTCCATGAATTGAGCCCTGCGCTGCTCCAGCAGTGACTTCCTTTCTGTGAGTACCCTCCACGGTGTCGTCTTTGAGATAATCCTTCAGAATTTCCAGAAGATATTGCGGTATCCTGAAGGTGTTCTCGAGCGCATCTAACGTATCTCCCCATCTGGCCGAATTGAATGCATTTCCCACATCCAGAGCTGCCAGCACGACGATTCGCCATGCGTGATGATTTCCCCTTTGGGCGGCGTGGGTGGTTTTGACTACTTCTTCAATTGCTCCTATGGTGAGTGGCCTTTTCTGAATCCATGTTGTCGATCGGATAGGCCACCTGCTCTTTGGATCGAGTCGAGGCTTTAGCATCTCGAGGAGTTTTCCTGTATGCTGATGGGGAATCCGGGTCTCCTTTTCCCTTGCTTATGAGCACTAAGCGTTATACCTTCCACTTCTTTAAGAAGATCTCTTCTTTTAGACAGCCGTTACACATACATAGCAATATCTGCGGGCTAGTTTGTCTAACCATTTTCAACACTTCCGCTGGTATGCCGTCGTGGTCAGGGGCCTTATTGTTCTGAAGAGATTTAGCTGCTAGAATCAGCTCTTCTTCGCTGAACATTGGAATGTCTTATTGTTGGGCAGGAGAGATCTCCATTGGCCTAATAGAGTGAGACGGGAAGAGTGTGTGCACTAAGTTCTTCATTTGTTCTGCAGTCATCGTGGGGCAAGTCGCCTGCGCTCCTAATTTTTTCATGACAACCCTATAGCCGAGTCCCCAGCGGTCGCTGTTGATTCTCCCGACAAAGATCCTCCCACTTTTGTTTCTTGCTCGAATTGATGGCCCTCTTAAGCTTGGATTTTGCGATTTTGTATTCCGCGAATGCGCCTTCCGTGATTTCAGCGTGTCTTCGCCTTCTCCTGGTGACCTTGCGTTCATGGTATAGGCATCTCATTCTAAGTTCAGCGATCTCCTCGGTCCACAGAGACATCAATAATACGAATCATGCATATCTCACCAATCAACTGGCAATATGCTGGCATATTTAATAAGTTCTCTCCCCGTCTGTGCACCCTATCTTTTCAATTAACACTTGTAACAGCATTACGAGTATAAGGGATACTTTATAATCCTCTGAGTACGACGAAAAGTCACGAGAAAGAAAATTAACAAAATTCTACTGAACAAGGTCAATATGGGTCTTGTGAACTTCATTATTTAGGGTCCACACTTCACAAGAGAATTAAGGACAGGATTAACTAAAGGGATACCCAAACTCCTCCGACAATCTTCTAATGAAGCCAAGCAGGCGTTTAATTTATTCATCTACCCTGGGATTTTGAGAATATGAAATATGTACGGGCTGGCGTGTTCCCTATTGACTGAGATTTAATACCATCGAGTACTAACCAATGGAGAGAATAAAAGTAATGGGGAAGTGGAAGTTTGACACCGCTGGCAATAGTATGTAGGTGTCGGTCTACACCTCGCATATAAAGGAAACCCCAACAGCTATTGGTAATTTAAATTTCGAATTAAACGCGTTAGTTGTGTGAAAAATTCGAATGTTTTCTTTTCATAATAAAGTTCAATCGACGCGGAATACAATGTCTGACGAATGTCTTTTTTTGTTTTGCGTCGGAAGGTGGGAATCTTTTAAAGAGGAAACTGAGCCCGTACTCAGTGACAGTGTGGGATTTCCACCCTCTAAATCCACCTCCCCTTCTACTTCTGGTCCTCGCCGTATTGCTCTCAAGCATTTCATTGCGAGGGGGGACTTTAGCCTTAAGCAGTCGGCTCATTCGTGTTGGCAGCGTTTCGTTAACCCTGCTGTCTTTTTCGCTGCTCCTTCATAATAGTTGCTACAGTGTCGCTTACTGCTTCCCAGACATCTTTCCTGCTCATCATCTGTCTGGTGATGTTGTCTGGGGTTAAGTCCTCACCCAGTTTGTTCACCAGCAGGTATCGTTTTTCATACTATCGTGGACAATAGAACATGATGATTTCCGCAACCTCAACTGCTTCCGTGCACATTGGGCAATAGGGGTTGTCATCTAGTTCAAACCTATGAAGGTAGGCTCTGAAGCAGCCATGGCCAGTAAGCAGGAAAAATGCAGCTTCCCATGATTTCTGTTGATCTAAGCGTTTATATTAGATCTCAATCTCTGCGTCCATTTGTCTTTATCAAAGTGATCCCACCTCTCCTGCCATTTGTCTTTTGTGATGCCTCAGTGGCACTTCGACTCATAGCAGTTGATGCCGCCATCCTGCTGGTACGGTATTTCTATTGGGCTTCTTTAGCTACAAAGTCTATTGGTACCATGCCATCAATTACACATACCGCGACGTAGTAGATTTTTCGAAAGACGCTGCATACACTCGACGGGTTGACTCTATAAGTTGTCTTCATTTTCCTTCTATATAACTTCATGTTCATGGCAAAAGCCCATATTAAGGAGCCGTAGAGCAATAATAATGCCGCAACTCTTGGGCTTTGATCTGCCGATATTTAGCATAATTCTTGTTACAGCAGCCGTTGCCTTTGCTGCCTTCTCAGTAGCATAATGGAGATGTTGCTTCAAAATTAGTCATGCGTGATCGCCCACCGTTACTCTTATCATCTCCATTATTCGCCTGCTGCTTATGAGTACTACTTCTGTCTTTTCCTCGAAAAGTTGTAGACCCATGCGTACTCGTAGCTAGTCCTGAACTACCCGATAGCTTCATTACAGTCATACTCTCATTTCTCAAGGACTTTCGCTACTACAACCATTGCTATGTCGTCAGTGAAGCCTATAATTTTCGAAGACCTCGGGATTCTAAGTCTGAGGACGTCATCATGCATTAGATTCCACAGTAGCCGATCTGGTACGGAGCCTTACCGCCTGTGACTTTATACTGCCTCGCTCCATCGTTGGTGTCGTAGTGCAGTATCCTATTTCTGCAAAAGTCCGTCATTATCTTCCGTATGTAGTCTAGTACTCTCTTCGAGGTAAGTGCTCGCAGGATATTTCTTCAGTTTGCGCTGTTGAAGGCGTTCTTAACATCCAACGTGATGATTGCGCAGTACTGTTTATTCCCGCCTTTCCATCGTATTCCTTCGATTGTTTTTTTCGCCATATTGACGAGTTCATCGATGGCGTCGACCGTAGAACGTAGCTTATGGAACCCATACTGGCGATCTGCGATGCCACCTGCCTCATCGATTGCACTCTCCAATCCATAACATATGATGCGCTCCAATATTTTCCCCACAATGTCTAAAATGCATAGAAGCCTATACGATGAGTGATCCTGTGGCGGTTTATTTCCTTTTGGAGAACCAGTTTTCGCTTCTTCCACTGGTCAGGGAATACTCCTTCCTTGAGCCAGGTATTGCATAATTCTGCAAAAATTTGTGGGCGCCAATTGACTGCTGCTTTTATTGCAATATTGGGGATTTTGTCGACACCAAGCATTTTTTGGTCCTCGATTCCTTGGTGATGTCTTCGTCGAATTTCTCCTCTCCGCTTGTTCCACTATACCCTGTTGTTGTGGAAAAGCATAGCGACCAAGTTTTTGAGAAATACTGTGGACATGGGCGAGGGTTTTTGACCACCCTTCAACTTCATCATAACCACTTTATTGGCTTTCCCCCATCAATTTTGGTCAGCTTCGTTGCACAGTTCGACGAAGCTTTTCTTCTTACTGTCTTTAATTGCAGTTTTTGGGGTTCTCCGGGTAGTTATGAATCTTTCGTAGAGTTCTCCGTGGCTCCTGTGTTCCCTGGTGCACTGGTGTGACAGGCGCGCCCTGTAACAATCTGCGTGCAGTCTGGCGATTTAATCGTTCCACCAGTGTACTGGTGGCAGTTGCGTATTTGCTGTCTTTCGTTGCATGGATGCATCATAGGCTCTGGCCAATCGTCTTGTGAGCTGATTCGTCTTATCGGCGGCTGATTCACAAAGAATCCATCATCAGCTGAAGTACTTCAACATTCAGAGTGTGTGGTTTTCATCACCTTTTCGGTGGCTGCCTTCTCTACTCTCCTCTATTCTCAATGGGACTGGATGGTAGCTAGAACTTGATTTCCTGGTGATCGCTGTGTGTGTACTTGTGCTTACTCTCCACGCAGAATTTCCTGCTAAACAAGTTCTCACAAAGGTGATGAAGGTCAGCTCGCTCCCGGACTTCGCGGGAACTACGTCCAATTATGCGAATGCCTCCAGGCGTGATCTTCCTCTGGCCTTTGTGGTACGCCACTCGGCTATCTGACAGTATTAAAATGTCTTACCGAGGATATTTCCTGTCGAGGTTGAATTGGGTGCATCTTACGCTCACGTAAACTTCTGCTTGGAACAAACTGGGGAAAAATTCTAAGAGACTCTGAGTATTAAGTATTGGAGCCGTACACTCCTGCCCCAGTGCCTGTAGATATTTTCGATCCATCCGTGTTCCATTTAATAGCTTGTTGTTTGAATTGGTACTTATCGGACACCAGCACCAGATTGGATAAGGTTTCGCGCTCAGATGCAGGCTAATCTCTACACTTTGCTTAGGGCTGCCCTCGTTGTGCTTAGCCTTGTTCTGTTGACCCATGCTACTGCCCTATATGTGATGATAGGTCTGACTACCATCATGTTTATTTTTTTTTTTGTTTTGTTATGCCAAGGGGTGTGGTAATCTTCTAAAGATACTATTATCCCGGGCTACTAGCATGCACGATTCGCAAGCCCGAATAATCGATGCCATCAATGCGGCTACTCCACTACTAATCCACACCCTGCATACTTCTACGACTCTCCCCGCGGGACTACCGTCAGGTATTACTTCGCGGGGCTGGTTAGCATGTCATGCTATTTATCACGCCTGAGCCACTGCTGCTTTGCAGCAACTCAATTTGCACATTCCAATTTCTGTTACTGCGTGTATTCATGTGCCATTGTGTATTTGAGCATATCACTTGTGTTACATTGCATACCTGGGCGTTTTTGTGTAACTTTGTCGACCTTGCAGTGTTTATAGGATCCTCATTTCTCGCTACTGCTCGTTCCTCTAGACGTAGTTGTTGCATCATGCTGGTGATGATTTCGTTCGCTGTGTTCCAGGCCTCGTTCGTCATCAGCATGAATTTTATTAGTCCTCTCGGAGTCACTTGGCCGCCAGTTTCTCTCTCTAGTATGTTTTTGACCGTCGTATACATCCGGCATTCCATTAAAACATGTTCCGCGTTCTGGATTTTGCCTTCACAATGCGTGCAGTATGGGTAATTTACGTGTTTGTATTTGTAGAGATATTCCCGAAAGCATTCGTGCCCTAATAGGAACTGTGTCATGTAGAAGTTTACTTCTCCGTGTTTTCTGCTGATCCATTACGATCCTCTACGTTGGGGATCAGCATATGGGTCCATCTTCCTTTGGGTGTGATGTTCCATCTCTGTTGCCCTTCTGCTTGTATAGCCTCGCTGGTTGCTTCTGACTTTTTTATTTCCAAATCGATTGGCATTCGAACGGAGATTACGCTAATTGCCTCCGCTGACACCGTCCGAAAGGCACAACACACTCTTAAAGATGGGATTCTATGGGCCGAGTTCATCCGTCTCATGTACGTTATCCGGTACGTCGCTTATGCCCACATGGGAGACGCGTACATAAAGATCGACTTGCTTACCGTTGCTAGCAGATTTCTAGTTGGCTGCCTGCTTCCTCCAACGTTTGGCATTAATCTTGACAGTGTCGCTACTGCCCTGGAGGATCTCTCGCTTGCGTATATTAGCTGCTCTTTGAAGTTTAGCCTGTGGTCCAGCAGCACTCCCAGGTACTTGATGTGTGGACGCGACTCGATGGTTTGCTCACCGCCCTGTATAGTAAGGTATTCTACCTTTGTTCTGGTACTTTTTAGCACGGCTTCTGTCTTCTTCCAGTTCGAGACCTGATGCCGTTAGCCATACCCTCACGTTCCTTATTGTTTGATTGCAGTTTTCGGGCACTTGTTGTAGCTACGGCGATTACTGCAATGTCATCAGCGTAGCCGATAATTTCTACTCCGCTCGGCCTTGGCGTTCTCAGTATGCCATCATACATTATATTCCACAGAGCTGGGCCTAGTACTGACCCTTGAGGGACTCCTCCCGTAATTGTGTACGTCTTAGGCCCCTCTTCCGTGTCATAATGAAGATTTCTCTTACTGAAGTAGCTGCCTATTATTCTTAGCAGGTAGTTAGGTATATGCAGGTTGCTTAGCGCTCTAACTATGGAGCTCCACTTGAATGCGCCTGCCATCTTGTACATTCACCTCAGTGAGGCTGGGCTGTACCTCAAGCTTAACCTGATATGTTTCTGCACACCATAAGTGCACTAGTGGCTTTGATTACCACAGCTTCAACATGTTCCTTTCATGGAAGTTTGCTAGCTAGTGCTATGCCCAGATACTTGACCTGTTTCTCTAGGTCGGTTCTGATTCCTTCTATTAGGACAGGTTGCATAGACTTCAGCTGCGTTTTCGTGGGGAGGGGTACCACAGTGGTTTTGATAGGGTTCACTCTAAGCCCAACCGTTTCACACCATTTCTGTGTGATTTTTAAGCCCCTTTGAATAATTTTGCAAAACGTTCCTTCTTGCAATAATAACTATGTGGTCGGCGTAGCCTTGGTAGTTTATGCCGGCATCTGTCAATTTTTGCAGTTACTCATCTACTAGCAGGCTCCACATTTATAGCGACAGTAATCCTCCTTGTGGCAGCCTCTAGTAGCGTTTATTGCGATGGTTTCTTGTCTCCGTCTCAGCAGTCCTAGTTGTCTGCATCTCACACATCCATTTACTTGTGATTTATTCCTTGCATTTCGAGACTTCTCCTAATTGCTTCATGGGATGTGTTGTCAAAGGCTCCTTCGATATCCAGAAAGGCGAATACTGGCGTGTTTTTCCTTTTCAGTGCGTCCTGGTGTCGATTTCTTAGCGCCACCCATATCAGATCTTCTGACGTCTTACCTGCTATATTTCTTGTCGATTTCACATTGAGCGTATTTTTTTACGGCATCAATTAGTGTTTGGAATATATTGCGAAAAGCGCAGATATACCGATTACCATCGCTTTGTGTGTATCAAAACCAGCAATTTCTTGAACTGGACATTGAAATCTGACCTTGTTTCCGCACAGGAAAACTCACCGGACCTTGGAAGGTTCGCAAATCTTAGCCACCAAAACATCTAAAATCCAAGTCAAAGCAATCTTGTGTTAATTACGAATAAGGACAAAGAAATGTACAGTTACCAAATCCAACGATTATTAAAGACAGAGGAAAGTGCTAGTAACTAATTGGATTTCCTTTTCTTTAAGAAAGTGTGCATGTGACATTCAATTTCAGAAAACTACTCGAAGCATTCTCCACGACTGAGATGGGAAATTAATCATACTCGCGTATCCTTGTCAAGCGCACACACGAGTTCCGTAACACACTAAACGATTCATAATATTCCACGCACTGCAGAGAGCCACAATAATCAAACAACAACCATGACACAGACAAAACGGCCATTTATCATAACAATACGTCACGTACGCCTCGTCCTCCAACATAATTTACGAGTTCCACTTACTCGTCCTCTGCCGAATGAATGACGGATTTCCAGGACATTGCGTACAAATCTCAATCATCTGTCAAATGAGAGCAAATTCTTTCATTTTCATTTTCATTTCCATAATTCTTCGCAATTTCATATTTATAATCTAACGGTGCGACCTTAATTCATTTCATTTATCCTTTTTGTTTTTTTTTTTTTTTGTATCCAATCTTGGAAAATACAGACCCACCGCATTAGTGGCGACGGTCGTGGTTGGGTTGACACACTTTCAGTTCCTTTGTTCGCATCAAATGCTTCATCGTATATTGCAATATCCCCGCTGCGGGATGGAGCCTCAGGTTAGTTTTGCGGCTCACACAAGCATGCACAGCATTTCATGTGTATCTATCCTATGATTCTAGGATATTTCCGTCACATAGTCCACGTGCATGTGGCCAAGAAGCGGGTCCTTCCGATAACCCACGGGCGTTATGAAATCAACCGACTATTGCACTGGGATCAGGTGCATAACTTTATGTGAGTCTACGCGTCAGTTCTCCTTCGCAAAGTGAAATTAAGTTTTTTTTTTCATTTTCTTAGCTATTATCTGGGTACACCAGAGAGTCTGCCGTCACAACAGCATCTGTACAGAGTATCTGCAATCCCACCACGACTTGGAGCGCCGCTGCAGGCACCCGAATGCCTGACATGCCCACAGAATGAAAAACCAAATGGGGAGAGTAACACGAAACCACCACCGAAACTAGTCACCGCATGGGATGATGATTGGGAGGATTCGGAGCCATTGACTTTCCCACCACCAACGCCACAGGCGGCTGATAGAAAGCGAAAACGTCCCGCACGCAGTTTGTCCGGCCCAACTGAGTGCTTGTATCACACCGCACAGTTCCCAAAGACCCTGAGTGCCGAATATGTCCTAATAGAGTGCCTGGGCCCTGTCATCCCATCGAGCGGCATTTATTCCGTAGGCCGAGATGCCAACAGCAAGCCCTTGGAGCTCCTCGTATCGGTTCAGAACAACACTCGACTGAGGGAAAGAGTGTCTAAGATAGCCCTTCCGCAGATTAAAACATTTCCAGTAATGATTTCCGGCGGATACCATGCCCAAGTGCGGCTTTTCATGCCGCCCGTCCTTAGGGAAGACGAAATAACACGATACCCAACAATCCTGCATGTCTACTCCGGTCCTGGGACTCAGTTGGTCGCCGACAAGTGGCACATTGATTGGAACACATACTTGGCAGGAACAAAAGACTACATTGTTGTACAGATTGACGGGCGGGGATCTAGCGGGCAGGGTTACCAACTACTGCACGAAATCTACAAGCGATTAGGAACTGTCGAAGTATCAGACCAACTCGAGGTTAGTGAGTATTTAAGAGACAATTTGCATTTCATCGATGGACGACGAATGGGCGTCTGGGGATGGAGTTATGGTGGCTATACCTCTGCTCTAGCGTTGGCCAGTACACAATCGATTTTCCAATGTGGCATCAGCATATCACCGGTGACCAATTGGAAGTTGTATGGTAAGTCTCAAAACAACAACTAAATGATTCTTCTGTCATTTACTAATCTGTTAAATAGACTCTACATACGCGGAACGCTACCTCAGCTTCCCTAATGTCACTGACAACTACAAAGGCTATGAAGAGTCCGATCTAACCAAGTACGTTGACAACCTGCGAGAGAGGCAATTTCTCCTCATCCACGGGACAGCGGACGACAATGTGCACTTTCAGCAATCGATGGTCCTTGCGAGAGCACTCACCACCAAGGGTGTCCTGTACAAGCAACAAATCTATCCTGATGAGGGTCACAGCTTAGCTGGCGTGAAGCGACATCTTTACAGATCGATGACGGGATTTTTTGAAGATTGCTTCAAGAAGCTGGTAAGTGAACTAGTGCCAGGCTAAGTGAAATGAATCTCTTTACGAATTTCCCCCCCACCGCCGTTCAGAGCTACCAGAATGTGTCCGAAGGGGTGCCGGGTGATTTTCTGGACTTTCACAGATTCTACGCGACAAAGTGAATTTGAAGTAAACGGCGAGCGAATGTGTGAGATGTGTGACAGAGGAATGGGAGTACTTCTTGCGCAAAAAGTGCCACCACCCTCTCCTCCTTGTTTATACGTATTACATACTTAGGTACTTACACATTAAAACAGTCTTGGTGTTCTATTTCGATGTTGTACCATGTGTATGTGTGTGTGTGTATGTTTTGTAATTCGATGAATGGTCGTCATTTATGCCCGCATCCTTGTTGTTGTGGTTTGTTGGTCGCCTATTTTGTTTTCTTGTTTTTGTTTACTTGCCTAATGGACATTTGTCATTTTGTATATGTGTGTTAATACTATTTTGTTTGAAAGAGGGATAAAGTCATTAACAGTTAAACTGCTGGATTAATTAATCATCCACCAAAGCGAATAAATCAGGACTTGCAGCGATTAAGATGTTTATTCTGGTGCATACGAGACAGCGGGCACCTATGGGCTTACTGATGGAGAAATTAACAGATTTATCAATTCAATATACACTCCCGGGGGGATATTGAAATAGAATATTCCTTCTAACTATAGAAGGTGATTGATTAGGCGGCGTCTTTTGTTCTTTTGTTGTCGGTGCTACTTAATAGCACCGGACGGCTACATTGTTACCCCATTATTTCGTGTGATGAATGACTTTACTTTTCTTTCGTAAATTGACCATTAAATAAAATAAACGGTCCGCCAAAGTAATTGGAGGAGGAAAGATGAAATTTGAAAGAATTTATTTTTATGGTTATGATTTATTTAGAATGATTTTTAAGGATCTGTGAAAAGCGGGCAACCCTAAGAACTTGAAATTTTAGAAATGGCCCATCCAAGTCAAAATGATTTAGAATTTATATTTTAGTACCTACTTTAGAATGCTGCAATAATATTGTGACCCAACAGACAGATGGGCTGATGGAATCTATTCGAAAGAATGGATAGATAGATAGATGTAAATGTATATAATAGTAAGGTGCAAGTGCACTGCGACCTTTAAAGATTAGATATTGCGACCCCCATACTATGGCTCTAGCCGATGATATACTCGGTCTAGAGCACCTTTTTTTTCTCTTGTACAACCCATGCCCACGTGAAAGATGAATGATCTATTGTATCGGACGGTTGGAGTTAATCTAACAGACCTACTTGTTAATGTGGTATCTCAGGCCGCTATGGCCAGTTAGAAAGCTCACGAGCTTCTTAATGCTTTCCCTATCTAAGTTAAGAATTTCCTTTTAGGAATAAGGCTTGATTAATCGTTTGGATTGTCTTAGACCTGTCCCATTGGTCCAGTGATCTGGACGAAGTTTGTTTTCCCATTCGTTAATCAGCATTATAGCTGTCGTCCAGTTGATGCCACAATAAGGTTCAGAACCTATGAACGCATATTCTGAGCCAGCCCTAGCAAGCTCATCTGCGTACTCGTTGCCCACAATCACTTGGTGTTCAGGGACCCAAACGAGTTTTACCCTGTTGTATTTGGCAAGGTCTTGTAATGCATCGTAGCAGCATTTCACAGTTCTGGAGTCCATTAGGTTGGACGGTAGTGCCATAAGTGCTGCTAGGCACCGTTCATCCCCTTGCGGAGATTGTGTCTGGCGCAGATCTCAATGGCATGGATTTCAGTCTGAAATTTAAATAGGTACCGAAATCTTTGTGTTGGGTCCAAAGACCCCAGCTCCAACTACTTACTTACTTAGGTGGCGTTACGGTTCGGGGTGAACCTGGGCCTCAACCAACAAGCCTCTCAATTTAGCTCGGCATTTAGCTAATTGCCTCCAGTTGCGCATTCCAATTTGGTCGAGGTCTCCTTGAACTTGTGCGCGCCACCTACGGCGATGATTCCCTCTACTGCGTCGTCCCTCGGGGTTAGATTCGAAGACTCTCCGGGCCGGAGCGTTGGTGTCCATTCGCCCTACATGTTCTAGCCATCTCAGACGTCCAATACGCACTTTTTTGAGTAGGTCGATGTCGGTGTACAGCTCGTATAGTTCGTGATTAAATCTTCTCCTCCAAAACCCGTCAACGCAAACAGGACCGAAAATCTTACGAAGAATTTTTTTCTCGAAGCGACCAAGGATATCTTCATCCTCTTTTAATAAAGTCCATGTCTCAGTGCCATAAAGCAGGACTAGGATGATCAAGGTCTTATACAGAGTCTCCTTAGGTGTTCGAGATAGGATATTGCATTGCCTTACAAGCCCGAAAAGACAGCGATTGGCAAGAGTCATTCTTCGCTTGATTTCTGCGCTGATCTTGTTTTTCGAGTTTATAGCAGAGCCAAGGTAGACAAAATCCCTTATTACCTCGAAGTTATAGCTGCCCACTGTGACGTTCTGCCCGATTCCTCGGCGTTGGTTGTCCCTTCTAGTTGACAGCATATACTTCGTTTTGCCCTCGTTTATCGCTAAACCCATTTTGGCCACCCGCCTGGAACAGGAAGGAGTGCTCCAGTGAGAAAGCACTCTTTCCCCCCCTCTCTCATCTGCTGCCGCCAAGAATCCGCCAAACGGGGTTGGTTACCCATTTCTTGGATTAAGGTACAGGCACCCGGCTGTCACCGCGAGGAGGTTGGGAGCAGGAGTTGGTAGGCCCCAGCTGAGTGAAAACGCTTGTGTTTTCATATGATCGCATGCACTACGTTTGACCAGCCAAAGTTAGAAAGCTCACGAGCTTCTTAATGCTTTCCCTATCTAAGTTAAAGATTTCGTTATAGGAGTAAGGCTTGATTAATTGTTTGGATTGTCTTAGATCTGGCCCATTAGTCCAGTGGTCTAGACGAAGTTTGTTTTCCCATTCGTTAATCAGCGTTGTAGCTGTCCCCCAGTTGACGCCACAATAAGGTTCAGGACCTATGAACGCAGATTCTGACCCAGCTCTAGCAAGCTCATCTGCAGATTCGTTGCCCACAATCCCTTGGTGTAGAGGTACCCAACCGAGTTTTACTCTGTTGTATTTGGCAGGGTCTATTAATGCATCGTAGCAGCATTTCGCAGTTCTGAAGCCCATTAGGTTGGAAGATAGTGCCATAAGTGCTGCTTGGCTATCTGAAAACATACGTATTCTAACGCCCTTGATACCCTTGCGGAGATTGTGTCTGGCGCATATCTCAATGGCCTGAAACACAGTGGGAGTCGTACCCATAAGTACCAAAATCTTTGTGTTGGGTCCAATGACCCCAGCTCCAACTCCAGATTCCATTTTTGATCTGTCGGTGAACCAGACCAGACTTCTAGCGTCCAGTGTTGGAACACCATTGGTCCAATTTCCGCGGTACAATATTTCAACCTCGAGTAATTTACCGAAGTAATGTTACCTGACCATAGTATCTGGTATAGTGCAGAATTACTATATGGTATAGTCAAAATGCTTTTTCAAGGTTTCTAAGAATAGAGGAGGTACACCTTTTTCCAAGTGCAACATGTAGTTGGGTGTGCTATTCGGCAACCGGAAATGTCCCACTAGGTCACTTGGTTTATACTCATAATCTAGTTGCAGTTTGATGGCATATCTTGCAGCCATCTTCCTAATGAAGATTGGTAGGGTATAAGCCCGGTAATAGCTTCCAGACCTGTCGTAGGGCAGGTGCTCATAGCACCTGTAATGCCAAGACAGGCAATTCTTTGCGGCTTCCGCAACTTCTTTGCCGTTGTCTGCTGGAGAGTTTTAGGCCACCAGACGATGGCCACATATGTGATAATGGGTTTAACCATCATTATGTACAACCGATGTATCGTCTTAGGAGAGAGACCCCAAGTTCTGTCTTATATGCGTTAAGAGGCCCACAGTGCTCTAGTAGCACATCCTGTGTCGGTCTTCATATGTGAATTCCAGTTAAGTCGTTTGTCAAGAATTACACCAAGATATTTGACCCCGCTGGAATAAACTAGTGTGGTGCCTCTGATTACGTTAGGTTCAATGTTGACCTGTGTCTTCCTTGTAAACTGCACCAATACTGTTTTACTAGGATTGATGGATAGTCCTTCTTTGTTAAACCATTCTACAACTTGAGATATTGCACTTTGCATGACGATGGAAATTGTCCTGCCATGTTTACCTCTGATAAAAACTGCCAAGTCATCAGCATAACCGACGGTCGTGTAGCCTGATCTATGAAGATCTGCTAACAAGTTGTCGGTGACTTTTAACCATAACAGGGGGGAAAGAACTTCTCCTTGAGGACAACCTTTGGCTGTAGTTATAGACACCGACACTCTCCCGGAGGAGGAGGTAATGAATCGACTTACCAGCATGGCCCTAATCCATTCTTCGATACCTCTGCTACTAATCGCTCTTGCGATCGAGTAGTAACCAGTGTTATCGAACGCGCCCTCGATGTCAAGAAATGCACACAAGGCTATCTCTCTTGAACTGAGTGTTCCCTCAATCTTTTTGACGAGATAATGAAGGACACCTACTGTAGATTTGCCTTTACTTACTTACTTCCTTACTTACTTACTTACTTATATCCTGTTGTGGGTCCTAGGGCCTCTACTACACCTACGAGCCATCGGGTACCTTTGTACCCGATTCGCGTGCAGAGATTTAGACAGATCTAACCGGTCTCTAATATGAATATGTATGACTCTCTCCATTGTCCTGAGGACGAATGATGTTAGACTTATAGGTCTGTATGATTGAGGCAGCTCGTTAGGCCTATTGCCCGGCTTGGGAATGAGAACCACATTTACCTCTCTCCAGGTGGGTGGTATGTATACCCAATTGTAGCTGGCTTTAAATAAAGCTATCAATCTCGGCAGGATGATGTCAATTGGTTTTTGTAGAAGTGCTGAAAACAGACCGTCACCGCCGCCGGGAGCTTTAAAAGGTTTGAAGGAACTTTGTGAGGGTGTTTTCTCAAAAGCTGAGGTTTCGCTCTTTGGGTCCAGAGTCAACCAAAGAAACACCCGAAACTATGGGAAAGAGGTAATATTACGATTTTTTATTGACTAATTACATACCATATATAGCTTAGACTAGCCTCAACAATGTTTCAATACTTAACAATGTTAGGATAGTTATAGGACGGCCTTGATGTATACTCTTCTTAACAATTCGGTGATACTTAACAACATGGAGCTACCTACTTGGGCCTTGTATTCTTAGGTACTATACTCTAACTACGGGTAGCGACAGTCTTTTCAGGGCCGTCTGCTTGGCAGCGACAGGCTTTTAAGGGCAGTCTGCTTGGCAGCGACAGGCTTTTTAGGGCCGTCTGCTTGGCAGCGACAGGCTTTTAAGGGCCATCTGCTTGGCAGCGACAGGCTTTTAAGGGCCATCTGCTTGGCAGCGACAGGCTTTTTATGACCGTCTGCTTGGCAGCGACAGGCTTTTAAGGGCCGTCTGTTTGGCAGCTATTTGGTAGCACCTCCTTAAGGCAGATACTTAACAGCAAACGTCTCAGAATTAGTCTAGGAGTACGGAATGGATCCTCCAACGTGAGGTTTACAATGAGTTGACCGTCAACGGCTGCTCCTAGAGAGGATGAGCCCAAGTCTTACGGTCGGATCGGCTGTGGTCAGCAGCAGGTCCGGTACGTATATCGCCCAAGTCTCAGACAGACAATTTAAAATTTCTGGTGGTTTAGCCACGTCGGCAGTGGGTTATCTTATGGAAATCACCTACAAGCATTGAGTATAAGTTCTAGGACTCAATGCAAATCGTCGTTGTATTCGAGCCATCTGGGAAGGCACGCACCACCGTCTGTTCCCTTCTCTGTGTATCACGCGCTCGTGTGCGAAGTGTAACGCTTCGTTACAACTTTGTCTGGACTGAATTTTTTCAGATAAGCTATTAACTGTACTGTCCACATAAACCCTGTGGTTAACTGTGTTCCAGTACACATGAGATGTGTTAAGAGACGAGCCTGGAAAATGTACCTGGAGTAAGGTTCTAAGTGTATCCACATGGTCCGTCGTGTAGGTTTTTTTTTTTTTCCTCTTGTACAACCCATGCCCGCGTGGCAACGACACTGCGACCTGAAAGATCTATTGTATCGGAGGGTTGGAGTTAATCTAACAGACGTACTACCTCCCTTATGAAAGTGAGTATGTCCTTAGTAGCGGAACATTTCAGTTCTACTGAAGTAAGTATCTCCTTGTGGAGAATACGTTTCCTTAACCAGTGTAGTGCCGGGCATTCACAAAGAATGTGTTCGGAGGTTTCATCCTCCTCTAAACAGAACCGACAGTTCTTCTCTTGGCACAGGTTCATCTTGTTAAGGTGGTATCTCAAGCCGCAATGGCCAGTAAGAAAGCTCACAAGCTTCTTGATGCTTTCCCTATCTAAGTTAAGGATTTCCTTATAGGAGTAAGGCTTGATTAATTGTTTGGATTGTCTTAGACCTGGCCCACTAGTCCAGTGGTCTAGACGAAGTTTGTTTTCCCATTCGTTAATCAGCGTTGTAGCTGTCGCCCAATTGACGCCACAATAAGGTTCAGGACCTATGAACGCAGATTCTGAGCCAACCCTAGCAAGCTCATCTGCACATTCGCTGCCCACAATCCCCTGGTGTCCGGGTACCCAACCGAGTTTTACCCTGTTGTATTTGGCAAGGTCTTGTAATGCATCGTAGCAGCATTTCACGGTTCTAGAGTCCATTTGGTTGGACGACAGTGCCCCAGCTCCAACTCCAGAATCCATTTTCGAACCGTCGGTGAACCAGACCAGACTTCTAGGGTCCAGTGTTGGAGCACCATTGGACCAGTTTTCGCGGTCCAATATTTCAACTACGAATAGCCTACCAAAGCAGTGTTGCCTGACCATAATATCTGGTAAAGTGCAAAACATGTCTCTTTTAGGGATTGAGTTGAGTATCTTTAAATGTCCCACAAGGTCACCTGGTTTATACTCGTGATCTAGCTGCAGCCTGATGGCATATCTAGCAGCCATCTTCCTAATGAAGATTGGTAAGAGTGTGAGCCCAACAATAGCTTTCAGAGCTGTCGTAGAGCAGGTGCGCATCGCACCTGTAATGCCAAGACAGGCAATTCTTTGCAACTTCTGCAACTTGTTTGCCGTTGTCTGCTGGAGAGTTTTTGGCCACCAGACGATGGCCGCGTATGTGATAATGGGTCTAACCATCATTATGTACAACCAATGTATCATCTTAGGAGAGAGACCCCAAGTTCTGCCGTATAGGCGTTTACTGGCCCACAGTGCTCTAGTAGCGCGCTCAGTGGCGGACTTGATATGTGAATTCCAATTAAGTCGTTTGTCAAGAATTACACCAAGATATTTGACCTCGCTGGAATAAACTAGTGTGGTGCCTTTGATTGTGATAGGTTCAAGGTTGACCTGTGTCTTCCTTGTAAAAGGCACCAGAACGGTTTTACTAGGATTTATGGATAGTCCTTCTTTATTACACCATTCTACAACTTGAGATATTGCACTTTGCATGACGTTGGAAATTGTCGTGCTGTGTTTACCTCTGATAAAAACCACCAAATCGTCAGCATAACCGACGGTGGTGTAGCCTGATCTGTAAAGATCTATTAACAAGTTGTCGATGACTATAGACCATAATAGGGGGGAAAGAACTCCTCCTTGAGGACAGCCTTTGGCTGCAGTTATGGACACCGACACTCCCCCAGAGGAGGAAGTAATGAATCGACTTACCAGCATGGCCCTGATCCATTGGTTGGTCGATTCTTCGATACCTCTGCTACTGATCGCCCTTGCGATCGAGTCGTAACCAGTGTTATCGAATGCGCCCTCGATATCAAGAAATGCACACAAGGCTATCTCCCTTGAACTGAGTGTTCCCTCTATCTTTTTGACGAGATAATGAAGGGCACCTACTGTAGATTTGCCTTTCCTGTATGCGTACTGATTCGAGTGCAGAGGGTTAGACAGATCTAACCGGTCTCTAATATGGATATCTATGAGTCTCTCCATTGTCTTAAGGACGAATGATGTTAGACTTATAGGTCTGTATGATTTAGGCAGCTCGCTAGGCCTATTGCCCGGCTTGGGGATGAAAAATACATTAACCTGCCTCCAGGTGGGTGGTATGTATCCCCAATTGCAGCTGGCTCTAAAGCTGTCAACCCCGGCAGAATGAGGTCAATTGACTTTTGGAGAAGTGCTGGAAACAGAACGTCACCGCCGGGGGCTTTAAAAGGTTTAAATGTGCCTACCGCCCATTCAACTTTCTCTGGACTGAATATTTTCCCAGATAAACTATTAACTCTCCTGTCTACATAAACCCTGTGGTTAACTGTGTTCGAGTACACATGAGATGTGTTAAGAGACGAGCCTGGGAAATGTACCTGAAGTAAGGTTCTAAGTGTATCCACACGGTCCGTCGTGTAGGTTCCGTCATTTTTCTTCAGTAAACCTACACAGTTGACATGATCGTTTGCGAGTGATTTATGGATTCGTGCCGCTGTAGGCATGTCAGCGATTGTTTCGCAGCATTTCCTCCAAGCAGCTCGCTTAGATCGTCTCAATACTAGATTGTATTCTGTGAGAGCAAACCTGTATTCGTCCCACCTCTTCGTTCGCTTTGCAGAGTTGAAGAGTTTTCTGACTTTCTTCCTAAGTTCCGCCAGTTGGTCATTCCACCAAGGCACTTTGCGTTTGTTAGCATGTGTCTTTGGGACACAGCTGTCGTGGTAGGAATCAAGCAGTAAATTGTTAAGCTGATATGCAACTTCATCCAGGTCTTCTATGGACTCGATAGATGTGAGAAGCATATCTTTTTTTGAGAACACTAGTTCACGATAGCGATGCCAATCCGTAGATTTGGGATCGTATCTATTAGAGACATATGAGAGTTGGCCAGGTATGTCAAACCTGATGTGCTGATGGTCGGACAGAGAGGCCTCATCTGATACGTGCCAATTTTCAATAAAATTAGAAATAAATGGATTAGCGAGGGTGAGGTCAAGTACCTCCTCGCGAATCGCATTTATGAAGGTAGGTTTAGAGCCTTTGTTCAAAATATCTATTTGTCTACTTACAAAGTATTCTAAAAGACACTCACCCCTTCTGTTGATGTTGCTACTACCCCAGACCTCATGATGTGCGTTGGCATCGCATCCAATGATGTAGTGGAGGTCGTGTAGGTTCAGCCATTCTTCTTCAATAACCCTACACAATTGACATGATCGTTTACGAGCGATTTATGGATTCGTGTATCTGAGCACTTGCTCCAGTGCAGCTGCTACTACGAACCGGAGTATCTTCAGTGGATCCAGCGAAGGCAAATCCATTTCTGATAGGAGGTAAGAACCTAGATGAATTCTTCTTTTGTGGATCAGTGCTTCGCATTCCATAAGAAGGTGTGCTGGTGTTTCTGCGAAGTCCCTGCAGAATCTGTAGTGTCTAAGATGCTCCTTGCGTCTGCAGCGACCCATTAACATACCCGTCAAGATGAAAAGTCGATTCTTACCAACACGCAGGCAGGTTCTGCTTTTTTTCTGGGTGTATTTCCCCAGAAGTTCTTTTGCCTGTCTTCTCTGCTCATCTGAATAGAAATCTTGATTCTAAAACGGTATGGAAAAATTTAAAAGCCATAGGCGTTGGTCGTAATATGAAGCAGGACCTTGGAAATATTGACCCTGACTCATTAAACAAAGAGTTTGTCAAGACGCAGGCGCTAGTCCCAAATATTTCGCATTCAGACCAAGATCACATAATGCACACTAACAATTCAGAGCCACCTTACCAATTTCAGTTTTCTTGTGTTGACCAAGCTGATGTCCTCAGAGAAATTCTTCGTATAAAATCTAGATCCGCTGGCATTGATGAGATACATCCCTTATTTGTAAAGGCCATACTACCCCATCTGCTCCCTGTGCTGTGCTGATGTACTGAACTCTGTTATTCTTACATCAACGATCTTGAAAAAACGGGGAACGAATTTTTCCCCACCGGAATATAGGCCAATTTCTTTTCATGGGTGATCTCGTTCCCCAGGACCCCAGTGTGACCTGAGACCCAGATAAGAGACAGAGAATTCAACCTTGCGACCGAATTCAAAGAGTTTTTAGTTTCACGAACTATTTCGAAAGTGGTTAAAGGGTTAAACAAGGCCTTAAGCCCAGCCTGACTGTCACTACAGACACAAATGCTACTGCCCTTCCATCTGTTCTTCACAACATAGTTCGTGGCCATTACGATTGCATAAGTTTCCGCTTGGAAAACAGACGCATATTTGCCTAACGAGAAAAAAAGTCTAATGTTGTCGTCTTCCACGGAGACACTAGCGCCAGACGCTTGACTGATTTTTCACGGACGACGAAAATGCCACTCCATTCCATTCATGTTTCAGATCCAGGCCAAAGCCAGTCCTGAGCACAAGGAAAGTCGACTCTGAATTTACGTATCAGCTAAAGTTCTGGTGTCATTGCATCAGACGGCATATCCATGAGACCAGAGTCGTAAGATAATTATCGCGCAAGTTCATCAAAATTCCAGTGTGGGAATAAAAAATACCCCGCCTAAGACGATGGATGGCTTTGACAGTGCCGCCAATATATAAGTATCGAGGAGAGGTAAGTTTAGCAAGGCATCTAGATCAGACGAAGGTACACTCGGAAAGGCTCCTGTGCATGTTCAAATGCTCATCAACATGTTCAAAGAACTTTAAAATGCTTATTTGTTTTATGATTCTTTTTTTTTTTCTATTTTCCAACATAAGTTTGTGTGGAACAATCGTGTTAAGTAGACCTGCTGTGCTCGTTGAACTTCTCTCCAAATAAGAGTCAATAGATGGTATAATTCATTAACTTCCGATATCAATTTCTTCATGTTTTTGATGTACAGTTGGTCAGTTTCTCCTTCACCCGATACGACATCTTCTTCCAGATCTATCAATTGCTGAACTGATAGCTCCTTACCGTGCACTTCTAGTAAAAGCCAGTTTGCCCGAGATACAAATCATCTATATGTATAAACTTGAATAAACTTTACGAAGGAACTTATTTCTTAGATAATAGAGGCCTGGGCAGTGGCAAAGAAAGTGGGTAGTAGTCCTTCTGAACCTTCTCGTCACCACAGCCCCTATAAAAATCGTCGTTCGTCACATGTAACTTTTTCATGTGGTA
Organism: Brachypalpus laphriformis; assembly: GCA_945910035.1. Taxonomy (NCBI): domain Eukaryota; kingdom Metazoa; phylum Arthropoda; class Insecta; order Diptera; family Syrphidae; genus Brachypalpus; species Brachypalpus laphriformis. The sequence goes on from OX246753.1 coordinate 152,996,586, forward strand.
TCGCATAGCCCTATGCCCCGTTATGACTCCTATTAGAGTAGAGAAGAATTTTCTACTCCTCTTCATAAGTCTATTGGTTCTTGTTCTGTCAAATGTAGGCCATAGCTTCCTCGTGGTGATACAAGTATCTAAAAAGGTCCAAAAGCTTTGTTCCCTGCTTCGAGTTTGAGTGTGCAAGGCGAGTTGCACACTGAGGGGTTGGATTGATCCGAGTTTAGTACTGAGCCGCCTCTAGCCAGTTTGTCGGCTTTCTAATTTCTTGGTATGCCCTCATGTGCAGAGACCCAGCAGAGCATTACCTTGTGCTGTATTCCAAGAACCTTGAGCTCTTCTCTACAACATTTCACAAGCTTTGATTTCATTTCTGTAGCAGATATTGTTTTTATTGCTGCCTGGCTGTCGATAAAAAAATTTGATATTCTTCTGTGGTATTGCCCTTATCGCAGTCTCACGGGCTGCTACTGTCCCTGCTATGACCTCTGCCTGGAAAATGCTGCTGTAGTTCGGAAGCCGAACTGACAAGGGGATACCATACGGTTCAGAGAAGATACCTATTTCTATTTGGGATCGATCGGTGTACACAGCTATGGATTGTTCGTTAGGAGTTCTATCGTTTTCCATTCTTCCCTGAACGGATAGGTGCGTAGAAATGGTCGCGTGAAGCCTAGGTATGGCGTAGTTTAGTCTCTACTAGATACATTGCCTAGATATCTCTATGGGATTGTAGTATGGCCCCTCGCAAGTAATAACTAATAGAGCATTCTGGAGGAAAGCGAGAACCGTTTGCCGGAGAACTTGGATAAACATATCATTATGTGTTCAATTCTGGGGATCTAAAATTCTTCCTGTAAAGGATTTAACTGATAAACATTCTTTATTTCTTCGTTACGCAGCAGAGAGCATTTTTTAAACATTTTTTTCGACCATGAAAGCGGAATGTAATTAAATGCATTAAAATTATAGTTATAACCATAAAATATGTACAATGACTTAGCATACTGCTCCAATTAATAAATGTGTTGTTAAACGTTTCGTGCTTTGGCAAAGCTTTAAATACCTTTTTGCAATTGCTTGGACATATTGTTTAAACTTATTTCTCCTTCTCATCTAAATATTTTCTTCTTTCTTCCTTATATCGATTTTTTTTTCTTTATAATTAATTTCAGGTTCCGCCAGAAACAAAAGCTGGTCTTGGAAATGGCGGTGATATGCAACAGCAATAAATTTTCAAATTAATAATAATTTAAGTAGGTATACTCGTAAAATGTTTTCACAATTTCAATACGAAAATTGACGATTTCAGATGCAAAAGATTCAAAATTACCATAAACAAAGAACAAAAAAAAAATGTTTTAATGAAGAAAAATAAATGGTTGTGAATACATGAAATAAAAATACAAAACAGTAAACAAAAGTAAAATGTTATAAGAGCAAGTGTTGTGCTTAAAATCATTTAGAGAACCAATAGGACCAGAGATGTAAAACACAAAAAAAAATGTATCTTTCCAAACCCTTCCTTCGAGTCTTTAACTTATTTTTATGTCTTCTTCTATTAGCTGAGAATTCTTCTACTCTCCTTGGTGATACTTTAAGTGCCAAAAAACTAAAAGAAAAATATATGTATATCCTTATAGTAAATGTGTATATGTGCGTGTAGAGTTCACGAATTAAAATCGTAACCTTTTTTTTTTGTTTTCGAAATTGCTCCCATTCTGGCACCCCTTCATCTGGCTTTGCAAATTTGCATTTTGAAGAATAAAAGCTGACAAAGCTAATATTTACCAGAAGTGTAAAAAGGACAGCACTTCCCCATTGAGTCAATCGCTTCTTTGGAGGGGTGTGCATATCCACCCAGCATATATTGAAACCATCTTTGGAGGTTTTTCTCGCTTAAATCAAATCCGTGCACCTCTCCGTTTTGTGTCCTTTATATGAGAAGGAGAGTGAGAGAAAAGAATGAATAAAAGAGGTGTAAATACCTGAGTTTAACGTCGTTAATCCACGAAGAGTTACTGGGAATGGTACCATTGAATGGGCATATTTGTACGCAAGAAAGGGGCGAAAGTGTCGTCAGAGGTGCAGGTCGTTTGTGCTATGAAAATGAATGGCAAAAGCACACATCCCTAGGGGTGGTTGGTTTTACAGAAGAAAAGCAATACCAGAGGCAAACGCTAACACCGCCAAAGGGGAGAAATTTGTAATAACAAATTGAAAATGTCAATTGAAACACCTCCAAGTGCGGTGGATAATTTTGCATAGATCTAAGCAGCGTACACTAAAAGGATTGAGGTTTCCCCTGAATTAAACTTAACTCACTTAAACCTTTAATCCAGGGTGTTACATATGAGTAACACCTTTTTCCTGGCGCGATTTGGTCGTGAACATACCGATATTTTGATGTATATTTATGTCTTGAGGATCGCTGAAAACGAATCTTTTGGTTTTATAAAAATATAATATACTTACCTACTCAGGTGGGGCCACACTTCGGGGCGCGCCTAGGCCTCAACCAATAAGCCTCTCCATTTAGCTCGGTCTTTAGCTAATTACCTGCAGTTGCGCACTCCAATTGGGTTGAGGTCCCTTTGAACTTGTGCGCGCCACCTACGGCGAGGAGGCCTCTGGGTTAAATTTGAAGACTCTGTGAGCCGGAACGTTGGTGTCCATTAGCTTCTCAAACATCCAATACGCATTTTATTGACGATGTCGCTGTACAGCTCGTACACTTGTTCTTCTTCTCCTCCAAAACCCGTCAACGCAAACTAAACCAAGTATATCGAAAGATACCTTAATCTGCCTTCAATAAAGTCCATGTTTCTGGTCCGTAAGCAGGACTCGGGTGATCAGTGTCTTACATAGAGTTTCCTTAGTTGTTCGAGGTAGGACTTTAGTGGTGAATTGCCTTATTATCCGACAAAACAGCGATTGGCAAGAGTTATTCCTCGATTGATTTCTGCGCTGGCGTAGTTCCCAGAATTTATAGCAGAGCCAAGGAAGACAAAGTTCCTTACTACCTCGAAGTAAAGGCTGCCTACTGTGACGTTCTGTCCAATTCTTCGATAATGATTGCCCCTTCTTGGTGACAGCATGTACTTGGTTTTGCCCTCGTTTACCTTGATTTGCTCGCTTCTGCTTCATTGCTTGCAAATAGCCCGCTGAGTTCTTCCGATAATGTCAACATCGTCGGCATATGCAAGCATTTGTGCAGACATTTGATAGATTATGCTTCTGGTGTTGGCTTGTGACTTCCGCTCGCACAATCCGTTCAAGTACAATATTAAAGAAGTCGCATGATAGCGCATAAACTTATTTTTTAACATCAAAGGTCTCGGAGATGTCATTACCGACCTTGATGGAGCAGCGAGCGTTCTCCATCGTCATCTTGCACAGATAAACAAGTTTGGCAGAGATGCCAGAACTAGATACGGCTCTATGTAACTCCTCTCCGTAGATGCTGCAATTGGCGGCCCCGAAATCGATAAAAAGATGATGAGTATCGATTTGGAATTCTTGGATTTTCTCAGGAATCTGCGGAAGTGTGAAGATTTGATCGATGGTCGAATTTCCTGGCCTGATACCGCACTGATAGGGTCCAATCAGACTGTTGAAAAAAGGTTTCAGGCGTTCACACAATATCCCAGAAAAGATCTTATATGCGATGTTGAGGAAACTGATGCCTCTATAATTGGTGCAGTTGAGGCGGTCTCCTTTCTTGTTGATCGGGCAAACGATGCTGAGATTCCATTCATCAGCCATACACTCCTCTGACCAAATTGTAGAGATGAGTTGGTGTATGCACTCTACCAATTCATCACCAGCTGCCTTGAAAAGTTCGGCCGGTAAGCCGTCAGGTCCAGTAGTCTTGTTGGATTTCAACTTGGATATTGCTATCCTCACTTCGTTTTGGTCAGTTGGACGAATATTTTGACTATCATCGTCTATGTTGAATGTTTTATTCTGCCTGACAGCGGGATGTTGGTCTTCGTCGCCGTTATACAGTCTGCAGAAGTAGTTTTTCCATATTCTCAGCACCGACTGTGATTCTACTACGAGGTTTCCATTTTCATCTCTACAGGTTTCTGTACGGGTATTACTTCTCTGACACGTTCTTTTTACCTTTTGGTAAGACTTCCGTACATTGTTCCTGGAGTATAGACTCTCGATATTCTCAAACGCTCGCTTCTCATGCTCTTTCTTCTTCTTTTGGAGAAGCCGATGTTCTTCCCGTCTCTTTTGCTCGTAGAGCTCACGAGCAGCTCTCGTCTCCCTTTGCAGCGCCGCTTTGTATGCCTCTTGTTTTGCTGCATGCACTCGCCGGCATTCTTCGTCAAACCAGGGGTTTCGCGGTGGTGGTCGAGCGAGACCCAGCACATCAGTCGCAGCGTTTCTGATGGCATGTTGGCAGCGTTGTCACTGGTCTTCGGCACTTGATACTGGCGACATAGAGGTGATTGAGAGATTTCGGGATACGCGCTCAACGAATGGTCTGGCGGTCTCTTGCCATTGTAGCTTTTCGTCGTTAAATGTCCACACAGCGATTCTTCTTTGTTGCTCAGTTTGGGATATCCACATTCGTACCTTGGCTACAACAAGGTAATGATCCGAGTCTATGTTGGCCGCTCGGAAGGTCCAGCCATCTAGAATACTGAAGGCATGTCTTGCGTCGATCGCAATATGATCAACTTGGTTGATCGTTACATGATCATTGGACCGCCATGTCTGCTTATGAATATCGTGATGACGAAACCATGCGCTTGTTATGGTGACATTTCGCTCCACAGCGAAATCAATTAGCCTTAGTCCGTTATCAGACGTGTTGTCGTGTAAGCTACGCTTACGGACTGCCCTACCAAAGACGCCCTCCTTTCCTATTTTAGCGTTAAAATCGCCTAATACGATTTTAACGTCGTATTAGGACATTGCTCGTATGTTTTGTCGAAGAGCTCGTAGAAACACTCTTTGGTGGCAGGGTCCTTTTCTTCCGTGGGGGCATGAACACATATTAGGCTTATGTTAGCGAATTTAGCCTTGATCCGGATAGTCATGATACGCTCGCTAACGTGTCGGAAGCTTAAAACTTCTTACTTAAGTCTGCCGCGTATGACAAATCCGCATCCGAATAAGTGTTGCCTGTTGCCTCTGTAGCAATCACCATAGTAGATGTCACAGTTTTTCATCCTCTTTTTACCCGGCCCATCCCATCGCACTTCCTGAATGGCGGTAATATCTGTTTTATAGCAGTCTAGGGCATCTGCTAGTTGTTTGGCTGCACGCGGTCTGTAAATGGACAGAACATTCCACGTACAGATCCGAAGGTCGTTGTCCTTATTTCGTTTGCATCAGTTGAGTCATCCTTATCCGAGGCTTTTGATTGTTTCGGAACCATAGATTTTTTACGTGGTATGGAAGTTACTCGGACGCCACGGCACATCCTCCAACCTGGAGGACATTTAGGACATTGCTCTGTATTTTTGTCGAGGAGCTCGTAGAAAAAGTCTTTGAGAACAATCAGAATGTGCCCTTCGCCGCCCTGTACTTGAGCGCGTTGAATATTCCATGAATTCATGCTTCTTACCAACTCATCTCCTCCTGCATTGAAAAGTTCAGCGCCAAGGCCGTCGGCTCCAGCAGCTTTGTTGGATTTGAGTTTAGATATCGCTATCCTCACTTCATTCTGATCAGGTTGACGGGAATCTTGACTGCCATCGTCACTGTTGAATGGCTCATTCTGCCTGACAGCGGAATATTGGTCATCATCGCCGTTTAACAGTCTGCAGAAGTGTGCCTTCCATATCCTCAGCACCGACTGCGATTCTACCACTATGTTGCCATTTTCGTCCCTGCAGGCTTCTGTTCTGGCTTTAAAACCCTCGAATGTTCTTTTTACCTTTTGGTAAAATTTTCGAACATCATTACTGCAATTAAGTCTCTCAATCTCCTCGATCGAGCGCTTCTCATGCTCCTTTTTCTTCTTTCTGATAAGTCGATGTTCCTCTTTTCTCCTGTGGACGTAGAGCTCATAAGCAGCTCTAGTCCTTCTATGCAGCGCCGCTTTGTACGCCTCTTGTTTAGCTGCATGTGCTTGCCGGCATTCCTCATCAAACCAGGGGTTTTGTTCTGGTGACCGAGAAATCCCAGTACATCAGAGGCGGCATCCCTGATGGCTTGTTGGCAACGCTGTCACTGGTCTTCCGCATTTGCTGCTGGCGGCATAGGACTTAGATTAAGATTACAAGAAACTCGATCGGCAAAGGCTCTGGCGGTCTCTTGAGATTGTAGCGCCCGACGTCAAATTTCCTCACAGTATATTATTGATTTCGCTCCGTTCTGGATATCCGCATCCGTACCTTGGCTACAACTAGGTAGTGATCCGGGTCCACGTTGGCTCCTCGGAAAGTTCGGACGCTCAGAATAGTGGAAGAATGCCTTGCGTCGATCGCATAATGATCGATTTGGTTGACAGTTTTTCAATCAAAGGAGAGCCATGTTCCCTTGTGAATATCTAGACGTGGAAACTGCCTGCTAGCTACGATAAGGTTTCGTCCCGCCGCAAAGCCGATTAGCCTGAGTCCGTTGTAGGATGTGATATCATGCAGGCTGTGCTTTCCGACGACGACGCTACTAAAGACGTCCTCTCTTCCTAGCTTTGCGTTAAAATCACCTAGGATAATTGTAACGTCGTAGCTAGCGCATTGCTCATACGTCTTGTCCAAGAGCTGGTAGAAGTCATCCTTGGTCGCGTCGACCATCTTCTCGTGAGGGGCGTGAGCTCATATTAGGATAATGTTGGCAAAATTTAGCCTTCATACGGATAGTCATGAGTCATTCACATGCCGGAAGCTCAAGACTTCTTGCCTGAGTTTGCCTCCAATGACAAATCCGCACCCGAGTAGACGCTGTCCTTGTTGTCTGTAGCAATCGCCGTAGTAGATGTCGCAGTTTTTCATTCTCCTTTGGCCCGGCCCAACCCATCGCACTTCCTGGATGGCGTTAATTTCTCCTCTTATCTCCTTCTAATTTTCCTACCGCCCTCGCCGTGTCTTACCATATTAGCCCCTTATACGCGTGCAAATTATAAAATAAAAAGAGTGCAATGTGCCTTTGTTCCGTTGATTTGGTCAAGTGCTACTTTTATGCGAAAACTCATTCTAATCGCCAACCCTTACGGACTCTTTCACCTGCTTACGACAAAGATAAACCCCAATGGTATTACCTTTCGAAACTCATCTTTACAAATCACGTAAAGAAAACGTACCTATCACAAATGCCTTTACACATTAAGCAATTTCCCCCTCCCCCTATCTATATATTAGCTTATATAACCCGCATTTCCATTTCGTGCCTTTAAAATGTTAAAAATTATTTGAATTCTCCTTAGTTGTAAGAAATCCTTTGACTTTTCTCCTAAAATCCTACATAATTTCATAAAACCAAAATATTAGAAAAGTTAACGTTAAATGCATGCAAATTAGATGAACGAGTTCTTATTACCGTTAAATTCCTAACCAAAACAAAAATTACTATAGAAAATTAGCGAAAAGAAAAGAAAATTCTCTATAAAATATTATTATGCGATAAAAACTAACTTTTAATGTACCACTCCAACCCAGGTGTGGTGGACTCTCCACAAATGAATTCGGTAAGCGAAAAACTTCTTTCCCCAAAGTCAACACAAATATAATTGAGGTTTTATCTTGGCATAATTAAACACGGAGCATAAAACCGGATTCACTTCATTGCATGGTACGCATTTTCAACAACAAAAAAAAAAGAAAAACCGGAAAGGGAAATCCTTTTTTTTATGGCCAAACCATAAAAATTAACTTAATTTCCATTCATAGAAACCACCCTTCCTTCAACCTATATTTAGCCTATAAGAAAAAGCAATAAAAAATAAACTATATGTTTGCAGATATTTAGTTTAGTGTAACGGAGGGAAACCTACCCTTAAACTACAAGCAATTCAAATTTTTAGAAAAGAAAATTGTTAAAAATAAAATAAAATAAAACTGACTGTAAATGTGTAGAAAGTAGACAAATTATATTAATTTGATTACTAGAGTAATGAAAGATTTTGTAAATAAATAATAAGAACTATCTAAAGCAATTAATAAATTAATAAAATCAAATTTGAAGTTCAGGTGTGTGTACTCGTACTCGTATGTTAGATATTTAATTCTGTACAAAAACTCAGAGCTACCTATTTCAGCAACCGAACTCATGTCTAAGGATTTTATTCTTAGTTAAGATACAAACAAAAAAATAAATATATTTCTAAAACTAAGTCTGTACAAATTACTCGTATGTAGATTGTTCCCTTTTAAAAGAAATTCGTTATTTAGCTTTAAATGAAAACCACGTAAAAACTTTACAATTGTTAATCAAAGATATATTCTTTTAAAGATTCGTGTATATATTGTTTAAATTTATAGAAAACTTTTTAATTTATTTAAATTCCTATTAATTAACAATTAAAATTGTGATTTTTCCTCCAATATCAAACATTATGTATTCTATTCCCAAGTTACAACCATTAAAGTATTATTTAAATTTTTAAGCAATAAATTGATCTTTAATTAGACGAGAAAGTAATTTTGTTTTATTTCCTCCATTAGACTAATAAGGATAGAAAAAAATGTAGACACGTTCCACACAGGCACAGGCACGACAGACGAAAAAAGGCCCACAAATGTCATACTGTCGGGATTATTAATTGACATGAAATCCTTATTCCTCGCTGTTCCCGTCTCTTTCGCTGGATTTGACAATCATTGTATATGAGTACATGCTTGTTGTAGACTTTGATGTAGGTATTGGTACCATGGCAGAGTGTGGACGGAAGTTTGACAAGGAAAATCACTTTTCCTTACGAGGGATGCTACAGAAACGCCTATGTGTCACACAAAAGTCTAATCACACAGATTTGCCGGAAGGATGGCAGACAGCTTGATACAAAAATTAACGTTGAGTGTAAATATGAAGTAGAAAAAGTGTGAACTGCAAAGAAGAAACAAACATTATTTGCCCTTCAACTGCCCTTCGATGGTTCTTTAAATGCCTTTTTGAGGAAGTGAGGGATCCAGTCTAATGTCCAGCGACCCATATGTAAAGAAATTTGATATTTCTTATGCTTTTGAAACCTTGGGCGGTGAAACGGTAGTGCATGCGATTGTTCTCACTTAGAATATGCCTACCAAGTCCTACTCTCCTACTAGGTCCCAAGTACCTTGATCGGAGAGTGGGTAGATCTTTGGAAGATCTTGGCGGCAGTAGACGAAAGTGGGAAAGAGTGTTTTCTCATTAGAGTACTCTTTCTTGCTATAGACGGCAGCGGTTGAATTCCCTAGATGGAGTCAACGGTAGTGTCTACACTCCAATCTAGGCTGAACTTAGTAAACGCATTGCGAAAGCTGCTTTGCCATATTCGGATCACAGGTCGGTAAGGAATTTCCAAAGTTAGTCGGAATCTTGAAATAGAAATGGTGGCGGAGAAGTCCTTAATAGGCCATTGGCACCATTCATACGCTCGTAGTGGACTACTGGCTCCAGCGTATCAGCCCCCGCATCCTAGCAGCGTAACATTAAAGAACTAGCCCTCCAGGTTGGGGGTTGTGCTGTCGGATTACTTTCCCTACCACGTAAAAAGACTATGGTTCCGAAGCAAGTAACAGCCTTGGATGCAGATGATTTAACTGTTGATGACCCTTGCAAACGGACAAAGGACAATGATCTTCGTGTCTGCACGTGGACTGTTAGGTCCCTCTACAAACCGCGTGCAGCCGAACAACTCGCGGAGGCTTCAAACTGCAGCAAAGCATACATTACCGCCATCTAAGAAGTGCGATGGGATGGGCCGGGAAAAGGAGGATGAAAAACTGCGGCATCTACTACGGCGATTGCTACAGTGTACAATTTGGGAATGATAGTTCGAATTAAAAACATAGATCTGGTACTATAACACAATGTCTAGGCTAAGCATAATATAGTAATGAATAAAGAAACGATTCTCATCTGGTCCGTCTACGAACGAGCGTGTCACATCCCTTTCGGAGACATCACATACAGACAACAAGGACAGCGTCTATTCGGGGGCGGATTTGTTATTAGAGGCATATTTAGGCAAGAAGTCTTGAGTGTCCGGTATGCGGACGAACGCCTCATAACAATCCGTATCAAGGCTTGATTCGCCAACATTAAGCTAATATACGGTCAGGCACCTCACAAAAAGATGAACGACGCGAAGAAGGAAGACTTCTACAAGTTATTGGACAAGCCGTATAAGCATTGCACTAGCCACGACGTTAAAATTGTCCTGGGTGATTTTAACACAAAGGAAACGAGGACGTCTAGTAGTGTGGCCGTAAAGCACAGCCTGCACGACACTACATCCGACAAAGTCGTAGCCGTTCCCACGTCTTGATGTTCACAAGAGGACATGGGTCTCTTTTGATAACCGTCAACCAAATCAATCACATTGTGATCGACGCAAGGCAATCTTCCAGTATTCTGGGTGTTCGGACTTCCCGAGCAGGGAACGTACACTCGGATCACTAAATACTTGTAGCCATGGTATGGTTGCGAATATCCAGAACGGAGCAAAATTAATGAAATACTATGGGGAAGTTTGACATCGGACGGCTACAATCGCAAGAGACCGTCAGGGCCTTTGCCGATCGAGTTTCTTTTGAACTCAATCTATGTGCTATGCCGCCAGCAGTAAATCCGGAAGACCAGTGGCAGAGCTTATACTCCAGGAACAATGTACGGGAGTTTTACCAAAAGGTAAAAAGAACGTGTCAGAGAAGTAATACCCGTACAGAAACCTGTAGAGATGAAAATGGAAACCTCGTAGTAGAATCGCAGTCGGTGCTGAGAATATGGAAAAACTACTTCTGCAGACGGTATAACGGCGACGAAGACCAACATCCCGCTTTCAGGCAGAATGAACCATTCAACATGGACGATGATAGTCAAAATGTCCGCCCATCTGACCAAAACGAAGTCAGGATAGCAATATTCAAGCTAAAATCCAACAAGGCTGCTGGACCTGATGGCTTACCGGCCGAACTTTTCAAGGCAGCGTCTGATGAATTGGTAGAGTGCATACACCAACTCATGTCTAATATTTGGTCAGACGAGTGTATGCCTGATGAATGGAATCTCAGCATTGTTTGCCCAATCCACAAGAAAGGAGACCCCCTCAACTGCGCCAATTATAGAGGCATCAGTCTCCCCAACATCGCATACAAGATTTTTTCTGCGATATTGTGTGAACGCCTGAAACCTTTTATCAACAGCCTGATTGGACCCTATCAGTGCGGTTTCAGGCCAGGAAAGTCCACCATCGATCAAATCTTCACACTTCGGCAGATCCTGGAGAAAACCCAAGAATTCCAAATCGATACTGACCACCTCTTTGTCAAGGCCGCCTATGACAGCATCTATAGAGAAGAGCTTTATAGAGCCATGTCTAGTTTTGACATCCCTGCCAAACGTATCCGTCTGTGCAGGCTGACGATGGAGAACGCTCGCTGCTCCATCAAAGTCGGTAATGACCTCACCGAGACCTTTGATGTCAAAAAAGGTTTCAGACAAGGTGACGCGCTGTCATGTGACTTCTTTAATATTGTACTTGAACGGATTGTGCGGAACTCACAAGCCAACACCGGAGGCACAATCTATCACAAGTCTGTACAACTGATTGCATGCGCCGGCGATATTGCCATTATTGGAAGAACTCAGCGGACTGTCACCGGTGCGTTTGCAGGCATGGAGGCGGAAGCAGCAGAAACGGGTTTAGCGATAAACGAGGACAAAACCAAGTATATGCTGTCAACAAGAAGGGAAAGCCAACACCGACGAATTGGACAGAACGTCACAGTGGGCAGCTATAACTTCGAGGTAGTAAGGGACTTTGTCTACCTTGGCTCTGCTATAAATTCAACAAACAAAATCAATGCAGAAATCAATCGAAGAATAACTCTTGTCAATCACTGTTTTTTTGGGCTTATAAGGCAATACAAAAGTAAAGCCCTAGCTCGAGCAACTAAGGAGACTCTGTGTAAGACCCTGATCATCCCAGTCCTGCTTTACGGCGCTGAAATATGGACTTTATTAAAAGAGGATGAAGATATCCTTGGTCGCGTCGAGAGAAAAATTCTTCGTAAGATATTCGGTCCCATTTGCGTTGACGGGTTTTGGAGGAGAATATTCAATCACGAACTATACGAGCTGTACAAAAAACTGCGTATTGGACGTCTGAGATGGCTAGGATATGTAGGGCGAATGGACACCAACGCTCTGGCCCGCGGAGTCTTCGAATCTAACCCGAAGGGACGACGCAGAAGAGGACCTCCTCGCCGTAGGTGACGCGCACAAATTCAAGGACCTCGACCAACTTGGAGTGCGCAGCTGGAGGCATTAGATAAAGATCGAGCTTAATAGAGAAACTTGTTGTTTGAGGCCCAGGTTTATCCGTGAACTGTAGTAACTATATGTGGTAGTAACATCCCAGTCAGTGCTGACAATATGGAAGGAACATTTCTGCAGACTGTTGAACGACGACAATAATCAATACCAATTCCGCTGACAGGCAGAATAAGATATTCAAAAATGACGATGACAATCAAGATTCCCGTCAATTTGATCAGAATCAAGTGAGGTTAGCGATATCTAAACTTAAATAAAACAAAGCTGCTGGAGCCGACGGCTTTGCCGCTGAACTTTTCAAGGCAGGAGGAGATAAGTTGCTAAGAAGCATGCGCCAGATTATCTATAATCTGGTCGGATGAAAGTATGCCCGATGAATGGAACCTCAGCTTCGTTTGCCCGATCCTGGAGAAAGTAGACTCTCTGAACTGCGCCAACAACAGAGATATACGTCTTCTCAACATCGCATGTAAAATCCTGTCGCAGTATTATGTGATCATCTAAAACCGATCATCGACAAACTATTAGGTCCATATCAGTGAGGTTGTAGGGCGAGAAAGTCTACCATTGACCAAATATTCACACTGCGACAGATCCAGGAATACGAAATCGATATGCAGCACCTCTTCATCGATTACAAAAACGCCTATGATAGCATTTGTATAGACGAGTTATACAGACACATATCTAGTCTCGACATCCTTGCCAAGCTCGTCCATCTGTCCAGAATAACAGCGAAGAACTCTCACTGCTCCATTAAAGTCAGGTAGAACACCACTGAACCGTTCAATGTCAGGAATGGCCTTTGGCAAGGTGCCGCACAATCATGCTCTCAGCGAAAAAGGACACTCAACATCAACGCCTTTGACAGAACGCCACAATATGCAGATATATATAGTGAGGAGGCACTCTTCTCCCCTGTTTTGTTTGCTGTTCCCAAGATCTTCCAAAGCGCTTGGTTATCCAATCTCCGATTCAGGTACTAGGCACCCAGCGGTCACCAGGAGGTGGAAAGTAGGAGTAGGTAGGCCTAGGTCTAGTGAGAACTTTACGTTTTCATGTAATCGCATGCAGTACAGTTTGACCACGCTGGTTACCAATAAACTAAAAATCGTGAAATAGCATTTAAGGTTTTGTGTACAGTTGAATTAAATAAAATCGTTAAACTTGAATGCCTAACAGTAAGCAAATTAATCTAAATTGTGGACGCATAAGCCAATTATATCCCAGGCTACATCCTAACGATGACCACATCTGCAACATGCTGCCCGTCAGACTGGCCCCAACAAAGGCTAAGTAAAAAGCAATCAATTGATAACGAACAACATTATTCGTGCATGTTACGGGCGGTGTGATAGTCGAGTCACAAAGGAGCATGGTAAACGTATCCTCTTTTCACAGGGAAAACTGGCTGTGATCCTAGAACAAGTCCGAACAACAGACACAAAACATGGTGACGCGTGCTAACATGTCATGTACACAAAAACACCCAGCAAACAGTATAAGAAAAAAAAAATGGAACAATGGTCTAAAAATACTTTGTAGGATGCTGCAGGATATACAGAGGAGTTGGAGAATTGCAAGTGGCATGGTGGTGTGGCACTAAAACAAGAAAAATAAAGCCGACACCAATTGTAAACGCAAAACATCTCTCCCACTCCATCTGTTCGAGGGGAGCTGCACAATATGCTTAAGCCCCCCCAAATGCCTTTTATCGGGACAATCATCGGGTGATTGTGATTCTTATGTCGTGTCCTATCCAACCCACATTCGGATGACGGCGATGATGCAGTCCGAGGCTTCGTTGGTGTTTTCCATTTTCCTTTTTTTTTTCCTCCTTTTCGATTTCCCGCAGTCAGCCATGAATAAAGGAAACACAAAAAAAAAGGAATTCTGCAAGTTTGCCACGGACAAGGGGGTATCCTGTATCCTGCAGCTGAGGTTAAATAGGATAGAATATGGATGTGAAAAGCATGCATGTGGATGTAATTTAGCACATACCATTCTTGTGTTTAATGCCTTTAAGAAATGAATCGGGATGGATGGCAAGTATTTAAATTATTCGGTTTGCAGCAAAATGAATGGCGATGTGTTTTAAAGGATCCTTTGACGGAATGCTTTTATAAAATACCGCAGAATTCCTTTCAGATGACGTCCATGAACGTGTTCCCAAATGATTACAGGAAGGGGTTTCTCCCACATTTACACTGGACAAAGTGACAATGATTACCTGACATTGTTAAGTTTGTTTCCTTTTCCACAATTCAGTGGTGAAGCGGAAAGTGGTTACACTTGGGCGTATACGTGACGGAAATTTTGATGCAGGGAACCTGTCAAACTGTTAAAAGAAGTTCACTGTGTGTGTTCGTAATAAGCGTTAAGTTTTGGACATACTTAGTAGTCGAGTCATGGTCAGTGAAGAATATGAAACGAAAACTTAAACTTTTTAAATTTAATTGTATAATTCGTTAGATGGTAACAGGAGGCACACTAAATTTAGCCCAAATATGTGGTTGGTCGATATTAAAGTTGGCTTCATTAATTTAGCACCAGTATTGACGAAGTGTCCTGAACCACAGATGTAAGGAGTGTTATGCGCATACATACTGAATTGTATGATCAGCATATCTATGGTCCAATTTAATTCGAGCAAAAAACAGAAGTGGAAGGATTTCGGCCGGGATGTCAACAGCAACCCCTAGATGCTAGGCTTCAAAGTCGTAATGCGAAAACTGGGAACACAGATGGCTAGCCCTGTCCTCGACGAAGAAAGGATGGAGTTTATAGTGAACACACTGTTCCCAACGAATCGTGTTCGGCCTCCCGACACCTCTCCGGTCCAACGACAGAAACCCCGATGTTCAGTGAAGAAGTGTTGATACTCGCGTCGAAAACACTACAAAACTGAAAGGCCCCTGGACCCGACGGAATACCAGCAGAGGTGCTCAAGACAATTGCCCAGACATGTCCTCGGCTGCTGTTGAATATGTACAAAAGCTGTCTCCAGGAAGGGGTTTTTCCTAGGAGCTGGAAGTTACAGCGCTTGGTACTGATCAGCAAAGGAAAAGAAGATCCGGATTCCCCATCAGCATACAGGCCTCTGTGTACGCTGGACACCGCAGGGAAACTCCTAGAAAAGTTGCTAAAACCAAGGCTTACAGCAGCCGTGCAGAGAGCAGGAGATTTCTCCGAAAGACAGCATGAATTCAGAAAGGGGCACTCTAAGATTGGAGCAATTGAAGAAGTGGTAAGGACCGTCCAATTGGCTCAACAGGGCAACCACTATCCAAGAAAAATCGTATTGCTAGCAACTCTGGACGTGCGAAATGCCTTTAATTCAGCCAGATGAAGCGATATGCTGAACGCCCTCGAAAGCATTTTTGATATTCCCGAATATCTCTTGCGGATGGTGAAAGACTATCTCAAGGACCGGAAGCTGTTATACAACACCGCAGAGAGACCACAAATAAAGGAGATTACTGCTGGAGCAGCACAGGGATCAATTCTGGGACCGGATCTCTGGAATATCTCCTACGATGGCATCCTTCGTATGGAAATGCCCGAATACACCTTCTTGGTAGGGGATGCAGATGATATCGCCGCGGTGATTACGGTGACACCGAGAGCGCGCCAAAAAACTCAACCAGGTGATGAGGCTGTTGCACCTCTGGATGGAAGAACATGGCTCAGGTTTGGCAACAGAAAAGACGGAGATTGTCCTTTTGACAAAGAAGAGGATTCCAACTATTGTCGACTTCCAAGTCTGGTCTGACGTAATAACCAGCCAGGAAGCGTTGAAGTACCTAGGGGTGGTCCTAAACACGAAGCTCACTTTCTGGCACCAAATAAGATCTGCCTCGGAACGAGCTGCGAAGGTCACAATGTCACTGAGCATACTAATGGCAAACGTTGGAGGCCAACCAGTTGGCAAGAGAAAGCTCCTGATGACAGTCACCCACGCCATTCTCCTGTATGAGTGTGAGATATGGACCGACGCACTACGACAAGAGAAATACAGGAAACAAATGGCCGCAGTACAAAGGCACGCAGCGCTACGGGTTGCAAGTTTGTACCGAACGGTGCCGGAAACAGCCGTCCTCATAGTCGCGGGAGTGACCCCTATTGATCTCCTTGCGGCAGAGAGGAAATACGTCTACGACAAAAAGGCAGCGAGGAGGCAAAGGAGCTCACCAAACAGAGATGGCAGGAGAGATGGAGCTCAGAAAGCAGAGGACGATGGACCGCGAGGCTGATCAGCAACATCGCTGAATGGAAGGAACGGAAACACGGGGAAGTAAATTATTACGTCACCCAATTTCTTACCGGACACCGTTATTTCAACGCCTACCTCCACAGAATGGGCAAAACAGGGAGCCCAGCTTGCCAATGAGGCGACTCAGAACTGGACGACGCAAACCACACATTCTTTGAGTGCAACAGATAGGAAGCTGAAAGAGGGGCGTTAGAATTTCTAATCGGCGTCATCACCCCGGAAAACATAGTGACAAAAATGTCAATGAGTGACCAGAGCTGGAATCAAGTACATTCCTTTATAGTGCTTAAAACAAAAAAGAGAGAGGAAGACATAATAATCACCCTCATGAGATTTATGTAAGCCTGATGTAAGCCTTACTGGCAAGGAAGAATTAACCCGCAAGCAAGAGATAAATATGAAAAAGCCGGCCCCGACAGGGGAAAGAAAACGACACCACTCTGAAGTAATGCAAAAGCGGTTCCGGAGTGGATGGTGTCAAGTTGAAAAGGATTTAAGGTGTTTTTTTAGTGAGTAGAAAGTCCCACACTACTTGAAACAGATCGGGCCTGTTTCTCGTGAGCAGTAGCGTTTTCCACCACCCCATAGGCAAAAAAAAACCAAAACGGTTCCGCTGGGAACAAATCAGTTTCTAGGCTCAGGAATCGAGCCACATCTTTGGGTCGTTCCCAAAGTGCATCGGGGCGTAAGTCGGTTGGCTTTGCTGGGCAGTTAAAAAGGTGTTTGATGTTGTGCGGCCCATTTCCGCAGTCAGGGCATTTGTCTTCTATGGAGGTGTCGAGATGGTTCTTTTAGCTGTTTAGTAAGCGACACTAGCCTGAGTGCGATGAATGCTTTTTAATCCATCTTTGCAGGTCTGTCTGTCGATCCTGGTGCCTTCCGTGTCGTATTTGTAGATTTAGAGTCCTTTGCGAATGGAACGGGTGGTTGTGGTACAATTATCAGCAGGTGATTAGGGTGGTCTTGGAGGTGACAAGCTAGAAGAAACTGCTTGGAGAGCATGGTGTTATGGTCTCTTACTGAAAGCAACTTCGTCTCAGCATGGAGGTGATCATCATGTGACATCAGGTGACATCCGGTGATGGTACTCATGCCCGTGTTTTGACAGGCTTGAAAATGCTGCTAGTTTGTGCCACACAGCTGCGGTGTCCAAATGGGGGCAACATAGTTCAGCACGGAGCGACCGATACCCTTGTATGTGGCGAGTTGGGTCTCCCCAGGAAGATACCGCTACGGACTTGAGTACATTGCTACGAGGTCTGAGTCGGCTTCTGATGTTTGATGCATGTGCAGCGAACCTCATCATGCTGTCGAAAGTGACGCCAAGACGTCTTGGTTGGGTGGAAGTTAGAATCAACGTCCAATATCAATGTCCAGAACTGACCTTATCTCCCTTGTTCAGGACGTGAAGAGTATGGCTGAAGACTTCTCGGCCGACAGGTGTAACTTGCGGTCTCTGAAAAATCCGACCGGGACAGAGAGATATGAGTTCAGCGCTGTGCATAGTGTTGGCACGTTGGGCCCAGTT
Source organism: Brachypalpus laphriformis (assembly GCA_945910035.1). Classification (NCBI taxonomy): domain Eukaryota; kingdom Metazoa; phylum Arthropoda; class Insecta; order Diptera; family Syrphidae; genus Brachypalpus; species Brachypalpus laphriformis. The sequence continues at coordinate 153,014,816 of OX246753.1, forward strand.
GTAAGGACCATGCAGTCGTCGGCATATGAAACAATATTCATTCCGTCCGGAGGGATAGCTTGGAGATATAGAAGTTGAAAAGAAGTGCCGATAGGACGCAACCCCGTAGAACTCCATGTTTGACTCTCCGGTACCGAGACTTAGCGTTCCTGAACTCCACAAAGGATTGGCGGCCGCAAAGGTAGTTGGCCAGCCAGCGCTTGTGGGTGTTGGGTAGTGGAGGCCGCAGGATATCGCGTAGCGGCGTGGCATGATACACCGTGTCAAATGCCTTAAATAGGTCCAGGGCGATAGCAACAGTTCTATGGCATGGTTATTTTTGGTTGAGTCCGTTGGTGATCTGCGATGAAATCATGTTTAGGGTTGAGGTGGTGCTGTGGTTTTTCCGAAAACCGTGCTGGTGGTGCGCTAGTGTATGGTGTTCGGTGAAATCCGGAAGAAGCAGAGCTTCCAGTATCTTGGCGATTGATGAGAGAAGTGATATGGGGTGGTACGATTTGCCTTGGTTAAGTGGTTTCCGCGGTTTGGGAGTGGGATTACCCCAGCGACCTTCCATATGCCTGGTATTTGCAGCGATAAACTCGGATACCAGTAGAAGTTCCGACTGGTGTACTAAAAAGAAAAATAAACATAAAAGCAGGAGAACTGATTAGCTCCGCATGGTCCGCCAGAAGCGACTGTGTCATATCTCGCAGCTTAAGGCCCAAACAGGATGACTATTGTCGATTAACGAAAATGAAATTCGTACACATATCTCTATAGGCGCAGTAGCAGGACACTGCGCAATAGTGGAAATGGCTGCTATATCAGGCATCAACTTACCCGACCACTGTAGGAGCTGTGAAGATATAGAGGAGATAACAACCATCAAGCACTTGCTATGTGATTGCCCAAATCTTCAAAACCGCCGCATCCGCCAAACTAGTACAAGAATGACGAAATGAGCTAGCCTCGGTAGACGCTCAATTCAAGGTAACCCTGATTTCGGTTCCAGGGCGCATAAATGTTACTCATTCATGGAAACGAACATGCGGACGAACTGGCCAGACAAGCTCAGCCCTACACTGTTCACGTGCAGAATAAATCCACATTCCGCTGGGTGTAGTCAGAGCAAAACCCTCAAATTTTCTTACTAAAGCCAACCTAGATGGGACAGTGGACAAACTGTGTCGTATCTAGAAAGATGTGGCCAAACTACTTCTAAACAGAATGCTTAAAGACATCGCCAGAATAACAGCAATCACCACAAAACACTAGCCGATTGGAGATCATGCAGTAAGTTTAGGTTGCATGAGGTGTGATACCAAAAACGGCACCCAGTGCTAATTGGATTCTTTTTAACAGAACCGCTACTTCTACCAACCTACCCGCTATACTTCCTGAACAATTCTATTCAACCAAAGTTCCTGGAAAAGTAAGGACTGCCACACATTTACCTATACCAGTTCAATCCAACGTTGCTCGAAATGTTCCTCGTAACTGCTGCATATTAAATAAAATCGATATGCAGTCCCCATGAAAATATCGCCAGCACGTAGGTACTACAAGCAAACTCGCAATAATTTCACATCCATGTCGTAGGAAATTTCCACACATTTTCTGACAGTTCAAACAAAGGAAGTTATCGACAATAACGAGGCAATTTCAAGACAATTAGGTCGCACACAAACAGTCTGTGTGCACAGATGCGCCTTTCGAGTCAACTGTATTGTGGAATCCGATCATGTGCCTAAAATCGATGCAATCAACGCTTCACCTATCACCTGCTCCATTTGTTCAGTGATTCGATATTTCATACCAACAGATCCATAATTAACAAGAAACATTCCTCAAAGTTCCATTCTTAGACTAAATTCGAAACGGAGGTTGGTGCAGGTAGAACGGAGTAGGCGAGAGAGTTGATCCAAGGATTATCAATCCATTTGTGTCCATGCAAGAGTAGTTGGAATTTAATATGCAAAATTGTCTGCAAAGTTCAAGGATTGCATTATGTCAATATCCAGAACAATACTTAGAAAATATCAATAAAGCAAAGCTCCATGTTCGGATTATCTATAGTCGCCGTCCAGATGCGTTAGATGGCCTTCGCCTCGTAAATCCCTGCCACATGATGCACATTGGATTGGTTTTTGAAAAGGGGATGATCGAGAACTGGCAGCGAAGGAGCACACTCGACACAATGGCATGTTGTTCTGGTCGGTACATGTGCTTACCCCTGCAGTTGCTTGTAAATTTACGTGGTACCACATGTTCGACATGGCATTTGGAAACATTAAATAGCAAAACTCGTTTGTTACGTGGGCAGACAACGATGATGACAAAAAGTCACAACGTTGACGATATTGACAGAACAGTTGTTTGGTGATTTATTTTGCTCCCCTATGGTGAAGGAGCAGGAAAATTTGACAGCGACATACGTGAGGTTCCCAATTGCAGACCATTTAGGGAGCCAAATTCATGACGGTAGATTCTGAAAGTAGACTGTGCGGAAGTAGAATAACCAAATTCTCTTAAAGTCATCTTGATGACAACATGAGGAAATTTGGTGCGGTTGAACCAAGCTTTAAGAAAATAATTGAATTGAAAAACAAGATTCAAGGCGCAACTTGTAAAATTACGATTGCGTGGGCCCTGAAAAGGCACAATGTAGGTCAAGTCAACAGCCTGCTTAGTCCCTATCAGTGCGGTTTCAGGCCAGGAAAGTCCATCATCGATCAAATCTTCACACTTCGGCAGATCCTGAAAAAAACCCAAGATGTCCAAATCGATATTCTTTATCGATTTCAAGGCCGCTTATAACAGCATCTATAAAAAGAGCTGTATAGAGCCATGCCTAGTTCTGGCATCCCTGTTAAACTTGTACGTCTGTGCAGGATGACGATGGAGAACGCTCGCTGCTCCATCAAGGTCGGTAATGACCTCACCGAGATCTTTGATGTCAAAAAAGATTTTAGACAAGGTGTCGCGCTGTCATGTGACTTCTTTAATATTGTACTCGAACGGATTGTGCGAAACTCACAAGCCAACACCCGAAGCACAATCTATCAAAAGTCTTTGCATTACCGATAATATTGACTTTATTGAAAGAAATCAGCGGGCTGTTTGCAAGCATTGGAGCAGAAGCGGCTAAGAGAGGAATTTTCTATCCCTTTGTATAAGTCTATTGGTTCTTGTTCTGTCGAATGTGACCATAGCTTCCTCGTGGTGATACAAGTGGTCATTGCCCACTCCGGTACCATCTGCACAAGAAAGGAGTAGCAGATACAGACGAATGCCGGCTATGTGGAGAGCAAAAAGAAGCGGCAGAACATATTCTTTGTGATTGCCCTATGGCCGCAAGAAAAAGACTTCTCCATCTCGGGAAGGCTTTATTGAGTCCCTCTGAGTCCCCCTACATTGTAGCTTTGTTTCCTGCATCGAGTTTGAGTTTACAAGGCGGAATGTACACTTAGGCGATGGATTAGTCCGAATTTAGTGCTGAGCCTCCTCTAGCTAGCTCGCCGGCTTTCTCATTCCCTGGTATGCTCTCATGTCCAGGGACCCAGCAGAGTTTTACTTTGTGCTGTGTTCCAATAACTTTGAGCTCTTCTCTACAACATTTCACAAGCTTCGATTTTTTTCTGTAGCAGATATTGCTTTTATTGCTGCCTAAGTGTCGATGCAAAAGTTGATATCGTCCCGTGGTATTGCCATCATCGCAGTCTCATGGGCTGCTATTGTCACTGGTAGGACCTGCGCCTGGAAAACGTTGTTGTACTTCGCAAGCCGAGCTAACAAGAAGATGCCAAGCGATTCAGAGAAGATGCATGTGCCTTTGTTAACTCTATCGTTAATGGTCAGCCTCCAGTTCAGATTTCTATCGAGTACCAGGCCGAGGTATCTCGCACTGCTTCAGATACTTAAGAGAATAACCCTTACAGAAGGTGTTACGAATTGTGGAATTATTTATTTGTTAGTGAATAGTAATAACCCCGTTTTCTGGGGATTGACCACTAGATTGTATCTCTCTTCGTCCAGGAGTCAATGGAGCGAGCCCCTTCAATTTTCTCGCTCAGGGTCGGGAGAAATGTTCCTGTCACCAGCAGCATAACGTCGTCCGCATAAGCTATGGTTTTGACGCCGCTGTTTCTGAGTTTTAGCCCCCACAGCAGGGGGCTATAACTCCGCCTTGAGAAGTGCTTTTAGAGGCATATGCTTCTAACTTTGTTCCTCTGAGTTCAACTTTAATATGTTTCTAGCATATTGGCGATCCACTTTATTATGGAGTTGTATATATTGAGGTGTGTTAAAGTTCTATATGCCGCATCTGTTCTGATATTGTTAAGGGCTCCTTCAATGTCTAAGAAAGCGACTAATGTGTCGTTTAACAGTTTTTCCATTGAACCGACGACATAGTACAGCGCTGTCTCTACGCTTTTGCCTTTCATATAAGCGTGCTGCGCTGGGAATAGATCACCAGAGCGTAGTTTGCTACGAATGTATATATCAGCTAATCTTTCAAGAGCCTTTAAGACAAAGGAGGTAAGACTAATTGGCATAAAGTCTTTCGCGGTAGTGTGGCTTGCCTTTCCAGCCTTGGGTAAGAAGACCACTTTAACCTTATCTTGCTATAGGTATACACCACAAATGAGGCTATTGGAGTATAATTCTTTGAGTACCGGAATAATTGTTTACTATGTTTGATAATACTTACGGCTTTCTGTAATATGATCGGGATAATCCCGCGGGTCCTGGGAATTATTGAAAGGGAGAGAACGATCTAATTGCCGACTCAATTTTTTCCTCTGTAATTAGATCCGTCCGAGTTTCTGCTTCCATCTTCTTCTTATTCCTATTTCGGCGAGGCTATGATCCAAAATCAAGAGATCATAACCCTCCCACTTCACTGCATTTTTACTGATCCGCCTGCGGGGTTCACCTATTTGACCTCAGAAAATATCAGCACGTCTCCCGATTTTAGATCACTGGGTTACTGATGCCAATCAAATGCGGGTGTCGTTGCAATTGTGTTATCCAGGCCTTTATAAAGCTGAATCTTATGCCTCACGGTGTCTTTGGAACGTTCATTGATATCGCTTTTTTACTTACTTAGATCATTTACCCCTCGAGGGCATAGGGCGTCAACCACGCCTGAGTTACGTATCCATAACGTTCACTCACCCCATCAGCACCTTTATCCAGTATACGTACATATATTATTACATTGCACTTTTTTTCTTTATTATCTGACCTTATTAAATTGTTCACCTTAATGTAAAGTCAATGCACAGTTCATATCAGATTACGTTTATTTCCTTTCCCATAGAATACATTTTTGTCAAATAAGCTTTAATTATAATTTTGTTTCCCATAGAACCTATTTTGTCAAGTAAGCTTAAATTACGTATAAAAGACACTGTAAAATTTTATTATTCGAAGTCTGGTTAATAAAGTGGGCGAAGCTCTGCCCAATCGAAAATTTAATTTTGTTTTTTTTCATTTTCCGTGGCAGCAAACACGTAATTGGCGCAGTCGGCAGTTCGGTGACGGTTTTCTTTGATTGTTTACTTCAAATAAATTATAATCGGCGGATTCCCGGCTAGTTTATCGAAAAGTGAAAGTTAAAAGAAATTGATATTGTGACGTTATTATCAAAGGATAATTGCTAAGAAGCGTCGGTATCGAGTGAATATCGATATAAAGTGATATCATTACCGCGGGATTTCATGCCCTAATCACCGCAGGAACCTCAATCCTTTAGACCAAATTAAGAGATAGTGAACTAATTGAACTCAAAGTGAAATAACTGAAACAGAAGTGTTTGCAAAGTGTAAAATAATAGACAGACACTACCTGGAACAAAAGCTATTCAATTGGGATCAACTATACAAGCTCTACACTACAGATACTCAACAATGAAAGCAGCGTTGTGCATGTAAGTCAAAGTAGAATATTTTCCTTCCTTTTTTCCCCATGTCCGATAATAACAAAAAAGGCAGACCAAGAAGAAATCCACACTATTATCTGCCAGCTTCCACTAGTAACTTAAGTGATTCCGACGAAGAAGTCGAGTGTAGTAGTATAAGAACTAATATAGGAAAAGACAATATCTTGAGTAGTACCAATAATATCGAGCAGTTAGAAAATATTAATTTAGAAATGTCGGTAGATCAGGACCATCAGGAAGTTCCTCAACTAATTTTTTCTCAAAATAATGTTCAAAATGAACAACTAAACCCTTCTCAACCAGTAGTACAACTAGATATTTTTCAGGCATTAAGAGTGCCTGACGCCATAAAGGATTTGCCGAAGTTTGATGGCAACCCTAGGCTTCTCTTTGAGTTTATTCACAATGTTGAAGAAATACTGAGCCTCATTCCACATGCGGATGGCACAGTGCATAGTAAAATTCTGCTTAGAGCAGTGCGAAATAAAATTGTTGGGCCAGCCAATGAGGTCCTTAATATGTATGGCACCCCGTTGACTTGGACGGCAATCAGGTCGAATCTTGTACTACACTACTCTGACAAGAGGAACGAAACCTCTCTTATCAGAGATCTACACACCTTAAAACAAAATCACAATAGTGTAGAAAAATTTTACAGCAGCGTGATAGAAATCTTTGCCACAATAAGTAATCATGTACAGGTGTATGAACAAAACCCAACTGTAATCAAAGCAAAAAGCGATTTGTATAATGAAATGTGCCTCAACACATTCTTAGTAGGCCTACGGGAACCTTTAGGCTCCACAGTTCGAACAATGAAACCAACATCATTGCCAGAAGCATTTTCCTTTTGTATAAAGGAACAAAACATTTTCTATGCAAAATCCGAACCCAACCCTGGAAGGACAAATTATTAGAAAGCAACAGACTCAGCTGAGCGCTTTACGCAGTTTTCTCAGCAACTGAGACGGCAACTTCCAGCCATACCCCAACGTACGAATCATTCGTACAATGGAAACAACAGGTACACACAACAGCCAACATACCACCAACAGCAACCCATTTTCCAACAGCGTCCTCAACAACAACCAACATACCAACCCAATATGCAGCAACAACCGTTTTTCCAGCAGCGTCCTCAATAACAGCCAGCATACCAGAACCAATTTCAGAGAAACCATCAGTTTCCTCAAAGCCAAAAAAGACTTCCACCACCAGAACCAATGGAGCTCGGTTCCGGGAACACCAGGCAAACCAGATCCCAGCAACATTCTAATCTATTTAGACACAACGAACCCTCGAGGTTTACTAATCAGGAAATGCACAATATAACTACTGACAACCAAACTCCCAACTATCAACAGTTAGACCCCTACTATGACTACGAACAATTTGACGAACTAGACCGTAATTTGCTTGATACATTCCGCGAACTGGACGACACAAATTTTCACTCACTGGCCCCGAAGAAGGAATCGGATACATAGATATAAATAAACACGGCTCTGACCTTCCCTATATAAATATATCTTCTCCTTTCGGTCGTCCGCTTAAATTCTTAATTGATACAGGAGCCTCAGCTTCTTTTATCAACCCTGAGTTCGCTCACCCTGATGATTTTTGTACGATAAAACCTATTACTATTACCACAATTTTAAACACGCATAAATTAGATAAAGAAGTACACTTACCCAACTTTATCGAATTTAATCAACCTGGAACAACTAGATTCCTAGTATTTCGATTTCATGGATATTTCGATGGGTTACTAGGACTAGATACACTCACTGCATTAGGAGCTAAAGTTGATTTAGCTTAATTACTAAAAATTCAAAATTGCCTATACTTCTCAAACCCAATTTCACGTCACACAAATTCATCCTTTCCGGAAACTCCAAAACTATAGTAAAATTGCCAGTTGATGTAGAAGAAGGTGACATCCTCATTAATACTACGTACATCAAACCCCACCTATACATTCCAGAAGGTATATATAAGTCAGTGAAATGGTATAGTAATCTAGTAGTAATAAACACTTCAAATTCGAGTGAAACTTTATTTTTAGAACAACCCCTTAAAGCTAACAAATTCGATAAACACAACTATTGTGGATTAAATAACTTTGAAATCAATAACAACGACCCTAACACAAGTTCCATAAGTTCAAACGACATAGCTAATCTGATCCGAACATCTCACCTCAACGTTGAAGAAAAAAAGGTAATTTATAAACTATGTCAGGCATACGAAGACATTTTTTTTAAAGACGGACAAAACTTAACTTTTACTAACAAAATCAAACATAGCATAAAGACAACGGACGACATTCCTATATTTTCAAAATCGTATAGATATCCGCATATTCATAAACAAGAAGTTAAAACTCAAATTCAAAAAATGTTGGAACAAGGTGTAATAAGACCGAGTTATTCCCCACGGAGTTCGCCAATCTGGATCGTTCCTAAAAAGAAAGATGCTAGTGGAAAAGTTAAATGGCGATTGGTAATAGATTATCGTAAACTCAACGAGAAAACGGTTAGCGATAAGTACCCACTCCCCAACATAACTGATGTTTTAGACAACAAACTTGGACGAAGTATGTACTTCACCACACTAGACCTCGCTAGTGGGTTTCACCAGATTGAAATGAACCCATTAGACGTTGAAAAAACAGCATTCACGGTAGAAGGCGGACACTACGAGTATGTTCGTATGCCTTTTGGCCTCAAAAACGCTCCATCGACTTTTCAAAGAGTGATGGATAATGTTTTGCAGGATCTACAAGGCAAAATCTGCTTGGTTTATTTAGACGACATAATCATTTTTTCCACATCCCTTCAAGAACATGCCGAAAATCTAGAAAAAGTATTTAAAAAATTACGTGAAGCAAATTTTAAAATTCAACTGGATAAGGCCGAATTCCTTCACAAGGAAGTTGCATTTCTTGGACACCTAGTAACTAGTCAAGGTGTTAAGCCTAACCCCGACAAAATCAAGGCAATACAGGATTTTCCGATACCCAGAACTCAAAAAGAAATCAAGTCATTCCTAGGACTTCTCGGTTATTACCGGAAATTTATACGAGACTTTGCAAAACTGACAAAACCACTGACAGAATGTCTCAAGAAAGGTAAGACAATTGAACTAAATGACAGATACATTTCAGCATTTGAATCAAGTAAATACCTCTTGATTAACGACCCAATTTTACAATATCCCGACTTTTCGAAACCATTTATCCTCACTACAAATGCGAGTAATTTCGCATTAGGCGCAGTACTATCACAAGGTACTATTGGTAGCGACAAACCTATATGTTACGCCAGTAGAACCTTAACCGACACGGAAAGTAACTATTCAACAATAGAGAAAGAATTATTAGCGATCGTTTGGGCAATTAAATATTTCCGCCCCTATCTATTCGGTCACAAATTTAAGATCGTTACCGATCACAAGCCATTACAGTGGCTAATGAGTCTCAAAGATCCAAATTCCAAGTTAGTAAGATGGAGACTAAGGCTTGAAGAATTTGATTACGAGATAGTTTACAAAAAAGGTAAATTAAACTCAAATGCAGACGCATTAAGTCGAATTAAAACACCAACCTCTGAGACCAAAGTAGAACTAAATGCTAACGATATAAACGCTCATAACCCTGACTCTAATTGTTCCACTATACATTCAGCTACTGAAAATCTTGACGACCATATATACATTTCAGAACGTCCCCTTAATGAGTTTAACATTCAACTTATCCTAGAAACAAGTGACAGAGACAGACCAGTTACACTTCAAATGTTATTTAAAAACAAACAAAGACGAACAGTATACAGACAATACTTTTCCGAAGACAGTATAATTAACATTTTTAAACAATTTTTACCCCCAAATAAATGTTGTGGTATATATACAGATGATGAAACATTCAAAATCGTCCAAAGTGTTTACTCGAAATACTTTTCTAACAGTAAAATTTTTAAACTAATTCGATGCATGGAAATATTATCAGACATAACAGAAAATGACACACAAGACAAACTTATCACTGACTATCACACCAATAATAACCATAGAGGCATCAACGAAACTCTCTTGCACCTAAAAAGACAATACTACTTTCCATACATGAAGACTAAAATAATGAAAATAATTAATAATTGCGAAGAATGTCAGGTAATGAAATACGATAGGAACCCTCCCAGAATTAAATACGAAAACCCAGAAACACCAGGGAAACCTTTAGATATAATCCATATCGATGTTTACAGTATAAACAATAGGAAGATTCTAACAATAATAGATAAATTCTCGAAATTTGCAGCAGCATACACACTCCCTATTCAGAATAGTCTTAATTTAATCAAGTCACTTAAACATTTCATGAGCCTCCACGGCGTACCTAAAAAATTAATTTCCGATCAAGGATCTGAATTCACGGCACTTATATTTAAAGATTTCTGCAAACAATACAACATTGATTTTCATATCACCTCCTTCCAACAATCGAGTAGCAATTCCCCTGTGGAACGTATGCATTCCACATTTACAGAAATCTACAGAATCATATACAATAAACAGAAAGAAAGAGATCATGATGACATTTTAAATGAAACCGTAATCACATACAATAATGCTATACATTCTGCCACAAAACTTACTCCTTATGAACTATTTTATGGTAGAACATACAAATTTAATAAAGAAATAAAATATAATAATGAACATGAATATCTCGAAAATTTAAATGAATTCCAAGAAAAATTATACCCATCCATAAAGGCACAGGTAGAAAAACTAGTATCTAAGAATATTAACAAATTAAACATAAATAGGGAAGACCCTAAAGTTCGTAAAGAAAATTCTATTATATTAAGGAAAGAATTAAGAAGAAACAAACTTACACCTAGGTTTAGCAAACATAGAATTAAAACAAATAAAAAAGTTACAATTATTACTAGAGATAATAAAAAACTTAATAAATCTAAAATAAAAAGAAAACGTAAATTTCAGATTACTAACGATAACAACGTTGACGACAGGACAGAAAATGGAAATACAGAATCTTAGCGACAATATGGGTATACTTCCCATGAAATTAGGAACGGCTAGAACCATTAAAGCTTACAATAACCTCATACACGTAGTAAGACTAGACGCATACGAAACAAACATAAACAAGATAGCAAACTCACTCAATGCATTTGATAAAATTGGCGACCTTAAAGATTCATTAACCATACTTAACGTTAAGGTGACCGAACTAAAAGCTAAACTACAGACATTAATGCCAAAATTAAGAAACAAAAGAGGATTGGTTAACGGACTAGGATCAGTTATAAAAAGCATAACCGGAAATATGGATGCTGATGACGCCATACACTTGAATAAAGAGATAGCACAATTAACTCAGGATCAATCAAAAATGACAGGCGAAATAAATCAATTAACCCAAATCAATAATCAAATGAGCCAAAGATTTAGCGACATTACTAATCACATTAACAGACAGCAAGAAATAATTGAGGGCTACTTAAGATATTCTCGTAATGAACTAAACAACAGAATAAAATCTGATGAAATAGCAATAAGATACACACAGTACCTTAATCAAGTAAACTACAACATAGACCTACTGAGCAATCACTTAAGCAACATAGCAGAAGCAATAGTATTGGCAAGACTTAATATCATATCAAAACAAATTCTAAATTCAGATGAACTAAATGAAATATATACATTTTTTAAAAATAAATCCATAGAAATAAAGTCAGATGAGCATATTTATGAACTTCTTGGCCTCCAAGCCTATTACAACAATACTAATATCATATTCAATATCCAAATTCCACAAATCTCTGAAGAAACCTATTCATTTTTCCACATTATACCCCTTCCCATTAACAACACTAAAATGATTATTTCCAAACCTTTTGTTATTTCCAATCCCAAAAATATTCACCACTTTGATGAGAAATGTCCAAAAATCGAGGGAACATATTACTGTAGAGAAGCAAGGAAGTACAAAATAAATCCCAATGACACCTGCATCGCCAATCTTCTAAACAACCTACCAGCGGAATGCAGTCTACGAGAAGTACCGGAAGTAACGGAAATACTACAACCAGAACATAACTATATTCTACTTATCAACATCCCCGAAACAACGATCCAGACAACTTGCGAACCTCACCAACAAAAACTTAGAGGAACACAACTAATACACTTCGAAAACTGCCAACTGGAGATAAACCAGATCATTTATGAAAGCAACGAAAATATATACTGGGATGACGTACACATCTTTCCATCACTACTACAACAAATCAACGTATCATCAATAATTAAGTTACCCAACATTCAGAAGCTACAAGATCATCAATTCAAGAACATGAACCTAATAAATACACTACATACAGCAACCACTCGAACCAGCAGCATCACCATACTTAACAGCGTAGTAACTTTCGGCCTCATCCTAATCATCATCCACCTACTGAGACACTACCTATCATCATCAAGGAAAGCATTTAACATCCCAAGAACAGAAACTACACAGGTCATAGTCGCTCCTGCCCCAGAAACAGCAGCACCGCAGCTTCTTTGGCCTTCGCTCCACTCTAAGGGGGGAGGAGTTACGTATCCATAACGTTCACTCACCCCATCAGCACCTTTATCCAGTATACGTACATATATTATTACATTGCACTTTTTTTCTTTATTATCTGACCTTATTAAATTGTTCACCTTAATGTAAAGTCAATGCACAGTTCATATCAGATTACGTTTATTTCCTTTCCCATAGAATACATTTTTGTCAAATAAGCTTTAATTATAATTTTGTTTCCCATAGAACCTATTTTGTCAAGTAAGCTTAAATTACGTATAAAAGACACTGTAAAATTTTATTATTCGAAGTCTGGTTAATAAAGTGGGCGAAGCTCTGCCCAATCGAAAATTTAATTTTGTTTTTTTTCATTTTCCGTGGCAGCAAACACGTAATTCCTGCGCGCCATCTTGTTCGAAGTTCTGCAACGCGTTCGAGCTAAAGAGCTCGAATCCTCCTCAACTGTTCTGTGCCACGTTTGCCTAGGGCGTCCCGATATTCTGCCTGTCTGGATGAGCGGATTTCATTGCATGGCGTATTTCGCAATGGAGTTGTCTTCGCGCCGTAGGGTGTGTCCAATCCACTGCCACTTTCTCCTTCGTATAGTAAGGCTTATTGATTCTTGCCCCATTCTCGTATAAAGTTCTTCGTTCGAGATACGTTTCGGTCAAAAAATCGTCAAGATGATCCTTAAACATTTGCTTACGAAGATTTTACGCAGCTTGCGTGTGTTAATGGTGTCCACCTTCCAAGTACTGCATCCATAAAGCAGCACTGATTCTACTTTGGAGCGGAACAGTCGTTGCTTGGTTCTTAAGCTGATAACATTGCTTTTCCAGATTTTGGATAGCATTCAAAACGCAGCTTTAGCCTACCCGATTCTGCTGCACATATCCAGTTCAGTGCCACCGCGATTAACCGAGACCAGACTTCCTAAATAAAGAATGTTGTCAACTTTCTCGACTTCCTGTCCGTCAATGTTAAGTTGAGGGCGGGTATTAGAAGTGCTCAAGGCTTATTTTTAGCCCCACTTTGTTTGACTCAGCTTCTAGATTTTGGGCCATCAAATGAAGATCCATTATCCGATGTGAAAGTAAACAAACATCGTCAGCGTAATCTAGGTGTTTAAGGTAAGATGTCATAGTCCAACGAATTCCATAGCTGCCTTCCGTCAATGCTGCACGGAGTACATCGCTGATAACCACCAAGAACAATAGTGGGGACAGTTTTGTTCTTGGTGTTCTTTGGACTTCAAAATAATCCGACACCTTACCATTGTGTAAGACATTGCACTTACCGCCCTCGTATGTAGCCTTGATAATAGCTATAAGTTTTTCTGGGATGCCTCTCCTCCACAAGGCCAACCAGATAGCATCTCGATTCAAGCTGTCGAAAGCCTTCTCGAAGTCGATAAACAGTAAATGTAGCGGAGACCTATACTCAACGCATTGCACGATTATGATCCGTAAGGTGTTTATGTGGTCGATGCAGGAGGATCCAGCGCGAAAGCCTGCCTGTTCGACGTCGAGAGTTGAATCTAAATGTTCTTTAATTCGTTCTGGAATTATTCTAGCTATTATTTTGGCTACAACTGGAAGAACGCATATACCTCTCCAGTTTCCGCATTCCGTCAAGTTTCCCTTTTTCGGAAGTTTAATTATAATCCCCCTTTTCCACTCCTGTGGAAATTGTTCACTATCCCAAGCTCTCCGTATTAGAGGGTACAGCAGATCTGCCGATGGGTTTGGCGCCGCTTGAAATAGCGCGGCAGAGATGCCATCAATACCCACCGCCTTGTTCTTGTTGAGGGACTTGATTGTTGTTATTATTTCGGTTTTACTGGGAGGTACGGTGCTCGAACTGCTCATTCGAATTCAAGATCATACCGCCATCGTCTAAGTGGTTTAGCACTGTAGTAAAATGTTCTCTCCATCTAGTGAGCTGGTCTTCATCCGAGATCAGAAGGCTACCGTCTAAGCTCTTCACTGGGTGTTGTTTGAAGTTCCGACCACCAGGCAGCTCCTTAGTGATGTTATAAACAGTCCTACCTGCTCGCTGCTTCTTGAAGCCAGTGAGTTGATGTGCTGACGTTTGTCACGTCTCACACTACGCTGCACTTCTTTCTTCTTCGCACGGTATTGGGCTTCTAGCTCAGTTTTCTCTACTGAGGCTGCTACAACCGACCCTTGATTGCTATACGCTCATCGATCCGTCTCGAGGTATCTGTAGATAGCCATGTGTGATGGTTTTTCTGCCTTTTACCGACATACATAGGTGCGTGCCCCAGCTGTAAAAGCATTTTTCACAGCATTTCAGTGGTCATCCATGCTCTCCTGCATTGTGCTGCTGATTGCTTCTGCTTCTAAGGCAAGGTGGTCCCTGAACTGTTGAATATCGCCTTTTTAACAGGGAAATACAGCTGAGCCGGTCGTGCTCTATTTTCGTAAGATGGCTTCCTTGATGTGAGTTTCCGCTTCCATGCTACTACTAATTCCGATATTATTTTCTAGATGGGTCGTACATCCCGGAAAGTGCATTTTTACCAGAGATCTCAATGATGCTGCACAGGATTCAGTCCACAAAACAAATACAAATATTTGCCGCAACAGCTCTTTAAAGTGCCAGGGCCTAGCTTCTCGCAACCACTCATGTTGCGTGCGTTATATTTTTCACACGAATGGAAGGGACCTATAGTTTAATGCCGACTTCGAACGACGATTTGAGAAGCTTTTTCGTGACAGCAATACTCTCGGATGTTTGTCAGACGCTCGCGAGAAGTGGGACCGTGGAAAAACTTTTTGGTATTTTCTGGGATTCGAACTTGGAACCTCATGCGTAGTGATCCGACACACTAACCACTTACGCCACGGCGCCCACCTTCCGTCGGGTTCTCTGAGAGATCCTAAAGTTTTTGATTCTCTGGATAGGATTTTCCTCAGTCTCGCAGATTATGTCGTACCCCTGATCTCATTACAGAAGTGTTGCGAAGAGTGGCGTTTAGCTTTCTGCATGTGATTTTTTAAATTTCCTTGGCTGGACTTATAAAGGGTTTCCATTAAGCGTTTCCTATCTTTAAATTTGAATAAAACAATTGTGAGTGAAATATCATTGAAATTTTTTTATTTATTTAGAAGGCCCATGTATGGAATATAACATCATTCAAATGTCCGCCGCGGCTTCGTTGGGTGGCGCGCATCTGAAACGTCCAATTTTCCATAACTCTGACGCATAAATCAGACTGAATTGGACCAATGGCATTGATTATGTTAGCTTTCAGGGCAGTGGTGGTTTGTGGTTTATTGGCATAGACCTGTGACTTAAGAAAACTCCACAAGAAGAAGTCTAACGGAGTCGAATCTCACGATCTGGATGGCCAATTCACATCGCCTCCGCGTGAGATAACCATGTTCGAAAATCGCTCGTGCAGAATGTCCATCGTGGCACCAGCTGTGTGGCACGGAGCGCCGTCCTGTTGAAACCACATGTCAACGGTATCCATATCATCCAATTCGGGCCAAAAGAAACTGGTTATTATCGACCGATAGCGCTCGCTGTTGACGGTGATGGCCTGGCCAAGGTCGTTCTCAAAAAAGTATGGACAGACGATGCCGCCAGCCCAAAATCTGAACCAAACAGTGACTTTCTCTTGATACATTGCAATTTGGTGGATCTCGTGTGGATTGTTATCGTCCCAAATTCGACAATTTTGCTTGTTGATGAACCCATTCATCCAGAAATGGGCGAAGCGCGCGAAATGTTGCACGAACAGAGGACCCACTTTCATAAAACAATTTAATCATTTGCACATGTTGTTGAACGCTATAACTCTCCATGTTGATTTGGCAAGACAGACTAAATAAATAACAGCCAATTTGACAGATGTAGCTTCAACAATATGGCCGCAATCACCTGTCAAACTTCGGAACTCAATATTGGAAAACACAACACTCCCAGTCCGCATCCAATTTTGTTCTTTTGGCTACATTTAGAAGGAATCTGGTTACCTTCCTAATGTTAGCTAGTACCTTCGACCACAATGGTGGTGATTTGGTATCCTTTCTTCTGGTTTCTGGACATGCTCTGACATAGGCTTCATTATAGATGGATGTTATATCCTCAGCCTTGCGGCCCATGTTTTTCCTGTAGGAATCTGCCTCTTTTTCTCACCTTGTTGCTATAGAGATCCCAGTTGGTTTTCCTGGGATTTCTGTACGGTTTAGGTGAGACATAGTTGCTACCCACGAAAAATTCAATAACTTTGTGGTCAGAGTAGGATTCCTCCCCCACCACTTTCCGCTTGTCTATAACTGAAGTATTCGAATTGCTGGCTAAGATTATATCTATAACTTCCTTCATACAACCCAATTTACATTTCAGTCCACAACAAACCTACTTGTTACTTGCTAACAATTCACAAACACAAATTGATGCTGTAAATGGCAATAAATTAGTTTCCGGCCAAATAGTCTGTGTGTGACTCTCTGGGTCAATAGTAATTCATTTATCATTGACCAATGGCTTTCCACAAATACAACCCTAAGCTAGTTTCATACCAGCTTGCTCTTGTCACATATTGATGGACAAAATCAATTAATTTATGTTTGAGTTCCGTTTCTCAATCGATTGCATATTTTCCGGTCCAGATGTTAGGGATGCAGACCAGACTTGTGTTTCTAATGGTTAAGTTTAAAAAAGAAAACTCCACTCAAACACTGACACACGTTCTCTAATGTCCACCACAGTCCAGAGGTGGCAAAATTCAATTTTACTTATTTATAATTTACACAAACGTCTACCACGGACGTATGGCCTGCATACAGCGCGCACGAAAGGCCATCCTGACCCCGAAACATCTGATAAAAATAAAGCTCAGCATTTTTCATTTTTTGTACTCGCATCCATTGCTGATGATGTGAACGTGCCCTCACCTTGGTGCATACAAAATGACTGTGAAACTCAGAAAGCCAAAAGAAAAAAAGAAAAACTGCAACCAGGTGTTGGTTTTCGTATAAATTTAGGGATTTTCGACGGATTACTGCTTGGGGTTGGAAAATTTTCCAATCTATGTCTTTTTTTTTCGTTGGCACATTTTCCACTTTCATCAGTTTTCAATTAAGCCCCAGACAGCACCTATACATCTAAATAATTTGCCATTGCACGTCTGGGACGAGTCCATTTGGAAACTTTATACGTTAGCAACGCGCAAGTTGTTTACCTATGTTTCCACTTTAGTGGTTCCTTTACGCTGTCACCACCAACTACGGTTTCATCAAGTGCGGGGGTACAATTGCCACAGAACTCCTGACCACTTTATAGTCGTGCCCCGAAAACCCACTTAGTGTTGGGGGTGAAAACTTCTATGCAAACGTTCTCACAAGTATGTATTTAGTTTAAGTTGTCGAAAATATCAAAAACCACAAGGTTCAGTGGGATTTCCAAAACAACTTGAAAGGGTAATGGAATATTTCGCCAGTAGTGAAGTAGGGAGAAGATAAATAATAAAGAAATTTGTCTGACATGGGTCGAATAGATTTATACGAAAGTGAGGGCCAATTCGGCTCTGAAATACCACAATTTTGAAATCTAAAACAACATTTGCAGAAACACATTAGACAACTCCTTCTTCTTCCCATTTCGGCGAGGTTGTGATCTGAACTCAGGGAATCATAACCCTCCCTCTTCACTGCATTTCATTTGATCCACGTCAGAAAATATTGGCAGACCTCGCGGTCTTGGATCACTCCATTACCAAGAGTTTTTCGGCCTTTTTATGCGATACTTTTGGAATATTCATAGATATTGTATAAAAGCAACCCAAACTTATGCTACATCTGATCAAGATAGGTTAGGTTAGGTTAGATTGGCTGTCTGCCCAACGATGCTGACACACTTAGACCAGTAAAGATTCATTGTGATGCCAAGGATCTACCATTAGACCACTCAGGGACTAATAAAAGCAACCGGAGCTTTTGATGAAGCGATGGACGCTCACGACGGCTAAGGACGCCAAATCTGTGAGTTCATCAAGGAAGGGAGCATTCTTTTACGTGATAGAGCAGGACATGTGCATAGGAGGTGAAGGATGGTTTCCTCCTCCTCCTCGTCCCTTCAGCTCCTGCAAAAGTCATTGTAAAAGAGGCCAATTCTTTTGGCATGTTGGCCTATTAGACAGTGTCCAGTGGTGACACCGATAACGCAGCTGATCTGTAATCATTTTAACTTACCCAACTCGGCACGAAGTTTCTGGTCCAGCTTAGGCCAGATCTGCCTCGAAATGTAATACGTTGAGCCAATTTCCCACTTATGGTTGGTCTTGCTAATAGCGTTCAGCTTTAGTAGATGCTTACATATAGAGGGGGGCATACAAAGGGCCTATCGCGAGCGTCTGACAAACATCCGAGAGAATTGTTGTCACGAAAAAGCTTCTCAAATCGCCGTTCGGATTCGGCACTAAACTGTAGGTCCCTTCCATTCGTGTGAAAAATATAACGCACACAACATGAGTGGTTGCGAGAAGCTAGGCCCTGGCACTTAAAGAGCTGTTGCGCCAAATATTTATTTATTTATACTTGCCTATCTGGCAGAATCCTTAAAATTTTATCCTGTCTGGCGAGCTCGTCTGCCTTGCAGTTTCCTGGTACTCGTATGCCTCTGTGGCCTGGTACCCAGCATAGGTGAATGTTAAACTGCTCTGTCATCTCCATAAGAGACAAACGGCACTTTAAGACGGCCTCTGAAGTGAAAGAGCACGATTCCAGGGTCTTGATTGCCAGATAATACATTACTCCTTAGCCAGGACAGGGTTTCCTTAATCGCCATGATTTCCCCCTGAAAAGTTTCAGTCAAATCTCAGTTTCGGCGGGGTGTAGTCCGTATTTTCATGTGTAAAGTTAAGAAGATCAAGGATCGAGGAGTGGTCAATGTGATAACTAGACCACTGAGAGGAGGCTTTTAGACGGCGGCCTCACTGGCAGCAATCTGTCTGCCAAAGATATAGGGATAGCAGGTTGAAAAAAATGCCCAATGCTGCAGAGTAAGTAGTTCTTAGTGCACCACTGATGCACATGCATGCAGATTTTTGCACTTTAGCTAACTAAGAGAGATGGACAACCCTATCAAAATCAGGCTACCAAACGATCACGCCATAGAGTAGTATAGGCCTGATAACAGACACGTAAAGCCAGCGAGTGAATTGAGGTTTCATACCTCAGCTTCAACATATAGCCCTTTTACAGGAATAGTGAGCTACATCAGCTTTCCTTATGCGTTCTAGTAGATTGGCTTTCCAGTTCAGTTTTCTGTCCAGAATAAGACCCAGGTATTTTGCATTAACAGTGAAAGTGAGACTGGTGCCATTAATCATAGGAGGGTCTACGAGGGGAATTTTATATTTCCTCGTGAAGAGAACGAGTTCTGTTTTATGAGGGTTAACCCCCAATCCACATTTGGAGTCCCATCTAGTGAGCCGAGAGAGAACATATTGGAGGATTTCCCTGAGAGTGTCTGGGTGCTTGCCAGATGCAGCAATCGCAATGTCATCAGCATAGGCAATCACTCTACAGCCTGACCTATCCAGGTCTACTAATAGCTCATTTACCATCAGATTCCACAGAAGAGTTGACAAGACTTCACTTTGGGGTATTCTGTAGCAGGCAAGTCTTCTGGCCGATGCTCCGCCCAGCTGTGTGTTAACAATCCTGCATGTTACCAATTAATTGATCAACACCCCGAGCGAAGTATTCACTTTCAGACTTGCAAATGCGTCTCTCTCAATGTCAAGGAAAGCCAACATAGTATATTCTTTAATGCTCAGAGATTTTTCAATGATGCACACAAGCGTAGGCTGTATCAACCGATTTGGCTTGCATAACGCCTATTGGGACGGCGAGAGCAAAAATTGGCTAATGCTCTGTCGGAGGTGTATATCAATCAGCTTTTCCAACGTTTTCAGTGGAAAGGACGATAGACTGATAGGTCGGAGCTCCTTTGGTTCCTTGTGTGAGCTTTTACGTGCCTTAGGAATGAAGACGACTTCAAAATCGGTCCACGATTCGGGAATGTAGACCATACTTAGACAGCCCGATAAGATGACTTTGAGCCATGGAAGCACGATGTCCTCACATTTTTTAAATTCTGCAGAATGATACCGTCAGGTCCCGGGGACTTGAGGGGCTTGAAATTGCGCATTTTCCCGTGGATCTTTTCTGTAGTTACTAGGAGTTGCTGCACGGTGGAAAGTAAGTGCGGGTATTACCCGATAGCGAAACAGTAACAGGGGAGCTACCAGGGAAGTGATTATCCAGTAAAATTTCAACGGATTCCTATGGTCAAGATAGCAAAAAGCAGTTTTGCCGTGGGCTATATACCAAGTCAATGGAGACGGGCAAAGGTTGTGTTCAGCCTGAAAGTGGGAAAAAAGACCCAATACAACCGAAGTCTGATAGGCCAATCAGCTAAGCATAATTTTTACTCAACACTATGGAAAAGCCCTACTCCTACCTCCTCGTGGTGCCATCTGCGGATTTCTTTGGAAATTGCTAACGGGAGAGGACGAATGGCGAGCTTCCTGCGCCAAAAAACAGGATTAGTGTCGGTTGGTCTGTGGCCCAGCGAGCCGCAAGCGTAAAAACAAATTTTGCTCCGAAACGCAAACCAACGCCTCGGATACGGACGGATAATTTGATGACGACCTTTGGCTATCGGACACGGACAACGATCGGATTCTGGAACGTTAAGACCCTCCTGTACTCACTCAAGAAAGGGCCCTATAACGCCAGATGCCTCCAATTAGAACGCGAATTCGCACGGTATAAAATAGATATCTTAGGGCTGAGCGAGATAAGATGGTTCAATGCTGGGGAATTCATCTCCCCAACAAAAAGCATTGTCATTGTCTACTCTGAAAAACCAGCTGGAAGCGCACGGAGTTCCGGAGTAGGACTCATGCTAACTCCAGCAGCATGTAGTAGCCTCATATCCCCATAGTGACCGGATATTGACGGCTAGGTTCCAGAGAAGAGTTAGAAAAATTACCATCATACAGTGTTATGCTCCGACTCTAGACGGGACTGAGGATGAAAGGGATGATTTTTATAGCCACTTAGGCGCCGCCTACAACCAAACGCCTAATGGGGACATCGTAATGGTAATGGGAGATCTCAATGCCAAGGTGGGTAGCGACAACACCATGCTTAAGCACGTGATGGGAGTTCACGGCGTGGGAGACCGTAATGATAACGGTGAGCGGTTTGTGGACTTCTACAATACCAACCGCCTAGTCATCGGAGGTACGCTGTTTAAGCATAACACCTGCCACAAAATCAGTTGGGTCTCTACTGATAGGCAACGAACATCCAACCAGATCGACCACATTGCGATCAGTCGCCGCTTTAGAAATTGTCTCCTGGACGTCCGAAACAGACGTGGAGCTGACGTCGGACTAGAACGAGATCACCATCTTATGGTAGCTCATTTACGCCTTCGTACTGCATCCGTCAACAGCAACCGCTCAAACCTACTTAACATCACCAGGTTTAATATCGACAGGCTCAAGGTTCCCCAAGTGCGCCAACAGTTCACGGACCATCTTGCCTTAGAAGCAGAAGCAATCAGCAGCATAGAGAACATGGATGACCACTGGAGTGCTGAGAAAAATGCTTTTGCGACTGGGGCACGCACGTATGTGGGTAAAAAGCAGAAACAGCACCGCACATGGCTTTCTACAGACACCTGGAGACGGATCGATGAGCGTACAGCAATCAAGGCTCGGATTGCAGCGGCCTCAGCAGTAGAGAGAACCGAGCTTGAAACCCAATACCGTGCGAAGAAGAAAGAAGTGCAGCGTAGTGTGGGACGTGACAAACGTCAATATGTCAACTCATTGGCCTCAGGGGCTGAAGAAGCAGCGATTAGGTACGACAGTAGGACTGTTTTTAGCATCACTAAGGAGCTCATTGGTGGTCGAAACTCCAAACAACATCCAGTGAAGAGTCTAGGCGGTAACCTTCTGATTTCGGATGAGGATCAGCTCACTAGATGGAGAGAACATTGTACTACAGTGCTAAACCACATAGACGATGGCGGTATGATCTCGAATTCGAATGAGCAGTTCGAAGCAACAAATTCCCGAATTCGCACCGCACCTCCCAGTAAAACCGAGATAATAATAGCAATCAAGTCCCTCAAGAAGAACAAGGCGGTGGGTATTGATGGCCTCCCTGCCGAGCTATTTCAAGCGGCGCCAAATACATCGGCAGATTTGCTGCATCCCCTAATACGGAGAGCTTGGGAAAGCGAACAATTTCCACAGGAGTGGAAAAGGGGGATGATCATTAAACTTCCAAAGAAGGGAAACTTGATGGATTGCGGTAACTGGAGAGGTATATGCGTTCTTCCAGCCGTGGCTAAAATAATAGCTAAAATAATTCTAGAACGAATTAAAGAACATTTAGATTCAACTCTCGATGTCGAACAGGCAGGCTTTCGCGCTGGATCCTCCTGCATCGACCACATAAACACCTTACGGATCATTATCGAGCAATGCGTTGAGTATATGTAGGTCTCCGCTACATTTAATGTTTATCGACTTCGAGAAAGCTTTCGACAGATTGAATCGAGATGCTATCTGGTTGGCCTTGCGCAGGAGAGGCATCCCAGAAAAACTTATAGCTATTATCAAGACTACATACGAGGGCGGTAAGTGTCACGTCGTGCACAATGGTAAGGTGTCGGAGGATTTTGAAGTCCAAAGCGGAGTACATCAAGGGTGCATACTGTCACCACTATTGTTTTTGGTGGTTATCAGCGATGTACTCCGTGCAGCATTGACGGAAGGCAACTATGGAATTCGTTGGACTATGACATCTTACCTTAAACACCTAGATTACGCTGACGATGTTTGTCTACTTTCACATCGGATAATGGATCTTCATCTGATGGCCAAAATCTAGAAGCTGAGGCAAACAAAGTGGGGCTAAAAATAAACACAGCCAAAACAAACGCCTTGAGCACTTCTTCTAACAACCGCGCTCAACTTTACATTGCCGGACAGGAAGTCGAGAAAGTTGACAACATTCCTTATTTAGGAAGTGTGGTCTCGGCTAATCGCGGTGGCACCGAACTGGATATGTGCAGCAGAATCGGGAAGGCTAAAGCTGCGTTCGGGATGCTATCTAAAATCTGGAGAAGCAATGTTACCAGCTTAAGAACCAAGCTGCGACTGTTCCGCTCCAACGTAGAACCAGTGCTGCTTTATGGGTGCAGTACTTGGAAGGTGGACACCATTAACACACGAAAGCTGCAAGTCTTTGTAAACAAATGCTTACGAATCACCTTGACGATTTTTGGTCGAACCGCATCTCTAACGAACAACTTTATCTGAGAACGGGCCAAGAACCTATAAGCATTACTATACGAAGAAGAAAGTGGCAATGGATTAGACACACCCTACGGCGTGAAGACAACTCCATAGCGAAATACGCCATGCAGTGGAACAGTTGAGGAGGAATCGAGCTCTTTAGGAATGAGTTGGAGGCAGCTCAAACGCGTTGCAGAACTTCGAACAAGATGGCGCGCAGGCGTGGTTGACGCCCTATGCCCCCCGAGGGGTTAAAGGATCTAAGTACGATGGAAAAAGCTGTTGACAACTACTTAAAAGAGGAAGTATTAAATATCTTCCCTGTTCATCATCTACAATATGCATACAGAGCGGACAGATCCATGGAGACTGCTCTGTATTAGCTGACGGAAAATATTCGGACTACACGTAAAATGAAAAAAATAGTACTCTGTGCATTTCAAGACATAGAAGGGGCGTTTGATAATACCTCACATGGAGCCGACGAACGAGCCGTGGATACGAAAGGAATCAGTAGAACAATATTCAGGTGGATTTGCGCACTGTTGACCACAAGATCAGCAGTGAGTAATACTTCACAACGGACAATCAAGATCAACACCACAAGGGGATGTCCACAGAGTGGGTGGCTATCACTCCATAATGAGAAGTCTTATTGTGGATGAACTGCGTGATAAGTTAATCAAGCTTAGCATTAACTGTCAAGCCTGATGACACAGTTTTGATGCCAGCCTGATGACATAGCTTGGATGATCATGCAAAGGGGGCTGAAATTAACTAAGGAATGGTGCCACTCGACTGGGCTAAACATATCGTAAACTCGACTAAAATACCTATGGTATCTTTCATGAGAAAAATAAAACTCGAGCGAATGAAACCCATTCCATTGTCAAGGACGATCCTGACTCCAGTCAAAGAAGTTAAGTATCTAGAACTCTGCCTACACAGTAAACTCATCTGGATAAATATACGAAAGAGATATCTATGACCGCTACACGAAATCTTATGATATGAAGGAGCCTAGCTGGAAAATCTTGGGGATGTAATCCAAAAATCCTAAGATGGACGTATCTAGCCATTGTGAGGCCAATTATCACCTATAGGGCTAGACCATGTTCAAAATAAACCAGTTAACCCACAACGGGGGAGACATTCAATAAAGTGCAACGACTGGCGTGCCTGTACAATACTGGAGCCATAAGAACTTGCCCAACTGCAGCTATGGAGGTACTACTGGAACTCACTCCCTTGCACTTGGAGCAATGTATCCAAAGTCTACGGGCTGAACAGTCACACGATAAGGTGGTATGTACATAGATGGATCAAGAACTGAGGAAGGAGCTGGTGCAGGAATATTTGGGCCAAAGCCAAATTACTCTGAAGCCATGGGCAAGAGCATCAGCATCATCTCTCAGGTTGAAATATACGTACGAGTATGTCGGAATGTCTAGACAAGCTTAAAAAATTGGCCAGAAGAAATAAAGTAACTCTATTGGAAACCGGGCCATGTCGGTATAGAAGGCACTGAAGCAGCGAACTCGCTAGCAAGAAAAGGGGTAGTAGAATCCTTTGTAGGTCCTGAAAATTTCTACGAAATAGGGGACCAAACTCTAAAAGAAGAATTAAGAAAAGTAGAGAGAGCAAACAGGGCAAGTACCTTGATAAACGCTCAAGGTGTGAGGCAAGCGAAGAAACTACTAGGGAACTATAACCGAAAAAGATTGGAAGCATTTATCAACTACAAGAGGAATAATCCGCGCATCCTAGCAGGTTTCCTAAGAGGGAACTGTAAACTCAAGGAACATCTATGGAAACTAGGTATATCAGAAGAAGGACTCTGCACATTCTGCGATGAGTACAGTAAGACTCCGGTGTACATTCTGGAGTACGGAAGAGCAACACCGATCACAACACCACAAACTGCCTCCAAAAGTACAAAAGCTGGGCTGGAAAACAAAAGACCTAGACACAGAAATGCTCGAATACATGATAAGCAACATGGACATAGCAAGAGGCACAGCAGAAGAACAAACTAAAGATGTCACAATATCATTATCCCGAGGATGCGTCGTACGGAAGGGAAATGTAAATGGAAGAACTCCTGTGTACTGGTGGAATGACGACATCGCTAATACACGAGCAGAATGTCACAGAATGCGGAGGTCCCAACAGAGAGCCCGAGGTAGAGGCACACAGGACTATGACGTACTGAGAAAACAGTTTCAGAGGAAGAGATCACAACTCCACAAGCTGATAAAAAAAGAGGGAAGCCAAATGCTTCCAGGCACTCAGAGAGGAGCTACAAGACAATACATGGGGAGGCGCGTATCAAATAGTCATGAAAAAATCAAAGAATGGCACGGCAGCTGCACCGCCCGAAATATCATGCACTCAATTGTCTGCGCTCTTTTCCTGAAAAAAGATGGATTCACCCTACCACGAGGAGCAGCGGAAGAAACAGAGGTAATACCAGCAGTAAGCCGCGACAACAATAAAGAGCAACAAGACGACGGGAATGAATGGAATCCCGAACTTCGTGCTAAAAGGAGCCATTAAAGCAAGACCAGAGATCTTCACACGCCTTTATACGACATGCTTAACGGAAGGCAATTTTCCACTACAGTGGAAAAAGCAACGGTTAGTTCTCATCCCAAAAGGAAATAAACCTCCTCAGCAACCGTCGTCGTACAGGCCGTTGTGCATGCTTGACACACTGGGGAAAGTGTTAGAAAAATAATACGTATTGTACAAGGCTAGAGCCATACACGGAAGGAGACTCATGGCTCTCTACTCGGCGGTACGGCTTTAGAAAGAAATGAAGCACCATACTGGCGATAAGGGCAGTGTGCGACATTGCACGCGAAGTTATCGCGGGACAAAGATAGAGCGCTAAGCAACCTGCATATATCTAACTACCTAGAGTAATAGGCAGCTACTTCAGTCAGAGAACTCGTCATTATGACACGGAAGAGGGGCCTAACAGGTTCACAATTACGGAAGGAGTCTTCCGACACACGCATTAACAGAAATTGGAATGTGCAAATTGAACTGCTGCAAGGCAGCAGAAGCATAAGTAGCAGCAATGGCTCAGGCGCGATGAATAGCATGACAGGCTATGCAGCCCCGCGAATTAATACCTAACGGCAGTCCCGCGGGGAGAGTGGTAGAAGTGTTCAGGGTGTGGATTTGTAAGTAGGCGCATTCCTGCCATCGATTATTCGGGCTTGCGAATCGTGCATGCTAATAGCCCGGGCGCAACCAAAGGAAAACAAAAAAAAATCTCATTCTGCTTGCGGGGCTCTAACCCAAAGAATGAAATTTTCCGTCGAGAAAATATCAGACGAGGATAGACCCACTTGTCATTCTAAAATGAGAAAACAAGTAAGAGTACAATACTCTCAGGTTTTTCCTCCACTTCCTCCACCCTACACTTATGCA
The DNA here is from genome assembly GCA_945910035.1 of Brachypalpus laphriformis. Taxonomy (NCBI): domain Eukaryota; kingdom Metazoa; phylum Arthropoda; class Insecta; order Diptera; family Syrphidae; genus Brachypalpus; species Brachypalpus laphriformis. The sequence goes on from OX246753.1 coordinate 153,042,140, forward strand.
ATGATTTATGTCACCATCACAGGTTGCTGCGCTACTTAAAGTGTTCGCCCTTGGGAAGCACTGTTCCATTCAAATAAATATCTGACCTAGGTCTGAATGGATCAGAGAATGGGCAGCACAGGTACTTTGGCTTTTGTGGACGAATGTGGTACCATTTCCCTCCAAAACGTCCACCAATATGTCAAGTGCTCGTTGCAGGAACGAAGGATTCTCACCTATGATTGCTCCATCGTCAGCAAGGAATAACTGATGAACTTTGGATTCTGTCACTTTACCTTCAAGCAGATAGTCAAGCAATGCAATAAAGAGCAAATGACTTAAAATGCTTCCCTGGTGCACCCCGACTTTGACTGGGAACTCTTCGGTTACTCTTTCTCTTTGCTCTCTCATACATACATGTCCATGTTCATCTGTACATATGTAGGTTTCTGGACCCATTCGATGTCTTAGCATCACCCATATGTTGGTTGTACATAAGTACATCCAATGTTTTTTTCAAAGTAAATCAATACAAAATGCAAATCCTTTAAGGAATCATGATATTTTTCCATTATGACCTTTATACTTTGGATTGCATCTGAGGTTGATTTACGCCTGACAAACCCGCACTGTTCATCAGATAGCCGCATTATATGCGGCCACTTAATACGCGCTCAACAATCTTCATGGTGTGTGACATCAGCTTCATCGAACGGCAAGTATCACAGTTTCGCGTATCACCCTTCCCATTTTATATGTACAGACAGAAGGTACGTTTCCCTCAATTGATTTGGTATTGGATCACCTCTCCCAAGTTTAGAGATAAGAATCCTGAGCCATGTGAACCCGATGTCTCACATCCTTTTCCACAACATAGAGGATATGTCATCTGGCCCAACCGCATTCGTTTTCGGAGTATTTAACCGACACCCTAACTTCTTCGACTGTATTTCAGAGTATTTCTTCACAGCCAATGGTAGCTGTTGGAAAGTATAGCCGGTAAAACTGTTCATTCAAAAGTAATTTACAATACTGTGGCCACCTATGCAGAATTGTTAATGAACTTTGGCGAACAAATCTCCTGAACATTTCTCCTTCTTTGGGAGGCTATTTTGAAGATGGTTGTGCCCTTGGTCGTATTGTGTTGTCGCGCTACCAGATAGCCTGCTTTGCATCAACAATCTGGGAAGATATTTCCTCTAGTTTCCTATGCATCCCCTCCGAATCCACTGCTTGGAGCTGAACGCACTTCTTCTTCGCTTATTTCTTGCAACGTCTACATTCCACTTCGATGAGGACTTTTCGTCTCCATTATTAGAAGGGTACTTGGCCAACCTTTGAAAGCCACTTTCCTCTCATTTATCATTTATCACATTAGGAAACTTGTTTTAAACAAAACCGAAATCCTTTCAAATAAAGTATCTTGCCTTGTGAATGTCACCTCAATTTCTAATGAAAGACATCCAAATTCTAGATTTTCAATTCATCATACTTGAACAATTCAATATCGATGGCCATATATAGCCCAAAAATGACAAGGACTTCCTTCCGTTCGTTAAATAAATCCTCCCCGAGGCTCAAGTGCCTTCTCTGTCGACTGTATCTTTGGTTAGAACAAAAGTAATACAATGACACTCGATGTCCACCCTCTTCTTCTGTCATGATGCCATTTCTATAGAGATATATATTTATCTTTCACACCCTGTCAATTGTTAGACAGATCACTTGAGTGTGACTTATGCCAGAGACGAAAACCGGAACTATAAGTAGGATTTTCCTGGAAAAGAAATGGAAAACTTTTTGCAGTCTTTTCTTAGAGGTACGAGTATTTATTCAAATCAGAGAGTGGAACAGGCAGACAATTTTTGCTCTACTTGAACTTGCTCTCTACGTGCAGACAATGAAAATGGAAATGCGGTCGGAGCTTCGTTGTTATCCTGTTTTACGAAGCCCAACTTCCGGACAGAGGATTTGAATAATAGAGAATGCCTAGGAAGAGCAAAACAACAGAAAAAAATGATTTCTTTGTGGAGCAGGATGCGATTTCCACTCTGAAACAATAGGATGTGAATTGGCTGCGCTTGGAAATGAACTTTTAGAAGCGAAGGTGGAGAGGGGGTTGAGAATAATAATATTATAAACTAAGATATGCAAAAAGCGCTGCTGGATTTAATAATATACGTAACATTGCTTTGATGGGTGGGAAACCATTTACTACCAATGTAGCCATTTCATCGGCAATGAACATCAGTGAAGTGGGCATACCCATACAGCCACCGATTGGTAAAGGGTATAATAGAAAAAGAGGCTTGAAGCCAGTGAACCCGAAGGAATTTTATGCATGAAGCTCCTACCCAAACTGCATTGGAATCTGGATAAAGCACGGTCTTATCGAAGCCAGCTCGATATGTGTTATCAGGAATTTTATATCGGCCAAATTGGAAAAATCATCAAAGAGTCTTACCCAATCTCCACCATCAGTAGGCGTAGTAGTCAATAATTTTCTGAGCCATGGTTTGATGTGGAATGCCTAAGAGTGAGACAGGTATCTTTTGCGTGGCTTCGGGCGTTCCGGGACTCCAACGAAGGATTCTTTAAAAATCGCTATATGGATGCCAACAGCACGTTTAAGGCATTATGTAGGCGCAAAAAGAAAACGTATTATGAATTGGAGGCACAACGGCTGGCGTTCTGTAGTAATGCATTCGGATTTTGGAAATTGGCTGCGAAGCTGAATGGGAAAAAGTTCACCATCCATCGGGAACTAAGTCCTTACCGTGTTTTTGCTCATTTTAATAGCCTGTTGAACCCAGTACTCAGTAGATGCACCTTTCAGTATGCTACATCTGATTTCAACTGTGAAATATTGGACTCCCCAATCACTCGGGATGAGTTAATGGAAACTTTAAGCAGAGTCAAGGATGGTAAAGCCCCGGGATCGAATAGAATACCTGCCGAATTTTATAAGTATGCTTCTGCTGAACTTGGAAACCATCTCTTGTGCATCTATAACAGTATCTTTGAACGTGGGGTAATTCCAAAAGAGTTTAAGGAGGCGCTTATCTGCCTGGTCCATAAAAGAGGAAGCTTGACTGATCCGGCAAATTATCGAGGCATTTCTTTCCTAAACGCATCGTATAAAATTTTTAGTGGGATCTTGCAAAATCGAATCAACTTGTGGACTGCAGTTTACTAGGCGAATACCAAGCAGGATTCATGCCCGGTTATTCCACGATCGACCATATTTTTGTCCTAAGGAGTATCGCAGGAACTTTTCAACGGAATGGTAAATAGTTATACGCTTTTTTGTCGATTTCAAGGCTGCATTCGATACAGTTGATCGCGATGCGCTGGTTTATAAACTCTATAACCTGGGAATGTCTCGGAAGTTCGCCAGAGTTCTTCAAAATCTTTACAGTGAAACTCAGGCAGCAGTGTGGAATGGTGAGGAATTGGTTCCGCACGAAATCTGGAGTGAGACAGGGATGTACTTTAAGCCCGTCTTTATTTTCGCTGTTTATCGACGACGTAATTCATTCCATGCCCGGTGGTATTGAGTATGTCGGACAACAAATTAAGGCCTTGCTTTTTGCGGACGACATAGTTCTACTTGCATATACGCACGAGCCTCTTCAATTGATGATCAATCGCCTACATCAATATTGCTCGTTGTGGAATCTGTCGGTAAATTTGGAGAGATCCAAAGTACTGATTTTTAAAAGAGGTGGAGGGCTAAATTGCTTAAATGAAAGGTGAAATTTTAATGGTGAGAGCATCGAACTAGTCAATGAGTATAAATACCTTGGCGTTTACTTTACGAAAAATTTAAGCATGGAAAGACATTTGACGGAGAAACTTCTCAAGACTAAATAAAAACATTGCGTACAGTAGCAAGTACAAAATTTTTGAAGCAGCGTCTGAGGCCATTTTGTTTTATGGGGCGCAAGTATGGGGTTGCAGACACTATGAAACAGTCGAAAAGTTGCTGAGCTACTACGTTAAAAGAGTATTTCGGCTACCAACTAGCACCCCCAACTACATGCTTATGTTGGAAACGGGATTATCTCCGATGTTTATCAAAACACTTAAGTTACAAGTTGATTACATCTTGAAAGTCCTCAATAATATGAACAACGACCGGTTGCCCAAGAAAGTGGCCCTCCAAGCAATTCGTAATAGGGAAAGCTGGTACGCAGTGGGGTTGGAACTAGCGAACTTTTGTGGTATGGATTTAAATCTAAATAGCTCAGATTTTGGCACCTGGAAAGCGGTACTTTATAAATTAATCTCAACGGTGGACATAAAGTACAGAGAGCGATTCTTAGAGGAGTCGATGTGTTCCCTGCATAGGATAATCTACAGCCATTTATGTCACAATCTTCGGCTGAAAAACTATTTTCGGGACGAAAACAGCGTGGGCGAGATTTCTATGATGCTTAAACTACAAGGGGAGCTCCTACGCCTGAACTACATACCACATCGTGAGGATCTCCCTATATTATGCAACTTATGCAACCTTGGGGAAGAGAGGACGTTCTGCATTTTGTTGGCAGTTGCCCAATTTTGAAGGAAACAAGAAGACACTTTCTCGGTAAGGACATCCTAACAGACCACGAAACCTTAGCCCTGCTCAATGAATTGAACGTATCCAAGCTATACCGTTTTTGTAAGGTAGCCCTAGCATATCGTGAAAGAATAAGAAATGAAAACTTTCAACTCGATTTTTTGATCTTTAGTTTTTGTTTTCCCTTTTTTTTTATACCTGAAAAATGTTATTTAGTTGTTAACCTGGCAGACGGCAATGCCATGCTATATGATTTCGTTCTAAATTAACTGTGAATTTGTTAATGGTTACTGAAATAAAAATCAATTATTATTATTATTATTATTATTATTATTATTATTAGAAAAAGAGGCCAACTCATGCTGGTTATTCAGGGAGGACTGTGATGGAGGATGAAATTAAACAAAAGGAAAGCAAAGAACCTTCTAACACCAGATCGATCCTCCATCCGCAACCCAACTGGAGTAATCAGAGGACACTGTGCCATTGAACTCATATTTCGCAAATGGGAAATATGTATAGCCAAACAATTTTTGCAGAATCTTATCAGACCTTTATAACTATAACTTTGCAGGAGAGGAGGAATCTAAGGAAAACCAACTGGGTAAGCTATAAGGAAAAGCCAGACAGATCTGTCGAAACTCCAACTAAACTCAGGACCAGACAAAAGGTGGAAGATGCTGTTCAAAACATGGCTGGCGTCCTTACCAGATGTTTTCATCTGACGTGCCCAAGGACAAGAAAACCCTGCAGTAGTGCCGGCTCTCTGATGGAGCCCAGAACTGCAGAGACCCCGAAAATAAACCATAAAACTTCTAAATAGGTCACTCAAGACAAATTAACAGGGGAACTGGGATCTTTTTAGATCGAAGCAAAAAGACTTACTTAGGTAGCGCAACAGTTCGGGGTGAACCTGGACCTCAACAAACAAGCCTCTCCATTTAGCTCGGTCTTTGGCACTCCTCCAGTTGTGCACTCCACGTTGGTCGAGGTCCCCTTGAACTTGTGCGCGCCACCTACGGCGATGATTCCCTCTACTGCGTCGTCCCTCGGGGTTAGATTCGAAGACTCTGCGGGCCGGAGCGTTGGTGTCCATTCGCTCTACATGTCCTAGCCATCTAAGACGTCCAATGCGCACTTTTTTGAGTAGGTCGATGTCGCTGTACAGCTCGTATAGTTCGTGATTGAATCTTCTCCTCCAAAACCCGTCAACGCAAACGGGACCGAAAATCTTACGAAGAATTTTTCTCTCGAAGCGTCCAAGGATATCTTCATCCTCTTTTAATAAAGTCCATGTTTCAGCGCCGTAAAGCAGAACTGGGATGATCAAGGTCTTATATAGAGTCTCCTTAGTTGTTCGGGATAGGGCTTTAGTGTTGAATTGGCTTATAAGTCCAAAAGAACAGCGATTGGCAAGAGTTATTCTTCGATTGATTTCTGTGCTGATCTTGTTTGTAGAATTTATAGCAGAGCCAAGGTAGACAAAGTCCCTTACTACCTCGAAGTTATAGATGCCCACTGTGACGTTTTGTCCAATTCGTCGGTGTTGGCTTTCCCTTCTCGTTGACAGCATATACTTGGTTTTGCCCTCGTTTATCGCTAAACCCGTTTTTGGCCGCTTCCGCCTCATTGCTTGCAACCGCACTGATGACAGCCCGCTGAGTTCTTCCGATAATGTCTATATCGTCGGCGTATGCAAGCAGTTGCGCAACGGCCATGGCGCTATGGCCGGACTTTAGCAAAAAGAGATAAACCTCTCTAGTGAAACTTAGTCGACATAACGCACTGGTCATTTCCGGCATAATTACTGATCAGTGATCACTGTGCCATTGCCATTCATGCGGAACGACTCGGTGTACTGCACATGACTATTGGAGAACTTGCAGGGACGCTGTTCGTCACCTGCTATGTGATTGTCCTTCCCTATCCATCAGAAGAATGAGTACTCTTCGTAGTTACTTCTTGTCGGAGCTCTAGGACATAGGTAGTGTTGAGTTGATGAATCTCTTGAGATTCATATCACTATCTGGGTGGTTCTAAGAGCGGACTATCTCTACAGTGTTTCCATGGTTAAATAATTGGACACAATGGACCCGACTGTTGGTCTAAGTGAGCAGTGATTCTTCTGTCACAAGGCACGAATCTACCTAACCTAGAGATTAGAGAGATTTATATTGTTGAGAGGTGCAAGTGCACTGCGACCTATAAAAGATCTATTGTGCCCCCCTTGCTAAGGTTCTAGCCGATGATATACTCGGTCTAGAGCACTTCCTCCAGTCCAGCTGCTACAGCAAACCGGAGTATCTTCAGTGGATCCAGCGAAGGTAAATCCGTTTCTGATAGGAGGTAGGCACCAAGGTGATTCCTTCTTTTGTGGATCAGTGCTTCGCATTCCATAAGAAGGTGCGCTGGTGTTTCTGCGAAGTCCCTGCAGAATCTGCAGTGTCCGTCTCCCTCTATTCCCAGTTTCCTAAGATGCTCCTTAAGTCTGCAGTGACCTGTTAACATGCCCGCCAAGATGCGAAGCCGATTCTTACTAACTCTTAGGCAAGCTCTGCTTCTTTTCTGGTTGTATTTCCCCAGAAGTTCCTTTGCCTGTCTTATTTGGTGGATATCGTCCCAATGTTTGGCCCATTTGTTCTCTTCTTCTTTCCTTAAGTCTTCCCTTATTTTGTGGGGTCCTATCCCACAGAAGGGTTCTGGTCCAAGGAACGGCGTGTCTGATCCGTTTCTAGCTAGCTCATCAGCTGCTTCGTTCCCCTCTACTCCTACATGTCCTGGTACCCAGTAGAGAGTTACTTTGTTTGTTTCTCCCAGTTTGTTGATCCTGGTGAGACACTCCCATACCAGTTTGGATCTGATCTCATGCGAGGTCAGTGCTTTAATAGCGGCTTGGCTGTCTGATAGTATCGCGATGTCCTGCCCGCGATATTTCCTGTCTAAGTTGAATTGCGCGCATCTTTCGATCGCGTGAACTTCTGCTTGAAATATGCTGGGGAATGTTCCCAGTGATTCTGAGTATCTAGTCCTGGGCCCGTACACTCCTGCCCCAGTGCCAGTAGATGTTTTCGATTCGTCTGTGTACCATTTAATTGTGTGTTGTTTGAGTTGGTATTTATCGGATTCGCTGCTCCAATCTCTTTTGTTGCTCAGCTTTGAGTCAAATTTCCTTTCAAAGCAGTATTTCTTGACCATATCACCTCTGGGCCAGTCCAGAAGCGGCACCGATTTGGATAGGGTTACTCGCTCTTTATTTGCGATGCATGTTCCTTTCCCGATGCCCTCTTTGCTGATTCTTAAAATGGTCTCCTTGGCGATTCGCTCTAGCACTATGTGTAGTGGAGGTATCCCTACGATCACTTCTAGAGCTGCTGTGGGACAGGTTCGCATGGCTCCTGTTATACATATACAGGCTAATCTTTGCACTTTGTTGAGGGATGTCCTCGTCGTGGTTAGTCTAGATCTGTTGACCCATGCCGCTGCCCCGTGATGATGGGTCTTACTATCATCAGATACATCCATCTCAGTGTGGCTGGGCTACAACCCCAGGTCTTTCCTGAAATGTTTTTGCACACCATAAGTGCTCTGGTGGCTTTGGTTACCACAGTTTCTACATGTTCTCTCCAGAGGAGTTTGCTGTCTAGTGTTAGACCTAGATACTTGACCTGTTTCTGTGGGTCAACTATGATCCCTTCCAACAGGATAGGTTGCTTACGCTTTAACTGTCTTTTTTTGGTGAAGGGTATCACAGTGGTTTTGGTAGGGTTCACTCTGAGTCCTACCGTTTTACACCACTTCTGTGTGATTCGTAGACCCCTCTGAATGATTTCGCATAGCGTTTCTTCAAATTTTCCTCTTGCGACAATGACTATATCGTCGGCGTATCCCTGGCACGTAATGCCGGCACCTGTCAATTTGTGCAGTAGTTCATCTGCTACTAAGCTCCACATCAATGGTGATAATACCCCTCCTTGTGGACAGCTTCTAGTGGTGCTTATTGTGATCGTTTTTTGACCCACCTCTATCTCAGCAGTCCCAGTTCTTAGCATCTCACACATCCAGTTACTTGTGGTGTGATTTACTCCTTTTATTTCGAGACCCCTCCTAATTGCTTCGTGGGAGGTGTTATCGAAGGCTCCTCCGATGTCTAGAAATGCGCATACTGCTGTTTCCTTGCTCTCCAGTGTATCCTGAACCCAATTTGTCAACTGGTAGAGCGCAGTTTCGGTGGATCTTCCTGCTCTGTAGGCATGTTGATTGTGGTGGAGAGGTATTTTTTCCAGCACAGTCATTCTTAGGTGATTATCTATGACCTTTTCTAGCGTCTTTAACATGAATGAGGTCAAGCTGATGGGCCTAAAGGATTTTGGTGAAGTGGTGTCTCTTTTTCCCACTTTCGGAATGCGACGCTGCTTCTCAATAGTCCTAGGAGGTGTGGCATAATGATTTCCTGGCCTTGTTGTAGTAGAGCAGGGAATATTCCATCCGCTCCCGGTGCTTTAAACGGCTGGAAGGTGTTCAGAGCCCAACTTAGCCTTTGATTCGTGCAGATGTCTCTTGCCATCGCCCAGTCCTCCTGGGCCTTTTATGTCTTACTAGTACATCTGTGCTGCTGTAGATTGAGCTACCCGGGAAGTGTGTCTCTAATAGTAGAAGGGCCCTCTGCTCTTCAGCTTCGGTATAGCTGCCATCTTGCTTTTTCAGTGAGCCAGGCGCGCCTGCTTTCTCCTTAGCCAGTGCTTTATGTAACCTGGCCGCTGCAGGGGTTGACGCTATGTTCTCACAGAATGCTCTGAACCTATTTCTTTTAGCTTTTCTGATTTCCAAGTTGTATCTTGTTAATTGCTCGGTGTATGTTTGCCAGTCTCCGTCACGCTTTGCTTTATTAAAGAGCTTGCGCACCTTTGATCTTAGGTCGACTAGCGTTTTGTTCCACCAGGGAATATCCTTCGGATCTTTCTTACGGCTAATAGGGCAGCTGCTTTCAAATGCATCTTTGATCGCCCTGTTAACCACTTCTACGTTGCTTTCCAGTTCTAGGAAGTGGCTCGCCGTTTTCTTTCCTTTCACATTTAATAGGTTCCACTCGAGTGCAGACCTATATCTGTCCCAGTCAGTTTTGCGGGGGTTTCTTTTCGGGGTAACCTCCTTACTGAGACCTTCTATGTTGATGGTGATGATCCTGTGGTCCGACATGGACGGCTCGTCAGAAACATTCCAACCTGTAATGCAGTTACTAATACTCGGGCTGCCGAGTGTAATATCTAGAACCTCTTCCCTTACCCTAGTTACGAAAGTTGGTGTAGTTCCCACATTCAAAATATCTAGGTTTTCATTAATAATGAATTCGAGAAGGCGCTCACCTCTAGCGTTGTTGTCGCTACTGCCCCATTCCAGACAATGGGCGTTGGCATCGCATCCTAGCAGAAGTGGCAGTTTGTGCCTTCTGCAGTGTCTCACTAGCCTTTGAACTTCTTCTGGCGGTGCCTCCCCGCCTCCGTCGAAGTAGGCCGAAGCAATTACAATGGCGCAGTGGGTGCCTCCTACGTTAATGAAGGCCTGGATAGCTGTCAAATCCTGCGTCATGTATTCTGAAAGACATAAGAATTTTATGTTTTTACTGATTAGTATGCAGGCCCTGGGGAGGTCCTGTCTATTATCCCAGATTACCTGTGCATTCTTGCTTGAGAGACCTCTTACCTTTCCCCTGAAATGATAGGGTTCCTGTATCAGCACAAGTCCAAGTTGGTGTTTGATAAAACTTCTTGAGATGACGGCCGAGGCCGCCTTCGCGTGGTGTAGGTTAACTTGTGCGATGCGAGTTAGAGCTTTTTGCTCCATTTTAGGGGAAATTCGGAGAGGGGCAGGTGCCCACCTCCATCTCTTCTTCCTCTTCTGTTAGAGGAATGACTAGATCCTCCATGTTGAGTCCAGCTATGTCGACACTTTCAGTGTCTTCCTCACTCAGGGGGATCTCCTCGGCCTTTGCTGGTGCTGTTGCTGCTGTGATGGAGTCAGCTGGAGTTGCAGTTCCCTCTTCTTGAGCTACTGATCCATGGTTTACTGCGAGTGCTCCGTCCTCGCCCGTGTGGGTTTCGACTGTTTCGGCTGCCTGCTTCCGCAGTCCGCAGACATTTATTTTGCCGAACCTATATCGGATCATGAAGTCCTGCTTGGCAATCGTCTCTGCCGATTGGTCGTCAATGAGGAAGGTTACCACTCTTCCCTTGCCTTCTTCTCGACTACTGGTCGCTCTCCATAGATGGGTGTTAAGCCCCTCGTTTTGCGCTTCTATGAGGTCTAGCGACTTCTTCTGGTCGCGCCCAGAGCTCCTTGGGAGGAAGACGGTGATGGTGTGGATTTTGGGGATATCTTCTCCCAAACACGCCGTCAATTTGACCCCCTTCCACGCAGTTAATCTTGCTGCTGCTTGTAGTAGCCATTGAGCTGTGTCCTCGTTGTAACAGTCAACGAGTAGTAAGCCCAGTCTGAAGTGTATACCTTCAAACTGAAGCTTGCTCTTCCAGCCTAGGGCTACTTCTTCAATAATGGCGTCCTCAAGCGCCGTTTGCTCCTCGGTGCTTAGCGTTGCCACCGGGTAGTCCTTTGGGAGCACAGCCACTCACAGGTTTCTCACTATGCCTGCATAGCTGGTGCCTGGCCCTACTCTGCGTCTCCTCTCCGCTGGGACGGTGGTTGGGCCCGCCGAGCTGACGCTACTGGTAGCTTTATGTCGCTTGCTACCAGGTTTCTCCGGGTGGGTGATGGTATCCCTTCCCCTTTTTAGGTGTCCCTGTACTACTGGAGTGTCAGTTGCCTCCTTCTTCCTTTCCACGGTTAGCTTCCTTGCTTCTTCAGGTTCGAAACCTTGGGCTAGGAAGCGCAAGTACCACTTTGCACCCGCTCCACTGAGGCCTTTTCTCAACGGGTCATCCAGACCACCGGGCTTACCCCTGTCTGGTAGCGTGGGAGGTTTATGCAGCCGCTCTCTGGGTCTGCTACTCTCTGCTGGTCTTCTCGCCTCCCGGGAAGTGTATGCCTTCTTTACCGGGGATCTTGGCCTTTGGGTGTCTGTAGGCCACTGTCTTCTTGGAGCTTCAGTGTCTCTGCGCCTGTGGTGCTCATCCTGCACCTAGGGCTGATTCTGCGCGCTGGAGGTGTTCTGCGTCTAGGGCTAAATCTGCGCGCTGGAGGCGTTCTTCTACGACTCGTGCTAGGCCTGTCGTAGTCCTCGTCTCGGAGGTCTCTCTCCAGACGACTTGCCATTTCTGTTGCGGTGATATCCCGCATGTATTTTATTTTATTTTTTATTTTTTCTTTATTCATGTTCCCACGAGTAGCTAGGGAAATATTCATCGGCCACATCAGAGCCCCGCATATTGTGGTCGGGCCATGGTTACTCCCTGAGGCGACCTGGTATCAGGAAGGCTCCGTTCGAATACAGCTGGTATACCCCCTGGCTGCAAACCATCCAATAGGCACGGTCTCGCTTAACACCCTGGATTAGGGGGGGCAGCTCTTGGTAAGTTACTCCTCAGTCAGCTCATCCGAGAGCGAAGCTCCCGCGGTTGAGTGAGTCCTTGCAACTTAAGCTCTCGCACCGCGTCAAGGTGTCTGCCAAGCGAGAGCTACCTAACCTAACTTAACCACTTTCAAAATAGTTGGTGAATATACTCGGTTAAATACAAATATTTGGCGCAACAGCTCTTTAAAGTGCCAGGGCCTAGCTTCTCGCAACCACTCATGTTGTGTGCGTTATACTTTTCACACGAATGGAAGGGACCTTCAGTTTAATGCCGAATCCGAACGGCGATTTGAGAAGCTTTTTTGTGACAACAATACTCTCGGATGTTTGTCAGTCGCTCGCGAGAGGTGGGACCGTGAAAAAACTTTTTTGGTGTTTTCTGGGATTCGAACTTGGAACCTCATGCGTAGGGATCCGACACACTAACCACTTACGCCACGGCGCCCACTCGGTCGCAATGGTGAATTCTCTGTCTGTTATCTGGGTCCCAGGTCAGACTAGGATCTTGGGGAACGAGGCCTTTAATGAGATTGCTAGACAAGGCTCAGAGAAGGTTTTCTCAGGACCCGAACCTGCGTTAGATCTCCCTGCGCGCCCGGTTAGGGCTTCAATTGCGATTAGGTTTCTCACGAACACATTCTGTGTAGCATGACTCTCCAGGATGTAGGTTGACTAAACAAATGCTCCCGGATGTCTGTAAGGAATTAGCAACATTCTTGCTATCTCTCAGCAGAAAGGACTGCAGATAACTTATTGGTATCTTGACAGGCCACTTCGCTTAAGCTGAACACCTTAACATGCTTGCTTTACAATCTACGACGTTTATGGGGAGGGCGACGACATTGCGGAACATTTTTTCTGTGAGTGTCTTGCCTTTGCTCGTCTCAGGTATCAAATTTTCGGTACTGATGTGGTGCTCATCACTGAAGCACTGCATTGCTTACTTAAAAAAACAAGGCAGATCCAATGAAATTGGTAAGCCCGGGATTACAATAGACCAGTTGTGTCCGAATACTCCAGTCGAGCGTTTTCTACCAATTTTTTTTTGAAGTTTTTCAAAAGATTGACCCATCTGATTCTCGCAACAAAGTTCAACCACCAGCTAAAAGTGTACGTCAAACGAATTTATTGGTTCCTGTCTCAACTCAACGAATGTTTCGGTCAGCACAAGAGGTTGATGGATATGATTCCAACAAGAAGAGCTTTTTACAGAAAGCTACCCAAAGTGAACAAACGAAAAGTGGGCAAACGAAAAGAGGTATGAGAGGAAGGAAACCCACTGATGTATTTCTTGTTAATGCGTTAACCCCTGGCAAAGGCGTTAATCAATGGATCTCAAAGGAAAACGTCTGCATCTTGTATCTTTGTATTACTCAACAAAGCCAGGTAGTAGCTTAACGATTGTAAATTGTAAAAGTACGTCACTCTAACCCTCCATTCGGTTGGAGGACGTGTTAAAACGTTTCAAACATAAAACTATCAGAAGACCCCGCCAATCAATATCGCCCCACATATCATCAGACGCCTCCACTCTTGTCTGGTTAACACGCGGATGTCCACTTCATATAAAAAAAAAAAAAAAACTAGGAGCGTCGAGTTTACCCCAATCAAATTCCCGCGCTATGCTTCAATAATTTAACACCAACACCACTGCTGGGCACAGACCACAGTTCCAGTTATAATAATAAAATCAATATCAACCTACCAACCTACTTGAGGCCGCCAAGTGCACCATCATCAACCATATTGCAGAAGCCATCACTGGCCGTCTGTACATCGCGCTGCCTAAACGACTTGACACCATGGCATAACTCACATGCCACATGCTGTGACGGGGTTTCCCTCCCTCTCAAAAAAAATTCTGTAATCGAAACTGGTTAATAATGGAGAACGCATCCGCAGACAGACGTCCGTCCGTCCGTCTGTCCATTCGTTTGCTCGAGGGACCCGCACTGTGTTTTCCTCGCATTAATTTTTGATGAGTTATGAAAAAAAAAAAAAAAAAACTAAACTACCAACGAGAAAGACACTCAAAAGAGAGGGAACGAAAATCCACAATCGCTTTGATTCCCACGGTCCCACGGCCCCACCGTCAATGGATATGTCCATGTCGGCTGGCTAGCGAATAGTGGAGAAGAGCTTTAGTGCCGGTGCCAGCCAGCAGTGTGAATGCCACTGCGGACGTCGCCCCATTCGACACCACACAACGCAACGTAACTCTCCGAGTGTCATCTTCAACAAAAGTGCCATTATATGGCGCTCGGTGCACACACACAGCACAGTTACTGTTTGGAGACGGTCGGTGGAAGGCAAGAACCACAATAATTTGAATCCATGTTGGACGTCATTGGAGGAAGAATTTTGAATGAAGGTGTAGGGCCGGGAAGGGAGGAACTGGCCATTGGTTGGAGATTCTGTTTGCATTGGAAAGAAATGTGAGACATGTAGCGATGTTGGCTTCCGTGTGATAGATACTATATAAGACACCATCACATTGGGATACGATGTGCCAAATAAAATTTATAGGAACAAAATCTCCCTATGAAATGAAGTTGGGAGTGGGGTGATACTATACTTCACTAGGGTCTAGTACGCACTACGACCTCAAAGGTCTATTGTGCCAGCACAGTGATTAGCTGAGAACTGGGTTAAGGCTCTTGATAAACCTCAACAGAGCTCCAGGCTCAATGTTCCAAGTGTCTGAGGGGATCAGTAAAGCCCGCCTGAGGTGGAGAAGTCTTTTTCTTGCGGCCATGGGGCATTCACAAAGAATATGTTCTGTGATCTCCTTCTGCTCTCCGCACAGCCGGCATACGTCTGCATCTGATTCTCCTATGAGAGGGCAATGACCAGTCAAGTGGCATTGTGATCCTTAAGGTCCTTAAGTCTGCTTTGCTGAGCTCAAGTAGCTTCTTAGCCTTACAACGGTTGAGGTTAATAAACTTTTTTACTTGTCTTAGGCCCTTGAATTTGGCCCTGTACTCTGCATAACAATCAGCTTCACATTGTTTTACTTTGAGGTTTGCGCTACTCCATGTGACTCCAAAATAAGGCTCATTACCCTCGAACCCTTCGTGCCCTGCTATCCAGGCCACAGTGACGGTGTTTCTTTGGTGCGAGATCTTCGAGTAGATAGAGACAATCCCATACAAGTTTGGATCCTACCGTGTAGGATTTTAGAGCCATAAGTGCGAGAAGGTGTAAAGCCGGGTACCCTCGACCTTCTACTTCGCATGCATTCCCGTACACAGAGTTCGTTTGCATGGACTTCCACCTACGGCAATGTTGGCGATTTCCGAAGCGCTGCTGCAAGTTGGACCTTGGGTCCCTAAACCCCTGCGCCACTGCTACCATTTTACTATTTGGAACCATCTGTGTACGTACCAAGTTTAAGAGTTTTGTGATACTACAAGCCCTTCATGCCTCCATGTATGGCGGTCAGCTATGACCACCTTGAATTTTCTGGAGAACCGGTATTTCTTGAGCATGGTATCTGGAATTTTTAGAATAGGATCGTTTTGCATATACTCTAAAATCTTCAGATGGCCTGTAAAATTTCCGATTTTAAGGTCCGAAATGTTGGGCAGCTGAAGAACACTCAGCATAGCTTCTTTTTGTACTGGAAGGTGTAGTGGTGTGAGGCTAAGCACTGCCATTGCGGCCGTGGGACAAGTTTTCATTGCCTCTGTGATAACCAGACAGACTACATAGACGATATACTTTTGTCAACTGTTCCTGAGTCTTGACCCGTAAGGTTAAGCCAACGATGCATAAGTGACCATGGGTTTGATAATGGTGCTGTACGTCTTGGGTTTTAGTCCCCAAGCTCTACCGTAAAGGCGCTGGCACATAAACATTGCTCTTGTCGCTTTCTCGGTAACTTTGTTCAGGAGTGAGTTCCAGGTGAGCGTTTTGTCAAGAATAACCCCTAGATATTTAGCTTCCCTAGATATGTCGATTGGAACGTTTTCCAGTGTAATTTGTTCAAGAATTAATTTGTAATTCCTTTTCCTGGAAAAGGGTACAAGTATAATTTTGTTTTCGGGATTGATGGTAACTCTCGTGGTCCTGCACCAATGGGATGATAAATTGAGGGCACCTTGCATTAGTTCCGAAATGATGTCCTTGAATTCACCCCTAACGCTGATGACAATGTCGTCTGCATATCCTTGTACTTTTTACCCCAATTTTTCAAGAACATCGAGGAGATCCTGAAGAAAGGCATGTTGCAATGGTGTGCTAGCTGAAATCAAGTCCTCGAAAGAAACTTAGGATAGTTTGAGCTGTGGAAGAGATTATTATAGATGGGGTGATGGACCATTTATGAAAGTTGTTTTGTCTACTGCCAGCGATGGCGGGACATTATGTGCTGACCAGTTTCTGTGTCCTCAAGACATAGTCTGCAAGTGTCAGATTATCTAAAGCCAATTTCCTTAAGGTGGTATTTGAGAGAGCAATGACCAGTAAGGAAGTCTGTTGAAAACGTTGCATTATGTTCGTTCATTGCTAGAATTTATTTCGATCTTTTACTGGAGAGATCAATAAATGTTTTTGTGTGACTTATACCTATTTGTGAGTCCCAGTATGATCGTTTTTAGCTTTGTTTCCAAAGGACTAGCTCAATTTTGATTTGGCTTGTAGGTTGGGCACAAAAACTGTGATAACTACCGCTCGATCAAGCTGATGTCACACACCATGAAGATCGTTGAGCGGGTATTAGGTGGCCGACTGCGAAAAATAATACGGCTATCTGATGATCAGTGCGGGTTTGTCTCGGGTAAATCAACGACAGATGCAATCCAAAGTATAAGGATCATAATGGAAAAACATCGTGATTCCTTAAAGGATTTGCATATTGTATTGGTTGACTTTGAAAAGGCATTCGACAGACAACCACGAGATCTGATATGGGTGGCGCTAAGACGTCGAGCAGTTCCAGAAACCTATGTACAGATGATCATGGACATGTACGGAGGAGCAAAGACAAAAGTAAGATGCACCGCTGGAGTAACCGAAGAGTTCCCAATCAAAGTCGGGGTGCACCAGGGAAACGTTTTAAGTCCTTTGCTCTTTATTACAGTCCTTGATTATCTGCTTGAAGGTAAAGTGATGGACCCCAAGGTACATCAGTTATTCTTTGCTGACGATGGAGCCATCATAAGTGAGGATCCTACAACCCTGCAACTAGCACTTTTTTTTTTTTTTTTTTTTTTTTATAATTTACGCGCGCTAAAGGGGTTATGACTACCCTTTTTATGCATTATACATAGCGTGAGCGTTAAGGAAGAGGGGTTAGGGGGAAACGAGGCACCGATGCACATTGGTCTTAAATGACTGTAGGTTATAATGGAGAGGAAAAGCAGACTCGGGGAGAGCATTCCACAAACGTGTTGTGCGGCTCATAAAAGAATCTTTCAATTTCACGGTACGTCCGAAGATAGGCTTAAGGGTAAACTGATGAGCATTCGAGGCATGGCGAGTATTGCGGTTAAAACGAAGAAGGGGAGGAATGCTATTGGCTATCTCAACTGAGCATTTTCTGTGGAAATATCGATAAAACAGGGATAGGCAGGAGACATTACGACGGTGTTCGAGCGAAGCAAAATTGCTTGTAATATTCGTGTCTCCGATGAGTCTTATCGCGCGTTTTCGAATCCTATCTAGCAAGTGCAATGGTTTTTGGTGCACCAGACCAGATGTGAGCGTTATACTCAAACTTAGGGCGAATGTACGCCTTATAAATTGAAGCCAAATCAGAAGGGGTGAAATATTTCTTACACCGCTTTAGGAAACCTAAACATTTCGCTGCATTCTTAGCGATTTTGAATACATGGTCGTTCCAACAGAATTTGTTGTTGACACACATACCGAGCATGGAAAGTTTTTCAGTTTCTACAATGCAAGTGCCACTCATGGATAATGGCTGATGTGTAGGGTTTCGCTTTAATGACAGAAGACAGCATTGAGTCTTGGAAGCATTAAATTCCACTCTATTGGTTAAGCCCCATTTGAATATGCTGTCAAGGTCGGAATTTAATGTGTTTAACATACGTTGTCGTTCTTCGTCCACGGCCGAAGAGCAGGGTCGTGAGTTTGGGAACGAATATGAAAAACTGAGGGTGCTGTCATCAGCGAAGGAATGGGTGGGTGGGCGTTGTGGAGGGAAATGAAATTAGAAATTAGTTCAAAAAAGACAGAGTACTTGTGCTGCCCATTCTCTGATCCACTCAGGCCTATTCCAGACATTTATTTGAATGGAACAGTGCTTCCCAAGTGCGAAAAGTTCAAATATTTGGGATCAATGATCAATAGCAAAGCAACTTGTGATAACGACATCAATCATCGCGTAAGCGTAGGGTGGATGAAGTGGCGAGAAAATTCCGCTATCTTCTGTGTCAGAAAAATGCCACCCAAATTGAAGGGAAGGCTCTACACCGCAGTTGTGCGTCCAACGCTCACATACGGTTCACAATGTTGGACGATGTACAAAAAGTATGAGAGTAAATGAACGGCAGCTGAGATGAAGATGCTTCGCATGACAGCAGGAGTGACAAAGCTTGATCGAATAAGAAGTTCGGAGATCCATTCGAAGTTCGAAGACATTTCAAAGACATCGCGATGTAGGAAAGGCAGGCCTATAAACGCCTGGATCAGACAAATGCGACGACATCGGCATTTCATTGGCCTCAGTAACCGAGTGATCCGAAATCGGCAAGCCTGCCGATATTTTCTGAGGTCAAATAGGCGAACCCCACAGGCGGATCAGTAGAAATGCGGTGAAGTGAGAGGGTTGTGTCCCTTATTTTCGTATCATAACCTCGCTGATAAAAGGAAGAAGAAGAAGAAGTAGGGCACAAAAAGGTTCCGGAACAATGAATTTGAGTTGGGAGCCAGATCTAGCTAGTTCATCAGCAGTCTCATTGCCGGCAATGCCCTTGTGTCCAGGGCCCTAAATGAGTGAGAGGGTGTTGTGTGCAGCAAGCTGCTTGAGGGTAATGGGACAGTTACAATCTAATTTCGACTCAAAGCTGAAAGATTTGAGAGCTTTTAGATCTTTTAGCGGTGGGCTATTATGTCATTCGCACTGCTCAAAGCACCAGGACCTGATGGATTTTGCCAGCTATGCTGCAAAAAGCTCCAGCCAAGGTTACCCAACTGACTTCTGCCAGCTCTTGGACAAGACGTATGAGCAATGCTCTAGTCACGACGTTAAAATTGTCCTAGGTGATTTTAGCGCAAAGCTAGGAAGAGAGCGTGGTCAGAAAGCATAACCTGCACGACATCACATCCGACAACGGACTAAGGCTAGTCGACTTTGCGGCAGGCCGAAACTTTGTCGCAGGTAGTACGCGGTTCCCACGTCTCGATATTCACAAGGGAACATGGCTTTCCCTTGATCGAAAAACTGTTGGACTTCTGGGTGTCCGGACTTTCTGAGGAGCCAACGTGGACTCGGATCTGTACCTAGTTTAGCCAAGGTACGCATGCGGATATCCAGAACGAAGCGAAATCAACGAAATATTTTGAGGAAATTTGACGTCGGGCGGCTACAATCGCAAGAAACCTCCAGAGCCTTTGCCGATCGAGTTTCTCTTAATCTTAACCAAAGCCTATGCCGCCAGCAGCAACTGCGGAAGACCAGTGGCAGCGCTGCCAACAAGCCATTAGAGACGCCGCCTCTCTCGGCCACCACAACGAAACCCCTGGTTTGATGAGGAATGCCGGCAAGCACATGCAGCTAAACAAGACGCGTACAAAGCGGCGCTGCATAGATGGACCAGAGCTGCTTACGAGCTCTACGTGCGGAGGAGAAAAGAGGAACATCGACTTCTCAGAAAGAAGAAAAAGGAGCATGAGAAGCGCTCGATCGAGGAGATTGAGAGACTTTATTGAAGGAAAATGTTACCAAAAGGTAAAAAGAACATGCTTGGGTTTCAAAGCCAGAACAGAAGCCTGCAGGGACGAAAATGGCAATGTAGTAGTAGAATCGCAGTCGGTGCTGAGGATATGGAGGAAACACTTCTGCAGACTGTTAAACGACGATGATGGCCAATATTTCGCAGTCAGGCTGAATGAGCCATTCAACAGTGGCGATGACATTCAAGATTCCCGTCAACCTGATCAGAATGAAGTGAGTATAGCCATATCCAAACTCAAATCCAACAAAGCTGCTGGAGTCAACGGCCTTGCAGCTGAACATGCACCAGCCCATCTGTAAAATCCGGTCGGACGAAAGTATACCCGATCATTTGCCCGATCCTGAAGAAAGGAGACCCTCTGAACTGCGCTAACTACAGAGGTATAAGTTTCCTCAACATCGCATATAAGATCCTGTCTGTCGTTTTATGTGAACGCCTAAAACCGATCATCAACAACCTGATAGGTCCTTATCAGTGCGGGTTCAGGCCGGGAAAGTCCACTATTGACCAAATATTCACACTATGGCAAATCTAGGAAAAAAAACCCATGAATATGAAATCGCACCACCTCTTCATCGATTTCAAAGTTGACTATGATAGCGTGTATAGAGACGAGTTATACAGAGCCATGTCTAGTATTGGCAGCCCTGCCAAGCTCGTTCGTTTGTGCAGAATGACGATGGAGAACTCTCACTACTCCATCAAAGCCGGCAAAAACATCACCGAACCGTTCGATGCCAGGAAAGGTCTTAGACAAGGTGACGCGCTATGGTGCGTCTTTATCATAGTACTTGAGAGAATTGTACGAAACCCACAAGCCAACACAGGAGGTACAATCTTTTACAAGTCTGTACAACTACTCGCTTATGCCGATGACACTGACATAATCGGGAGAACTCAGCGGGCCGTCAGGGGGCATTTGCG
Source organism: Brachypalpus laphriformis (assembly GCA_945910035.1). Taxonomy (NCBI): domain Eukaryota; kingdom Metazoa; phylum Arthropoda; class Insecta; order Diptera; family Syrphidae; genus Brachypalpus; species Brachypalpus laphriformis. The sequence continues at coordinate 153,063,051 of OX246753.1, forward strand.
AATTTTGAGATCGAGGCAGCAAAGATGGGTATAGCGGTCAATGAAAACAAAACAAAATATATGCTGTCTACAAAAAAGGACACCCAACATCGGCGTCTTGGGCAGAATGCCACAATAGACAGATATAATTTTGAGGTAGTAAAGGATTTTGTCTACCTAGGCTCTATGGTAAACTCCGCAAATGGCATCAGTAGGGAGATCACACGAAGAATTACTCTTGCCAATCGTTGTTTCTATGGGCTAAAACGGCAATTGAGTAGCAAAGCCCTATCTCGAACTACTAAGGCATGGGCTTTGACAAAACCGGATGAGGATGCCATTGGTTATTTCGAGAGAAAAGTTCTTCGAGCGATATTTGGTCCCGTCTGCATAGACGGTGAGTGGAGGAGAAGGTACAATGCCGAGCTATACGGCCTGTACAAGGACATCGACTTAGCCAGAAGAGTTCACATACAGCGACTAAGATGGCTGGGTCATGTAGAGCGGATGGAGCCCATCGTTGCCGCCAAGAAAGTCTTCGAATCCACCTTGGATGAACGGCGCAGTAGACTTGGCGTGCGCAACTGGAGGCAGCTGGCACGCAGCCGGTCTGGCTGGAGAGGTTTGTTGGTTGAGGCCCAGGTCCACCCCTGACTGTAGCGCCGCCGAAGTAAGTAAGTAAGAAGGTTAGAAACAGGCTTAGGGAAATTTGTAAACACTGTTTAAGTTTTGACTACGTACCAGTGGCATGGACGGAAGTGCGGGTTATATTCATACCTAAAGCAGGTAAACCAAGCCACACATCGGCGAAAGACTAAAGACCCATAAGTCTCTCGTCATTTCGCCTCAAGACACTTAAAAGGCAATATCCACATCGAAAGTAAGTGTTCCAACCGCACTCTATGCAAATCTCAACATGCACACATATTTTAAGGGGAAATCGGTGGAAACAGCTTTACACGACGTAGTAGAAAAGTTGAAACAACCCTTCATCATAACTAATTTGCAATAGCTATATATAGAAGGAGATTTCAATAACGTAGAAAGGAGGGCCATCAAACAGTCCCTGGAAACTATAAATTCGAGCATAGCATTACCAATTAACTCTGCAATATTCTTGGCACTTGAAACATTAATTCCACTATCGGATATAGTTCAGTAAGAAAATCCGTTACCAGGGAGGCGTTATCTCACCCCTCTTCTGGGTTCTAGCCATACTTGATATACTTAAAGAACTAAGCTGTTAATAGATCACGTCAAACTGGATAAAACAGAGTTGGTACTCTTCAGTAGGAAATACAAAATATCACCCTTCAAGCTCCCTATAAGCAAATGTACATGAGCTGCCCATTCGGATTTATCGAGAATGGCGCTGCCTACGTCAATGAGGATCTCGATAATATTGTGCGTTGGTCATAGGCAAATGGTATTTTGTTAAAGCCTACAAAACCAATTGCTTAGTTGTCTCAAGGTATCCATTATATTAGATTAGGTTGAAGTGGCTGCCAGCTGAGAATCGCCAACACACTTAGACCAATAATAGGTCCATTGTGAAACCACGTAGATCATGGGAGAAAATCTCTACACCTACTTGCTAAAACCATTTTGAGCTTGTTACGAGTATGAAGCGTAGGAGGCTTTTAATATTGATATCTATCAGGCTGCCTAAGTCGTTGTAATAGGGGGCTGCTAAGTGAAGCTTCCTTCTACGCGAAAGAGCTGGGCAGAAACAAAGAATGTGAGGAATAGTCTCTTCCTCTTCTTCATCCATGCAGCTTCTACAAAAGTCGTTCGCAAAAGGGCCAAGCCATGTAGCATGCTTGCCTATTAGACAGTCTCCAGTGATGACACCTATTTTAGCGCCGATATGCAATCTGTTGAGAGAAATCAAATTCTTAGAACGTTTTAGATCCAGGTTCGGGCAAATCTATTTTGTCGCTAGACATGTTGATCCACTTGTTCACCTAAACTTTCGGCCTTACAATTCCCTGGAATGTCCATATGCCCCGGCACCCAACACAGGTGAATATTTAACTGCTCAGCCATGTCCGCGAGAGACGAACGGCAGTCGGGAGCTACTAAGGAATTTATAGATATAGGTCAATTCCAGGGATTTGATTTCTGCTTGGCTGTCTGAAAAGATGCGGATATCACTAGCAGATCTCACGTTTTTCTTAAGCCAAGACAAGCCTTCTTTAATCGCCGTTATTTTCGCCTGGAACACGCTACAATGATTTGGAAGACGGAAGGAGAGCTTAAGATTAAGCCTGTCGCAGAAAACTACACAACTCCGTCTTTGGTTTTTGACCCGTCAGTGTAGATGTGAATCGACTCATCGTCTAAAAATGCATCACCCTCTCAGAGTGATCGCGAAGGGATGGTGACTAGGAAGTCCTTATCAAAATTTAGACGTGGGATGGTGTAGTCCATGTTTTCGAGAGGGATTTTGAATCTATTCAGAATGGAAGCGCGGTCAAATTTTTTTCTTGACCAGCGTTGGATAGCTTCAAGGCGAATGGCTGCATTCACTGCCATTTATTAGCTGAATATATCGAGGGGTCACAAATGAAACATGATATCCAGTGCCGCAGATGGAGTTGTACGTAGTTCTCCGCTTATGCACACACAAGCTGTATGCTGGACCTTACTTAGATAATCACGATTTATAGCTTTATCTAAGGCTGTCCAAGACAATCACCCCGTATATAAATATCGGTGTAATGACCGAGATGTAGAGCCAGTGAGTGATTCGAGGTTGTAAACCCAGGTTCCCAATAGCTTTTTACAAGAGAAAAGTGATACTGTAGTTTTCTTTACTCTTTCTTGAATATTAGGTTTCCAGCTTAATTTCTTATCCAGGATAAGACTATAATATTTTGCTGTGTCAGAGAAAGTTAAGCTGATACCATTGAGAGAAGGAGGGTCGACTAACGGAATTTTATATTTCCTGAAGAAGAGTACTAGTTCAGTTTTGTGGGGATTTACACCCAATCCACATCGAACCGCCCTTAGTGAGCTTATTTAAAGCGTTTTGTAGAAGTTCCCTTAAAGTATTTAGGTGTTTTCCCGAGACAGCAAAAGCAACATCATCTGCATAAGCGATCGGCGTGCATCCCTCGCCTTCCATGATTATCAATAGCTCATAGATCACCAAATTCCAAGGAAGGGGGGTTAGAACACCACCTTGCGGAGTGCCTCTACTGACAGACATTCTGGTTGACGACCCACCCAGCTTAGAATTGATAATCCGACCATTAAGCAGTAGATTAATCAGTTCGAAAAGTGAGCTGTCGGCCTTCAGGTCTGATAGTGCACCTGCTATTGCTGATGCATTGATATTGTTGAAAGCGCCATCTTTATCCGGAAAAGCAACCATTGTATACTCCTTATGAAACAGGAAATATTCAATATTACGCACCAGTGGTGTAATGCCGTCTCCACTGATTTACCTTTGCAATATACATGTTGGGCCGCCGGCAGTAGTTTCTTATCAATGCTGTTGCGTAAATGGATATCAATCAGTCGTTCTAATGTTTTAAGAGAAATGATGATAGGCTAATAGGTCTGAAATCTTTTGGATTTATGTGAGAGCATTTACCCGCTTTGGGTATGAAGACAATTTTAACTTTTGAAGGTATCCATTGGAGCTTTACTATGTTCTTCCTATAGTCTTTTTTTTTTGTCGGGATAGGAAACGCTCAAATGGAGCACGCAAACGCAACTGGTCTATTGTACTACCAGAGAGGAAACCCTGATTTACCCATTTTATTGGAATTTATTTGCCAAGCAAGCACTTCAGTGATGAAGAGCTTAGGTTAGGTTAGGTTAGGTTAGGATCGGCCCTCGATGAGGATGTACTTAGACCAGAAAGTAGGTCCATTGTACTGCCGATGATCACCCTCTTACTCTTGGAACCATTTGCTTCGTTGAATGAAGTCGTGAATTTTAGCCGTGCAGGCGTTGCCGAGATCATTAAGATCATTGTAGAAGTATTCACCCAAAGTGGCCTTCCTGATGTTGGCGAGCGCAGGGCAGGCGCACAGGAGATGACTGATGGTCTCTTCTTCCTCTTCATCTCCGCAGCTTCTGCAGAAGTCATTATGAGGGATACCTAATCTTTGGGCATGTCTTCCTATGACTCAGTGTCCAGTGAGGACATTTGTTATTTTTGAGAGAGTCTCTCTCTTTTGCCTCAAGAGTCTGATGGACCTGGATTTATTGAGTGTCAGCCAGAGCTGTCTGGCAGTATGACATTGGTCTAGATGTTGCCATCGATGATTGGCTACTTTCTCGGCATCAATTTGAATAAGGTACTTAACATAAGACGCTGGCGCTTCGATGTCGAGGATGCTTATGCTATCTGTACCAAAGGAGCCTTGTCGTGCTAGTTCGTCGGCTGCACAATTCCCCAGCAAAGGTGAGGTTGTACTGACCAGCTATCTCGTTAAGAGATATGCGACAGTCTTTCACTGCCTTAGATCTCCTAGTGCTGGATGCGAGGGATTTGATGGCTGCCTGACTGTCGACATAAATAACAATATCAGGTGTTGATAGTGTGCTAGCCGCCAGCCAGTCAGCAGCTTTGCAAACTGCGGTGATTTCGGCTTGAAAAACGCGCAGTAGTCTGGAAGGTTAAAGGAGAGGTGTATGTCCAGATCTTCCGAGAAAATTCCGGCACCGACTCCGTCCTAGCTTTTGGACCCGTCCGTGAAAATTGACAGCGATTCGTTGTAAAGGACATTGCGTTGCGTCCACTCACTTCTGTCCGGTATCGAGTGCATGTAGCCCTTGTTAAAATCATATTCAGTGGGTAGATGGTCAGTGGAATTGGGAAGATGACGGTGTATCGAAAGTATATTGGCATGTCTCGTGTATAGCCAGTGCATGATGCTTGGTTTAAGGCCCCAGGTGGAGCCTACTGCTTTCTTGCAGATGTATAGGGCGGCCAGCAAATTCCTGGCCCATTCGACGACATTCTCTTTCCAAATTAGCTTGCGGTCAAGCTTTAGGCCTAAATATCTAGCACTATTTGAATGGTGGATCCCCTTATCTTGGGCGGAGTGAAGTCAGGTAGCTTGTGTTTTCTTGTGAATAGAACTAGCTCGGTCTTCGTCGGGTTTTTTTTTTTTTTTATAATTTGCGCGTACCAAAGGGATTATTAATACCCTTATACTGGTTCTCAGGGTTAACGGAGAGGCCGCATTTATCGGTCCATCTGAGCAGTTCATTAAGACCAGACTGCATGACATCGGCCAGCGTCTGCGGGTATTTTCCTGTTGTTAGGATGGCGACATCGTCTGCATAGGCAATATGCAGGAGCTTACAGTACCAGCAATCACCACACCAGAGGATCTGCCACCTGATACGAGCAAAGGCTGGACACTCACAGAGATAAAGTTCCGTGGTGTCATCGCTCTCTCCACAAGCGTCGCAGATTGTGGTGTCACTCAAGTCCAGCACGTTAAGGTGTATGGCGAAAGCAAAGTGGCCTGTCAAGGCGCCAATAAGTTGTCTACAGTATTTTCTGCTGAAGACAGCACGAATGCCGCTGATTTCTTACAGACATCCGGGAGCATACGTTTAGTCAACCCGCATCCTGGAGAGTCATGCCACACACAATTGTGCTCGTGAGAGACCCAATCATCAATGGAAGCCCTAACCAAGGACGCAGGGAGACCCAACGCGGGTTCGGGACCTGAGAAAGCCACTTCTAAGCCTTGTCTAGCAATCTCATCAGAGATCTCGTTCCCCAAGATCTCAGCGTGACCTGGGACCCAGATAAGAGACAGAAAATTCAGCCTCGCGGCCAAGTTCAAAGAGTTTTTGGTTTCACGAACTATTCTGGAAGTGGTTAAAGGATTAACCAAGGCCTTAAACGTAGCCAGACTGTCACTACAGGCACTACGGTCTTTCCACCTGTTCTTCACTACATACTTAGTTCATGGCCATAAGGATTGCATAAGTTTCCGCTTGAAAAACAGACGCATATTTGCCTAACGAGAAAAGAAGTCTAATGTTGTCGACTTCCACAAAGACACCAGCGCCAAACCCTTGACTGGTTTTGGAACCATCCGTAAAAATACGACTGCATTCCATTGCTGGCTCAGACTTTGGCTAAAGCCAGTCCTGAACACAAGGAAAGTCGACTCTGAATTTGCGCATCAGCTGAAGTTCCGGTGCCATTGCATCAGACGGCATATCCATAAAACAGGAGTCGTAAGATAAGCGTCGCGCAAGTTCATCAAAATTTTAGTGTTGAGTATATCAAAAACCGTCCCGCCTAAGATGATGAGTGGCTTTGATAGTGCTTCTTCTTCTTCTTCTTCCTTTTATCAGCGAGGTTATGATCCGAAAACTAGGGATCACAACCCTCCCACTTCACCGCATTTCTACTGATCCGCCTGTGGGGTTCGCCTATTTGACCTCAGAAAATATCGGCAGGCCTGCCGATTTTAGATCACTCGGTTACTGAGGCCAATGAAATGCCGATGTCGTCGCATTTGTCTGATCCAGGCCTTTATAGGCCTGCCTTTCCTACATCGCGATGTCTTTGGAACGTGTATAGATATTGCCTTTTTTACAGGGTTCAAATGATCTCTTCTTTGAACGTGGCAATACCAGCTGAGCCGGTCGCGCTCTAATTTTCGTACGATGGTTTCCTTGATGTGAAAGCTTCCACGGATCTTCGAACTTCTTATTCGATCAAGCTTGGTCACTCCTGCTGTCATGCGAAGCATCTTCATCTCAGCTGCCGTTAATTTACTCTCATACTTTTTGTACATCGTCCAACATTGTGAACCGTATGTGAGCGCTGGACGTACAACTGCGGTGTAGAGCCTTCCTTTCAACTTAGGGGGCATTTTTCTGTCACAGAAGATAGCGGAATTTTCTCGCCACTTCATCCACCCTACGCTTACACGATGATTGATGTCGTCATCACAAGTTGCTTTGCTATTGATCATAGATCCCAGATATTTGAACTTTTCGCACTTGGGAAGCACTGTTCCATTCAAATAAATGTCTGGAATAGGCCTGAGTGGATCAGAGAATGGGCAGCACAAGTACTCTGTCTTTTTTGAACTAATGCGATACCCATTTCCCTCCAAAACGTCCACCCACACATCAAGTGCTCGTTGCAGGGATGTAGGATCCTCACTTATGATGGCTCCATCGTCAGCTTTGATAGTGCAACCCATAATATAAGTATCGATGGGCGGTAAGCTCAGCAAAGCGTCTAGAGCAGAGCCAGGCGTATTCGGAAAAGCTGTCGCGCAGCCGATAGACAATTGGAATGGTTTTTAACCGCTGCCTGACCTGGGATAACCATATCAACCTCGCGATCAGAAAGAGTCATGGTGTACTTAAAACTTTGTGGCCAAGTCAATCCTTTCTCTCGTTGAGACCCATATTATGCTGGCAAAACCTTGGTAATACCAACACTAATCTATGGGTGTGAAACTTTCGCTAAGTGAGAAGTAAAAGAAGACCTTTAACAATGCTATAAGGTACGTTTTTAGACTACGAAGGTATGACCACGTGTCAAGCCTTTTCAGACGCATTTTCGAAATGACATTTGATAGCCTTCTAAAGTTTCGCACATTGACTTTGCTCTCACATATCCTGCGACCATGACAACCCCCTTACCTTAATGAGAAACTAATAATGGCTTCCTCAAACAGATCTAGCCACTTAATTCATCCACGATACTCTTACCTTACTTTCGAGCGTCAGTTTTTTATTAATGCTATTCGCTTACGGAATTCTTTGCCGTGTTCTATTAGACGAATTGAAAATGCAGCAAGGCTAAAACATGAATTAATTATTTATCTATCCCAAAATACATAGTTTAACAATAATGTAATCCATTTTAACTTAGCTCCTTTTTGTCTAATCATGTAAATCCTATTTTATATTGTAGTTTTTATCTGCTCTGCCTAGTCTAAGCCTAGTCTAAGCTTATAACTAATTAATAAAATACTAGGTCCATTCACATGACAAGTAAAGAAACAAATTGATAAGAAAAGACCATTAATATGGTATATATCGACTGATAGTGAAATGTCAGTTCCATACAATCTCTGCCCAGAAAATGACACCAACCTAACTAGCCCTCTCGGTTCGAAGAGGAAAATTGTTGAAACAAAATGTCAACCATCTTGAATTTCTTCATAGAAACGAGTAGCGAGTATTTCCCCTCTGTGCTTGAATGTGCTTGAAGAATTTCTGCTAACACGAATGTACAAACTGACAAGTTGAATCAGCTGATTGTCAAATGAGTCGAAGAGTTTTTGATGCCATTTCAAAAAGTCAATAGACATAAAAAATAGATGCAAGTATCTTGAAGATAATGCTGTGATGTGTAGATATTCTCCCAAAACATTTCTTTTTAACTTAATATGAATCTGTTGGCTTTCACACGGATTTAATTTGTTCATTATAATTTTTTTTAGTGACAGTTGACTCGATGTTTTCTAAGGTCAAGTATGCGAACCCCACAGGCGAATCAGTAGAAATGCGGTAAAGTGGGAGGGTTATGATCCCATGTTTTCGGATCATAGCCTCGCCGAAATAGGCAGAAGAAGACAGTTGGCTCAAAATGGTTTGCTATTCATTCCAGTAGTTTTGCTTAGATTTTCCGCTCTCTGAGAGTTTTCACTCTCATCATGTCATTTTTGGCAATTGATTAGTTTTCAGCTCGGAAAGTACTCATATGGATCTACTGTATCTTAAAGTGTATAGGCATTACAAAATAATAAATGAAATAAATAAATAAATACACTTTTACATAATTTTCAAAATGTTTTATAACAAAATTCATTCACTCACCCCAACTTGGCATCACTCATCAAATATTTACAACAAAATTACACCAGCTATCCCTTTCCCACGCACAGTGTTCCCATCAAACCGCACCGCGTACAGTTGTAACAAAAATTTCACTCAAATTCAAATATATCTCAATCCGCCCTTAAAATCTAATTGTAACCCAATTCCACCCTTATTCCAACATTCGGTGGCTAGCATATAATTCCCAATTGATAACTAAAACTCTCCAATCAATATTACTTGATAGTTTCAAGAAACCCTCACCCACCCCACACTCGCCTATACCGTGGGAAAGTACTGCGTGCACAAACAGGTGTTTACGGCCACCACATCGCTGTGTATGTGCATTTTCCCACAGCATTTGCTGTTCTCTCTTTCCACCCCATGCACCACGCACATGCCGGCTCCCTCCATCGAATTGGACGCTTTCCTGTGAACGCACGCAGTACGATAAAAGTGGTTTGTTTTGTGGGAAGTTGTTCAGTTCGTGTTTACGTTTTCCCGGTTAAGCTTTGTCCAGAGTTGGCTCGTCGTCGTCGAGTCAAGTGGAGAGTTCCTTTTTTTTTCTCCGAATTTCGAATTTCACTTGAAAAGGATTCACACCTCTTGCAGAGGATTAAGAAGAAATTGTAAATATTTGGTGGAAAAGTGTGCAATACAAGGTGACAGCAACGGCAGTGGAGAGTGACGCAGTTCAGTGGGCTGTCTTTTTTTTTTTTTTTGTGTGTGTTGCCGTTAAGATGTTGACAGCAGCTGTCATTTGTGGCTTCGCGTTCAAAAAGGATTCGCTGTGAACATTTTTTTTTAGTGTTTTTCATTTATTTTCGTTGGTTTTTGTGTTTTTTTGTAGGTTTTAGTGGATAATTTGACGCGAAATTTGATTGGGAAAAGTGTGCCAAAGATTCGACTGCAATCCGCTAGGTTAACTTCTGTGATATATACATAAATGCTGAGTGAGCGTGTCGGTGTTTTCGCGTGATTTTGTATTAATTTCGGGGAACTTGCTGTGGAGAATGTGGATTAAATGAAGAGCCTGGGTTCAGACAGTTATTCAGACGCCACCGGAATGCCACATTTTGGTTTGGGAGGCGGTGGTGGGTACGCACAAACGCCGCCGAGTCCACCGCAGCATCATGGGGGCAATGCGTTGCTGCCGCCTAGTCCGCCACAACATCACTTGGCTCTGATGCCGGCTGCAAGGATGACTGGTGTTGGTGGTGGGAATGGAGGCGGTCTATTGCCCAGCGGATCAGCTATTCCAAATTCAATTTATCGGCCACATATCGAGGACAAGAAGTTGACGCGCGATGCCATGGAGAGATACATGCGGGAGAGGAACGACATGGTGATTGTGATTCTACACGCCAAGGTAAGATGTTGCTCGGAGGTGGCAATTAGCTGGGAAGTGGATTTCCTTTCACAGATGCGATTGATTAGGTTGCGGTGTTGATAGTGTCTCGGAGGTAATTAGTGGAATTTTCTATGGAATTTGCAAACTCGACTGTATTATCTGGAGATTCCATGGAAATCTTAATGGAGGAAGGCTTTACTGTCCATTCCCATGCTTTAAACTATTTGAGACGAACATCTCACAAGAGTTCTTGAATCTGACTATCGCCCTATTGCACCAACACCTTATCAGGCAGGACTACGATTTCCGTCCAGCATCGTTTCTGATAGATCCCGACGCCCTGTGAATAAAAAAAAAAGTTCGATATCGCTTACATCAAATTTTGAAGGTCTTGTGAATTTTAGCGCCACTAAAGCTCATTCGATCTCGAACTTCAACAGCATCCCGTCCATACTATTTCTTTCTGTTGTCAAGCTTTTTTTCAAGTCCCAAAATGTCAGGTATTCATCTTTGGCATACAAAATTAGAAAATTGGCTTGATTCCGTCACGACAGTCAACAGCACCTATAATGTTCGGTCTCCCAATGCATGTGGAAGAATTTTATCAGAAAAAACTGAAATGGGTATCGAGATGTTCTTCAAAAGGATCTAAGAGTGGCAATATAGTAGTTGTAACGTCGTCAATTGCCGCGCTAATGGCTCATGGTTCAAATCCTGATGTCAGCAAGCATTTATTTATTTCTCATGAAATATATAGCCAGTCCCATCAATTGCGAAAGCTTGTGTGAACACTACTGTGAACGCATAACACTGGCAGTTGCTTGGTCATATGGCCGGAAAAATTGTTCGCTCTGTTGATGATGATTTGCCTATGACATCGGTTATCGGGAGAAAAGTACTGTGAATCAGAAGCAAAGACAAAAAATAACAGAAATCTCCCCAGTTATCTGGACCCCTGGAGTTTCTCTGAAGCATAAACAACTAAGCTTCAAACAAATACACAAAATCTTTCTCTCTCTCTCTCTCTCTCTCTCTCTCTCTCTCTCTCTCTCTCTCTCTCTCTCTCTCTCTCTCTCTCTCTCTCTCTCTCTCTCTCTCTCTCTCTCTCTCTCTCTCTCTCTCTCTCTCTCTCTCTCTCTCTCTCTCTCTCTCTCTCTCTCTCTCTCTCTCTCTCTTTATCTATTCATAACTCCTTGATTGCGTCCAAATTATAAAAAAAAAGAAGAACGTTTTCTACTTCATGGCGTAAAATCGTTAATTCGTCTTCAGCAACATTCTTCGAGGGGACATATTATTTCGAAAACTGAGCGAAATATCAAAAAATGTTAAAATGTTTGTTTGTTCAAGGCATCGAGATCTATCAGTCAGTAAGTGGCACCGCGGGTATCGTAGTATCCCCTCTTATCACATACATATCACTTAGCAAATCTTCTTCATATTTCGGCGAAGGAAACTTCACCGCATTTCTACTGATCCGCCAGTGGGGTACGCCCTAGCAAATCTTATTTTATTTAGCATAGTTATTCGATTTAGGTCAAATATGCGTCGTTTTGTTCGATAACTTGTTGCCATTTTGAAGGGTATTCCACTATGCCTCTCCCATAGAAGCATTCGTCCCTATTGGCAAAAAACTGGGACAGTCGATTTTCACAAGCCTCTTACTTACTTACTTAGGTGACGCTACAGTTCGGGGTGAACGTGAGCCTGAACCAACAAGCCTCTCCATTTAGCTCGGTCTTTAGGTAATTGCCTCCAGTTGCGCACTCCGAATTGGTCGAGGTCCCCTTGAACTTGCGCGCCACTTACGACGAGGAGATCCTCTACTGCGCCGTCCCTCGGGGTTGAATTCGAAGACTCCCACAAGCCTCTCTTGATGCGAATTTTTCACTAGCAAAATCGTTCGCCATGGACAAGAACAGGTGGTAATCACTTGGTGCCAGGTCCGGACTATAAAGTGGATGCATAAGAACCTCTCAACCAAGCTCCCGGAGCTTCTGGTGAGTCGCTATCGGTGTGTGTGGCGTGACGTTGTCCTGATGGAACACAATTCATCTCCTATTGGCCAAGGCTGGCCGCATCTGGGCGATTGCTTCCTTCAGACGGTCGAATTAAGAGTTTTGCAGTAGGGGAGCAGCTAATAGTAGATGATTCCCTGCCGGTCCCACCAAACACACAGCAAAACTTTCCTGGCCGTCAATCCTGGGGCCTTATTTTGTATTGCGTTTCTATAGCAAATGTATACAAACTCAATTTCAAAGTGATTTAAGTGACGTTTGATAGATGTTTTGACAATCTAACTTTCGGAAATGTTTGATTTTAAGTTAAAAGCACTTACACCCAATCCGAGAACCATACAAAATATTAATTCATTTTAGAATCGGATTACATTTCCGAATGGCAATCCGAATCCGAAAGCAGTACAAAATAAAGCCCCTGGCTTGGCAACCGTTTGCGCCGGCTCAGCGCGATTCGACCACGACCCTTTTTCGCTTTAAGTTGTCGTAAGTGATCCGCTTTTTATCACCAGCCACCATGTGCTTCAGATATGGGTCGGTTTTGTTGCGATTCAGCAGCGATTCGTAGATGGAAATTCGGTCCATGAGGTTTTTTGTGTTAACTCGTGTGGCACCCATACATCGAGCTTCTTTTTGTATCCAGCCTTATTCAAATGGTTGCAAACGGTTTTTTTTTGCAATATTTAGCTCCTGGATAATCGAAACAGTGCTTACATGACGTTCAGACTCGACGATTTCTAGGATTTTATCGACATTTTCGACAATTGGCCTTCCAGAGCGTGGTACATCTTTGACATCGAAATTACCGGAGCCGAATCGACGAAACCAAAACTACGCATGATTGGCTGTTACAGTATTAGGACCATAAACAGTATTTACATTTTCTGCCGCCTGGCTTGCGTTTTCGCCCTTATCGAAGAAAAACTGTAAAATAAGGCGTATTTGCTCTTTGCTGGTGTCCATCTTTGACGCGCGCCCAAACAAAACTGATTCAACCAATCACAAAACTGTCATAGAAGTTTTTTTTGTAAGCAATGTCATCTTTCTAACGCCATTTAGTGTACGTCCGAGAGGACGTATACAACGCGAGATACAGATTATTAAAGCCATTTGTTGGAAAAATAATGGATTTCTTTTTGCTACACCTGATATTTCAAGACATCGTCTGAAATCATTCGAATGATTTGCTATACCTACATACATACAATATGTCTGTCGAAGCAGCGAAAACCGAGGAACGAACGCAAAGAGTCAACACAAAACAAAAACTCGTGTCTTATCTCTCATGTCTGGTGTCTCAATTCTGAATTCGAATGATCATTCGAGATATGAGTGCTATATGCATATGAGAACACACTTCCCAAGAATTGAGATATGAGATGTGTATCAGAGTGAAATAGTCTTCCTATTTCGACGAAGTTATGATCCGAAAACAAGAGATCATAACCCTCCCACTTCACCTCATTTCTACTGATCCGCCTGTGGGGTTCGCATATCCGAGTACAATAGTACTCCATTCATTTTAAAGGCGGGTAGTAACAAAGCGAATGAATCGAGTACTATTTCACTCGGATACACATCTCATATCTCGAATCGTGATATTAGTGGAATCGAGAACTTTGTTTGTGTATTTAACCACTTGGGGTGTGTTCTCATATGCATATAGCACTCATATCTCGAATGATCATTCGATTATAGGGATTACTCAAGTACTAATGTCTCGATTCTGTAGATTATTCGTTTATGCCCATCATTAGTCGAAATTGCCAATCAATTCTCTTGACTTCTTCGAGGATATTTGGACAAAAAGTTCAGAATTTCCTCCAGAATGCTTGAAAAAGTCGTCTGTCTAATCGCAGTCTCATAGTCCTTGTCTAGACCATGCTGTGGTAGTTGCCTTTAGCAAAACACCTTAAGCATGCTGCAAGCTTATGGTCTGCAGTTATAGCATCAGAACGATAATTTAGTTCAAATTTATTGTTTGATTGTTGATTAACTATCTTATGCGAACTTAAGTACTCAGATGTTTTTTTTTAACCGATAAACTGGGTGAACAGATTTGGCTTCTTGTGAGTGCTGTTTTATTTTTATACAAAGCGAACAAGGGATATGTAACAAATTCTGGCTTTGTGGCGTTCCTTAATCTAATTCCTACAGAGGAAATGGAATTGCTATGTATCATATCCCGAAAGAAATTCGCGACTGTAAAACTAAACGATTGCCCTTCAGATGGGGAAATCTTTTCCAAAATCGTTTAGGCCCTGCAGTCGTTATTTCATCAAAGACAATCACTCCGATTGTAGTTGGCGTTTAACGTTCTTCGACGATTGTCGTTTTATTCTTCAGATGTAGCACGAACCCATTTGCATAACTTTTTCACATTGAAAGAGTTGTAATAGTATTCTACACGACAAACTTTGTAATGTTTACCGGTCAGCAGGTCTAAACTATGAATAAAACGACAATCGTCGAAAAGCCACAAACGCCAACGACAATCAGGGTGAACATTTTAACACCCGCTAAACGCGAGGACACACGACGCAGAACAATGTTGATAAAGCGCTCATTTCCTACGCAGAACCAAATCCAAATCGTTAATTCAAACGAATACGAATACGAGAGATCGTTATGGTTTTGGCAATATCTGGGTTATGGGTTTCCATCGTCGAATATATAACTACTTTCATATGTAATAGGTGTGCAAGTAGATAGGCGAACCCCACAGGCGGATCGGTAGAAATGTGGTGAAATGGGAGGGTTGTGATCCCTTATTTTCGGATCATAACCTTGCTGATAAAAGGAAGAAGAAGAAGGTGTGCAAGTAGAAACTCGGCTTTTTTTTTTGTCAAATTCAATTGGAAAAGATACTTATACAAAGATTAATAATCGAAATATTCGCCATTACTATCTATAGTCTTTTGCCATTTATGATGATGAATACCTTCGCGATAGAAACTTGATGGTTTCGAAGCAAACTAGTCATCAAGCCATTTTCGCAAATCTTCAACTTGCGTAAACCGCTAGTCTTTCAAATAAGAGGGCATCGATCTGAATAAGTGGTAATCAGAAGGAGCCAAGTTTCGAGAATACGCCGCATGCTGGACAACTTCCCAGCCTAAGGAGAAGACTAGTTCCTAGGTTGGTTTTGCTGTATGTGAACGAGCATTGTCATGCAGCAACATCGCTTTGCGCCTTCCTTGGCCTGTAAATCGTCTTTCTTCTTCTATAGCATCACTTTATTTGATCCATTGGGCCCGATAACGTTCAGCTGTAACAGTTTGACCAAGTTCTAGAAGCTCCTAGCAAATGACTCCTTTCCAATCACACTGCACCTGGACGTAGAGCGTCCTCAATGCTAATATTTCCATCACAAAATCTTGCAGGCCACTTTTTTTACTGACAGAATGTTCACCCAAAGTCGGATTAATCAATTCCATAGCTTGAGCAACATTTTTTTTTTTCATTCGAAAACAGAATAGAATGTAATGGCGTAAATGTTGCTTATCGACATCCATCTCTTATACAACATGCAGACGGAATGACAGCTTGTAAATGGCTAAAATTTAGTCATAACAACAGCAATGACTAAGCTACATGTGTACATACATACATACATTTTTAATGTCCCGCTAATCGTTCATGAGGGTCGCGGGGGTAGGATGCTCAGGTGGACCCTCCATCCTTCTCGATCCTCCGCCATTGACTCCAACTCATCAGGAGGAATCCCTAGACGGCTTCAGGAGAGATGTCGGACTTGGTCCAACCATCTATTTCTGGGCCTACCGCGGGGTCGCCTTCCTGGTGGCACGGCCACCATGGCACGTCTTGGAAGCCGTGTACATATATCCAAAATGGCGAGGGAATTGGATGCGTTCAAGTATGTTTTTAATGCAACTTCAGAGCCGAATAAGTAGAAACTCGCACACCTATTACTTACTTAAGTGATGGCTATAGTTCAGTGTGAACATGTGCCTCAACCAACAAATCTTCTCCATTCTCGGTCTTTGGCTTATTGCCTCATGTTCCACACTTAGCGAATCCCACAGGCAGATCAGCAGAAATGCAGTGAAGTGGGAGTGTTATGATCTCTTGTTTTCGGATCATAACCTCGCCGAAATAGGAAGAAGAAAAAGTATTGTACTTAATATGTCCACGTTTTGCACCAGTGAGTGCTTTTATCCTGTGGGAGGTTGAAAGTATTAAGGGTCCACACACAGATCTTGTTGGAAAATAGCATTTTCGGTTGGATGTCTCACTCGAATGGTAGGCAGGAGCATCTGGGTGATGACGTCTGCATATTTGCTACTATTCATCATGCCTCCGAGCGGCTTCAAATTTGCCCACCCTCAGAGGTGAAACAATCCCAAACATAGCTTTGGGTGGGTGCTTAGGGGCTTGGACAATATGATTGGGTCGGATTTGTTCATTTTCACTTCTTCTTACGAAACTTACCCGGTATCCTTAGACCTAAAAGTGGCTCTCGTCTGGAAAAAAAATATTTTATTCCCATTCTCTGAACTCCAATATCGGCGTTTCCTCGTCCGTTTTTGTCTTTTTATCCTCATAAGGTCAATCAGAAGTCGCTACTTGATTGGTCTGTTACCTTGTGACCAAGAAGATGCCATCGATCAGTAGATGAATCCACCTGTACACTAGTCGACACCATGTCCCTTTGAACATCGCCACATATCTTCCCAGAATTTATCACGTTGTTTCGGACCAACATTTTGTCATCATGACCCGTTGCAATCGAACCCTACAGCCTAGTGTAACATCAATCAAAATTTCCCTTATGCTATTTCCAGTGTGCTCATGTAGGCAAGGATTTTTACCCTCTTCTCCATAGAGGTCTCCATATCTGGGTTCCAATGACGCGAACTTGATACCACCTACCTTCAAAACACCCAAAAGAAATATTTGTCACAATTAATTCGTAAAGCACTATACATACCACCTTGATCAAAAAGTTCCCGGAATTTATTCAGAAAATTAAAAATACAAGTTTATTCATCTAAATCTATATTGTCCCCCTCAAAGTAATCCCCATCGACTGCAACACACTTATGCCAGCGCTTAATCCAATCTTCGAAACATTTTTTATATTCGGTTTTCGGTATGTCCATCAGTGCTTCCTGCGATTTTTCCATTACTTCCTCTCGGCTGCTAAAACGCGTTCCCCGTAATGGTTTTTTTTAACTCGATTGAACAGAAGAAGTCACAGGGAGCCAAATCAGGTGAATTCGGTGGCTGTTGGATGGTATTTGTTGCATTTCTCGTCAAAAAATTACGAATAATGATGGCATTGTGCGACGGTGCGTTATCATGGTGCAAAATCCACGAGTTTTCTGCCCACAATTCTGGTCTGGTAAAAAATCGCCAACACACAGAGATAGATGTACTGTTGGCTACGTAACTTTTGCAAATGTCAAGCTATGACGCTAAGATTTAGAGGGAATAGGGAATAGAAAACAGAACTCAAATCGGAACGATGGGAGCGCCACACGGTTTTTATTCCGGGAACTTTTTGATCAAGGTGGTATATCGAGAGACATCCTCGTGGTTTCAAGATGAATATGCTTTATAGCGCGACCAGAACAGTCAAGAACAGTCCCCACCTCCTCGGCAAATGTACTTAGAGTTCGATTGAATCAGTCGCTTTACTACGCTTATGCATCTCTACACCTGCACGGTTCACTTAGGCCCATACCTGCGTATAACTTACACAACAGTACAGGGGGTTCGATTGAATCAATCACCCCCAATACCTGTTTGTACACTATACCGACCCGGTACACATTGACTTTAGGGTTGATTGAGTCAGTCACCCTTTCTAGCCACTTCAGGCACAGCAATTCTCAGCCAGTACCCTCCTGAGAAAGGTTAAGGTTCCCGGGTAATCGGTGATTCCTCCGGTCCTAACTTTACGTGGTATCACAATGGACCCAAGTGGTCTAAGTGTGTCAGCCACCTTACCTACCCTAACCTATAGCACGTCCATGTGCCGTTTTTTATAGTGCAGGATCTTCTACTTAGCACACTATCTTCACAGAATATACTGGAAAAACCGAAGAACCATAAAGAAAAAGGAACTGGCCTTATATACCAACGGACGGTTCTAAGATGGACGTAGGAACGTGAGCCGGAGTTTATTGTGAAACCCTAGGAATAAACCACTCCTTTAGAAGATGCAGAACGACTATTGTAAAAGTTGCAGGGACGAAAAAGAAATATAATTTATTCGTCACCTGCTGTGTGATTGTCCTTCCCTTTCCATCAGAAGAATGAGGACTCTTGGTAGTTCTCAAAGCTGGAGGACTTAGCTAATGTTGAGCTAATGGACCTCCTAAGGTTCATATCATTATCTGGGTGATTCTAAGATCGGACCATCTCTACAGTGTTCCCAGGGTTTAATAATTCCGCACAATGGGCCCGGCTGTTGATCTAAGTGAGCAGTGACTCTTTTGTACCTAACCTACCCTAGCACACTATTCGATTTTAATAATGTCTTGGGAAAGATCTCCTAGTGTGAAAACACTATTGGAGCCATGGTCCTAATTTATGTGCTTTGTAAAGTAATTAGAAGATGCTGCGTCGGTTTTTAGTATCTCTTCGCTCTTAACAAGTAGCTCAACTTCATGTTCCGATATTGGAATAATGTTCTTTCAGAAAAAAAGTGCTGAAATGTGTTTCCTTCGCGTTGAATTCAAATCATTTTCTTTTTTTCCACATAACATCTACATTTAATCTCTGAATTTACTTTCATTTATGACAACGTGAAGTATTCGCATTCTCGGGCATGCTGTTCGATAGTTGATGACTAAAATGAAGTAGAAAAGAAGTTGGCGACGAAGTATGTCACTGGGGCACTCCAGGGTTTACATCGACCACAACATGAACTGATCTGACCCATCTATCCGCAGGACGGTTGTAATAATTCAAAGGAAGACAGCTTTCTTTGTAGCGCTCTTCTCCAATCTCGATAGAATGCTTTTGAGATGTCCAAGTCTGACGTCTGTAGGTGGATAACATAGTTCAGAAGGTTTCCAACAATTTAGCATTAATATAGAAAAATTAGATACGAATAGAGGCAAGACTACAAACCGTTTACTTTTTTTTATTGTCTCGGGAGAAACGAGCCTATTGCACGGTTACGGCACCGTCCCAAGATGTCTTCACAAAACGGCCGTGTATTTCCTTTTGATAACAACGTAATAAGCGACAAAACAGATTTGCTGGATCCGAGGCGCTCTAAGAATTTGATTTCTCTCAACAGATAAGTGCATATAAGTGCTCCAATAGGCGTCATCACTGAGCAGTGTCTAATAGGCAAGTGCGCAATCGAGACTTGGTGTGCAGTCAAACGATTTCTATAGAGCTGTATGGACGAAAAGGAGGAAACTGTCCTCCACCTTCTTTGTCCCTGACCTGCTCTTTCCAACAAAAGAAAACTTCACTAGAAAGCTTTCTACTATAGCGATCTAGGTGATCTGATAAAATCCGATATTAGAACTCTCCTACGCTTCATCGGAAGCCCATCTTTGTCTAATGAAATCCATTTAACCGCGTACTGTGGAACTGTGGCACTTCATTTTAGTCACTGTGGAACTGTGTATGTCAAATCCACTACTTCTGGTTGTGCCCATAGGTCCCTGACCCGTTTGAGTTACGGTTACGGTTTGGCGAAGAGTCCCTGAAATATTTCATATTTAATAGTCAATTTCCAAGTTCAACACAATCGTAGTTTCGTGTTCAAGCTAATTACAAACTGGAACTCATGGTGTCATAAAAAGAAGGAACATGCAACAACATACTATGGCATGGTGTGATGATAATGTGTTCGTTCTATTGGGCCAATTGACTCTTGTTCTCTTCATTTTCAACATTTCCTTATCAAATAGTCTGCTTTGTTGCATTCTCATTTCGTTTCGTACATCATTTCATCACTAGCATTCCACGGTTAGATGATGTATTGATACTGTGGGTAGAAAAGTAAAGCAGTCCTTTCCTTTCAGCAGGATTATTCCCCATAAAACCCATTCATCTGCCGACCTCACTGAGATTTGAAAGAATCCGACGTTCTTTCTTGTGAAAGACTACATTTGACAACGGCCTGCACCAATATTCCATTTGGGCTAAAATTGGAGCATGACCGCAATTAAGTTTTCGGGATGGTTCAGCACAGACTAGTATGCATGGACCTTCACCTTGCAGAAGAAAAGACAGAAGTATTGCTCATAAGCAGCAGGCGAGTTATGGAGGCTATAAGAGTTACCGTGATCGATTACATGGTAGTTTCCAAACCTGAATTGAAGTACGTCGGCATTACCAAGGCGGACCAAAGCAAACGAGGAGACTGCTCTTAGCAAGAATTGCGGCATCGATAATGCTCTACGGCTCCCCAATGGGCTTGTGCCATGAAGTCGAAGTCATACAGAAGGAAGATGGAGACAGCTTACAGAATCAACGCGTTGAGAGCCTTCCGAACAAACTCCTACGACGCGGCATGTGTAGTGACTGGCATGGTACCAATAGACCTTCTAGCTAAAGAAACCACGTGCCAGAAGGACAGCGGCACCAACTGCGTCGAGTCGAAGTGTCACTGGGGCACCACCAAAGACAAGTTTGGATGATTGGCAGGAAATATGGGATCACTCGGATAAAGGCAGGTGGACGCAAGGATTGATCCCCAATACAAACGCTTGGATCAATAGGAAGCTTGGGGAGCTGAATTTCTACCTGACCCAGATGCTTACTGGCCATGGTTGCTTCAGAGCCTACCTCCTCAGGTTTGAACTTGACGATAACCCATATTACCCAACGTACACAGAAGCAGTCGAGGATGCGGAACACATCATGTTTCATTGTCCACGATACTATGAATAACGACACCTGCTGGTGAACAAACTGGACCTATCCCCAGATAACATCGCCATACAGATGATGAGCAGGGAAGACGCCTGGGAAGCCATAGTTAACGACACTGTACCAACCATTATGAAGGAGCAGTGCAGTGCAGGAGGCTGCCAACACGAATAAGCCGAGTGCCTAAGGCTAAAGTCAATAGAGTTATTCACATCTCGGCAAATAGCTGAGATTTACCTATCCAAGGTGAATTTCTCCACCAGTGTATAAGTCTCTGATGGAGCATAGGCCCCCCTCGCGATGAAATGCTTGAGGGCAGTTCCGTGAGGGCCAGGTGTAGAAGGGGAGGTGGGTATAGTGGGTGGAAATCCCACACTGTTACTGAGTACGGGCGCCATGAACATCCTTCGCGTAATTAAAAGATTCAGTTAATTTTAGTCCCTTGGTAGCCAAATGGAAAGATCCATGGAACCACAATAGACCTCTGCTGGGCTACGTGTGCTTGTACTTCATACAGACAGCCAAACCTAACCTAATGGCCTATGGTCGCCCTTCACTTCCTTGTTTATGCATGACGTTGTCTTTCTTGTTTGAGAGACTTGAACTAGGTATGAATAAATCTTTTCAATTAGTCACTATGTCCTACTATGCGGTTGGTTTGGAAAAAAGTCTGTGGTAGTCTGATGCTGTTAGAATCCGTTACTAACCACCATACCTTTTCATCTAGCACTCTGATTACGAAAACACCTCCAATCAGGGTTCGATTGTCCACTATAATGCTTGATCTCATTCCAATCCAATTATTTCAGTCTCAACCCCAAAACATCATCATCAACTTGACCACCAAACCGCTTACCCTGATCCATTTTAGCGCAGCAACCTTCGTGCTCCTTAGGCTTTTGTTTTACATTTGTATCGCCCACAGCCCACAGAAAATCTATTAATGTCGCCGACGCTGGTGCCTGGAATTGCAATTTAATTGCGTCCCCTGAATTTCTGTGGTTTTTTTTCTACATCATGCGCTGCAGTAGTAAATTCAATTCAAATTCAAATGCTGCATACATAGACTGCAGCCTTCACAGTTGGCCGCGCTCTCAAATTATCCGCAATTGAAATTTTATTAAAAAAAATAAAACACCTTTCCGTGAGAGATGTGATGACGAGATACCTTGATGAGGGTGCTAATGAGTCAGAAATTTGTGCATCTTTTCCGCTGTCCTTCTATCTCAAGTGCTATCACGACTAGGTGCTCTAGTATTGGCTTTACATTAAACTTTAATCTCCTTCCAGGTCGCCCAGAAATCCTACGGCAATGAAAAACGTTTCTTCTGTCCTCCACCATGCATATATCTCTTTGGCAGCGGCTGGCGACGGCGTTACGAAGAGATGCTGCAGAAGGGTGAAAATGAACAGGGAGCCCAATTGTGCGCATTCATTGGCATTGGTAACTCAGACCAGGACATGCAGCAGTTGGATCTCAACGGCAAGCAGTATTGTGCCGCGAAAACACTTTTCATCTCCGACTCGGACAAACGAAAACATTTTATGCTCTCGGTGAAAATGTTCTACGGAAATGGCCATGATATTGGAGTCTTCAATTCCAAGCGAATAAAAGTTATATCGAAACCGTCCAAGAAGAAGCAGTCTTTGAAGAACGCCGATCTTTGTATAGCTAGCGGGACAAATGTGGCGCTATTCAACCGATTGCGTTCGCAGACGGTTTCAACGCGGTATCTGCATGTGGAGAATGGACATTTTCATGCGAGTTCTACCCAATGGGGAGCATTTACGATACATCTGTTGGACGATAATGAGAGCGAATCTGAAGAGTTTCAGGTAAGGATCGACGAAACATTGCTCGACAATTTTGTATAGGAAACCAATTGTAGGTGCGCGATGGATATGTGCATTATGGTGCTACTGTTAAACTAGTGTGCTCAGTGACAGGGATGGCTCTGCCTCGTTTAATCATCAGAAAGGTGGACAAACAAATGGCACTGCTTGAAGCAGATGATCCTGTCTCCCAACTGCATAAATGTGCGTTTTACATGAAAGATACAGATCGGATGTACTTGTGTTTGTCTCAGGAAAAAATCATACAATTCCAGGCGACACCTTGTCCCAAGGAACCCAACAAAGAGATGATCAATGACGGCGCATGTTGGACAATTATTTCCACCGATAAGGCCGAGTATCAGTTCTATGAAGGAATGGGTCCTGTTTCGTAAGTGAATTCGCCGCAATTCAGTTGGAATCAAACAAATTTCTCATTTAATGCCACATTTAGTTCGCCAGTAACGCCGGTGCCAATTGTAAACTCTCTCAATCTGAATGGAGGCGGAGATGTAGCAATGTTGGAGTTAAGTGGTGATAATTTCACTCCACACCTGCAAGTATGGTTTGGCGATGTCGAGGCGGAGACTATGTATCGGTGTACGGAGACCCTGCTGTGTGTTGTTCCAGAGATTTCACAGTTTAGAGGCGAATGGCTCTGGGTAAGAGATTCCTTATTCATTTACTAAATTTTATCTTTCTAACAACTTTGTCCGCCGATTGATGTTTTTTTTAGGTTCGCCAGCCAACGCAAGTGCCTATCTCTCTAGTTCGAAACGATGGTATCATCTATGCCACTGGACTCACTTTCACCTACACTCCAGAGCCGGGACCACGCCCTCACTGTAACCAAGCTGAAGATGTGATGCGTGCCAGGCACAATAACAACAACATCAGCACAATGAGTAACAATAATGCTGCAATGAATAACCACCACCAACAGCAGTCACAGCAGCAGCAGCAACAACATCAATCGCTGCCCTCTATATCGGATGTCCAATGGAATACGCACGGTGGGCTTCCTTGAGATCTTCAACAGTCGATGATGATGGTTGCCTTGGCATTTTCTCTTATCTCGAATTTGAATTTATTAACAGAAAAGTATTTTATAGTTTCGTTTCTCCATGTACCAAGTAAATATTTATTTTTATTTAGTTAATATCTTCACCTTCTAGTTTCCTCTTCATTTTGTTTATAAGCACCCAATCCAATCCATGCGCGACAAAAGACAATTTATTTCAAATTCATATTTCTATTCACTTGCCACAGTTGCATGCATTTCTCTCCATGAAACTCGACTATATTCTCAGCTCATTGTGAGCTCCTTAGCACAAAGATTATGTATGTTTGTGGTCATTTTTTGATCAACTATTATAGCATTTACTTTTTCTAAATTATATTCTCTATCATTTTATTTTTTTTGATAAATTATACAAATAAACAGAAATCTATTTTGCATATAAATATTAGAAAAAAACAAGAAAATGAAAATATTTTTTACCTATACTAGCTTTTAAGCAAAATTTAAATTACATTCAACTGTAAGTCTTTAAGAAAAAACAACAACAAATGTGTACATATAGTTTTATACATCAATGTAAACCTAAATATTGAAACTGAACAAAGAGACAGAAAAAAGTAATATTAAGAGAATCTTATATAAAATAAATTATTTTATAAAAAAGAGACGCCTTTTCTTTTAAGTGAAACTTCCTTAGCGAAACTAGTGAATCGGAATGACCTCGACACAAAAATCAAACATGAAACGACCAACCGCGATGAGAGGGTCTTATCCGATTACAGAAATTAAGCAGCGTCAGGCGCGGTTAGTATTTAGATGGATCGGACTCTCTTCACTCTCAACTTACGCAAAGAAAGATCAAAACCCTTCAGCAAACCCCAAAAAGTCAACTGGGTGAAATTCTCGAACCTAGTCGTCAAAAAGCTAGCCCCGCCATCTGCCACAGCTACTTCGAATGGAACTAATCTCGAGAAAGTGAAATCGTTAAAACCCTATAAATCTGCAGGACCAGACAACATCACCCCAGACATGCTTCAACACGTGCATTGATATTGCCTTTTTAACAGGGTTCAAATGATCTCTTCTTTGAACGTGGGAATACCAGCTGAACCGGTTGCGCTCTATTTTTTGTACGATGGTTTCCTTGATGTGAAAGCTTCCACGGATCTTCAAACTTCTCATTCCGTCAAGCTTTGTCACTCCTGCTGTCATGCGAAGCATCTTCATCTCAGCTGCTGTTAATTTACTCTCATACTTTTTGTACGTCGTCCAACATTCATCCTGATTGTCGTTGGCGTTTGTCGCTGAACGGGCAGCACAAGTACTCTGTCTTTCTTGAACTAATGCGATACCCATTTCCCTCCAGAGCGTCCACCCACACATCAAGTGCTCGTTGCAGGGATGGAAGATCCTCACTTATGATGGCTCCATCGTCAACAAAGAATAACTGATGTACCTTGGGGTCCATCACTTTACCTTCAAGCAGATAATCGAGGACTGTAATAAAGAGCAAAGGACTTAAAACGCTTCCCTGGTGCACACCGACTTTGATTGAGAACTCTTCGGTTACTCCAGCGGGGCATCGTACTCTTGTCTTTGCTCCTACGTACATGTCCATGATCATCTGTACATAGGTTTCTGGAACCCCTCGATGTCTTAGCGCCACCCATATCAGATCTCGTGGTTGTCTGTCGAATGCCTTTTCAAAGTCAACCAATACAATATGCAAATCCCTTAAGGAATCACGATGTTTTTCCATTATGATCCTTATACTTTGGATTGCATCTGTGGTTGATTTACCCGAGACAAACCCGCACTGATCATCAGATAGCCGTATTATTTTTCGCAGTCGGCCACCTAATACCCGCTCAACGATCTTCATGGTGTGTGACATCAGCTTGATCGAACGGTAGTTATCACAGTTTCGCGTATCACCCTTCCCTTTACTTACAGGGAGAAGGTAACTTTCCCTCCATTGATTCGGCAGTGGATCACCTCTCATAAATTTGAAGATGAGAATTTTTAGCCACCTGAACCTGATGTCCCCCATCTTTTTCCAGAACTCGTCTAGCCCAGCTGCTTTTCGTTTTTTTGAGTATTTGACCGCCTTACGAACTTCTTTGACTGTAATGTCGGGTATTTCTTCACAGTTAGGGGTGGTTCTTGGAAAGTATAGCCGGGGAAACTATTCATTTAAAAGTTCTTCACAATACTGCCGCCACATCTGCAGAATTTTGTCGCCATCCACAAGAAGCTGGCCATGAGCATTCCTCCTTCTTTGGGCATCTATTTTGAAGATGGTTGTGCTCTTGTTCATATTGTGTCTGCAGCTCCTGGATAGCCTGGTTTGCATCAGCAACCGGGGAAGATATTTTCTCCAGCTCCCGATACAGGCCCTCCGTACTCTCTTCTTGAAGCTGGGCGCACTTCTTCTTCACTTTTTTTCTTGCAACATCTGTATTCCACTTCGAGGCGAGCTTTTTCGTCTCTACTTTGACCAAGTTTTGAAACCCACTTTCTTTTCATTTATCACTTGATTTTCTCAGACACCATAGTTTGTTTGCTTTTCTTCTGTGTCTCCATAAAAATTTCAGTTAGCAGGAGACGGTGTTGCCGAGCGATTGCCTCTCCCAGGATCACTTTGCAATCTTTTACCCGAGGCTTCATGAAACTGGCTACCAAATGGTAGTCAATCTGAGTTTCATCTCCACCACTGCTGTAAGTGATCAGGTGTCGGCTTTGTTTGATGAACATGGTATTGAACACGATAACACCGTGTGATTTGCACATGCTTAGGATGTCTCACCAGGAAGGTTCCTGGTGCTATATCCCAGTCCTCCATGGCAGTCTTCATAGTCTTCGTTTGACTTCCCGACATGTCCATTCAAATCTCCTCCAACAAACAGAATCTCTTCCTTTGGGATGTTCTTAAGGAGATTGTGGAAATCTAACCAAAACGCATCTTTATCCCTCTGATCGAACCACATGCTCCCTGACAATATTCCACACCTCTCCTTGTTTTAATAGTTTGAGAGATTTCAAACGGTCGCTGGACATTTCGAAGCTCAATACGTTACCAAGTAGCTCTGCCGCAAAGATGATACCGATTCCGTTCGTAGCCTTTTTCGGTCCGTAGTAGAACATCTTGTAATCTTTTGTCCTAACGTCCAAGAAACGCGCCCGATTTCCGGTGTTTTTCCATTTCGTCTCTTGGACACACAAGATATTCACCCACCTTCTATTCATCATCTCTTCCAGTTCGTAACTTCGACCGGTCATGCTTCCAAAGTTCCAACTCGCAACCCTCAAATTTCTTCCAAACTGTTTCATTATTTTGCTAGCCCCCGGAAACCGTATAGCTCTGATCCGAACATTTCTGCTCGGTCCAGGATCAGTACCATGCACAGCAGCGGCAGTACCTGGCGGGGTAGTGCCTTTCCTTTTAGCAAGTATTACCATAATGATACAGTTTTGCAATATTACCATATTGCGATGGTGTTTTTTGTTTGACACGTGCATGCTCCTGTTTTAGTATTGTTTGATCTTTTTTCTATGACACCGGTGATCTCCAGTCGTGTCAACCCACGGACTCGAATGCACACTTGTGGGAGGATTTTTAAGGTAGGCTCACTTGGGTGTTATATTGCCTAGATCTGATTTGTCCCCTTAGTCGCCTTTTACGACAGGCGCTAGTTGTTGGGGGGGCGCTGCAGTGATATCCTTATCCCGTCCCTGCACGGGACAAGAGTGGGACTCCAACACATTAATTAATGCACAGGATATTCAACTCTACACTGACGGGTCTAAAATGGATATGGGAACAGGCTCTGGAGTTTTCTGCGAGTCACTCGAAATCAACAACTCATACAAGCTCCTGGATGACTGTAGCATCTTTCAAGCTGAGGTCTTCGCCATTGACAAGCCTGCACAGACTATACACAGCAAAAAACTAAATCCTTCCAAGATTAACATTTTCGTGGGTAGTCAAGCGGTAATCAAAGCACTAGACAGCCAGGAAGTTAGATCACAAACAGTTTCCAGATGCCTCAACACGTTGAACAGAATATGCAACACCCATGACATAACCCTCTGCTGGGTTCCCGGACATAGTAATATAAATGGTTACGAGACAGCGGATGAACTATCCAAAAAGGGATCAGCATTGGATTTTCAACACACTCGGATGTCAGTAAAAACTCCAGTTGGTGAATCTAGACCTAAAAGCAAGAGAACTGATTAACTCCGCTTGGCACACCAGAAGCGACTGTGTCATATCTCGCAGCTTATGGCCGACCGTGGATGAAAACAGAACAAAAAGCCTTTTGGCGATGAATAAAAAAGAGATCCGCATCTTGACAGGTGCGCTAACAGGACACTGCGCGATAGGGGTAGTGCCTGCGAGACGGAAATCATCAAACACCTGCTATGCGATTGCCCAAATCTCCAAACCGCCGCCTCCGTCATATGGGAAACAGGTTTTTCGACGAACTAGGGAATCTCACACAAGTTCCACTAAGAAACATTATAGGCATCACAAGGAGCACAGGCTGGTTCACAACAGAACCGACCGCAAGATAATAATTTAAGTATAGGTTCCACACTGCAAAGGGAAAACAACGGACCGAATGGCCCCCGTGATAAGCACTTATGTGCACTTCCCTCCAACCTAACCTAACCTAACATCAAGAGTTCAGTCGAAAACTTGATTAGAGAGATTGAAAGAATCGTTTGAATTTGTATGTACTAACAACATGGTGATCGTTAATAGGGGAAACGTTTCTACTTTTACTAACATCATTCGCCAAAACGTACTATGTAAATCTCACTTGGGCAAGTGCGTTCATATGTAATTTCATCACTAACTGACAAGGTTTCCATGTCGGACCATAACCACATTCGATTTGATATAAGGGTCTCCATGAATGACACGTTAAACTACAGGAACCCTAGGTACACTAACTGAGATTAATCTGAGACTTAATAGCTCCTTGAACCCTATAAATACCATGCCAGCGTTGGAATTCGAGGCTCAGCACCTTTGAAAAACCATTTCCGCCGTTTACGAAGCAGTTGTGCCGAAACAAAGATAAAGACCAGCCGTGATGCCTCACGGTGAAATAAGCGTCTTGAGTCACTTAGGTGTTAAACAAGTAAGTTATTCAATAGAACTAAAATCAATGGCGAATGCTGCCTTTATAAAAAACTCTAACAACATATGTATAGCAAAGAACTTAGGAAATCTAAACGCGAGAACTCACTGCAAACGTAGTGAAAGCTTCCTTGACACGGCTCGACTTCAAAGGGCTATAGCTCTCCAAGCAGCTTGACTCCTTAAAGAAACAAAAGGTGGGATTCACCAGCTGTCCTGAGGAGACCTGTCAGATTTTACTTGATACTCGCTTAAAAGCTATAAATCGCGATTATCTAAGTAAGGTCCAACATACAGCTTATCTATGCATAATCGGAGCACTACCTACAACTCCCTCTGCGGCACTGGACATTTTCAGTTTCATCTGTTACTTACTTAGATGGCGCTACAGTCCGGGGTGGACCTGGGGCTCAACCGACAAACCTCTCCAGCCAGGTGGGTTATGAGCCAGCTGCCTCCAGTTGCGTACGCCAAGTTGGTTGAGGTCCCCCTCCGCTTTTTTGCGCCACCTACCGCGAAGTCGTCCTCTACTGCGTCGTCCATCCGGGGTGGATTCGAAGACTTTCTTAGCGGGAACGTTGGGCTCCATCCGCTCCAAATGACCCAGCCATCTTAGTCGCTGTATGTGAAATCTTCTGGCTAAGTCGATGTCCTTGTACAGGCCGTACAGTTCGGCATTGTACCTTCTCCTCCACTTACCGTCTATGCAGACGGGGCCAAAGATCGCTCGACGAACTTTTCTCTCGAAATAACCAAGGGCATCCTCATACGGTTTTGTCAAAGCCCATACCTCTGCGCCATACAGCAGGACTGTGATGATTAATGTCTTATAGAGAGTTACCTTAGTAGTTCGAGATAGGGCTTTGCTTTGAGTTCTCCATCGTCATTCTGCACAAACGGACGAGCTTGGCAGAGATGTCAAGACTAAACATGGCTCTGTGTACCTCGTCTCTATACACGTTATCATAGGGAACTTTGAAATCGATGAAGAGGTGGTGCGTATCGATTTTATATTCATGCACTTCTTCCAAGATCTGCCGTAGTGTGAATATTTGGTCAATGGTGGATTTTCCCGGCCTGAGACCGCACTGATAAGGACCTATCAGGTTGTTGACGATCGGTTTTAGGTGTTCACATAATACGGCAGACAGGATCTTATATGCGATGTTGAGGAGACTTTTACCTCTGTAGTTGGCGCAGTTTAGAGGGTCTCCTTTCTTCAGGATCGGGCAAACGATGCTGAGGTTCCATTCATCGGGCATACTTTCGTCCGACCAGATTTTACAGATGAGCTGGTGCAGCCTCCTTACCAACTCATCTCCTCCTGCCTTGAAAAGTTCAGCGGGAAGGCCGTCGGCTCCAGTAGCTTTGTTGGATTTGAGTTTAGATATCGCTATCCTCACTTCATTCTTATCGGGTTGACGGGAATGTTGACTGTCATCGTCACTGTTGAATGGCTCATTCTGCCTGACAGCGGAATATTGGTCATCATCGCCGTTTAACAGTCTGCAGAAGTGTTCCTTCAATATCCTCAGAACCGACTGCGATTCTACTACTATGTTGCCATTTTCGTCCCTGCAGGTTTCTGTTCTGGCTTTGAAACCCTGGCATGTTCTTTTTACCTTTTGGTAAAATGTTCGAACATCATTCCTGCAATAGAGTCTCTCAATTTCCTCGATCGAGCGCTTCTCATGCTCTTTTTGCTTCTTTCTGAGAAGTCGATGTTACTCTTTTCTCCTGTGGACGTAGAGCTCGTACGCAGCTCTAGTCCTTCTATGCAGCGCCGCTTTGTACGCATCTTGTTTCGCTGCATGTGCTTGCCGGCATTCCTCATCAAACCAGGGGTTTCGTTGTGGTGGTCGAGAGAAACCCAGTACATCAGAGGCGGCATCTCTGATGGCTTGTTGGCAACGCTGCCACTGGTCTTCCGCATTTGTTGCTGGCGGCATACTTAGATTAAGGTTAAGAGAAATTCGATCGGCAAAGGCTCTGGCGGCCCAGGTCCACCCCGGACTGTAGCGCCATCTAAGTAAGTAAGTAAAGGCTCTGGCGGTCTCTTGCGATTGTAGCCGCCCGACGTCAAATTTCCTCACAGCATTTCGTTGATTTCGTTCCGTTCTGGATATCCGCATCCGTACCTTGGCTACAACTAGGCAGTGATCCGAGTCCACGTTGGCTCCTCGGAAAGTCCGGACATACAGAATAACCTTGCCTAAGTCTGCCTCCAATGACAAATCCGCACCCGAATAGACGCTGTCCTTGTTCTCTGTAGCAATCGCCGTAGTAGATGTCGCAGTTTTTCATACGCCTTTTGCCCGGCCCTTCCCGTCGCACTTCTTGGATGGCGATAATGTCTGCTTTGAGGCACCCTAGGGCCTCCGCAAGTTTTTCGGCTGTACGTGGTTTGCAGAGGGACCTAACATTCCACGTGCAGACACGAAAATCGTTGTCCTTTTTACGTTTGCTTGGGTCGTCAACAGTAGAATCATCCGTATCCGAGGCTGCTGGTTGCTTCGTAACCGAAAGTTTTTTACGTGGTGGAGAAGTTAACCTGACGGTACAATTCCCAACCTGGAGGACCAGATCCTTTTTTTGCAACCCCTAGGACGAGGGCCGGATACACCGATGTCAGTAACCCACTTCGGGGATATGAGCGCTGCCGTTGGCCCACTAAGGGTTCATCCGCCACCATCTCTTTTTCAATAACCTGACGTAGTATTGAAAATCCTTACAGACCTCAGCTACAAATATGTTGAAGTAGCTCCGGTAAGGTATCCGCTGGTCTGTAGACGTCACCGTTGGTTCCATCGAGAGAATTCATCCGCCGCACGTCCTCCTTCTGAGGAGCTCTTGCTTGACTTCTGAGACGCATATTTCAGCCGATCAGGTCAACAAGAGATGCCTCGTCCGGTTAAACATATGCGCGCTAAAGTTCACCCAGATGTGCTTAAGCACTCCTGAGTGTTCAGCTACACATATATCGTCAGACTCAGCATACGCTCATCGTTAGTTCACTATCAGATAGCTATCCAGCGGGCACCACGGGGAGGTGATGATGCGATTTTGCCACGCCAGAGTTTCATCTGTTACCCCTCGATATATGTATTTAACAAGCCAATGGCAGCGAGCGCAGACGTTCGCCTTGAAGCTACCCAACAGTGGTCAAGAAAAGAATTTGACCACGCTTCCATTCTGAATAAATTCAAAATCTCTTCCGAAAACACGGACTACACCATCCCACGTCTAAATTTTGATTAAGACTTACTAGTCACCATCCCTTCTAGATCACTCTGGGAGGGTGATGTATTTTTAGAAGATGAGTCAATTCATTTTTACACTGACGACGGGTCAAAAACCAAAGACGGAGTTGGTGGAGATGTTTTCTCTGACAGGCTTAATCGTAAGCTCTCCTTTCGTCTTCCAAATCATTGCAGCGTGTTCCAGGCGGAAATAATGGCGATTAAAGAAGTCTTATCTTGGCTTTAAAAAATAACGTGATATTTGCTAGGGATATCCGCATCTTTTCAGACAGCTAAACAGCAATCAAATCCCTGGAATCGACATCTATAAATTCCTTAGTAGCTCTAGACTGCCGATCGTCTCTTGTGGAGATGGCTGTGCAGTTCAGTATTGCATATCGGTGCTGTAATAGGTAGATCACTGGACACTGTCTAATAGACAAGCATGCTACAAGGCTAGGTCTTTTTGCGAACGACTTTTATAGAAGCTGCATGGATTAAGAAGAGGAAGAAACTATTCCGCACCTTCTTTTTTCTGTCCAGCTATATCCCGTAAAAGGAAGCTTTTAGGCGGCTTGATAGAGCTGGAGAGATAATACAACTGAAAGAATATAGAAAGCGTACATTGTGCTCTATCTTCTTCCTATTTCGGCGATGTTATGATTCGAAAACAAGGGATCATAACGCTCCCACTTCACCGTATTTCTACTGATCCGCCTGTAGGGTTCGCCTACATTGCGCTCTATGCTTGCAGAAAATAAAAAAATAAAAAAAAATGGGAACCCAAACCTGCCATGTACACTACCATTCTAACGTATGATCTAACCGCTAAGCCACTGTGCGTAATTACTATTATTGTAAGAGGCTACAGTCAAAGGCATTCCCATAAGAACACAAACATTCTCCAACATTTCTGACTCTAACCATAGACCTGTGTTCTCACAAAAATCCTTAATGTCGTCGAAAACTAAAAACTAAAACCAAGAAGTACAACCTCACATCCTCTCTGACTTTCAACTTATTATAAATTAAAAGTTAAACTAATGCTTCCTCCCCATTCTATCTCACATTTTACATAATCCATCATCATAACCCAAATCCGCTGCGGAAGTAATTAATTATTCAAATATTATTTTTATTTATTCATGTGGAAGTTAATTAATAGATTTTCTGCATTATTCAGTTTTGGCCAAAATAGGGCTGTTGACCTTCTTTCTCAGGGGTACCTCCTCGTAGAGCTTAATTTCGCAAGGAGTTTAAATCAATCTACGTTTCTGCATCTGTTTAAGACCGCAACTCACGTGGGAACATTTAATGAGATTGTGGGAAACTTTTCAATAAACATCCGGAATATGGGGCGTAATTTCCATCTCGCAAAGCAGCAAGGCAAAGCTACTTGCTTGTCTTTTCTATATTTTTACAACAAGTTTTTAGTAGTTGCTAAGATTCCCACGAAATCCAATTATTATACTTTTAGATAAAAAGATCTGATTCGGTTATAAGACAGAAAAAAAATGATATCCTAAGTCACATGCACCCACAAGTTGGAGGGGTTTTTCTTCTTTTTTTTTTTCCTCTCTTCTGGTGTAATTATACAACCTCCTATTGGGGCTGAGAACTTTTTAAGGCTGTCCATTGTTTTTAAATTACATTGTTAGATAAGTTAGAAAATAAACTAACTCAAGCGAAAGGAGGAGATTGCGTGAGAAAATTTGAGATATTTTTTTTCTTTTCTTTTGTCGCACCGTGCTTCGCAGATGAATCTCTGAAGCGAATTTAATGTTTTAGGAGCAAAATATAAAAACACTGAATTAGATATACTCGTATGTAGATAGTACTAGTACATATTTACATTCCAGTAGCGATAACTATGTTGTTCTCCTGTCCTCTTTGGGCCTTGAGTCACTAATAAACATAACAGCTAGAGTTACTGATAATTCAAAATCATGCATTGATCATGTTTTCCTTACGAATAAGAGTATTCCTCAGATTCATTCGTTTTTATTGGAGTGGGATGTAACTGATCACTTTGCTACGGGTATTTCATTCCCTGATCTCCTGGAGCATCGTAACAACAAAAAGTTTTCAGTCGCAGAAGATAGCGGAGTTTTCTCGCCACTTCATCCACCCTATGCTTACACGAAGATTGATGTCGTCATCACAGATTGCTTTGCTATTGATCATAGATCCCAGATATTTGAACGTATCGCACTTGGGAAGCACTGTTCCATTCAAATAAATGTCTGGAATAGGCCTGAGTGGATCAGAGAACGGGCAGCACAAGTACTCTGTCTTTTGTAAACTAATGCGATACCCATTTCCCTCCACAACGTCCACCCACATATCAAGTGTTTGTTGTTGGAATGTAGGATCCTCAACTATGATGGCTGCATCGTCGGCAAAGAATAATTGATAAACGTTGGGGTCCGTCACTTTGCCTTCAAGCAGATAATCAAGGACTGTACGAGTAATAAAGAGCAAAGGACTAAGACGCTTAACTGGTGCACACCGACTTTGTTTGGGAACTCTTCGGTTACTCCAGCGGGGCATCTAACTCTTGTATTTGCTCTTTCGTACATGTCCATGATCATCTGTACAAAGGTTTCTGGAACCTCTCGATGTTTTAGCGCCACCCATATCAGATCTCTTGGTTGTCTGTCGAATGCCTTTTCAAAGTCAACTAATACAGTATGCAAATCCTTTAAGGAATCACGATGTTTTTTCCATTATGATCCTTATACTTTGGATAGCATCTGTGGTTGATTTACCCGCGACAAACCCGCACTGATCATCAGATAGCCGTATTATTTTTCCCAGTCAGCCACCTAATACCCGCTCAACGATATTCATGGTCTGTGATATTAGCTTGATCGAACGGTAGTTATCACAGTTTCGCGTATCACCCTTCCCTTGGTAAACCCTACCAAAACCACTGTGATACCCTTCACCAACAAAAGACAGTTAAAGCGTATGCAACCCATCCAGTTGGAAGGGATCAGAGCTGACCCACAGAAACAGGTCAAGTATCTTGGTCTAACACTAGACAGCAAACTCCTCTGGAGAGAACATGTAGAAACTGTGGTAACCAAAGCCACCAGAGCACTTATGGAAAGACCTGGGGTTGTAGCCCAGCCACACTGAGGTGGATGTATCTGATGATAGTAAGACCCATCATCACTTACGGGGCAGTGGCATGGGTCAACAGAACTAGACTAACCACGACGAGGACATCCCTCAACAAAGTGCAAAGATTAGCCTGTATATGTATAACAGGAGTCACGCGAACCTGTCCCACAGCAGCTCTAGAAGTGATCGTAGGGATACCTCCATTACACATAGTGCTAGAGCGAATCGCTAAGGAGACCATTTTAAGAATCAGCAAAGGGGGCATCGGGAAAGGAACATGCATCGCAAATAAAGAGCGAGTAACCCTATCCAAATCGGTGCCACTTCTGGACTGGCCCAGAGATGATATGGTCAAGAAATACTGCTTTGAAAGGAAATTTGACTCAAAGCTGAGCAACAAAAGAGAGAACTCAAACAACACACAATTAAATGGTACACAGATGGATCGAAAACATCTACTGGCACTGGGGCAGGAGTGTACGGGCCCAGGACTAGATACTCAGAATCACTGGGAATATTCCTCAGTATATTTCAAGCAGAAGTTCACGCGATCGAAAGATGCGCGCAAATGAACTTAGACAGGAAATATCGCGGGCAGGACATCGCGATACTATCAGACAGCCAAGCCGCTATTAAAGCACTGACCTCGCATGAGATCAGATCCAAATTGGTATGGGAATGTCTCACCAGGATCAACAAACTGGGAGAAACAAACAAAGTAACTCTCTACTGGGTACCAGGACATGTAGGAGTAGAGGGGAACGAAGCAGCTGATGAACTAGCTAGAAACGGATCAGACACGCCGTTCCTTGGACCAGAACCCTTCTGTGGGATAGGACCCCACAAAATAAGGGAAGACTTAAGGAAAGAGGAAGAGAACAAATGGGTCAAACATTGGGATGATATCCCCCAAATAAGACAGGCAAAGGAACATCTGGGGAAATACAACCAGGAAAGAAGCAGAGCCTGCCTAAGAGTTAGAAAGAATCAGCTTCGCATCTTGGCGGACATGTTAACAGGTCACTGCAGACTTAAGGAGCACCTTAGGAAACTGAAAATAGAGGGAGACGGACACTGCAGATTCTGCAGGGACTTCGCAGAAACACCAGCGCACCTTCTTATGGAATGCGAAGCACTGATCCACAAAAGAAGGAATCACCTTGGTGCCTACCTCCTATCAGAAACGGATTTACCTTCGCTGGATCCACTGAAGATACTCCGGTTTGCTGTAGCAGCTGGACTGGAGGAAGTGCTCTAGACCGAGTATACAATCGGCTAGAGCCTTAGTAAAGGAGGCCCAATAGATCTTTTATAGGTCGCAGTGCACTTGCACCTCTCAATAATATACAACTATCTATCTATCTATCACCCTTCCCTTTACATACAGGGAGAAGGTAACTTTCCCTTCATTGATTCGGCATTGGATCACCTCTCATACATTTGAAGATGAGAATTCTTAGCCACGTGAACCTGATGTCCCCTATCTTTTTCCAGAACTCGTTTGGCCCATCCGCTTTGACTGTAATGTCGGGTATATCTCTTTACAGTAAGGGGTGGCTCTTGGAGAGCATACCCGTTCTTCGCAATACTACCGCCGCCTCTGCAGAATTTTGCCATCATCCACAAGAAGCTGGCCATGACCATTGTTAACAAATTTTGGCGAACGAATCTCCTGAGCATTCCTCCTTCTTTGGGCATTTATTTTGAATAT
The DNA here is from genome assembly GCA_945910035.1 of Brachypalpus laphriformis. Classification (NCBI taxonomy): domain Eukaryota; kingdom Metazoa; phylum Arthropoda; class Insecta; order Diptera; family Syrphidae; genus Brachypalpus; species Brachypalpus laphriformis. Next base: position 153,100,163 of record OX246753.1, read on the forward strand.
GGTTATGCTCATGTTCATATTGTGTCTTTGCAGCTCCTGGATAGCCTGGTTTGCATCAGCAACCGGGGAAGATATTTTATCCAGCTCCCGATACAGGCCCTCCGTACTCTTCTTCTTGAAGCTGGGCACACTTCTTCTTCGCTTTTTTTTTTTGCAACATCTGTATTTCACTTCGAGGCGAGCTTTTTCGTCTCTACTTTGACCAAGTTTTGAAAGCCGCTTTCTTCTAATTTATCACTTTCTTAGCTTCATCACTCCACCACCATGTTTCTTTGGCGCATTGGTGGTGGTCTTTTGAAGCTCCTAGCAGTGATTTGGCCTTCTTTAAGCAAGTTCACTGTAGGGAATCCCACATACTTTGTGCTCTGCACTCTTTATCCCCAGCTTCGTTGATGGTGTGAGAGATGTAATTTTTCATCACGAAAACAAAAGCGACTTTTTCTTTGTCCAGATTGTACAACTTGATTTTCTCACAGACCCTTGTTTGTTTGTTTTTTTTTCTTTGGTATCTTCATAAAAATTTTTGTTAGCAGAAGACGGTGTTGCTCAGTAGTGAATCTGGGTTTCATCTCCACCACTGCTGTAAATAATCAGGTGTCGGCTTTGTTTGATCAACATGATATTTAACACAATAAGACCGTGTGATTTGCACATGCTGAGGATGTCTTCACCTGGAAGGTTCCTGGTGCCATATCCCAGTCCTCTTCGTAGTCTTCGTTTGACTTCCCGACCTGTCCATTCGAATCTCTTCCAACAAACAGAAACTCTTCCTTTGGGATGTTCTTAAGGAGATTGTGGAAATCTAACCAAAATGCATCTTTATCCCTCTGATCGAACCCAATTTGGGGAGCATGTGCACTGACAATATTCCACACCTCTCCTTGTATTACTAGTTTGAGAGACATCAAACGGTCGCTGGACATTTCGAAGCTCAAGACGTTACCAAGTAGCTCATCCGCAAGGATGATACCGATTCCGTTCCTAGTCTTTTCCGTTCCAAAGTAGAACATCTTGTAATCTTTTGTCCTAACGTCCAAGAAACGCTCCCGATTTCCGTTGTTTTTCCATTTCGTCTCTTGGATACACAAGATATCCACCTGCCTTCCATTCATCATCTCTTCCAGCTCGTTACTTCGACCTTTCATGCTTCTAACGCTCCAACTCGCGACCCTTAAGTTTCTTCCAAACTGTTTCATTACTTTGATAGCCCTCAGAATCCATATAGCTCTGACCCGAACATTTCTGCTCGGTCCAGGATCAGTACCGCAGCAGTGGTAGTGCCTTTCCGTTTAGCAAGTATTACCATAATGATACAGTTTTACAATATTATTGCGATGGTGTTTGCTGTTTGACACGTGCTTGCTCCTTTTTTATTATTGTTTGTTTGATCTTTTTTCTATGACAACAGTGATTTCCAGTCGTGTCGATCCACGGACTCGCATGCACACTTGTGGGAGCGTTTTTAAGGCAGTTTATGTGTCGCTGGGTTCTCTTGGGTGTTATATTGCATAGATCTGATTTGTCCCCTTAGTCGACCTTTACGACAAGCGCTATTTGTTGGCGAGAGCTGCAGTGATATTCTTAACCCGTCCCTGCACGGAGATAACCTCATTTATACATAAACCTTACAAATACGAATGTTGTTTTTTAGTTCTAAAAGTTCCCATTCATTATCCTTTCGCGACACGCTAGTGCTGTTTTACAGTAGCGAATCATTAATTTCATCAAGGAGGGATAATGCTTGTTCCTCCGTTAAAAAGGCACTGTTAAAAAAATGCCTTCTCGTTTCTCCAAAATTGGACATTTACCAAGGAAACGGAAAATGCCTTTCCTCTCCTCTAGATTGCATAAGCTGCACTAAAGGGTAAATTATTTCTATGCGGCAATGAGTTAAACTTAAGAAGTTCTCCCCGAAGCTTCAGCATCATTGATATTTCGCTGACACTGTACTCACCACGCTAATAATTAGGCTGCAATTTGTTATTTAGATGGCTGTAAATAGTCCTGTGCAGTGAACCGGATGCTTCCTCTACGAACCTAAACCTTTCTTGTTCATCGACTTTGGAGATAAGCTAGGATTTCGAACTCCTACTGCCATTGAAGATCAGTTCGACTCTACAGCCTTGCGCCAGCTCCATCCACTCGTTGAACCAACCTGTTCCGCCATGTAATGCTTGGAGAGCTGTTTTTTTGGCAGCCGATGCTAGGACATACCAAGCATTCTTATTATGAAGTCGACTTGAAGTTTGAAGGTTTTTATAAATATTGGAGTAGGCCCGTTTTAACTATGACCATATAATTTGGTGCGACAGATGGAATGACCTCTTAATACAATACCTCAAAAGCTTTTCCCCGGTGTCATATTTACTGCATCCCCATAGTTGCCAAATCCAAATTAACGATTAAGCTCCCCAGCTGACGGTATTTATGAAGTCGATTAATCATTAGCTGCAAGGTTTCGGGAGAGTAAGCAAGCAAGACTATATCGTCTGCAAATAAAAGCATTTTGACCAGCAAAGCAGCATACATTATGCTTCCTGGTGGAAATTCGACTTAATCCTCTATGCAGAGAGCAAAAAGACTAGAGCTTAAAGCACATCCCTGTGGAACATCTAATCCGGCCTGAAACCATTCAAACCTTGCTTTTCCATCTCACTCTGTTATCTTTGTGTCCTCATATAGATTTTCAATCACCCGCCCGAACTTCCGAGTCATACCCATACTGTGAAGCTTACATTAAAGCATTTCGGTTCACGGTGTCAAACGCCGCTTTGAAATCTACGAAGCATGCAAAAAACTATTTATTCTGTGCGATAAAAGTTTCCACAATACTCCTCAACATAAAGATATAATCAACGGTAGAATATCCTGATCTAAAGGGACACCAACTCCTTCAACAGGTTGGTGTTCCTTATCCACGCAGTGAGCCTTCTTTGAAGTATCACAGTGAAAATCTTATACGACGCATTCAAAAATTAAATGCCTCAATAGTTAGCTTGATCCGACGCGCAGTCTTTTTTTTTGTACAGGGTGGGGCAGAAAGAACTCCCCGATTTATAGAGAACGTAGATAAGATAAGGGTAGGGATAGCAAAGCATGGGAGGTAACGATAGACAGTGGCAATCGTGCAGTTTTCAGTTGTCATAATGGTTTGGATGGGAGTACACCGTGCGTTTGTTGTCGAAGAATTCATTAAAAATGGCAGGTCGCCGACTGCGACGCAGTGTGCTATTCGCATACACTTCGCACTCGGTCGACGTGATTCCGTTCCTGACAAAAAAAAAAAAACAAAAAATACGCCTTCGGGTGTCAAACTTTAGAAAAACAAGGTCTGCACTCAAAAAGAAATCTCCTGGATGACATCGTACTTCAACAGGAGTGGAAAATGTGGCCGCTGTCAGGGCTTCGATTCAGCAATCTCCACGGCGTTGTGCACGCAAACACGCGGAGGTATTGAGCTTATCAAATTAAAGTGTTCGCAGAATTCTTCACCGTAAGCTGAAAACTCATCCCTACAAAATTATGGTTGCACAAGAACTGAGTGAACGAGACTGGCAAACCCGTACAGTTGCGTGTCGAGACCTCCTTCTGAACACTCGCCGCACAGATGTTTTAATGTGTACCGACGAAGCTCATTTTCATCTTTCAGGCACAGTCAATAAGCAAGATTTTCGGTATTGGTCTCAAAATAATCCCAGCGAACTGAGATGCTCTAAATAATGCAATAATAACACAGGAAGTTGCTAACATTCCGCCTGAAATGACTCGCCGCGTAATGGAAAACTTCCGAGGCAGGGTTACTCAGTGTATCGATAATGAAGGCCGCAACTTGAGTGATGTAATTTTTAAAACTTAATTTAAAAACTGCATTATGTGTTTGATTTAGAAATAAAGTTATCTCTTTGATATCTTGTTTGGTTTTTGTTATATTAGCAACCCAAATGGGGGAGTTCTTTTTGTCCCACCCTGTATAAGGAAAATCAACACCTCCTTGAACTGCTGTAGAATTACTCCATGTTTATTATTGAATAGAATGGTGAGTTTCCGGCTTAGCTCATTAGTCCCATACTTATAGAATTCTGATGCTATTCCATAAAATCCAGCCGCTTTACCATCCTTAAGTGGGAGCAGGGCTGCAGGGCGAAATTGATCTGACCAACATATCATTCTGGAAGCAAAGCGTTGCGTATTCAAAGTTAACCAAACTAACAACTGGATTAAACAGAAGAGTGTTTAAACATAGCTCTCTGCTAATAAACAATTTACCACCATTAAGTCTCCAAGCTAATTTCCAGAATTCAGGCGCGTTGTTGCATAGCGCCATTCTTCAGGCATTGATTCGTCATAGCTTCGCCTCTTTACTCTTTAAATTTATGTGTTGGTTCAGTTTGGATGATATAAGATAAGATTTTGAAGGACGGAATGAAAACTTCTTAACGATAAAACTAACACCAGTGTTGCCTACTAGTACAAACAAAAATTAAGGAAGTTGCAGGCTTTAGAGCAAGCGGGAATGTGCTAAATCTGGAGAACAATGCGGATGCACCATTTTTTCCCGACCGAACTCCTGTAACTGTGTGCAGGTAGACCTAGATAGAACACCCATTCGATTAACCAGACCTGGCCGTTTCTGCTCTAAAGGCCACTTTCATCTGCACAGCTGTTGACAGTAGACTTCTGCGCTAATAGTCTGGTTATGAGGCACCATCCCACCATACACAGAGTAACACCTTGAGCGAGTGAAATCCATCTCTGAAATATTGTGCTGATCGGTCTTCTAGACTTAACCATTAGTGGTGACGTTTAATGTTATCGTCAGAGCCCATTTTTCATCACCAATAACGATCCGGTTCAAAAACGGCTCTTGGTGGTGACGCGACAAAAGCGCATCAATTCTTTGCTGAAAATTATTTTGCGATGGATAATGTGTTACACATTTTCCCAGCTTTATGACTTTTCCCATCTCTGTGAGATTTCGATGGATGGTCATATGGTAAACGTTGAGTTCTCTTACCGTAATAGTGGGATTTCTTTCCGCGGTAGACTTCAGGAGTTCATCGTCTAGCTCTTCTGGCCTACGCCAACGAGGTTCCTTTAAGTCAAAATTGTCATTTCCAAACTTTGCAAACCTATGGCGACACTTCACTATTCTAGTTTTTCCGAAACAAAAACAATGAAATATGCTAAATGTGCTCTTCCGATACATCCATTTCAAAATTCATTTCAAAATGATTATGCTGATGTCAACAATAACAACTGAATGAGGAATATATCCCAAATATAATACTATCACTATCACTATAATTTTAGCTATCTGATAGTGAACTAGCGATGAGCGTATGCTGAGTCTGACGATATATGTGTAGCTGAACACTCAGGTCTGCGTAAGCACATCTGGGTGAACTTCAGCGCGCATATGTTTAACCGGACGAGGCATCTCTTGTTGACTTGATTGGCTGAAATATGCGTCTCAGAAGTCTAGCAAGAGCTCCTCAGAAGGAGGACGTGCGGCGGATGAATTCTCTCGATAGAAGCAACGGTGACGTCTACAGACCAGCGGATACCTTACTGGAGCTTCTTCAAAATATTTGGAAATGAGGTCTGTAAGGATTTTCAATACTACGTCAGGGTATTGAAAAAGAGATGGTGGCGGGTGAACCCTTAATGGGCCAACGGCAGCGCTCATATCCCCGAAGTGGGTTACTGGCATCGGTGTATCCGGCCTCTTGTCCTAAGGGTAAAAAAAAGGACCAGGTCCTCCAGGTTGGGGGTTGTGCCGTCCGGTTAACTTCCCTAATACGTAGAAAAACTTTCGGTTATGAAGCAACCAACAGCCTCAGATACGAATGATTTTACTGTTGACGACCCAAGCAAACGTAAAAAGGACAACGATTTTCGTGTCTGCACGTGGAATGTTAGGTCCCTCTACAAACGACGTGCGGCCGAACAACTTGCGGAGGCCCTAGAGTGTTTCAAAGCAGACATTACCGCCATCCAAGAAGTGCGATGGGATGGGCCGGGCAAAAGGAGGATGAAAAACTGCGACCCGGATGAAAGTATGCCCGATGAATGGAACCTCAGCATCGTTTGCCCGATCCTAAAGAAAGAACTGCGCCAATTACAGAGCTATAAGTCTCCTCAACATCGCATATAAGATCCTGTCTGCCGTATTATGTGAACGCCTAAAACCGATCGTCAACAACCTGATAGGTCCTATCAGTGCGGTTTCAGGCCTGGAAAGTCCACCATTGACCAAATATTCACACTACGGCAGATCTTGGAAAAGACCCATGAATATAAAATCGATACGCAGCACCTCTTCATCGATTTCAAAGTTCCCTATGATAGCGTGTATAGAGACGAGTTATACAGAGCCATGTCTAGTCTTGGCATCCCTGCCAAGCTCGCCGTTTGTGCAGAATGACGATGGAGAACTCTCGCTGCTCCATCAAAGTCGGTAAGAACATCACCGATCCGTTCGATGTCAGGAAAGGTCTTTGACAAGGTGACGCGCTATCATGCGATCTCTTTAACATAGTACTTGAGAGAATTTTACGAAACTCACAAGCCAACACCGAACTACTCGCTTATGCCGATGACACTGACATAATCGGAAGAACTCAGCGAGCCGTCAATGGGGCATTTGCGAGTATTGAGATCGAGGCAGGAAAGATGCGTCAAGCGGTCAATGAAAGCAAAACAAAATATATGCTGTCTACAAAAAAGGACACCCAACATCGGCGTCTTAGACAGAACGCCACAATAGACAGATATAATTTCGAGGTAATAAAGGATTTTGTCTACCTAGGCTCTATTGAGAACTCCGCAAATGACATCAGTAGAGAGATCACACGAAGAATTACTCTTGCCAATCGTTGTTTCTATGGGCTAAAACGGCAATTGAGTAGCAAAGCCCTATCTCGAACTACTAAGGTAACTCTTTATAAGACACTAATCATCCCAGTCCTACTGTATGGCGCAGAGGCATGGACGTTGACAAAACCGGATGAGAATGCTCTTGGTTATTTTGAAAGAAAAGTTCTTCGAGCGATCTTTGGTCCCATCGTACAAGGACATCGACTTAGCCAGAAGAGTTCACATACAGCGACTAAAATGGCTGGGTCATTTAGAGCGGATGGAGCCCAACGTTCCCGCTAAGAAAGTCTTCAAATCCACCCCGGATGGACGACGCAGTAGAGGACGACCTCGCGGTAGGTGGCGCAAACAAGTGGAGGGGGATCTAAACCAACTTGACGTGCGCAACTGGAGGCAACTTGCTCGTAACCGTGCTGGCTGGAGAGGTTTGTTGGTTGAGGCCCAGGTCCACCCCGGACTGTAGCGCCATCTAAGTAAGTAAGTAAGTACAATACTATTTCAAGAACCGTATCAACATTAAATTGGTTCGGTTTTGCGCATGTAAACTTTTAACAATGTCAATGCATGAGCGATTGCAGATGCACTTTCAGACCTGGAGGTAGACAGCTCACTATGCGAATTGATCAATTTACTGCTTAATGATCGGATTATCAACTCAGAGCTATGTAGGACGTCTTTTAGAAGATCTGTCAGTAGAGGCACTCCGCAAGGTGGTGTTATATCTCCTCTCCTTTGAAATTTGGTGGTTAATGAACTATTGACAATACTGGAGTGTGAGGGATGCACGGTGATTGTTTATACAGATGATGTTGCTATAGCAGTCTAAGGAAAGCACCTTAATGCTCTAAAAGAACTGCTACAAGACGCTTTAAACAAGTTAACCAGATGGCCGGTTCGATGTGGCTTGGGTGTAAACCTACATAAAACTGAACTGGTACTCTTCTCAAGGAAATATAAAATTCCGTTCATCGATCCTCCCTCTCTTAATGGCATCAACTTAACTTTCTCTGATAAAACGAAATATTTGGGTCTTATCCTGGATAGGAAACTAAGCTGGAAACCTAACATTCAAGAAAGAGTCAATAAAGCTACAGTATCACTTTTCTCTTGCAAAAAAACTATTGGAAACAAATGGGGTTTACAACCTCGAATCACTGTGGGCGCCGTGGCGTAAGTGGTTAGTGTGTCGGATCACTACGCATGAGGTTCCAAGTTCGAATCCCAGAAAACACCAAAAAGTTTTTTTCACGGTCCCACCTCTCGCGAGCGTCTGACAAACATCCGAGAGTATTATTATCACGAAAAAGCTTCTCAAATCGCCGTTCGGATTCGGCACTAAAACTGTAGGTCCCTTCCTTTCGTGGGAAAAATATAACGCACACAACATGAGTGGTTGCGAGAAGCTAGGCCCTGGCACTTAAAGAGCTGTTGCGCCAAATATTTATTTATTTTTATTTTAACCTCGAATCACTCACTGGCTATACATCTCGGTCATTAGACCGATACGAAAAGCTATAAATCGCGACTATCTAAGCAACGTCTAGGGAACAGCTTGTCTGTGCATAAGCGGAGCACTACGTACAACTCCCTCTGTGGCACTGGACATTATGTTTCATCTGTTACCCCTCGATATATTTAACAAGCAAATGGCAGCGAATGCAGCCGTTTGCCTTAAAGCTATCCAACAGTGGTCAAGGAAAGAATTTGGCCACGCCTCCATTCTGAATAAATTCACAATCTCTCCCGAAAACACGGACTACACCATCCCACGTCTAAATTTTGACAAGAACTTCCTTGCCACCATCCCTTCCACAACACTCTGGAATAAAGAGGCTTTGTTTTTAGAAGATGAGTCGATCCACTTCTATACTGACGGCTCAAAAACGAAAAACGGAGTTAATGGAGGTGTTTTTTTTCTGACAGGCTTAATCTTAAGCTCTCCTTCCGTCTACCAAATCATTGTAGCGTGTTCCAGTCGAAAATAATGGCGATTAAGGAGGTCTTATCTTGGCTAAAGATATCGGCCAAGGACATCCGTATCTTTTCAGATAGCCCAGCTGCAATCAAATCCTTGGAATCGATCTCTATAAATTCAGTAGCAGCCCTAGACTGCCATTCGTCTCTTAAGGAGTTGTCGGAGCAGCTGCCGGGGCATAGGGATCTTCCGGCGAATTGTAAGGTTGCTGAACTCGCCAGAATAGGAACAACTGTACCCAACCTACCAGATAATCTAGGTATACCAATCGCTACTTGTAAATTTAAATTCAAGCTGGATGCAATCAAAAGAGCAAATCTTAGGTGGACAAGTGGTACAATATGTCTAGCGACTAAGCAGATTTGGCACAAGTTGGATCTGAAACGCTCTAAAAAATTGATCTTTCTCAATCGATTGCATATTGACTCTATTATAGGTGTAATTCGAGGACGCCGTCTAATAGGCAAACATGCAACAAGGCTTGACGTATATTCAAATAATTTTTTCAGAAGCTGCATGGACGAAGAAAAGGAAGAAACCATTCCTCACCTTCTTTGTGCGTGTCCAGCTCTCTCCCATAGAAGAAAGCTTCACCTAGGAGCTTTCTATTTCAACGATTTAGGCGATCTGATAGATTTAGGCATTAGGAGCCTCCTTCTCTTTATTAGAAGCTCTAATTGGCTCTAACGAGTAGACTGGGATTACATGATTCTTCGTTGTACCACAACGGACCTTCCTTGGTCTATTTGTGTTGGCGTAAGCTGGCAGACACTTGAACCTTGTGCATGTTATGGTAATTGGAAAATAACCCCGTGGCATGCCCTGCGCAGGAGAAACTCGTAGCAATTATTAAGGGAACGTATGAAGGTGCTAGGTTGCGCCAAGGGATGTTATTATGAAGGGTTATCTTCGTAAGATACTAGTAGCCCGGGTTACTAGCATGCACGAATCGCAAACGCCAATTATCGATGCCGGGAATGTGCCTACGTACTAATCCGCACCCTGCGCTGTATTACTTCGCGGGGCTGGTTAGCATATAATCCTAATCGTCTTACATGATCTGTTGCTGCTTCTTCCGCTTCTGTTACTTTGCGAATTTTCTCGATTCTTCGCAGCTCAATTTACACAGTCGCTATGTATACGCCAATTCCTGTCCAACTCTCTTCTGATAACAACATGTGATCGGTAATAGACGATGAGATATACATATAATGCTGTTCTCCAATGTGAGAACCGTCTGCATTGCGTGCTCCTTTGTTTCTTTTTCTTCTGGACACTCAGGGCAAAGCGGTGAGGAATCGTGTCCAAATCTTTACAAGTACTTGCGATATCCTCGATGACCGGATAAGAACTATATAGCTATAGTCTCCGTGTTCGCGACTTGTCCAAACATAGATTCTTGGTATAAGTCTGTAGGTCGGCCTTTTGTGGCACTGTCTACGAGTTTCTGTTCTGCCAGCTGGCTAGAGATGTTGACCTTTCTTCTTCTTTTATTGTTCTCGCTGCAGCTGCATCTTGGGGGTGGGGGAGTCTCCTTACATAGATTCGAAGCATCTCATCTGCGAAAATTTCGATGGGGACCATTCCGGCTATGACAATTGCTGCTTCATCGGAGATTGTTCTAAATCCACTTATGGTTTTTACAGCACAAAGTCTGTATACCGAAGTGTGTTTATTTCGTATCGCCTTTGTTGTCAATGCCTTCGCCCACACCGGGGCCGCGCTGAACACTCTTGAGAGTAGAATTCGCCTGGCGTAACCGGGTCCCCCGATATTTAGGAGGAACATGCAGAGCGCTGCCTGGATCACCGAAGCTTTTTACTCATGGATTCTACATGGCTCTTGAAGTTCAGCCGGTTGTCTAGCATCATATCAAGGTGTTTGATGGCGTCTTTGGACTTTTTTGCAGGTTCCAACCTGTTGGCATATTCTGGAACTTTTCGGCTAGTTATAATGGCGGCCTCCGTTTTATGGTCAGCCAGTTTCAAACCAGTTGTCACTAACCAAGTTTTTATCCGGCATATTGCTCCATTTGCAACTGCCTCTATCTCGTGGGTATATTTCGCAACGATAACCACAGCGATATTATCAGCGAATCCAATAATTTTTACTCCTTGCGGCAGATATAGTCGCAGAACTCCATCGTACATGATGTTCCACAGAAGGGGGCCGAGTACGGAACCTTGTGGAACCCCGCCAGACAGGTTGTAGTATTTCAAGCCCTCGTTGGTTTTATACCTTACCTTTCTATTAATCAGATAATTTGCCACTATTTTTCGCAAGTATTGTGGCGTGCCCATTCTGACTAATATTCTCCATATAAACGACCAGACGGCCGAGTTGAACGTATTTTTATGTTCAACGTTACTACCGCGCAGTATTCTTTAGCTCCAAGACGTCATCTTTCTCCTTGTATCGCTTCGGCTGTGATATCAACTATCAACATCTTAATGGCGTTTACCGTTGAGCGAAATTTCTTAAAAGGTAGTGCATGCGATTACATGAAAACAGAATGTTCTCACTTAGCCTAGGCCTACACTCTACCTCCACGTTTGGTGACCACCGAGTGCCTAGTACCTGCGTAGCCAACACCTTAAGAAGGTCTTGGGGACAACAGACAAGAGAGGGGGAAGTGTGTTTTCTCACAAGAGAATTTCTTCGTTTTCTAAACGGCAGCGGATGAATTCCCTAGGTGGAGTCAACGTTGGCGTCCACAGTTCCAGTTAGGTTGAAGTTAGTGAACATCTTGCGAGAGCTGCTTCGACATATTCGGATCACAGGTCGGTTAGGAATTTCCAAGGTTAGTCAGGACCTTGGAATAGAGATGGTGGCGAAGGAACCCTTAATGCGCCAGAGGCTCATATTCCCGTATTGGACTACTGGCACCAATGTAACCGGCCCTGCATCCTAGGGGTATAACATAAGGAACTGGGCTATGAAGTCAGGTTAACTACCGTAAAAAAACTTTCGGTTACGAGGCAACGAACAGCCGATACAGACAATTTTACTGTTGACGAACCTTGCAAACGTAAAAAGGACAACGATCTTCGTGTCTGCACCTGGAATGTTAGGTCTCTCTACAAACTACGACTTCTGCAAAGCAGACATTACCGCCAGCCAAGAAGTATGATGGAATGGGCCAGCATTGCGATTGATCGGGAAACTACTGACTGCCCAAAACTTGGCTTGGGCCAGTAGCGCAACAATCAAGTTCGTGATGAAGTGCTTACTTTACCTCCTAGTGGTGGTCCCCGGGCAACTATACGTATAAACCCTTATACGTAGAGGCCAAAATTGTAAGTGCGGGTTGTCTAGGGCCTTGATTCTAGGCTAGGTAACGTGGGCCAGAAACCTGCGTTACTGAAACCAGCTCGCTACTGAAACCGACACTATGCCTCGGATAAGGACTGATCACATGTTGACGACTTTTGGCTATTGTACCCGGACAAAGATAGGTTTCTGGAATGTAAAGACGCTCCTCGACTCGGGAAGAGAAGGTCCTTACAATGCCAGATTCCTCCAACTGGAAAAGGAATTCATGCGATATAAACTGGACATTTTGGGGGTAAGTGAAGTAAGATGGTTAGAAGCGGGCGAGTACCAGTCTCCAACGCGTAACACTGTACTACTCTATTCTGGAAGACCATCCGGAAGTCCGCGAGAATATGGAGTCGGACTACTGCTAACAACAGCAGCACGCAAGGGCCTGATTTCCTGGCAGCCTCATGGTGATACAATTTTGACGGCCAGATTCCGGACTAGAGTACGACGTGTCACCATCATACAGTGTTACGCCCCAACGAATAGTTCGTCTGAGGACGAAAAGGAGAGCTTCTACAATCTCTTAAGCGCCGTCTTCAACACAACACCAAATGGAGACATTGTCATAGTGATGGGGGATTTGAATGCCAAGGTAGGCAGCGACAACGAAGGGCTCAAGCCTGTAATCGGGAAACATGGTCTAGGCAACCGCAATGACAACGGCGAAAGGTTTGTGGATTTCTGCAATGCCAACCGCCTTGTGATAGGTGGCACCATGTTTGAGCACAAGACCTGCCACAAAGTCAGCTGGGTTTCCAACGACAGGCAAGCAACCTCCAACCAAATTGACCATTTTACTATCAGCCGCCGCTTTAGAAGCAGTCTCCTGGACGTCCGAAACAGACGAGGGGCAGATGTGGGGATAGTACGTGATCACCATCTTATGATAGCTACTCTCCAACTACGCACTGCTGCAGTTCGAAGATCCCACGACAACACAAGAATGCCCAGGTTCAACATCGATAGACTTAGTGATCCCTCAGTGCGCCAACAATTAAGGGAGCACTTTTCGCAAGGTGTGGAAGCAATCAGCAGCTCAATGCCCGCAACCATCCAAGACCATTGGTGTGCTGTGAAAAATGTTTTTACATCTGGTGCTGAAAGAATTGTCGGTCGATCGCAGGGAAGACATAGGGCGTGGCTTTCCGAGGATACCTGGAGACGGATTGACGAACGAAAACAGCTAAAAGCTCGCGTTGCAGCTACCCCAGCAGCAGGGAGAAGCGAGCTAGAGTCCCTATATCGCATGAAGATGAGAGAAGTTCAGCGTAGCGTACGACGTGACAAGCGCAACTACATCAACGCGCTGGCTACAGAAGCAGAAGAAGCTGCACGGAGGTGCGACAGCAGGACTGTCTACAGAATCACGAAAGAGCTGACAGGTGGTCGCAGCTCCAGCCAATACCCAGTGAAAAGCCTAGACGGCTCCTTGCTCATTTCGGATGAGGACCAGCTCAAGAGATGGAAAGAGCATTTTGCTACGGTTTTGAACCGTGTATTCGCTAGCGATATGCTCCCAAATCAGACTGAGATGCCCGAGGTGAGAAGTTCCCGAATACGCACCACGACTCCCAGTAAAGATGAGATCATTACCGCGATCAAGGCACTCAAAACCAACAAGGCGGTAGGACTTGACGGTATTCCAGCAGAGCTCTTACGAGCAGCGCCAACAACATCGGCTGAGCTTCTGCTTCCACTTATAGATAGAGCTTGGGAAGCTGAGAGCTTTCCTAAGGAGTGGAAAAAGGGAATGATCGTCAAGCTTCCTAAGAAAGGAAATTTATTGGAGTGCGGAAACTGGAGGGGTATCTGCGTGCTGCCTGCTGTAGCTAAGATGAGCGAATCAAACAACATCTCGAAGACACACTTGATGCCGAACAAGCAGGTTTCCGCTCTGGATCCTCCTGTGCCGACCACATCAACACCCTGCGGATTATCATCGAACAGTGTGTTGAATATCGATCGCCACTGCACCTGCTGTTCATCGATTTTGAGAAGGCGTTCGATAGTGTCAACAGGGAGTTTATTTGACGTGCCTTACGCAGGAGAGGCATTCCCGATAAACTAATTGCTATTATCAAAGCTACATGTGAAGGCTCCAAATGTCACGTTCTGCACAGGGGGAGGTTGTCTGAGGAATTTGAGATCCAAAGTGGGGTAAGACAAGGCTGTATCCTTTCACCAATATTATTCCTATTGGTGATTAGCGATGTGCTTCATGCAGCTTTGTCGACGGGAAACGGAGGAATTCGATGGACTCTTACATCTCAACTGAAACATCTTGACTACGCAGACGATGTATGCTTACTCTCCCACAGAATTATGGACCTCCACCAAATGACAGCAGATGTGGAGAGGGAGGCAGGTGTCGTCGGGCTGAAAATCAATACGACAAAAACTAAAATCATCAGCCTTAGAACTAACTCATCGGCTCAAATATGCATTGCTGGACAACCGGTAGAGAGAGTAGAGGATTTCCAGTATCTTGGGAGTATTGTCTCGACCGATGGTGGAACCGAACTGGATATAACCAACAGGATCGCCAAAGCAAAGTCCGCGTTCGGGATATTGTCCAAAATATGGCGAAGCAATGCAATCAGTTTGAGCACCAAAATAAGACTGTTCCGCTCCAACGTTGAATCCGTGCTGCTATATGGTTGCAGCACGTGGAGAGTGACCACTACTATCACCAGAAAGCTGCAAACGTTCGTTAATAGGTGTCTGCGCAATATCTTAAGGATTTTCTGGCCCAATCGTATCTCTAACGAACACCTTTACGAGAGAACGGGTCAGGAACCAATAGGCACAACTATCCAACGGCGGAAGTGGCAGTGGATTGGTCACACGTTCCGAAAGGGTGACAGCTCCATAGCGAACCATGCTATGCAATGGAACCCTCTAACTCAGGATGGCAGAAGACCTGGCGGTCCGCGGAAATCATGGCGCAGAACAGTCGAGAAGGAGGCACGGCAGTTAGGGAAAAGTTGGGGAGAACTCAGACACATTGCCAGAAACCGTACACGATGGCACGTCGGCGTAGTAGAGGCCCTAGGACCCACAAGGGGATACAGGACATAAGTAAGTAAGTATGGGCCAGCAAAATGAGGATTAAAAACAACCACATCTACTACGACAAATTCTACAGGGAACACTGACATCGTCTATTCGGGTGCGGATTTGTTATTAGAGGCATCTTGAGAAGTCTTGAGTTTGCGGCATGTGAACGAGCGCCGCATGAACATCCGTATGAAGGCTGAATTCGCCAACATTAGCCTAATATGCGGTCACACTTCTTTAGGCATGAATAAGGCACAAGCATGGCAAAGTAGACTTCTACACAACGCAACTACTGAGTGGGCATTGATGTTTTTGTGTATGTCTCTACAGATTTAAGCACGATTATTTTCCCTTCTGTCTATATTATGGAAATTCCATACTGTTACTGAGTACAGGCTGAATTTTGTGTTTTTCTTCCTTCGAAGAAAAAACGGAAAAAAAATTCTGTAAAACTTGTCTAAGTCCAACCATTCAAACCACAATGTTTCCATCTTCCGCATTAGTTTCCGACCAATCTCAGAATAATTCCAAATCGGAACAGCGACTAATTGCTTGTTTAAATTAGTGTGTGGTCATTTATATCCGCACATTTATGTAACATGTTCAAGCGTTTCACCTTTCAGTGACCACTTCACGTGACTGCCCAATGGTTTGACTACTGATCAACAGTTTGGGGGAATTTACCTCTTCCTTTCTCTATTCATGCATTCTTTGGAAAATTCTCGCATCCATCTACTCGTATTCTATTCTTTCTTCGAGAAAACCAAGAAAAGAAGAAGAAACGATAGACTTAAACGCAAAACTTTTATTCAAGGGGAATTCTTAACGAAGTCTAATCTATGTATACAGTGGCTGTGATAGTACGACAGATAGCAACGCAGTTTGTGTGTTTGGCAGT
Source organism: Brachypalpus laphriformis (assembly GCA_945910035.1). NCBI lineage: Eukaryota > Metazoa > Arthropoda > Insecta > Diptera > Syrphidae > Brachypalpus > Brachypalpus laphriformis. The sequence goes on from OX246753.1 coordinate 153,116,290, forward strand.
AATTAAGAGTTTACCTCGACGAGTGTCGGAAAGGTGGAGGAAATCAGTGTGGGAAAATCTTCAAGAAATGATAATTCTACTGCGTCTCCCCTGCATCAGTCCTCTAGCAGGTTATTTTGATTTCACCTCAGAAGTATATAAAATTAGATGGCAATGGCATAAAAATTGTAACAATGCAAATTAATGGATTGGAGTCATGTGGTGGATGTGTTGAGAGTAGGGAGGGAAAAAAACCCAGCGTTTGGGTTCGTGTTCGGTTTTTGGGGGAGGTCTCAAAGCAGTCATAAGAAAATTAAGAAAAAAAAAAAAAAAACAACCGTGGGACCGGGGAGTTGATGGATGAGAATCTTTTCTCTTCCTTGCGTGGAGAAGGCTTTTAAATTATTTGGCACGGAATTAGCGATGAGGGGGAGAAATGGGGTGATGCATTTTCCCACCCTCTATACGGAACTGCACAGAAGTGCAATGCTAATGATGGGAACCAAGTTTTCGGATCGGATTTTCTCTCTGAATTCAAATGAATGGGATAACCAAGCGGTTGTATCATAACTGTATCTTAATTCATAGCTTGGGAAGCAGATTTAACATCTGATAAAAGTCACATGTAAATAGGTTTGGCGAACTATTTTCTCTAATTTAACAAATTTGGCGAAAGCGGACAGAAGAGCTCTTTAAGGACTTTGCTGACCAAAAAATCACAGTAAATGTCACCTTAATGCGCAAATCCTTCGCCAAAAGATGGACGAATTGAGGGAACTGTTTTAAGGATTCCTTAATTGATGTTATTTGTGTTTCAGAGACGTAGTTTGTACAGGAAATATCTGACTATTTGTTTTCTATTGGTGGCAACAAGCTGATAAGGACTGATAGATCTTGTAGAATCGGTGAAGGCATTTTTTTTGTTTTTCTTGTCGGGATAGGAAACGCTCGACTGGAGCACTCAGACGCACCTGGTTCATTGTACTACCAGAAAGCACACCCTAATTTGCACATTTTATTGGAATTTCCTTGTCTTTCTAAGAAAGCCAAGCAAACACTTCCGTGATGAGGAGCTTACAGTACCAACACTCACCACATCAGCAATGAGGATCTGCCACCTGATATGAACAAAGGCCGGACACTCACAGAGATCGACAGATTGTAGTGTCACTCAAACCCAGCACGTTAAGATGCTTGGCGAAAGCAAAGTGGCCTGTCAAGACGCCAATAAGTTGTCTACAGTCTTTTCTGCTGAGATACAGTGAGAATGATTTCTAACAGACACCCGGGAGCATGCGTTTAGTCAACCTGCATCCTGGAGCATCATGCCACACACAATTGTGCTCGTGAGAGGCCCAACCGTCGATGGAAGCCCTAACCGAGGACGCAGGGAGACCCAAAGCGGGTTCTGGTCCTGAAAAAGACACCTCTGAGCTTTGTCTAGCAATCTCAACAGAGATCTCCTTCCCCAAGATCCCAGTGTGACCTGGGACCCAGATAAGAGAGAGAGAATTCAGCTTTGCGACCGAGTTCAAAGAGTTTTTAGTTTCACGAAGTATTTTGGAAGTGGTTAAAAGGTTAAGCGTTGCCTGGCTGTCACTATAGACACAAATACTACGGCCCTTTCACCTGTTCTTCACAACATAGTTCAGGGCCATTAGGATTGCATAAGTTTCCGCTTGGAAAACAGACGCATATTTGCCTAACGAGAAAAGAAATCTAATGTTGTCGACTTCCACGAAGACATCAGCACCAGACCCTTGACTGGTTTTGGAACCGTCCGTGAAAATACGACTACATTCCATTCCTGGCTCAGACTTTGGTGAAGGTATTGCTATATATGTACATCCGCAATGGTGTTGCACATAATATGGTACTGGCATCGCAGGGCGATTATCCTATTCAACTTATATTTGCTGAGCTGGTTTTAAGGAAACAAAAATGTGTTTCTAGAACAAATATGTCCATAACTCTTCAGACTTTTTTTACTCCACTAGAAGGAATCTCATGTAAACGCCCATGTATCTTAATGAAATAGCGGGATATAATCTTACTCCAGTCAACTCTAGTGTCCCTACTCATTTTTCGGCTCAATCTCAAACGTTGATTGAATTAATTATACAGCCCAGAAAGATTGTTTTTTTTACCAACTATCTGCCCCTGTCTTCGCCAATCATGACATATTCTATTTAACGTTTGATATCCAGCTTGATTCCTATCCACAGACTATACAAGGATGGGAATGGTGTAGTGGTAACGTCGTCAATTGCCACGCTAATGGTTCATGATTCAAATCCTGATGTCAGCAAGCATTTATTTATTTCTCATGAAATATACAAACTCAGTCCGATCATTTGCGAAAGCTTATATGAACACTACTGCGAAGGCATAACACTGGGGCAGTAGTTTGCTCATGTGGCTGGAAAAATTATTCGCTCTGTTGATGGTGATTTGCCCTTGACATCGGTTACGGGAAAAAAATACTGTGAATCAGAAGCAAAGACAAAAAATAACAAAAATCTCCACAGTTATCTGGACACAACCCCCGGAGAATCTCTGAAGCATAAACAACTGAGCTTCAAGAACCACTACACCAAAATCTTTCTCTCCCTATCTATCTATCCTTTCCAACGTCCGCACTGTATGTAAACATGTTAAAGGTATTCATAACCATTTGAGTGCGCGCAAATTGAAAAAAAAAATGTTTTTGCGATTTTAGAGGTGTCGATTGCAACAATCTGCTACTCAAATTAGATAGTGTACATTGGTATCTGATATATCAAAATGTCATCAAGCATAGTTTCTCCAATGTAACGTAAGGGGTACCTTAATGAATGTGTTCCATACAGATGAGAGCTACAATGGTTAGTTGGTTTGTTAGGATCGGTGTTCAATGAAGATGCACTTAAACCATAAGTAGGTCCATTGTACTGCCGATGTGTAAGGTGGGTGGGTCACCCTCTTGCTCTAAGAAATATTTGCTTCGTTGTATGAATCCATTTTTTTTTTTTTTTTTATGTTCTGCATCACTTAAGACTATGTCTTTTAAGATATCTGCTGGTTCTAACGTAAGTCTAGGCTAATATGCATCCCAAGCATAGACAAGCCATTAGATTCCTCTAGATCAACTCCATTCATTCTTAGTTTGGCCACGTTGGTGTTACGCATGAGAGACAGCAGACAACATTGAGTTTTTGACGCGTTGAACTCAACTCGGTTTTTAACACCTCAATTGACGATTGCATCAATATCAGAGTTAAGTTCGGTTGACATTCGCTGTCGCTGGAACCCTTGTCGTGGAGTCGTTAAAGAATAAGCAAATTCAAGAGTGCTGTCATCCGCGAAGGAGTGGATTGGGTTGCGATTAAGAGAGAGTGGGTCGTTGATAAATATTAAAAAAAAGGGGTCGGAGAGAATCTAACATAACTTGTATTGACCGATTACTTAAAAAGCTCGCAATCCATTTCGAGAAGTTATCACCAACACCATAAGCTTGTAACTTGTTAACCAGGGCAATATGCCATACCCTATTGAAAGCCTTGGAAATATCAAGAGTAACTATTCTGCATTCACCAGTGGAACGCTGTTGCCTGAAACCATACTGGCGGTCATTAAGGAGATGGTTTCTTTCGAGGTATCTCATGAGATGGTAATTGACAATGCTCTCCATGACCTTAGAAAGCACTGACGTTAAAGCTATGGGTCGGTAGTTAGAAGGAGAGGTTTTATCGCCCTTTTTACGAATTGGCAGAACATGCACTAGTTTCCACTTATCCGGAAAAGTGCCTGTGGAGTAGGATAAGTAGAAGATCTTGCGTATAGGTTTAGCCAGGGTAGCTGAACACCTCTTCAAAACAAGGGGCGGAATTCCATCTGGACCTGATGATTTATTACAGTTGAGACCTTTAAGGACTCTAGCTACTGAACGGGTTCGGAAAAATATTTGTCCTACAGAATATTGAACACTGTTCAGCATAGGTGGAGAAAGAGAGCTGTCTGGTAAGGTGGAATTTGCCGCGAATGTTGCAGCAAGCAGATCTGCTTTCTCTTTGGAGTCTGCGATATTCATATCATTGTAGACAAGAGCTGGGATTGCTGATGAGGCGGATCCTTTAATTTTTTTTAACGAAAGACCAAAACGATTTACTGCCTTTAGGACATTGCAGTATTTTTTGTCTCACTTTTTGGTCTCGTTGGAATTGAGCACACTTCAAAGTGACGTTACAGTCATTTCTGGCCCGTCTGTAGAGACTTCGGTTTTCCTCAGTAGGTGTTTGGCGCCATAACACAAAAGCCTCTTCTTTCTTCCGGACAGCAATTGCGCAATTCGGATTGAACCAAAGTTTTTGTTTTGGTTTGAGGCTAACTGATTTACTTGGAATGTGGGAGCGCATTCCAAGCAAAATTAGGTCTGTGATCATGTCAGCAGCGGCATTAACGTCTCTATCGAGGAAGCATAGAGACCAGTTAAAATCCCTAAAGAACGAATTAAGACCGCTCCAATCGGCATTCTGATATTGCCAGATTCTTCTAGGGAACTTCTTGTTAACTGAATGCAGGTTGGAGTACGAGAATTTAGCTGACACCAGACAATGATCGGAGCCTCTAATCGGGGCAGAAACCACAATTGAATATTTGTCCGGAAGAGAGGTTAAGAACAGGTCCAGAATGTATTGGCCGTGATTGTCAACATCAGGAATGTGTGTTGGTCTGTCTACAAGCTGAGTGAGGTGGTAAGTCTCAGCGAAGAAGATCTCGGTGTAGCGACCGTCAGGTGTGGTTGGTCCAGAGTGGCGAAGCCAACCAGTATTGTGGACATTAAAATCTCCCGTGACAACGATTTCAGTTTTAGAATGGCGGGAACGTATACTGGTTATTGATTCAGAGATACGGTCGAGGTGTTTATGTTATATGTCAATTCTTTTTCTGAATTTGGGCTTCGGTACAGCAGGCAGAAGTGAATGGTGTGTTTCCTGATAGTAAATTTGACAAAAAAAAATTTGAAAAAATGGGTCATCTGAGCTCCCAAATTGGGGCTGCAGCTGGAAGCTAACTTCATTCTTAACATAGAGCGCGATACCTCTATGCGGCATAAATAATGGCACCATTTGATAGCCTGCTACAACAAGTTCACTGGGATCAGTGTCATTGCTAAGCTGCGTTTCACTTAGTGCCATTACCGCTGGTTCGTGCTTGAATAGGTGGGCAGCAGCAGCAAAGAAGTTGCTTCGTAACCTGCGAATATTAGTCAACGCAACCTCGAATGTTTCCATTATAATCTGCAAACACAAATGCACAATGATAGACAATCCGCAATTAAATGACTGAACGCTATCTGATAATATGAGAATCCTATGTAAAAATTCTACTGCTAGTGTTAGGCCTTAACAGCAGAGCAGAAAACGTGTGCGCGCGCGTTGGTGGTCAACACGTATAAGTATGCATTAATTTTAGCCGTGTAAGCGTTGCTGAGATCATCTATGTAGATCGTTGAAAAATGATTAACCCAGAGTGGCCTTTCTAATGTTGGCAAGCGCAGGACAAGCACTTAGGAAGCGACAAATAGTCTCTCCCTCCTCTTCATCCCTAGATCTTCTGCAAAATTCGTTCTACGGGATGCCTAGTTTTTGGGCATGTCTTACTATGACGCAGTGTCCGGTGAGAACGTTTGGTATTTTGGAGAGGGTTCCACTCTTGTGTTTCAAGAGCCCGGTGGACCTAGATTTATTAAGTGTTGGCCAAAGTTGTCTGGCGGTGTTGCTCAGATACAAAAGTTAATTAGATTAAGCTAAGAGATTGCGCTTTCATACAGTGGAGACGTTTCCCAGTCACCGAATTATACTTGGTCTATACAAATCTAAGGAACTCAGTAACAAATCTTGTCTAACAAAAAAGCGGAAATATTTTTCAAAGAAATTGAATTATAAATTACCATCGAAATCGCTTTGGAGGAGTATAAGAGAATCGTGCACTGGAAAGAGCCAAAATACAGCACCAGAATGTAGATGAGCTTAACAAACTTTTTGCTGATATATCATTTGTATCTCCACCTGAAGTTTTAAATACAACAACTTCAGCAGCGTGCTCCGATACTTCTTCATATATCTCCAGGTGTGGTGAAACTGATGTGGTTAGAGCAATTATTGGCATAAAATCGAACGCAATGGGGGACACAATAAATCCTTTATTTATAAAAATTATCCTTCCCATTTTTTTTTCCTTCGTAGCATGTATTTTTAATTCAATTTTCCTTACATCTAATTTTCCTACTCAATGAAAACATGCGAAAGTCATACTCATTGCAAAGAAGCGTTCATCACCCTACGCTGCAGTTGAATACCTATATGCCTGGTTCTTCCATGTCTTTCAATAGCATTCTGGGAGATCTCTATATTTATAAAGTCAGAGAAAGGCATAGCTGTGTTACTGCTTTGTTTAAGGTTTAAAGTTTCTATGAATGCCAAGAAAATCTCACTCCTACCACTCCCAGATTTTTCAAAAGCATTTGATACTGTCAATCATGCCTACTTAGCTAATAAATTGTTGAACGCCTTCAGCTCCTCCAATTCGGCAGCAGGACTTATACACTCCTATTTGACTAACAGGAATCAAGGAGTCTTCACAGATGATTAGATATCCACTGCACTGCAACTGACAAGAGGAGTTCCACAAGGATCCATTCTGGGGCCACTCTTATTTTCAATCTACATCAATGATCTTCCAGGAGTTATTAAATATAGTAATGTTCACATGCCTGCTGATGACTTTCAATTATATCTGGCGTCTCTTATTGATAGAATCAATTCTGCTGTTGATCATATAAATTATATCGATTTGGGCTTCTAGTAATGGCTTAAGCTTGAACCCTAAAAAGTGACATTGTATAGTTACTTATGAGAAAATCATTAACACCTCATCATTGGCCTCTGTCAAACTTGCCTGAAGTAGGAAGGAACATATAGATACGATTACACACAAAAAGAAGTGACAATAGATTGACCACAATCTCCACAAGGGCGATGACTACATACAAGAAAGGAGAACGTTAATTAGGAAAAGGGTGGAGAGATTTAAGATACACTGCATGGAACCAAATATTCGTACACAATCAAGGCTACAAAGCAAGTCTCAGAAAATGTCTAGGCTACCTCGGCAAAATTTATGCCATCGAGCATATACGAGGGCAAGGTGAAAAGTTCTCGGCCTGACAATGAAAGACTGCGATTTTCAGTTAAAAAATGATTTAATTTTTCTACATAATCTCCCTTGACTTAAACACACTTAGTCCAGTGTTTCTCCAACATCAGTATTCCTTCTCGGAAGTGAGAGTCTGGAAGGCTGTGAAAACATTCATCTACGGCCCTCTCAACTTCTGCATTGGATGCGAAGCGCTTCCCAGATACAAATTTCTTCAAGTTTGGAAACAGATGGAAGTCTGAGATTGCCAAATCAGGTGAATAGGGGGATGGCCGAGCAAATCGTTCCCCGAATCCAGCAGTTTTCCCATCGCCAATGCACACTTGTGTACAGGTGCATTGTCCTGGTGAAAAATCATTTTTTTCTTCTTCAAGCGAGGCCTCTTCTCGCGAATTTTGGTATCCAGCTGGTCAAGAAGGTTGGAGTAATATTCGCCTTTAATTGTTCTGCCTTTCTCAAGGTAATCAATTAACAGGATCCCTTTCGCATCCCAAAACACACTGGCCATGACCTTTCCGGCAGATGCGATCGACTTCGCTTTCTTTGGCGCTAAATCACCGGCTTCCACCCACTACCTCGACTGCTGTTTCATTTCTGGCATGTAGTAGTGGACCCACGTCTCATCCATGGTGACAAATAGCTGCACAAAATCAGTCGGATCGCTATTGAATCGGTCCAAAGATTGCCGCGAAAATCGTTTGCGTATTAGCTTTTGATCGGCATTCAGCAAATGCGGCACCCATCTTGCGCAGAGCATCCCTAAGTTTTTGTGCAAGATGTTTCGCACCCTCTCTTCCGATATACACACAGCCTCAGCTATCTCACTCACCTTCGCTCGCCTATCGTCCAAAACGATATTATGCACTTCTTTGATGGTTTCGGGTGTGGTTACGGTTTTTGGCCGTCCTTCACGTGGGTCATCTTCGAGGCACGTGCGACCACGTTTAAATTCAGCTGCGCACTTTTTAACGGTTGACATAGAAGGAGCAGAGTCCCCGTAAACTTTTGTCAACTTTGGATGAATTTCCTTAGGGGTTAACCCATCCAAAACGAAGAATTTTATGACCGCACGATATTGAAGTTTATCCATTGTAACGAAAAACAAGCAAGACGTCTACTGCAAAAATTCGTGTAAACAAATTACTTGAGAGAACAAGTTGAAACTTGTCATACGAACTAATAAGAAGTGCACCCAGGCAGGAAACTTTAATTTTTGATGATTGAAACGCTATCTCTGCGTCAGGCCGATAACTTTTCACCTTGCCCTCGTAAGTTATAACAACAACCACAACCATCGAGAACTTACCCTTGTTAGTTCTATTAAAGACATTATCAAGTTAATCTTGCCTTACATCTTTCCTCCAGACAAAGACAAAAATTAGCAGGCAAAACCACTTTAGGGGTCTGTGTTGCGATTGATCGGGAAACTACTGACTTGCTCAAAACTTGGCTTGAACCAGTAGCGCAGTAATCAAGTTCGTGATGAAGCGCTGGCTTAACATCCTAGTAGTGGTCCCTGAGCAACTATGCGTATAAACCCTTTGTCTAGGAGATAGATTCCAGTCTAGGAAACGTGGGTTAGGATACTCCGTTACCGATTCCTGATCGCGACAGTAACGAACAATATGCCTCGGAGAAGTAATGATCACATGTTGACGACTTTTGGCTACTGTACCCGGACAAAGATATGATTCTGGAATGTGAAGACGCTCCTCAACTCTGGGAGCGAAGGACTTCACAATGTCAGATTTTTCTAACTGAAAAAAGAATTCATGCGGTATAGACTGGACATATTGAGGGTAAGTACTGCTCTATTTCGGAAGACCATCCGGAAGTCCGCAAAAGTCGGCCTGCTGCTAACGTCAACAGTACACAAGGCCCTATTTTCGTAGCAGCCTTATGGTAATAGGATTATGACGGCCAGATTCTGGACTAAAGTACGACGCGTCACCACTTAATAGTGTTATGCCCCAAAGGATGGCTGCTCTAAGGACGAGAAGGAGGGCTTCTGCAATAAACTAAGCGCCGCGCCGTCTTTAGCACAACACAAAATGGAGACATTTTCATAGTGATGATGGGGGATTTGAATGCCAAGGTAGGTATATACATACTATCGGAAAGCATGATCTAGGAAACCGTAATGACGAAAGCGAAAGTATTGTAGATTTCTGTAATGCCAATCGCCTTGTGATAGGTGGCATCATGTTTGAGCACATGTTTGGGTTTCCAGCGACAGGCAAGCATCTCAAATCAAATTGACTATCTTGCCATCAGCCGCCGCTTTAGAAGTCAGAGCAGATGTGGGGATAGTACGATATCACCATCTTATGATAAGTACTCTCCAAATACGCACTGCTGCAGTTCGAAAATTTAACGACAACACAGAATGCCCAGGTTCAGCATCGACAGACTAAGTGATCCCTCATTGCGGCAACAATTAAGGCAACACCTTTCGCAAGGTGCAATCAGCCAAGAACTGTCGGTCGATCGCAGGGAAGATATAAGGCATGTCTTTCTAAGGATACCTGGAGACGCATTGATGAACGAAAGCAGCTTAAAGCTCTCATTGCAGCTACTCCAGCAGCAGGGAGGAACGAACTAGAGTAACTATATCGCATGAGGATGAGAGAAGTTTAGCGTGCGACGTGACAAGCGTAACTACATCAATACATTGGTTACAGAAGCAGACACAGGACCGTCTACAGTATCAGCAAAGAGTTGACAGGTGGTCGGGCTGAAATTTGGAAGTATTGCGCTGGCCGACGGTGGAACCGAACTGAATACAGCCAACTGGATCGTCAAAGCAAAGTCCGCGTTGGGGATGTTGTTCAAAATGTGACGAAGCAATGCAATCAGTTTGAACACCAAGCTAAGACTGTTCCGCTCCAACGTTGAATCCATGCTGTTATATGGATGCAGCATGCCGAGAGTGACCATTACTATCACGAGAAAGATCAAAACGGTTGTTAACAGATACCTGCGCAACATCTTAAGGATTTTCTTGTCCAACCGTATCTCTAATGAACAGGTCCATCAGAAAACTGGTCATGAGCTAATAGGCGTAGGACCCACTAAAGGGATACTGGACATAAATAAAGTAAAGCGTTGGGCAAGGGAGAGCTTTTTCACTCTCCTATAGAGGTTGTTATGAAGCGCTGTTAATGTTGGCGTTAACCAATTCGCCGAAATTGTCGAAGGAGTAGGCTCCTAAGTGTTTTATTCAAATAGTTATTTGATGTACTTTTTGTCTATGATTTGCGCGTGCCAAAGGGATTTTGATCTGATTCTTAGGGCACGGGCAGATGCCAAAAGGGTGAAGAGGAACGGAGAAGATATCGGTTTACGTTGGCCTTAAATGTTTGAAGGTTGTAACGATGCACGTGTCGTTCGGCTTATGAACGAATGCTTGTATTTTACAATACGTCAAGAGTTGGGCTTGAGGGTAAACTAATGTGCATTCGAAGCATGACGCGTATTGAGGGTGAAAACTTGAAGGGGTGGAATGCAATTCACCATTTTGCTGGAGTATTCTTCTTATAAATCAATCTATAAAATAGAGAAAGACACAAGACATTTCTACGATGTCCGAGTAAGACTATGGAGTTCGCAATAAGTTTCAACGCGTAATTCTATACCCCATCTACCATGTGAAGAACGGTCTTGAGTGCACCAGACCTTGTCTTCAATACAAGATAATAGCGGATATAAACGAAAATGCCAAATGGCTCAGCCCGCTTAGTTCTTCCAATTTTATCAATATCGTAGGCGTATGTAAGTAGTCTTACAGACTTTTCATAGATTGTGCCTCCGGTGTTGGTTTGTAAGTTTCGCACAATCTGTTCTTACATAAAAGGACTTTTTTTGACACCAAAGATTTTGGTGAGGTCATTAGCGACCTAGATGGAGCAGCGAGCGTTCTAAACCGTCTCCTACACACACGTACAAGTTTGGCAAGGATGTTAAAACTAGACACGGCATTTATCCTTAAGGTGAGAGACCTAAGGATTAGTCATCTGCTCTTTGCGAATGAATTGATCATCGTTGGGTCCTCTCAAACCGAACTTCAGCGCGCACTTGAAAGGTTTGTAGCCGTTTGTGATGATGCTGGAGTGAAGATCAACGTGAACAAGTCAGAAGTAATAGTCGTTTCTAAAAAAAAACCCATTCAGTGCACTCTGCATATTAGTGGAGTTCCACTGAAGCAGGTGGATAAGTTTAAGTACCTCGGGGTCTTATTCACGAGTGATGAGAAGAGCAATGCCGAGTTATCCTGTAGAATTGGTCAGGCTGGATCAATTTTGAGAGAGCTTGGCCAATCTGTTGTAAGGAAGGCTGAACTTAGTGTTCAAGCTAAGCTATCGGTTTTTAACTCTGTGTATGTTCCAATTCTCACCTATGGTCATGAAATTTGGGTAGTGACTGAAAGAATAAGATCGCGGATACAAGCTGCCGAAATGAGGTTCCTTCGCGGTGTTGCTGGAATCACTCGTAGGGATCGAGTGCGCAACACCAGAGTACGCGAGGCGCTCAATGTTGAGCAGGTACTTCTCCGAACGGAACAATCTACGCTTCGATGGTTTGGTCACGTAGTGCGTATGCCCCCACACCGGCTTCCAAGACGTGCCATGGTGGCCGTGGCATCAGGTAGACGACCCCGCGGTAGGCCTAGGGATTCCTCCTGATGAGTTGGAGTCAATGGCGGAGGATCGGGAAGGATGGAGGGTCCACCTGAGCATTCTACCCCCCCCGACCCTCATGAAGGATTAGCGGCCCATTGAAAATGTATGTATGTATGTATGTATATTCCACTATTATGTATTCTTATTATTTGGACATATGTTGCTTATAAGCTAATTTTTGCACAACCTCGTAGGAACGACACGTGGCTTTCAACCTTTGCGGCTTATTTAAGTCCAAGAAAAGATAATTACAAAATTTTTGAATTTTTAGCCCCACCAGGTAAGAAGCTGTCCTGAAAGGGTTAAAACTTCTTACGTCGTAGCATTTGGGGGAGGAGAGAGTCTGTGGGGCGAGAGATTAACAGAGTTATACTTACATAATACTTGAATGCTCCTTAATTCAAGATTTGAAAAGAAGATATACCGATGTTTTTCTGAAAATTCGCATAAAAAAATTCATTGGCATACCATACATCAATTTCATTCATATTTGCAAACAAGTGACTAGTCAATTTAATAAATCCGCGCATGATCTTCAGACGAAGCAAAATGAAGTAAGGCAATTCACACGGAAGTACATATGTACACCGGTTAGGGGAAGGAGGACCCCACGATATATAGTTTGTTCTCATTGGACATAGCACTCATCCAATGAGAGCATTTCATATACGTTACGCTTCGATGATCTTATAACCTGAAATAAATTTCAAATGAAGTCATAACTCATTTCAACGCGAGACATGATGACGAGCAGAGGTTCTTCCCGCATACTTATGAATCTTTTTAGAAATAAAAGAAGAACGCGATCTTAAATAGTTAATATAATATTTTATTTCATTATAAACATTCTTAAGTAGTTCATAAATATTACAAATCTCAGTTCGATTTAAATATGTTTTTTTTTTTTTTGTTTATCATTTATAAAACTGCACTTTAATACTAAAAAGATATTAAATATTCTACTTTAAAGTTAAGAAAAAAGGAAGAAAAGATAATTACCTCGAAAGACAAAGAAAAACTATATAAACTAGTTTCATACGATAAAACACGCACATAACAGAGAAAACAGACATAATTATAATAATAAGACGAGAAAAAAAAAGTATATAGTGTTCTTCAATTGGCCAAAAGTTAATACAAAATATGCCCTCTATGTGTTGAAAATAAATAAATAAATTTAATTTCAAGCCAAGAAAATTTCAAATTTCTAGTTTGCTCGTATTGTTCGATTTTTATTCATGTTCGTTAGCATTAACGAGATGTATGAAGTTAACAGATCGTCCATCTTGTAGCCAAGTGACGTTTCGCATAATAATTTCGAGCCTCGAACCAAATTACCTATTGTCATATGGAAATAAGTGTTGCCAGAGGACCAGTTCGAGATTCTCGTAAATGGATGGGTAACCAGGATATCCTGTTTGCGATAAAATATAAATGCACGTTAAAGCTATGAAATATGATTTGTTAACAATATTATGATTACCTTGGTGATGGGATTTATTAGACTGACGCCATGTTTGTTGATGGCGATAAGAAGCATCTCCGGGTAATTCGGTTCTGTTGTTTGTTTTACCTCAAAGAAAGCTGATCCGAATGTTGGCCATCTGCAAGTAAAAAATTGTAACTCGTTAGTTTATTTGAGTTATGGTATAGTCTTTAAGATAACAATAGCCGTATTTTATTATCACCCAAGATCCATATAGATCACACGACGAAAATAAAACGATCCGGATTTGGATCAACCAATTATTTTCCTTGTGCCTTGTAGTGTGGTTGTGTAACCTACCAAAGAATAAAAAAAATGTTTTCTAGATCACGAAATTGATCCTGATAGAAAGCAAGATCGCGTATTGTTGTTGTATTGCATAGAAACCAATGATCCATATGGATCATGAGTGGTATAAAAATACGGCTAATGTGTCTTTCCTACAAAGCGGGAGCGGTTTAAGATAAATCAATGATGAATGCAGAGAGTTATCTATTAACTTTATAAATAGGAAAAGTATGTATGTTTGTTTGTTAGTCTTTTACTCAGAAACTAAGTACTTTCTGGTATACGATAGCGATGAGAGTTTCACTAGCATGTCAGGCATTTCGGAATAGCATAAGACATATCATCAAGTTTTATCAATAAGGGACTGAACAGTCCGACACATGGAAAGGTGCATTTTTATATAATTATTTATATTATATATTCGTGAGTGCTTTATGCCACATGTACAAAGATGTGGGTACAACAGCAATTCTCGAAAGAGAGAGAGAGCGTGCTGTGCGTTCGTGAGTATTGAAGCAAAAGCTACAAAAATTCATTCAACGAATAAGAGCAAAACAAAGTACATGCTGTCAACAAAAAGGACAATCGGCATCGACAGAACATCACGATAAGTATTCACAACTTGGAGGTAGCTAAGGACTTTGTCTACCAAGGCTCCGCTATAAACTCGAGCATTGATATCAACGCCAAAATCAAACGGAGAATCAATCTTGCCAATCGCTGTTCCTTTTGGGCTACAATTGAGTGGTAAAGCGCTCTCGGCTGCTCGGGAGCTTGTACGCCTGACTCTGCTCTAGACGCTTTGCTGAGCTTAACTCCCCTCGAAACTTATATCATGGGTTGCACTTGCGATCTTGCGCAACGAAATCTCCGATGAGATTGCTATGAGAGCTCAAATGAGGCTTTCTCAGGTCCCGAACCCGCGTTGGGTCTCCCTTCGTCCTCGGTTAGGGCTTCCATTGATGATTGGGTCTCTCACGAGCACAATTTTGTGTGTCTTCAGGTTGACTAAACGCATCCTCCCGGACGTCTGTAAGAAATCAGCAGCATTCTTGCTGTCTGTCAGCAGAAAATACTGTAGACAACTTATTGGCATCTTGATACACCACTTTGCTTTCGCCAAGTACCTCAGCATGCTGGGCTTAAGTGACACTATAATCTGCGACGCTTGTGGAGAGCGTCGTCGCTCCCTCCGCGAAACATTATCTCTCTAAGTGTCTGACCTTTGCTCGTATCAGGTGGCAGATCCTCGGTGCTGATGTGGTGAGTGCTGGTTCTTTAAGCTCCTCATTACGGAAGTGCTTTCTTAGAAAGACAAGGAAATTTCAATAAAATGGGTATATCAGGGTTTGCTCTCTGGTAGTACAATGGACCAGTTGCGTCTGAGTGCTCCAGTCGAGCGTTTCCTGTCCCGACAAAAAAAAAAGGCAGTGAGTAAAAAATGTATTTTTAGACGGTAAGAATCATAGCACTATTGCTGTGTATCTCAAGAGTATCTTTTGAAGAGTTCAACCGCTCATAATTAAATATTTCTTCCTCTTCTTAAATACCATTGTATTGCTTCTATGGCTATGGTTTTGCTTCTCTTTATCAATTACCTTAAAGAGACCCATAGACTCCTTGGTAGTGTTAGTCGCCGTGCAAAAGTCATGATTTTTGCTCTTGTCGTCTTAGAAACTTCTTTCCAAAAGTCGCTTGAGTTTATTGTATCTGTTTACCCTTTACCGCTAGAATAGCTAGACTTAAGCATTACAAAGCTCTTTCTCCAGGCGTCCAATAAGAGATCACTCTCATCTGAGTCCCAGGTTAGAGTAATTTCGAGGGAACTGACCGAGCGAACGATCTGTGTCAACGTTCCTGGGACTTGTAAGGGTAGCATACATCATCACTTCTTAAGGCTGTGTAACCTCAGGTAGAACACGCTTTCTAGCTGCGCTATATCAAGAAAGACATAGCCCAGCTACAACAAATATAAATCAAAGGAGCTACAAGGAGTAGATCAAGACCAGATATTGGCAGAATTGAAGTCATAAATGCAGGCCGTTGGCCAATATGAGACCATGCAGCCAAGCTAGGCATTCCCCATAACACCTTCTGCTGAAGATACTAACGAGAAAGAATGTATTCTTCACTTTCTTTGCAGATGTCCGGCCCTAGCGAGAACCGGACAACGTACTCTAGGTAAACCCTCGTTCGACGACCTGAGGGAGATATCTTACAAAAGGATTGGAGCCATCATCCTTTACCTCAACTCAACAGGATGGGTTTAGAATGACTCTCATTTCAACCGAAAACTTTATCATATAACAAAGTTACATGAGTTCTGGCATGAAATTGGCGCAAAACAGCGCTCATTAGGTTCTCTTTTGAACCGCCATCTCTACCTAGCTCCCTGCACTCTGAAACAGCAATTTTGCAACAATTTCGCTAAACTTGTTTCTTACAACTGCCTGACATTTAGGCATATGGTAAGGTGAATACCCAGAAGGACACCAATTTAATGTAAAATGGGGCAAAGCCATTGAATTAGAAACCGCTTCCTGCTGTAACTAAGATAATAGCTAAAATCACCTTGCAGCGAATCAAACAACATCTCGAGGGCGATGCCGAATAAGCAGGTTTTCGCTCTGGATCTTTCTGTACCGGTCACATCTACACCCTGCGGATCATCATCGAGAAGTGCGTTGAATATCGATCGCCACTTCAACCGCTGTTCATCGATTTTGAGAAGACGTTCGATGGTGCCAACAGGAAGTTTACTTGGACTGCCTTAGGCAGAAGAAGTACCTATTCCCGATAAATAAATATCGAAGCTTCATACTATGGGTCCCAATATTACGTTTTACACATAGGAAAGTTGCCTGGGGAATTTGAGATCCAAAGTGGGGTAAGCCAAGGCTGCATTCTTTCGCAATACTATTCCTATTGGTGATTAGCGATGTGCTTCGTGCAGCTTTGTCGATGGGAAACGGATGTATTTGGTGGACTCTTACATCCCAACTGAAACATCTTGACTACGTTGACGATGTATGCTTACTCTCCCACAGAATTATGGACCTCGACCAAATGACAGCAGATGTGGAGAGGGAGGCAAGCGTCGTCTGGCTGAAAATGAATACGCCAAAAACTAAAATTATCAACCTTGGAACAAACTCATCGGCTCAAATATGCATTGCTGGACAACCGGTGGAGAGAATAGAGGATTTCCAGTATCTTCGAAGTATTGTCTCGACCGATGGTGGAGCCGAACTGGATATAGACAACAGGATCATCAAAGCAAATTCCGCGTTCAGGATGTTGTTCAAAATATGGCGAAGCAATGCAACCAGTTTGAACACCAAGCTAAGACTGTTCCGCTTCAACGTTGAATCCATGCTATTATATCGATGCAGAACGTGTACAGTGACCATTACTTCTTCTTCTTCCTTTTATCAGCGAGGTTATGATTCGAAAATAAGGGATCATAACCCTCCCACTTCACTGCATTTCTACTGATCCGCCTGTGGGGTTCGCCTACAGTGACCATTACTATCTCAAGAAAGCTACAAACGTTTGCGAACAGGTGCCTGTACAACATCTTAAGGATTGTCTTGCCTAATCGTATCTCTAACAAACATTTCTACATAAGAACGGGTCAGGAGCCAATGGGCACAACCAACTAACGACGGAAGTGGCAGTGGATTGGTCACATGCTCCGAAAAGGTGGCAGTTCCATAGCTAACCATGCTATGTAATGGAGCCCTTTAACTCAGGATGGCAGAATACCTGGCGGTCCGAGGAAAACATGGCCCAGAACAGTCGAGAAGGAGGCACCGCAGTTGGGGAGAGCTGAGGCACATTGCCCGCAACCGTATACGATGTCGCGTAAGCGTAGTAGAGGCCGTAGGATCCCCAGGAACATAAGTTTGCTATTTAACTTTGTAAAGGAAGCAGGTAGAACAAGGATAGAAAACAAAATGTATTGTATGAAGCAATAATGGCTAAGGCATGCTATTTGCTGTGCAAGTGCTCTTTAGCAAGTCTTAGTATCGGCTTTAGTACATTCAAAAAAGTGGCAGAAGCAACACAAAATGTGCTTAAAAACACATAAAAAAAAAAACATTACTTCGCTATAAATTCGTATTTCAACCCATAGATCCGAAAAAAACATAGTTTTAGATTCTACTCAAAAACATCTTTTCAACGATATGTTGCGTGGTATTCGAGGAAGAAAAATGTTGTCACTCACTTTGCTTGTACTAGAGTCACCGCCAAAACAACGGCTCTTTTGTAATTGCACACCGGCTATATTTATACGTACTCTATGTCAAAATCATGTGCAGGAACGCAGGACAGGTGCATAGAAAATGACTGAAGGTATCTTATTCCTCTTTGTCCCTACAGCTTCTGCAGATATGATTGTAGCGGATGCCTAATCTCTTATTATTTTGAAAAGGGTTCCTCTTTTACGTTTCAAGAGGTCCGATGGACCTGGTTTTGCTCAGGATTAGCCAAAGTAGCCTGGCGGTGTTACACTGGCCTAAATGCTGCAATCGATGATAAGCCTCGCCCTGGCGTGAATAAGGTACTTAACATACCATAAGACATTGGCGTTTCGATGTCGGTGACGCTTATCCTATTTCTACCAGAGAAGCCTTGTTGAGCCAACTCATCAGCTGTACAATTTCCCGGCATGTCAGTGACCTGATACACAGTAAAGGGTGATGTACTATCCAGCTATCTCGTTAAGGGATACGCGGCGGCCTTTTACTGCCTTAGATCTCATAGTGCTGGATGCAAGGGATTTGATGGCCGCCGCACTGTCGATGTATAGTATATGACAATATCCGATGTTGATACTGCATTAACCGGTAGCCTGCATTAACTTTGGCTTGAAAAATGCTGTAGTGGATTCGAAGGTTAAAAGAAAGGTTAATATCCAGGTTTTCCAAAAAGAATCCGGCACCGACTTCGTCCTTAGTTTTGGACCCGTCCGTCAAAATTGACAGCGATTCGTTGTACAGGACACCATATTGCGTCCACTCAGTTTTATCCGGTATTGAGGGCTTGTAGCTCATGTTGAAGTTATGCTCACTGGTGACTTTGGGAAGATAACGATACATAGTATTTTGGCGTGCCCCGTATGTTGATTTCTCCATTGCTTGGAGCCTCTTAGGCTTACCACTGAGATGGTAGCCAATTGCTTACTGACGATGTCAATCGGGAGTATGTAAAGCTGTAAAGCCTGTAAACTCTGAAGTGTCTAAGACCGTGTCCTTCATTGACTCAATCGTACTTGTTATGGAAGACATTTTTTTCCGAACAACCTAACTTTTTTCCATAGAATTACTGACTTCAAAACCTTTATATATACATAAAATAAAACTATAGAGGGTCAAATGTCTGTACACTGAATTTTGCAGTTTTTGTCTGTCTGTTTGTGCACGCATCACGCGGACACTATTTGTCGGATTTTGATGAAACTTGCTATAGTGATAACTTGTTTCCTGAATCAATATTTAGGATACTTTGAAAAGGAAAGGAAATGAAAGGGATCCCACAAAATAGTCAAAAAATCGTATTTTTAGAAATGTACCAGTAGCAACATCTATCGCCGATTATGAAGAGTACTATGTGATAGATGTTCCATATGCCGGAAATAAAATACAAGAAACCCCAAGACAATGTAGTTGCCGGCATCAGCTAGTAACATGTTCACACCTAATCCGTTTTACTCTTCCATTTCTACTCTGTACTCACCTGTAAACAATTTTCAAGAATGCCACCTTTGCGTCTTCAGAGCTCATGCCACCATCTTGATTGTACGAAGCCACAATGGATCTCTTCCAATCATTTGAGCCCTGCATTTTGATAATGTCTGAGGGCACCAGCTCACGGATCATTTGTCTGCAAAGAACCAATACAATCACCAAACAAATTTATTGCATCAAAACCATTTAACATACGGTATCGCTTGCAGCTCCTGCTTGTTGTCGCCGAACCTCACTCGGTACACGAGGGCTGCCAACTTAGATGCCTCCTCCCGCGAGCATTTATGATATCCCCGTAGGAGCTTCGGCAACTCCTGATGATAGTGGAATATCAAATCCGCATTCCGATCCTTTCCAGGCACAGTATTCGTCCACAGCTTCTTCATGAAGAACACCTGATAAGTAAACTGCGGATTGGAGCCATCCCTAATCGGTCTGGCCTTCTTTATCCAATCCGTCAAATGACGAACGAAATCGAAGAAGAAATCTCCTTCCGGCACCGATATCACCTTGTCGGCGATCTTCACAAACAAACTAAATCCTTCGCTGGTCCGCAAGGTAAGTCGTTGCGATATATTGTGGCAGAAGTCTTTGGCGCGAGTGGATGAATCCACCTCGAAGGCTTCATCCGTGTCATCAGGGAAATATACTTTATGGAAGATCTGTGTGGTTTTGTGCTGAATGGCTTCGACTTCGACTTGGTGCGGTGGGTATTTGCGCTGACCATTGCGAATAGTTTTCTGCAACCGATGCATTGAGTCTTGAGAGATTGGGTGGCGTCGCGTACGAAGGAATATCAAGAGTTCCTTTAGTAAGCTTTGACTGCAGGCGAATAGACCTGTTGCTAGCCACATTAGTTCCCAACCGCGGTTCTCCGATTCCCGATGGCGGTTATCCGTTAGCTGTTTCATGATTTGGCAGTAAATTTCATCTCGAAGGATTTCATGCTTCAGTGGTGCGTCGAAAATGTGATCGGTGATTTCGTTTCCCATTCGTGGACGTTTCGACGGAAGATCACCCATGTACTTCAAAATAGCGGCAAAAGCAAAGCATGCTTCTTCCGCCAATTCCTCTTTGCTCTGTAGCTTGCGCAAGAGTGGAGCCTTGATCGGATCCCGGGAGTATCTCCAAATTTCATCGCTGTTACGTTTCGAACCTAGAGTCAGGGTCTTTGACATTGTTCGTTTGGGTGGAAGACGGAAGTGATCTAGAGCGTACTCCATGAGAGTATGAGGTCTATCACGTGGGTCAGTTCCGCCGTTTGAAACCATGCTCAAACGACGACCGTGATGTGCCTCCTCAACGTTGAACAAAGCTAATATATCGGGTGGTGGTTTGCTAAGAGTTGGCAGAACGTAGACCGTTTCTGCTGGAAAGTCTCCTCGCTCCTGGCTACGATCGCAGCGACCGATGCACCAACCATTGTTGAGGACTGCATCACCGGTGGATTCGTCTTCGAGAATCACTAAATCGCCCTTAAGGAACGACAAGAATGACGAGCCGTCAGAGGGCGCACGATAGTCTTGAATTGCGATCACATAGCGCGACCTAAAATAAACAGTTTTGCAAATCTCTGTCTGGCACCCTTTTACTCCATAGTTACCTCTTCTTCAATCCATCCAAGAAGTACACCACTAAGTCACGTATATCCTCCGCATTTGGACTCTGGAATGTGAATTCCTCTCCTCGCACTGTTGACAAACTGAAAGTCTGTGTAAAGACTTTGTTGGTCTTCTGACTTGAAACTGCTGTAATCTCTGGGAAGGACAACTCCAAGAGTACTTGCTCTTGGTCATCTACAACATAGACACCAGTCCAGTTCACAGCTATGATAACGTCATTCTTAGGCAGGTTGGGTCCAGAATTTCTGCAAAAAAAAAATAACAACGTCCAACCACTGAAAATCAAGAACATTAGACATACTCACCTATATGCTTCATAGAACCGAGAGAACAGCAAGGGCCACTTGTACTTCGCATAGCTAACGATATCCTCTTTGATTTTAAGAGACCCCACTTTCTCCTTGACATAGTAACTCTTCTTGTAGGCTTGCAGCACCAAAGCAGCCCAACGGTCTATTGCCTTCTCGACTCCAGTCAAACAGAAGTCCGGTATAAAGTTGGGAAGCAGTGTGAACAGCCTCTCCATTGACATATCTGTGCCATATTCGATGAAATACTGTTGTGCGGCTATCATCGCTAGATCCTCCTCCTTGTCGCAGCGGTATTCGCCGAATTTAACTCCTCTCACAACCTGCTGGTAAATTAAATTGGTTGCTACTTGATCATTCGTGGGATCATGCCATGGTGCGAAAATCTCTTTGCGGAAAAACAGCCGCCAGGGAGCATTCCTCTCCTGAGCTCCTTGCTCCTTTGCATACTGCTCGCACTGAGAAATAGCGTCCATTACATGGTCACCCCCAGAGCCCAGAGACGAAACCTTATCAAACAGCGCTATGTACAACGAGAACCCAAATTGATCCATTAAAGCTATTTTGTCTGATAGCTGGTTACACAGCTCTCGAGCTGTAGTTGCAGAGTCGGCCAACAGAGTTTTTGTGTTGCCATCCATGAAGGTGATGGGCAGCATGATTGGTTTCTTAGACTTTGTCGCCTGAAGCTCTAACCAGGATGGAGGCTGATTGCGCGTGCCGTTGTTGAAGGTCCTCTTCAATCTTTCTTCACAATAGGGCGCATAACCAGGTGGACCCTCTCGAATGAATGCTCGCAGGTAGTTCACAAACTTTTCTGACGGTGCAAAGCATCCCACACACAGCGAGAGAAGAATCCAGCCGCGGGCGTGGGATGACTTCGACGGGTTGTTACTGAGCTGCTTACAGATTTGACAATAAATTTCATCCCGCAACTCGGCTCTCAAGATACCATGACCGATGATAAAGTGAAGCTTTTCCAAGTTCGACGTTGGTCTTGACTCTAACCACGATTGGTAGCTGTCCGCTGTGTACTCTTCGTCCTGCAGACGGCGACGAACATCTTCACCTAGCTTGTTCTTCCTTTTCAATGTTAGAGAGACCAACTTGTGGCGAATTGATCGCGGTTTTTGCTTCAGGAATGCATCTGGATCCAGGCCCATCAATTGGGCTTCTTGGAACTCCTAGGCAACGAAACAAAATCAAAAGCTCCATCAATCCAGTATACTAAAGGCCATCAATGCTTACCTTGCTCCTGATGAAATTTCGTCCTAATGTCGCGGTAACCTTTGACATCACAGATGTGTTATCCCTATCCATAGTATGGTACCGCGGTTCTGGTAGATCTCCTGTAAACCGAAGAATAGTTATCCACAGAGCTTGCGCGGCCAACTGATCTCCTTGTGTATGCAGCGGCAGAAGTGGATGCTTCAAGGGCTTCCTTGAATACTGATGAGTAGTGTTGCCTTGAAAATATGTCGCAGCGAATTTCTGAAACTTAAATTCTGACAAGTCCTCCTCGTCCTCCGAAATGTGCATTGGACCGATGATATCCTAAAAAAAACCACAAACATTACATCATAACCGAAACTTGAAGAAAAACCTTAAGACTTACATCCTGATTAAGATGATTACCATGCGGCAAATCTTGAAACACTGAGGTTTCCCGCGCTCCGTGAGGCGTTGGTGCTTCACTGCTAGAATCCGGCAGGAAATCAAACATTGCCTCAACTAACTTGCCATCATCGACCGGTTCGTCCTGCTTCCTTGCTGCATCATTTATGATGTTCTTCTTCACCTCCACCCGACGCCTCTCCTCCATCTCCTTCTCCATTTCGTGGCGCTCCAGTTCCTTTAATCTTTCCCGGTAATGCTGCTCGGCGATCTCCTTTGCATGCTTATTACCTTGATGCTTCAACTTCTGTTCTTCCACCTTTCGAAGGTGCAATACCTCCGCAAACTGTTTATACTCCTCTCGAAGTTTCTTATACTTCCTCATAGCTATCATCCGCCTCACATGCGACTGTATTGTGATAATAGCCCACATCTTGTGGCCATATTCCCGACGAACAAGATAGCCGCGACAGTGTGCCTGCAGCCCGATAATGCGGCCACGCAGCTGCCGAAATCGGTGGCTCAGTACACGGGATCTTATCAGCGCCTGCAATCGCATATACCCGACAACCATAAGCTTATAACGCTTGCGCTGGGCATAACCCTTCCAGTGCTTCTGAATCATTATAGCAGCGGCTCTCATCCGAAGGAAACGACGACGGTACACCCAGCCTCGAATAGTACGCTGCAGTATCAGAATCTTTCGCGTCAACACGCGATCTCTCTCCTGCTCCAAGAACAAGTCATGGGCGTCTTTCAAAAACACCTTCGTGTGACCTAACTGATAGTCGGACTTCCCCAAGACTATCGAACAAATGCGAGCTGTGGCCTTTTGACAATCGGTGCGATGGGCTGGGGGAACACCGGGAATCAAAAACCTATAACGCTCAACGAACTCTCTGAAGCCATGACGAATCGGATAACCAGCTCGGCGAATCCTTATTGTCTCCATCATTCCGGAGTAGCGCAACTGTCGACAGCACAGACCTCTATCGAACATCATTGGTCTCTTCAACTCGTTAGGCTTGATGCACCGAATGAAAAATGGCTGACATGTACTCAGCGTCTTCATTAGGGCGTCCAAGCTTTTCTTAAACTGTGTGGATAGCGTGGGGGTTCTCTTGCGGGTCTCAGCACCCATCTCAATGTCATTGGCGAATATCTGCCGGAGGAACTTATTCGAAGACTGACTTACTAAATGCAATAAATCCGGACTAAACGTGTCCCGGTTCTTCTCGAGGAATCCTCGTGTGTCATAGAACACCACTCCAGCAAAGTGATTCAACCCGAAGCTGGTGTTTATGTCCGACTTTGGCTTCAGATAGTTCTTGTGCGTGCCGTGCGTTTTGTGCAATTTTGCCAACATTGTCTGATCGGTACCCTTGGGGAAGCGTGCTTCCTCATCAATAAGCGCCATGATATTCAGTTGCTTGATCGCTATCAAATCCAAGGCATCCTGATTGTCAACAAACTCAATGTGCTGCCAATTTATAGATTCATGGTTGTACTCCTCCTGTTCCAGCTTGAAGATGTGCTGCACGAAGAACTGCTGTAGATTTTCATTGGCATAATTGATGCAGAACTGCTCAAAGCTATTTTGATCGAAGTTCTCAAATCCAAATATGTCTAGCACTCCGATAGCGTTGCGAGACGTCGCTCGGGGTTTATAAATTGCTGAATTGATCTTCTTAACTATGTGGATGAAGAGGCGTCCGTAAATGCCCTTCACGAAAGCGTCTCTCACATCAACCGATTGGTCGCGGGATAATGTAGAAATAACGGTCTCGCCATGAGCAAACAAAGTTCTCCTTGTGAGAGCATCTATCAGTGGATTTATGGGAAGACCCAGCAGGGAAGCAACCCTTTCCACATTGATGTGTTCTGGGATTTCGGTGGCATCCAGATTGTCCACAACAGTGGCTTTATATTTAATGTTGCCACAATGCAGTAATGCCGCTAGAAGTTTGATTATTTCCCAAATTTCTGAATCGGAAAACAGGAGCACTTTCATGGCGGATCGAATGTCGGAGAATTCAGCTGCATCATCACGTCCCTCACAAGTTATACAATCGCCACCAGTTAAGTACCTGCAAAGGTTGAACATTTCGGAATGAATTGCATATGCATTATATAAAAAAAAGGAATTGAAGGTCTATTACGAGCTATGGGGGAGTAGCGACATTTATTCTAATTACTAACTTTTCAATCTTGAAATCGAAAACAGTTTATGCATGGAGATACTTCTTATGTGAAATTTCCGCGTTTGAAACTCGAATTCATTTGCATTGGTGTAGGTAAGTAGGTAGAAGCGGTTGTAACAGCAAACCATGCTGATACATAATTAACACAAAAAGTTACATTTTAATACCACAACTCAAGTGACCTAAACGGATGTGAAACGAGCGTGGCTTGCAGGGAAAGGGAGAAAGAGTAAAGATTATTCAAATCCAACCCGTTGCATTGAGGAAACTGATAGTGTCCCCCCAACACTTATCTCCACTAATTCTATCAGGTTGTCAAAAAAGGGTTTACCTAGTCGTAATGTGAGCTGTCTGGCCTTGCCTAGTTTCTTCCTCGTTAGCAGTATTGCATCTGCGACAGTGTCCATTTAAGGGAATACCTATTCTGGCCGCATGAACCCCGATGGGCCAATGGCCAGTATTAACTGCCAGAACTCTTTCGATATCTGCACGGTTTCTATTTAGTAGATCTTGCGTTCTTTTTCGAAAGTATTTGGGCCATATCTGCCTATAGATGACACAGTTCCGCACCCCCTGCCATCTACTATCAGCCATTAGCAGATAATGCGCGAAAATGCCTCCCTTAAGGACCCCCAACGCGGCGTTCACCGCCTTTATTAGGGAAACATCAAGGGCAGATCTCTGCCCCGCGAGTTCATCAGCTCGCTCATTAACCTCAACGTTGCTGTGTCCCGGAACCCAAAGGAGACAGCAGCTTAAGTAGAAGTTTGTACTTTGCGAGAGGCATACCCACTACCTGTCTATTCGATAGGATATTTAGGACAGTGCCAATGCCTGGAACCCAACATTGATGAATTTTGAACTACTCTCCCATCCCTGTGAGAAACGAGCGGCAGTTTAGAGCGACATTTGAAGTAAAAGAGAATGACTCCAGGGACTTAATTGACACTTGGCTGTCCGTGAAAGTGCTCATACCCCTGACAGATATTACATTACTATCAGCCAGTATAGGGCTTCCTTGATCGCCATAACATCTGCTTCAAACACGCTACAGTGATCTGGGAGGCAGAACAACCCACCCTTCTTCCGGCTTTGGATCCGTCTGCATAGAAGTGAATCAAACCCCTCTTTTCGGCCAAAGTTTTCCCCCTCACTCCAGGCAGGGATAGTCGCACGAAAATTCTTTCGGGTTTCGGTGGGATGCATTTGGTGTTTTCAGATAAACATAAAGTTGAGCAGATATAAGATCAAGAAGTGGTCAGCTTGTAGACTAGACCACTGGGAGGAAGCTTTCAGGCGATCGACCACACTAGCGGTCATCTGTTTGCCGAAAATACATATCTAGGGGTAGTAGTGGAGAATCATGTCTAGTGCTGCGGAGGGGGTAGTTCTAAACGCACCACTGATGCACATACAAAAATTTGGAGATCATTGAAAGAGCGTATTGGAGGACATCCCTTAGATTATCTGGGTGTTTAGATGAGGCAGCAATAGCAACGTCATATGCATAGGCAATCACTTTGCATCCTGGTCAACTAGTAACTCAGTTACCAGATTCCGATGAAATGGAGTCAGGACACCACTCAGAGGTGTGCCGTAACTCACAAATCTTCAAGCCGATGCTCCACCCTGGTATGTGCTAATAATCTTGCCTATAAGTATTTTAGTTAAGACTTTCTTTTCAAGAGCGTCAATAATAATTCCCTCTGGTTTGACACCGTTAAAGGCTTCCTCAATGTCGAGAAAGACAACCTCTTTAATGCTACGAGATTTTTCAATGGAACGTACAAGTGTGAGACTGTCTCAACCGGTTTGCCTTTAGAGTATGCATATTGGGACGCCGAGAGCATAGTCGGGCTAATGTTGCAGCGTAATTGGATATCAATCAATCCCTCCAGTGTTTTCAACAAAAAGGATATGCTGGTAGGTTGGAGATCCTTTGTGTTAACATGTGAGCTTTTTCCTGCTTTGGGTATGAAGACAACTTCCACCTCAGTCAATTTTTTGGAATGCAGACGAGATCCAGATAACCGGCCATTATGATTTTAGGTCAAGGGATGGCCACATCCGAAGACTGTTAGATCTCAGCAGGTACAATGCCATCAGATCATGGCGACTAAAAGGTTTAAAGCAATGTTTGGCCCAGAGAATCTTTTCAGTAGTTACTATTTGTTGGGAATTCTTACATGGTAGAGATGCCATACACTAGTGGATGGCCGCGGTGTAATGCTTATTGAATGATGGGTGGTTGGTTCTTGTCCCAAGTACATTCATTAAACTTTCCTACAAATAAAATTCCTCTTCGTCTCTACAGCTCTTGCAGAAGTCGTTAGAAAAGAAGCCCAAACTTTTAGCTCCTATCCTCTCAGACAGTGTCCAGTGAGGACACCAATAATGTATATAGGTGATGTACATAACCAACCCGCCACTACGTTTCTGATACAGGCTAGGCCAGATCTATCGCGATATATGACACGCTGAGCCATTTGCCCATCTGTGGTCGGTTCTGCTAGTAGCGTCCAGCTTTAGTAAATGTTTACATGTAGCGAGGGTCATACCCAGGGTCGGCAGAATCCTTACAGTCGTACCCTATGTGGCGAGCTCGTCAGCCTTGCAGTTACCCGAAGTGCATTACATTTCAACCTGGACAAGGCTTCCTTCATCACCTTGATTTCCCCCTAATATACGCTACAGTGATCCGGGAGGCAGAAGTAGATGGTCAGGTTAAGCTTTTCAGAAAAAACACCACGACCCACCCTACTTTCAGTCTTGGAGCCATTTGTGTAGAAGTGAGCTGAACTACCATTTACTGCGGTGAGGGATGCTCTTTCAGAAGTTACGGTCAAATCTCAATTTCAATGTGGTGTAGTCGGTGTTTTTATGGATAAAGTTAAAAAGGTCAATGATCGAGGAGTAGCCAATGTGATAACTGGATCACTGTGAAGAGGCTTTTAGTCGGATGGACGCACTGGTAGCCATCTGTTTGCCGAAAATATCTGGGGTCAGCAGATGAAATATAATGTGCAATGCCGCCGAGGGAGTAGTTGTTTGTGCACTGCTGATACACAAATATGCAAATATATAAAGCCTTACCTAGCTGACAGGCCTTTCAAGAACCGGCCATTAAACGATCGCGCCATACAGTAGGATGGGTTTGATAATGGATACGTCTAGGCAGCGTGTGATTCGAGGTTGCCCAGATCCTACCTGTGGCCTTTTTAGGAAAAGAAAGCTTTCCTTACGCGTTCTAGTAGATTGACTTTCCAGTTAAGTTTCCTGTCCAAAATAAGATTCAAGTATTTTGCATTTTCCGTGAACGAGAGACTGGTGCCACTTATCGTAGGAGGGTTTGAAGGGAACTTCTAAGGGTTAACCCTCAGTCCACATTTTGAGGCCCATCTAGTGAGTCGGAGGAGAGTATATTGGAAAATTTTCCTAAGAGTGTCTGAGTGTTTGCCTGAGGCAGCAATAACAATGTTATCTGCGTAGGCAATCACTCTACATCCTGTGCTTTCCAGGTCGACCATCAACTCGTTGACTACTAGATTCCACAATGGAGGACAAGATACCACTTTGGGATGTTCCAAAACGGGTAAAACTTCTAGTCTATGCACCGCCCAGCATGTCAAGAAAAGCCACCATGGTGCATTCCTTAATTCTCAGAGATCTTCTAATAATGCGCACAAACGAATGTAAGGCTGTCTCGACCGAGGTTAGGAAGCAGATGGCATAGTTGAGCTTATACTCTGGCGCAGATGGATATCAATCAGCATCTCTAGCGTTTTCAGTAGAAAGGACGATAAACTAGGTCGGAGACACTTTGCGAGTTTTTTCTACCTTAGATATGAAGACGTTTGGGAATGTGGACCAGATTTAGACAGCCCGACATAATGACTTTACGCCACTAAAGCATCATGTCTTTAAATTGCTGAATCTCAGCAGGAATGATACCGTCAGGTCCGGGGACTTGAAGGGCTTGAAGCTCCACATGGCCCAAATGGCCTTTTCTGTAGTTACTATAACCAGAGAGTTGCTGTACGGTGTTGTGCTAAGGCAAACAAGCTACACTCTCCTGCGGAAAATTATCCTCGAGAAGCTTTCTTACAAATGGTTACATAACAAGTCGCATCAACAGATAGCACATGTATGATTATGCTTCTAAGCTTTGATTCTTTCTTGGATGTACGCATAAAAGTCCAACTTGAGCTGACAATTAAACAAATTAATGATCAAACGAAGCCAACATCCCATACGTACAAACAATTGAATGACGTGATATGAAAAGTCTGTGTTGCTAAGCTATTACGTCTCGACTTTATGACTGTCATTAATGAAAGTGAGGTGACTTAAGGAATCCAAAGGTGAAGGTAGGTGAACCGTTCAAACTAGGGTACAAAGCTCAAAAAGTTACGTGCAGCAAATTATGTCAAGAATTAAGAGTAATACTGAGTAGCATTTCCCAACTTCAAAGTATGACAAAGCCTTGATTACGAGTATGTTGGTTTTTTTTTCAGAAGCTTCGTGAGTAAATTAAATTATAACCTTTACAACGAATAATGATAAATTAACATGGTCACGTGACCGCAGATCTGCAAATAAGATGTTCTGGCAGACCATCCGCTGACTCAGAGGGAGGAAGTTGAATATCGTGAAAGGAATCAAATCAATGAGGAGGACATCTTACGCAGATGGGGCGACCACTTTTCCGAGTTGTTCAACTGCTCACCGAAGATGACTGGTCTATGGTCGAGAGTAGGGCGGAAAATAGTCCTACAGTAAGGTTCAGCAAATCTGCTAGTGTGGATAAAATCCGAACAGAAATGCGCAAGGCTTTAGGTAAAAAGGGAGTGCAATGATTCTCGCGTATCGTTTAAGTGGGCTGTGAATGCGGGGAAACACCTGGTGAATGGCAAATGGAGGTGATTGTCTTCCTTTTAAAAAAAGGGGACAAAACAGATATATATGATATATATCTCTTTTAAGTTTCCCTGTAAAAGTCTAAGCTAATGTGCTAGAAACGCGGTCTAGAGCTGTGGTTGAGGATAGTTTGAAGGATGAGGAATGCAGTTTCCGTCCCGGTAGAAGCACAATCGACAAGTTATTCACTCTGAGAATGGTACTTGAGAGGGTCTGGGAGTATGCTTTGGTGTAAGAATATGATAGGGTTCCTCAAGGCAAACTCTGGAGTGGTCTGTAGGAGTATGAAAAAGATGGTTCCCTGTTAAGGGTGATTCAGCCTTTGTAAACAAACTGCAGAAGCTGTGTTCGGGTAAACGGCGTTAAGTCAGTACTGTTCACTGTGGGTGTTGGACTTCGCCGAGGGTGCGTTTTGTCACCTCTCCTCTTCATTGTATATATGGATTGGATGTTACAGAGCAGCACTGGTAGAGAAAGTTTGAAATTGGGAGACCCAGCGATCAGTCATCTGCTCTTTGCGAATGATTTGGTCAGCCTTGGGTCATCTCAAACCGATCTTTAGCGCGCACTCGAAAGGTTTGTAGACATTTGTGATGATGCTGGAATGAAGGTAAACGTGAACAAATCGGAAGTAATGGTCATTTCCAGAACATGCACTCTGCATGTTAGTTGAGTTCCACTAAAGCAGGTGGAGAAGTTTAAGTACCTCGGGGTCTTGCAAGTAATGCTGAGTTATCCTGCAGAATTGGTTAGGCTGGATAAATTTTGAGAGAGCTTGGTCAATCTTTTATGAGGAAGGCCAAACATAGTGTTCAAGCCGAAATATCGGTTTTGAACTCGGTATATGTTCCAACTCTCACCTACGGTCGTCTACGGTTATCGTAGACATCTTGAAATCAAGGAGGTCATGTTCAAAGAAGCCGGCGATTCTCTCATACTAGACCTTAGACTAAATAATAAGTCAGTGTTCATAGTTCCAATATATCTCAACTGCAGTCATTGGCAAGAAGATTACGAGAAACTCTGTGATACCTTAAGAATCTTAGGATCATCAGACCTTATGCTTATTGGGGACTTCAATGGAAGGATATGTTTATCCCAAACCAATTTTTTGAGTGGTCTCAGTGCATCAATTATTAAAACTAATCGTAACTCAAAGGATGTGATTTGTGACTCTAAGGGCAAAACAAAATTCTTGACTTTGCAGACGAATACGAATGCAGAGTTCTAAACCGGAGCTGTGAAGGAGAATATTCTTTTATCCGAGGAACTGCATCTCGGATTTTCGGATAGGAACGAAGATTTTTTCAGACCATATGACTATGGAAATCTAGTGTACGATCTCTGGGACTGCTGATGTGTATAACGTAAGACCTATTGGGCTTCTGCCAAAACTTATTTGGAATGATAAAATGCGTTCTTCGTTTCAAAAAAATTTGAATATTGAACTGTGCAAACTACATGAATCAAGTACACCACCAACAATGGAACTTCTAACGGAAGCAATCAAAAATTCATAGCCATTAACTAACATACACTGTCAAGAAAATATAAACCGAGCAACAAGGTGGTTCGTGGGCGCCGTGGCGTAAGTGGTTAGTGTGTCGGATCACTACGCATGAGGTTTCAAGTTCGATTCCCCGAAAACACCAAAAAGTTTTTTCACGGTCCCATCTCTCGCGAGCGTCTGACAAACATCCGAGAGTATTGTTGTCACGAAAAAGCTTCTCAAATCGCCGTTCGGACTCGGCATTAAACTGTAGGTCCCTTCCATTCGTGTGAAAAATATAACGCACACATCATGAGTGGTTGCGAGAAGCTAGGCCCTGACACTTTAAAGAGCTGTTGCGCCAAATATTTGTATTTGTAACAAGGTGGTTCAGTAGAGAGTTGTCGAGTGCAAGAGCTAAATCGTTTGCGTTCCTTTAACTCTGGAGAACTTGCAATTCTTCTTCTTCTTCATCCTTTTATCAGCGAGGCTATGATCCGAAAACAAGGGATCACAACCCTCCCACTTCACCGCATTTCTACTGATCCGCCTGTGGGGTTCGTCTGGAGAACTTGCAATAT
This sequence comes from Brachypalpus laphriformis, assembly GCA_945910035.1. Lineage (NCBI taxonomy): Eukaryota > Metazoa > Arthropoda > Insecta > Diptera > Syrphidae > Brachypalpus > Brachypalpus laphriformis. The sequence continues at coordinate 153,148,401 of OX246753.1, forward strand.
AGACATTTTTAAAACCCTTTGCAGTAAAGCAAATAAAGAATTTAAGCACATTATGTTATGCTTATGATGAGAACACTTTTGAAGTAGTCAAGAAATCAAGGTCATCTGCTGACTTCTGGAAAGCAGTAAAGTATGTCAACGTTCATCGCAAAAGCATTGCTAAATCACTACATGCTCCTCAACTTCGTGAGCACTTCTATGCTCTATTCAATACAGTTCAACTGTGTCCAGCCTTTCAATACGCAGCGCCACTTACCATCGATGAATTCCTAGATGCACCATTTAATTTGGAAGAATTTAACCTCGTTATTGAAGCAGCCAAGTTAAATAAGGCACCCGGAGACGACAGGATCCCCTTCGAATTTTATAAAAACTGCACTTCAGAATTTCTCACGGCGGTAACAAATGAGTTTAATCAAATTTTCGAAACAGGCGATGTCCCAAGCTCGTTTAAAAAATCGGTAGTATTTCCGCTACATAAAAAGAGCGCTTTAGATGACCCAGGAAACTACAGAGGAATATCTTTTTTTAACACATCGGCGAAATTGTTTGTCGCTTTATTGTACAGAAGACTTGCAGTATGGTTGGAGAATACCAACATATTGAAAGAGTTTCAAGCTAGTTTCAGAAAGCAATATTCAACGATTGATCAAATCTTTACACTCATCAATATAGCTGAAATCTTCAAAAATAAGCATAAAAAACTGTAGACCTTCTTCGTGGTATTCTGCGCTGCTTTCGATTCCATTTCGCATGAAACTTTGTTTTACAAGCTCAGCATGCTTGGAATTTCAAGTAAAATTATTAATATTTTGAGATCGTTGTACGAATACAACTTAGCTTATGTGGGGGATGGCGAACTTATCTTTGATGAGTTTACAACATCTATAGGTGTGAAACAAGGGTGCATCCTGAGTGCACTGCGTTTTATGCTCTACATCAATGATATTACTGACTCAGTAGGCGGAAGAATTGTGATTGGTGGTACGAATATCCCATCACTCATGTACGCTGATGATATAGTCTTTCTTGTCGAAACAGTCGATGAAATGCAGCTTATGACTAATAGGTTGGCAAGTTACTGGAATCTTGGAATCTTACTGTCAACTTAACGAAATTGAAAGTGATGGATGGCGGCAGATACTCACGTAGTGAAAATTGGAATTTTCAAGAAGTCTATATAGAGATTGTACGAGAGTTTAAATATCTATGTAGGAATTCTTATCACAGCAAATCTTAGTTTAAACGACACCTTCAAAATAAGCTATCACAAGCTAAAAGAGCAATTTCGTCTGTATGGAATCGCGCTGCATTAATAACAGAAGCAATGCACAACTGCTACTGCTGTACTGTTATATGGGGCTCAAGTGTGGGGACACAGTATTTTTGAGGCTCTCGAAAAATGTCTCCGCTACTTTTTGAAAAGAATTTTCAGACACCCAACTACATGCTTCACTTGGAATATGGAGTGCCACCCTTATATCTAGATACTTTAAAACTGCATTTCGATTATGTCATTAAAATTATAATGATGAAAAATGAAAGGTTTCCAAAGCTTATTTTGTCGCAAATGTTAATATATAGAGGAGGCTTCGTTAAAGAGTGGGACCACTTGGCGTCCGCCTGCTGTTTAAATATAACAATCGACCCTGAGGAACACCAGCATCTGCAAGGAGGAAGTTTAACCAGTTGTTATTAGCAACTGGACAGAGGATGTATGCTCAATTTATAAATAAGGCTAAACAATCTCAACATAGAATGATTTACAGTAAATTAGCCTACAATCTTCAGTAAAACACGTATCTCCTTAATTCATATAAAATAGATATGATTAGCACGATTTTCAAATGAACGGGTGAACTAATACACCATAGCTTTGCCCCTTATCGACCGGATCTGCCAGTCTTGTGTGACCTTTGCAATCTTAAGGAAAGAGAGAACGTCATTCATTTTATTGCAACCTGTCCTTTACTCAAAAAATTCCGATTAAGATACTTTGGATCTTACCATCTCGGCGAAGACAAAGCAATGGGTATACTAAATGGAAAAAAAGGATGGGATCTACTCTATAATTACGCTGTAAGTGCACTTCGATACCGGAAACGAATTATAGATGGCGACTTTTAAGACACTTGCTTTTATTTGGTATGATAGATACAAGTAATAAACAAATGCCTTTATTGTGGTGAACAATTAATGTCAATCTGGTAGACGACCTAAGGCCAAACGATAGACTTAAGTATTCTATTTTGCATTGCAACTTCATATGTATTGTAAATTTTACGAAATTAATTATTCTTGTATTGAAATTTGTATAAATAAAAGTCTTTAAAACTAAAATTAAAACTAACTAAACATCGTCCAAAAACTTTCTAGCTTCACCTAGGGTGTGAGTGTAATCTCGATTCGCACTCCTGCCATTGGACTGGTATAAAATAGTAGAAAATTTACATAGTTTTGAACACTACAACAAGGCTTATCTCAGGCACCATCAAGGCAGCACCTTATATGGTGCTTAGTAATATAACCTCACCAAACCTAAGTCGTGCAACTGCCTTAATGCTTGAGTATCACAAAATTACATACGAAGGCAAGGTGAAAAGTTCTTGGGCTGACAGTGAAAGACTGCGATTTTCAGTTAAAAAATGATTTCATTTTTCTAGATAATCTCCCTTGATTTCAATACACTTACTCCAGCATTTCTCCAACATCAGTATTCCTTCTCGGAAGTGAGAGTCTGGAAGGCTGTGAAAATATTCATCTACGGGCCTCTCAACTTCTGCATTGGATGCGAAGCGCTTCCCAGAAACAAATTTCTTCAAGTTTGGGAACAGATGGAAGTCTGAGGGTGCCAAATCAGGTGAATAAGGGGGATGGCCGAGCAAATCGTACCCCAAATCCCGCAGTTTTCCCATCGCCAATGCACACTTGTGTACAGGTGCATTGTCCTGGTGAAAGATGATTTTTATCTTCTCCAAGCCAGGTCTCTTCTCGCGAATTTTGGCATCCAGCTGGTCAAGAAGGTTGGACTTATATTCGCCTGTAATTGTTCTGCCTTACTCAAGGTAATCAATTAACAGGATCCCTTTCCCATCCCAAAACACACTGGCCATGACCTTTCCGGCAGATGCGATCGACTTCGCTTTCTTTGGCGCTAAATCACCGGCTTCCACCCACTACCTCGACTGCTGGTGTGTAGTAGTGGACCCATGTCTCATCCATGGTGACAAATCGCCGCACAAAATCGATCGGATCCCTATTGAATGGGTCCAAAGATTACCCCGAAAATCGTTTGCGCATTTGCTTTTGATCGGCATTCAGCAAATGCGGCACCCATCTTGCGCAGAGCATCCCTAAGTTTTTCTGCAAGATGTTTCGCACCCTCTCTTACGATATACACACAGCCTCAGTTATCTCACTCACCTTCACTCGCCTATCGTCCAACACGGTATCATGTACTTTTTCGATGGTTTCGGGTGTGGTTGTGGTTTTTGACCGTCCTTCACGTGGGTCATCTTCGAGGGACGTGCGACCACGTTTAAATTCAGCTGCCCACTTTTTAACGGTTGACATGGAAGGAGCAGAGTCTCCGTAAACTTTTGTCAACTTTGGATGAATTTCCTTAGGGGTTAACCCATCGAAAACGAAGAATTTTATGACCGCACGATATTCAAGTTTATCCATTGTAACGAAAAACACGCAAGACGTCTACTGCAAAAATTCGAGTAAACAAACTGCTTGAGAGAACGAGTTGAAACTTGTCATACGAACTAATGAGAAGTGCACCCAGGCAGGAATCATACATTTTTGCTGATTGGAACGATATCTCTGCGTCAGGCCGAGAACTTTTCACCTTGCCCTCGTATGTCCAACTCCAACCTACCAGTCTATGAGGATATCCCAGTCATACTTCGAAATAATCGAAGACTACAATCTCGTTGTCCACCCCTAAGAAAAGCGTACGAACTTAACCAGACGGAATTTAACATCAATGAGGAATGGTCAATAGGTGCGCACTCTAACGAAAAAATAATCTCGAATCCAACCAACTAAATCTAAGGAACTTACGGTCAAAACTAAACAGAATTACTACACTGATGGGGAGTTATGACATCTCCAGAACGTGACTGTGGTGCTCCTCGGTAGACTATTAAACACATTGTCAAAGATTGCCAATGACATCAGATGGCTTATCGTATTCTACTTGTCAAAGCCTTCATTTGATACTTATATCAAGGGGGTTGTGAAGAAAATGGTAATCCGCCATCTTGGGTCGTCCGGCATTTTAGATTTAGACCGGTATTGGGTATACTTTTGTCACTGGCCTCATATATGTGTGTAAAATTGCAAGGCTCTAGCTCAATTAGAAGTAGTCGAAATTTTGATAAGATTTGTAGCAGATAGACAGACAACAAAGTTAGATAAGAACTTTCAAAAGTCAGAGTAATGGAAAAATACTTACTTATAATCCGCAGATAAGCCCAAGTCCAGCCTTCTCTTTTCATCTCCCGACAGTCCAGCCAATATGCAGTAAAATATATGATAATTGCGTTCACTAGGATTCTGTGAGACTATTCGAGATTTTTCTAATAAATATTGTTCTATCTTAGCACCCTCTATGACACCATTACCACTGAAGTGTATATCTATGTATTTGCCAAATCTATAAATGGAAAACCGTTATTGTTAATTAAAAATATTAGCAGCCTTCCAAACAAACCTTGATGAATTGTCATTGCGTACGGTTTTGGCATTACCGAATGCTTCGAGTATAGGATTCGCTTCGAGAATTTGTTGTTCAATCCATGAGTGCTTTCCACTTATTGCCGCCAAATACTGTAAAATCAACTTCGTACTCTCGGTCTTACCAGCTCCAGATTCACCAGAAATCACAATACATTGATCCTGGCGATAGCGTTTCATATGAGCATAGGCATTATCGCCAATTGCAAATATGTGTGGAGGAAGTTCACCGATCTTGCGCTCCTTATAGAGTTTAATCTGTTCCGCTGTATAGATCGGAAGGATTTGGTAGGGATTCACAGCTACTAAAATGGAACCGGTGTAGGTCTGTAAAGAGTAACTCAATTTAGATTGTATCATGATTTTTTGGATAAGATTCACTTACATAGATTAAATTTTCCTTATAACGGATAAGAAGATTTCTAAGGATACCAGCTTCGTGTAGGTCACCCAATGAAATCATATCCTCCACACCCTGAACCGATGATGCATGCATCGCTTTGATGCGCCTCTCGGGCGCAAGCCATACCTCATCTCCGTCATCGTCACGCACCTGAATGCGACGTCCCTCTGCTGAGATAACACGAGCTCCAATGGCTACATCGAATTCCCTGCCCGATACGGGTTCGATCCAGATGTAGTCACCCTGTAATGCAATACAAAAAATAAATATAACTTCCTTCACAGGTGGTGGATTATATGGGTCATGTTGGTTACGTAAATCCGCGAAATCAAGTTGTGCTTGGCTTATGGATAATAAGTTCGATTGTTTGAAGAAAATCTTTCAGACTATCTGCCACAATTACACCTGTTATATGAGCGAAGATCATTAGGCGTGGTGTTACATGTAATGTGTAGCAGCACCATGTGGCAACTAGAAAACACACCGAAACGTACTCGTGTATCTACAGAAATGAATGAAATGGGAGCGAACGGATGTTTTAGTTACGCTTAGGTGGTTCACAAAAGACCGCAGCCGAGGGGGTTAATGTACCAAAGTAAAGTGGTAAGAGACTGTTGTTGTTGCAGAGACTGACAGTATAATACCATGAGTTGGTACCTTAAAAATAAAATCTTTTTCTGATCAAACTTAGTAATTAATATCATCCGCTACAGGTTTAGTGGGTTCTCACGCATTCACGAGAAAGTAGATCAATTCACTTTTAATCGCAAAAGCATACCAATTTCAAAGTTAGTTAAATGAATCTCATTTCATCTCTAAAATTTCACTTTTCATCATTTGCTCTATCCGTCCAGAATGACTCTGTTTACCCGACAGAATAGTGTCATCATTAGACTAAGAGATACCAACAGAATGATGCAACCAATTATTAAGAAAAAGGGAAAAGTCTAGAATCAGCGGAAGACATCTTTTAATTTTCAACTTCAAGTTGAACCATCATGGTGCGAGTAGCATCTGGAGGGAATTTCAAAAATCTTGATAGTACACCTGAATGAGAGTGCACTTCTGGATTACCTATTCATTTCAGTTGAGAATGTGAGTTTGTATCTTTTTTCAATCAAAAAACCCAGGGGTAGGGTGGTGATGGATGTTACGATTGATAGAAGAAGAGTAAGACAACAGTTGTAGGTCAGAGATGATTGATTGTAATGAATCTACGGTTGTTATGTGGGGAGAAAGTTTAAGTGATTTATACAAGCGCCGTGCCGCCGGTTGGAAAAAAAGAAGACTTTCCATGTGAATGCCGAACCACTTGAAGTAAACTGTGAAATTTAACTACTTATTCTGGCAGTAGAGATTCCGCTTCGTGGTCATACTATGTAGTATGTAATTAAATAGCTTACAACGAGCATATGTATGTGCTTTTTTTGTAACTGACTTATCCCACCATTTTTATTTTTATTTTTAGAAGACTGACCCAGTAGCCGATGTCTGAAAATGAGCCCCGTAAGTACGATCTAGAAAATCCATTACGTGGAAGAATAGATCGGCTATTATGTCATTCGCACCACTCAAAGCGCCAGGCCTTGATGGAATTTTTCCAGCCATGCTGCAAAAAGCTCCAGCCAAGGTTAGAAACAGGCTTAGGGAAATTTTTAAACACTGTTTAAGGTTATGTTACATACCAGTGGCATGGAGAGAAGTGCGCCTTATATTCATACCTAAAGCAGGTAAACCAAGCCACACTTCAGCGAAAGACTACAGACACATAAGTCTCTCGTCATTCCTCCTCAAGACACTTGAAAGACTTCTTGATATTCAGATCAGAAGTAAGTGTTGCAACGGCATTATATGCAAAGCTCAACATGCATATTTGAAGGGGAAATCGGTGGAAACAGCTTTACACGACAAATACAAATACAAATACAAATATTTGGCGCAAAAGCTCTTTAAAGTGCTAGGGCCTAGCTTCTCGCAACCACTCATGTTGTGTGCGTTATATTTTTCACACGAATGGAAGGGACCTACAGTTTAATGCCGACTCCGAACGGCGATTTGAGAAGCTTTTTCGTGACAACAATACTCTCGGATGTTTGTCAGACGCTCGCGAGAGGTGGGACCGTGAAAGAACTTTTTGGTGTTTTCGGGGATTCGAACTTGGAACCTCATGCGTAGTGATGCGACACACTAACCACTTATGCCACGGCGCCGACTTTAATTCAGCTTTATACGACGTAGTAGGGGAAATAGAAGCTAGCCTTCACCATAAGGAATTTGCACTAGCAGCCTTCCTAGACAAAGAAGGTGCTTTCAATAATGTAGAAGGAAGGGCCATCAAACAGGCCCTAGAATCTATGAATGTCGAGCCATAGCATTACCAATTGGCTCTGCAATATGCTCGGCACTAGAAACATTAACTCCACTATCGGAAATAGTTCAATAAGAAAATCCGTTACCAGGGGGACCCCCCAGGGAGGCGTTATCTTACCGATCCTCTGGGTTCTAGTCATCGATGAGACTGTTAAAGAACTAAGCAATACAGGCATAAGCGTCACTGCTTACGCGGGCAACGGTTTCCCTTTCCGAGCTGACAGACTCTCTTAGAATCATATCCTTACCTACAAGCAGTTTTCTTTGCAATCTATGTGAGCAGTGACTTACGTCATAAGCCACCCATCTACCTAACGTAACCTGACTTGCTACACCATTTTTTACTTCAGATCTATTTTTAGAAGACCTCATGCAGACTGGCTAATTGAATCTTAGTCACGGGCAGAATTTCTCAACCGAAGAAGTGTGACAAACTTATTTTCGCGAGTAATTTGAACTTATCGTTCGTGTGCCAACTTTTAAGCAACTGTAACCAAATAAATGTTAACTTCGTGCCATTTGCTTCGCTTTATCGTGTCGCACAAGTTTTATTAAATGTTGTCTAGATCGTCGCTCATGTGAGCAACTTTGATGCCACATCAACTATGCATGGAACATAAGTCTGCGCGTTTTTTGGGCTGGTCATTTTTCGCGATATCTAAACTTAAATCCAACGAAGCTGCTGGAGCCGACGGCCTTGCCGCTGAACTTTTCAAGGCAGGACGAGATGACTTGGTAAGGAGCATGCACCAGCTCATCTGGTTGGACAAAAGTATACCCGATGAATGAAACCTTAGCATCGTTTGCCCGATCCTGAAGAAAGGAGACCCTCTAAACTGCGCCAATTACAGAGGTATAAGTCTCCTCAACATCGCATATAAGATCCTGTCTGCCATATTATGTGAACGCCTAAAACCGATCGTCAACAACCTGATAGGTCCTTATCAGTGCGGTTTCAGGCCGGGAAAGTCCACCATTGACCAAATATTCACACTACGGCAGATCTTGGAAAAGACCCATGAATATAAAATCGATACGCACCACCTCTTCATCGATTTCAAAGTTGCCTATGATAGCGTGTACAGAGACGAGTTATACAGAGTCATGTCTACTCTTGATATCCCTGCCCAGCTCGTCCGCTTGTGAAGAATGACAATGGAAAACTTTCGCTTCTCCATCAAAGTCGGTAAGAACATCACCGAACCATTCGATGACAGGAAAGGTCTTAGACAAGGTGACGCGCTATCATGCGATCTCATTAACATAGTACTTGAGAGAATTGTACGAAACTCACAAGCCAACACCGGAGGTACAATCTTTTACAAGTCTGTACATAGTTCGCTTATGCCAATGACACTGACATAATCGGAAGAACTCAGCGGGCCGTCAATTTACGAGTATTGAGATCGAGGCAGCAAAGATGGGTCTAGCGGTCAATGAAAGCAAAACAAAATATATGCTGTCTACAAAAAAGGACACCCAACATCGGTGTCTTGGACAGAACGCCACAATAGACAGATATAATTTTGAGTTAGTAAAGGTTTTTGTCTACCTAGGCTCTATGGTGAACTCCGCAAATGACATCAGTAGGGGGATCATACGAAGAATCACTCTTGCCAATCGTTGTTTCTATGGGCTAAGAAGGCAATTGAGTAGCAAAGCCATATCTCGAACTACTAAGGCAACTCTTTATAAGGCACTAATCATCCCAGTCCTGCTGTATGGCGCAGAGGCATGAGCGTTGATAAAACCGGATGAGGATGCCCTTGGTTATTTCGAAAGAAAAGTTGTTCGAGCAATCATTGGTCCCGTCTGCATAGACGGTGAGTGGAGGAGAAGGTACACGGCCTATATAAAGACATCGCCTTAGCCAAAATAATTCACATACAGCGACTAAGATGGATGGGTCATTTAGAGCGGATGGAACCCAACGTTCCCGCCAGGAAAGTCTTCGAATCCACCCCCGATGGACGGCGCAGTAGAGGACGACCTCGCGGTAGGTGGCGCAAACAAGTGAACCGGGACCTCAACCAACTTGGCGTGCGCAATTGGAGGCAGCTGGCTCGTAACCGTGCTGGCTGTCGAGGTTTGTTGGTTAAGGCCCAAGTCCACCCGGACTGTAGCGCCATCTAAGTAAGTAAGTATTTTCCAATTGCCATAAAGGATGAACTTACATCTAGTTCGGATAGGCCAGAAGAGTTAGACGAAGAGTTCCTAAAGTCCACCGTAGAAAGAAATCCCACTGTTATGCAAGGGAACGCGCAAGAGAACTCAACGCAAGCCATATGACCATCCAACGAAACCTAACAAGAGTGGAAAGTCATAAAGTTGGGAAAACGGGTACCACACCACCTATTTCAAAAGAATCCTCAGCAAGGAATCGATGCTTGGCTTCAGTCGCATCACAATCAAGAGCCGTTCCTGAACCGGATCGCTGCCGGAAATGAAAAATGGGTTCGTCACAATAACATTAAACGTCGCCACCAATGGCTTAGCTCTCAATTTAACTTCCGATTGGTGCAATACCAAAGGTTTTACCATCAATCTCCGAAAAACTGTACTTGTACCCTTTCCAGGAAAAGGAATTACACTCTTAAATAAATGACACTGGTAAACACTCCAATCGACATATCCTGGGGAGCTTTATACCTAGGGGCCATACTTGACAAAACGGTCACGTGGAACTCAGACATGAACATGGATACCGAGAAAGCTGGCTCCTCGGCTGCCCAAGATTTCAAATCTTAAAATCGGCAACTTTACAGGCTATCTGAAGACATTAGAGTACATTCAAAACGACCCTATTCTCAAAATCTCAGATACCATGCTCAGGAAATACCGGTTCTCCAGAAACTTCAAGGTGGTTATAGGTGACCGCCAAACATGGAGGAATGACGAGCTTGTAGTTCTACCAAACTCACAAACAGGTGGTTCAAAATTGAGAAATGGTAGCACTGGTGCAGGAGTTTATGGACGTGCAGCAGCGCTTGGAAAATCACCAACAGTATTTCTGGCGGAAGTCCATGCAATCAAACTCTGTGTACGAGAATGCCTACGAAGAAGAGTCGAAGGCACCCGTATTTACATCTTCTCGGACAGCCAGGCAGCACTTATGGCTCTGAAATCCTACACGGTATGATTCAAACTTGTGTGGGACTGTCTCAATCTACTCGAAGATCTTGCATAAAAAAACACCTTCACTTTGGCCTGGATATCAGGACACGAAGGCTTCGAGGGTTATGAACGAGCGGACTGCTTAGCGAGAAGAGGCACCAGCCGCCAACTAGTCGGTTCTGAACCATATTTTCGAGTTACACGGAGTAGCACAAATCTCAAAATGGGAGGCTGATTGCCATGCAGAATACTGGGCCAAATTCAAGGGCCTTAGACAAGCAAAAAAGTTAACCAACCTCAGCCGTTGTAAGGCTAAGAACCTAGTTGAATTCAGCAAAGCAGATTTAAGACCTTAACATGCTACTTGACTGGTCATCGCCCACTCAGGTACATATGCACAAAATCGTAGTAGCAGACACAGACATATGGTATGCTGGCAATGTGGAGAGCAAAAAAGAGACGGCAGAACAAATTCTTTATGAATGCCCCATGGTCGTAAGAACAAGACTTCTCCACATCAGGCGGTCTTTACTGAGCCCCTTAGATATTTGGAACATTGAGCCCGGAGCTTTGTTGAGGTTAATCAACGGTTTTTACCCAGTTCTCGGCTAAACACTGCGCTGGCACAATAGATCTTATAGGTCGCAGTGCGTACAAGCCCCTAGTAAAGTATAATATAGTATACTAGGGCCTTTTGTATTTTCAAGTCATGACTGGAGCAATCATTTTCAACAATCAAAATCTTGAAGTAAAAAAGATTTGGAATCTTTTTGATTGGTCCGCATTCACTAAAGTCACTTTGAAGTCACTAACTCTCACAGAATGCATTCAGTTGATTGAAGTCTTTGCCGAGATGCCCTCTGAGTTCTGGAAAAAGATGGGGAACATCGAGTTCAGATAACTCAGAATTCTCATCTCCAAACTTAAAAGAGGTGAAACAATTCCGAATCAATGAAGGGAAAGCTACCTTCTCCGTGTGTACAAAATAAGGTCGATACGCAAAACAGTGGTAATTACCGCTCGAACAAACTGATGTCACATACAATGAAGATCCTTAAGCGGGTATTAGGTAGCCGAATGTGCAAATTTAAGCTGTTATCTGATGATCAGTGCGGGTTTGTCAAGCGTAAATCAACCAAGGATGCAATTCGTGGATCATAATTGAAAACCATCGTGATTTCTTGAAGGACTGGCATATTGTGTTAGTTGACTTTGAAAAAGCATTTGATAGACAACCACGTGATCTGATATGGGTGACGCTAAGACATCGAGGGGTTCTGGAAGCCTATGCACAGATGATCATGGATATGCACGAAGGAGCAAAGACAAGAGCAAGATGCCCCACTGGAGTTACCGAAAAGTTCACAATCAAAGTCGGGATGCACTAGGAAGCACTTAATTCCTTTGCTCTTTATTGTAGTTCTTGACTATCTGCTTGATTGTAAAGCGACGAGCCCCAAGGTACATCAATTACTCCTTGCTGACGATGGAGCCATCATAAGTAAGGATCCTAAGTCACTGCAATGAGCACTTGACATATGGATGGACATTTTGGAAGGAAATTGGTAGCACAATAGTCCAAAAAGACGGTGTACTTGTAATGCCCGTTCTCTGATCCACTTAGGCCTACATATTCCAGACATTTATTTGAATGGAACAGTGCTTCCCAAGTGCAGAAAGTTCAAATATCTCGGATCTATAATCAATAGTGAAGCAAGCTGTGATAACGACATCAATCATCGCGTAAGTTTAGGGTGGATGAAGTGGCGGAAAAGCTCCGCTATCTTCTGTGACCAAAAAATAACCACTAAGCTGAAAGGAAGGGTCTACAGCACAGTTGTGCGTCCACCACTCACATACGCTTCACATTGTTGGACAACGTACAAAAAGCAGCTGAGATGAAGATGCTTCGCATGACAGCAGGAGCGACAAAGCTTGATTGATTGATTTTTTTATTTTTTTTTTTATTTATGTCCTGTTTTCCCTTGTGGGTCCTAGGGCCTCTACTACGCCTACGCGCCATCGTGTACGGTTTCTGGCAATGTGTCTCAGCTCTTTTCAACTTTTCCCAACTGCCCTGCCTTCTTCTCGACTGTTCCATGATCTTCTCGGACCGCTAGGTATTCCGCCATCCTGAGGTAAAGGGTTCCACTGTATAGCATGGTTCGCTATGGAACTATCACCCTTTCAGAACGTGTGACCAATCCACTGCCACTTCCGTCGTTGGATGGTTGTGCCTTTTGGTTCCTGACCCGTTCTCTCGTAAATGTGTTCGTTAGAGATACGATTGGACCAGAAAATCCTTAAGATAGTGCGGAGGCACCTATTAACGAACGTTTGTAGCTTTCTGGTAATAGCAGTAACTCTTCACATGCTGCATTCATATAACAGCACGGATTCAACATTGGAGCGGAAAAGTCTTAACTTGGTGTTGGTTGCATTGCTTCACCATATTTTGGACAACATCCCGAACGCGGACTTCGTTTTGGCGATCCTGTTGGCTATATCCAGTTCGGTTCCACCATCGGTCGAAACAATACTCCCAAGCTACTGGAAAACCTCTACTCTCTCTACCAGTTGTCCAGCAATGCATGTTTGAGCCTATGAGTTTATTCTAAGGCTGATAGTTTTAGGTTTTGTCGTATTAATTTTCAGCCAGACGACGCCTGCCTCTCTCTCCACATCTGCTGTATTTTGGTGGAGGTCCATAATTCTGTGAGAGAGTAAGCATACATCGTCAACGTAGTCGAGACGCTTAAGTTGGGATGTAAGAGTCCATCGAAATCCTCCGACTCCGGTCGACAAAGCTGCACGAAGCACATCGCAATTACCAATAGGAATAGTATTGGTGAAAGAATACAGCCCTTTCTTACCCCACTTTGGATCTCAAATTCCTCAGACAATTTTCCTCGAGTAGTTTGCCTCGGTAACGAAGTGATCCAATATCGAGAGGCCTGCTGATATTTTCTGAGATCAAACAGGCGAACCCCAAACTCGAATCAGTAGAAATGCAGTGAAGTGGGAGGGTTATAATCCCTTGTTTTCAGATCATAACCTCGCCGAAATAGGAAGAAGAAGAAGATAATAACTCGGGAATACTTGAACCTTTCTACGTATTTCAAATAAATAAATTACTCACTCGTGTTACTATCACCATTTTTGACCTTCATTGACTTCAAACGTTTAAAAATCCAGAGCTGTTCTGAAAAATACAAAAAAGTAGAATATAAGACAAAAGATACATAAGCAATAAAAAAATAGGACAAAGATACAATTCAAAGTGTGTCCCACTATACAGCTGACAGTTCTTTCCGTTAAAAGAATTTCCCTTCAACTACTGTAGCTCGTCTACACTCCCTTGAATCTGTCCAACTACCGAACACACTTCATTTAAATATTTCAACGACATGCATTTAAATCAACGTCTACAGTATCTAGTCTTGATACCCCATTTTCCTTGGCCTCACCATCTATCAATTTCAAACTTGGAGCACATCGCTTACTCTCGACTTTCCCCCTGCACAATGGGGCGACATCGACATTTATGCAAATTACGCGAAAAAGAAGACGACCAACAAATTGCCATGAAGTGAGTAAGTAAAGTATATTCCTCAGGTCTACAATCAACTGGCAAGTTCACCTATTGTTTAAAAAGATCGCACGAGCTATGTGGTTGTACTCACTCTGTGATCCTCTTCAGCGAGGCAATTTATTGTAGGCGCAGATGGCCTGAAATGGGTTTAGTTTATTACTCCAGACGCAAAGACAGCGCGGTGTGGTATCTCATGGGGGGGCCAGTTTGTAGCCTGAGACCGGTTAAGTGGATAATTGTTTACAGAAAAATGATTCACGGAAATTAAGTGGTTATTTCCATTACTTTGTATGGAACGTGCTTTCGTCTTCTCTTATTGATTTGATATACTTTTTCTGGACGACACTTAGAAGGTAAATTGATAGGTTTCCTTCTTCTTCTTTTTCAAAATACAGACGGTAAACAGGAATTCTCGAACCAAGCACGAACTCAAATAAAAACATTTTAAATTACCCGCTTTAGTTAAACAAATGTTGTTGGGCAATAAAATGCAACACGAAGAGGCTTAGTGTTGTGAGGTTTTGCCTCACTGATTCGCAGTTGGAACTCATGTATAAAGCGTACTATTTCCTTTTGTGTACAACGTAACCTAAACCATTTATACACAGGTGTCAAGATCACTGAGCTAATGGAACTAATGGCGAATTAACGCTACGATTCCAGTTCATGCGTACTTTTTATATGCAACCGACGACTTATTTTTAATTGGTTCATCTTAATTAGCTAATGTCTGCATATTTTAGGACAAATCAGAACAGTGAAGTTCAACGATATCACTCCTTATATTTTCTTATAATTTGCACACACTCAAGGGGGTATGAATACCGTTAATTTGTTTTTGCACAGGGCGGTCGTTGGAAAGGATATATAGATAGAGAGAGAGAGAGAGAGAGAGAGAGAGAGAACGATTTTGTGTAGTGATTTGAAGCTCAGTTGTTTATGCTTCAGAAAAACTCCGAAGGTGGTGTCCAGATAACTGGGGAGATTTTTGTTATTTTTAGTTTTTGCTTCTGATTCACATAATTGTTTTCCGCGGCCACCGACATCATACGCATATCAATCATCCAACAGAGCGAACAATTTTTCCAGCCATATGACCAAGCAACTGCCAGTGTTATACATTTACAGTAGTGTTCGCACAAGCGTTCGCAATTAATCAGACTGACATTATTCATTTCATAAGGAATAAATAAATTCTCGCTGACTTCAGGATTTGAACCCTTCCCTTGTGATCTTGAGTAGCAAAATGACTGCAAAAGTAAATAGAAAACCTACAACCACTTTTGGCTACATTGACCAATACCATTTCCTGTTTAGATTTGGCGGATAAAGGTCCAACAATATGTGAAAAAGTTTGCCGTCTGACGGCTAGAATTACAGGATACCTTTTGCCGGTCGAGTCTCTTTTAATCTACATCTAGGTCCTATGCCGCCAGTAGTAAATGCAGAAGACCAGTAGCAGCGATGCCAACAAGCTATCTGAGATGCCGCCTCTGATGTACTGGCCACCACAATGAACAAGCACATGCAGCAAAAGAAGAGGGGTACAAGGCGCCGCTGCAAAGAAGGACTAGAGCTGCTCGCGAGCTCTACGAGCGGAAGAGAAAAGAGGGACATCGACTTCTCAGAAAGGAGTAAAAAGGAGCATAACAAGCACTCGATCGAGGAGATTCAGAGACTTTATTGCAAGAATAATGTTCGAAAATGTTACAAAAGTTAAAAAAGAACATGTCAGGGTTTCGAAGCCAGAACAGAAACCTGTAGCGACGAAAACGACGAAAGAAGTAGAATCGCAGTCGGTGCTGAGAATATGGAAGGAACACTTCCGCAGACTGCTAAACGGCGATGATCACCAATATTCCACTGAACGAACCATTCAACAGTGACGATGATAGTCAAGAATCCCGTCAACCCGATCAGAATGAAGTGAGAATAGCAATATCTAAACTTAAATCGGCTGGAGCTAACGACCTTGCCGCCGAAATTTTTCAAAGCAGGAGGAGTTGAGTTGGTAAGGAGCATGTATCAGCTCATCTGTAAAATCTGGTCGGACGAAAGTATGCCCAATGAATGGAACCTTGGCATAATTTGCCCGATTCTGAAGAAATGATACTCTCTGAACTGCGCCAACTACAGAGGTATAAGTTTTTTCGACATCGCATATAAGATCCTGTCTGGCGCACTATATGAACGTCTAAAAACGATCGTCAACAACCTGATAGGTTCTTATCAGTGCGGTTTCAGGCCGTCTTGGAAAATACTCGTGAATATAAAATCGATACACATCATCCTTTCATTGATTTTAAAGTTGCCGAGTTATACAGAGCCATTTCTACTCTCAGCATCCCTACCATGCTCGTCCGTCTATGCAGGATGACGACGGAGAGCTCTCGCTGCTCCATCAAAGTCGATAAGAACACCACCGAACCGTTCGCCGTCGGGAAAGATCTAAAACAAGGTGACGCACTATCATACGATCTCTTTACCATAACACTTGAAAGAAGTGTACAAAAGTCACAAGCCAACACCGGAGGTACAATCTTTTACAAGTCTGTACAACTACTAGCTTACGCCGATACTATGGACATAGTCTGAGGAACTCAGCGGGCCGTCACTGGGGCGCTTGCGAGTATTGAGATCGAGGCAACAAAGATGGGTGCAGCGATCAATGAAAGCAAATGCTGTTTACAAAAAAGTACACCCAACATCGGCGTCTTGAACAGAACGCCACTATAGACAGATATAATTTTTAGGTAGTAAAGGACTTTGCCTATCTAGGCTCTATGGTGAACTCCGCAAATGACATCAGTGGGAAGATCAAACGAAGTATTACTCTTGCCAATCGCGGTTTTTATAGGCTAAGAAGGCAATTGAGTAATAAAGTCTTATCTCGAGCTACTAAGGTAAACCTGTATAAGACACTTATCATCCCAGTCCTACTGTATGACGCAGAGACATAGACTTTACCAAAGTCTTCAAGTGATCTTTAGTCCCGTCTGCATAGACGGCGAGTGTAGGATGAGGTACAATGGCGAACTATACGAACTATATAACGACATCGCCTTAGCCAGAAAAGTTTAAACACAGCGACTATGATGGCTGGGTCATGTACATAGAGTGGATGTACCCCAACGTTCCATCCCGGAAAATCTTCGAATCCACCCCGGATGGACAGCGTAGGACCTCGCAGCAGGTGGCGCAAGCAATTTGATGGGATCTCAACCAATTTGGCATGCGCAACTGGAGGCAGCTGGCTCATTACCGGGCTGAATGGAGAGGTTTGTTGGTTGATGCAGTAAGTAAAAATTGCAGAGCGAATTCTGTAATTCTCTATCGCTATCCCATTCAGCTATGACTGAAAAATTTCGTATCATATGCAATAGATGCTTTGCCCTTACTTAATTTCTTTTATCCCTTGGACGGCATAGGGCATCAACAACTCCTACGTTCCATCTTATTCGAAATTATTCAACGGGTTTGAGCGGCCTCCAGCTTATTCCTAGAAAGCTCAATTCTTCCTCAACTGTTCTGCCTTCTGTCTAAGGCGTACCGCTGTTCTGTCTGCGTAAGTACATAGTGAATTGAGTGCAATTGAGTTGTCGTCGTGGCGTAGTATGTGGCCGATCTACTGCCAGTTTCTCCTTCGTATAGTACAAAAAAAAAAACAAATATTTGGCGCAACAGCTCCAAGTGCCAGGGCCTAGCTTCTCGCAACCACTCATGTTGTGTGCGTTATATTTTTCACACAAATGGAAGGGACCTACAGTTTAATGCCGAATCCGAACGGCGATTTGAGAAGCTTTTTCGTGACAACAATACTCTTGGATGTTTGTCAGACGCTCGCGAGAGGTGGGACCGTGAAAAAACTTTTTGGTGTTTTCTGGGATTCGAACTTGAAACCTCATGCGTAGTGATCCGACACACTAACCACTTACGCCACGGCGCCCCTCCTTCGTATAGTAGTGCATATAAATTCTTGGCCGTTCTCTGATAAAGTTGTTCGTTAGAGATACGATTGGACCGAAATTGGGCGCACTGGGTAAAGTGTCGGACCACTGCCACCAAATGTTTGTTCACAGTCCCACCTCTCGCGAACGTTTGACAGACATCCGGGAGTATTATTGTCATGATAAAGTTTCCCCAAACAAAATTAGTTGCCCTTCGGATAGGACACAAACCAGTAGATTCCTTCCATTCGTACACGAGTGGTTGCGAGAAGCTTGGCCTAGGCTCCCCGGCTGTGGCTGTGGCGCCAAATATGTAGACATATGTGTACCATCCTGAAATTCATAACTTCTTCAGAGTGGTTTCGAGGAAGCCGCTCCAATACCACAGAACTCTAGTCACTTTGTTTCTTTTTCTATCACTTTAGTGTTTCAGCTAGGAAATTCCGCGTCAGGGGAGCACAATGGGCCTTTTGAGATCCGAGTTTAGACTGCACCCATTCGATGCAGCTAACATCTTTAACCTAACCTAAAACAAATGAATTAAATCTAATCATCTACTCTCTTAACTTGCTTACAAGGATATCATATAGGTTAACATGGATTTACTGGAAAAAGAATTCTGCCCTACAAAGCTGTAAATGCCAATATAATACATATGAGGAGTGCATCTTTGTAACAAATCAATGAAGTTTGGATGAACGCGTAAGCCTACAACAGACAATTTGTGCCTTGTTGCAGACTTTACAGTCATAGAAAGGAATACTCAAATCCTTATATATGTATCACCACAAATTTATAATTCTATCACCTAATGGAGATACCACCAATTTATACATCTATCATGTAATGGAGATAGTCTTACATAGAATATCCCGAAAACCGTTAAATGCACCAATTTCCTTAGGCATCCAACAGATAGAAAATCGATCACTGCCTACACTAACAAAATGCATCTTTATTAATTTTATTACGAAACTGTTTGTGCGAAATTCCGACCCAATTCGAAAAGTAACCGAATAAGCTGTAAATTCCCCAGGAATAAACAGCGTAGGTGTGATAACCTACATATGTATGTGTGGTAGCCTGCCTTAAAAGATATTCCATTCGAAAGAGAATCACAACATCGAATGGATAACAACGTTCTTTGTACGATTATGTAATTGACACTGTCCATAGAATAAACTAGCTATCCGCACTTACTGCGCTCACTCATTCTCGGCGTATTACCGTTAAAGATAGATATTCCTTTTACAAGTGAAGAGAAAATAAAGATTCATGCATACCATCTACGGTGGACACTGTACACAACCTAACGTTACATTAGCCAACGTATATAAGACACTTGTTGATAAATTTCAGAGTACAAAACAAAAAAATATCTTAAAGATGTCGAAACTTGAAATTCGAGTTAACTTGCGTGCACACTGTTTAGCCAGAAAGGCGGTTCTTGGACACTTGGACAGAATAAACGAGTTGTACCTGAGTGCTGGGGGGTGCCCTGCTATAATTCAGGTTGTTTAACTCCTTTTCCTCCTGTACTTGTAGAAAAATCCAAAGGAGACTTTTCCATGTGCAGTAGATACGAGTAGTCCAATCCAAACCTACAATCAGATAGTCAAGTTGAGTTGACCAGCCAGTCACCTCACCGTCTGCGAGTAATTAATATTGTCGTTAAGAACGGTGGAATGCGCAAAGAAATAAGTGTCTTCTTTTATTTAATGCTTCATTATTATTCCTATACATACTTTTGCACATATGTACTTGTAGTCGTCGCTTCTTTTCCGGTAGTAGCTACATATGTGTTGCAATGAGTTGGTGTTGGCGGACGTGTGAGGATTCTTTCCCTAGTTGGCAGGCACTGTGGAAGTGGAAAGCATTCTTTGCAGTGAGGTATGATTTAGGTTGATGACTTGTATACGTAAATGTGTGAATGACATCGTTTGAATACCACTTGACAACTCATGATATGCTATAAGGTGCTGATGAAAATGGTCGCATTATAACAGGTTTAGTATTTGCTTTGTCATACATTAAGAGCACTTGTAAGAGCTCATTAGATGTTTGTACTCTTTTTCTGATCATAGTGACCGGTTGGTACTTGAATCTGAAACTTTCCAATCAAAAGTAGCACATCATTACTTTATAGAGGGTTTTCTACATATTTTTGATCGAATTAGTTTGGGAAGGTGGGTAGTCTTACTCCGCAGGAAGGTGAACGTTGCTCCAGACCCTACCAAAACAAGCTCGATCACAACTGATCACCAATATGGTGCATATGGAAGAAGATGGTGCATTTGCTGGATCCATTCGCAAGTTTTATGACTAAGTGGAGCATGCTTTATAGGCACATAACTTCCAGAATTCCACCTGCAAACACAGAACCGATTAAAGTCAACCCAATAGCACAACACCTCCTCAAGAAGACGTTATCTTCCCTCTTTTATGGCTGATGGTCATGGACCAGATCTTAGCGTGTCTGGACAGAGAGGGTTTTAAGATGCTTGCGTACGCGGATGATTTGGTAATCCTAGTGTCAGGAAATTTTCTCTCTGTGATAAGCCAACTCGTGGAGATCATCCTGGATACACATGGTATACACATGGTCCATGAGCTGTGGCCTCGAAATAAATTCTGACAAAGATGAAACGATGCTACATACTCGTAATACATGCATACATACCATATATGGTGCAACAGCCCATTGAGGGCTGAGAGCTTCTACCCTTACCAGAAGAAGCTATGATTGTAGGCTTTGCGGACGATATTGCGATAGTCGTGGTGGCCAAGCTACTGAAAGAAGTGGTCCAAATAAGCAGCAACACAATCGGGATCGTTCAACGCTGGCTTGAATCTGTAGGTCTAAAATTAGCCGAACATAAGACAGAAGCGGTACTAATCAGCAGTAGAAAGGTGAGGGAATTGATCAATCTTACTATAGGGGGGGTAGCAGATAACGTCGAAGCACACCACATCAAATGCCTCGTCATGATTGATATAAGGCTCTCGTTTAACCAACATCTGGAATATGCTAGTAGCAAAGCCTCGCGAGTAGATAAGGCAATCATACGTATCATGCCAAATCATGGAGGACCGAGATACAGTAGACGGCGACTTTTGGTCAGTCTGGTTACATCTGTGATGAAATACGGGTCACCAATATGGACTAAGGCTACGGCGTAAAATTGAGTCGACATACCGAATTTGTGCAATCAGTGTATGCAGTACATTTTGTACAATATCAGAAGATGCAGTCCATGTTATTACAGGATTGCTCTCAATCGACATACTGGCAGAGGAGTTTAAAAACACATACGAAATGAGGAGAAGTGAACTTACCAGAAAGAGCAAACAGCATAGCGAAATGGCAACAACGATATCGGGTGTCAAGCAAGGCTCAGTGGACCTATGGTCTCATCCCGCTTTTGAAGGCATGGACGGTCCGCAAGCATGGCGAGGTAGGTTTATCCACAACGCAATTACTAAGTGGACATAGATGCTTTCACGCGTATCCCTACAGATTCTTCTTCTTCCTTTTTCGACGAGGTTATGACCCGAAAACGAGGAATCATAACCCCCCCCCACTTCACCGCATTTCTACTGATCCACCTATGGGGTTTGCCTATTTGACCTCAGAAAATGTCGGTACGGCTCCCGATTTTGAATTACTCGGTTACTGAGGCCAATGAAATGCCACTGTCGTGGCATTTGTGTGATCCAGGCATTTACAGGCCTGCCTCTCCTGCCTCGCGATGTCTTTGGAATCGTTTCGTCCAAACTGTTTGATTATTTTGCTAGCCTCCGGAATCCGTATAGCCCTGACCTGAACATTTCTGCTCGGTCCAGGATCAGTACCATACGCAGCAGTTGTAGTGCCTTTCGTTTAGCAAGTATTACCATAATGATACTGTTTTACAGTTACCATATTGCGATGGTGTTTGTTGTTTGACACGTGCATGCTCCTGTATTATTGTTGTTTGTTTGATCTTTCTTCTATGACACCGGTGATCTCCAGTCGTATCAACCCACGGACTCGCACGCACACTTGTGGGAGAGTTTTTGAGGTAGTGCATGTGTCGCTGGGCTCACTTAGGTGTTATATTGCCTAAATCTGATTTGTCCCCTTAGTCGCCTTTTACGACAAGCGCTATTTGTTGGGTGGCGCTGGTGTGATATTCTTAACCCGTCCCTGCGTATCCCTACAGATTCAAGCACGACAATTCTCCCTATTGTCCGAATTGCTTCCAGGCTGATGAAGATGCGAGAAATGTATTCTTTCACTGCCCGCGATTCGAACTCGAGAGACAAACGCTTAGAAATAAGCTTAGAGATATACCAACTACCGAGAACATAGTCCATCTTATGACCCAATCGTAGGAGATATGGAGTACTGTGATTGATTATGCGAGAAAAGCGACAGAGTGATGAATCACCAATAAGACAGTGAGCAAGTAATCCTGTTTGCCTCACGATGAAATGCCAAGACGGCAGTACCGTGGAGAAAAGGGTAATGAAGGGGAGGTGTTTTTTTGTGAATAAAAATCCCGCACTAATACTTGTGATCGACGCAAGGCACACTTCCAGTATTTTGAGTATTCGAACTTTCCGAGGAGCCAACGTGGACTCAGGCCACTACCTAGTTGTAGCCAAGGTACGGATGCGGATATCCAGAATGGAGCGAAATCAACGTTATACTCTGAGGAAGTTTGACGTCGGACGGCTACAATCGCAAGAGATCGCAAGAGCCTTTGCCGATCGAGTATTTTTTAATCTCAATATAAGTCCTATGCCGCCAGGAGCAAATGCGGAAGACCAGTAGCAGCCATCTGAGATGGCGCCTCTGATGTACTGGGTTTCTCTCGGCCACCACAATGAAACCCCTGTTTTGATACCCACAAGCACATGTAGCAAAACAAGAGGCGTACAAAGCGGCGCTGCATAGAAGGTGAGCTTCTTGCGAGCTCTATGAGCGAAGGAGAAAAGAGGAACATCGACTTCTCAGAAAGGAGCGCATGATCGTGGAGATTGAGAGACTTTATTGCAGGAATGTTCGAAAATGTTACCAAAAGGTAAAAAGAACATGCCAGGGTTTCAAAGCCAGAACAGAAACCTGCAGGGATGAACATGATAACATAGTAGTAGAATAGCAGTCGGCGGTGAGGGTATG
Source organism: Brachypalpus laphriformis (assembly GCA_945910035.1). NCBI lineage: Eukaryota > Metazoa > Arthropoda > Insecta > Diptera > Syrphidae > Brachypalpus > Brachypalpus laphriformis. Next base: position 153,171,734 of record OX246753.1, read on the forward strand.
GAAGGAAAACTTCTGCAGACTGCTAAATGGCGACGATGACCAATATTCCGCTGTCAGGCAGAGCGAACCATTCAACAGTGACGATAATAGTCAAGATTCCCGTTAACCCGATCAGAGTGAAGTGAGAATAGCGATATCTAAACTTAAATCCAAGAAAGCTGCTGGAGCCGATGGCCTTGCCGCCGAACCTTTCAAGGTAGGAGGAAATAAGTTGGTAAGGAGCATGCATCAACTGATCTGTAAAATTTGATCAGACGAAATTATGCCCGATGAATGGGACATCAGAATCGTTTGTCCGATCCTGAAGAAATGAGACCCTCTGAGCTGCGCCAACTTCAGAGGCATGTCTTTTCGACATCGCATATAAGATCCTGTCTGCCATATTATATGAACGCCAAAAACCGATCGTCAACAACCTGATGGGTATTTATCAGTGCGGTTTCAGGCTGGGAAAGTCCACCATTGACGAAATATTCACACTGCGGCAGATATTGCAAAGAACCCATGAATACAATATCGATACCTACCACCTCTTCATCGGAAAGTTGCCTATGATAGCGTGTATACAGACGGGTTATACAGAGCCGTGTCTACCCTCAGCATCCCTGCCAAACTTGTCCGTTTATGCAAGATGACGATGGAGAACTCTCACTGCTCCATCAAAGTCGATAAAAACACCACCGAATCGTTCAATGTCAGGAAAGGTCTTAGACAAGGTGACGCGCTATCATGCGATCTCTTTAACATAGTACTTGAGAGAATTGTACGAAACTCACAAGCCCACACCGAAGGTACAATCTTTTACAAGTCTGTACAGCTACTCGCTTGCGCCGATGACATTGACGTAGTCGGAAGCGAGCCGTCAGTGGGGCATTTGTGAGTATTGAGATCGAAGCAGCAAAGATGGGTTTAGCGGTCAATGTCTACAGAAAAGAACACCGAACATAGTCGTCGTGGACAGAACGCCACAATAGACAGGTATAATTTTGAGGTATTAAAAAAACTTTGTGGGCGCCGTGGCGCAAGTGGTTAGTGTGTCGGACCACTGCGCATGAGGTTCCAAGTTCGAATCCCAGAAAACTTACTTACTTACTTACTTAGGTAGCGCTACAGTTCGGGGTGAACCTGGGCCTCAACCAACAAGCCTCTCCATTTAGTTCGGTCTTTAGCTAATTGACTTCAGTTGCGCACTCCAAGTTGGTCGAGGACCCCTTGTACTTGTGTGCGCCACCTACGGCGAGAAGCTCCTCTACTGCATCGTCCCTGGGTTAGATTCGAAGACTCTGCGGATCGGAACGCTGGGGTCCATTCGCTCCACATGTCCTAGCAATCTCAGACGTCCAATACAGTTTTTTGACTAGGTCGATGTCGCTGTACAACTCGTATAGTTGGTCGTTGAATCTTCTCCTCCAAAACCCGTCAACACAAACGGGATCGAATATCTTACGAAGAATTTTTCTCTCGAAGCGACCAAGGATATCTTCATCGTCAAGTCCATGTTTCAGCGCCATAAAGCAGGACTGGGATGATCAGAGTCTTATACAAAGTCTCCTTAGTTGTTCGAGATAGGGCTTTACAGTTGAATTGCCTTATATGCCCAAAAAAAACAGCGATTGGCAAGAGTTATTCTTCGCTTGATTTCCGCGCTGATCTTGTTTTTCGAGTTTATAGCAGAGCCAAGATAGACAAAGTCCCTTACTACCTCGAAGTTATAGCTACGCACTGTGACGTTCCCAGAAAATACCAACAAGTTTTTTCACAGTTCCACCTCTCGCGAACGTCTGACAATGACAAACATCCGGGAGTATTGTTGTCTCGAAAAACCTTCTCAACACAAATTGCCCTTCGGATACGGCACTAAACTGTAGGTCGCTTTCATTCGTGTGAAAAAATATAGCGCACACAATACGAGTGGTTGCGAGAAGATAGGCCCAGACACTTAAAGAGCTGTTGCGACAAATGTTTTTTTTTTTGTCTTTCTGGGCTCTATGGTGAGATCCGAAAAATAACATCAGTGGGTAAATCAAACGAATAATTACTCTTGCCAATCGCTGTTTTTATGGACTAAGAAGGCAATTGAGTAACAAAGCCATATCTCGAACTACTAAGGTAACTCTGTATAAGACACTCACCATCCCAGTCCTGTTGTTTGCAGAGACATGGACTTTGTCAAAATCGGATGAGGATCCCCTTGATTACGTTGAGAGGAAAGTTCTTCGAGCGATCTTTGACCCCGTCTGCATAGACGGCGAGTGGCGAGGAAGGTACAATGCCGAACTATACGACCTATACAAGGACATCGACTTAACCAGAAGAGTTCTCATACAGCGACTAAGGTGGCTTGTGTCATGTCGAGCAGATGAAGCCCAGAAATCCAGCTCGGAAAATCTTTGCATCTACACCGGATGGACAGTGCAGTAGAGGACGACCTCATGGTAGATGGCTGAAACAAGTGGAGGGGACCTCAACTAACTTAAGGCGCGCAACTGTAGGCAGCTGGCTCGTAACCGGGCTTGCTGGAGAGGCTTGTTGGTTGAGGCCCTGGTCTACCCCGGACTGTAGCGCCACCTAAGTAAGTAAAATGGATATGTTTGGTTGCCTTGGGGGGAGTATACAAATTGTTACAATGATCTAAATTTCACATTTAAAAACGAGACATGTCATGACGTGATCGAAAATTCTAAAGTCTGATATTGTACTCGCAAAGGACACATTTGTATTATCCATAATGTGATCGACACAAGTTTGAGGATCTTCAGTAATTCTAGTGGGTTCATTTATGCAAGACTCTAAACCATACCCTCGAGTAAAGCCTTGTAAGGATGTGCACAAACCCTTTTGTACCATAAATGTTGATCTAAACAGTTGAAATTCGGGATGTGAGATATAAAAAAAAAAACTTCTCTCATTTGCAGTGCCCAACCGATGTCAATGTCCTGATCTCGGAGGAAATTCAAAAGAATTGCCAGCTGCACCTTGGCATGCATGTTGTATGACAACTTTTGATTGCGATTCCATGATGACAAGGTAATTTGTACACTTCCCCAGGGAATGGCTATGCACCAAGTACAAGGCAAAAACATCTCCATCACAAGAATAGACATCTACTCGTATCTGCGCCACAAGTTCCACGACTGCATAAAATAAACACTACTCTCGAGGATGACACCCATTCTCTCTGTCTACATCTCGCAGATCAACAACAAAATTTGCAATTCAAGAAAATTCAGAAAAGCGAAATGTACAAAAAACAAAATTAATAATTTATAGATCTGCTGCCAGAGTTCCGGCGCGAACGGGTTTATTCTTTAAAAAAAAAAAAAGAAGTTTCATAAGAATCTTTACCTCATCTCGTTCGCGTTTCGCCAAATGCCACTGAGAAAGTTGTTCGCCAAATCCAAACTCAAAACGGATTAACTTCACCCAAATAGATAGCTACGTGAGTCTCAGAGTTTTTATGTGCTAAATAAACAATCACGAATTGTTAATTATTTCATTTTCAGTGGAAAGAAGACATAATTTAATTAGTTGATGATAATGTGGTGGGGAATTTCTCAAATGTTGTTAATGAACTTAGCCGCCAACAAAAGAATCAAAATTGCCTTAGATAATAGCGGTTTTGCAGGAAAGAGGCTTACACCAAGAGATGGCGTTAATTCATGCTTCGTGCCGATCAGCTATTATCTTTGACGTAAGTTGCAACAAACAGCGGCAAAGCGTTCATCGAAACCAGTCTGCTTGCAATCGATTGCTGCAACTGGTAATTTTACCGTAAACTTCAACTTCACCGAGTTTTTCTTTCGGTTTTATGGTTTTCTTCTTTTTTTTTGTGGTTTTGTGGTACGCAGCTGAGGAAGCAAGGTGCACTTATTGCAAGTAGAAAACCTTGATCTTGTGTATGTGTGTGGTAATGTATAGGAATTCGCTGTGGCTTTTGACGCAAATGTAGCAATTTGATGTGTATGCGCTTCATGTTGACCCACATTCAGTTGGAGAAGTGTTTTGCATAACTCCGAGACTGTTTACAACAAATTTATGAAACGTAATGATTTTTATAAGACTACCAACGCCAAATGGTATGCAAGTCGATGCAACATCGAAACTTATCTTATCCATATTTACGCGTAATTGTATGTACATATGTATGTATCCACATCGACTTTTGAAACCATATACCAATAGGTACACTTACATGCAAAAAAAGCGCCACACTCGAGTAAAAGTTTTTATTTGCAACAAGTAGGCCGATCTTAAGTCGATTAACCAGAAAAATTAGCACTAGGGGCGTAGTACTCCATAAAAGAAAAAAAAAACACAGTTAGTAGTCTTAACGTTTAAAAATTAACGGTTGGCCTATCTTCTCCTTCTATTTCGGCGAGGCTATGATCTGAACTCAAGGGATCGCACCCTCTCACTTCACTGCATTTCTACGGATCCGCCTTTGGAGCTTGCCTGTTTGAACTCAGAAAAAATATCGACAGGCCACCTGACTTTGAAGCACTTCGTTACCAAAGCAAACTTTATTCTGGTGTTGTTCCACTTGTATGATTTAGGAGGCCTAGCTCTCTTTCGCGATATCAATGGAACTTTCATTGATATTGCCTTTTTAACGAGGTTCAAATGATCTCTTCAATGAACATGGCAAACCAGCTGAGCCGGTTAGTTTCTTTGGCGTGTAGGCTTTCATGGATGTTGGGACTTCTAATTCGATCAAACTTTGTCATTCCTGCTGTCATTCGAAGCATTTTCATCTCATCAGCCGCTAATTTACTTTCATTCGTTTTGTACATTGTCCAACATTGTGAAGCGTTGGTGTGTGCTGGATGCGCAACTGCAGTACAGATATAGAGTCTTCGTTTCAGTTTAAGGGGAATTTTTCGCTCACAGAAGACAGCGGAGTTTTTCCGCCAGTTCATCAACCCTATGCTTATTCGATTATTAATGTCATCATCACATGTTGCTTCGCTACTGATCACAGATACCAGATGTTTCAACTTTTCATACTTGGGAAGCACTGTTCCATTTAAATATCTAGAATAGGTCTGAGTGGATCAGAGAACGGGCAGCACAGGCTCTGAGTCTTTTTCGGACTAATGCGATACCCATTTGCCTCCAAAACTTCTACCCATACGTCAAGTGCTCGATGGCTCAATCCACACCAAACTATAGCTGATGTACTTTGTGGTCCGTCACTTTACCATCAAGCAGATATTCAAGGACTGCAATGTGGAGACTTAGGGCGCTGGGAACTCTTCGCATACTCTCGCTCTTGTCATTGCTCCTTCGAACATGTCCATGATCATCTGTACATAGGTTTTTGTAACCCCTAATCACCCATATCAGATCTGGTGGTTATCTGTCGAACGCTTTGTCAAAATCAACCAATGCAATATGCAAATCCTTTACGGAATCACGATGTTTTTCCATTATGATCCTTATACTTTGGATTGCATCTGTGGTAAGTTTACTGGCGAGAAACCCGTACTGATCATCAGATAGCCGTATTATTTTTCGCAGTCGACCTAATATTCGATCAGCGATCATCATGGTATGTGCCATCAGCTTGATCGAATGGTAATTATCACATTTGGCCTATCACCCTTCCTTTGTACAAAGGGAGAATGTATCTTTTGAATCAATAATCGGTATGGAATCACCTCTCATAAGTTTAGAGATGAGAATCATGAACCATCTGAACCCGATGTCTCCCATCTTGTTCCAGACCTCAGAGGGCATCTCATCTGGTCCAACTGCTTTTCGTTTTTTTTTTTTTTTGAGTATTTGATCGCCTCACTGACTGCTTCGACTGTAATGTCGGGTATATCTTCACAGTTACGAGTGACTCTTGGAAATTATAGCTGGGAAATTATTCATTCAAAAGCCCTTCACAATACTAACGCCACATATGCAGAATTTTGACATCATCCACAAGGAGCTGGCCCTGGCCATTGGTAATGAATGGTGGACGAATGGTGGACGAATCTCCTGAGTATTCATCCTTCTTTCATAGGCTATTTTGGAGATGGTTGCGTCCTTCCTCATTTTACATTGATAGCCTGGTTTGTGTCAGCAACTGAGGAAGACATTTCCTCCACCTCCCGATACAGTCCCTCCATACTCTCTGCTTGGAGCTGAGCGCACTTCTTCTTCGCTTGTCTCTTGCAACGTCTGTATTCCATTTTGAGGCGAGCTTTTTCGTCTATATTATTAGAAGGGCACTTTGGCCAAGATTTGAAAGCCGCTTTCTTCTCATTTATCACTTCTTTAGCTTCTTGATTCCACCGCCATGTTTCTTTGGCGTATTGGTGATGCGCTCCTGAACTTTTTCTGCCGTATTTAACATACACACCGGGCGGTTTTGCGTTCCTTGGGCAGTAGCACGAGCCGCTGTTTCTTCCATTGATCGGGAAATACTCCCTCTCTCAAGCAAACATTACAGATGTCCACAAACATGTCCATTCTAGATTTGATCGCCGCTTTTAGGACTACATTTGGAATGCCATCCGGCCCATAGGGCTTTTTTATTCCCAAATCTGTTGCATGCTTCAAGAATATCTTCTCGTGCTATCCTAGGGATTTGTTGTACTGCTTTGGATAACTCGCCCTCCAGAGGAATTCCCGGCCTTCAACTATTTACTGTAATACATCTCTGGATGTAGGAGATGGGGCTCGAAATATTTTCAACTTTTTCATCACCTTTTTGTACGCTACGATGGTTCAGTATAATGTTTATAGATGTAAGGTTTATAGACGGTTAAAAAATATTATTTCTTCATTACTGCAAGTACCTCAACTAAGATTCCACTTCAATAACCTCCTCAGTCTGATGCAGACTTCAACATGCAAGTCCCCTAATTATGAACGAATGCTTTATATCATAGTCACTTAAGAAAGCTTCAAGAAACTACATATACTATTCACATTATACAGCAGCAAGTTCATTGTAGGGAATCCCATGTATTTTGTGCTCTGTACTCTTTATCCTCAGCTCCGTTGACGGTGTGAGAGAAGAAATCAAGTCGAAAACAAAAGTCTCCCATTCTTCTTTATCCACATTGTACCACTTGATTTTCTCAGAGACTCTTGTTTGTTTGCTTTTCTTCACTGTCTCCATAAAATTTTCTGTTAGCAGGAGACGGTGTTGCTGAGCGATCGCCTCTCCCAGGATCACTTTGCAATCTTTTAGCCAAAACTTCATAAAACTGACTAGCAAATGGTAGACAAGTTGGGCTTCAATTTCACCACTACTGTAAGTAATCAGGTTCCGGCTTTGTTTGATGAACATGGTATTAAGCAGGATAAGACACATGCTTAGGACGTCTTCACCAGGAAGGTTCCTAGTATCGTATCCTAGTCCTCCATGGCAGTCTGCGTTTGACTTCCCGACATGTCCATTCAAATCTCCTCCAACAAACAGAAATTTTTCCTTTTGGGATGTTCTTTAGGAAGTTGTTTCCTTGTGTGGAGGTTGTATTTTATAGTTTTGTAACATACAAAATATGTTGATTCAACATTAGTTTGTTGAAGTGAATTTATACCCTGTTTTTCTTTGTAAGTTTAAACTTAGAAAAACAATTGGATTAAATCAAATGAAGACACCATAAAGATTGATAAAATTATCAAAATAACAGTGGAAAGTTCATGGTTTACCTACAGTCTTAGCATGATGGCATGGCGCAGTTTCTCTATAGTGAGAATCACTCTATTTTCTATGAATTTCTTCTTCTTCTTCCTATTTCTGAAAACAAAGGATAACCCTCTTCCTTCAAGCCTTCCTCCTTAAAAGCCAGAATTTGACCCTTTTGAAATTTTGTTAACTGCCTCTTGCTCATTGTGCACTTTTCACTTCACAGTCAAAAAACGATTAAATACATAGGTAACTTCAAAAACAAGGAAACCTCGTTTAATAAGATTTATTAAGAAACCTAGTTACTCGATAATGAAAGGGTTTTCCCCATCAGAAAAACCAAACAGAGCAGGTTAGAGTCGAAATTTTCTGTTTAACTCGAGTGTGGCTTTTTTTTTAAATGTTAGTGTACATATGACTCTAACCACTAATAGTAATCAATGCTGCACGAGAAGGTTAATAACCACACGGGCGCTTGGGTGGCGTTAGCAATGAATATGGGGTGGGTTTTGAATTTCATTAGGGGCGGTACAAGGGCCAAAAAATACTACGCAACAATTGGAGTCTTTCGTTTAATTGGAAAGGAAAAGTGATTGGCAACTATGACCGTGACGGTGTAATGGCACATGTGGACTTCTATATAGTTCTGTGTTGGATGTAATATTATATTTCGTTACGGCTTTACTGCGCTATAAAATTGCTCTTCAGATACAATTACGAAATTTTAGTAATGACAGCCATTGACATTTCCATGTAGGACCGCACGACGGAAGTCAACATACCACTAGTGGTGGTAATATAGAGCAGAGAAAAAAAAAAATAAAAATTATTATTTTTGTACTCTCCCCATCTTCCTCTTGTATGTTTTTCTTCTTTTTTATAACAAAACAGAAAAAAAAAATGAATCTACAGAACGCATAGGTGGTGTATTGCCCCCACCGGACATACAATAGACAGCAACAGACAACAACCACTTGCCGGTCGGTAGGTATCACCACTTGCATATGTGAAATTGGTTCCAAGCCACTGGCCACTGGAATCTAGAGTAACTTCAGTTTGTACATTTGTACAGCTCAGTGGTTGAGGTGTGACTCACGAGTTTATGGATAGTTATAAAAGCTGATGAAATGCTTCCGGCAATGGAACGACGACGACGTGACAGAAAGCTGTCTTTTCTCTCAGCTGGACATTGATATTTGGGCCTCTGAGGGAAGTAATTAATATTTGGTATTCCCAAGAGGTGAAATGAAATCGAAATTAAATGTGTACAATGTGAAGAAGATTTTCTAAATTCTTACACGGAGCAAAGGTACAATATAATCAAAAGGTAAGAAAATCGAAAGTTAGACAGACGTGTTGACGTTTCTTTTGACCTAAATTATCGAGAATATTAATGTGCAGAGTGAAGCGGTTGCTTCACCCACTTTTGAATTCTCTGTTTGGATATTTGCATTTTTTCTGCACATGATGGCTATTAGTGATTCACGCTAAGTTGTCACATTTGCTAAGTTTCATTCGAAGAAGAGATAGAGGGAAAATATTATCTGTGACGTTTGCTATTTGGATTGAAGCCGTATCCTCAGATATATCTATCTACAGACGTCAACAGACAACCGATAAGATAGCCGAAAAGCGCATAAACTACGTCATTTGGTATATTGGGAGCAGAGTAGTAGATAAGTTGAGAGAATTGATAGTGATTCAACAGGTCCAGTACAACTACAAGTATAAAACTTTGCACTGCAGTCAACTAAGCTTCAAACTTAAAACGATCGGAGACCACATGAGCTGGTACCAAAGCCGAAGCGGACACCCTAGTAAGAGCCACGTTAGATGTAGATGTGTGGTTAGTGAGATGCAAGCGCACTGCGATCTATGGTAGATCTATTGTGCTCCCTAAGCTAGGACTCTAGTCAATGATGTTCTCGGTTTAGAGCAATTCCTCTAGTCAAATTGCTTTGATGGTAAACGACTAACAAAAGCCTCGTGAGCAGCATCCACCGGTAGGTGTTGGTCCGCTAAACAACAAGAAAGAGCCAAGGTAGCCGAACAACTTGCAGCTTTGTTAGTAAGTCCTAAACAGACGCTGGGTTCATCTGGAAACATGCGCAACGGCCAGGGCGCTATGGCCGGCCTTCAGTAAGAAGAGATCAACCACTCTGGTAAACCTTAATCGTTATAACGCACTGGTCGTTTCTGGCATTATTACTGGTCATTGTGCCATTGGCGTTCACGCAGAGCGACTCGGTTTGCTGCATAATGACTACTGTAGAAGTTGCAGGTACGAAGAAGAAATTGAATCTGTTCGTCACCTACTGTGTGATTGTCCTACCCTATCCGTCAGAAGAATGAAGACTTTTGATAGTTACTTCTTCTCGGAGCTGGCGGACTTAGGTAATGTAGAACTAACGGACCTCCTGAAATTCATATCACTATCTGTGTGGTTCTAACAGCGGACTAACTTTACAGCGTTTCCAGGGTTAAATGATTGGACACAATAGACCTGAACTGTTGGTCTAAGTAAGCAGTGACTCCTTTGTTACAAGGCACCCATCTACCTAACCTAACCTAGTAAGTCTTACTTCCACCTCCTCGTGGTGCCATCTAAGAATTTCACTGGAAATTGCGAACAGAAGAGGACGAATGATGACCTTCTTGGGCCACAAAACAGAATAAGAGTCGGTTGGTCTGTGGCCCAGCGATCCGCAACTGAAAAAAACCCAATTGCTCCAAAACGGTCTACAGCGCCTCGGATACGAACGGATACTTTGTTGACGACCTTTAGCTATTGTACACAGACATCGGTTTCTGGAACGTTAAGACCCTCCTCGACTCACCCGAGGAAGGGCCTCAAAATGCCAGATTCTCTTAATTACAGCTTGAGTTCACGCGATATAATGTAGACATCTTGGGGCTGAATGGCATAAGATGGTACGGTGCAGGGGAATACTACTCCCGAACAAAAAAACACTGTCATGCTCTACTCTGGTAGACCAGCTGCGAGCGGGCGGAGCTCCGGAGTTGGACTGATGCTAGGTTAGGTTAAGATAGATTGGCTGTCTGCACGACGATGCAAACACACTTAGACCAGTAAAGGTCCATTGTGATGCCAAGGATCTACCATTAGACCACTCAGGGACTAATAAAGCCAACCGGAGCTTTTGATGAAGCGATGGATACCCATGACGCCTAAGAACCCCAAATCGCTAAGGTCATCAATAAAGGGAGCCCCTAGATGGAGCATTCTTTTACATGATAGAGCAGGACATGTGCATAGGAGGTGAAGGATGGTTTCTTCCTCCTCCTCGTCACTACAGCTCCTGCCTATTATCCTGGCCTATTAGACAGTGTCCAGTGAGGACACCGATAACGCAGCTGATCTGTAATCGCTTTAGCTTAACCAACTCGGCACTACGTTTCTGGACCAGCTTAGGCCAGATTTGCCTCGAAATGTGACACGTTGAGACAATTTCCCACCTATGGCTGGTCTTGCTAATAGCATTCAGCTTAAGTAGATGCTTACATGTAGCGTTTTCTGGAATGTCTCTGTGGCCTGCCACCCAGTATAGGTGAATATTGAACTGCTATGTCATCTCCGTACGATACAAACGGCGATGTTCATGATGTTTTTATTTACAACGAACTGATGCTTACTACAGCTGCACTAAACAGCCTCATATCCTGGAAACCTCACAGTGACCGGATATTGACGGTAGAGTAGAGTAAGAAAAATTACCATCTTATATGTTATGCTCCGGTCAAAGATGCGATTGAGAAAGATAAGGACAACTTTTATAGTCACTTTGGTTCCGTCTACAACCAAACGCCTAATGGTGACGTGGTGATGGGGGATTTCAACGTAAATGTAGAAAGCGGCAATAGGTACTATGCTTATACGCATGATGGGAATTCACAGTCTTGGTGATCGAAATGGCAGCAGAGTGGACTTCTACAATACCAACCGTCTAGTCATTGGAGGTAACCTGTTTAAGAATTTTTTTTGTTTATTTTGCCGCTTCAAGAATGATCTTCTAGACGTCTGAAACAGACGTGGAGCCGACATTGGATAAAAATGCCATCACCACCTTATGCTAGTTCTTATACGCCTTCGTGCTGCATCCGTCAACAGCAAGCGCTCAAACTAGCTCAACGTTACCAGGATCAATACTGACAGGCTTAGGGATGCGCAAGTGCGCCAATAATTCAGGGACTTGCCTTATAAGCAGAAACAATCAGCAGCACAATGCAGAAAAGCGTGAATGACCACTGGAATGCTGTGAAAAATGTTTTTGCAACTGGGGCACACACCAACGTCGGTAAAAGGCAGAATCACCACCGCACATGGCTATCGGCTGACACCTGGAGACCGATCAATGAGCATAAAGCAATTAACGCTCATGTTGCAGCGGCCTTAGCAGCAGAGACGACCGAGCTTGAAGCCCAATATCGCCTGAAAAAGAAGGAATTGCAGTGTAGTGTAAGACGGGACAAAAGTCAGTACGTCGACTCACTTGCCTCAAGAGCTGAGTGGGGGTCGGAACTTCAAACAAATCCAGTGAAGAGATAAATGCTAACTTTCTGATTTCGGATGAGAATCAGCTCACTAGATAGAGAGATCATTTCGCCACAGTCCTTAACCACTTAGACGATGGTGATATGATCTCGAACCCAAATGAGTCTTCCGAAGCAACAAATTCCCGAGTTCACACCGGACCTCCCAGTAAAAGCGAAATAACAGCAGCAATCAAGTTTCTCAAGAAAAACAAAACGGTGGGTATTAATGGCATCCGTGCCGAGCTAATCCAAGCGGCGCCAAACACATCGGCTGAACTGCTACAGCCGCTCATACGGAGAGAGTGGGGAAATGAACAATTTCCCCAGGAGTGAAAAAAAGGGATGATCGTCAAGCTTCCGACAAATGGAAATCTGGGTTCTACAGGCCGTCGCCAAGATTATAGCTAGAATCATACTAAGGAACATTTAGATTCAACTCTCGACGTCAAACAGGCATGCTGTCGTACTGGATCCTCCTGCATCGACCATACAAACATCTTACGGATCATAATGGAGTTATGCGTCGAGTATAGGTCTCCGCTACATCTACTGTTTATCAACTTCGAGAAGGGTTTCGACAGCTTGAATCGGGGTGTTATCTGGTTGGCCTTACGCAGGAGAGGCATTCCAGAAAAACTCATAGCTATTACGTATATCAAGGCTACATATGAGGGAAGTAAGTGTCAGTTTTACACAATGGTAAGGTGGCGGAGGATTTTGAATTCCAAAGTGAAGTATGTTAGGGGTGGCAATGGTGCAGTGGGTAGTATGTTTGCTCTTTAACCGATGTGTGCAGGTTCAAGCCCCAACGGAGAACAGCATTCATCAGCCACCCGAATGTAAAGGAAAATGAATTACATCGAAGTTTTTCCAACCACTGCACCAAAGAAATGTTCCTGCGTGGTAGTACAATGAACCGGAGAGTCTGAGTGCTCTGGGATTTGGGTTTCCTTTTTTATAAAAAAAAAAAAAATAAAAAAAAAAAAAGAAGAAGTGCGTCAGGGGTGCATACTGGCACCGCTGTTGTTCTTGGTGGTCATCAGCGATGTACTCCGTGCAGCATTGACGGAAGATAACAATGGAATTCGATGGGCTATGACAACTTATCTTAAACACTTCGACTAAGCTGTTTGCCTACTTTCACATCCAATAATGCACCTTCATCTAATGGCCTAAAATCTAGAAGCTGTGGGGGACTTAAGATAAACGCAACAAAAAATAAAGCTGTGAGCGCTTCTAACACCCGCGCCCAACTTAACATTACCAGACAGCTGGTCAAGAAAGTATTTCTATACTTAAGAAGTGTGGTCTCGAATAACTGCGTTGGCACCGAACTGGATGTGAGCAGAAGAATCAGGAAGGCAAAAGCTGCATTCGGAATGCTGTCCAAAGTCTGGAGAAACCATGTTCTCAGCTCAAGAACCAAGCTGCGACTGTTCCGCTCCATCGTAGAATCAGTACTGCTGTATGGGTGCAGTACTTGAAAGGTGGATACCACTATCATACGCAAGCTACAAACCTTCGTAAACAGATGTCTAAAAATTATCTTGAGGATCTTTTGGCCCAGTCGTATCTCCAAAGAACAACTTTATCTGAGAACGGGCCAAGAACCTAAAGATATTACTGTGCGAAGGAGAAAGTGGTAGTGAATTGGGCACACCCTACGACTCGACAGCATCTCCATTGCGAAATGTGGCGCAGAACAGTCGAGGAGGAATCAAGCTATTTGTGAATGAGTTGGAGGCAGCTCAACGCGTTGCAGAACTCCGAACAAGAAGCCACCCTATATCCCTGCACGGGTGCAAGGATTTCAGCAGCATAAAACTTGGAATACTGCTTCCTTTTAACCTGCACCCGCCTGACAAAATTCAGTCCTATAACGTAACTAGCCTTAGAGATAGAGGGGGTTTGAAAAGGGCTCAAAATGGTTTGTGTAAATTCAGGGTGACTAGGTAAGAACGATAGGAAAAAAAATTGAAATAAAACAACAACGGTGTGAGATATAAAATTAATTCTGGCTTTATTTTAACCTACATTCATGCCATTATGTGTGGAACAGCACATCATTTAAATGGCCGCCTCGGCTTCGCTGGCAGTGCTTCAAGCGGTCAGTCCAATTTTTGATGACTGGCAATAGCGTCTCTAATGTTGGCCTCGAGCTCGCCCACGTGGTTGGCTTGTTAGCGTAGACTAAGGACTTGACGTATTTCCGGAGAAAATAATCGAAATCGAAAAATAAAATCAAGTCACATGATCGCGGCACATGATGAACGCTCGCCGTGATATGACCCAGTCACCAAATTTCTCCTTCACAACTTTGAGCGTTTCGTCGCTTGTATGGCATGGAGCGCCGTCGTTCGGCTTCAATCCTTGCGTCAGTACAATCTTATATGGATGTAGGCCCAAATCCAACCGCAAAATAAGCCGGGTTGACTCTCTGGTGATGCCCAATTCAGCTGATCGGCGCCGAATCAACATTTCTGGGTCTTCTTCGATACTGGCCGCTACGGCCGGCGCCTATGTTTTCTTCATTTCGCACCAATCTCTGTCTGGTTGGTGGCTTAAGGTCCAAAAGAGTGTACTCAAGCTCAAACTTTTCCACGGTGCAACGAATTGCCTGCACTGAAGCCATAATGACGACCGACCTCACGACGAAATTCACGTTGCGTATTTACAACTGTGCCGGAATTTCGATAATAATCTATCTATCTATTTAAATAAATAGACCGAATAATAGATCATCGCATCACTTGAGAACGGCTGGACCGATTTGGCTCATTTTACTTTCAAAATCTTCGTAATAGCCTGAGTAAGTTTTTACGGAGAAAAGCAAAATTGGAAAAGTGCCCGGAAAATTCGAAAATTCGGGTAAAACTGAAAATGTTTTTTTCCATTGGAAAAAGTGTGAGTACCTATGTTTGTATGCTATGGACTCCGAAACCACTTAACTGATTGAGCTCAAATTTTCAGGCAATCTTCAGTATCTAGAGTATTCCTATGAAGTTTGGTCAAAATCAGTCGACTACTTTAGTATTATAGTACTTTAGTACTAAAAAAATGCTCTTTTGTTAGTCGCATCGCAGGAAAACACGACGGGTACCATCGGTCCAGCAGTTTGCCGACTAATTTAATATTATATTACTTTACTTCTCTTTTTTTTATATATACTATATATTTACGATTGCACCACTTACCCACTATTGACCGGCACAAAACTGTCCTCTAATAGACTTAGCCACAGAAAAGTTGCCCGAAAAACTGAAAAATTCGGGAAAAACTGAAAGTGCTTTTTTCCATGGGAAAAAATGTGTGTACCTATGTTTGTATACTATGAATTCCGAAACCACTTAACCGATTGAGCTCAAATTTTCAGGCAATCTTCGATATTGGCCCAAAAGTATTCGCAGCAAAGCACGACGAATACCATCAGTCCAGCAATTTGCTCACTACTTTAGTGTTATAGTACTTTGGTACTCAAAAAAAATGATATATGTATATTTAAGGTTGTACCACTTACCCACTGTTGGTCGGCATAAAACTGTTCTCAAATAGACTTAGCCCCAGGCGCCTGCCTGACAGTTGTTGCTCCAGGCGCCTTCCTGAATTTATTTTTTTTTGTTAGGCGGCGCAACGCTCGCCGGGTACCCGCTAGTTTTTAAATAATTTCCACACGATCGACAAGTGTAAAACAATACATGATGAAATGGCAAACATTACTGAATATTTTGATAGCTGGATGTCATTGGTAACTTTGATAGCTGCACTAATATAACAATTGGAAAAAGTATCATTGCTATCTGGCCACCCTTTATTGCATAGTGCACGCAATTGGTTTCGCGAGAGCTTGGCTTGGCGCATTCTGTGTGCTGGGTTGATCTTAAGCTTCCATTCAGAGCCTTTCTTTGAGGAACATATAAATATTTGTACTTCAACCTATTTTTATCTAAATTAGTAATTCAAACCTGATCTACATAATTTCAAATCATAAAGCTCAATTCTCTGGTGTCAGGTATTAAGCGGTTAAGTCAAAAAATGGCAAATGGGTTTAAGTCAGTTTCTTTTATTTTCCGACTGATATTACTAACTTAAGTCTAGCGCAACTGCTTCCTATAGTAACTAACTGATCCACAGCGAATAAATCAGTAAATTGCTCATATAAAAAGCACATCTAAAATCTCATTTTCTGGTTACTGCAATTTCTGACTTAACCCCTTTTTACCTAACGTCAAAGAATTAAAAGTACGTCCAAACCTAATTAATCCCACTGTTGCAAGAAGTGTATTTCAGCAAAAAAATACGTTTATGTACATATTCAAGCAATAAATTCCTGGCAATGTACACTCATCTATTCATCTTTCAAGAGAGTATCTTATAATCTGACTGTATCTAGACAAACAAACATAATTGGACTCACAGTGATTGTTGAATTTCTTTTGTGAGTGAAATCGCTGACATATTTAATTACTCTCCATTTATATACGGTAAAAGATTCATTGTACAATATAATGTCTATGAATGATTATTTATTTATTTGTCAATTTTATTATTATTCATTCAAAGCTATAAGAGGAAATAATTACAAAATAAGCCTAGAATGCGGTCTCAAGTTCCCTGTAATTCTATCACAGATTTGTGTGTTTTCTTGGAAGAATCTATAACATACAGGTGTTTTATATTATCTTTATGTACATACAAAGCTAATTTATACAAGCATACAACATACCGAATGTTTGAGATAAGATTCTGTAGATCGATTATGAGGTCTCCCCTATCACATGGCAAATATTATTGTTCTACACAATTGGCAAATGTTTTATCTCATTGTTTAGTTCTATAAATATTCGTTGCCCTCAAATCCAATGTCATCCATAAAATGTACAAACAAATAAGATAAGAAAAGGTAGGTAGGTACCTAGAAAAATTACATCATCATCGATCGTGTCGCTCATTAGCCGATAGAAAAAAAAGTTACTTAATTGTTTATTTACCCTGACCAACATTGATAGTTAAATTGCTCCAGGTTTTCTCAACCATTTTTCTTTTTCTTTTTTCTAAATAGACATTTAATAAGTATTTAGAAAACACATACATACTCGAAGGTGTCGTATACATGTAGACCGTAGAGTTGAAAATGAAAGATGACACAGACCCAGTGAAAGTATTGTTATCGGTTTCAAGCCATAAAGACTGACACGCTTGTGCATTTAAAAAAGTAAAAAAAAAAAAATATTTATTTGACATTCCATTCTCAGTCACGTTTGCTATTTCACTGTCTTTCCACAGCCATTACCTGCGCATCGACCATGGTCTTCAACAGTCAAAGACAGCAAACTTCCATAGAAATGTGGATGGAAACATGGCACAGCATTCCGAACGAGGTTAATCAGATTTGTAAGAGATGAAAAAGAAAATATGTTGATTGATTTAGAATTATAACTTTGTAGGAAAAAAAAAAAACTTAACAATTTTGAATTTGTTCTCTTTTGGTCTCTCTGTCGGATTTGAATAATCATCGATAGAAATGAAATGATGGTGCTTTCTGTTTCAGGGTTCATCTGAATATGGTAATAGGCAACCGTTTTGGAACACTTCTGAACACCTGGGAGAAATCAATACATACAACACAGACAAATAGAATTTCGATCTTTTCAAGTAGGTTGAAAGGTATTGAACGAGAAAGCGAAATCTTATGAATAGTCAACGTGTTCTGTAAAAAAGAAAAATGTAAATGACTTCTTAGTGGGTGATGTTGATAGCGTGAAACATATTGTTCTAATAGTGCATCAACTTTGGAAAAGCTATTAAGTCACCAGTGCAATCAGAACGAAACCTACAGCACGACTCGAGGTCATTTTCAACCTGCTCCCGCTAGACATCTTTATACAATCATCAGAAGCTATTACTGTCGTAAGATGAAGCCAAACAGATAGCTGGACATCAAATGCAATGGGTCATACTCATACTACGAACTACCTACTGCGGATAATTATGAGCTATTTCGAAGACAGAACCCTTTACTATGACACAGAAGAGGGACCAAAGAGGTACAAAATCACAGGAGGAGTTTCACAAGGGTCGGCCCTGAGCGCAATTCTATGGAACATAATGTACGATGGCATTCTAGGAACACAAAGCCCGAACGGAGTAGACATCATCGGTTACGCTAACGATATCGCATTTGTAGTAGTGGCCAAAAAATTAGAAGAAGTCGTGCAAAACTGCAATCAAACAATCGCAAACGTGAAGCTATGGCTACAGATATCAGATTTAGAGCTAGCGGACCACAAAACCGAAGCCATTCTCATAAGCAGCCGTAAAAAAGTGGAGCATCTCACCATACAGGTCGGTGAGCAAACTATCGAATCGAATCTGTACATCAAGTACCTGAGAGTGTTGCTGGACCACAGACTCAGCTTCAGGGACCACATAATGTACGCAGGCGATAAGGCCTCCCGGGCAGTAGCGGCTTTATGCAGACTAATGCCAAATATTTGGAAACAAGTCACCCAATCAGAAATCTCTTAACAACCGTGAGTAGGTCAATTCTCATGTATGCGGCCCCAGTATGGGCAACAACGACGCATCATAAGTCATACATTAGAACGATGAACTCAGCGTATAGAATCACATCTTTAAGGGTATGCTCTGCCTTTAGAACTGTATCAACGGATGCGATAAGCGTAATATCAGGCCGAATGCCTATCGATCTAGACGCGAAGAAGACTGCAGCCTTACGTGAAAACGAGCACGATCACGGAACAACAACAGAGGGGGATAAAAAATACCTCTCTTCTCTCATAGGAGTCATTATCGGGCATAACACTATGCGATACCACATAAAAAAGTAACGTGCGACGAACGAAGACCTTTGTAGGGGCTGTTGTGACGAGGAGGTTCAGAATGACACTACCCATTTTCTTTGCCACTGCCCAGGCCTCTATCATCTAAGAAATAAGTTCCTTAGACAATACTTCTTTAAGGATTTAGAAGAATTGTCCAACAGACCGCAAACGACATCGCAAACTTCATTAAATCCTCTGGATGGTTTGTAACGCGGGTACAATAAGTATTAAGTGCTTTCTACTAGGCTACGTATATAGACGTTTATTTTTTTCACCAGGAAGGGATTCGTTTTATGTTTCTTTCCTCCCATGGGTATCACTTACCTAACCTAACCTTAGTCACTAATCTGTGCAGAGTGACTACATGAGCAAAGGTTATGTATATCTGTCCAGCAGAAAAGTCAGACTCATTCGATGGCGTCAATCACTATCGCTGGGAAGCCCCAGCAGCTGCATGAACTAACTCCCAGTGACTTCGCCACTAACCACTAACTACATTTCTCTCGATCATATAATTTCTTTTCTCTATTGTGTTGGGAAATTGCATTGTAATGACTCTAACAAATTACGTATTTATTTTCCATTTAACGACAGACTATGAGTACATAGTGTGCTTGTCACGTGTGCGCCATTACGTCGGCGCTATTTTAAATAAGAGACTTCACTCGTCAGTGTTTACAAAAGAATCAAAAACTACAGGTAAGGTATAATTTAATGAGGAATTACTATACCAGTACCTCAATCAACTACACAGACGGTGTACCTGCGTCTATTGTAGCCAAGCTGCGCTTAGACCTTACTCGACCTTTTAACTTCTTCCAAATAGTTTATTCAATGCAAAAGCTATCTAAATCCGTTTTTTTGCGGTTCAAGTCACACCGAAGGACTTGCTAGACAAAACTCAAAAGAGGACTTCTCGTGAACTGCGCATTGTACCTCCCTGTGTTCTCGGCCAGGACTTCCATTGACGGCTGGGTTTCCTAACCATGATCTTAGATGGCATGGCTCTTGCGTAGGTAGACAGGCTAAAAGAAAACTCTCAAACATCTGTAAAATAAAATCCGCGATGTTCTTGCTGTCTCACTGACAAATGTATCAGTATCATATGTAGGCCGATTAATACAGTTTCCTCTGCTGTGCCGCTCAGTGAGCCAATTTCTTTGATCCCTTCCAAGCATTCAATAACGTAGAAGGGATGGTCATCAAGCATGCCCTGGAAAGCACAAAGGACATAGCGACCATAGCATTACAAATTGGCTCTGCGATTAGTATCGCAAGAAACATCAGTTTCACTCTCGGCGGGCAGGCGTTATACCTCCCCTCCTCTGTGGGCTCTAGTCGTCGATTGCACACTCAAAGAATTAAGTAATACAGTTATAACCGTTACTGCTTACGAGGATGACGTGGCGATCTTCCGGGAAAATCGCTGAGATCTTAATAATCTCGGAAAATGGACTAGAGATCTGTGGACTTCACGTCAACCCCGCGAAGAAAGAGTTGGTACTCTTCAGCAGGAAATACAAGATACCACCCTTGAAACTGCCAAAGCTAGCAGGGGTGAAGGTCTCCCTTTCGGATCGCACTAGATATCTTGGTATTGTGCTAGATAGAAAACTAAACAGGAAGCTTAACATACAGGAATGAGTCCGTAAGCCTTCCACTGCTCTCTTCATATGTAAGAAGATTGCGGGGCAAAAATTGTGCCTGAAACCTACAATGAGGCGCTGGCTATGCATCATGGTGATCAGACCCATCCTTGCGTATAGGGCTCTTGTGTTATGGAAAAAATAAGCGGAATATGTTGGCTATACATAGAACAAAGAACAGCCTGTATTGCCATCATGGGAGCTCTATGCATAACGCACACGGTAACATACCCTGCCAGGAAGAATTGACAACGGAAGACAGTCTTTGTCCACAATAATATTGCGATATATGGTATACAGACGGTTCTAAAACCAGTGAGGGAACGGGGTCAGGTATATGGTATACTTGGGAGATATTAACCAAGAGGTGGCTCTGAAACTTCCGGACATATACAGTGTGTTGCAAGTAGAGATTCTGGTTGTACTTAAAGCTGCGGAATTACTTGAGATGGGATCAATATCCGATAAGAATATCGCTATCAACATTGACAGTCAGGCTATGCTAAAGGGGCTAGAGTCTTACATTACAAAATCCGAAATGAATTGTCGCACAACGCTCAAAGCATTATGTACGAAGAACCACCTCAGATTATGTTGAGTACCAGGACACTGCGATATATAGGGCTTCAACATAGTAACACACTTGGAGGCATAAAAACACAAATTTTAAGTAAGTAAGTCAGATACAACAGGTGCGTGGCTAAGAGAATTATTCTCAATAGAATCAACAATATGATTAACCTAAGATGGTCCAACTTAAAATGGCCTAGGGTGTCCAGGCCTTGTGACCTATGTTAGATCATAGGAAATCTGGGGAGATAGGGACACCCTCTGGGAACCACGCTATGCGATTAGGATTATCGAATATAGATATATGGTATGCAGGTACTCTGGGCGCCGTGGCGTAACTGGTTCGTGTGTCGGATCACTGCGCGTGAGGTTCGAAGTCCGAATCCCAAAAAACACCAAAAAGTTTTTCCACGGTTCCACCTCTCGCGAACGTCTGACAAGCATCCGAGAATATTGTTGTCTCGAAAAAGCTTCTCAAACCAAATGGCCTTTCGGATACGGCACTAAACTGTAGGTACCTTCGATTCGTGTGAAAAATATAGCGCACTCAACATGAGTGGTTGCGAGAAGCTAGGCCCTGGCACTTAAAGACCTGTTGCGCCAAATATTTATTTATTTAGGTACTGCAATGACCTATACGTCTTAGAGTACATAACATACGAGTATATACTCTGTAAATGAATGTGAAAAAATCCATTAATAAGAGATTGCGTCTTGGTAACAACTCCGACAGAAATGTGTATGAACCCGTAAGTGGTTCGCTAGGAATCGAGTTGGGCGTAGAGTCGGTTAAGTCTCTTATTCATCTTAGAATCCAGAGTCATCCAAAAACAAGGTCAAACAATTAGTAAGATAAATAAGAAACTTTGATGCACATCGCATCCACTTGAAAATGAAAAACTATCTTCATGAAAAAATGCATACGTAACACTAACATCTCACCGTAAGGCAAACTTTCTCTCATTGTCTTGTCCAGATTGAATTTATTTCAAAGCCATACGACATTGAATTTCAATTTCTCGTTAAAATACCCACTAAACAAATACCCAAATCCGTAAACACAAGGAAGAGACTTTTTTTTTTTTCTTTGACACCTCACTCAATAGAGATGGCTATCCCGTGGTATGCTTTGGCATAATTCGTATTCTGAAAACGTACTGTGAAATGTATCTTTGTACCTATGTACATCTTATAGCGATCGTTGCATAACCGAAGCCCAGTTGTGAATGAAAATCGATGCATTTGGCATGTGCGTTGACAGATTTTTGTTTCGTTTTCAAGTAACACTCGTTAGGATCCTTTCACTTTTTATCTTATAACTTGTACGCTTATGCGCATAAAGATTCAGAAAAAAAAAGATTGTATTAGCATAGTCGATGATGACGGATAAATATGAATTCAAAGGTGTTATGCCAACAAACGTTATTTGGGGCGGTCTTGAATATTTAAGATTTGCAAAGCAGCGATTGGATACAGCTTATTTAGGATTCCTAAGGTTTTCGAACTACACAGGGATCCAACAGCGAACGAGTTAATAATTTAAAATTGTAACATCGTTTTTGTCTCTCAATAGGAAAATTTGCGTCTGTTTTCCAAGCAGAAACTTACGCAACCCTATTATTATTTGTGTAGGGTTATTTTGCACTGCGACCTAGTGGTCTATTGTGCCCCCTGCTAATACCTTGGGGAGGTTTGTTCCCTCGTTAGAGTCCCCTTCGCAACTGCAATTCCTGAGGAATTGTGTTTGAAGGTCATATGCTCTTACTTTGCCTTGGCGAGAATAGTTCACCTTAGAGCTCTTTCTCCAGACCAGTTTCTTTTAAGAATCTGAGAATGAGAAGTGGGTCCATGGTTGGCATATCCTCTTCTGATACTTGGTGTTTACCCAAGTATTTCAATCTTTTGTGGGTCAGTGCCCCACAGCAACCTTAATGGCCATTAACTATGTTGTCATAACTGATGAAAGGATTAAAAAACTTACGCCTGTAGTGACAGTCAGGCTGCGGTTAAGGCCTTGCATTTCCAAAATATTCAACTCGATTACAAGCCTGAATTCTCTGTTTCCTGCCTGGGCCCAAGGTCACACTGGGATCTTGGTGAACGAGATATCCGATGAGATTGTAAGACAGGGCTCAGAGTAAGTTTTTCCAAGAGCCGTACCTGCGTCTTGGGTTAAGGCTTCCGTTGATGATTAGGTTTCTCACGAACACAATTATGTATGATGTAACTCTCCAGGATGCAGGTTGGCTAAACGGATGCTCCCCGACGTCTGTAAGAAATCAACGGTATTATTGCTGTCTCTCAGCAGAAAAGATTGCAGACAACTTATTGTCATCTTGACAGGCCGGTTCACATTCGCCAAGCATCTTAACGTTTTAGGCTTAAGTGAAACTACAGTCTGCAATGCTTGTGGAGAGGCAGACGACATTTTCTTTGCTCGTATCAGATGGCAGATTTTCAGTGCAGATGTGAGTATTGGCACTACATATAAGCTCCTCATCACTGAAGTGCTTGCATGGCTTTCTTAGGAGACAAGAAAATTCCAATAAAATAGGTGGACCAGTGTTTTGCTATCTGGAGTACAATGGACCAGTTGCGTCTGAGTGCTCCGGTCGAGCATTTCCTATCCCTATAAATCATTTTTAGAAGTGGGGTATGCAAAATCGTTCCAGGCTGCAATTTATTTTATCAAAAAGTGCGTAACAAAGCACTCATAGAGCAGCAATTTTGTGAATCGCTTGAACTAAGCTCTTATTGCATTAATCTTTGGCAATATGTTATGCCACATTGTGCTAAAGGTTCGTTATTGCAAAGTGCTGATTCTGACAACCAAATTTCTTTGAAAGCGCCTAGCGTGCAATACAGACAAGACTAACAACTTTTCTGATGTGTCTACGTAAATAAAAGATTGACCTTCAAAGTCCCGGAAGAACAGTATAGTTAGTAATCTGGAATAGTCCTAGCAGATGAATGTTTGATTGAATACTTTCTTAGAATCCTTGTGAGAAAAGATAACGTAACTAAGGTTAAACTATAGTCAGCTCACAGCATACCTTTAATTATTTCTCATAAAAGTGTACGTGGACTTGCGCGTTAATTTCTTGGACCTTCAAAAAGCCTTTGATAGACTACCAAGGAATATCATTGGCAAGCTCTAAGGCTTCATAAAATCCCAGAGCAGCATATTGAACTCATTAAGGATATGTATGCAGACACTACCACCCAAGTCTTGTGCAAGTTCCACTAAAGAACATAAAACAGGGTTATCCTGAATAAATTTTCCCTCCAAATTTTTTCAAAAAAAAATCATCGAGGGAAAAATAGATATCGAAATTGCGCTGCAAATTCTCTTGGATTGGCATTCTTCGTACCTATTTCTTTTCCGGGGAATTATTTCCTCTTTTTTGAAGATACCTAATTTTTGTTCGGGGAAAAATTCCGAGAGAAGATTTATTCACGATAACCCACAGACAGATCAGTAGAAATGTTGTGAGTGAGAGGGTCATGATCCCTTGTTTTCGGATCATAACCTGCCGAAATAGGAACAAGAAGAACCCTGAATATGATCCATAATCAGCTTGGGTCGCTACTAGACCGGCCGAAAGAAAAAGAGTTTTTACAGGTTCCACAAAGAAAAAGGGAAATACAATGGACCGTTTGGCCCTCGTTAGAAGCACATTGGTGCACTTCCCTCTAATCTAACCTAGCATAACCACTTAAGTCAGAAGAATCTGCGGTATTTCTGAAAAATTCGACGTAAAAGATGGAGTGCATTGTTATGTATCGCAGCGCTCGACTATTTGACGACGGACGTGCACGATGAAGCACCATGGGCAAGCAAGTATGCACATAATAAAGTGCTAGTAGCCGAAACGTTGGAATCTCTTCAATCGAAAATTAACAGTTGGGCAGAAAAACTGGAAGAGAAGGGACTTGACTTCGTAAGCAGGGTTGCGCAAAAATTCGCATCCTAACCCTCCACGTGAGCGTCAGCCAGTCATAACCACCACAGTAGCCTTTTACGATGCCAAGATGAGGTTAAGTAAGAGCAAGAAGCATTGTATAGGATTCTTTACTCCTCAATAGCTGAATTCTTTACATATGCTTCTTGACCATCGGATCGAGGTACCTGATTTCAGCGGTGATGGGAGCACTTTAACGCATGAAACCGTGACCAATAATGAAAGGGTGTGGGTTAAACTAGTCTCTTACGAGCACGGGCGAGGTCTGTTGTATTTCCGCCTTATCTCGGTATAAGGGCGCTGCTTGGACCGACCCATTTTCGCTTTAAGTCGTGAGAACGAAAATCCAAAAGTAAAATTAATATAAACAACAAAAAGGAAAAAAATCCCAAACCAACATGTCAGAGGCACCCTAAAAGTAGCAGATATACGCGAGAATCTTAGAGAGAAGAGACTCAGATGATAGAGCCATGTACTGAGGAAGGACAATGAGCATATGATGAAGATAGCCCTCAGTAGGTAGAAGGAACAGTCAACAGGGAAATGAAAGCTTCAAGAATCGATGAATCGACAGCTCAAAAGAGATGCAATCAGGACTAGGAGGACCAATCCCAAGTAATTTGGGACTCAACGGGCATGTAAATGTTAAGTTAGGTTGAAGTGGTCGCCAGCTTACGCCAACACACATAAACCAAGGAAGGTCAGTTGTGGTACCACGAAGGATCATGTAATCCCAGCCTACTCGTTAGGACTAATTAGAACTTTTAATGAAGCGAATGAGGCTCCTGATGTCTAAATCTATCAGATCGCCTAAATAGTGAAAATGGAAAGCTCCTAGGTAAAGCTTTCTTCACAGAAGGTGAGGAATGGTTTCTTCTTTTTCTTCGTCCATGCAACTTCTGCAAAAATCATTTGAATATACGCCAAGACTTGTTGCATGCTTGCCTATTAGACAGTGTCCTGTAATTACATCTATAATAGAGCCAATATGCAATTGCGATTGAGAATGATCAATTTCTTAGAGCGTTTCAGATCCAACTTGTGCCAAAACTGCTTAGTCGCTAGACATGTTCTACCACTTGTCCACCTAAGATTTGTTCTTTCGATTGCATCCAGCTTGAATTTAAATTTACAAGTAGCGATTGGTATACCTAGATTATCCTTGTCTGGAAGGATAGGTACAGTTGTTCCTATTCTGGCGAGTTCATCAGCCATACAATTCCTCGGAATATCCCTATGCCGCGGCACCCCGAGGTGAATATGAAACTGCTCCAACATCCCCTTAAGAGACGAATGGCAGTCTAGGGCTACTACTTAATTTATAGAGATCGATTCAAAGGATTTGATTGCAGCTTGGCTATCTAAAAAGATACGGATGTCCTTGGCGGATATAACGTTTTTCATCAGGGGAGGGAGGATCAATGAACGGAATTTTATAATTTCTTGAGAAGTGTACCAGTTCAGTTTTATGTGGGTTTACGCCCAAACCGCATCGAACCGCCCATAGTAGCAGTTCTTTTGGAGTATTAAGGTGCTTTCCTGAGACTTATAGCAACATCATCTGCATAAGCAATCACCGTGCATCCCTCATCCTCCAGCATTATCACTAGTTCATTAACCATCAAATTCCAAAGGAGAGGAGGTAGAACGCCACCTTACGGAGTGCCTCTATTGACAGATCTTCTAGAAGACGTCCCACCTAGCTCTGAGTTGATAATCTAACCATTAAGCAGTAAATTGATCAATTCGCATAGTGAGCTGTCCACCTTCAGGCCTGAAAGTGCATCTGCAATCGCTGATGCATTGACATTATTAAAAGCACCCTCTATGTCTTAGAAGGCTACCATTGCATGTTCCTTGTGAAACAGGGAGTACTCAATGTTACGAACCAACGAGTGTAATGCCGTTTCAACTGATTTACCTTTGCAATAGGAATGTTGGGGCGCTGCCATAAGTTTTGTATCAATACTGTTGCGCAAGTGGATTCCCCGTGCAGGGACGGGTTAAGAATATCACAGCAGCGCCCCCCAACAACTAGCGCTTGTCGTAAAAGGCGACTAAGGGGACAAATCAGATCTAGGCAATATAACACCTAAGTGAGCCTAGCGACACATATACTACCCTAAAAACCCTCCCACAAGTGTGCATGCGAGTCCGTGGGTTGACACGACTGGAGATCACCGGTGTCATAAAAGAAAGATCAAACAATAGTAAAACAGGAGCATGTACATGTCAAACAACAAACACCATCGCAATATGGTAATATTGTAAAACTGTATCATTATGGTAATACTTGCAAAAAAGGAAATGCACTACCCCGCCAGGCACTACCACTGCTGTGCATGGTACTGATCCTGGACCGAGCAGAAATTTTCGGGTCAGAGCTATACGGATTCTGGGGGCTAGCAAAATAATGAAACAGTTTGGAAGAAATTTGAGGGTCGCGAGTTGGAACGTTGGAAGCATGACCGGTCGAAGTTACGAGCTGGAAGAGATGATGAATAGAAGGCGAGTGTGTCCAAGACACGAAATGGAAAAACACCTGAAATCGGGCGCGTTTTTTGGACGTTAGGACAAAAGATTACAAGATGTTCTACTACGGAACGGAAAAGGCTAAGAACGGAATCGGTATCATCTTCGCGGCAGAGCTACTTGGTAACGTCTTGAGCATTTCGAAGTCCAGAGACCGTTTGATGTCTCTCAAACTAGTAATACAAGGAGAGGTGTGGAATATTGTCAGTGCAATCAGGGAGTTAAAGATGAATTTTAGGTAGATTTCCACAATCTCCTTAAGAAGGAAGAATTTCTGTTTGTTGGAGGAGATTTGAATGGACATGTCGGGAAGTCAAACGAAGACTATAAAGACTGCCATGGAGGACTAGGATATGGCACCAGGAACCTTCCTGGTGAAGACATCCTCAGCATGTGCAAATCACACGGTCTTATCGTGTTAAATACCATGTTCATCAAACAAAGCCGACACCTGATCACTTACAGCAGTGGTGGAGATGAAACTCAGATTGACTACCATTTGGTAGCCAGTTTCATGAAGCCTCGGGTAAAAGATTGCAAAGTGATCCTGGGAGAGGCAATCGCTCGGCAACACCGTCTCCTGCTAACAGAAATTTTTATGAAAACACCGAAGAAAAGCAAACAAACAAGGATCTCTGAGAAAATCAACTGGTACAATCTGGACAAAGAAAAAGGCGAGACTTTTGTTTTCGTAATAAAAAATGACCTCTCTCACACCATCAACGGAGCTGAGGATGAAGAGTGCAGAGCACAAAATATGTGGGATTCCCTACAGCGAACTTGCTTAAAGAAGGCCAAATCACTGCTAGGAGCTTCAAAAGACCACCATCAACACGCCAAAGAAACATGGTGGTGGAGTGATGAAGCTAAGAATGTGCTAAATGAGAAGAAAGCGGCTTTCAAAGCTTGGTCAAAGTGCCCCTCTAATAATAGTGACGAAAAAGTTCGGCTCGAAATGGAATACAGATGTTGCAAGAAAAAAGCGAAGAAGAAGTGCGCACAGCTTCAAGCAGAGAGTACGGCGGGCCTGTATCGGGAGCTGGAGAACATATCTTCCCCGGTTGTTGATGCAAACCAGGCTATCCAGGAGCTGCGAAGACACAATATGAATAAGAGCGCAACCATCTTCAAAATAGCCGTCCAAAGAAGGAGGAATGCTCAGGAGATTCGTTCGCCAAAGTTAATTAACAATGCTCATGGCCACGTTCTTGTGGATGACGATAAAATTCTGCAGAGGTGGCGGCAGTATTGTGAAGAACTTTTAAATTAACAGTTTCCCCGGCTATACTTTCCAAGAGCCACCCCTAACTGTGAAGAAATACCCGACATCACAGTCCAAGAAGTTAGTGAGGCGGTCAAATACTCCAAAAAACGAAAAGCGGTTGGACCAGACGAGATGCCCTCTGAGTTCTGGAAAAAGATGGTAGACATCGGATTCAGATGGCTTAGAATTCTCATCTCCAAATTTGTGAGAGGTGACCCAATGCCGAATCAATGGAGGGAAACTTACCTTCTCCCTGTATACAAAGGGAAGGGTGATACGCGAAACTGTGATAACTACCGTTCGATCAAGCTGATGTCACACACCATGAATATCGTTGAGCGGGTATTAGGTGGCTGTCTGGGAAAAATAATACGGCTATCTGATGATCAGTGCGGGTTTGTCTCGGGTAAATCAACCACAGATGCAATCCAAAGTATAAGGATCATACGTTCTGGAGGAAAATGGGTATCGCATTAGTTCAAAAAAGACAGAGTACTTGTGCTGCCCGTACTCTGATCCACTCAGGCCTATTCCAGATATTTATTTGAAAGGAATAGTGCTTCCCAAGTGCGAAAAGTTAAAATATCTGGGATCTATGATCAATAGCAAAGCAACCTGTGATGGCGATATCAATCATTGCGTAAGCGTAGGGTGGATGAAGTGGCAAGAAAATTCCGCTATCTTCTGTGACAGAAAAATGCCACCTACGTTGAAAGGAAGGCTCTACACCGCAGTTGTGCGTCCAGCGCTCACCTACGGTTCACAATGTTGGACGATGTACAAAACGTATGAGAGTAAATTAACGGCAGCTGAGATAAAGATGCTTCGCATGACAGCAGGAGTGATAAAGCTTGATCGAATAAGAAGTTCGAAGATCCGTGGAAGCTTTCACATCAAGGAAACCATCGTACAAAAAATAGAGCGCGACCGGCTCAGCTGGTATTGTCACGTTCAAAGAAGAGATCATTTGAAACCTGTGAAAAAGGCAATTTCTATGCACGTTCCAAAGACATCGCGATGTAGGAAAGGCAGACCTATAAACGCCTGGATCAGACAAATGCGACGACATCGGCATTTCATTGGCCTCAGTAACCGAATGATCAAAAATCGGCGGGCCTGCCGATATTTTCTGAGGTCAAATAGGCGAACCCCACAGGCGGATCAGTAGAAATGCAGTGAAGTGGGAGCGTTGTGATCCCTTGTTTTCGGTTTATAGCCTCGCTGGTAAAAGGAAGAAGAAGAAGAAGAAGAAGAAGACTATTGCGCAAGTGGATATCAATCAATCGTTCTAATGTTTTTAGAACAAATTATAATAGACTAATGGGTCTGAGATCTTTCGGACTTGTATGAGAACATTTGCCAGCTTTGGGTATAAAAACTACTTTGACTTCTCTCCATACTTTTGGTATATGGACCAGATTTATACAGCTTTTTAGAATTATTTCTAGCACCTGCAAGATAAGGTCCGACGACTTCTGTAGTTCGGCTGGTATTATACCGTCTGGTCCTGCGAATTTATATGGTTTGAAGCTGTGTATAAAGATCATATAAAAGAGGAAGGAGAAAAAGTAGTGTGTACGTGGACTTGCAAACTAAGAGCTACTGGTATCAATAAATTCTAGAATACATGTACACCAATCATTACATCATCTATAACGTAAACTGCAATCTCTACGACTGCAAAAGAAGACAAAATAAATTCTCATCACATTCTTTTAGGAATTCTTTGCCTCTCATTTGCATAAATTTTACATTTTCCTCACTGCGGTATCCATTAATTTGCATAAGTAAATTATGTACATCTTAAAACCAGAAAGAACAGCATTTCCGCCGCAATACAAGCCACAACCCAATCTAATCCGTTAAGACTATCAACATTAAATTAAATTGTATCTATACGTTGATAATTTGATAACAATCGAAGAACTTGCACAAACAAAACCGGTCACATTCGAAAACCGGCCAGGTACACAGCATCCAAACCTGAAGATATTCTTTCAGAGCCGTAAATGAAGTAATCAACATCCCTCCCTATATACATACATAGATGTCAATTCAAAAATGTTCATACGTTTGCAACTTTGTAGTACATACACTTGGATTCAAGGAAAATAACCAAGTGCGACTAAAATAAAGATGCGGTTTGATGATCGAATCGTTACCAGGTATTATGGACATTTCACCCCGATAACGTCACAATACTGCAGATTTTGTTTACTTAGAAATTATTTTCTTTTTAGTTCCTAAATTCTCCTTTTTTTTTTCTTTTTTGTCTTCAAAAACTTGTTTGCTGCTCTTTTTCGTTTGGATGAGAGCTGAAAATCTCTTCAGAAGCTTAAGAGCATCTTTTCTCTGAATCTCGGCTCTCTAAGATTTTCACCATAACCTAAAAAAAAAAAAATCGAATTCACCAATACATCTCAAATTTGATAAAAGTTTAATGGTGTTAAATAATACAGTTAACCTCAATTTAGAGAAGTGAATGAAGAGAGACACAGACGTGAGGTGCTGGAATATCTTTCAGAAAAACAAAATGACAACGAATAGCATATGCCTCACATATTTAAGCTTGAAATAATAAAAACTGCAGATTTGACTTGTTCAAATTTGTGACATTGAAAAGGACATCTGTGGCCACTTCCACTGATTTTTTACGAATTAACGAACGAAACTTCCAAGCGCAAATGAATACCTAAATATTGTAGGGCGTGATACCGTGGATTTCAGGTTTTCCCTGGACTATCAAGCCACTGGTTTGGCACACAATTTTGGTGGAATTTCCGCAAAAAAAGAAAGAATTTAATGGGGACTTGAAGCAGCGTGCTATTCTTTAACGAAAATCAGTGCATACAATGTAAAAAAGTGTGCTCAGCCATATTCTTGGATGTAGCACAAGCCTTCCACAAAATATGGCATAAAGGGCTATTGTTTAAATTACAAAGGGATCTACCAAGGCAATTATACTTGGTACTTAAATCATACATCTTCTTCCTATTTCGGTGAGGTTATGATCCGAAAACAAGGGATCATAACCGTCCCACTTCACCGCATTTCTACTGATCCGCTTGTGGGGTTCGCCTATTTTACCTCAGAAAAATCTGTACTTAAATTATACATATATCTCTGAACTCCATTTTAGAGTTAAATATGAAGAAGAATACTTGGAACTTAAGAAAATTGCGACAGAAGTTCCACAAGGTAGCGTCTTAGGTCCTGTGCTTTGCCTACTTTACACAAGAGATTTACCTGAACCACTCCATTTCGTAGTGGAGCAAATTACAAAGCGAACGATCTTAAGGATGGCAAAAGAAGGTATTGGAACGGAGAAATGGGTTAGTTCGAAAGAATACGATGCACTTATGCACTTCGCCTTCTGGCGATCCCCAGGGATGACAATATCAGAAAATTTAGCTTTGGGAAAAAGTTTTGTACAAAAATAAGTAACAAGAAAGAGTGGAGCAACGAATTCACAATATAGGGACTGGACAACCACCCGATAAAGTGGTATACATACGATTCCAGAACCGAGGAAGGAACAGGGGCAGGCATGTTTGGGTCAAGCACGAGGCACTCATAACCCATGGGCAAGAGACCAACATCTTTCAAGCTAAAATATGTGCTATAGATAGATGCATCCAACTCAATCTCGAAAGAAGATACAGCAATTGCGACATACTCGTAGCATTACTGTCCGACAGTTAAGCATCTATCAAAGCAATTGTCATTCAGGGTTATCGTGAATAAATTTTCCCTCCGAATTTTTCCTCGAACAAAAATTAAGTATCTTCAAAGAAGAGGAAATATTTAGTTTAGGAATTTTCCCCTTTTTTGAAGATATCTAATTATTGTTTCGGGGGAAAAAAACCGAGGGAAAATTTAGTCACGATAACCGGATTAAGTCGAAGCTTATGTAGGAATGCCTACAGAAACTTAATGAATTGGGTAGAAACAATAAAGTAACGGGATAAAAGGTAATGAAGCAGCAGACTCCTTGGCAAGACAAGGAGCTGCAGAACCCTTCATTGATCCTGAACCATTCTGTGAAATAGGGGAACATACCATATGCGAAGAATTCAGAAAAATGGAATGAGAAAAGTCTGAGACAAGCTAAGAAACTACTGGGATGTTACAACCGGAAAATATTCGATGCCTGTATCGGATCACTACGCATTAGGTTCCAAGTTCGAATCCCAGAAAACACCAACAAGTTGTTTCACGGTCCCACCTCTCGCGAGCGTCTGACAAACATCCGAGAGTATTGTTGTCACGAAAAAGCTTCTCAAATCGCCGTTCGGATTCGGCACTTTAAAGAGCTGTTGCGCCAAATATTTGTATTTGATTGTATCTGCCTTAACAAGAATAACCTACGAATCCTAACAAGGTTCCTAATGGAACACTGCAAACTCAGGGAGCATTTAAGAAAACTCGGTATAACAATTGAAGGCTTTTGCAGATTCTGCAATGAGTCAAGCGACACTCCGGAGCACCTTTTTGGAATCATGTGGGGCACTGACCCACAAAAGACTGAAATACTTTGGGCAAGTACCAAATATTAGATGAGGATATGCCAACCATGGACCCACTTATCATTCTCAGATTCTTAAAAGAAACTGGTTTGGAGAGAGAGCTCTAATGTGAACTACTCTCATAATGATGGTTAGACCCATTATCACATAAGCGGCCATCGTCTGGAGGCCAAAAACTCTAGCAGATAACGGCAAACAAGTTGCAGAAGTTGCAAAGAATTGCCTGTCTTGGCATTACAGGTGCGATGACAGCTCTGGAAACTATTGTCGGGCTAACACCCCTACCAATCTTAATTAGGAAGATGGCTGCTGGATATGCCATCAAGCTGCAGCTAAATTATGAGTATAAGCCAGGACATTTAAAGATACTCAACTCAATCCCTAAAAGAGACATGTTCTGCACTATACCAGATATTATGGTCAGGCAACATTGCTGACCGCGGAAATTGGTCCAATGGTGCTCCAACACTGGACGCTAGAAGTCTGCTCTGGTTCACCGACGGTTCGAAAATGGATTCTGGAGTTGGAGCTGGGGTCTTTCGGCCCAACACAAAGATTTCGGTACCTATGGGTGCGACTCCCACAGTGTTTCAGGCTAAAATTCATGCCATTGAGATCTGCGCCAGACACAATCTCCGCAAGGGAATCAAGGGCGCTAGAATACATATCTTTTCAGATTACCAAGCAGTACTTATGGCACTATCGTCCAACCTAATGGACTCCAGAACTGTGAAATGCTGCTACGATGCATTATTGGATTGTGGGCAACGAACCTGCAGATGAGCTGCAGATGAATCTGCGTTCATAGGTCCTGAACCTTATTGTGGCGTCAACTGGGCAACAGCTACAACGCTGATTAACGAATCGGAAAACAAACTTCGTCTAGACCACTGGACCAATGGGCCAGGTCTAATACAATCCAAACGATTAATCAAGCCTTATTCCTATTAGGGAATCCTTAACTAAGAGAAGGATGAAACATCTGAACACATTATTTGTGAATGTCCTGCACTACACTGGTTAAGGAAACGTATTCTCCACAAGGAGATACTTACTTCAGTGGAACTGAAATGCTCCACTACTAAAAACATACTCACTTTCATATGGGAGGTAGTACGTCTGTTAGATTAACTCCAATCAGGAGTACAACAAACTGCTCATATACCAGCAAAACCTAAAACCTGGATTTATGGAATACAGCTTAGGGGCTTTACAAAGAAAGCCAAACAACAAATTATACAAAGATTCCAGATGTATCTATGTACTGTACATTCACTAAAAATTAATTTAGGTTGTAACCATTGGGTTGTATGCCTTTTAAAAGTTGATAAATGACTATTTAATGTAAATTACTAAATGAATTTGTTCAGTTGTACAATATTAATAAAATAATAAAAAAAAAATTAAAAATACGAAAATCAGGGGCCAGTAAATCTTACACAAAGGTCTCTCTAGATTTCTCCGTCTCTCACGGAGATGGCAGAACAGTTCAATATTCCCCTGTGCTGAGTGCCAGGCCACAGATATACTCGCATTCCAGGCTGGCACAGAAGCGCTCAAATGGTTTGATCTTGCTGAATCGATCAGATATCAACTCCACTATGTATTCACAGGCCTACACGCGAAGAGGTTGGGTCTCTCGTCAAACGATTTCTGTAGGTGCTGCAGGGACAAAGAGGACAAAGAAACCATCCTCCAATTCCTCTGCACCTGCCCAACCCTATTCAAAAGAAGGTTACTCTATCTTGGAGCACTTTTCCTCGACAACCTTGGCGATCTGGCGAATACAGACGTCAGAAGCATCCTTCGCTTTATAAAACGATTCGGTTGGTTTCCTTAGCAAATCCACGTGTAGCTGATTATGTCCAGTGGTATCACATTGGACCTCTTCTGGTTTAACTGTGTCTGTATTTTAGTACAGACAGCCATCCTAACCTAACCAAACCTAATTCTTCATCCACAGACATATTTGTTATTTTTATGAAGGCTCTTCGAACCCCACAGGCGGATCAGTAGAAATACAGTGAAGTGGGAGGGTTATGGTCCCATATTTTCGGATCATAATCTCGCTGATAAAAGGAAGAAGAAGAAGTTATGAAGGCTCTTCCATTAACAGCTTTCATGTTAAAAAAATAAAAATACTTTTTCCCCGTAAAAATGTGGATATTTTTATTTCATTTGAACGTACAGACTCTGCCATACTGATATCTGATAAATGTTCACCTCGGCTTCTCTTGCAAATGGTCATGGTTAGATTAGGTTAGGTTTAAGTTGAAGTGGGTGCCAGCTAAGAATCGCCAACACACTTAGAGCAATAATAAGTCCATTGTAATACCACGTGGGCAGAAACAAAGAAGGTGAGGAATAGCTTCTTCCTCTTCTTCAAAAAGGCCCCGCCTTGTAGCATGGTTGCCTATTACACAGTGCCGAATGATGATACCTATTGTAGTGCCGATATGCAATCTATTGACAGAAATCAAATTCTTAAAGCGCTTTAGATCCAGCTTTGTCGCTAGACATATTGGTCCACTTGTCCACCTAAGATTTGTACTCTCGATAGCATCCAGCTTAAATTTCGGTTTGAAAGTAGCGATTGATATACATAAGGTGCCTTTGTCCGACAGGATGGGTACAATTATTCCTATTCTAGCGGCCTTACAATTTCCTGGGATGTCGGTTTGCCCAGCCACCTAAAACAGGTGAACTGCTCAGCCAGGAATTTATAGAAGTCGATTTCAAGGATTTGATTGCTGCTTGGCTGTCTGAAAAGATTCAGATATCTATGACGGATATCACGTTTTTCTTAAGCCAAGATAAGACTTCTTTAATCGCTATAATTTCCCCTGGAGCACGCTACAATGATTTGATAGACGGAATGACATACTATACTAAGATTAAGCCTGTCAGAGAAAACACCTCCACCAACTCCGTCTTTGGTTTTTAAGCCGGCAGTATAGAAGTGAATCGACTCAACTTCTAAAAATGCATCATCATTCCAGAGGGATCTGGAAGGGATGGTGACGAGGAAGTTCTTGTCAAAATTTAGACGTGGTGTGGTGTAGTCCGTGTTTTCGGGAGAGATTTTGAATTTATTCAGAATGAAAGCGTGGCCAAATTCTTTTGTTGACCACTCTTGGGTAGCTTTAAGGCGAACGGCTGCATTCGCTGCCATTATTCGAGGTTGTAGACACCATCTGTTCCCAATAGTTTTTTTGCAAGAGAAAAGTGCTACTGTGACTTTCTCGTCTTTCTTGAATGTTAGATTCCCAGTGTAGCTTTAAGGCGAACGGCTGCATTCGCTGCCATTATTCGAGGTTGTAGACACCATCTGTTCCCAATAGTTGTTTTGCAAGAGAAAAGTGCTACTGTGACTTTCTCGTCTTTCTTGAATGTTAGATTCCCAGGTTTATTTCCTATCCAGGATAAAACCCAAATATTTTACTTTGTCAGAGAAAGTTAAGCTGATACCATTGAGAGAAGGAGGGTCAACTAACCGAATTTTATATTTCCTGGAGAAGAGTACTTGTTCAGTTTTGTGGGGG
Source organism: Brachypalpus laphriformis (assembly GCA_945910035.1). Classification (NCBI taxonomy): domain Eukaryota; kingdom Metazoa; phylum Arthropoda; class Insecta; order Diptera; family Syrphidae; genus Brachypalpus; species Brachypalpus laphriformis. The sequence continues at coordinate 153,208,799 of OX246753.1, forward strand.
CTTACACCCTAACCACACTGAACACACTGAAGTATTTAGGTGCTTTCCCGAGACAGCTAAAGCAACATCATCTGCATAAGCGATTATGAAGGCATTGATGACCACAGAGGAATCGGTCGCCAGCTTTCAAGTTTATACACCACTTCCACCTCCCTCTAGTTCCAGTATAAGGGAATCGTTAGTGAATACCCATGGAAGAGGCCGACGCATACAATGTGCCAGAGGATCACGTTCAACAAAGCCGGTTAGATACCCCATCACCCAACACACCGATGTAAATAAATGGTGATACACTTTCCGCCCAACAGTATATCCATTTACAGGTCCAAATTGGATGTATAATATTGTATTTGAATTGGATTGATATGACTTTTTTAATCAGTATCGACGACGATATTTTAATAATCCTAATCAATGCTAATGAAAACTTCACTACTCACACTAAATGAAATGAAATGAAAACTTTTGTGGGAATAATCCTGGTTATTTCCGCTATAAATTATACAATTTTGGACTTCTATTGGAACTCTAAGTGGAGAGTTTCTACAGTTGCTGACGCAATGACCAGAGATAGATTATTCCTGATAATAACTAACTTGAAAGTTATATTTGATAATGATATGTATATTGAAAGCAGAATGTACAAACAATATTTGAAAAGTATTTGCTTTGTATAACAGAGTTCTAACAGGATGTCTATTACAAAGCCGAGCTGAGTATGTGTCGATTGATAGGATGATCATTCCTATTACAGGAATTTGCGGCTTGAAACTATATTACCCTAACAAGCCAAATTGAGTAGAACCAAAGGCATTCGTAGCCGATAATCCTGATGGACTTAGTTTGGATCTGGTTGTTTATCAAGGAAAAAATGCCACTGAAGAATGCATACGTCGAAAGAGACAAATCTGTTGTCCTGAGATTGACTAAAAGCTTAGTCCCTGGTCATTTCTTATATTTTGGCAGATATTTTTCAACGATTAAGATATTTGATTTCACTTGGATTGCTCTTCGTTATTCCATGAACAATCATTTTATTCTAAATTGACTGAATGACACTACTGAAATTTGTTTTTGTAATAAATGTCTTAAGACACAGATTTAAATGGCGTTTCGAATTAATGTTTACAAAGTTGTTATTATTTAAATTCACCCAATGTCCTTTGTATAGTTCATTGGTCGCAAGAAAGTATATTAAGTGAGTACTAGGTATAGTACATTAGGAAACACATTTTCCAACTACCAATGATTTCTTCAAACTTTTTTTTTCCAGTTCTATAGCTCACTATAACGCACCGCAAACAAATTAATAAAATTTGGTAGCGTTTTGTGGCTCTCGATGTCAGAAGGTTAAGGCAGCAACAGAGTGTCCACTTGCGGCATAAGTTTAAGTTTTTTTTTTGTTTTTGACCGATAGAAGTTTAAATAGGGATAACTATCAAACCAGCTGTCAAATTTGACAGATGCATGACATTTTTGTTCAGTATACTCATACTTTGGCAAATCTTCATGAAAGTACTCACGCCTCAACAACATGTACGAGTATGTGTTGTGGAAATTTATTTCCATACTTCTTGTTCTATTCGCCAAACTTATAGAGCACTTCGTCCATTTTTTTTTTTTGTGCGTTTAATCATCCGTCTGAGCAATCTATTCGTCGGACCATCGACAAATTAACATATGGAGTGAGCAGAATTCTGAAGAGATTCTTGAAAGTCCATTACATCCAGAAAAATATACGGTTTGGCGGCATCACCAGTCCTTATTTTTTCAAAAATGAGAGTTGCCGGACCATGCTTAACGAAGTTTCTTTCAAGATATGGATGACATTGTTCCGGACGAGATGTGGTTTCAACAGGATGACGGTACGTGCTATATGGCAGCCGACGCCATCGATTTGTTAAAATCACAATTTGGTGTGAACGTGATTTCGCGAAATGGGCCTGTCAATCGACCTTCGAGAGCATGCGATTTGACACTTCTTGACTATTTTCTTTGGAGGCACCTGATGCCCATTGGTTTATGCAAATAAACCAGCAACTATTGACTACTTGGAAGCCATTCACGATGTTCAAGCCGATTTATTCGAAAAATTGGTCAAAAATTGGATGACCTTTGCAAAAAGTAATCGAGGGTGATCATATGCCCGAAATTGTATTCAAATATTAATTGCCAAACGTTTTTCTATCAAATAAAATAAAAATTTAATTGATTCTTGTGTGTTTCATTTCAATTTAATGTGCTCACGCTCCAAAAAAAACACCCTTTACAAGCCAGTGATGCTGACATATATTTTCCACTGCTGGGATATGCTACGAACCCCGCCCACTTACGACTTTAGGTCATACAAGTAATCTTCTTTAAGAAAATGCATACGTGTATCCAAATATGCGTACTTGGCCTTCTCGTGAGGTGTGTAATGACCTTTACATTTTATAAGACATAAATTTGTCCCGAATAAGAACATAAAACCTGTCCAGTACTCGCTTAGATGAGTTCAGGTCCCGTCTTATACCGTTTTATTAATTGTTATCCAAATTTCATTTAATGAAAATCGATTAAGGTCACTTTACAGTTCTGTCATATGCCTCAACCAGGCATACACAAAATTTACATATAATCGATTAATTTAAATTTTTTTTTAAATGGATATTGTATCCACAATCTTTACTGTCACAACAACCTCTAAGCATCTATTTGTTACCTCTCTCTCTTCAACGATCAGGTGACTTGTCATCCACATTACACCTTACAAGTCAGATGAGAGAGAACAAGTGTTCTACTTAGGGCCCAGAACAGGTGATCAAATATCAAAGTAAACACAAAACGGATTAATTTCCTCCCTCAACGACTACTAGCATTACTGAGATACTTTAAAGAAACTCACCCTTCTATCTGGCAGTAACTTGCAGATTTTATGTATTTTTAAATCCAAAAGAGGGAATAATGTATTAACCCCTCGATAAAATGAGATACCGTTAAATCAAATTCCAACCAACGCGAGTGCGTGTGCGTGTGCGTGTTGATCTCTTACTTAATCCTTAGTAAGACATTTTCTTCATCAATTGTACTGGATGGTTAGGTAGGTAAGCGTTTTTTTTTTTTTTTTTCTGTAAGTACTTTAGCACTTTGCAACTGGATAAACTAGATACAAGATACGAATACACCTGGTTCTGTACGGTAACGACGACTACGGCGACGATGACGACGGTACGGCGCGCGAAAAAGAGAAGAACGATGGGAAGGTGAATGCACTCTTTTTTCTTTTTTTTTTTTCTTCTTTTTCAATTCACTATTCTTCTGTAAATATATATTTTTTTCTTTTTTTACATATATTTCTCATTGCTTGGGCACAAATTCATTTTAACTTCTTTTTTTTTTTCTTTTATTTTCTCTTTTTTTTATTTTTCTTTATATTTTGCTGACTATTTGACTTTTTTCCTTTATTCTAGATACATTCTGGGACAAATAGTAATAATTTAAGATACACTTTAGAAATGCAATCAAGATATTTTAATCATAGATTTCTAATCCGTTAGGTAGACTTGAGCGTCTGGTCAATTGGTAGATAAAGTTATTTCTATGAGGACGCGCGACTGGGTAGGTAATAATGACGACGACTTGAATCGACCGCAGGTAAGAGAAAACTAAGCACGGATCGTTTCACCACATGAAAACGTATCCATCGCATTCGCGATTGACTGCTTCAACAAATAATCGCCCTCCCACCGAACGTTGCAACCCCCTGCTTCAACTGGCTATGTAGGGAAGAATCGGCTTGCGTGTCACCGAAACACACACACCAAGAACGAACAAGCGAACCAGAGATACAGAACAGGTAAAAGCGGAAAAAGGTAAAAACTCAGTAAGCCTATCTTTCGTACGTCGTCGTCGTGTGTTACACAGGTAAAGAAAGTGCTCAGAAGAGAGTGTACACTGTGTACACTATACACTACACACCTGCGTGGTGTACTTCACAAATGCAATATCTAGTGAGCCCGCGGAATTTATGGATATTTATTATCAATTTCTCTGTAGGTTTTCGTCTTGTTTTTTATCGCTTGCTTCATTCACCGGCAGAATTAGGTGAATTGCTTTTGAGATATGGTTGTATGCGACTAGGTGTATGAGTACAGAGGAAGTCAGGTGAGTTTCTGGTAAGGAAATTCTGCTGTATTTGGCTGGTGATCGCAGTTTTGATTGTCTCTTCAGCCATTTATGGAGAACGGCGTTCTCTTTTGTAGGTGAAATCGTGAAAACTCTTTTGGTTTATCTCTTTTGAGTACGTGAGGGAGAGTGTTTTCTATTAAACAACAGAGATTGCCTTCAGCGGCTAACAGTTGCTCATGTTTTGAATTTTGGAGACCGTTTTCATTGCAGTGATCATATATGGAGTTGCTGTTTTTTTTATACCTGTATCCCATTGTGGGTCGCAGGGCCATCGTGTACGGTTTCTGGCAATTCAACTTTTCCCAACAGACGCGCCTCCTTCTCGACTGATCTGCGCCATTTTTTCTCGGATCGCCAGGTATTCTGCCATCCTGAGTTAAAGGATTCCATTGCATGGCATCTTTAGCTATGAATTGTCATCTTTTCGGAACGTGTGACCAATCCACTGACACTTCCGTCATTGGATGGTTGTGCCTATTGGTTCCTATCCCGATCTCTGGTAGAGATACGGTCGTTAGAGATACGGTTGGACCAGAAAATCCTTAAGGTGTTGCGTAGGCGCCTGTTAACGAAAGTTTGCAGCTTTTAGTAATGGTCACTCTCCACGTGCTGCATCCACTTAACAACACGGATTCAAAGTTGGAGCAAAAGAGTCCTAGCTTGGTGTTCAAACTGATTACATTGCTTCAACATATTTTAGACAACATCCCCAACGCAGACTTTTTTGGCGATTCTGTTGGCTCGCATCGGTCGAGACAATACCCCCAAAGATACTGGAAATCCTCTACTTTCTCTACAGATTGTCAAGCAATGCACATTTGAGCTGATAAGTTTGTCCAAGTCTAATCATTTTAGTTTTTTGCCGTACTTCACATCTGTTGTCATTTGGTGGAGGTGCATAATTCTGTGCGAGGGTAAACATGCATACATGGTCAGCGTAGTCAACAGGTTTCAGTTTGGACGTAAGAGTCCATCGAATTCCACCATTTCCCGTCGACAAAGCTGCTGAAGCCGAGTCATATCGCTAATCACCAATAGGAATAGTATTGGTGAAAGAATGCAACCTCGTCTCAGAGAACCTTCCACTGTGCAGAACATAATTACACACACACACATTTGCTTAAAACCCTAAAAAATACATATTTTGAATAAAACTGTAGGTAACGAAGTAAAGAATAACGCTCCCACTTCATTGCATTTCTACTGATCTGCCTGTGGGATATGCCTGTTTGACCTCAGGAAGTATCAGCAGGTGTCCCGAATTCGGATCACTTCATTAGCCGTATTTTATTATCACCCAAGAACCATATAGATCCCACGACTAAAATAAAACGATCCGGATCTGGATCAACGAAACTACCAAGGAATAAAAGAAAAAAATTCTAGATCACGAAATTGATCCTGATAGAAAGCAAGATCTCGTATTGTTGTTTTATTGCATAGAAACCAATGTGGCAAACCAAATGCCACAAGTACTAAGTGCTCGATGCAGGGACGTAGGATCCTCACTTTTGATAGCTTACTTACTTACTTAGGTGGCGCTACAGTTCGGGGTGAACCTGGGCCTCAACCAACAAGCCTCTCCATTTAGCTCGGTCTTTAGCTAATTGCCTCCAGTTGCGCACTCCAAGTTGGTCGAGGTCCCCTTGAACTTGTGCGCGCCACCTACGGCGATGATTCCCTCTACTGCGTCGTCCCTCCGGGTTAGATTCGAAGACTCTGCGGGCCGGAGCGTTGGTGTCCATTCGCTCTACATGTCCTAGCCATCTCAGATGTCCAATACGCAGTTTTTTGACTAGGTCGATGTCGCTGTACAGCTCGTATAGTTCGTGATTGAATCTTCTCCTCCAAAACCCGTCAACACAAACGGGACCGAAAATCTTACAAAGAATTTTTCTCTCGAAGCGACCAAGGATATTTTCATCCTCTTTTAATAAAGTCCATGTTTCAGCGCCGTAAAGCAGGACTGGGATGATCAAGGTCTTATATAGAGTCTCCTTAGTTGTTCGAGATAGGGCTTTACTGTTGAATTGCCTTATAAGCCCAAAAAAACAGCGATTGGCAAGAGTTAGGAGATTGGCTGATTTTGTTAGAAGAATTTATAGCAGAGCCAAGGTAGACAAAGTCCCTTACTACCTCGAAGTTATAGCTGCCCACGGTGACGTTTTGTCCAATTCGTCGGTGTTGGTTTTCCCTTCTAGTTGACAGCATATACTTGGTTTTGCCCTCGTTTATCGCCAAACCCATTTTGGCCGCTTCCGCCTCAATGCTTGCAAAAGCACCGGTGACAGCCCGCTGAGATCTTCCGATAATGTCTATATCGTCGGCGTATGCAAGCAGTTGTACAGACTTGTAATAGATTGTGCCTCCGGTGTTGGCTTGTGAGTTCCGCACAATCCGTTCAAGTACAATATTGAAGAAGTCACATGACAGCGCGTCACCTTGTCTAAAGCCTTTTTTGACATCAAAGGTCTCGGTGAGGTCATTACCGACCTTGATGGAGCAGCGAGCGTTCTCCATCGTCAGCCTGCACAGACGGACAAGTTTGGCAGGGATGTCAAAACTAGGCATGGCTCTATTAAGCTCTTCTCTATAGATGCTGTCATAGGCGGCCTTGAAATCGATAAAGAGGTGGTGAGTATCGATTTGGAATTCTTGGGTTTTCTCCAGGATCTGCCGAAGTGTGAAGATTTGATCGATGGTGGACTTTCCTGGTCTGAAACCGCACTGATAGGGTCCAATCAGGCTGTTGATAAAGGGTTTCAGGCGTTCACACAATATCGCAGAAAAGATCTTGTATGCGATGTTGAGGAGACTGATGCCTCTATAATTGGCGCAGTTGAGGGGGTATCCTTTCTTGTGGATCGGGCAAACGATGCTGAGATTCCATTCATCAGGCATACACTCGTCTGACCAAATATTAGAAATGAGTTGGTGTATGCACTCTACCACTCTCCAGCAGCCTTGTTGGATTTTAGCTTGGATATTGCTATCCTCACTTCGTTTTGGTCAGGTGGACGGAAATTTTGACTATCATCGTCTATGTTAAATGGTTCATTCTGCCTGACAGCGGGATGTTGGTCTTCGTCGCCGTTATACAGTCTGCAGAAGTAGTTTTTCCATATTCTCAGCACCGACTGTGATTCTACTACGAGGTTTCCATTTTCATCTCTACAGGTTTCTGTACGGGTATTACTTCTCTGACACGTTCTTTTTACCTTTTGGTAAAACTTCCGTACATTGTTCCTGGAGTATAGACTCTCGATATTCTCAAACGCGCGCTTCTCATGCTCTTTCTTCTTCTTTTGGAGAAGCCGATGTTCTTCCCGTCTCTTTTGCTCGTAGAGCTCACGAGCAGCTCTCGTCTTCCTTTGCAGCGCCGCTTTGTATGCCTCTTGTTTTGCTGCATGCACTCGCCGGCATTCTTCGTCAAACCAGGGGTTTCGCGGTGGTGGTCGAGCGAGACCCAACACATCAGTCGCGGCGTTTCTGATGGCATGTTGGCAGCGTTGCCACTGGTCTTCGGTACTTGATGCTGGCGGCAAAGGGGTGATTGAGAGATTTCGGGATACGCGTTCAGCGAAGAGTCTGGCGGTCTCTTGCGATTGTAGCTTTTCGACGTTAAATTTTCTCACAGTAATTCTTCTTTGTTGCTCAGATTGGGATATCCGCATTCGTACTTTGGCTACAACAAGGTAATGATCCGAGTCTATGTTGGCCGCTCGGAAGGTCCGGACATCCAGAATACTGGAGGCATGCCTTGCGTCGATCGCAATATGATCAATTTGGTTGATCGTTACATGATCATTGGACCGCCATGTCTGCTTATGAATGTCGAGATGGGGAAACCATGTGCTTGCTATGGTGACATTTCGCTCCACAGCGAAATCAATTAGCCTTAGTCCGTTATCAGACGTGGTGTCGTGTAGGCTATGCTTACCGACTGCCCTACCAAAGACGTCCTCCTTTCCTATTTTGGCGTTAAAATCGCCCAATACGATTTTAACGTCGTATTTAGGACATTGCTCGTATGTTTTGTCGAGGAGCTCGTAGAAACACTCTTTGGTGGCAGGGTCCTTTTCTTCTGTGGGGGCATGAACACATATTAGGCTTATGTTAGCGAATTTAGCCTTGATCCGGATCGTCATAATACGCTCGCTCACGTGTCGGAAGCTTAAGACTTCTTGCCTAAGTCTGCCGCGTATGACAAATCCGCATCCGAATAAGCGTTGCCTGTTGCCTCTGTAGCAATCACCGTAGTAGATGTCACAGTTTTTCATCCTCTTTTTGCCCGGCCCATCCCATCGCACTTCCTGGATGGCGGTAATACCTGCTTTATAGCAGTCTAGTGCCTCTGCTAGTTGTTCGGCTGCACGTGGTCTGTAAAGGGACAGAACATTCCACGTACAGATCCGAAGGTCGTTGTCCTTATTTCGTTTGCTGGGGTCGTCATTAGTTGAGTCATCCTTATCCGAGGCTTTTGGTTGTTTCGGAACCATGCGGTTTTTACGTGGTAGGGAAGTTACCCCGACGGCACAACCCCCAACCTGGAGGGCCAGTTCCTTAATTATTCCCCAAGGACGAGGGGCCGGGTACACCGGTGCCAGTAGTCCACTACGGGAGTATGAGTGCTGCCGTTGGCCTATTAAGGGCTCCTCCGCCACCATCTCTATTCCAATGTCCTGACCAACATTGGAAATTCCTTACCGACCTGTGATCCGAATACGTCGAAGCAGCTCGCGCAAGGTGTTCACTAAGTTCAACCTAACTGGAACTATAGACGCCACCGTTGACTCCGTCTAGGGAATTCGTCCGCTGCCGCCTGGAACAGGAAGAAGCGCTCTAGTGAGAAAAGCACTCTTCCCCCCCTCTCTCATCTGCTGCCACCAAGGATCCGCCAAACGGGGTTGTTTACCCATTTCTTGGATTAAGGTACTAGGCACCCGGCTGTCACCGCGTGGAGGTTGAGAGTAGGAGTTGGTAGGCCTCAGCTGAGTGAAAACGCTTGTGTTTTTATATGATCGCATGCACTACCGTTTGACCAGCCAACTTTTGATAGCTCCGTCGTTAGCAAAGAATACACGATGTACTTTGGGGTCCGGCACTTTATTTTCAAGTGTGTAGTCAAGGACTGCAATAAAGAACAAAGGACTTAATGCGCTTCCCCGGTGCACCCCAACTCTGGTTACTTACTTACTTACTTAGGTGGCGCTACAGTTCAGGGTGAACTTGGGCCTCAACCAACAATCCTCTCCATTTAGCTCGGTCTTTAGCTAATTGCCTTCAGTTGCACAATTCAAGTTGGTCGAGGTCCCCTTGAACTTGTACGCCACCTACGAGGAGGAAGTCCTCTACTGCGTCGTCCCTGGGTTAGATTCGAAGACTCTGCGGATAGGAACGTTGGTGTCCATTCGCTCTGCATGTCCTAGCCATCTCAAACGTCCAATATGCAGTTTTCTGACTAGGTCGATGTCGCTGTACAGGTCGCATAGTTCGTCGTTGAATCTTCTCCTCCAAAACTCGTCAACGCAAGCGGGACCGAATATCTCACGAACAATTTTTCTCGCGAAGCGACCAAGGATACCAGTATCTTTATCCGCTTTCAACAAAGTCCATGTTTCAGCGCCGTAAAGCAGGACTGGGATGATCAGGGTATTATACAGAGTCTCCTTAGTTGTTCGAGATAGAGCTTTAGGTATTGTTGAATTTCCTTATTAGCTCAAAAAAAAACAGCGATTGGCAAGAGTTAGTCTTCGCTTGATTTCTGTGCTGGTATCAATATCATAGTTAATAGCAGAGCCGGGGTAGACAAAGTCCCTTACTAACTCGAAGTTGTAGCTGCCCACTGTGACGTTCTGTCCAATTCGTCGGTGTTGATTGTCCCTTCTTCCCCGACTCTGATTGGGAACTCTTCGATTACTCCAGCTGGGCATCTTACTCTTGTACTTGCTCCCCCGTACATAGGTTTCTGAAACCCATCGATATCTCAGCGCCAGTCGTGGTTGTCTGTCGAATGCTTTGTCAAAGTAGGCGCCTGCCAGACAACAGCCACTCACCCTTAGCGGAGCGACGAAGTCCCGTGAGCGGAGCGTATTAAATTAATGGCGCGAAGCACTCCACTTGTTTGTTGCCTGGCAGGCGTCTATGTATGTATTTCTTACTTGGGTTGGGTGGACCGCTTAGCGGGCTAAAAGAATTACACACTTTGTGATATTCTTGGACTCATATATATGCACATCGGACGTTTTTCGACCCCACATGCAGGTGCTCAGGATGCCGCTGTGCGGCCTGTAATCAAATGTGTATAACGCCTATAAATACGCAGCAATTTTGCTCATTCTGTTGTAAAAAAAAACTTCGATATCTCGGAAACTGAGCACCTACATACATATATATACACAGTAGATGTTGGGTATAGTGAACATCGGTATAGTGAACATCGGTATAGTGAACAATCTAATATACTGAATACCCGGTATTTTGTACAAGCTATACTAAGAAGTGAACAAAAAATGTCGCTATAGTGAAGTGATGGTTTTTTGATTTCATCAGAATCGTTCAGCATGCAAAAAACAGTTAAAGCTCATAAGCGACGTGTAGTCGCTAGGGTGATATATCTTCCATTTGTCCTACTCATCGGGTTCATATCTTGCACGATTACCTATGCGAGTATATGCTTACAAGTTTGGGTCTGTTTGTAGTGTAAATACCAACTACAAAGAGTCAGTGGAAATTTGATTTCTATCTGTAGAATAGAAGGTTGCGTATGAAGTGCGTACGAAGTTTTAACCAATTGTCGGAAGGTAAGTAAGAAATTAAGTTGTTATTATACCCTAATACTGTCAGCAAAACATAAATTTAATATGTTGGGGTTACATTTTTGGCTACAAAATGTGTAGTAGCTAAATCGACTGTGTAGTATTATCAGGAAAAGGAAAGCCACTACAGCAAAGCTGAACGACACTTGCTATGGAACTAGCAAATGGACATCCGTATAAGTATAATTATAAGTGGTTTTTGGAGCAATGTAAAAAGCATGTACCTGTGTGTGGACTAGCACTAAAACAAAAGGCGATTGCTATGTATTATCAATTTCAACACTAGCATCCTCTTCTGGCTGTTCGTTCATTATACTTTTTTTTAGTTTTTGGTAATGTTAAGTTTCATTTGATTTTTCTTTAACCAACTGCTTACATCTTCCAGGTCCTCTTGCATTTTATAGTGACATTGTGCAAAGTCCTTACTCGTCACATAAACCACAGCCTCATCCTCAAAAAGTGCCCACTTCCCGTTTCTTACAGCACCTTGTATATATCATTGATATAAATGATGAACAATAGTGTTCCCTAAACTGATCCCTGAAGAACACCAAAAGGTACTTCTCTTGAGTACGATTCTTCGCCATTCGCTTTTAGTGATTGCGTTCTAGTTTCTAGATTGAAGCAAACCACTTTAATACCCCGTTTTGTATACCATATTTTTTTATTTTTTTTTAAGGGGAATTGTTCTCTCAATTGTTTCGAATTCTCGTTTCAGGTCTAAAAACTGACATTACACCTGTTTTTTCGCGATTTGTTCTCTCCAGCTCGTAATAACTAAGTTAATAGAACTTTTACAGGACTGAATCCTTCAGGAAAACCGATTGGACATCTACAATTAATCTATTGATCTCAAAATAGTCCTTTAACTGTTTCTCGAATACTTTTTCGCAATAGATTAACTGGGCGGGATTCTGGTGCCTCTAGACATTTTTTCTACGCACTTACACTTATGACTGACTACAGCTTTTAGTATTGTAACACATAGTGTGAAATGGCTAAAAAATTAATTTCCATCGTTTAGTGTAAGAATTTCATGTAAATAAATCGTAAATAATCGTTTTGGTTTAAAAAAAAATTATTTGTTTTATCCGGTTTTATAAATTAAAAAAAAAAAAACATTGTAAATACAATGCAACCTAACCACAAAGTATTTGAAATAAAACCGTTCTTTATTTATTACTAGCGGATTCTCCGCGTGCGCTGCAACGCCATTTAATAGAATGAAATAGACGTTTTTTTTGTAGGTTTTTTTTATTGAACGATTAATAAACTTAAATTAATTATTCATGCTATCGTGTGGTTAATATTTTTAATATTTGCCGTGAGAAATGCCACCGTAATGTTGGTTGTCATTTCCTGCGAAATATTATTGTGTTAATTTTGACGCTTGGTTGAAATACTCAATTTTTTTTGTTTATTTCCTCTTTTTCTCGTATCCGCGGCGCAGAAACAAAAATGATGTCTTAATTATTTGTAATCGAAATGAGAAAATAATTATGTTTAAAGTTTCAGTAACTGGTAGATTGACTGACTTGTTTGATGTTGAAGTGATATCCATTTTCACCTTGCTAGAAGATTACCGGATATCGCAGTGCAATCAATCAATCGAACCAATTCATTGTGGTCATGAAAAAAATGTAACAGTCTGGCGATTATTCGATGTTCGGCGCCTTAATTGAATTGTTCACGCTGTTGAGCTTGTGCGACATCATCCGCTCCTCGCATGAAATAAATTTGCAAACATTTGTGCTCTACCCGATCGTTCGTTTTTGAGTTTGAGATTGTGGCGTTTGGCAAAACTCAGCATTCCACGAATTTTGATCTGGCAAACAAAATTAAATTTTTAAATTAGTCGTCTTAAAATTACATCGAAGGAGGTCATGGCGTAAGAATTAGAAATTTTCTTTTTTTCGTATTTTTCTAAATAAATTCATTTTTCCAAATCGTGTGTGCACTGGCATTTATTTAATGGATAGCGAGACGGCGAACAGCGCCGTCGACCGGCTACATTTTGCTGACCCCGACGTGATGCCAGTGCACAAACAATTTTCGGAACTATGAGGAACGACTGCATGACCACCGCCGGACGAACGCCTGGAAACCCAGCAACCGCTGAGCCGACCAGGTCAACCACCAACTGCTGGAACCGACCAATGCTGAGCCGACGCCTGCAAGCCCAGCAACTACTGAACGGATCGAGGCTAGACTGACGCCCGCAGGACCAGCAACCACTGAGCCGACCACGTCGTCCGGCAGGGATTGCCTAGGAGGATCCTGTTGGCCGGAAGCCTCAAGCAATGCTGGATCGCTTGCTGGTGAGGGCGTAGATTCGGGGCGATTGAGCTCGGTTTTGAGCGCTCGAATCGCCTCATTCGCCAGCGAAAGCTCTTCGCGCAGTTGCTTGATGACTTTCAGCACCTCTGCATCCGTTGGGTAAGGCATAGCTTCCTGGGTTGAGTCGGGTTTGAGATTCGTGGAATTTTTCTCCTCACTTCACGAGGTATCAGGGTCTGCGTGCGCCTTCATCTGACCTCTTGTACGAGGCGAACGTGCAATTGGCATTTGTTTCCAACTATCACGTCGGGGTCACCAGTTTTAGCGAGGTCGGTGCCACTGCGAGCGCCGTCTCACTATGAGTAGATCGAAAACAAATGCACAATGTAATTTTCGTTTCTTTATTTAAGGAAACTGAAGAAGCTCTTGAAACGAAAGCAAACTGGAAAACGAACACAACGATGAAAAAAATTAAAACGTCTTTTTGAATGGTCTTGATTAATCCGGAGAATGTCGTGGAACAGGACCGCTTGAACTCCCTGGTGAAAAGTTTTCTTTTTCTCGGGAGCACGTTCACAAAAATGCCTGGGGTCAATTTTGCGAGGAGTCGAGGGTTCTTGAAAAAGGTCTTCCGGTTTGAAAGATTCCTCTTGGGGGAATGTGTTGTCTTGGATGAAAAACTTCTTGAAGATCCGCTTGGTTTAAAATTCCTGAGTCGACTATTTTTTATTTTGAAAATGTTGACTTTTTGAAATTAAAAAAAATCAAAGATTACTCGATGCGATTAAAAATGACTGGAGCAGGTTCCACACCTACGGGTGTTATCGAGTCGAACGTCTCGATGACATACGTCAAAAACGCCAACCGCCACAAGATTTTGATCCTCAGCGCCATCTATCGAGAAAAATCAAAAACGTTTTATTTACTTGCATTTCTCATTTCATAACAAGCATATTGTGTAAGTTTCAGCTCAATCGGATGGCCCATTTTTGAGATCTTAGCATACATACGAACAGGCAATTTTTATATACATATATATATTTATTTAGTCCAGTCGAAAGCCCTGGCAGCTATTGTTAACATTATAATATTAGCATTGTAATTTATTTATCCGTTAATAAAGTTATAATAATTATTTATTTACTAAATCATTGAATGGAGAATAAAACTACACACACTCTACAAGAAGAACAAGAAAGCTACTCGCATTGTGAACACACCCCTTCGAAATAATCCAATGGAAAACTGGAAAGAGCCGTCGCTCTTTTGTTTTTTTTCTTTTTTCTTTTTCTTCTTCTTCCAGTCAATAAAAGTTACTACACCAGACCCAGACAGTAAAAGTTGTATTTTGCATTTCGCGACCTGTTTTAATAGTCTGTTCCGCATCTAATCATGGATAGTGCCGAAGAAGACAAGAACAATGTCCCGAAAAAGGAGGATTGTAAGTATGGAGACAAGTGTTATCAGCGCAACGAGCCGCATCGTCGGAAGTACAATCACCCAGAGCCCGCCGCCGGTAAGGGCGATTCACCCCAGGCTGCCGGCAGCAAGGACGATCCACCCCAACCCTCCACCAGCAAGGATGACCCACCCCAGCCCTCCACCAGCAAAGACGATCCACCTCAGCCAGCAGTTCCAACTCCGGAAGCCGAGAAAAATGGTGAGGCAAGCAAGGAGAAGAACGGCAACAGTAAGAAACGTGCACCCGAAGAGCGCACCGATGAAGTCGACGAACGTCCAACCAAAAGGAACAACCCACAGCGCTTGTGGCAGCAGCCAGACGAGGAGTACTCTGAGCTCTTGAAGAGCAATAACTTTATTCATTCAAAATTCGGGGTGAAGATGCCAAAAGACTTCTACGAATTATGGGAATTCATTAAGTTCTTGCGTAAGGATACAGAGGCGCAACCATTCATCAAGTACAACTTGCTCTTGGTTGGCCCATATGACTACATATCTGGCAAGTTTGACAAAGCAACACAGAAGAGTCCCGCTGAGTACTTGCGCCACTGGCGCTTCTACTATGATCCCCCGGAATTCCAGACTATTTTCGTAAAGAAAGGCACCGGTATTCACTACGGCTACTGGAGGGACGATCCCAACGATGTGGAGAACATATTCATTGCTCGCAATAATGCCGCTGAAGGTTGCAAATTTACACCCATTGCGTCAAACGCTTTTACTGCTTTGGCGCATTTCTTGGAGAAGGAATACAAACAAACTCCATTCAACGCGAGAGATCTTGACAAACTGAGGAAAACTATTGGTCAGTATGCGACCGAAAATGGAATCTGTCGCAATTCTATGAACTCGATCACAGACCGACGCCTCAAGGCACAGGTGGCAAAGACATTTCACGGACTCGGTATTATCGTCCCAGTGAGGTCAGCCACTGGCTATCGACCATTGATTGAGAGCGATGCCAATCTAAAAAAGATATTGAGCCTCCTCGACAATCCAGAGAATCCGAAGGAAGCCTTGGACACCGTCATGGAGAAGTTACAGCCCGTCATTTCCGCGGCGACGATTGCATTGGACGAATGCGATTTCGGAACGAGTCTGGAACTGGGCCTTGATCTGTTCCTCAGCGGTCATAAGCAACTCCACTCAACTGTGCAGGAGCTTCTTAAATCGGCCTACATGCTCCTTGAACGAACACATTTCGTTGCGGTTTTGAAATCCCACTTGGAGTGTCGAAAGAAGAGCTTTGAGCTCAGCATTCTCAATTAAAGTTTCCATTTCACTATACATGTATTTATATTTTGCAGCAATTAAAATAAAATGATCTATCATTGGTGTCGTATATGTTTGTTCATTATTTCTAACATTTATTGAACTATAGAGGGGAAACGCATACTTACAGATAATCAAAACATCATCTTCTCCTTGGTGAAGTGATCGGACCGATTGAAATGTACAAACAGAATGGCCGCTGCCAAACGTGCTTGCAGTTCATGCACACTCATATCGTGAGCCCATTCTACTCGGCCCCAAAATTTTAACTGATATTCTTCTTCTAGTCGTGCCAGGTGGACTGCTCTCTCTACGGTGATGTGCTGTTCGATTACTGCACATGCAAGGATAATCGACTTTAAGGTATCCACTGCGAAGATAAAGCCTGAAAATACACAGTCTTACTCAACTTGTTTGGTGGCAAAGATGACGCCTCAGCACAGCTATAGTGTTGGAATCAAGGAGGGTTTCAGTTCACTATCTAAAAAGTAAGTCAAAAAAATCCTACGCGACTTTTGAGCAGAGGGTCAGAGCAGCATAATAGCATAATCCCTCCACGATGTGAAGGCCTTTGTTGGTTGGTTAGCAACGGCCCTCGATGAGGATGCACTTAGACCAGAGATAGGTTCATTGTACTGCTAATATGTAAGGTGGGTGGGTGATCCTCTTACTCTTGGAGCCATCTACGTCTCGTCTCGTTGCCCCTACAGCTTCTGCAAATATCTATAGGGGATGCCTAGTCTCTGAACATGTCTTCCTATAGCACAGTGTCGGGTGAGGACGTTTGTTATTTTGGAGAGGTTTCCTCTGTTGTATTTCTGAAGTCCGATGAACCTGGTTTTACTCATTGTTGGTGTTACACTAGCCTAGATGTTGCCATCAGTGGTTGGCTTCACTCACCGCATCGGTGTGGTGGATAAGATAGTTAATAAAAGACGTTGGCGCCTCGATATCGACGATGCTTATGCTGTTTGTAACGAACCTTGTCTAGCCAGCTCGCCATCTGCGCGATTCATCGGTATGTCACAGTGATCTGGTAGCCAGCAAATGGTGAGCTTGTACTGTCCAGCTATCTCGTTAAGATATACGCGGCAGTCTTTTATTGCCTTAGATCTCATTGTGCTGGATGCAAGCGATTTGATGAATGCCTGACTGTCGATGTATATGACAATATCCGATGTTGATCCTGTATTACACACTAGCCAGTCAGCGGCGTGGAGAACGGCGGTAACTTCTCTCTTTTCTGTGGCGGATCAGTAGAAATGCGGTGAAGTGGGAGGGATGTGATACCTTGTTTTCGGATCATTACCTCGCTGATAATAGGAAGAAGAAGAAGACTCGTATCTTACCGGTCTTGTGGATAAAAGTACTATTGACTGCTTCGAAAGAAAAATGGTTCGAGTGATTTTCAGTCCCGTTTCGGGTAAACGGGGAAGATTTAACTACAAATAACACGGATCAAGCGTCTAAGATGACTAGAACATGTGCAGCGTAGACACCAATGCTCTAGTGCGTAGGATTTCCGATTACAACGCGTTTCACGTAGCACGCGTAGTTGGCAATATCTTGGGGTTCGGAACTACAAGCATTTGGCTAAAACTGGAGATAGCTGCTGAGTTTTGTTTGTTAAGGCTCAAGTACTACCCGGACTGTATTGCCACCTAAACTGGGTTCTATTGCTAAAATACCTTTGAAACCTTACGCGTATGTTGCGCTGACGTAAATGTAATTGAAAAAATGCCTAAATCGGTCCTCGATTCCAACACCATGGATTATCTGAGAAATAGGAATGAATTTAACTAACCATAGAGAACATCCTCACTGTGGGACAAGAAAAACTTGGATATTTTCATTTTGTCACCCTCAGACACTGTTGGCGGGGATATGCTATGGGTTTTCTCAAATTTTGTGTCATATCGTTTGTTAAACCAATCGATGATGGGATCCCATTCCTTCTTTTGAAGCTCGGCAAGGTCCAATTCATCCTACAAAAGCATTTAGAGGAGAATTACCACCGAATGTAAGGCTGCCGCAACTCACCAGCGAATGGTACAGCACTGTATCGGTTGGAAGGAAGTTTAATAAGTAATTAACCATATCCGGCTTGGACAGGTTATTAGGATTATCGATGGAAGTGAAGCATAAGGCCGATAGATGCATGTGGGATTGCACAATTGTTCCCTTCTGATTGGCCCATTCCGTTGCAACGGCAATTGCCATTGGTTCGCTCTTGAGTGTGAACGGATTGCCTCTAGGCGTCTTCAGCTTTTTGTGATCCAAAGTTATTTCATACTTTCCATCGTTGTAGAGAACATTCGTGTTCTTATAGAAGCGCTTCGGGGCAGCTGAAACGGTTTCATAATAAACAAACATGGTTCGGTGCGGGGAAAAGCCGAACGTCTTACCGTAGAACCTGTGTGGGATTTTTAATTGATATACTCTTCTACCCAGGAAGCATTGCCGCACAAAACCCACCGTAGAGTTCATAACTTTTATTCAGGTTTTGAGAATTTAAAAAAAAAAAAAAAAATTGCCGGCTCCTACAGAATTACCACACTGGCTGCAAATGTCAAAATCTGGAAGCATTTTCTCTTAAGGGGGCGATTACATTGTATTTATCCCTTACGTAATAATTTCTTTAGTTTACGAAGGCACTGCATTATATTCAAATGTGCTCTAACTTTTGCATGTCTTCTGAAATTATTAAACAAGTTTTTAAATTCGCCAGTGAATCTTTAAAACCTCTTGTCGATGTGGTTGTGGCTGCAATAGGTGAAATCTTTTAACTCATCAGAGGGTCAAAATAGATTTCTATTCCCAGAGTTTGGTATATAAATGTATTTCTACATGCATTGAATTTTGCAGAGGCAGTAGAGAATTATTATTTTCACTTATCCAAATTTTCCTTCATTTCCTTTTACAAGACGCAAGATAAAATATTTTTACAAATGTGTTTCTTTTTTAATTTTAGTTGGCCAAAAACCTGACATAAAAGTGCATTACAAAAATATTTATTCTTATCGACTAAACTTGTTTATGGCATAGTTAATTTATAATTTCTTAGATCTAAGTACATTTTCTTTATTTTGCAGTTCATTCAGTGAACTATTATAAATGTCCAGTCCCCTCTATAATGCGATATTCCTTGTTTTAAGATTTCTTAAGTTAGGTATTATAATTTAAAATTATTGTCGTTTCTTAAAGCAGATGATATTATTCATTACATATCTAAATAGTTTCCCCTATGATAACTTCGTAGGGAACGTAGAGCTAACTAATGCCTGAAACACAATATCACCTCGACCTCGACATTTTTTTTAATATCTCAGAAACCAAGAAAGATTTTTGCATCGGGTTTTCGGTATTTAATTAAGAATTGATAAATGCATTGAAAAATAAAAATATCAGTGGCAGTTAATAACGCAAAATTTTGAAAAAAATCAACTTGAAAAAAAAATTCAAAATAATTTTCAAAAATTTTGACTTTGAAATTTAATTTTTCAAAAACTGTTGACTGAAATAACTTGATTTAAAAAGCGGATAAAAGAATGGGATATTAGCTTTCAAAAAAGCTATAGCACATTATTTTACGTGTTTCCGTTGATTTTTAATAATTTTTTTTTCATTTAAAGTAAATTTTTTACAAAATTGCCCCTCCCGCCTAACCTGGGGGAGATAGACCCCCCCCTCCCGTACGATTTTTTTCTTGTCCCGACCCAACCTATCCGTCCTAGGCTTTTGTCGCATCTTATGCAAATCACCCTGTATAAATACAAAAAAAGCCGAGGTGTGGAAAAAATTTCGGAAGCATTTGGATTACCAACAACAAACACACGTGCAGCGCTTACTATTGAAGTACTCAGCTAAATAAGTGAGTGATTTTTCTGACAGCGCTTCGTATAACAGCTTCAGCTTCACCATTGTGTTCGGGCAGTCGAGTTAAAGAAAAATGCCTTCTCGGAGTAACCCGAGGTTTCACAAACAAGATGGTAGGTTAGGTTAGGTTAGGTCGGCTGTCCAGACGGGAGTGAAGACACACTTAGACCAGTGAAGGTACTTTGTGATACTATGGATCAAAACCATTAGGCCACTCAGGGACTAACAAAACCAACCGGAGCTTTTGATAAAGCGATGGATACTCATGACGTCTAAGGACGCCAGATCGCTGAGGTCTTCAAGGAAGGGGGACCGTAGATGGAGCATTCTTTTATGCGACAGGGCTGGACAAGTGTATGGGAGTGAAGGATGGTTTCCTCCTCCTCCTCGTCCCTACAGCTTCTGCAGAAGTCGTTGGAGAAGAGGCCAAGTCTTTTGGCGTGTTGGCCTTTAAGACAGTGTCCAGTGAGAACACCGACGACGCAGCTGATTTGTGTTCGCTTTAGCTTGACCAGCTCGGCACTACGTTTTTGATCCAGCTTAGGCCAGATCTGTCTCGAAATATGACACGTTGAGCCGTTTTCCCATCTGACCCCATAAGATGGTAAGCAGAATATTCTGATGTGAATATCGTTAGTAAATAAATTTAACTACATAGAATTTGACAAGTACAACATTAGTTAAGTTGACATATTTTTGCACTGATCACCATTTCAATACGGCCATTCGGGCAAACGAAAAAAAATCCTAATCAATGCTGAACTCCTTTATCTATCACACCAAAATCAATATCAATGCACGGTGAACCAAGCGAATACTATCAGTCTTTTTAAGCGTCAATAAAATCTTATTGCCACAAATGCGGGAATAACATAATAGTGTAACATCTATGCTTTCCAAGCATGCTTCGCAGAGGATATAAACTATTGCAATGGCGCAATTGAGACGCACAATTTTTTTGTCACGTCCATAGTACGGATTCGAAGTTTGCGAGCAAAGTTTGTTACTTCGTCCCTCACGGTAGCGATTCCTAGATCTCTGTGAATATCACTATTCCTTATATACCAAGGAGCATTCACGATTGCTCTTAGTATTTTGTTTTGAAATGCTTGCAGTAGAGCCATATTGCTTGGATTGCTACAACCCCAAAGTTGTATACCATATGTCCAAGACGGTTTTAGGACTTGCTTATACAGAAGCAGTTTGTTGTATGCGCTTAACTTCGAGTATCTTCCGAGTAGCCAATACATTTCTCTAAATCTGATTTCGAGCTCACACAATAAAGCAGTCGTAGCACTAATATTTTCTACTAATCTACTAGCCTCCTCAACTTTGTTTGCGCCTGCGTGAAGCCAGAGAGCCTATATTCTGTTTAAACAAAAAAACAGTTTTAAGACTCGACTCCTATTTATTTAGATTTGAATACTAAGGCGTGTATTATAAAACGTTTCTTTGGAGACTTGAAATCTGGTAAGTTACTTGTCGGATTTCCTGGAGCTGAGTACTCGCTTTAAGAGTGTAGACCGTATTTGCTTTTAAAATATTTAATACATGGTACTTACGTACAACTCGTTCAAACGCGATTTATCATCAACCTCGATGTACTTAAGAAGGAGCGAGATAAGCTGTATACTATGTATATATTCATACCTCAGCTTCATTCGTGTTGATATTATTAAAACATCTGTTAGTTCGATTTAGTAGTCAGCTCAAAATTTTCGACGCAACGATATGATGGCAGATTTCATGACGCAATAGCTCTGTGAATAATGAACCGACAGCAAATAACCAGCTAAATACAGACAGCTTCTATATATAAGATTCAACTTAATGGGACTTGCAGCAGCTGACGCATACTTTGCAGACAATTAGGAAAATTTTCAACGCAATCGCGATATTTAATTTTTTCCCGCTGAATTTTTTCCCTATTTTTCAAGATACCTAATTTTTGTTGGGGGGGAAAATTCACGATAACCCTGAATATTATTATTATTGTTATTATTATTCTTTAAACTTCTGACTGCTAAGAAGTGGTAAATATCGTCATTTTCATTTTTATGACAAAGGGTGCAAATTGTTCGAAGATTTTGCCTATGCGGGATGTAATTGAGAGCTAAGACCCCCGTTCTTATTTTAAACACTCAGCTTACCTGCCTGGCTGTTAGTTGCCTGCAAAAATAGTTGCTTGTACCTAAAGATTGGCAAGGTTCCTTATAAATAAGTATCTTTACTCCCGGGCTCTGCTCAGACATTGTTGGTATAAATACTCGTTGACCTTTGCTATGCTGCGATTAAACATATCTTGCCAATCGTTGGGGTTTAACTCATCCAGGTCGAAGCCAATACCGTGTTCGTTTGCTAATTCATACCATTCTTTAAAGAGTGTTGAGCGGCATTGAAGCGCAAATTGCATAAGCCTTTTTGGATATTGTTATCCCTCCTGCGCATAACCTTGATTATATAATCTACATTTGCCTTGAGATTTTTTAAGTAGATTTGTGGGAGCCCAGATTCGATATGTATTGCGTAAGTGGGCGTTGTCACGGGAAGCTTACAGATGCGCTTGAAAAAAGCGCGTTGAATGTATTCAAACTCTTCAATATGTTGGTATCCGAAGGCCTGATTGCCTACAGTTTTGTTTTTTATTTAACCCTGAATATATCCCACGAACGCGTAAAGCTAGTAAGCCGATCGAGGAGTCCATAGAAAGCATCATTGCTTCAACAAGAATAATTAAAGTTTAATAAATTTGCAAAATTTGAAAAATTTAATTTTACAAGAATGTAAAGGAAATTATGATCACAATCGAAGGAAACTACAATCAGAAGAAAGAACGGGCCAAGGAAAACATGAAATTTGGCAAATAAAAAAAATTTATTAAGAGTAAGCAGGCCATACTTTTACAGCCGCTTTCTGCCAAAAAAGGAAATAGAACTTTTGTACAAATTTCCATTGGGCAATAAGAAGCACTACTATTACTACTATTAGTAAAGGACTTTGTCTACCTTGGCTCTGCTATAAATTCTACTAACAAAATCAGTGCAGAAATCAATCGAAGAATAACTCTTGCCAATCGCTGTTTTTTTGGGCTTATAAGGCAATTCAACAGTAAAGTCCTATCTCGAACAACTAAGAAGACTCTATATAAGACCTTGATCATCCCAGTCCTGCTTTACAGCGCTGAATTATGGACTTTATTAAAAGAGGATGAAGATATCCTTGGTCGCTTCGAGAGAAAAATTCTTCGTAAGATTTTCGGTCCCGTTTGCGTTGACGGGTTTTGGAGGAGAAGATTCAATCACGAACTATACGAGCTGTACAGCGACATCGACCTAGTCAAAAAACAGCGTATTGGACGTCTGAGATGGCTAGGACATGTAGAGCGAATGGACACCAACGCTCCGGCCCGCAGAGTCTTCGAATCTAACCCCGAGGGACGACGCAGTAGAGGGAATTATCGCCGTAGGTGGCGCGCACAAGTTCAAGGGGACCTCGACCAACTTGGAGTGCGCAACTGGAGGCAATTAGCTAAAGACCGAGCTAAATGGAGAGGCTTGTTGGTTGAGGCCCAGGTTCACCCCGAACTGTAGCGCCAACTAAGTAAGTAAGTAATAAGAAGCATTCTTTTTGTCTTCCAAAGAGAAAAAGCACTACCGAACATGTTCCATTGGCTCTTTGGAATCATATTCTGGGACAGTTTTTCGCTTCTCGATTTCATTTCGGAAGACGCTCAAAATGCACTCACACATATAAACTTTTACCCATGCATATTTGGCGCTTGACCCATGAAGGGCCTAGCTATACTCTGTTCAATTTATATTTTCAGTACAGGGGTTATGGAAGAGCTTTTTCAAACACACTGGTGCCTGCTGGTGTTTGCATGGCACTCTGCTTAAGAAATTGCCACTGAAATTAACAAACAGAACCCTGAGTTCCATTGAAATTGTTTTTGTAATATTCCATAAACCCACGTACAATCTATAATAACTTGTCTGCTCCCCGGCTGTGAGGAGACTGATCGCCAATTTGCATCTGGCTTATTGTGTTTATTAAAAAAAAAAAAGCACATTGATTCAGAGTTACCACATGTGCGCAGATGGAAATTATAATACCTTTTCCTTTGGTTTTTGCTATGGAGATTTCACAATTGAAGCTTTCTTAGAGCTTTTGGGAGCATATATTTTAAGTTTAAGGAAAAGGGTGTTGTCACTGCGTGTTTTTCTGCTTACATCTTTTCGTTTTTTTTTTTCTGGAAAAAACGGTTAAAATGCAGCTATACAATATTTGTTGGCTATTTGTTTTAAGGAAGAATTACTATTTGAGTTTTTGATGGAGTTCGGTTCATTAATTAATTGCAATTTTGATTTTGAAGTGCCAAATAGTTTTTTTGTTCATGAAAATAAAAATAAAAGGAAGAGGGTTTCGTGTATAATATTTAAAATAGTGCAGTGCAATAAGCATTTGCATACATTACATACATTTACGTTTTTTTTTCTGTGATTTATTTTTACGTTAAAAGAGATTAGGCCTCTGGGGGACTCTTAAAAAACGCGCCTACTACCTTACCTCTTGGTGGTGTGGAAAAAGATAGATTTAATTTAGATTTAGTTAAATTTTTTTAGATTTAGTTTACGGTCTACATGTTTCTGTTCATGAAATCTTAAGAAATAGTTGGTAACCCTACCGACATTTGTGAGAGAAAAATGCCAATTTATAATGCTCACTACGGCAACCATGTGAGAACTTTAAAATGGAGATAGCTTATTGAAATCCATAATAGTAAGGGTGAAAGGCAAATATCCTATCTTGTACTGAAAATATAAATTGAACAGAGTATAGACCTACCTTCGCAACCACATGTGTTGTGTGTGTTATATTTTTCGCACGGAATAAAGCGACCTACAGTTTCGTTCCGTATCCGAAGTCTAATTTTTATTGTTTTTGAGTAGGTTTCATATGACAACAATATGCGTTTTTCTTTTTTAGTTCAGAGCAAAGCCTGGACTGTCAAAAAAAAATTCGTGTTTCTTTTTTAGCTCAGACACATCAGAGCTCTGAATTCGTTATTCTTTTTTTCGTTCAGAACATGCTCTGAGCGCACTCTATGAGCTCTGGATTAATTGACCGAGCGTTCAGAGCAAAATCCTGAGCACAGTCGTTTTTCGTGTTTGACAGGAGGACGAAGAAAAAAGAAATGCAAAACAATTGAAATGGCGGACGAAATTTGTTGTTCTGGTGCAGAAAGTAAATATAACATAAAAAATAACTATCAATAGATATTCTATTCATATTTTGACAGCTCAAGCTCTAATTACTAATCAAATGACTCAGAGTGCTTAATTGTGTTTCATAAACAAATCTGAACGCTCTGAGCACGCTCGGTTCAGAGCACGTTCAGAGCGCGCTCGATGTGTTCGAACTCTGATCAGAGCTCTGCTCTGAACGAAAAAAGAAAAACGCCTTACTGGGTGAACACAATGCATGCCGCGGCCGCGCCGCGGTAGCGTAGTACGACCTGTCACAGAGTTAAAATATATGGGAACTCACTAGAGCGCCCACAATGAGGTAGCTGCGGCGTGGCGGTAGCAGTGGTGTAGTACGAAGTTGGTTTACTTTTAACTTGTGCAGCGCCACAAGTGATAGATAGAGAAATTGGCGACTGTTGAAGACTGTTTTGGTTTTCTATACGATGTTTTCGTGGTGGATTCTTGAACTGAGTTCAGCAGTAGCGCAATAAATTTGAAATATTCGTTACAGTCAAAATGGAAGAGCACGCCATGGAAAAAATTATTTTGCTAGTGAAAGGAAAATAAATTTATCCATTTCTTATTATTTTTATTGTATTATTATAGCACAATAATCTCACAAAAATAATCAAATCTCAATAACACTCAAAAAGAAAAACACAGTTTTAATTAGCTGGCATTATTTGACATTACTACGCGCTACACCATTGTGGGCGAATTTTGTGAGTGCAGCGCCACACCATTTGACAGCTCTACGTACTACGCTACCGCGGCATGCATTGTGTTCAGCCAGTAATAATGTCGTTCTCCATTAGGCAAGAAGCCTTTTTTCTTTAAAGAAAAAGGCTTCTCTTTGCCCAATGGAAAGCGGCATTAGGCGTTTTCTTTTTTCGTTCAGAGCAGAGCCCTGATCAGAGCTCGAGCACATCGAGCGCGCTCTGTACGTGCTCTGAACCGAGCGTGCTCAGAGCGTTCAGATTTGTTTATGAAACACAATTAAGCACTCTGAGTCAATTGATTAGTAATTAGAGCTTGAGGTGTCAAAATATGAATAGAATATCTATTGATAGTTATTTTATATGTTATATTTACTTTCTACACCAGAACAACAAATTTCGTCCGCCATTTCAATTGTTTTGCATTTTTTTTTTCTTCGTCTTCTCCTGTCAAACACGAAAAACGACTGTGCTCAGAATTTTGCTCTGAACGCTCGGTCAATTAATCCAGAGCTCATAGAGTGCGCTGAGCATGCTCTGAACGAAAAAAGAAAAACGAATTCAGAGCTCTGATGTGTCTGAGCTAAAAAAGAAACACGAATTTTTTTTTGACAGTTCAGGCTCTGCTCTGAACTAAAAAAGAAAAACGCCTTATTATTTACCACAGAGCTGACTGAGCAGTGCATACACCACTTTAGCTACCCAACTGACACACCACCACCAACCACCGCTA
Source organism: Brachypalpus laphriformis (assembly GCA_945910035.1). Classification (NCBI taxonomy): domain Eukaryota; kingdom Metazoa; phylum Arthropoda; class Insecta; order Diptera; family Syrphidae; genus Brachypalpus; species Brachypalpus laphriformis. The sequence goes on from OX246753.1 coordinate 153,235,368, forward strand.
CCTTCACTGCAAAGTAAGAATTTTATTTTTCGCAGGCACCATTTTTCCTACCGAATAGAGGCGTCACTTCCAAAGGCGGTAAATATTTTCTAATTTTCTGTGAAAATCTCGTTAAATACACACCGCAACTCATAAAATTACTCATGCAGATTTCATTTGACTTCATCAGTTTGCATTCGCATCCAAAATGAGTGTCGAGGAGGAAGTATTCAAGATCCAGAAGAAAATGAGCAAAATCACGTCCAATGATGGCTCGGTATGTACAGCATGCGTAAGAATGCCTAAAACTTGTGTTTTCTATCGATATAGTCTCGTAGCTATGATATCAGTTTGCCATGGCTGGCTGTTTGGGCCCGTGTCCGTATTGTAGTGAATTCATCTACGCTGTCTCGTTTCAGGGACAGGAACAGGCTTTGGATCTGCTAAAGGCGCTACAGACTCTCAGTATAAATCTAGAAATCCTGACAAAGACGCGTATAGGCATGACAGTGAACGAATTACGCAAAAGCAGCAAGGACGAGGAAGTCATTAGCTTGGCCAAGACTCTCATCAAGAACTGGAAGCGCTTCCTCGCAGCCACACAGCCGGCTAAAGACTCTAACTCTACTTCGAACAGCAAATCCTCATCGAAGTCTTCGTCTAGTAGTACTGTCAGCAGCTCGAGCAGTAGCAAAAAGAGCGAAAAAAAGAAAGAGGAGTCGAAGAAGGCCGATGTTGAGAAACCATCGAAAACACCACAATCCTCGTTCCCGAGCTCGTCCGGCACAATGACTGACGCTGTGCGGCTGAAGTGCAGAGAGATGCTTACGAATGCCTTGAAAATCGACCCCATACCAGAGGGCTGCCCGGAGCCAGAAGAACTCGCCGAAGAGCTAGAGGAAGCCATCTATGCCGAGTTCCGCAACACCGACATGAAGTACAAGAACCGAGTACGATCGCGTGTTGCCAACTTGAAAGACGTCAAGAATCCCACCTTACGTAGTAATTTCCTTTGTGGTGCCGTTTCCGCTCAGCAGCTAGCCAAGATGACGCCAGAGGAAATGGCCAGCGACGAGATGAAGAAGCTGAGAGAGAAATTCGTTAAAGAAGCCATTAACGATGCTCAGCTAGCTACAGTGCAAGGTACTAAGACAGATCTCCTAAAGTGCGGTAAGTGCAAGAAGCGCAACTGCACATACAATCAGTTGCAAACGAGGAGCTCTGACGAACCTATGACAACGTTTGTCATGTGCAACGAATGTGGCAATCGCTGGAAGTTTTGCTAAATTTCAAATAATTAACACACTGTTTGCTATAGTCGCCGGTCGCCTCTTGATTTCAAAAAGCAATTTCTTTAAATGCGGTGTACAACTTTTTTATACACTTGACTATACTTTGAGGAGTAGTTTACGAACTAGAAGTCACAAGGAAGAGAGGGGAAAATGAGAAATCAATTTAAAATAACGTTTTGTTTCACTGAACATGTTTTAAACGATGTATGATTATTATATAATAAAAACGGATTTAATTCTAAGTTAAAAAAAATATATCGCATTTCCTTGTAAGCCCAGAGAATTGTAGGGATTTGGGAATGCCGCTGCCAATGGAAGGGGGTGTTCTAAACCTTGCTACTACATACCAGTGACATATAAATATTAGCTCTGAAGTACGGATTTCGTACAAGAGTGGAATGTGGTTTTCAAAACTACTACCAATTCGCAATTTAATTTGTTTAATATTACATTCTTTTGATATTCACCCCGATTGCTGTTGACGCTTTTCTTCGGAGAGTTGTTGAGAATACTACTATTCTACACGACAAACAAATTGATTAGTAGCATTTAACCGTCAGCAGGTCATACATACATACATATTTGGCCCAAAAGCTCGTAACTGCCTAGGCCTAACTTCTCGCAACCACTCGTGTTGTGTGCGTTATACTTTTCGCATGAATGGAAGGGACCTACAGTTTAGTGCCGTATCCGAAGTGCAATTTGTTTTCAGAAGCTTTCTCGTGACAACAATACTCTCGGATATTTGTCAGACGTTCGCAAGAGCTGAGAACGTAAAAAAAAGTTTTGGTGTTTGTTGGGATTCGAACTTGCTCGCCACGTCATCAGGTCGTAGCTGTGAATAAAACGACAATCGTCGAAAAGCGAAAAACGCCAACGGCAATCGGGGTGATTGACGACGTTAAGCTGCAATTTCTTCAAGAGGTAGTTCATAGTATCAGTACGATAAAAAAAATTTTGAATGGCCAAATTCCAAAAGGAAATAAATACATAGATTTTCAATAGCCCGCTAATCCTTCATGAGGGTCATGGGGGTAGGATACTCAGGTGGACACTCCATCCTTCTCGATCCTCTGCAATTGACTCCAACCCATGGGGAGTAATCCCTAGACGGGTCCATGGGAGATGTCTGACTTGGTCCAACCTACCAGGGAGTCGACTACCTAATGGCACGGCAAAGAAGATTAGAAGAGGAAACTACATTTTATGGAAACCTTAAGGATAGTTCGTATGAAGAAAACAGACTAATAGTTTTTGAGAGCAGAGGTTTTGTACCTAAAGCCTTAAGGACAAGAGGCGTTAAAAAAAGCTGCACGGCAATCATTTTCGAATAACAAAAACCATTACAAGGGCCAAGTTACTTTGTTTTTTTATTAGCCTTTCATGGCTAGAGATATTAAAGACGTAATTCGTAGATGTCGTGTAGTCGGGCCGCGGCGACAATATAAAAAAAAAGGGGAAACCATCTTCAAAATAGCCACCCAAAGGAGGAATGCTCAGGAGATTTATTCGTCAAAGTTAATTAAAAGTCCTCATGGGCAGCTTAAAGTCGATGGCGACAAAATTCTGCAGAAGTGACAACAGTATTGTGAATGATGGCAGACTTTTGAATGGACAGTTTCCCCGGCTATACTTTCCAACAGCCACTACGAACTGTAAAGAAATACTCGACATTACAGCCGAAGAAGTTAGTGAGGCGGTCAAATACTCCAAAAAACGAAAAGCGGTTGGGCCGGACGAAATGCCCTCTGAGTTCCGGAAAAAGATGGGAGACATCGGGTTCAGATGGCTAAGAATTCGTATCTCCAAATTTATGAGAGGTGATCCAATACTGAACCAATGGAGAAAAAGTTACCTTATCCATGTGTAGAAAAGGAAGGGTGATACGCTGAACTGTGGCAATTACCATTCGATCAAGCTGATGTCACACACCATGAAGATCATTGAGTGAGTATTAGGTGGGCGATTGTGCAAAATGCGGGCTTGTCGCGGCTAAATGAACCACAGATGGAATTCAAAGCATAAGGTTGACTTTGAAAAAATATTCCACAGATATCTACGAGGTCTGGTATGGGTGGCACTACATTGAGGGGTTCCAGAAACCTATGCACAAGGCAAGAGTAAGATGGCCCGCTGGAGTAACCGAAGAATTACCAATCAAAGTCGGGGTACACCAGGGACAAGTCGTAAGTCCTTCGATCTTTATGGCAGACCTTGACTCTCTGCTTGGTTGTAAAGTGACGGACACCAAAACACATTAGTTATTCTTTGCCGACGACGGAGCCATCATAAGTAAGGATCTTACGTCTCTGCAACGAGCACTTAAGGTCGATTCACAGCTCAGCGACCTGCGAATGCGAATAAGCGAATATTCGCAAATTTTGACATTTCTTTCACAGCTACTTTTTATCTAGTCGCGCCAATCCGCGAATTTCAGTTGTCATTCATTTTCTAACTAATTGCCTAAACGTGAAAAATGCATAAATACATAGCGCAGCTTTTATTCAGAAGGTAATATCTTACATTCTTTTAATAAATTCAACCACCATCTTACCCACCAAGAACAATACAAAAGAATTGTGAGGTTAAACTCTCGCGAATGTTTTGGTCGCGGGAATGTGGATTGCGTCTTACATGTGTGGAATGTGAATAAAAGTTGACAGTTCGCAGAAATCATTCGCTTATTCGCGGAAAAATCGGCGAATTGTTAATTTCTTCGCAGAAACTAATTACAATTCAACTTTTTATATATTAATCGATAGATAAATTAAGGTCCGTTCTTTTGGAATAGTAAAATTGCCCATGGCGTGCTTATAAATGTGCTAAAAACCATTTGTTCGCAATTTGGGCATTCGCAGTTCGCTGAGCTGTGAATGGACCTTTAACATATGGATGGACGTTTTGGAGGGTAATGGGTTCCACACTAGTCCAAAAAAGAACAACTACTTGCGCTGCCCCTCTGATCCCCTCAGGCTTATTCTAGACATTTATTGGAATGGAACAGTGCTTCCCAAGCAGATTTAGGATCTACTAGCTGGTTGTACCCGCTTCGCTGGGTCTTTAAATGTGCGATTTCAAGTACATTCTCCGTTTTGTCATTAAAATAGTTTACCCGCTAATCCTTTATGAGGGTCGCGAGGGTAGGATAATTAGGTGCACTCTCCATCATTTTTGAACCTCCGCCGTCGACTCCAACTCATATAGAGAAGTCCCTAGATGGCTCCAAGAGAGATGTCGGACTTGGTCCAACCATCTATTTATAGGCCTAACTTGATGGTGCGGCAATCATGACACGTCTTGGAAACCAGCTGGGGACACGCTCTACGCGACGAAACCGTAAAAGCATAAATCATTCCGTTAAAAAAGTAGCTGCTCTACATTGAGTGCCTCGCGCACTCTCGTGTTACGCAACACCGCGAAGGAACTTCTTTCAGCAGCTGGTATCCGCGACTGTAGGTGAGAGTTGGAACATATACCAAGTTAAAAACCGATAATTAGGTTTGAACACTATTGGTAAGTTCGGCCTTGCTCATCACAGATTGACCAAACTCTCTCAAAATTGATCGAGTTTGACCATTTCTACAGAATAACTCGACATTGCTTGTTCCATCACTCGTGAATAAGACCCCGAGATACTTAAATGTATCCACCTGCTTCATTGAGACTCTACAAACATGCAGAGTGTACTGAATAGGTGTTATGGAAACAATCAATACTTCCGACAAACGACCAAGTATGACTAATCCTTAAGTCCCCCACTTTGCAACATTCTCTGCCACAGCTGCACTGCAGCATCCAGTCCATATATACAATGAAGAGGCGAGGTGACAAAAGGTACCCTTGGCACCCTGCCCAACCCCGCAATGGAGGGTATTGATTTACCGCCATTTACCCGAACACGGCTTCTATAATTTGTATATATGTATATACCGAATTGCCCTTATCATAGCCTAACACATGATTTCGCCAAATATACAAAACAGGTGTATACACGTTCAGTATGCTCCCAGGCCTTTTCTAGAATCATTCTGAGAGCGTATAACTGGTCAGTCCTGCTTCTACCGGGAAGAAAGACGCATTGTTCATCCCCTAAACTATCCTAAACCAAAGATCTGGCACGTATCTCTAACACCTAGCAAAGACTTTTCCAGGGATACTTAGAATAAGTATACCCTTGTAGTTGGCGCAATCTTTTGTCCCCTTGTTTACAAAGAGGGACAATCACTCCCATTTGCCAATCACCAAGTGTTTTACCGCATTCCCATGCCACTTTAATGACACGTGAGAGTCATTGCACTCACTCTTTACCAAAAGTCTTTAGCATTTCTGGCCGGATTTAATCCAAACCGGTAGATTCGCCAACTTCTAGCGATTTGATCGCCAAAATCTCGACCATGGATCTATCATCTACCTGATGACATGGCTTGTTCGGGATTGAGCAATTCTGAAAAGTGCTCGCTTCATCCTCATCACTCATTGGAAAGCAGTGTACCGTCTTTGGTTTTGACTCCTTTCACGATATTCAACTTTCTTCCTCTGATTCGGCGAACGGTTGCCAGAATATTTTATTTATAGATAAGCAGTCTCGTTTCAATGAAATAGTTTCTTACAATTGAAAAACACGTATTATTTCCTGAAGTATTTCTCGAAACACACCTACTAAAAGGTAGGAAAATAGACTTAAAGTATGAGTATTTAACTTGCAATATACTACCTACGCCACTATGTTAATAGTTTATTTTAAATCTATTAAAACATTCTAAAATGTGGACAAATTCAACGATCAACAAAATCTCATTTAATAATATGGAAAAAATATTACAATGTTTCTATGTCTGTATGTATGTATGTATTATGTGTACATATGGTCGCGTATATTGCCAAATCTCTTAATAGCATGAAGGTTTGAAAATGTGTTAGATTTGGCATTTGCAATTTTTACTCCAGAAGAGATCACACACTAAAGTTCAAAACAGCGCCCCCATACACTCACATACATACACTATTGCAGCGATAGCCTCTGCTGCATGGCCGCTGACAGTAGTCTTCATTAATGGAAAATTAGAGCAATTTTTAATACAATCTTCCCCGGGAAATACAGATCATAACAGTGCAAATTGCATCCAAATCCCTTCAGTGGTTCCCGAGATTATCCCAGTCATTCACGTTTTGGGGACTTCCTTTTATACAATGTATGTAGTTTGTTTGATGAACATGAATATGCGTGCACTCCACTGGTGGGCCATTGATTGCAATGACCCACACATATCTGTGATATTTTTATATCTTAATTAATTATATTTTTGCTTATTATTTCTGTTATAAGAATCATAGAATAATGATTTATACCTCAATCTCTTTAGTAGGAAATGTACTAATCGAGGAATCAAGTCATATTCAAATCAGTTCAGCCATTTCGTAGTCATATGTGTGTAAAGCATAGAAAAATTATTTTTGTCAGTAAAAAAAACATGTAAAATGGGTTTAAGAGCCCAATAACTGATTCAGGATACTAAAATGTATCCTAAGTTATTCCTCTTCTTACGACAAATCGATTGATATATATATTGTTGAGGTACCGTTACGTACTTACTCCCTATTCGCGGACAAACAGAAAAAATGCGTTCTCTTTTATAGATGTAGAGATGATCAATCACATAAGCGTGAGATAGCTGAAGCGGTAGGAAAACTCCGCTATCATCTGTGACCGAAAAATCCACCTACGATGAGAAGAATGCTCTACAATACAGTTGTGCGTCCAGCACTCACATACGGTTCACAATGGTGGACAATGTACAAAGCGTATTAGGGTAAATTAAGGACAGCTGAGATAACATGACAGCAGGAGTGACAAAGTTTGATCGAATAAGACGTTCGAAGATCCGTGGAAGCCTTCACGTCAAAGGAACTATCGCACGACAACTAAATCGCGATCAGTTCAGCTTGCCATTTTCAAAGAAGAGATCATTTGAACCCTGTTCAAAAGGCAATATCAATGAACGTTTCAAAGATATCACAAAAGAAATGGAGACCTAAGAACTCCCGAATCACACAAATGCAACGACACCAGCATTTGGTTTGCCACAATAACGAAGTGACCCAAAATTGGGAGGCCTGCCTATATTTTCCGAAATCAAACAGGCGGATCAGTAGAAATGCAGTAAAGTGGAAGGGTTATGATCTCTTTAGGAAGAAGTTTAGTATGTAAACCAGGGTACAGTAACGTTCATGGAAACGAACTTGCGGATGAACTGCCTAGGCAAGGCTCAGCCCTCCACAGCTCTCTTGTGGACTCAATTCAGATTCCGCTTAGAGCAGTCAAAGCAGAAATATCATCAAAATTCGTTGCCCAAGCCAACCACAGATGGACTAGGCTAACAAACTGTGTCATATTTAGAAAGATGTGGACAAATTACAACAAAACAAAAATAACCGACTTCTTCAACAGAATGCGTAGGGGCATCGCCAGAATAACAGCGACCACCATGGGTCATTGGCCTATAGGAGACCATGCAGTCAAACTAGGAATCCCACACAACACACACTGTCACGGTTACAATGTCGCAACTGAGAAAGAAACCCTTACCCACTTTTTATGCGCCTGTCCGGCACTAGCTAGGGACAGCAAACGAGCTTTAGGAAAACCCTTTTTCGATTCTCTTGAGGAAGGCTCACAGAGAAACCTTAAAGATTTAATTCTTCTTCCTTTTATCAGCGAGGCTATGATCCGAAAACAAGGGATCACAACCCTCCCACTTCACCGCATTTCTACTGATCCGCATGTGGGGTTCGCCTTAAGATTTAATAATCTTTTTAAACTCCACCGGCTGGATCTAGAGACTCCCCACCAACACACCTTTTACATCCAGGTACACGAGTTTTGTGGTATCAAAGCGGCACCTAGTGCTAATTGGGTTTTCTCTTTTCTTAGAAGAACCACCACACCTACTCTACCTACCATAGTATGTAAATAAAATCCATTTAATCTAAAATCCTTCTTCAATATTGCAAAAAATTTTGTTGCTTCCTATATTATATTCCACACTGAAACCCATTGGAGTAAGAAACTTTGGCTGTATTCTCCGCAAGGGCTCTAACCTGCACACGTCGGGTCATAAGAGAACCAACTTACCCACACCATTGCCATACTTTAGGTATCTAATTAAAGCAAATGTGTGGTTATCAGACAATCAAAATCAGATATAAAAACGGGTTGGCCACGAAGTCCCGCATACACAAAATTATAACAATAATACACAACAATATAACAGCAGTGCACGCCGGTTCACTAGTTCAAGCCAAAAATCTGCCGACAGCAACCATAAGTACCAGCAAAGACCAATCAAAATTAGAAATACATAGTGCTGTGTAAATTCCTATACTACCTATTGCTACCGCAGGACAATGTGGGTGAAGGGTTCAGTCTACTTTGTCCTATTCCTTTGTCCTTCGTCCATCATATTGACTAGCATATTGCATTCGAATATTAAAAGCTTAACATCAATGAATCAATTAATTCTGTGGTTTACCTACAAGCTAGATAAAGATAGAGCTATATCAGTGGGAACGTAAACATGAGAATGCACAATCTGGCCTGAGGCATTCCGAGAAATTTATTCATTTCTCAAAAAATAGAACCAGCGACATTACAACAATGAGCAAACACAATGCTAAGATCCTAATTGACTTCCTAACTGGACATTGCTCTCTCAATTAACATCTCAAGAAAATGGGCCATATTCAATCGGATACGGTCTCTGTCTTGAAGACACCGAAACAGCCCATCACATACTATGTGATTACCCGGCTTGGGCTAAAGCACTACAACAAAGGCTTTACATCACCTTCTGATGTCACCTTTTCCTCAGCTCGAACTAAGGGTAGTTAAGCTTCATCAATGAACTAGATTTTAGTTGACAACTAATTCTTGAAAAACTAACCAGGGAACAGCACGAACGATCTCTTATGTCGTAGTGCTTCGTGGGTCATTGTTTGCCCTGTCACCGCATCTCTCAAAAAACATCAATGAAAGAGTTCACCAACCAAATGAATGAACAAATTTGCAGAAATATTAAAAGTAAAAATAATTATCCGACGACCCATAAACTGGTTTCTTTAATTTATTGTTTATATAATCAAATTGCGGTTTTTTGATTAAATTGGCGAACGTTCTAAGAACCAGAATCACACAAGTCAAGCTAGACACTGTAGCTAGCAGGATACATCAGAAAACCAACTGTGAAACTTTAATTTTGAATTGAGAGCGATCGTCATTTTATCTATTAACATGATATTCTGCTAACGAATATTGAGAACGAACACCTATAAGCTGCGCTTACGATCGCGCAGCAAATAAAACATACTCTATGGTAGAAAAAAGTAAAAAATAAAAATTGGGTTAATTCATATTCTCTAGAACACAAAAGGTTCCATGCAGCTCTTGTATACAAAGAAGTACTCAGTATTATAAGCTCTTACATTGTACCACCGGCTAAGTGAGCTTTTCCTCAACTCAACCAACCGCATGTGTAAGACACGCATAAAAGCTATATGGTGGTAAGTATTTTGGCAATGGACCATCTACCACAAGGTAAATAAAACCCAGGTGCAAAGCATATCGTCTAATCATTACTACTTTGTCGTTTGTACCAAACACATTAAAACAAAATTTAAACAGGTATTTTATTAGTGTTAAACTATTTTTTATTTTTAAATCTAATGACTGTGTAATTAATTTTTAATGATTCAATTTTCGGGGGCCTGTAAAGTGAGATTTCATATTCAAATGAACTTAGAAGTGTTAGATTCAAAAAGTGCTACCGATAGTGATACGCAAAAAACTCTACCCAAGATTTACTTAATAATTTTTTAATTAAATTTGTTTCTTGTCGAAAATTGGTTTAATTAAAGAAAAGAAATAAACCATTTCTCAGTAGAGTGCGAAACGTATTTCGAAATTTTATCGACATCTTTATAAATATACTGAATCATTGGAGTTAATTAGCATAGATAAATGCTTTGTCTTTTATTTGTGTTGCGAAACGTTTATTTCAAAGATATTTATCTTAGTAATTTGAATAGCCCGGCATAGAATTTATTATAATCTTCAATTTCTCTACTTTACTTTCTGGAAGAAGTACTCAATTCAGATTTGATAATGCAACAGCTCTTTCAATTTCCTGCTTTACAATCTCTGATCTATCGCTAAAAGACTAATTCTTGAAAACAAACACATTATCCAAATCAAGTTCTACAAAGGTCATTTCGACAATTAAATGAACATACCCGAATTAATTTCCTATTTCCCGTGTCAAATCTCTAAATACTCTTCGTAACATCCTTGAAAATGTACATCAAGTCAGTAAATCTCTGTCCATATTGTGCATATTTAAATCAACCGAAACCACAACCGTCACAAGCAGGTAATAGAAAAATCAGGTTTTAATGGACAAGCGAACAATGATACATAGATCTGCTATTATTTGAACCAAAGATTGGGTCTCTATTAATCATAGCTCAACACTCAATCTCTTTGATAGAGTCTTCGAATATAGATGCTGTGATCAAAACTTGTTTGATTTTTGGTAATTTAAGTCCACCTACATACTTGAACTGTGCCGGTTATGCAATAAAAGTCAACATACAACTAATGTCAGACGATTTTTCATTTGGCTTATGTTCAATAAGTCCCCAACTACTGTTTGACCAACATAAAGCCTGATAATGCCATTCTTTGTCAGCATTTCAGGGTTTCGTTGTTCACTCGTACTCGTGCAGTGCTCGTGCATGGCATCAGTGCCAACAGAGTAAATGTCGACAAATAGATAAATCAACAACCACACTACAACTTGAAAGCCTTGAATCATTTTAACAACCGACCAAATACAAAATTAGATATATGCGATTGGTTTTACGATTGTTTAATGCAAGCCATGCAGATGATTAGAATTACTTTGCTTTGTTGTTTTGGAAAGTTTAACTACTTCTTGATGAGAATAGTTAAAAGTTCTAAAGCATACCACTTTCCGGTGGTTTGAATTTTAATTGCACCACACAATGGTTTTATGAAAATTTAATTAAGTACATGGTAATTAATTCGCAATTGGCAGACATGCAACAGGTGGAAAAAAAGATTAAGCACCTGATAGGCCTTGAGTTAAGCACACTTTTAGCAGGCCACAAATGCACGATTGCATTTCGAACGATGTAGATAGGCTTTTCCTCATAAAATTTGCATTTATGTTACATTGGTACTAATGCAGACAGGTTTCTTCCTCCTCTGCCACTTCATTGGAACCTCGAAACGTCGAGAGTGGCGCTTGTTTATGAAGTAACAGATCGTCAGATCTAGTAGGCGAGCTAATGTGAATTGAACAAGCTTTAATTGCTCAAATAATGAGTGTTGCATTGAACATATTCTTATATGGGGGACGTACATATATTTTGTTAAGCTGTGTATAATGAACACTAAAAGAGGTTTCGTATAGGCTGTGTTCTCAAGAGCTTTACTCTTTATACTTATATAATCATTTAAAACGGTGATAAATAAGTAATGGTAACAATTTTCTCTGTTTCGCCCGACCAACACCCAATTACTTCTGCACTTATGCATAAACAACCTTAAAAGCGTATTTCAATGAAAAGCCCCTAAATCCAAAATACCTATTTTGCCTTAGTGAACAGAAAGTGCATTAAGAGACTTTCCATTGAACGACAACGATGTAGAGATGTAGATGTATTGTTGGTGAGTTGCATGTGCATTGCGACCGAAGGCTCTAGTCGACAATATGCTCGATTTAGAGCACTTCCTATAGTCCAGCTGCTTTGATGAATCGGAGTATCTGAAGTGGATCCACCGAAGGCAGATCCGTCTCTGATAGGAGATAGGCTCCTAGGTGATGTTTTCTTTTATGAAATAAGGCTTCGCATTCCATTAGATGTGCTGGTGTTTCTGCGAGGTTCCTGCAGAATCTGCAATGTCCGTTCACTTCTATTTTCCTATTGTGCTCATGAGTCTGTAGTGACCCGTTAGCATGCCTGTCAAGATGCAAAGTCGATTCTTGCTTACTCTTAGATCCATTTGCTCTCTTCTTTTCGCGGTTCTTCCCGTATTTTATGTGCTCTTATCGGACAAAAAGTTTCCGGTCCAAGGAATGGTGTCTGAGTAGTTTCTTGCTAGTGTATCAGCTGTTTCTTTCTCTCCACTCCTACATGTTCTGGTACCTAGCATAGAGTTTGTTGACCTTGGTGAGGCACTCCCAAACCGGTCTGGATCTGATCTTGTGTGAGCTTAGTGGATTGGCAATCTGACAGTATAACGATGTCCTGCCCGCGATATTTCCTGTCGAGGTTGGATTGGGCGCATCTTTCGATCGTGTGAACCTCTGTTTGGAATATACTGGGGAAAATTCATAGAGATTCTGAGTATCTGGTACCGTACACGCCTGCTCCAATACCTGTAGATGTTTTCGATCCATCCATGTACCATTTTATAGTATGCTGTTTGAATTGGTACTTATCGGACTCCAATCCATTTTATTGCTTAGCTTTGAGTCAAAATTTCCGTTCAAACAGTATTTCTTGGCTACATCGTCTCTGGATTTGGATAGGGTTTCTCGCTCTTTGTTTGCGATGCATTTTCCTTTCCCGGCGCCTTCTTTGATTATTTTTTATATGGTCTCCTTTGCGATCCGTTCTAGCACTATGTGTAGCGAAGGTAGTCCTACGATCACCTCAAGTGCTGCTGTGGGACAGGTTCTCATGACTGCTGTTATACAGAGGCAGGCTGGTCTTTGCACTTTGCCTAGGGATGTCCTCTCGTGCTTGGACTTATTCTACTTATCCATGCCGCTGCCATTGTCTTAATATCACCATGTACAACCACTTCAGTAGTTGCTGCACCCTCAAGTTTCGCCTGAGATGAGACGACAATGATACCATGTTTGTGAATTAGGCCACGCATCTTCATGCAGACTCAGCAACAGGCTGAGTATTAGTTCTTCTTTGTTTCCCAATTGCGCCATAGGACTTCCTAGAACTATTTTATTTGATGTAAATTTGTATCAGCAGCCACGAAACGTTACAGTATCTATTCCAAGAAATATAAATAAAGCTTATTAACAACATGTTTCTTTAGCACATGTATCTCCAAAACAGGTACCTAATATGTTTGCTAATCTACAGAAAGAGAAATGAAAACAAAGACCGGTCACGACATCTTCACGGTCTGTGCGAAACCTGTTGTTCCACTCAATTATGCTTCTAGCGAAACACCCATCGATCTTCTATTAAATAATAGATTCTGAGAAATTATGGTGGCTGTATATTTATCGCTATGACCTTTAGAAGCCATTACACAGTATTTTATTCCAACTCATCATCATCATGGTTCAATGCGTCGATTCATAACCGAAGGCGAAACAAATAACAAGATAATTACAGGCTTCTTGTTAATTAGAAGTTAGAATTAGAAATGGAATATTTTTGGACTGAAACCCATCATTACACATGACTACTTGTATTTCCTTTCAGAATGCTGCGCTATATCGCTCTCGTTGCTGTCCTTGCCTCTCCTGTGTGGTCATACTCTGCTGGAGCTCCAGATAAGGTTTGCACCAATAATCTACTGCCTGAGCATGGTCTTCCACCACAATCCGGTTCTGCGCCTTACACTCTCTCCGGAGAAGCTCTGGTTAAGTCCGGACAGCTACTAAGTCTTACTCTTAGCGGAGATGGTTTTCTTGGATTTGCTATTCAAGCACGCACATCGAACAATAAGCCCATCGGTAGTTTTAAGCCTGATGGAACAAATTCACAAACCCTATCCTGCTCTGGCATCGATGTAAGTTATTAACCATGAGGTTCTCTTAAAGAGTACATATTATATCTTGTTCCTTTTATTTTATTTTTAGAATACCTTAACGCACAAGAAACTTAAAAGCCCAATTTCATCTCTAAAAATTCAATGGCAAGCACCACAAAGCTACCAAGGACCAGTGACCTTCTATGCTACAGTTGTTAAGGATGGCGCTACCTTCTGGGTGGACAAGATTAAAAAGAATGTCGATGTTGCATAAAGATCTCTAAACCTTAGTCTACAACTTCCTTTTCCCATACTCCTTAAAATTTTAATAATTTTTTTTTAGTTCAGTGTTTTGTGATTTATTTTTTAAATAAAAAAGAAAATTGTCGAATGTTTTTCACACAAATGGTTATCGGTCGTCCGCCTTCTTGGAGACGCTTTTAATTTTTTCTCTCACTTTTATCCAACTGTCTAGGAACTTGGCATACTCTTGTTTGCTTTTACAAACTATAACCAGCGTACTCGGACGACAGCCAAGCGACTTGAGTTCTTCAATACGGTCTTTGGTTGTATTGAGACTGTGACATAGAATACGCGGAACTTGGGCGATTTCATGACGGGTGAAGTGTTCTACATCGAGGAGGTAGTCGAGAACTTCTTTGATCTAAATGCGAAAGAAAATTTACAAACAATGGATTGATGGCACATGAATGTCCACATAATGAGATGAGACGAGTAGATGTTCCATTAAAGACAATTTAATTGCGGGAAAAATTGTACTGCTTACCTTTGGAACTCGTACTTTCAACACAGCGGGATGTTTGGCTAAAATTGCTTCAGTTTCAGGTACAGTGAAACCTAGACGTTCTGCTACATATTCCAATGCGGAGTTCTTTTCCCCCAATATCTGGTCCTCGTCCATAGAAAGCTTAAATGACCTAACAGTGGAGCATAAATATAATTATTATTATAGCTTATATGTTATAAGTAATTAAAATAAGAGAAATAGAAGAGAAGATAAATGAGTATAACTATCTGGGAGTTATTATAACTTCGTAACTTTGGGTAAAAAATCATTTTAAAGAAAGGTTCAAAGTAATTTTGCATTTTCTACCTTTTGATCTACACATAACCCGATGGGCATAGTAACGTACTAGACTCTCTGCCAAGAGAACTCGTTCTGCCCACAACATATTACATTATACCTATATTGAATTTTGTAAAGTGCTTCGACTCAATTCTCCACTAGATCAGAACTCGCTGTCCGGGAAGCCTGTCGCCAGATCAAATTACACACAAACATAACGCCATGGCAAAGGATCGCCATCTTCATTGACAGCCAAGCTGCCATCAACGCCATTGACTCGGTTACTACATTATCCAAGCTAGTGCTAGAATGCGGAAATGAGCATGTCTCGCTAGATGGTCAATTCAATGTAACCCTGATTTGGATTCCACGACACAGTCACGTTTATGGAAACGAACTGGCTAGGCAAGGTTCAGCCCTCAACCACTCACTTTCAGAATCAGTTCAAATTCCACTGGGAGCAGTCAAAGCAGAATACAAATATCAAAGCAGAAGCCTCCTCAAAATTCCTTGCTAAAGCCAACCTCAGATGGGTTAGACTAACAAACTGTGTCAAATCTAGGAAGATGTGACCAAACTACAACAAAACAAAAACAACCGACTTCCTTAACAGAATGCGCAAGGACATCGCCAGGTTAACAGCGAGTCACTGGGCTATAGGAGATCATGTAGTTAAACTAGACATCCCACATAACAGAAACTGTCGCGGTTGTAATGTCGCAACTGAAAAAGAAACTCTTATCCACTATTTATGCGCCTGTCTGACACTAGCTAGGGCCAGGCAACGAACTTTAGGAAAACCGTTTTTCAATACCCTTGAGGAAGTCTCAGAGAAAAACATTAAAGAATTAATGATCTTCTTAAGCCTCACAGGTTGGATCTAGAGACTCCCCACTAACACACCGTCACATTCAGGTTTCTTTTTTTTTTTGTCGGGATAGGAAACGCTCGACTGGAGCACTCAGACGCAACTGGTCCATTGTACCACCAGAAAGCAAACCCTGATTTACCCATTTTATTGGAATTTTCTTGAATTTTCTAAGAACGCCAAGCAAGCACTTCAGTGATGAGGAGCTGACAGTACAGTGCACGAAATAAGTATAGCGTACAAAAGAACACGATCTCTTTTTTGGAAATTTAAGACCTTTTCTTTGCTTTTAAACTGTAAGTTAGGTTTATGGTATATGGTATATGCATGAATGAACGAAAAAAAATTATTTTCTGCATTTGAAGCTTTGTTCATGTACCGTTATCTGGCATTTTCTTGAACATTTTTCTGCCGTAGAACGAAATAAATAAAGCGTACAACGCGTTTAACTGCCGTTATTGAAGGGTATTTTGCTGATAATTCTTTTAAATTGTTAAAAAGTTTTTAGTGGTAAGTGATTCTATTAATTATGTAATAAGTGCTTCATTAAGGTGAAGATATAATCAGTTTTAGGACGTCATTCTTAAGAATGCCACGAGGACCAACCTTGACTTTTGAAGAACGCGCTCAAATGATTGCTTACAGAGACAGCGGAAAGACAATTAGGGAAATCGCTGTAAAATTAAACCGAAATAAAAAGACCATTTGCAATTTTCTAAAAGATAGCGAAAATTACGACAAAAGAAGACGATCCGGGCGGCCACCCATGATTAACAGCAGGGACATCCGGGCAATTAAACATTTGGCAGTCAATAGAAACTTAAGTCCATCTTAAATAAGGCTCAAATTATCTCTTCCGTTAACAACAAGCAGAGTTCAACAGATACTAAAAAAGGATGACAATCTGAAGTATCAAAAAAGAGCACATGAACCTAAGCTTTTGACAAGCCACAGGACAAAAAAGTTGGAATTCGCGTTTTGGGAAGAGCAACGGAAATTCATCATTTGTAGTGATGAGAAAAAATGTAATATGGATGGGCCTGATGGCTGCCAAAAATATTGGAGGGATCTAAGAACTGAGCGAGAAACTCGTTATTCGCGTAATTTTCAGGGAGGCTCACTTATGGTATGGGCTGCATTTAGCTACCATGGATAGTCTCCAATGTGCCTTATCTCCCATAAGATGAATTAAGAAAATTATGTCGAACTCTTGGACGATGTTCTGATTCATTTTGAAGAAAATATTTTGGGGGATAATTGGACTTTTCAGCAGGACAATGCAACCATACACAGCCCCGCACTTACCAAAGATTTCTTAAAGTCAAGGAATATACCATTAATGGAGTGGCCGGCCATTAGTCTTGATCTTAACACAATCGAAAATCTTTGAGGCATCTTGGTGCAAAAATTTTATGCAAATGGTCGTTAATTTGACACTTTACTGCAGCTCCGCATCGCGATTAACGAGGAGTGTACAAAAATCGACCTTTTAACATTAAATAATTTAATTGACTCAATGCCACGTCGCATGAATTATGTTATTCAAAAGAATGGAGATCATATTGACTATTAAAAATAAAAGATTTGGTTTTTTATTAATAAAAACATTGTTTTTGGAAGTTGTACGCTTTAATTATTTCGTTTGAACTAAATGGCAATGTTTTTTTTTGTGTCAAGATTTTGATGAATCTTTAAACTTAATGTTTTATTATATTGCTTTGTTGCTATTAAGTTTATAAAAAAAAATTAAATGAAAAATAAATATATAAAAATGATTTACATTAAAATATGTCTTGTACGCTATATTTATTTCGTGCACTGTACCAGCACTCACCACATCAGCACCGAGGATCTACCACCTGATACGAGTAAAGGCCAGACACTTACAGAGATAATGTTCCGCGGTGTTGTCGCTCTCTCCACAAGCATCGCGGGTTGTAGTGTCACTTAAGCCCAGCACGTTAAGGTGCTTGGCGAAAGCAAAGTGGCCTGTCAAGACGCCAGTCTACAGTCTTTTCTGCTGAGTAACAGCAAGAATGCCGCTGATTTCTTACAGACGCCCGGGAAGATGCGTTTAGTCAACCTGCATCCTGGAGAGTCATGCCACACAGAATTGTGCTCGTGAAAGACCCAATTGCCACGTTCAAAGAAGAGATTATTTGAACCATGTTAAAAAGCCAATATCAATGAACGTTCCAAAGACATCGCGAGGCAGAGGCAGGCCTATAAACGCGTGGATCACACAAATGCTACGACATTGGCATTTCATTGACCTCAGTAACCGAGTGATCCGAAATCGGGAGACCTGCTGATATTTTCTGAGGTCAAGTAGGCGAACCCCACTGGCGGATCAGTAGAAATACGGTGAAGTGGGAGGGTTATGATCCCTTGTTTTCGGATCATAACCTCGCTGAAAAAGGAAGGAAGGCCTGCCGATTTTGGATCACTCGGTTACTGAGGCCAATGAAATGCCGATGTCGTCGCATTTGTCTGATCCAGGCGTTTATAAGCCTGCCGTTCCTACATCGCAATGTCTTTGGAACGTGCATTGATAATGCCTTTTTAACAGGGTTCAAATGATCTCTTCTTTGAACGTGGCAATACCAGCTGAGTCGGTCGCGCTCTATCTTTTGGTTTCCATGACGTGAAAGCTTCTACGGATCTTCGAACTTCTTATTCTACCATATTGGCACTACCATGACGTCGTCTCCCAAATATCGTTCCAACGTATAGTATCAGGTTGTAACATATGTATTGCGTGATTTTTGAATAATTTGAACCAAATGTAAAAATTTAGTCTACACTGTAGTTTTCTTCATTAGACAATACTTCTGCCCACCTCTCAGCCAGCTTCTTAATGCAGTCACTAAAAATATTGTTTGGCGTTGGCGAAAAAATACCCCAAGAGCCTCTTGGACATCACTCTGGGATCTGAAATTTTGTTCATCAGTTGTGCAGACTCCGGAACAAGTGGAAGTCTGAAGGTGCTAAATCTGGAGAATAAGGTCGATGCACCATTTCTCCCCCACCGAACCCCTGTAGCTGTGTATGAGGGCGAACGTTATCTTGATGGAATAGAAAACCCCTTCGATTAAACTGACCTAACCGTTTCTGCTCTTGGCCTGGAGCGTCTGTTTATTCTTCCCTTCTTGTTTCCCGCAAGTGATTTGATGACTGTATTGTGTGAGCTTATGTTGATGTTGGCGGCGTGGGTTGAGAAGGTGATACCGAGAAGCTTTGGTTGTGCGACGTTGGGTATTCGTCGATCTGCACCATCAGAAGGCAGGGGGAATTTTGATAGGTAGTGCTGGAACAGGAGTAGGAATAGGACCCCACCTTGTGGGACTCCTTACTTCTTCTTTGAGTATTTTGATTTTGTGTTCCGAAATTCCTCGTGTGTCGGCTACAAGATAGTTCGACAGCCAGCGTTTGAGGTGGCTTGGGAGTGTTGACTTAAAGATAAAATACGCACACAATTGAGTCAGAAACAACCGATCGCGACGATTTTTTTTTCACATGTGCACTGCAATGTGTGTTTGAAGAAAAAAAAAAATGCAAGCTCGAAATGGCGTCATTCAAAGTTAAAGGAAACATTAACGATAAACAGAGGGAACTTATTGGCCACCCCAAGACTTTATATTGTAAGCCTTCCTAGAAAAGACATTTGTTTAAGTTTTAAACAGCGATTGGCTCAATTATAGCTGCAGGAGTATACATTTTTTACTTAAAGTTCGGCAGCAGCGCGTATGCGTGGTAAATAGTAAACTTTATCTTACCTTTGCAGTATATTTTCCGGACACCTTACCATCCATGGCATGATTTTATCCTTCTTTGCCCGTTTTGCTCGTTCCAATCGCGTCTCCACCGACTTAGGTGTGTAACGGAAAGCCCATAAATCGCGAAGTATATTCATGGGAGACACATTATAATTCAGCATATGCTCCAGATTTTGTTTTAGCATATCGAAGGGCATTTCCAGAATAAACAACCGCTTCGACAAGTACTTGGTGATTGTAGGTACAGAGAGTTGGAGTTTTTCACTTATGTAGTAGACACGATTCCCATGCGGAACATATTTCGATTCTCGTCTCAGTGCGGACAGCAATTTGTTCAGTCGCGGATAGGTCAGTCGAAGAAGTGGAGCGAAGTCATTGACGTCTTTAACGTTCATTAGCATTAAGTCCTGGAGTTTCAGTTCAAGGCGCTCTACAAAAGGAACGAATATACGACCTAGACCAGCTAGTTCAGAAATACTCTACTCACTTGGTTCCATCGTTATAAGCCAGGGGCACTCGAGGAATGTGTTCTTCGTTATTCCATGAGCGCAGAGTATATCGAGCGATCGACTGAGGAAGTTTTGTTTATAACTTCGATGTACTGCATCGTCGGATAGCACTCGCTTAACATCCTCGTCTGTGAGATGAAATTTGCTTCGGAGAGCTCCTAACACGTAGTTGTTGTTTTTCCTACGACATTCTCGCTCGGTAGGGTAAGGAACGATGTATTCATCTGAATCAAGGGGGTTTTCGAGGGCATTGGATGCTTGATCGACTTTTGGCGGGGTGGCATTTGCTGTGAGAGAACGCACGAACGACTTGATGAGTTGAGGATTGAAGTCAGCGCCTCCAGGGTGACTTAAGATTAAAGATTTTTGGAAATTTCTTACAAGATACCGTAACATCTTTATTTTGGAAGAGATCTCATAACTTTTGTTAGAACTTTATGTTGTATTGAAACGGTAATATGGGAACTGCCGCGAAATCTCAGCTGATTCAACTGACAATTCAATTGACAATTCAAAGATGGAGAACTGCCAGTATCAAATAATTTAGTGGAGAGATGGGGTAGTACCAAATTAAAATAAAGTTTGGGCAGTCAGTATAGGCCTGTTTTGGTGGTAAGACTTCTCAGCAAAACGATCTCCTGTCAATCTCAATTTGAAGCTTTTTTTTATATCTGAGGATGTTCACCATTAGCTTGCCATATGTTTCACTGTATTTTTTTCTGGTGTCATATCATGCATATCAAGCACCTAACAGAGTGAACAATTTTTCTAACCATATGATCAATCTACTGCAAATAATATGTTTTTGCAATAGTGTTCACACAAGCTTTCGTAATTGAACGGACTGATTCTATTTCATGAAAAATAAATCAATGCTTGTTGACATCAGGATTTGGAACCATTAGCGTGGCCATTGATTACGTTACCACTGCACCATAGCCACCCAATTTTGGCTGAAACTATAACAAATTGAGCACAATCGAGTTTCCAGATTCTGGCTGCTCAGAAACGTCAGAATACACATAACTCCAAATCTGTTTGGCCAGTCAGTCGGTGTCGAGCTTTTTTCTGACAATGTGTAAAGGCAAAATAAGACTCTTCAAATGCAAAATGAACAGGAAAAATAAATTATTCGACATCATTTTATTTTACTGGAAATGCCAAAAGCCGAATTTTGTTTTAGTGCGAGAAAAAATTTCGATTTCGCTTTCCGATAACACGTAAGCAGCTCCCAAAGAAATTGGTACCAGCATCTAAGACATACTTTATTCGATTCCTTTATTATGATTGCGTTGCAAAGAAAAAAAGTGAATTAATTATAAAAACCAACGTTATTGTAAAAATTAATAACCAACGGTTATCGCATTCCCTCCACGCGAGAAAACCTCATATGAGCGGAAGAGATTAAAAGAAGAATTATGCAGCTCCTAAAAAAATTTAGCGATTAGTAAAATTAGAGAACATTTTTTGGTGACTTTGACATTTGATGTATCATTTTTGTTATAACTTCTGTTATTATGGACCGATTTTTTTTTTTTTTAATTAATGGACTCTACTGTCTTTGCAACGAATTCATAATTATAAAAATTGTAGGTCACATATTCAAGATATTGTGATCATATCGAATGGCTTTTTTTAAAAAAAAAACTATGGTGGTGGGTTACACCTTCCTGAAAAGTGAGCACCGACTTTTTTTTTGCACTTTTGAGGACAGCGCAAGGTATTCTATCAGACTAATATTGGGTACGTTAATTTTTTTTTGATTTTAAGCTTTTCGATTTGGTCGATTGGCTCACTTAGGCAAAAACAGGGAACAAATTTCCATAACATAATTAAAAAAAGAAGAACTTGAGTTTGTACAAATTCTCAGACTAGTTCATGTTTACGTGTTAATTTCACATCCAAAGTACAGTATTGTGTCTTCGTCAACTGCGAGAGAAAAGTTTGGCATCTATTTGACCGAACATCTACTTCTGCGTTTTCTGTCTTTTGCATAGGCTTTTTACCAGCTTAAACATAATTGTGACGCAAAAGGCAATAGATCGGACACACCTACTAGATACACAAATTGCAATATGATATCTAGTAAGGACTTAACAAAACACGTAGATCTGGGTTCAGTTTAAGAGCTTCTGTTGGCAAAAAAATAATATTGTGTGAAAACGTGAAAAAGCTGAATAAGGAGAACATGTACATGTATCCAGCTATAACGGTAATTTCGTTCAATGAAATTTCCAATAAAATTAAGAAATCGAAACATAATTTAATATTTAAAGAGTTCTTCTCGCGAAATATATATAATTCAATGTGATTAAGGTAATAAAAGTATGACAGAAATATATTAAAAACTTATGCTATTGCAATGTAAGCACTCTGCTATTTACACTGTTGAACCAAACGAAATTCAATTGGAGAAGATTGTTTTTAAAATGCTATGGTTTTCAGAAAAAACTGATTTAGTTTACAAATTTGAAAATGAAAATGACAGACGCAAATATCACGAGAGAATTGTGTTTAATCACTGTAAGTAAGCAGTCGACCTGATTAGGAATGTTACGGAGCTTCGACTCCGAATCCGGTTCCGACATAATCACAACGGAGGTTTTTTGGTCATAAATTATAACCCACTACGGAACAGATTGGATGGCAACAAAGTAGCTAAGTTGCTGTTTATAAAATATAATTTACCCATTTTAAGATTCGGCTATTAGTTTGTAATTTTGTCTATACAAACAATATTATTGTTAAGTGACAATACAATTTTGTATTTTTTATCTTGATTTTCTAATAAATATTGATTTCCCCAAATTTTATATTTTAATAATTTGAGTCTGCGACCTCCGCCTCCGACTCCGATTCAACTCCGACTCCGCGGAGGTCGGCATGAAGCTTCCGATTCCGACTCCGATTAAACCACCTCCGTAACATCACTAGACCTGATAGTGAAATAGTTGTCATTTCCTCTGTATGAATTACATTGAGGAACGCCACAATCCGAACGCCATAATCTGAAAACAAAACAGCACAAACCATGAGCCAAACCACTTTCATAAAGTCACCCTCATTATCCGTTAAAAGAGTTCTGAATATGTTTGCAAAAGATAATGTATGATATAATAGGTTTGCCTCCAATCGTCACGAGCCCCTAGACCATTGTTAGGTAATTGCCGCACCTACATTTTACATTAAACTGTCGCTTTCAAGCAATTATAATAAAACGCATACAACCCCCGTACTTCAATCTAGAACACCGTCTAGCAGAAAACTGTAAACCTGCTTGTAGAGTTAGCTTATTCAATCTCTACACAAGCACTACCACTTGAATATAAGTTTGGCAGTACTTACAAGTTTTACTCCTTGCGACCGTGCTGTCGCCGGTAAAATACACTATTTTGTGTTTTTTCGTTATTTTTAAGTATTTTGTTGTAAAATGAGGTAAATTATCGTGTAAAACAGTAGTTAAACTGTTGATTCAATGAACTATAATCCAATTTCCACAGTGCCTACCAGCAGAATCTGTTCTCGCCCACTTGCTGTAACCCATGCCTGCTGAAACCGTTCACCGTTAAGCAGGGAAGGCTTTCCAAATGTATGGGCTGCAAGCTGGCCCTTTACTGCTCCACCGCGCACCAGAAGCTCGATTGGCGTATTCACCGAAAGTTCTGCCAAGCGGCGGGCGCCATACTCACCCGTTACGAAGCCGACCACTTGTTCGCAATCAATGGCCCCGTAAAGACGCAGGAGGATCTGAACGTGACTACACTCAAAGTGAAGTACATGCTCAGAGCAATCCTCCAGAGATCCTTAACTTACCACGAAGAGGAACTAACATCCTTTCCCGTAATCTGCGCCGTTTGCTACTCCACAAGCATGTCCAAACTGTATCAATGTAAGAAGTGCAACGCCGTCAGCTACTGCTGTGAGGAGCATGAGAAGCAGGATGCGCCCGTCCACCGTGCCGAATGCCTGCAACTCAAGCTCTACTACTGTAAGTTTAAGATTAAATCCGAAATGATTCTTAAGCTGGCGTTGCGGGAGAAATGTAATCTATTCGAGTCCAACTTGACGAGAGCCATGCGGATGATGTTTGGCATTGAATTCGTCCCTGATCCGAGCGAGAAGCTCGCTGAGTATCAGAAATTCTCGTTTGCTTCTGACTTCTCTTGTATAGCGACTGTTACGTATATTGTGAATCATTTAGACATGGACGCGTACACGGGGGACCAGTTTACGGTGTACGTTGCTGGGGCTACTGTGGACGAGATGTGGTTCACACCGACCCATGTACAGTTCTTTTTCGCCTGTTTCCCCAAGATTATGAAATTGAATGTCATATTCCTTGGACCGGACATACCTGACGCGGCTAACAAGGCGACTGACTTTGACTTGGGTGAGGGTCGGTCTTTGTTTCGGATGTCGTACAAGGGGAAGCTTGAGGACTACTTCATGTTGACAGAGGTCTCATTGAAGCCAAATATGATTGTGTGCTTCAATTGTGGATTCTCGGAAAATACGCAGAAGGATGGCCAGGGGGATTTGTGGTACAAGGCCATACAGTATATGATGGATCTGCCGGAGATACCGCTGGTATTTACGTCATATACTAGCCTGGAGGCTGATTTTGATTTCGGCGCTTTGATGAAGGTCATTGAGGAGAGGAAGGACATTCATGTGCGGCTGGAGAGGATTATTGCGAAGCAACAGAACCCATACAGGGATATGAGACCATTGAGAAGTTGGGCGTTCAACGACCCGGAGAGGATATTCTACAGGAATGGATATGTGCAAGCTGTGCGAGTCAAACTCAATGATTACTGATAGTCCTTAATTAATTTATTTTACGTTTAATCTGCATTTGTTCATTACTATAAATAAAGTTACAAATATGTTTTTAATTATCAATCAGAATGTGTTTTACTTATGCGTCCCGGACAGTTGGTGGGAGTCACTGTACAGAAAAGTTTGAAATACGGTAATTTCTGGTGTCGAATAGCGCCCTACGTCAACGGATGAGTGGTAACGTAATTTGTATTGTGTTGTTGGTAGATCTAGCAATAACATACAGGGACACCTTGATTTACGCCGTTTTCGGGACCAAGACAATGCAACGTAAATCGAAAATAAAATCATCCAGCACTCGTACAGTCCATATAGAATGAAAAAGACTTTCTGCAAATCATATTGCGCACGAAATCAATGAGATGTGCATCTCGGTTAAATAAGAATGGCGAAAGAGGCAATTTCGTGAGAAAATTGTGTTTCAAGAAACGACGTAAATCGAAATTGTAACGACGTTAATCGAAAATGGGAAGTAAAAACCGGGCAAGGTAAATCGAAATAACGTACATATATCGAGGCGACGTTACGAGAGAATACGATGCACTTCTCAAAAAACTTCCCCTTCTGGCCGTCCTCAGGGGCGACAGTATCAGGAAATTTAACTTTGGGAAAAACTTTAGTACAAAGTAAAGTAACAAGAAAGAGTGGAGCAACGAATCCACGATGTATGGACTGGGCAGCCACACGATAAAGTGGTAGGGCAAGAACCTGGAACAACACCACAGGCCTGAGGCAAGATAAGAAACTACTGGGATGTTACAACCGGAAAAGATTCAAAGCCTGCATCTGCCTTAGCAAGAATAACCTACGGATCCTAACAGGCTTCCTAACGGGGCACTGCAAACTCAGGGAGCATCTAAGGAAACTAGGTATAACAAATGAAGGCCTTTGCAGATTCTGCAACGAGTCATGTGAGACTCCGGAACACCTTCTGGAGTCCTGTGGGGCACTGACCCACAAAAGATTGAAATACTTGGGCAAATACCAATTATCAGAAGAGAATATGCCAACCATGGACCCACTTCTCATTTTCAGATTCTTAAAAGAAACTGGTCTGGAGAAAGAGCTCTAAGGTGAACTATTCTCGCCAAGGCAAAGTAAGAGCATATGACCTTCAAACACAATTCCTCAGGAATTGCAATTGCGAAGGGGACTCTAACGAGGGAACAAACCTCCCCAAGGTTTTAGCAGGGGGCACAATAGACCATTAGGTCGCAGTGCAAAATAACCCTGCACAAATAATAATCGAGGCGACGTAAATCGAGGTATCCCTGTGCACACAAATTACGTGACGAGTTATCCATTCACGGAGGACGTGATTCGACCTCTGATGTGCAGTGAATCACAGTCCTTAATCACATATACATATATATTTTTTTTATAATTTTGCCCGCACTCAAAGGGTTATGAATACCTTTAACATGTTTACACACAGTGCGAGCGTTGGAAAGTATAGATAGAAGGAGAGAGAAAGATTTTGGTGTAGTGGTTCTTGAAGCTCAGTTGTTTATGCTCCGAGATTCTCCGGGGGTGGCGTCCAGATAACTGGAGAGATTTTTACAATTTTTTGTCTTTGTTTCTGATTCACAGTACTTTTTTCCCGATAACCGATGTAAAGCGCAAATCACCATCAACAGTGCGAACAACTGATGTGAGATGCAGAAAGATATAATTCGAGTGCGAAGGGCCGCATAAAACTAAAACAGCTGCCAGAGGTTGTCCGCAAGGAGGAGTCCTCTCCCCCCTACTTTGGACTTAACTTAAGTCGTTGACGAACTCCTAGAACTACTTCGAAAATCCGGTTGCAGAGTACCAGGATATGCAGACGATATCTTCATTAGTGTTAGAGGGTAATTCGAAGCATTACCCTCTAACACTAATGTTTATGTGTCAGCGTTTTCACGGTAAAAGTTGGGGGCTTAAACCCAAGATAATATACTGGTATAGTGCCATTATCAAACACATGGTCACCTATGTATCACTGACATGTGCGAAATCTATGTAAACTACGAGTATAAAAGGCTTGTTTTGTTGAGACGTCGCTACTCAGTAAAGTAAAATCTAGCACGGAGTACATCAAAAAATAGGCATGTTTTTTTAAACCTAGTCAGCCAGCCATTTATTAGACGATTCCCAGCCTAGCCAGACAAAGCTAGCCGAGTTTATATACCTCCCAGCATAGACATACTATCTATGGAATGCTAGTGAAATGTCAGTTACATACAATCTCTGCCCCCCAGAAAATGACGCCAACATAACTAGCCCTCTTGGTTTGGAGCGGAAAAATGTGGAAACAAATTGCCAACCATCTTGAATTTCTCCATAGAATGGTAGAGACACCTCTTGGGTTTCTGTGGATTTTCTAAGTAAAACGATTGAAATTCAAAATGTTGGTGCATTGTTTGCAGCAGATGTCACCTGCAAAATGTGCTAGTTCAAATAATTACTGATAGATGGAACCGACAAAATTTAAATGAAAAATCGTTATATACACATGCATTTGACTGCCCTATAAGTTGCACAATATTCGTATATTTGTTACAAATCAATTTTTTATGTAATATGTCAATGAAAACACTGTCTTTGTACACCTAACTGCATTCAACGAAATTTCAAACCGAGAGAGCTAGCGCTTATGTTGGAACCAACGCGAAGTTGGGTACTAGCAGTCCATACATAGTAGGAGTGGGTATAAATAAAAAACGAACTAGTTTAAAAAAGCAGTTTTTCATCTCGTAATGACGTATCCGTTTTTTTTTTTTTTCAAAAAACAGTTTGAATAGTAACTACATTTATCTCCTATGCGCATTTAAAAATCAATAAAAAAAAAAAAAAAACAAAAGCAAACGAGCCCAGCAAACTAAAAAAATAACCAAACAAAGAATACACAAAATTCAACACAGGTATGCGAACGGATCATTCTGCTGGGCACACAAGAAAAACGCATAAGGGAGAAAACGAATAACATAATTCCACCCCTGATACATACACTAACTAGCTATAAAAAAATAACTACTTCACCATCTCGTTATCGTTTTTTTTAATTTTTTACGTTTTCCCCGTTTTTCGTTTAACTACTTCACTCGCTCATTATCGTTTTTCCGTTTTTTGTTCGTTTGCACTAAATGATATGAAAACGCCTTTTCGTTCGTTTTGTGAAAGTAGTTATTTTTTTTAACTAGTTTTTAAACTAGTTAAATTTTTTTAATAACTGGTTCGTTTCGTTAACACAAAAAACGAAAATGACCCACCTCTAATACATAGTATATCAATGCCTCCAAGTTGGCATGTGTGATTTCGATCCTATGACATCAGCTGTCAAAGTATTCGGCATTCAACTAATGATCGGCAAAATCGAATGATTTAAAAATTCGATACATTAAGGACCCGAGTGTATAATCCGTATAATCGATTGATCATTCGAGATATAAGTGTCATATGCATATGAGAACACACTCCGCAAGTGGTTGAATACACAAACAAAGTTCTCGATTCCACTCATATCACGACGATTCGAGATGTGAGATATGTATCCGAGTAAAATATTGTTCCTAAATTGGTGCAGATTTAATCATTCGGAACTCAACCATTCAAAATGCAAAATCTTAAGTGCCTTCCGTTCATCCTCATATGTAAATTTTACTTATAGGCTTGGAAATGAGTCTCTACTAACAGTAAATAAGAATTAAGATCTTGGTGTTACTTTGGATTCGAAATTTTCTGCACATATTGACTTTATTATATCTAAAGCGAGTCCCTTGTTAGGTTTCCTCAAATGGAACTCTGTGGTTTTCAAGGATGTGTATACACTTAACGCCATATTTATGTCATTGGTGCTTCGTATTGAAATGATACAAAAGAGATCTACTCGTTTTCCGCTAAGAAACTTCAAGTGGTCTGAAGGATTACCTGATTATTTATCTAGATGTGT
This sequence comes from Brachypalpus laphriformis, assembly GCA_945910035.1. Classification (NCBI taxonomy): domain Eukaryota; kingdom Metazoa; phylum Arthropoda; class Insecta; order Diptera; family Syrphidae; genus Brachypalpus; species Brachypalpus laphriformis. The sequence goes on from OX246753.1 coordinate 153,264,451, forward strand.
GCTCACTGCGTAATTTTACTAAAAATATTTAAAGTCATAATATAAATTCCGCAGATTTACTTGCTATGGTTTCCTTCTAAGGAAAGAAAGGAATCATAGAATTAGAAATTATTTCCTTTATGTTAATTCCCATAGAACTAATTATACTACCAATTAACCAATTACTCAGTGTCTTTTATTATACAATTCCATTTGAAATAAGGTTGATCTTCAAATGAATAGAGACTTATTTAGTAAAGTTTTGAAATATTTTAATGATCATTCTTAATGTCAACTATTTTTTTTTTTTTGCATATGTGTATAATATTTTGTAATCAGCAGATTGTTTAATCCATTGATGTATAAACCAAACTTAATTAAACTACGTATAGAACAGTACTCGATTCAATCGCTTTGCTACTACCCGCCTTTAAAATGAATCGATTACTATTTTACTTGGATACACATCTGATATCTCGATTCTTGGGAAGTGTGTTCTTATATGCATATATCACTCATTTCTCGAATGACCATTCGATTATATAATGCTACCCTGTAGTTAGACAAATTCGAGAGCTGATAGTGAGGACTGAGACATGAGACATGAGAGATAAGACACGAGTTTTCGTTTTGTGTTCACCCTTTGAGCTCGTTCTGTGTTCTCGGTTCTTTGACAGAAGTATGTAAGTATAGTAAATCTCTTGAATGATTTCGAACGATAGGCGTGTTTTGGTGAGACAGTACTTCTTAGTAAAGTAAGATTTAGCACGGAGTACAGTAACAAAAAATGACTGACGATGTTGACTTTAAATCCCATTGAAGATTGCAGCGGTCAACTATAGAACACTTAGCATGTAAGTTTCGGTCATATTTCTTACAGGTATTCATTTTCTCCGTATATTTCAATATCCTACGCTCAAACTGAATTTCCTCCAAACTCAAACCGTGGAGGAAAATGCAGGATTGGCTCAAGGAAAGAGCATTACATGTATGTGTGGTATATTGCCAATACTCTCACTTTTAGACAACTGGGGAACTTGTTTGGAGTACCAAAGTCTTCCGCCTGGATAGCTGTTCATCGCGTTTGCGACTGGCTCCAGGAGAACGGAAAACAATATATTAAATGGCCCCAAGGGGATGATGTGGCATGCAATTGCAGTAAATTTGAGGCAAAAACGAAAATTCCTGAAGTTCTTGGTGTAATCGGTTGCACGCACATCGTAATTGCAGCTCCAAAATTAAATAAAGAGTGCTACTGCAACCGAAAGCGCGACTTCACAATAATTCTGTAAGCAGTCGTTGATGTAGACAAAAAATTCATCGATATTTGTTGTGGTGAACCTGGATCCATGCACGTCAGTAGAGTGCTTCGAAGATCAGCCTTATACAGAACAGCCGAGTCACACTATACGAAGCTGTTTCCTTCGAATACTTTCATCCTGGGTGCCCCGGCGTATCTTGCTTCTAGCTGGTTAGTGCCACCATTTAAAGATAATGGAAGACTTACGGAGCAACAGCGATCTTTTAACTATCTGCATTGTGCAATGCGAATTATAGTGGAGAATGCTTTTGAATAGCTAAAAGGAAGATTCAGAAGATTGCTGAAGTTTACTGAACAAATGGACTTACATTCAGTGACAAAAATTATTGTAAGTGCATGCATTATGCACAACATATGCATCACAATGAACGACGAATTCTCAGCCGAAGTTTCTGAAAAAAAATCTGCAGCAAGTGCAAAAAAAACAATTTAACTCTTGAACAGAGTGAATAAAATTCAAAAATTTCGAATGCTTATATTTTAGCTTATATTTGCCTCCTCTTCTCTATCTAAAGATTTTTGTTTCAAGCGCTCTTCGAAGTAAAATGAACGCGTCATCTTGAGCTTAGCACCGCGTCCCTCCGAAGATGTTGAAGCAAAAGCTTCAGATGTAAAAGGTCGAGGTGACATGGGCACATCACTTGAAGACGAAAACGAGCACGAACGTCGTGCTGGTTGGAATCTGGGCGAGAGCACACATATGTACTTCTTGAGACGACACAGTGGGAATAGGTTCCCACATTACTGGTGTTGTCGTTGGCTATAACTGGTTTGCTGCCAAATATCTCGTTCATTTGAGCCATAAATGGAGCTACACAGGGGGCTGCTCCTGTCCGCTTACTTACTTACTTAATTAGGTGGCGCTACAATTCCGGGTGAACGTGGGCCTCAACCAACAATCGTCTCCATCTAGCTCGGCCTTTAGCTAATTGCCTCCAGTTGCGCACTCCAAGTTGGTCAAGGTCCCCTTGAACTTGTGCGCGCCACCTACGGCGAGGACGTCCTTTACTGCTTCGTCCCTCCGGGTTAGATTCGAAGACTTTGCGGGCCGGAACGTTGGTGTCCATTCTCTCTACATGTCCTAGCCATCTCAGACGTCCAATACGTAGTTTATTGATTTGGTCAATGTCCCTGTACAGCTCGTATAGTTCGTGATTGAATCTTCTCCTCCAAAACCCGTCAACGCAAACGGGACCGAATATCTTAGGAAGAATTTTTCTCTCGAAGCGACCAAGGCTAACTTCAACCTCTTTTAATAAAGTCTTATACAGAGTCTCCTTAGTTGTTCGAGATAGTGCTTTATTGCTGAATTGCCTTATAAGCCCAAAAAAAAACAGCGATTGGCAAGAGTTATTCTTCGCTTGATTTCTGCGCTGATGTGGTTTTCAGAATTAAAAGCAGAGCCAAGGTATACAAAGTCCCTTACTACTTATACATCGAAGTTATAGCTGCCCACTGTGACGTTCTGTCCAATTCGTTGGTGTTGATTGTCCTTTCTTGTTGACAGCATATACTTGGTTTTGCCCTCGTTTATCGCTAAACCCATTTTGGCCGCTTCTGCTTCAATGAGTGAGGTCTTCCAATTATGTCTATATCCTCGGCGTATGGAAACAGTTGTACGGACTTTCGATAGATTGTGCCTTTTATGTTGGCTTGTGAATTCCGCACAATCGGTTCAAAAACAATATTAAAGAAGTTACATTACAGCGAAGTTACAAATGTGGTGAGTATCGATTTGGACTTCTTGGGTTTTCTCCAGGATCTGTCGAAGTGTGAAGATTTGATCGATGGTGGACTTTCCTGGCCTGAAACCGTACTGATAGGGGCCAATCAGGCTGATGATAAAAGGTTTTAGGCGTACACATAATATTACAGAAAAGATCTTGTATGCGATGTTGAGGAGACTGATGCCTCTTTAATTGGTGCAGTTGAGGGGGCCACCTTTCTCTCTGCCCCTCTCTCTCTCTCTCTCTCTCTCTCTCTCTCTCTCTCTCTCTCTCTTTCTCTCTCTCATCTGCTGCCGCCAATGCTTCCAAATGGGGTTGGTTACCCATTTTTTGGATTAAGGTAGTTGGCACCCAGCTGTCACCGCGTGGAGGTTGAGAGTAAGATTTGGCCTCAGCTAAGTGAAAACATTTGTATTTTCATATAATCGCATGCACTACCGCTTAATCAGCCATTTTAGCTTTGGCAATATGTTATTATAGATGGGCTCAGTAGCAGCGGTGCTCTGTTTTAGGCACAGATTAATTGGCAGGTGATCGGGCCACATTGCTTCTTCTACATATAATTTTTCAACATACATCAACAATTCTTGTGATATGGTACAGATATACGTATCATTTACTGATTTTCTTACGCTGCTGATAAAAGCAAGGTTACCTTTCTCATCTCCTTTTGTTGTTCCGTTCAGGGTGATCAACCCATTGTCGTTGCAGAATTCTAAAAAACTTCTTCCCTTTTGTGTTGACAGTAGTATCATTTGAACTACGAATTTGGAGTCTACGGTAAAACTGGAAACGACATATGGCTGGAAAAATGATTCGCTCTGTTGGATGGATGATTTGCTTTGCTATTACACGGAAATCGCGAAAAAAATACTGTGAATCAGAAGCAAAGGCAAACAAATAACACAAATCTTCTCAGTTATCTGGACGCCATCCCCGGAGTTTCTCTGAAGCATAAACAACTAAGCTTCAAACCACTACACCAAATCTTTCTCCCTCTCTCTATCTATCTTTTCCAACACTCGCACTATGTGAACATATGTTAAGGGTATTCATAACCCCTTGAGTGCGCACAAATTATAAAAAAAATATATATATCGTCTATATCCTGTTGTAATTCTCCCAATCTAACATTCATGTCTCCTATAATTACTGGATTTAAGATGTTATTTTCTGTGATAAAACTTTCACTGAAAAGTCTTCTACACTTTAGAAGAAATGCTCATAGTTGACAATTTATAGAATCCATCCTTATACTATCCAACGCCGATATAAAATCCACTGAATAAGCGTAGGTGTTGTTGCTTTCTGCCCACACAAGGAAACACAATTGTTCCAACTGCATAGTGATCAATTTTGCAAATCCTCACCTCATATTTGAATCATTTCGGAAAGTTGTACAAAATCACAATATTTTGCTGCAATTTGAAGCATCTTCAAGATCATATCAAAACGAATATAATTACTTTGAATATTAACAATTAATTTATTTTTCTATTTCAACAAGATCATTTCACACAGTATATACTTGTAGCACTTTAAATATTAAGCTTTATAGAGGCAACTATGTATGTCAACTTAACTGAAGTTAAACATCAATGTTTTTTTTTTTAATTAAATTTTTCTTACAATTTTGTTGATTGTGCTTTTAACAACACCATTTAGGTAAATAACATATTGTGTGTGTTGATGTGTCACCAGTTTTCTAACATTATTCAAAATTTTCAAAAATTTTCTTTAAATGCATTAACTTTAGACTTAACATAAAAACTAGTAAATTGTATAACGAATTAGGATTGGTATCTTAACTAAAGGAGGAATACTGGCGTAGTTAAATCGTAAAGTAAATACTGGCTAGGAAAACTTAAAATGTCCATTGGTTGATTAGCGCTCTTAAATATTTGTGACAAGTGTCTTTGGAAAATAGTTTGAGAATACCCTGCAGTGATTTGTATAGCTTTATTATTTGACCATACATTCTGTATTTAAAAGACTATTAAATCCTTTCTAAATGTTCTAAGAACGGTAGGCACATTCCAGCGAAAATAGACAATTAAATAATGCCATGCTACAGTTCTACACATATAAAAATATGTTCCATCTAGTAATAAGGTGAGGAAGATGAAAATGATTGATAATATCAAAATACACTTAATAGGAAAATAACAATAGTTTCCACGGCCTGAATGACCTGATTAACTTAGTCTCGCATTGCCTTTCGTCGCTCCCAAGCGACTTGCATTGACCAAATACTCAATGGCCGCATGTAGCCGATAGAACGGTACCTCTTCTCAGCATAGAGTGCCTCGGGGGTTTCGAAATTCATTCCAATTTTTTCTGAGATTGTCTTATAAAGACCACCAGCTGTTTGAAAGGCCTCTTCAAACATGCCCTAAAAATAAAAATAAATTATTTAAGCTCTCAAGCGGGCTCGTTGTCGCACCTCTTGGATCATTGTGGCAGCTAACGCATATGTCACACCGGTCCACACCTCCTCACTTTGTATCGTGAAAGTATCTACATGACCGGGTTTTTCTGGATCCACGTTTGGTATGAATCCGTTTACGGCGCCAGTATTACCATCACAGAAGCCCTTCACGTTGTTCTTATATATAACAGCAAGCGCTGAGCGAACGTTTTCCTTAGGATAGATCTAAAACAAAATTGTCTCAGATAACCATAGTTTTCAATGTACTCTGTGTACAAACTTCATAATCAAATCCACAGGTATTCAGGTACCAATGTCCACAAAGCTGATCGGCCATGATTGTCTCTTTATTCGAAGTATCGAATTTGTAGAAGCTTCCATTCCATAGTTTTTCTTCTAGAGATCGCTTGCCCTTTTCTAAGATTTCTTGATATTTCACACAATCATTGGGCTGGTCTAGGATTGTTGCTATTGCTGAGATGCACTGCAAAGCTGCTAGCCATAAGCCACCACAGTAAGCGCTAAACGAAAAAGTTATGAGAACAAAAGGGATCTTAAAAAGTTCCAACGTACCTCGGCCCTTCCATAACCCAGCTATCATATGTTTGATCGGGCATTTTCAAATTCTCAATTAATCCATCGTCATCCTTATCCCATTCGAGGGATTTTTCCATTACCGCCTTACATGCTGGATACATAGCCTTTAGATAAGCAATCGCATCCATTAGGTATACTTTTCCATTTGTTTCATTGATGTACATCGAAGCTGATTTCCTATTGTTCTCTAGAAGTATAGTTAAGTAAACGCAGTGAGGCAAAGGATCAAGGGACCATCTTTCGCAAGGTGTGGAATCAATCAGCAGTTCACTGTCCACAACCATTCAAGACCACTGGTATGCTGGTGCCTAAAGAATTGTTGGGAAGACATAGGGTGTGGCTTTCCGAGGATACCTGGAGACGGATCGACGAACGAAAAAAATAGCTGAAAGCTCGCATTGCAGCTACTTCAACAGCAGAGAGAAGCGCGCTAGAGTCCCTATATCACAGGAAGATGAGATAAGTTCACCGTAGAGTGCAACGTGACAGGCGCGACTACAGAAGCAGAAGAAGCTGTAAGTAGATGCGACAGCAAAACCCTCTACAGAATAACCAGAGCTGGCAGGTGGTCGCAGCTCCAGCTAACAACCCAATGAAAAGCCTAGACGGTTCCTTGCTCATTTCGGATGAGGACCAGCTCAAGAAATGGATGGAGCATTTTGCTACGGCTTTGTACCGTGCATTCGCTAGTGATATGTTCCCAAATTAGAACCGAGGTAAGAAATAAACGAATACGCACCACGACCCCCAGTAACGATGAGATCACTACCGCAATCAAAGCACTGAAACCCAACAAGGCGGTAGGACTTGATGGTATTCCCGCGGAGCTCTTACGAGGAGAGCACACAAAATCGGCTGTGCTTCTGCTTCCACTAATAGAAAGAGCTTGGGAAGCTGAGAGCGTTCCGGACGAGTGGAAAAAGGGAATGATCGTCAAGCTTCCTAAGAAAGGAAATTTAATGGAGTGCGAAAACTGGAGGGGTATCTGCGTGCTGCCTGCTGTAGCGAAGATAATAGCTAAAATCATACTGGAGCGAATCAAATAACTTCTCGAAGACACAGTCGATACAGAACAAGTAGGTTTCTGCTCTGGATCCTCCTGTGACGATCACATCAACACGCTGCGGATTATTATCGAGTAGAGCGTTGAATATCGATCGCCACTTCACCCGCTGTTCATTGATTTTGAGAAGGCGTTCGATAGTCTCACAGGGAGTTTATTTGGAGTGCCTTACACAGCAGAAGTATTCTCGATAAACAAAGCTACATACGATGGGTCCAAATGTCACATTCTGCACAGAGGAGGGTTGTCTGAGGAATTCGAGATCCAAAGTGGGGTAAGACATGGCTGCATTCTTTCACCAATACTATTCCTATTAGTGATTAGCGATACGCTTCGTGGAGTTTTGCCAACGGGAAACAGAGGAATTCTTTGAATTGAAACATTTTGACTACACTGACGAAGTATGCTTACTCTTTCACGAAATTACGGACCTTCGCCAAATGACAGCAGATGTGAAGAGGAAGGCATCCGTCATCGGCTGAAAATTAAGCCTAAGAACAAACTCATCGGTGATAGTATACATTGCTAGGCAACCGGTAGAGAGAGTAGAGGATTTGCAGTATCGTGGAAGCATTATCTCGACCGATTGTGAAACCGAACTGGATATAGCCAACAGGATCGCCAAAGCAAAGTCCGCGTTAGGGATGTCATCCAAAATATGGCGAAGCAACGCAATTAATTTGAACAACAAGCTAAGACGGTTTCGCTCCAACGTTGAATCAAACGTTTGTTAACAGGTTTCTGCGCAACATATTAAGGGTTTCCAAGCCCAACCGTATCTCTATCGAGCATCTCTGCCAAGGAACGGGTCAAGAGCCAATAGGCACAATCATGTAACGAGGGAAGTGCCAGTGGATTTGTTACATGTTTCCAAAAGCTGACAGCTCCATAGCTAACCATGCTATGCAATGGAACCCTTTAACTCAGGATGGCAGAATACCTGGCGGTCCGAGGAGAATATGGCGCAGAACAGTCGAAAAGGAGGTATGGCACTTGGGGAAAAGTTGGAGAGAGCTGAGAAACCGTAGAGGATGACAAGTAGGCGTAGTAGATGTCTTAGGACCAACAAAATGATGTAAGTAAAGCATTCCATTTAGTACTTACGTTTCTCTTCTGCTGAATTCTTCCGTTTATTATCCTGCGTGTACATTTCATAGAGGCTATCCTTGTCTATAAACTCAATTGAACTAAATTTGCTGGCATTGTCTGTCTGCGCCTGAGCTATCTCATTTAAAACGTAATAATCGCGATAGACTTGCAGGACAAACTTTGTATTGAGATCTTTCCAGTCGTTCACATCATGAATATTGTAACAGTTAATTAAAACAAAAGGCTCCTCGTCAGGATCGCCCAAGTCATGCGGAACTGAATTATGAATTTTTCTTGGAGGATTTTTCCCATCATAGAGCGTCTTACGAGTTTCAGACAACTCAGCAGTGATAGAGTCACGGAAGTCGTATTGAATACTAACCTGCAAGAAGTTGTAAATTTATTGAGCATCCATTGATAGTTCCTGATATTTACCTGTAAATTTGGCCATAAATGTGATATGGCATGCGAGGCATAGAAATGCACATCATAGGTGTTGTACATTCGGTATTCGTGTCCCTCTAGATACCCAAAGCGACCATAGGCTAGCCTGAAATAAACAGAATTATTAGTCTGTGCTATTGAAAGAGTAGTTTTGATTGTAACCTTGGATCATCATACTCCAATTCCTTGCCAAAGGATGAATCACATTTAAGCCATAAGCTTCCACCATCAGAGATAAAGTAGAGCTCATTAAATATTGCACTTTTGTACCAGTCAGGGAGTCCTCTGAAATACGCAAAACAAGGATTAAATTAAGTACACAAATCCAGATCTGCTTCCCCATTACTCATCATTCAAAATTGGTTTCTGCCAAGCATCAATCAGCTTCTCCCAACTTGAATAGTGTTTGATGGCATAATCACAGATTTTTGGCCCAGCATCACCATCAGCACCAAAGTATTTGGTATAGTATCGTACATGCGTCATCATTTTCTTTGGAAATTGAATGTTTGGCATGTCCCATGCCAAAACGAATTCCAAGTCATGGCTACAGTTTGGCCTTAATGCCACTTGAGAGCAAATAGCTACTCCGAGATCTTTGTCTAAAGAGAAAACATGTCTTCATAAGGAAACGTATTCTTATACACTCAGGACAAATCATACTTTTTAAGGTTTCATCGAGAACCTTATCACCCAATTGTCCGGTCTCCTTCAATTCGGTCCACAATTTCTCACCACTACCTACCGGATCAAACTGCGTACACCTTGTGATGCTCACCTCTGGCAGAATACGGCATCCCAAACTGTATGTTAGTTGCATGTCATGTATCTTCTGCTTAATTGAAATTCCCTTAGTTTGTCCTTCTGAAAAGAAAGCCGCCTCGGGACATCCCTCTGCATCCTGCTTCTTATTACCAGTTCCATTCTTAAACGTAAAAGTAATGGAAACCTTCCTTTCCATGTCGCCGACATTTTCCACCTGCCACACAAACACACCACACGGTACACTTGACTCCTTGTACTCATGAGGAATTACTGGTGACACTTGGCGACAAACCAACTTAACACCATACTCTGATAAATCAATTTCTGACCATGCTCTCGGATACAGTCCAGTGTAGTTGCACTTTGTTGGATCAAGGTTACTCTCCCAAGCGCTTAGAGGAGATTTAGGCCGGCTGCAATTTTTCATTGGACTCTTAGGTAGACTGTCATTTCTTTAGATGGGGGAGGTTTATGTTTGTGTTGTGTTTGTTTTTTTTTTGCAATAAAAAACAGTTGATAGGAGGAAGACCCCCATCAAGAACGAATAAGGGATGCAAAAAGAAGAGATAAAACTAAATAAATAAAAAATGTTGAAATAAAAACACCAAGATCACGACATAGATATAACCAGGCATAACGATGAAGCTGTTGAAATTTACATGGCTCCTCACCTCAGTCCTCATTGCTCTGCACATGAAATGTTTATGAGGGCAGTTTTATGGGTCACTGGATGAGAAGTGCAACAGCAGCAGCAGCAGCATGGTACTTTGTTTGTGATTCTGGAGAGACGTGCATGGTTGGCAATAAGGTTAAGGCAGGCAGAAAATAGAAAATGTTATGATTAGCTAATGCCAGAGAAAACACGGACAAGACGTGCAATGTAAACAGAAATTAAGTATTGAAATGCTACGAAATGCACGCAGTGAACGTAAACAAGGAAAACTAAACATTCATGCTCTTCAACTTCAAGATATTGGCTGTGGAGGTATATATATTTTAATTTTTTCTAGTAATATCTGCCACCCCCAACTGTGTGTGTACATATGTACGAGTACGTACTGTGAAAGATTGATTTCGTAAGCATAGATCCCAAAAATATACATACGTACATATGTACGCACATTTGTAGTCGCACGTGTGATGGGCTATTTAATACTCTCATGGAGATGGGTGTGCTGCTAATGGATTCGTAGTTCAAGTCATTTTTAGTGAGATGGTGGCTTCGCCTATGACGTAATAAACCAGTAGGTAGGTGTAATTCTAGCTGAACTTACAGGACAGTTTATAGTCATGAACGAATCATTGAACAAACACTGCCCCCTTGAGATTATACGAGTAAATGCCTAGTAAGGTTCACCCATATCAGATCTCGTGGTTGTCTGTCGAACGCCTTTTCAAAGTCAATCAATGCATATTGTATTGGATGCTATGTGTGGCGCTAAGATATCGAGGGGTTCTAGAAACCTATGTACAGATGATCATGGACATGTACGAAGGAGCAAAGACTAGAGTAAGATGCCCCGCTGGAGTAACCGAAGAGTTCCCAATCAAAGTCGGGGTGCACCAGGGAAGCGTCTTAAGTCCTTTGCTTTTTATTACAGTCCTTCACTATCTGCTTGAAGGTAAACTGACGGACCCCAAGGTACATCAATTATTCTTTGCTGACGATGGATCCATCATAACTGGAGATCCTACATCCCTGCAACGAGCGCTTGATGTGTGGGTGGACGTTTTGGAGGGAAACGGATATCGCATTAGTTCAAAAAAAGACAGTTCTCTGATCCACTCAGGCCTATTCCAGACATTTATTTGAATAATCTGGGATCCATGATCAATAGCAAAGCAACCTGTGATGATGACATCAATCATCGCGTAAGCGTAGAGTGGATGAAGTGGCGAGAAAACTCCGTTATCTTCTGTGAACGAAAAATGTTCCCTAAGTTGAAAGGAAGGCTCTACAACGCAGTTGTGTGTCCAGCAATTACATACGGTTCACAATGTTGGACAATGTATAAAAAGTATGAGAGTTAATGAATGGCAGCTGAGATGAAGATGCTTCGCATGACAGAGGAGTGACAAAGCTGGATCGAATTATATAGAAGTTCGAAGATCCGTGGAAGCCTTCACGTCAAGGAAATCATCTTACCAAGAATAGAGCGCGACCGGCTGGTATTGCCACGTTCAAAAAAGAGATTATTTGAACCCTGTTAAAAAGGCAATATTAATGAACGTTCCAAAGACATCGCGAGGCAGGAGAGGCAGGCCTATAAACGCCTGGATCTCACAAATGTGACGACATTGGCATTAAATTGGCCTCAGTTACCAAGTGATCCAAAATCGGGAAGGCCGATATTCTCTGAGGTCAAATAGGCGAACCCCACAGGGAGATCAGTAGACATGTGGTGAAGTGGGTGGGTTTTGATCCCTAGTTTTCGGATCAAAACCTCGCCGAAATAGGAAGAAAGAAGATGCCTAGTAAGGGTCATGTATACCTACCACAATTCGAAAAATTTCCGGCCTAAAATACGTTCTTTTCCATTATTCCTTGAATTCGTTTATGACAAATGGTGAATAAATTATTAGTCAAGTTCATTTAGTTACTCATCAGTAGTGATTTGAATAAGTGCAGTAATTAAGTAAGGTTAGGTTGGCTGTCTGCACAAGAGTGTAGACACACTTAGACCAGTAAATGCCCTTTGTGATGCTATGGATCTAACATTAGACCACCCAGGGACTAGTTAAAACCAACAGGACCTTTTGATAAAGCGATGTATGCGCTAGACGCCTAAAGGCACCAAATCGCAGAGGGTTTCAAGGAAGGTGGACCCTAGATGTAGCATTCCTTTACGCGATAGGGCTGGACATGTACATAGGAAGTGAAGGATGGTTTCATCCCCCTCTTCGTTCCGGCAGCTCCTGCAGAAGTCGTTAGGGAAGAAGCCAAGTCTTTTGCCATGTGTGTGTCCAGTGAGGAAACCGATAACGTAGCTTATCTGTGATCGCTTTAGCTTAACGAACTCGGCGTTTGGTTTCTGGTTCAGATTAGGCCAGATCTGTTGCAAAATATCACATGTTGAGCTGTTTTTCTATCTTGAGTCTTGCTAATAGCGTTCAGCTTTAGTAGATGCTTACATGTAGCGAGGGGCATACGTAGGGCTTGCCTATTAGGCAGAGTTCTTAGATGTACTCTGTCTGTCGAGCTCATCCGCCCTGCAGTTTCCTGGAATGTCCCTGTGGACTGGCACCCAGCATTGGTGAATGTTGAACTGCTGTGTCATCTCCTTAAAATGCAATTTAAGGCGGCCTTTGAAGTGAAGGAGCATGATTCCAGGGACTTGATTGCTGCATTGCTTTCAATGAAATGTTAATATCCCTGGGGGATAACACATTACATTTTAGCCAGAACCGGGTTTCCTTTAATCGCTTTTATTTCCGGATGAAAAACGCTACAGTGATCTGGGAGGCGGAAAGAAATGCTCAGGTTGAACTTTTCGGAGAAAACACCACAACCCACCTTACCTTCGGTCTTAGAGCCATCTGTAAAGAAGTTAACCCAACTGCTATCAACAGAGGAGAGTTGTCCCATTCATCCCGTTCAGGGATACTCGTACAGAAGTTTCGGTCAGATCTCATTTTCGGCGGTGTGTAGTCCATATTTTCATGGGTGAAGCTGATAGGATCAAGGATCGAGGAGTGGCCATGTGATATCAGGACCACTGCGAGGAGGCTTTTACACGGATAGCCGTACTAGCAGCAATCTATGTACCGAAAATATCTAAGGGCAGCAGATGGAACAATATGTCCAGTGCCGTAGAAAGATTAGTTCTCAGTACAGATTAGTTCATATGCACCACTGATGCATATGAATGCAGATCCTTGCGCCTTAGCTAGTTGAGTGAGGTGAACAGCACTATCAAGAGCAGGGCACCACACAATCACGGTATATAGTATAGGCCTGATAACGGACACGCACAGCCAGCGAGTGATTTGAGATTTCATACACCAGCTCCTACCTATATCCTTTTTATGGGAATAAAGAACTACACTAGGTTTCCTTACACGTTTAAGTAGATTTGCTTTCGAGTTCAGTTCAATACCCAAGTATTTTGCATTTTCAATGAAGGTGAGACTGGTGCCATTTAATATATTAAGGCCAAAACTATTTGTATCGTTTTTTTCTACTCCTTGTATAGTATAACAGATCGGGAATACTTTGACCTTATTACGTATGTAAAGATGCTCATAGCATCTGTTTTTTTTTTGTTATTTGGAGTGAGTCAGAATAAAGTATTATTAATTTTTTAATGACAACATTCATACCTAATAATTGCAAAACAGAAGTCGCTTCGCTTGTTAAATTTAATGAGTCATTCTGCATTCAAAACATTTAAATTATTTATGAGGTTCAGAGTTTGATTTCTGAATAATAGGATTCAAGTTGTGACAGCATGCGCAGCTCTAAAAAAAAATACATTTATTTATAGAGGGTGGTCACGGAAAGAGTGAAGGTTTTGAAAAAGTCGTATGTAACTTGTTCGTTTCCAATTGTTTTTATTTTATATTTTTGTATGTTATAGAGCTTCGCTTGTAGGCTAAATTGGCTACGTGTGATGCCCAGCAATGAGTCAGACTGATAGAATTTTTCAATTTCATTATTCAAACTCAGAGAACTCAGAGAATTGGTATTCCCCGGCGATAACCATCCTGCGTCGCTTAGACCCAAGTACGCCCAACCATATCGTATGAACTTTCGCACAAGTTCAATGAATCTGAATTTACTAGAGTTTAAAGTCGGCAAGCAATTTAACTTCGGTAACGCATAATGCTAACCCACGTTACCTAGTCTAAAACTAAGGCTTGTGTATCTAGATAGCATGAAAATGCAGTTTTATCCGATGTGTGGTTGCTCAGCACTTGATCACGATCATGGTTGTTGACCTACAGTCTCAATCCGTATTTTAAGCAGTCAGTACAATCGCATATTGCATATTGTATTGGTTGACGTTAAAAAAGATTTGACAGACAACTATGAGATCTAATATGGGTGGCGCTAAGACATCGAGTGGTTCCACAAATCTACATATGTACATATGATCATGGACATGTACGAGGGAGCAAAGACAAGAGTAAGATGACCCACTGGAGTAGCCGAAGAGTTCTCAATCAAAGTCGGGGTACATCAGGGAAACATCTCAATTCCTTTGACCTTCATTGCAGTCCTTGACTATCTGCTTGATTGTAAAGTGATGGACCCCAAAGTACATCAGTTATTCTTTGCTGACTACGGAACCATCATAAGTGAGGATACTACGCCGCCGCCGGTGGACGTTTTGGAGGGAAATGGGTATCGCATTAGTCCGAAAAAACCGAGTGCTTCCGCTATCCGTTCTCCGATCCACTCAGGCCTATTCCAGACATTTATTTGAATAGAACAGTGCTTCCCAAGTGCGAAAAGTTCAAATATCTGGGATCTATGATCAATAGCAAAGCAACCTGTGATGATGACATCAATCATCGCGTAAGCGTAGGGTGGATGAAGTGGCGAGAAAATTCCGCTATCTTCTGTGACAGAAAAATGCCACCTAAGTTGAAAGGAAGGCTCTACACCGCAGTTGTGCGTCCAGCGCTCACATACGGTTCACAATGTTGGACGATGTACAAAAAGTATGAGAGTAAATTAACAGCAGCTGAGATGAAGATGCTTCGCATGACAGTGACAAAGCTTGATCGAATAAGAAGTTCGAAGATCCGTGGAAGCTTTCACGTCAAGGAAACCATCGTAAAAAAGATAGAGCGCGACCTGTTCAGCTGGTATTGCCACGTTCAAAGAAGAAATTATTTGAACCCTGTTAAAAGGGCAATATCAATGCACGTTCCAAAGACATCCCGATGTAGGAAAGGTAGGCCTATAAACGCCTGGATCACACAGATGCGATGACATTGGCATTGCATTGACCTCAGAAACCGAGTGATTCCCTGCCGATATTTTCTGAGGTCAAATAAGCGAACCCCACAGGCGGATCAGTAGAAATGCGGTGAAGTGGGAGGGTTGTGATCCCTTATTTTCGGATGATAGCCTCACTGAAAAAAGAAAGAGAGAGGTTGCAGTGCGTACAATGCCGTAGTATAATATAGTATAGTAGGATTCCTTGAAATCAGATCATCGGATCATTGGAAGAAGTACAATCGCAATCTATGCTCGTCGCTTATACTCGTACCTTATCTATATCTGCTCAAGATCTTTTCAGCTCTTTCAAAATTCATTGTTCAAAATGCCGAGCATTCATATTCTCTTGTTTGCCTATGATTCCATACGTACCCTTCATTTTTAGGCCATTGTCATCTGCCATCGCATACGAGTATTCCTTTTTTTGGAATTTTTTTTTTTTTTTTTAATTTGTGTCATGTCTAACGATTTGTCTAGTCATGCACATACGAGTATATAATTTCCTAGATGTTGCTACGACGATTTTTAGTCTCAACAGTTTCAATTTCAAGCGTTTTCTCCGTTCAGGACTGTCGCCTCAAATATTCTCAAAATTTAAACATAAAATGACAATAGATCAACCACCTATACGTACAAGTACATGCATCTTGTACCTACCACCCACAATTTAAACCTATTTAATGCGAATCACCAACGCAATGGCAAAGCAAGCGTAAACTGAGTGCCACACACGACTAACTACAAACTAACAACACAACACCAGAGGTAGATTATATTTCATGCACATTAACACAACACAAACATTTACAAAGAAAATACTCAAAAAAAAAAAAAAAACAACCAACTTGCTTACCTGTAATGCGATAGCAAACTCTGGAAAATTGTTCTATCCTTCTCGTCCTTGATGGTGACAATAAACTGATCTGCATGAACAACATTGTATTCATACATTCCTGGTCGCATCTGGAAGCGACAAAACTCCCCCGCATAACCACGGCCAATAGTGCCACCACCAATACCACCCAACGGTACACCGTAAATTTGTTTACCAGTCTCCGCATAGTAGTAGTCCATAATAACACGACGTCCTTCACGTGAAACTTTCCAGTAGTAGGAGGCATATCTGTCGAATGAGATTATGGATAGGTCAACCATTAGTTTCGTTCTATTTATAGTGCGCTGTGAAAGATTGAAGGTCAAAAAGGGTTCCGCTTTTATCTCTGTGTGTAGGTGTATATCGTCATTTGCCAAGTGCATTAAGTGTGCACTCAAATAGTGTAACGGTAATGATATTCTCTCTACTTTCACAAGCTGCAAAACAGAAAATCAGCAAAGATGAGGCTGGATCGGGGGAGGAGAGGCACCTGCCTATTCATCATACGAGTCCTTCCCTTTAAGGGAAAGTGCACAAGCACATGCACATTGCACACGCTACCCCGTAGGAATCTTTGAAAATAAGCTTAAGTGTGGAGTCATCAAGCATTAGGTGACATTTCACCTTTTCAATGCTTATTCATCAATTTTGCAATTAAGAAGCACAGCCAAGGGTGGAATTTGAAGCGAACTCTTGGCAAATGGATTTAAATAAAAAAAGGAAAGAGATACACTCATTGGAAAGAGGGTGCTATGATAGTAGCCCCCTATTCCCCTTAACATGTTCAAATGACCGTGGAATATGTTTATTCAATGCTGGAGGGTATTAGAGGTACATTTCCCTTTTTCATAACACATTCTGGGGACGGAGGGAGATTAAAAATTGCTGACGCTGACGAAAAGGGAAATAGCAAACAGGGGAGACACGTAGATACTTTGCTCGAGGGTTCGAGGACGGACAGCTTTAAATCGAATTTGTTAGATAGAGTAATGAGTTTATTTTTATAGTTCAACTGTTGAGGGAGAGATATCTGCAGCTGATATGGATGGGTGTGCATAATGCAATGATTTTATTAGGACGAATAAAAAATAAAAAAAACTAAACATCGCGGTGGGTTGTGTATAGATTGAAATCGAGATATTGTACTTTAGTAGACTGAGAAAGTGGGCTTCTAAGTGTCAAAAAGCTTTTGATCTCAATATAGAATAATCACATCCGTCCATATAGGTTCACTTACATACATATTTGGTGCAACAGTTCATTAAGTGCCCAGGCCTAGCTTCTCGCAACTGCTCGTGTTGTGTGTTTTATGCCTGAAACACAATAGCACCTCGATCTCGGTTTTGCTTCCGTTACGTCCCATCCACCTCGAAGGCCCGTTGAATGTTTGTTTACATATGTTTCCTTTGTTCCACAGCTGTTAGCTGTCAAAGCACGCAAAAGTTCAGCTCATTTCAACTTCTGCCTTGGGTTAGTGTCGTTACGTAGCATTACGTTTTTCTTTACGAATGGAAAACGTGAGGTCGAGGTGGAAGCGACATTGTAATAGGATATACTCGTATTGATTTCCTATAGTTCGACTCATAGACGTCAGGCAAAGCCGAGGTTGAGGCGCTATTGTGTTTCAGGCATTATTTTTTGGCACGAATGGAAGGGACCTACAGTTTTGTGCCGTATCCAAAGGGCATTTTTTGTATTATTTTCGAGAAGATTTCTCATTACAATAATGGTTAGGTTAGGTTAGGTTAGGTTAGGATCGGCCCTCGATGAGGATGTACTTAGACCAAGAAGTAGGTCCATTGTACTGCCGATGTGTAAGGCGGGTGGATCACCCTCTTACTCTTGGAACCATTTGCTTCGTTGAATGAAGTCGAGAATTTTAGCCGTGCAGGCGTTGCCGAGATCATTAAGATCATTGTAGAAGTATTCACCCAGAGTGGCCTTCCTGATGTTGGCGAGCGCAGGACAGGCGCACAGGAGATGACTGATGGTCTCTTCTTCCTCTTCATCTCTGCAGCTTCTGCAGAAGTCGTTGTGAGGGATACCTAATCTTTGGGCATGTCTTCCTATGACGCAGTGTCCGGTGAGGACATATGTTATTTTTGAGAGGGTTCCTCTCTTGTGCTTCAGGAGTCCGATGGACCTGGATTTATTGAGTATCGGCCAGAGCTGTCTGGCGGTATGACATTGGTCTAGATGTTGCCATCGATGATTGGCTACTTTCTCGGCATCAATTTGAATAAGGTACTTAACATAAGACGCTGGCGCTTCGATGTCGGTGATGCTTATGCTATCTGTACCAGAGGAGCCTTGTCGTGCAAGTTCGTCGGCTGCACAATTCCCCGGTATGTCACAGTGACCTGGTACCCAGCAAAGGGTGAGGTTGTACTGACCAGCTATCTCGTTAAGAGATATGCGACAGTCTTTCACTGCCTTAGATCTCGTAGTGCTGGATGCGAGTGATTTGATGGCTGCCTGACTGTCGACATAAATAACAATATCAGGTGTTGATAATGTGCTAGCCGCCAGCCAGTCAGCGGCTTTGCGAACTGCGGTGATTTCGGCTTGAAAAACGCTGCAGTAGTCTGGAAGGTTAAAGGAGAGGTGTATGTCCAGATCTTCGGAGAAAATTCCGGCACCGACTCCGTCCTTGGTTTTGGACCCGTCCGTGAAGATTGACAGCGATTCGTTGTAAAGGAAATTGCGTTGCGTCCACTCACTTCTGTCCGGTATCGAGTGCGTGTAGCCCTTGTCAAAATCATATTCAGTGGGCAGATGGTCAGTGGAATTGGGAAGATGACGGTGCATCGAAAGTATATTGGCATGTCCCGTGTGTTGCTCCTTCCACTGCCTGGAGCCTCTCAGTCTTATTGCCGAGCTGATAGCCAATTGCTTACTGACGATGTCAATCGGAAGCAGATGGAGCATAGTTTGGAGCGCCGCTGTGGGAGAAGTTCTCAGTGCACCGGTAATACTGAGACATGCAACTCGCTGAGTTTTTTCCATTATGGATAGGTTGGATTTCTTCTCCAAGGCGGGCCACCATACCAATACTCCATACATGAGAATCGGTTTAATGACCGACGTGTATAGCCAGTGCATGATGCTTGGTTTAAGGCCCCAGGTGGAGCCTACTGCTTTCTTGCAGATGTATAGAGCGGCCAGCGATTTCCTGGCCCGTTCGACGACATTCTCCTTCCAAATTAGCTTGCGGTCAAGCTTTAGGCCTAAATAGCTAGCACTATTTGAAAGCTTGAGGGTGGATCCCCTTATCTTGGGCGGAGTGAAGTCAGGTAGCTTGTGTTTTCTTGTGAATAGAACTAGCTCGGTCTTCGTCGAGTTAACGGAGAGGCCGCATTTATCTGTCCATCTGAGCAGTTCATTGAGAGCAGACTGCATGACATCGGCCAGCGTCTGCGGGTATTTGCCTGTTGTTAGAATGGCGACATCATCTGCATAGGCAATAACATTGCATCCAGTTTTTTCGATCTTTAGAAGGGCCTCGTTGAGCACCAAATTCCACAACAGTGGAGACAGTACACCCCCTTGAGGGGTGCCTCGATGTACATGTCGCTTGACAGTACTACTTCCGAAGGATGCTGTTATCACCATGTTCTTTAGAATGTGTTCTACGAAACAACAGATGGGTTCGCAGATGTTGAGCCTACGTAAGGCACTGGTAATCGAATTTGTTTCAACGTTGTTGAAAGCTCCCTCTATGTCTAGAAATGGCACTAGGGTGAACTCTTTGGTTGAGAGTGATTTTTCGATAGGGTGGATGATGGAGTGCAAAGCCGTTTCCACAGACTTGCCTTTTTGGTAGGCGTGCTGTGACATGGATAGTAGGGTGCTATCAATAGTGGCCTTGATGTGTAGGTCCAGGATTCTTTCCAGAATCTTGAGAAGGAATGGTTAGGTTAGTTAAGGCTAAGTAGGGTTATGAGGTTATCATAAAAACTCTAGGCACCAAGGTAGTCCCATCGCGATCCCTATGGAAATTTCACAGCAAAAATACCTAAACCAATTCTCCCATACACTTAATTTCCCTACAGAACTTGAAAATGTCAATGTTGTAGTTCAAGGACCTTACCACTTCTAAGTTATTGAAGAAGTATCTTCCAAGGTACTTTAGCCTTGTCCTGGCAATGCCTTGGCATTCACAGAGTTTATATATGTGTTATGTCCCCTGAGACATGTAGGTCATTGCAGTACTACAAACATCCGTATTTGATAATCCTAGCCTCATAGCATGCTTCCTTAGAAGACAATGGCCAGAGAGTATTCCTATCGCTGTTCTTAGCCGTGATCTTTCTAGTTTTATGATGTTCCCAGATTTCGTGCGGTCTAACACAGGCTATAAGGTCTTGGACACCCTATGACCATCTAAGTTGGACCATCATAGATTAACCATGTTGATGATTCTATCAAGGACAATTACTATAGCCATGCACCTTGATGGTTCAATGCTAAGAATTATGTCACTATGCAGGAGCTCTTATCCTCTTTTGGCCACCGCGACGGCTTTATCGCAGCCTGATTGTCAATGTAGATGGCGATATTCTTATCGGATATTGATCCCATCTCAAGTAATCCCGCAGCTTTAAGTACAGCTAGAACCTCTGCTTGGAACACACTGCATATACGTATGTCCGGAAGACTCAGGGCCACTTGGAGGTTAATATCTCTCGAGTTCGCGAGAGGTGGGATCGTGAAAAAACCTTTCGGTGTTTTCTGGGATTCCAACATTGAATCTCATGCGCAGTAGTCTGACACACTAATAGGTACTGCGCGTTCAGGTATGGAAAGAATGACATGAATACGTCTACCTAGTCCTGCCATAAATTCTGTTACAAAACTACCAGCGCAAACTATATGTATATCATATTAGGAATATGTAGTATCGTTCTTTTTCTTCAGAACTCCTACTACGAGGGCAAGGTGAAAAGTTCTCGGCCTGACGCAGAGATAGCGTTCCAATCAGCAAAAAATTATGTTTCCTGTCTGGGTGCACTTCTCATTAGTTCGCATGACAAGTTTCAACTTGTCCTCTCAAGTAGTTGGTTTACACGAATTTTTGCAGTAAACGTCTTGCGTGTTTTTCGTTAAAATGGATAAACTTGAATATCGTGCGGTCATAAAATTCTTCGTTTTGGATGGGTTAACCCCTAAGGAAATTCATCCAAAGTTGACAAAAGTTTACGGGGACTCTGCTCCTTCCATGTCAACCGTTGAAAAGTGGGCAGCTGAATTTAAACGTGGTCGCACGTCCCTCGAAGATGACCCACGTGAAGGACGGCCAAAAACCGCAACCACACCCGAAACCATCGAAAAAGTGCATGATATCGTGGATAGGCGAGTAAAGGTGAGTGAGATAGCTGAAGCTGTATGTATATCGGAAGAGAGGGTGCGGACCATGTTGCAGAAAAACTTAGGGATGCGAAGTTCTGCGCAAGATGGGTGCCGCATTTGCTGAATGCCGATCAAAAGCAAATGCGCAAACGATTTTCGCGGCAGTCTTTGGACCGATTCAATAGGGATCCAACCGATTTTGTGCGGCGATTTGTCACCATGGATGAGACATGGGTCCACCACTACACACGAACGAAACAGCAGTCGAAGCAGTTGGTGGAAGCCGGTGGTTCAGCGCGAAAGAAAGCGAAGTCGATCGCATCTGCCGGAAAGGTCATGGCCAGTGTGTTTTGGGATGCGAAAGGGATCCTGTTAATTGATTACCTTGAGAAAGGCAGAATAATTACAGACGAATATTACTCCAACCAGCTGGATGCCAAAATTCGCGAGAAGAGGCCTGGCTTGAAGAAAAAAAAAATCATCTTTCACCAGGACAATGCACCTGTACAGAAGTGTGCGCTAGCGATGGGAAAACTGCGGGATTTTGGGTACGATTTGCTCGGCCATCCCCCCTATTCACCTGATTTGGCACCCTCAGATTTTCATCTGTTCCCAAACTTGAAGAAATTAAATTCTTTAGTTCTTCAACTATCATGCTTTTGAGTTGCACCCCGAAACTGCATCCCCTGATTTCGATATCATCGGATTTTCTATTGTGCACCCAGTACAAGAGCCAATTTACAGACGTATTCACGTTAAAAGGCAATCATAGACTTTTGATGTTTGAAATTCGTTTCTTTTTGTCATAACTACACCTCCTTGAGATACGCCAAAGTTCTCCGATAAGAGAAAACTGACAAAATTACGTCACATGTGCCAAATATAGCCCGGCCGGCTGCCTATAATTCCATTTGTTCACCCCGTTATCTTTTATTATACACGTGGTTATGTGTTTTTCTATTTACATTCCGTTTATTAATAAAATTATTTATGTGCCATGGCGACTCGAGATTCATAAGCAAGATTGTAAATGCAATGACGTTTGCCCATCAAATTATGACTTTATACAGGGTGAGCCAGGGATGTGTGATTTTATTGCAACTGCTGTAGCTTCGACTCTGTATACACTCCATATTGTGTCCTTTCCGGTGCCATTGAGCTTTGAATCATTTTATCGAGTGGCCCTCACTTTACTGCGAGGAGACACTGAGACGGTGGCCCCCTCGATCACCGGATTTATCTCCGCGTGATTATTTCTCATATGGTTACTTGAAAGCTGAGGTTTTTTGGAGAAAAACGCCGTAAACTTGATGAATTGTCAGCAACTGTCACATGAGAAATTCGTGCGATTCCAACACCAATGTTAGAAAGGTGTATGGAGAATTTTTCAACTCGTCTTCGTGAGTGCCTGGACAAAAGCGTTTGTTTGCATACTAAAATGGCATTTATATACTATAGTCGTGCAAATAAAAAAAAATTTAACATTTTTGAAAAATAACTCTGTACGCTACAAGTTGTAAAAACCGTCAGACCTCCCTGGCTCACCCTGCACCTACATCCACCGTATTACCGAGAAAGCAATTATTTTGTTCTAAATTGCTGTCGATAAAATGATAACCGCATCAGTGTCTCATTTCACTGCAAATTAGTTCAACAATTCCATCAATTTGCAAATGTTTCAAGCAGAAAGACTAAGTTGCAATTATGTATGTCTTTGTGCGGTTTGTAGACCACGCGTTACAATGTATCTGCTGTATCTATGTGGTTTTGGCGCTTAATTAGGCTCACAACTAATTAAACTTTCAATCAATTATGAAAACGGGGGGAAGTGTTTCGTCTTTTCTGAATTTTTTTCAGAAAAACCATGAAGTAGCATGAATAAGTGGTACAGGTGGTGTTATCTTCCACTTTACGTAGAATCTTATCATAAGTGAGTGGACGATTATGGAACCATCTTACGTATACACCTGCTTAAGTTAAGATTACCATGTGGGGATTACCCAGAGGGTAGTAAATTTATTGATATGGTGATTAGGCTGTTTTTTTTTTTTTAAATTCATAGTACTACTCGCTAACGAATACTTGAAACGTTGAAATGAACTGGTTGTATCTCGAGGTGATTCTACAATTTCTTACTGTACCCTATCAAGACTTGCACGTTTTCTACTTTAACAAGTGGCTACAGCTGTAGATATGTGATTTAACAAATCATAGGTTTCCGTTTGAACCTTCAATGTTTACACGAAAAGATAGTTTCCATACAAATTCAACTCAACGAAATTAGAAATGCCAAATTTTGTATTACTTTTGCATTGTCAGAATACTGTTTGACAAAGAAAAACTTGTTCGTAGCACTCCGAACCAAATTGTTCACAAAACATGAGTAAAGAATGTGTAGGAACAGATAAATAAAACAACAACGGAGTGAGATATAAAATTGATTCTGGCTTTATTTTGAAGCTACATTCATGCCATTATGTGTAGCACGTCACTTAAATGGCCGCCTCGGCTTCGCTGGCAGTGCTTCAAGCGGTCGGTCCAATTTTTGATGACTTGGTCCAATATGTACGGCGTTATTCTGGCAATAGCGTCTCGAATGTTGGCCTCGAGCTCGTCCAAAATGGTTGGCTTGTTAGCGGAGATTAAGGGCTTGACGTAGCCCCAGAGAAAATAATCGAGTGGTGTCAAGTCGCATGATCGCGGCGGCCAATTGATGAACGCTCGCCGAGAGATGACCCAGCCGCCAAATTTTTCCTTCACAACTTTGAGCGTTTCGTCGCTTGTATGGCATGGAGCGCCGTCTTGTTGGAACCATAGCTCGGATATATCGATGTTCTCGAGCTTTGGCCACAGAAATTTGGTTAACATCGATCTATATCTGTGACCATTGACGGTAACGGTGTCTCCTTCCTCATTTCGAAAGAAATAAGGTCCGATGATGCCGCCATGCCAGAAACCGCAACAATCAGTCAATCTTTGTGGATGCATTGATGCTTCGTCGAACACTTGTGGATTGTGTACGCTCCAATAACGGCAATTTTGCCTGTTCAAATAACCGCTGAGCCAAAAATGGGCCTCGTACGAGAAGATCATTTTTTGGCGTATGCGTATTTACAACTGAGTCGGAATTTCGATAATATTTTTTAATAATTTCCGCACGTTCGACAAGCGTGAAACGATGCTTGATGGAATGGCAAACCTTAATAACAGCTGGATGTCATTGGTAACTTTGACAGCTGCTGAAACATAACAATTGTAAAAAGTATTATTGCTATCTGGTCATCCTTTACAAGTACGTTCCAAAGTAAACAGGACTTTTAAAAATAGGTATTTCTAGTGGGGCCATCTATTGGCAATTACATGCGTAATGGTAGGCAAGATAGATCCTTCACTGTTAAAATTTCAAGAGATTTAGACGAATAGAAGAAGAAGAGTTATAGCGTCTAAAGTGACAGTATGTTTGTGTCAACGGTACAAAAATGATTATCAAACAAAGAGCTAATATTAAGTTTCGTTTTAAACTTCGTAAAACTTTTACCGAAACGTTTCAATTGATAAATCGAGTTTATGGTGATGCAGGCGAACCCCACAGGCGGATCAGTAGAAATGCGGTGAAGTGGGAGGGTTGTGATCCCTTGTTTTCGGATCATAGCCTCGCTGATAAAAGGAAGAAGAAGGTGATGCAGGGCCACTTTTAGCTGGAGGCGAGTGAGGCAATTGCCTCAGAGCCCCCACCTCCAGGGCCCCCCGGTTCTGGAGGCCCCAAAAAAAAATAAGAAATTGCCAAAAAAGCGAAAGAAAAAAGGGGGGTTAGAATTGAACAGTAAAAGTAGGGGCCCCCAAAAAAATCTTGCCTCAGGGCCTCCGGAATTCAAGGAGCGACACTGAGCCCACACAAAAATACCTAGGAGTCACGCTGGACCGAACACTTACTTAAAAAAAAAACGGCTCACTAATACTGCAGAGAAACTGAAAACCCGAAATAACATAGTCCAGAAGACAGCCTCGACAACATGGGGAGCTACCGCAAAAACGCTTCGCCCCACCGCTCTTGGATTAGTTTACTCCGCTGCCGAATATTGCGCCCCTGTCTGGCTCAATAGCGCTCATACAAACAAAATAGATTGCCAACTCAATGCATCCATGCGCATAATATCAGGAACAATTAATTCTAGTCCTACTTGATTCCTCCCAGTCCCGAGAAGCATACTCGTACATCCTACTAAGCTCCGTCGCCAAAATGCCCTATTGCGTGAGTACAACAAAATAAACTCTAACGTAATGCGTCCTATCTACAGCGATGTCGAGAACAGTTCAATATCTCAACTGAAATCGCGCCGTCCACCCTTAGGTTAGGTTAGATTAGATTGGCTGTCTGCATGATAGTGAAGACGTACTTAGACCAGTCCATTGTCATGCCAAGGATCTACCATTAGACCACGCAGGGACTAATAAAACCAACCGGAGCTTTTTATGAAGCGGTGGATGTTCATGGCGCCTTCTTCTTCCTTTTTCAGCGAGGTTATGATCCGAAAATAAGGGAACACAACCCTCCCACTTCGCCGCATTTCTACTGATCCGCCTGTGCGGTTTACCTATTTGACCTCAGGAAATATCAGCAGGCCTGCCGATTTTGGATCACTCGGTTACTAAGGCCAATGAAATGCCGATGTCGTCGAATTTGTCTGATCCAGGCGTTTATAGGCCTACCTTTCCTACATCGCGATGTCTTTGGAACGTGCATTGATATTGTCTTTTTAACAGGGTTCAAATGATCTCTTCTTTGAACGTGGCAATACTAGCTGAGCCGGTCGTGCTCTATCTTTTGTACGATCGTTTCCTTGACGTAAAAGCTTCCACGGATCTTCGAACTTCAGCTGATCTGAAATCTCTTTATCTTAACCAACTCGGCACTACGTTTCTGGTCCAGCTTAGGCCAGATCTGCCTCGAAATGTGTCACGTTGAGCCATTTTCCCACCTATGGTTGGTCTTGCTAATAGCGGTCAGCTTTAGTAGATGCTTACATGTAGCATATCTAGGCTTGCCTATTTGGCAGAATCCTTAAAATTGTACCCTGTCTGGCGAGTTCGTCCGCCCTGCAGTTTCCTGGAATATTTCTGTGTCCTCGCACCCAGTGTAGGTGAATGTTGAACTGCTCTGCCATCTCCGTAAGAGACAAACGGCGATTTAAGGCGGCGTTTGAAGTGAAAAAGCATGATTCCAGGGACTTGATTGATTCATCCTTTATTAGGTATCTTATTCAACCACAAAAACACCATCAATATCCTTGACATAAGGAGCCCAGGGAACAAAAGAGGATAAAGTTAAACTTTCTACACCAAGCACTCCCAATCCACTTGAGTATCCGGCACACCAGCAGTCCATGAGATTATCTTTCGGTAATTTTCCCTGTGAATCTCGACGATGACACCAACATTATTATCCCGTCGCCTTAGATGATCCAACACCAGTTGGCCACGTATGTGTTTGCCATTTAGCTCAACTGTTGCATGGTATTGGCGACTTTTTGCAATTATCTTCTCGGGAAAGAGAAACGCCGCTACCAGCATAGCATCACAAACGATCCAATTTACGAAGCCTTTCGGTATGAAAATTGCTTTCTCTACATAGTTCATCAATTCAATTGGTTTACTCTTTACCGAACCGAGAACATCGAGGCGCCATTGCCAAGTTATGCCAAAGTCTCCATCGATGCAGGTTTCCCAGGGTAGAATGACCAAGGGTGTTCTGGAATTTTCAAGGACAATTTGAGCAGCTTCGGGATCCATGAAGAAGTTGAACTCTGCACTTTTCGTGATATTTCCTTTACCTTTAATTTTTCCACCCATGATCCAAACATCCTTGACCTTATCCAAGAAATCCTCCTACATATTCATGCACGTTGCGAAATCAGTCAGCGGGCCCAAAAGAACAAAACTCACATTCTGCGAATGCTTGCATGCTAATTCGTACATGGTATTCACAGCATGAGTCTTTTCGACACGATTTAAGTCCACTTGGTAGTTGTGCTCCAAGTCACCGAATCCATCCTTCCCATGGAAGTAGCTAGTACGGTTGTGTTGTGGTGGCAAAATCGCACCAGCACAGCTCTTATAGATTGGAATATCTGTTCTATCGAGGCTGTCCAACACTCGGATGGCGTTCTTTGTAACATTTGTCACGTCCGTATTACCGAAAACACAGGTAATGGCAAGGGTTTTGAATTTCTTAAATACTTCCTCGGCTTTGATAAGCATCAGCAGGGCCCAGGCGTCATCGGTACCAATGTCACAGTCGAAGACCATGTAGCGTTCTTCCGTCATTTTGAAAATACTGTAGTTTCTGACCCAAACGTAGAGAGATTGCCGCTCACTATCAGTGAAAATGCTTATATCCCTGACAAATAGTACATTACACTCTAGCCCGGATAGGGCTTCCTTGATCGCTATGATTTCCACCTGAAAAACGCTGCAATAATCAGGGAGGCGGAACGTGATGCTAAGGTTGAACTACCATCATCAGGGGAGAGTTGTCCCATTCCTCCCGTTCAGGGATACTCGTATGGAAGTTTCGGTTAAATCTCAGTTTCGGCGGGGTATAGTCCGTGTTTTTATGGGTGAAGTTGAGAAGATCAAGGATCGAGGAGTCGGCCGGGATTTCCATCGGGATGTCGGTACAAGCCTTTTGGATGGCTTCTACATCCACGAACGCTTTCATGTCATCGGCAAATGTATTTCTCCGAAAAGATAAAAGTCGCACGGTGCCAAATCAGGCGAACATGGGGAGTGGTTAAATTGCGATTTTTAGTAAAAAAAATCGGCCACAAGTATGTTGAATTCTGAGCAATTTTTGGTCGTCTGACTGACGAAACAAACCCCGCACACAGTTTTCGATACTCCAAATGTTCGGCCAAAATGCGATAAATTGATATTTTTGAGATGCTCAATTCCAATACCATGAATTTCTATGAAGATTTTTGCTGATCTTTGATAAATTCACGGACAATTTGGATGGAATCTGCGGCGATCATGGATTTCGGTTGGCCAACTGCTCATCATTTATGTCCTCACGACTGTTTTTAAACCGCGTATACCACTCATGAACTCTGCCACGGGATAAACAATCATCACCTACAGTGCCGCTTCTTGAATTTCGGAGGCCCAGAGGCAAGATTTTTTTGGGGGCCCCTACTTTTACTGTTTAATTTAAATCTTTTTTTTTCTTTGGCTTTTTGCCAATTTTTTTTTTCGTTTTTTCATAAGGTTTTTGTTTTTGGGACCTCCGGAAGCGGGGATGAGCCATACTCTAGTGCTGGGTGGACATTGCCAGGTCATCAGCTATGCAAATTTTCTAGATGCCGTTTCTGGGAGATCGTGTATGTAATAGTTGAAAAGTAGCCAATAGTGCTCCTTGCGGATGCTCAATGTTTAATTTTCTTGGTCTGCTGGATGTATCGTTAAGAAAAACTTGGAATTTTTTGTCGCTCAGCATAACCCGTTTATACGATGAATTGAATACAGATTCAATTTGATTTAAGTGCCAGATAAACGCGGATTGAATTGAAACGTGATTGATTCATCAAATCCCAACCGGATATGCTTCGCCTAATCTCATTAAAATCAAAATACTTGTATTATGTGCCCGACGACGAACAAATGGATGACGAAGTATCAACGTGTCTCTCAAATTGTCACTGACAATGTATTTCGCATTAATTTTATGGCTAAAATTAGTAGGTACATATATGTAAAAATACGTTCCTCCATTAAATAATTAACCTGAAATTTTATAATATTTAACCAAACTACAATTACGGCACAAGCGTCGGATTCCACTTAACATCTATGCATAAAAAAAAAAATATAGAGGGTCGATCGGTCGGTTAAAAAAAATATTTGCTGGAATGAAGGTAAACGTGAACAAATCGGAAGTAATGGTCGTTTCCCGAACGCCCATTCAGTGAACTCTGCATGTTAGTGGAGTCCCACTGAAGCAGGTGGATAAGTTTAAGTACATTGGTGTTTTATTCACGAGTGATGGAAGGAGCAATGGCGAGATATCCTGTAGAATTGGTCAACTGGATCAATTTTGAGAAACCTTGATCAATCTGTTATAAGGAAGACCTTAGCAGGAACTTAGTATTCAAGCTAAACTATCGGTTTTTAACTCGGTGTATGTTCCAACTCTCACCTATGGTCATGGAATTAGGGTAGTGACCGAAATAATAAGATCGCGGATACAAGCTGTCGAAATGAGGTTCTTTCGTGGTGTTCCTGGAATAACTCGTATGGATCGAGTGCCCAACACCAGGGTACGTGAGGTGCTCAATGTTGAGCAGCTATAGCAGTACAGCTACTTCTCCGAATGGAATGATCTATGCTTCGATGGTTTGGTCACATAGTGCGTATGCCCCCAGACCGGCTTCCAAGACATGCCATGATTGCCGTGCCATCAGGTAGGCGAACCCTCGGTAGGCCTAGAAATAGATGATTGGATCAAGTTCGACATCTTTTCTGGAGCCATCTCTCTCTCTAGCAATTCCTCCTGATGAGTTGGAGTCAACGGCGGAGGTTTGAAAATGATGGAGAGTCCATCCTACCCCTAATAATTAAAATGAGGAGACCCTCTGAACTGCGCCAACTACAGAAATATAAGTATTCTCAACATCGCATACAAGATCCTGTCTGCCGTATTATGTGAACGCCTAAAACCGATCGTCAACAACCTGATAGGTCCTTATCAGTGCGGTTTCAGGCCGGAAAAGTCCACCATTGACCAAATATTCACACTACGGCAGATCGATTTCAAAGCGTGTATAGGGACGAGTTATACAAAGCCATGTCTAGTCTTGGCATCCCTGCCAAGCTCGTCCGTTTGTGCAGAATGATATGGAGAACTCTCGCTGCTCCATCAAAGTCGTTAAGAACATCACCGAACCGATCGATGTCAGGAAAGGTCTTAGACAAGGTGACGCGCCATCATGCGATCTCTTCAACATAGTACTTGAGAGTATTGTACGAAACTCACAAGCCAACACCGGAGGTACAATCTTTTACAAGTCTGTACAACTACTCGGTTACGCCGCCCGATGAAATTAACATAGTCGGAAGAACTCAGCAGGCCATCAACGGGGCATTTGCGAGTATTGAGATCGAGGCAGCGGCAATGTGTTTAGCGATCAATAAAAAAAAAAAAAATATGCTGTCTACAAAAAAGGACACCCAACATCGGCGTCTTGGACAGAACGCCACAAAAGATAGATATAATTTTGACGTAAATAATTAAGGACTTTGTCTACCTACGCTCTATGGCGAGCTCTGCAAATGATACCAGTGGGGAGATCAAACGAAGAATTACTCTTACCAATCGCTGTTTTTATGGGCTAAGGAGGCAATTGAGTAACAAAGCCCTATCTCGAACTACTAAGGTAGCTCTGCATAAGACACTAATCATCCCAGTCCTGCTGTATGGCGCAGAGACATGGGCTTTGACAAAACCGGATGAGGATGCCCTTGGTTATTTTGAGAGAAAAGTTCTTCGAGCGATCTTTGGTCCCGTCTGCATAGACGGTGAGTGGAGAAGAAGGTACATTGCCGAACTATATGGCCTATATAAGGACATCGACTTAGCCAGAAGAGTTCACATACAGCGGCTAAGATGGCTGAGTCATGTAGCGGATGGAGCCTAACGTTCCAGCCCGGAAAGTATTCGAATCCACCCCGGATGGACGGGGCAGTAAAGGATGACCTCGCGGCAGGTAGCGCAAACAAGTGGAGGGGGACCTCAATCAACTGGGCGTGGGCAACTGTAGCTACCTGGCTCGTAACTGGACTGGGTGGAGAGGTTTGTTGGGTTGAGGCACAGGTCCAACCCGGACTAAAGAGCCACCTAGTTAAGTTTGCAAAATATGTAGGCACTGATCTCTTTTGTAATATTTTCACACAATATGGAATGATACGTCCTTTTTTGGGGACGCTTTATAAAAAAAACTGTGTTTAGTGAAATCTGTGAAAAGTTAAAGAAATTACATCAAGGCAAGAGTTTTCACTTCACAATACCAATTAAATCATAAGGAATGGGGTATTAGTGTTTTTAAAATGTCCACTCTGTTTCGGGTGATAAAATACTCTGTAAAAAAAAAACTGCAAATTGAAACCCTTACGCCAAATGTATGACCATGTATGTACAATATGTCCAGTCCATGCAAACATTTGATAAGATTTCAAATGCATATGCCTGTATCTTGGTTGTCTTTGATAAGCTTCAGTTTTTCTAAAACACAAATGTTCACAATTAAAAGTGATAATAAACTGTGACAACACGCATAAGGTCATTGACTTCATTTATACTTCGCTTGCTGACACGATTAGCATACTGGTTCCGGTGGATAAAAACATTCTTTTTAAATATCTATTGTGACTTGGGGTGGCAATGTCGGTTTTTTCAGTAGATAAACAGTTCAAAAGCATGGTTTACAGACTGATATAAGTCCAAATGCCCTTAAAGTCGTAGATAAAATGATTAGTCTTCAATGAAAATCCAAAAGATTCCAACTGAAGTGGTATTGAAAGTGATAAGATATAAATATAACAAATTTCAAATGACTCATTGAGCACTATATACGAGTAGAATACTGTGGAAATTCATACGTATACAAATAAATAAATATTTGGCGCAACTGCTCTTTAAGCGCCAGGGCCTAGCTTCTTATACACTCACTCAAACCCAAATGTCCATTTTTCTTGGAATGAGTACCTACAAACATTTATTATTGGTTTTTTCCCAAAATATTGTAAGACGGTACCAATTCAGGGGTGCTATTCCTTTTTTAACAGCAATGGCACAATTTAAAAAAAACTCAAGTTTGACCTTTTATTTAGTCATTTTTACATAACAATTTATTTAATATGGAATGCTTCGTTCGTTATTTCTTATAAAACTTAACAACCGACGTGGTAGACTGGAAATAAGATTGTTTTAAGCGCTTTCTGCTATATTATTCCATGTTTCAACAATTTTGAATTTCAGGCTTTTCCTGATTATAAACCGCCCTTTCCATGATGCCCCATAAGTTTTCAATGGGGTTTATGTCTGGACTTAAAGAAGGCCAACCTAAAAGTTAAATTTCATATTCTTGAAACCACGTTATTGTAGTCCGTGCTTTAGGGAAAGGTGCGTTGTCTTGTTGAATCATAACATATTTCTCCTCAGTCAGCGTTATGAGGGAAAGAAGATGTTCCTCGAACACTTCTTGATACTTTTTGGCGTCGATTCTTCCAGAACCCACAATTCGACTTATTCGTGGGACCAACAATCTTATACAAAATGAACAAACAAACAGAAAACCAAAAGGACCTTGAAAATCATAACAATAATAACAATTATTAATTACAACCGGACTTAATTAGACAACCGCAAATACTAACACCCTCCAAGGATGACCAAACAACTAGACAAATAGCGATTCGACGACACCTCTCCCTCACTCCCTTTCCGATATGCTTTATATAGATAGCGCTGAGGAAGAATCTCTTCCTCCTCCCGAAACCGATACCATCGACGTAGGCCATGAGACGGAAAACGAATTGCTAAACGATTCAGAAACCGACAAGACCTTGAAACCGCCTGAAACCTCAACGTCGCTGAGAATTCGCGGTTACATCTTGTACTCTCAGCGGTTTCTAAATAGAATAAAAGATAAGGATCAAGCTTCCCTCACTGAAAGAGACAAGGCACTTATCAGGAAACACAAGAAGTCGATCCAATCTTACGAATGTCGAACAGTATATAAAGCTCCTGAAACCGGAAGGAAGGAAAAGACTCAAAGGAATCCGCTGTACCTCCACCCAAGAAAATAACAACGACGAAAAGTGAGGCACCTGTCAGTCGGAACAAACTCCCCAAATCTGGACCGAACCCTAAAAAGATAGATCAACCAAGAGCTGGTGAGTAGTCCCGCTGATAGACAGACGGCTACGAAAGCGGGAACTAGCAAAAGAGAAATGATGTCAAAACCTAGAATGATCCCTAAAAAGATCGTCAAAGAACAGGCCATCAAAACCTGTACGGTCTCGGCTCTAAGCACTTCGTGATCGTCATCAAAGTGACAATGGTCGGAAGAAGAGGCACATGAATACCTTGCATAGAAAACCAAGCCGGCGACCATACTGGAAACCACCCGAACAGACCTAAGGTGACCCCGGTGCCAAGATCATCCTATACAATTGGTTACTGGTGGAAAACGTGATACTTAAAGCCATGATCAGAAATTGTGATCTTTCAGAGTTCAAATTCGACGGCGCAGGATTGCCCAATGGTGTCAAGATCATCAACTGCGGCTGTGATAAATCACTTGGCTTTCTTAATGACACAATCGCCAATATTGGAGAACTGCGGGAAGGTGCTAGTCTGAAGATTTTACCGACAACCGCACTGCCTCTTCGCCATAAGCTTAAACTATGGATACCACCTTCTACCCAACACGAGGACGAATCCATTCTTAAGCTTCTGGCGATACAGAATTGGGAATTGCCCATAAAAGATTTGAAGGTGATCCACTCAAGACCAAAGAGTAACAACGAGGACAAGGAAGGTAAGGAGCTTTTGCTGGGAGTAGACTAAAGATTAGTCGAATTGTTTAGGAGTATATCGTGTGTGATTAAATTTGATCTGGGGGATGTATGGATCAAAATCCTGAATGAAGACTGTCAGAGTGAGTCAGAAGCTGCTAGTAGTGCAGATTACTCTGCGCCTAATTCCTACCGCAAGGATTGGAGTGTCATCAACAAATGTGGCAAAAGTGCTTTTTTCTAGATCTGGAAGTACAGAATGGGGGCCCAGTACCGTGGGAACTCCTGCTTTAATTTTCGTTACTTTCGTTACTTGATTACGATTCTTCCTGTTTTATTCTGAAAAATCTTTCGCTTGGATATAATTATAAGATTCCAGCTAATTGTTTTGGTAGGAAGCATCTTAATTTATGGTTTGTATGCCGAACTTTGTCAAAGGCCTGTTCTACATCGAGAAATACTGAAGAATAGACTTTTTTCCCCTCCAAAGCTTTTTATATGATAATAATTATTCTGTGGACTTGAGCAATTGTTGATGTCTTCGCAATCCGAACTGATAATTTGGAATTAGGTTTTTTCGTTCAATGATGTAATTTAGTCGTTTAACAAGTAGTTTTTCGAAAAGTTTAAATATGACTGACAGTATTGAAACTGGCCTGTATGTGGGTGGCTTCCCGGGCTTAGAGATCATTATTAACTCAGCCACTTTCCTTAAGTAAGGAACATATTTAATTCTTAAAGCAGCATTGATTAAATTCATTAGTTTAGTTACAGCTTTCCTTAGTGACTGCCTTAATATCTCGCCAGTTATAGAACATAACCACTACATTTTTTCGGTTTGATCCTATTTTTATTCTCATTTCTCACTTCGCTTGGAGTCGTGTGTCTTATCTCTTCACTTTCTCCTCCTCCGACTGTTTCCATACGTGTGTATATTTCCTGCTCGATGTGTGATTGAAATACATTTTCTAAGTATCTTGCGAATATTTTGGCTTTATGTTCGTTATTTCTAGCTCACTTTCCTTCAACTGTTCTGATGGGTGGTATTTGTATAATTGGCCTTTTGATTCTTTTCATTGCTTTCCATAGCGAATAATCAGTGGTTTTTTTCGCGTGCTCAAGGATCTAGGATTACATTTGATTGAGTATTCTTTTAATGTTTCAATTTCTCTTTTGTTCTGTCTAAAAACAAACTTAAACTGTTTTAAATTCGCGTTAAATGCATCTTTAATCCACCGGGTTTGATGCATGCTCTTGTGTAAATACTATGAACAAAAATTCGAAGACCTTCAGTAGTCGTACACTTTCTAAAACAAAAAGCTATTAAAACTGGAAATGCAATAAATGCCAACTTTTTAATTTGCATGTGCAAATTTCCCTATTGGGAAATCAATTAACAAAATTAATGTTCGACGTGAAAAAAATTACAGTTCATTATCAGGTTTCGATGATTGTGGTAACTTAAGGTATTGTCAAAAAAAAACTGCTGAATCGTTGCGAAGAAAGTGTGTTTCTTTTTTGTTCAGAGTCATGTAAGTAGCGTAATATGGGTGATATAAATTTACTTACAAATTTTATTTCATGATTCTTTTTTTTTTCTTTTTATCTTCACAAAATACTATTTTATTTAGTCTTAGCAAAATACAACTTAATTTGAGTACCGCGGACAGAAAACGTCTTCTCATTTCCAGTTCACTTTGTTGAGTTAATGCTGATCTGCCTACGATTAGTGCTCGCTGCTTAGTGCGTTACAAAGCGGGGATTACTTACTTCCTTACTTAGGTGGCGCTACAGTCCGGGGTGGACCTGGGCCTCAACCAACAAACCTCTCCAGCCAGCACGGTTACGAGCTAGCGGCCTCCAGTTGCGCACGCCAAGTAGGTTGAAATCCCCGTCCACTTGTCTGCGCCACCTGCCGTGAGGTCGTCCTCAACTGCGCGATCAATCCGGGGTGGGTTCGAAGACTTAAGCGGCAACGTTGGGCTCCATCCGCTCTACATGACCCAGCCATCTTAGTCGCTGCATGTGAACCCTTCTGGCTAAGTCGATGTCCTTATATAGGCCGTATAGTTCGGCATTGTACCTTCTATTCCACTCGCCGTCTATTCAGATGGGACCAATGATCGCTCGAAGAACTTTTCTCTCAAAATAACCAAAGGCATCCTCACCCGGTTTTGACAAAGCCCATGCCTCTGCGCCAGATAGCCAGACAGCCAGTCCTGTTGTATGATTAGATGATTAGAGTCTTACAAAAAGTTTCCTTAGTAGTTCGAGATAGGGCTTTGTTACTCATTTGCCTTCTAAGCCCATAGAAACAACGATTGGCAAGAGTAATTCTTCGTCTTATCTCTCCACTAATGTCATTTGCAGAGCTCACCATAGAGCCTAGGTAGACAAAGTCCTTAATTATTTACGTCAAAATTATATCTATCTTTTGTGGCGTTCTGTCCAAGACGCCGATGTTGGGTGTACTTTTTGTAAACAGCATACATTTTGTATTGCTAAACCCATCTTTGCTGCCTCGATCTCAATACTCGCAAATGCCCAATTGACGGCCCGCTGAGTTCTTCCGATTATGTCAATACCATCGGCATAAACGAGTAGTTGTACAGACTTGTAAAAGACTGTACCTCCGGTGTTGGCTTGTGCGTTTCGCATAATTCTCTCAAGTACTATGTTAAAGAAATCGCATGATAGCATGCCACCTTTCCTGACATCGAACAGTTCGGTGACGTTCTTACCGACTTTGATGGAGCAGCGAGAGTTCTCCATCGTCATTCTGCACAAACGGACGAGCTTGGCAGGGATGTCAAGACTATACATGGCTCTGTATAACTCGTCTCTATACAAGCTATCATAGACAACTTTGAAATCGATGACGAGGTGGTGCGTATCGATTTTATATTCATGGGCTTTTTTTTCAAGATCTGTCATAGTGTGAATAAAGCAAAGCGGTGATTACCCTTTCTAGATTTAAGACAAAGCGGGGATTACCCTTAGATATATAATAACGCGGGAATTATAATTTTTTTAAGTTTTCACTAGTTAACAGTTGATCGGTATTGCCAGAACAATATTTTCTTAGGTTAGGCTATTATAAAGAGGCTGCAGATGGCGTACAATCGGTAAGTTTTGAATTATGTTTACTAGACAAATAAGTTTATATTTTGGTTGTTCGGAAATAGGAAAGCAACTTGTATACTTTCCATCTCGAACACTGGTCTTCGATTTCGAGCAACATCGTTAAAATTGTTTTCTTTTTTTTAGGCGTTGAGTATCATAGGAAAGTAAATAATGTTTTAGGCTACGTTTATTGCGAAGCGTATTCGCGTCGCGCGACGCGATGGGTTTTCGCACGATCGCAAGCGACATCGCTACCAGCGAAATCGCAGGCGATTGAGTGTTTATGGCAGAGCTATTTCGCCTAGTTCATTCGTGTTTCGAATTTCTTAATTTATTATTATATTTATGAACAGTCAACTAACGATGTATTAATATGTAATTATATGTGCTAAATAAGCTTACTGTAATAATACATATGTACATAGTAAATAATCTTTTGAAATCATTTATGAAATAAAAATAATTTCTTAACTTACCCTCCAAGCCGCATTTTTTTTCTACTTCCGCCCAAGAATCTCGTATTAAAGTTTTATTATGGTAATCAGGATGTTGAAGATTCCACAAACATTGCTTTTCACGCACAAGGTCAATGAATGCGTCCATGTCGAACGAGCGATTCGCTAAACTGATTCAAAAAATGTTGATTGAATTTTTTCGTCGCTCGCAGTCGCTTCTAGTCGCTCAATTCGCTTTTTGCTTGAATCGCCGCGCCATAGACACCTCCATATGTAGGCATGTTACTGATCGCTTGCAACGAATCTCATCGCGTCGCGCGACACGAATACGCTTCGCCATAAACGTAGCCTTACCCTAACACAGGCTTTCAAACGTTGTAGCCATTGGACTATAGCGGCACGCACGGTTTCCACGGACATCTTTGACGCTGTTGCGATTAACGTTTTTGAGGCTTTCCAAATTTCTGTGAGGAGTCTTGTAGGCCATGTTCTCCAATTATAACCACAAACAATAATCCAATGGAATCAGATCTGGACTTCCGGACGGCCATTTTTCTGCTGCTATAAAATCAGGAATATTGACCTTGAAACTTTCCTGCGTGATTTTGGCCATGTGCGCCAAAGTAGAGTCCTGTTAAAAGTTCCATCTCTCCCCATTGAAAAGGGTATTGGTTAAATACTTCACAATACCCTCTAACACATCTTCTTGATAAGCTCTTGCACCCATTTTCACACTTTTTTCCCAGAAGTGGAGGGATGTGACACCTTGGTGAGAGACTTCTCATCAAACTATTAAGGAAGCAGGATGATGGCCATGTTTCACCCGCGGAACAATTTTTTTCACTTCCTTTGTTGACCTAACATAAATTTGGTTATTTTATTTGCTAAAAACTTCTTAAATGGCCATGGCTTGCATCTATCGAGCCTAATTTTCTTCAGTTGAGCAGTTAAACAATTTTTTTTTTCGAAGTTAGGTGCAAGTCTTCCATAGACACTATGAGAATAGGAAGCGCGTGCTCAAAGTAGTGTCAGATTCTTACTGACTAAAAAAACACCACCCTTCGATATAAATTTGTTAGATATTGCAA
Organism: Brachypalpus laphriformis; assembly: GCA_945910035.1. Lineage (NCBI taxonomy): Eukaryota > Metazoa > Arthropoda > Insecta > Diptera > Syrphidae > Brachypalpus > Brachypalpus laphriformis. Next base: position 153,303,270 of record OX246753.1, read on the forward strand.
CTACGTAATAAACTATCAAGCAAATTTTCTATCACGAATTGAAAACGTTTAGCAAGTTACTTTCCACTGAAGGATTCTGAATGTTACGCAATCTAGACGCGGTTAATCCTTATCTCGCCAAGTCGAAAGGTTTCGTCCTTTGTGGTTGGCGCAATAAATTGCTTTCATCCAAAATTTGTAGGACTGTATTGTTCCCATGTCCGATTAGTCGGTTTCTATGCTTTCTCCCTGTGGATATCGTCGTTTCTACTATACCACGGTGCTTGGACAATTTCTCTTAGCTTAGCACTTTATTTTAAAAAGTTTGTAAAATATTGGCATTTTTTTTCTTGGTACAACCCCAAAGTTGTATACCGTAGGTCTACACCGGCTTCAGCACTTGCTTGTTTAAAAGCAGTTTGTTCTCAGTACTGAGCTGGGAATGTTGTCCGCCTAACCAATCCATTCCTCTATATTTGATTTCGAGTTCCTTAAGTTTCATTTTCACGTGCGAATTCTATTTCAGCCTTGCGTCGAGTGTCATTCCTAGATATTTGGCCTCGTTTTCAAAAGGTATTCGGGCCGAGTTTAGAAAAATTGGCAAGTCATTAGTTTTCTTATAAGTGAAATTCGCGTGAACAGATTTTGATTCGTTGAGGGCGATCCGCCAGTCCCTCTTCCATTCATTTACATTATTTAGTGCGTTTTGTAGTTTTGCAGTCGTTTCTTCGATTGTTTTACCTACTGCTCGGATAGCGGTGTCATCGTCAAAGTTAAATGACGTCCCGTCGACTGACGATAGGCTTTCAGGTGCAGATCATCGCAAAGCAGCCTAAACATGTATCTAGCTGATATATCTAATTCCCTGGATATAATTTTCTGTTTCCGAAGGGGTTTTCTGCGAATTCGTTCACGCACTGCTTTTACTACCGCACACGTACTGGCGACGCGTGGTCTTTTACTTCGGACGGTTCATCGAAGCGACCAATAGCCCGATAAACGATTATTTTCAATTTACCCAGTAGTTTTAACGATTCAAAAAGAAACTGACTTTTATTGTTTACTTACTTACAATGAATGAGATCTGAAAAAAATTTGCAGTTCTGTTCCTAGCGGAAGTTGATGAGACGATGAGCGATGAAAATTGTGTAACAAAACTTATGGCAGGACTAGCTACAATACCCCCTACAAGTGTTCAACAACTAGGGACATGACCCTAAACCCGGAGTGAAGATTAAGGCCGGGTAATTGTTTATTACCAATTCCACGAAAAAATACAAATTTTGGTTTATAATTTCTGACAGCACCGTATGTATTGTACAATGTACGTACGTACATACGAGTATAAGTAAAAACGAATGCGATCCCATTCCTATTTTAATGTGTTTTGCATACACACTACCCATGTAATTGATTATAATTCTGGCGCTCCTTATCGATGGAAACATATTCGAAATCACGAAAAACGAAAACGAAGTCATCCCCCAGTAACCGACATTTCAATTCTGACGGCGCCAATCCGTCGTCAGAGCGCACATTAGTACACAATTTACTAGACCATAGTAGTAGTGGGAATACCATAGGATCAAGGAACACATAAAAATTGAAAAAAAGAACTTTGCGTGTCCTTCCCGCACGTTGGCAGCGGGGGCAGCAGCTCGGAATGGAAGCAATTTTGTTTGTTGTTGGGAAGTGAGTTAATCTATCAGGAAATTCGTTTTTAGCGCAATCGTGTTGGAAGGTTGCTGCAGAGTTAGGTCAACCACAGTATTGTTAGACTGTCCCTACCTTAACTTGTTTCACGGTGACCAACACCTACAGAACGAATAATTAGGGAACGATGATCTCAGTCCATGTGGAATGGAGAATTTCCTTTGATGTTCTTTTTGTGGGTTTGAACACAAAAAAAAAAAAAAAACAATAAATCATGAAGTTCTGATAAGATACACAGAGGTAGCTGAATTTTCAGAACGATGACTAGGTATATCCAGAATGGTAACACTAATATAAGAACCAGTTTATTTATAGAGCAACATACCGACAGACTAGGGGAATAAAAGGAATCGATTGCTTGATTGTGGGTCTCAGGTTCTGGTTCCTCTTTTCCGGGTAGACATGGTTAAACATAAGCTTTAAGCCAAACTTTGGAATGGCTGTCACTTCGCTCTTTAGCTCGTCGTTTGCACTTTCCATAATCATTGATGGCACTTGTCTGGTCGTTAATAACACTTTCACTTTGCAATCAAATTTATATTTAGACAAAGTAAATTCAATCCACTTTGCACATATAAGCAAAACACTTGTGTATTTATTTTGTCGACTTTTTCTTATTTTTTACTTGCAGGCATACATATTAGTCTGACGTGACAGCGAAACAAACCGAGCTCTGAACACTTCCGATAAATGACTGATTTTTCTGCGCGACGAAAGTATTTCCCACGTAAACTGTGGAATGTAACTTTCTCGAGGGGTATGCCAGGTTCCAGGTACCACAATTTGCTGGTGACTCTTGGAATGGAGCACAAAGTCAGCTGATAACTGTCAAACGCTTTTGTTTTGTTTACTACTATACCGGTGCGAGTTGGTTGAAGTGAGAGAGCGATAGTTATACACATTGGAAGCGGTGAATTGAAGACGCCGTATAAAATTCATCAGTAAAGTGTGGAACGAAATTCTAATTTGGTTTCCACTATGAAAAGCACGAAGATGTGGTTAGTTTGTTTTCAAACCATCTGCGAGTGTAAAGTGAAAGTTTGGAGACAGGGTGTCATGAAACAAGGTAAAATAGCCAACTAGCAACTAGTAACTGTATTCTGTTGTACAATAAAGAATTTGTCTTTTCTACAGGAACTATCAGTAACATCAATATCAGAGTTGGAGCTAGAAAGATTAGCGGAGGAAAATTCACAAAATAAATCACTAACATCAATAATTACTTGCAATGGTAAAAAAAAGTGTAAGATCACTAAAGGATCTAATCGAGATGATCTTGCCTCCCTCAATCTTTCAGATAAGAATTTGAAAACAGTTGCTGAGAAGATGTTGTTGCTGCCAATTCAGTTTGCTGTCCAAAAAATCAAATTTTTCTTAAGCTTCTGGTAGATCATTTGCAGAGTACATTTATCCTCACTGTCATCGAAATTTGTAGACCGGGGCGCTGTTGTGTTTGCGTAGTTGTTAAACACTTGAATCTAGTAGTTACAACTGTGATAGTATCTTTAAATTTAGTTCCTATTGCAATAGCAAACTTTTTATTATACACCAGAATGTCAGAAGTTTAAGAGAAAACTTTGCGTCTTTTGTCACACACCTTGATTCGTTCGCGTGCATTCCAGATATTGTTTTTGTGTCTGAGATTTGGATTTACAATTTTGAAAAAATTGATTACGTTATTCCCGGCTTTAATTTCTTTGCTAATACGAATGAAAACTACGCTGCGGGTGGTGTTGGGTGTTTTTTAAAGGAAGGTTACCAGATTAAAGAAGTTTTGTGTGCCGATTTTGAATGTGCAGATGTTTTAAAAGTTTCTATTGCAGTTAATAATGAAGTGTTCGTCTTCTTATGTGTCTATAGACTGCATATGTTTAATGTTCCAATGTTTATAAAAGAATTTTCTGATCTTTTAGTTAAAGTAAAAGCAACAAATTTAATTGTTGTAGGTGATTTTAATATAAACAATTTAGAGAGTAGTGAAACTGTTTCAACTTATTTAGCCTTATTAGCCTCTCACGGCATTGAGTCTTTTATCAATTAGCCTACTAGGATTGTGTCAGGTCGATGTTTGGATCACATTTATGGGCGATTCAAAAATGTGTCACCCAATAACTGTGAGAAATGTGTTCTCGATGACAGGACTTCTTGTAGAAACCTCTCACAGAAAGAATAGCAGTTATCCAAAATCACTGAACAATTTTATGAAAATTAACTTTAGCAGACTCAAAAACGAGTTGCTTTTTGAGTTTTGGGACGACGTCTATTCGTGTAGAGATGCGTCTACTTCTTACACAATATTTATTGAAGGACTTAAGAAGCACATTTCTAATCGTTCCTCTTTCTTGCCTCCGAAAAAATTAAGAAAAAGACTTAAGCCTTGGATCTCTAGGGACTTACTGTATAAAGTCAATGCTAAAAATAAACTTAGAATTAAATGCTATCGATTCCCTAGTAATCTGAGATTAAAAAGTAAATACAAAAAGTTGTGTGCTGAACTGAAAAGGGATATTCCATTATGCCGCGATACCTATTATCGTAATCGTTTTAATTCTGCCAGAGGTAGCCTTAGAAACGAATGGAAATTAGTTAACAGTTTACTTAATAAATCTTCTTCTACAAAAAAACCGTCTTCTTTGCGTATCAGAAACTGTATAGTGTCTGACAAACTCCAACTCGCTGAAGCTTTTAATGATTATTTCACAAATATAGCCAGCAGTCTACAACCTTCTCCAGTAAATTCAAATTGTGCACTTTGCCTGTGTGCTGAACCATTTCAAAGCAATAGTTTTGTTTATAAACCCATAACATCTATTGAAATGTTAAAAGCGATTCGCAGTTTAAAGAATACTAGCTCTAGTGGTGGAGATGGTATCTCTAGTCTGATTCTAAAAAAAAATGCATGGTTTGTAGCGGATGTCTTAACAGACATCTTCAATGGTTGCGTATTCGCAGGAGTCTTTCCTGAAGCACTCAAATGCGCTGATGTTATACCATTGTTCAAAAAAGGTTCTACCGAAGAATTGTGTAACCGTCTTGGGTCCAATTTTATTTCTTATCTATATTAATTCACTCCTTGCACTTAACTTTAAAGGCTCACCAACTGCTTTCGCGGATGACATAGGTTTTTCATATGGTCAAAATAGTCCTTTGGATCTCGTTGCTGACATAAATTGGGATTTGAACTCTTTAAGAAACTGGTTTGCGAATCACAAGTTGGTAATTAGCTCCAAAACAAAAATAATGTTTATCGGTTTGTCATCGATACACAATTTAGAAGCGAATGTTTACTTTCATGCATCTGAGTGTCAAAAATACAAATTGTCCAATTGTAATTGTACCCATAGATCTACTTCTCCCACTTTTTGTAGTACTCTAAATTGTAGTGAAAACTGTTTTTTAATCGAGAAAGTAGATGAATTTAAATATCTAGGACTTATCATCGACTCCAATATGAGTTTTTCAAATCACACTGAAGCTCTGAGAAAGTATTTCCGTTCCACTCTTAAGGTCGATTCACAGCTCAGCGACCTGCGAATGCGAATGAGCGAATATTCGCAAATTTTGACATTTCATTCACAGCCGCTTTTTTTGTGGTCGCGGCAATCCGCGAATTTGAGTTGCCATTAATTTTATAACTAATTGCCTAAACGTAAAAATAAATAAATACATAGCGAAGCTTTCGTTCAGAAGGTAATATCCTACATTCTTTCGATAAATTCAAACACGATCTTACCCACCAAGAACAAAGCAAAAGAATTGTGAGGTTAAACTCTCGCGAATGTTTTAGTCGCGGGAATGTGGATTGCGTCCTACATGTGTGGAATGTGAATAAAAGTTGACAGTTCGCAGAAATCATTCGCTTATTCGCGGAAAAATCGGCGAATTGTTAATTTCTTCGCACAAACTAATTACAATTCAACTTTTTATATATTAATCGATAGATAAATTAAGCTCCGTTCTTTTGGAATAATAAAATTGCCCATGGCGTGCTTATAAATGTGCTAAAAACTGTTTGTTCGCAGATTGGGCATTCGCAATTCGCCGAGCTGTGAATGGACCTTTAGACACTTCTTTTATCTGCGTAGCGTATGTTCTACGACGCTTTTAAAGCAAATTTACTATGGTATCTTTCACTCTAAGCTCCAATATGGAATTAATTGTTGGGGAGGTACTCATCTTAACAAAATACAACATCTATTAGTTTTACAAAAACATATTTTAAGAATTTTATGCCGTAAACCCGTCAGATATCCTAGTTTTCCTCTGTTCTACGACCTGAAAATCCTTCCTGTTCGTCATTTGTATTGTTTAAAAGTATTGAAGTCATTCTATATGAAATCTGGTAATCGAAATTTTCGGTTAATTTCAAATCACAATTTACGTGGAAACTTTGCGTACATGGTATCTGTTCCTTTTGCTCGTACTACTGCATACCGTAATTTTTATTCTGTTTCGTCATTTCGTCTATTTAATAAACTTCCGCTGCCGATCAGGGCAATTTCAACACCTGGAAGGTTCTAAAGGACAGTCAAAAGTTGGCTTTTCAATTTCAATTACGCTAGTTTAGAATCAATTACTTTCGGCATTCTGGTTTAACTCTCGTTGATGTTTTCTTTCTTTTCTTTGATTTTTATTTGTGAATCCATTTGATTTTTCTCTCCATTTTGTAATTTTACTATTTAATTATTAATTACATTTTTAATTTATGAATTACCATAATTTGTTTTTATTTGGCCACCCCATCTTAATCTTAAATTTAATTGAATTTCATTAACTCATTGAAGTGGCATTCAAAACTATTTTATTACTTTTGTAAGCAAAATACAGAATGTCCCAACTTTTTCATATAATTTACATATGTACCTTAAACTTAAATGCTATTTTGTGAATTCGATTTGAATAATACCTTGTAATACTATATGAAAAATAAATAATTATCTATCTATCTATCTATCTACTTAATTTTTGTTGTTGTTAGTGGCAGCTAATGCATCGGTGTTGTTTGCCATTGGCACACATATGTAATGGTAAGTAATTTTCGTTGCTTGAATTATTTAACCCTAGAAAGGTAAGTTTCGTCGTTTCGACGAACACATTTTTTTCTTTTTTTAATAACTTCTTATTCTTCTTCGCGATTGGTTCTTTCGACTGAAGAAATAGAAAAAATTAAAGAAGCTTGTGACGATGACGAGAATTTCAATGAAAGCGAGAATGAAAACGATGTGGAAGACAATGTAGAGGAAGAAGAAGGCTCGGGCTGGGAAAATATGGATGATGAAGTAGATATGGAAGAAAGAATACACGCCCCCAAAGATAATCTCATTTCCTGGAAAGTTTTTACGAGGTCAGAATAGACATGTATGGTCCACAAAAAAAAGAGAAGACAGAGTTATGGAGCAAGCATTGTGCATCAAGCACGAGGTCCTACAAAAACTACAAAGGGATTAATTGACCCATTATTGTGCTTTCAAAGTTTTATACTCACAATGTTATTTCACGAAATCAGAAACCTCTAAAACGAAGATACTTTATGAAGAAGTTGCTTTTTAGTCTCGTTACCCCTTGGATGAAAAAGCGACTGGAAGCACCAACACTGCATACAAATAACAGGGCTAAAATTCATCTTAATTCTGCCGACAATGAGCAACCTTCAGCAGAAGGCAACATATCCGCAATTAGCCCGAAAAAAAGGAAGATGATCAAATCTAAGTGTGTAAAATGCAAAATATACATTTGAGGGCAGCACCAAATGTACAAAATAATTTGTTTAATTGTTTTTTTTTTTTTTTTAATTTTATTGTTTTCTTTGTGAATTAATGTTTATGTTTTCATTATTTTAAATGAAATTTTTTTTTTTTATTTATAATAAAAAAAAAGAAAAAAGATCTCTTAAAACCGATGTTCCTATAAAAAATAAGGAAATAAAGATATATACATATTTAACATAAAAATAAAAAATGGCGTTTCATTGCACAAAAAGGTCAAATAAAATACATTATTAACATTAACAACAATTTGTACATAACTTTTTCTAAAAAATGGATTTAAATACTACTTCGCCGATTCCACGAATGCTTATCTTTAACGTACTAAAAAATATGTTTTCCTTTCAAGGGTTAAAATATAGTTATAAGTTATTAAATAAAAACACAAGCCTACAAGGTATTCCCTTTCCTAATTTTGAGAAGCGATTCTTATAGATTTTATTGTACTGATGACGAGAAAAATAGTGGAAAAAAATCCATCACGTTTTTAATATTTTCCTTTAGAAAGGCATTTTATCTTATTAGAATAGGTATCGGTAAATTAATGATAGTATCTTTGGAATATTATTTCCATGTTTCCATCTGTTATTCGTTCATTAATCAAGTATAATAATATGAATAATTCCTACCATTCGTAAAAAAAATTGTGGTTAAAACTACCGTAAGTACAATTTTTGAAATCGGACGAAGCGCAAATTCTTTCAACATTAACTTAAATTCGCGTTAACTTATATAAACTAACAAATATTTGTTTAGATAAAGATTGAATTGATAGAAAGATTTTTTATTACATTTGTGTTAAATATATGTTATCAAAACAACAGAAGAATATAACGAACCTTTGATGAAGTGGCACATCTTGTCTATTGTAAAATCGTTCCTGAACTGGTAAAGATGTACGATATTGAATACGATGCTAACCATTGGAGGCCTTTCATTGTTTCTTCAAAGAGAAGCTTAAAATCAGTTCTACTCCATAATTGGAATAACTACTCTTCTCTACCGACTGGCCATTCTGTACATTTAAAAGAGAACGAAAAATAAGTTAAAATTTTTACTAAAATCCAGTACAACCAGCGTGGTTGGGTTGTGTGTGGAAATTTAAAAATACTTGGTATGTTATTAGGATAGCAAAGTGGCTTTACAAAATATCCGTGTTTTTTATGTGAGTGGGACAGCAGGAACAGGGTACAATATTACACGAGAAAAGAATGGCCGGCTAAAACCAATTTGGATCCAGGAAATAAAAATATAGCTCGATAAAATTTAGTGCCACCTGAAAAAGTTTTATTACCACCTCTGCACATAAGACTTGGTATTATGAAACAATTTGTAGAAGTTCCAAATAAACAAGGCGATGGATTTAAGCATTTACAAGGAGTTTTCTCATCTTTATCTGAAGCTAAGCTAAAAGGAGGCATTTTCGTTGGCCCCGATATAAGAAAACTGACGAAAGATAAAAACTTCGATAGGAACCAAATCCTAGAGAATTGGCAGCATGGGTATCGTTAAAAGAAGTAATTGGAAACTTCTTGGAAAACCGTTTTATTTATTTATTTTATACTTACTAACACAGTAAGAATTCACTTATAAATTTGTGAAAGATAAACAATATTGCGCTTAAGCTTTAATTTTGAATTTACATTTTATTTTTAGAGAAATTATTTATTTAAAATGAAAGTAATAAAATTAATACCAAAATAACTAGTAATTTTAGATTTTTTTCTTTGAATTGCAAAATTAAATATTAATTGAAATTGCCTGAGAAAGGTAAAGGGTTGGGTAAACCTAGTTGCTCTGATTTTCAAGGAAATATTGAAGTTCGTATCTAAATCGCCATGCGTCACCTAGCTCTCGTATGTTATGTGGGAGTGTATTCCAGAGACGTATAGCAGCAATATAAAATTGTCTCTCAGATGTTAAACATAAAAATTTGGGAAGCAGTAAACAGGTAGATCTGCTAGACACCGGAAACTGGATTTTTTTGTACAGATATGTCGGCTGCCTACTCTTAATAATGCTGAAGAGAAGTAGCAGCGTCCGAAGTTTAATATAATTTTGAAATGGCATGCTTACTCAGTTTTTAGCTAGGTGTTAAACGTGGTCATATCTTTTGAGACAATAAACATATCAAATGGTAGTGTTGTAGTTTTCTCAGCTCTCTCAGCGTCACACTCATAAAAAATGTCGCATCCGCAGATTAGCAGGAGAATAACTAAGGCTTTGGCAAGTGGCAGTCTTGTTTTAGTTGGTGTTCACTTTTGGGCAGTCCATAGTGTTCGAAGAACGCCATATGTATAGAATTTATATGACTGTTCCACGTTAGTGTTCTATTGAAGACTACACCTAGATTTTTCGAAGAGTCAACAAATTAAATTTTTGAGCCGTTTAGCATTAAACGTGGGAAATAGGAAAGATCTAGAGTAGTTTTAGAAATAACTAAACATTTACATTTTCCCAGATTGAGTACTAAACTCCTTTTTGACGACCAATTTGAAGTTCGTTGAAGGTCTTCATTTAAATCACTGGCGCAATTCTGAATGAGGCCTAAGTACAACTCTGTATCGCACGGAATCCTGACTGAACCGGAAGCAGCAAATTATTGTTCATAAGAAACATTTTCATTTAGTTGTTTATGCATAATACTTTCACTTTTTTTTTGAGAGAAAAGGCGGGATTGATATAGGCCTAAATTCATCACCCCACCAGTTTTTAGGGATTGGAATTATTTTTGCCAATTTCCATTGGTAAGGAAAAATGCCAGTCATAAAAATGGTATTAATAACGTGTTTATAACGTTATAAATGGAAGAAATGATGATAAAATTGCTTGGATAAAAATCGGATGAATATCATCAACTCCTGTAGCATTGGACTTAACAGACAAGAAACGTTCTACTATGTCCGTATCATCTACCCTTTTGAAAGCAAAAGACGTTACAGGTGATAAAACAGTGTCATCAAACACACAATTAGCAAGTGAGGCACTTGAACTTGGATTTGACAAAAACTTGCGATTTAGGTCGTTGCGATCGATATTGCCAGAACAAGTAAACTTTTGGTTACCGTCTCCTAGTTCACGAATATAATTACATATTTTACGACCATCGGATGTAGAACTGAAGCGGTTGGAATAAAATTGCATCTTAGCAGTTCTTATTTCACGAACAACGCTATTTCGCAAGTTTTTATGGATTTGATGAAGCTCTTCCGTCCGAAAACGCTTCCACTGTGAATACGCCTGATCACGTTTCAATATCAACTCCCGAACTTCGTTCGTTAACTATGCTTTTATTCTGACTCTTACAATTCCTGTTCTAATTGGAATGTATATATTAAAAAGGAGTTTTATGTTTCTGTTTATGAAATCGATTTGTTCATCTGATGAGGGCATAAAATAAATGAGGTGCCCCGGAATACAATTAACATGTTGTTCAAGAGAAGGTTTATCAGTATTTTTGAAATCCCTGTACATAAAACCAGATGTGTCTACGGAATTACCAATATCAAAATCATATGTTAGAAATAATAAATCGTGTTTCAAAAAGGCTGGTGCAGCAACTTGGTTATAAAGTTATTGTCGGTATTATTTGCAAAAAAAACACATTCTAATAGTGTGCTGGAGAAACTGGTGAAGTGGGTAGGAACTTCATTATTTACCGGTTGCAAGTCAAATGATTGCATGTTTTCGGTTAAGAGACTTTCACACAACAAGTTACTATTAAAATCACCGCAAATAATTACATTGGTTGAGCACGTCGACACCTCTTCTTCTACTTTATATATGGGTGTCAAATCAATATTTCAATTTGGCCTATACACGACACCTAAACAAACACTTCTTTCGTTGCGTATAATTTGTGCAAACAAATATTGGACAAGTGACCCATTTGGCGAATGACATTTCTGTTTACAAAACAAACCATTTCTAACCATAAGAACCCAAATTAAGAAGAAATAATAAAAAATTTGCTTACAAATTTCCAAAGGTTACGATGTCTGATGAGCTTCACTTTCTTCATTCTTATTTAAGCTACTTTCCTGATAACTTGGGAACTGTAAGAGAAGATCAAGGTGAAATATCTCATCAGGATATAAAAGAAATGGAACGTATCAGAAAAAATGAAATACAAGCATGATGGCAGACTACTGCTGGATGTTAAAGCGTGATCGTCTAAACAAGGCTCACAAGAGGAAAGCGCTACACAGAAGCTTCCATGGAAAAAAGACAAGCCTATGTAATGTTATAAAATACTTATTCTTATGTAAGCAGTACATATGTATAAATAAAAAAAAGATCAACTACATACTTATTTTTTTATTAAGACCTTTTTCACTAAAGTACCTCAATTATTGTGTAATTATCAAAATGTTGTATTGTGAAAAATCCTGATGTGATAGAAAAACCCGACTTTCAGATTCATAAATAAGAGTTCCTAAACCCACATAATCTATATAGATAGATAGATAGATAAGATTCATTTATTGAGTGCAATTATTAACATAAAAAGATTTCGAAAATATATATAAATAAATGAATTATAATGACAATGGCTAAGCCGTCTGCCAGGTAGACATTATATATTGATCACTAAACTATTCTGTTATTATTGTTTTTAATTTTCTCAGGTTACAGGAATTCACTCATTATAAGACCTCGGTATCTAAGTGCTGCTTCGCAGTACCCATACAACATCCCCGAGTTCTGCCCATTAAGTATAACTATCACCTCTTCTAACGTCAGCGTTACTTTATTAAAGTATTCCAATCTCCATTGGCTCAGGATGGGACAGATGCCAATAAAATGGAATATATCTTCTTTAGCGCATAGGTTACATGAGGTACAATATTTGCTTTCAACATTACTAAAAGGTGTTCCGTTGAGATTTAACAATTCGCTTCTCGCTCTGAATAGTAGAGATATCGGCAATTATTACTTTCGTTGAAATAATTATGGACTTCCAGGTTGTGTTGGGATAAAAAAATCGATTTTCCGAATTTCTGGCTTTTTGAATACATATAACCATTTATGCGAGCTGTATATCTTCTTCTTCTTCCTTTTATCAGCGAGGCTATGATCCGAAAACAAGGGATCACAACCCTCCCACTTCACCGCATTTCTACTGATCCGCCTGTGGGGTTCGCCATTATGCGAGCTGTATATCTTCTTCTTCTTCCTTTTATCAGCGAGGCTATGATCCGAAAACAAGGGATCACAGCCCTCCCACTTCACTGCATTTCTACTGATCCGCCTGTGGGGTTCGCCTATTTGACCTCAGAAAATATCGGCAGGCCTGCCGATTTTGGATCACTCGGTTACTGAGGCCAATGAAATGCCGATGTCGTCGCATTTGTCTGATCCAGGCGTTTATAGGCCTGCCTTTCCTACATCGCGATGTCTTTGGAACGTGCATAGATATTGCCTTTTTAACAGGGTTCAAATGATCTCTTCTTTGAACGTGGCAATACCAGCTGAGCCGGTCGCGCTCTAATTTGTGTACGATGGTTTCCTTGATGTGAAAGCTTCCACGGATCTTCGAACTTCTTATTCGATCAAGCTTGGTCACTCCTGCTGTCATGCGAAGCATCTTCATCTCAGCTGCCGTTAATTTACTCTCATACTTTTTGTACATCGTCCAACATTGTGAACCGTATGTGAGCGCTGGACGTACAACTGCGGTGTAGAGCCTTCCTTTCAACTTAGGGGGCATTTTTCTGTCACAAAAGATAGAATTTTCTCGCCACTTCATCCACCCTACGCTTACACGATGATTGATGTCGTCATCACAAGTTGCTTTGCTATTGATCATAGATCCCAGATATTTGAACTTTTCGCACTTGGGAAGCACTGTTCCATTCAAATAAATGTCTGGAATAGGCCTGAGTGGATCAGAGAACGGGCAGCACAAGTACTCTGTCTTTTTTGAACTAATGCGATACCCATTTCCCTCCAAAACGTCCACCCACACATCAAGTGCTCGTTGCAGGGATGTAGGATCCTCACTTATGATGGCTCCATCGTCAGCAAAGAATAACTGATGTACCTTGGGGTCCATCAGTTTACCTTCAAGCAGATAATCAAGGACTGTAATAAAGAGCAAAGGACTCAAAACGCTTCCCTGGTGCACCCCGACTTTGATTGGGAACTCTTCGGTTACTCCAGCGGGACATCTTACTCTTGTCTTTGCTCTTTCGTACATGTCCATGATCATCTGTACATAGGTTTCTGGAACCCCTCGATGTCTTAGCGCCACCCATATCAGATCTCGTGGTTGTCTGTCGAATGCCTTTTCAAAGTCAACCAATACAATATGCAAATCCCTTAAGGAATCACGATGTTTTTCCATTATGATCCTTATACTTTGGATTGCATCTGTGGTTGATTTACCTGAGACAAACCCGCACTGATCATCAGATAGCCGTATTATTTTTCGCAGTCGGCCACCTAATACCCGCTCAACGATCTTCATGGTGTGTGACATCAGCTTGATCGAACGGTAGTTATCACAGTTTCGCGTATCACCCTTCCCTTTGTATACAGGGAGGAGGTAACTTTCCCTCCATTGATTCGGCATTGTATCACCTTTCACGAATTTGGAGATAAGAATTCTGAGCCATCTGAACCCGATGTCTCCCATCTTTTTCCAGAACTCAGAGGGTATTTCGCCTGGCCCAACCGCTTTTCGTTTTTTGGAGTATTTGACCGCCTCACTAACTTCTTCGACTGTAATGTCGGGTATTTCTTCACAGTTAGGGGTGGCTCTTGGAAAGTATAGCCGGGGAAACTGTTCATTTAAAAGCTCTTCACAATACTGTCGCCACCTCTGCAGAATTTTGTCGTCATCCACAAGAAGCTGGCCATGAGCATTGCTAATGAACTTTGGCGAACGAATCTCCTGAGCATTGTTCCTTCTTTGGGCGGCTATTTTGAAGATAGTGGCGCTCTTGTTCATATTGTGTCTTCGCAGCTCCTGGATAGCCTGGTTTGCATCAGCAACGGGGGAAAATATTTTCTCCAGCTCCCGATATAGGCCCTCCGTACTCTCTGCTTGAAGCTGGGCGCACTTCTTCTTCGCTTTTTTCTTGCAGCATCTGTATTCCATTTCGAGGCGAGCTTTTTCGTCATTATTATTAGAGGGGCACTTTGACCAAGCTTTGAAAGCCGCTTTCTTCTCATTTATCACTTTCTTAGCTTCATCACTCCACCACCATGTTTCTTTGGCGTGTTGATGGTGGCCTTTTGAAGCTCCTAGCAGTGATTTGGCCTTATTTAAGCAAGTTCGCTGTAGCGAATCCCACATATTTTGTGCTCTGCACTCTTCATCCTCAGCTCCGTTGATGGTGTGAGAGAGGTCATTTTTTATTACGAAAACAAAAGTCTCTCCCTTTTTCTTTGTCCAGATTGTACCACTTGATTTTCTCAGAGACCCTTGTTTGTTTGCTTTTGTTCGGTGTTTTCATAAAAATTTCTGTTAGCAGGAGACGGTGTTGCCGAGCGATTGCCTCTCCCAGGATCACTTTGCAATCTTTTACCCGAGGCTTCATGAAACTGCCTACCAAATGGTAGTCAATCTGAGTTTCATCTCCACCACTGCTGTAAGTGATCAGGTGTCGGCTTTGTTTGATGAACATGGTATTTAACACGATAAGGCCGTGTGATTTGCACATGCTTAGGATGTCTTCACCAGGAAGGTTCCTGGTGCCATATCCTAGTCCTCCATGGCAGTCTTCATAGTCTTCGTTTGATTTCCCGACATGTCCATTCAAATCTCCTCCAACAAATAGAAATTCTTCCTTTGGGATGTTCTTAAGGAGATTGTGGAAATCTAGCCAAAATGCGTCTTTATCTCTCTGATTGTACCCATCGTGGGGAGCATATGCACTGAAAATATTCAATACCTCTCCTTGTATTACTAGTTTGAGAGACATCAAACGGTCGCTGGACTTCGAAATGCTCAAGACGTTACCAAGTAGCTCTGCCGCAAGGATGATATCGATTCCGTTCTTAGACTTTTCCGTTCCGTAGTAGAACATCTTGTAATCTTTTGTCCTAACGTCCAAGAAACGCGCTCGATTCCCGGTGTTTTTCCATTTCCTCTCTTGGACACACAAGATGTCCACCCGCCTTCTATTCATCATCTCTTCCAGCTCGTAACTTCGACCGGTCATGCTTCCAACGTTCCAACTCGCGACCCTTAAATTGCGTCCAAACTGTTTCATTATGTTGCTAGCCCCCGGAATCCGTATAGCTCTGACCCGAACATTTCTGCTCGGTCCAGGATCAGTACCATGCACAGCAGTGGTAGTGCCTGGCGGGGTAGTGCCTTTCCTTTTTGCAAGTATTACCATAATGATACAGTTTTGCAATACAATTTTTTGCACCATATTGCGATGGTGTTTGTTGTTTGACAGCTGTATATGTTTGTTTATGCGAGCTGTATATGTTTCTCTTAATATTGGGTAAAGCTGTTCTTTAAGTGTTTCATAATTTTCCGATCTGAAATCGATACGTAGATCACATTCTTCTGCTAATTGTCTCCATTTCTGCGCAAAGTTCAGTTTCCTCCGTATTGCATACGTGCCCAGAATGTATGGTAGCCTATTATGACTAAGGGAAAACGCTTTTACGATGTAGTCAAAGTGAAGCTTTAAAGTGTACATGTATATAGAAGATAAGACAGTTTCCAAATTAATCATGTAATTAGGTGTATTCTGTGGCAGTTGAAATATTTTTAATGAAAATCTTTGAAGTTTTTCGACTTCTTCATACTCCTGGTAGCTCCACACTTGAGCACCATGACACATGATCGATCGTAGTACTGCTACATATAATTTGTACTTTGCCGAGTTGGGAATAGATGCCATGTTGCATTAATAGCGTTTTTTGTCGCAACATGTTGCTTCATATTAAAATTTGGGGTTAAGGTAACTCCAAGATACTTATATTCTTTCACTGGTTCTATTCTCTCATCTCCAAAGCTCCAAATTTCATTTTGGGCCCGTCTCCCTCTTCCCGAGCCTACAACCATAACGTTTGATTTATCCAAGTTAACGGTAAGATTCCAAAAACGGCAGTAATCATACAGTTCATTAATCATCAGCTGCAAACTTTCAGGTGATTCGGCCAAAATGATTATGTCATCTGCATATAGCTTTAATTTGAGTGTTCGCTATGTTTACTCCAGCTGGTAGAAACGTTGTTATGTCATCTATAAATAATGTAAACAGGATTGCACTCAGAAGACATCCTTGTCTAACGCCCGTCTTAGATTCAAACCAATTCGATACATATTCACCATCCCATACCGCAAAACGTGTACCCTTATACTTTGCTTTTATCACAGATATCATCTTCGTTGATAAGCCCAGTAGGCCTAGCTTGTAATATAGCGCACTTCTGTCAATTGAGTCGAATGCTGCTTTAAAATCTACGAAGAAGATATAAAGCTTGCGTTTTCTTCGTATGAAGTCCTGGGCAATTACAGTTAAATTAAAAATATTGTCTGCGGAAACCAGATTGAAATTCACTTAGAATATGTTTATCATTGACCCATTTAGTTATTCGGCTGAGTAGAACTGCGGTAAATATCTTGGCTATGGCATTTGTGAATGATATTCCTCTATAATTAGCAGGTATATTTGGATCTCCTTTTTTATATATAGGGAATATTATAGCTTCCTTGAAACTGTTTGGTACTTTGGCACTGCTAAAGATGGAATTGAAGCCATCGCACGTTTTTTTCAGAAATTCGTTTGAGGCGTTCTTATAGAATTCCGCTGATATTCGATCTGGCCCTGGTGCTTTTCCATCTTTTGAACGACGAACTGCGGCAAAAATTTCATCTAGTTCTATGTGATCATCTAGGCTTGGTTCTACAATAAAGGGTTCCGCGTACTGAATTGTCGTTGTTGCCGGTCCATGATTTAGCAGCGTACTGAAGTGACTTCTTAATAAATCGGTGTTTAAATTATCCCCACAGGTGTGAGTACAGCCTCTTAAAGATTTAAATTTGCTCCAATACTCTTTTATGTTACTTTTAAAAGCAAGATCCAGAGCAAGTTGTTGATAGTAGCTTCGTTTCTTTTTTTGACATGACTCTTTAAATTTTAATTTTGCCAAATTATATTGAGGTAGTAGACTGCTATTCCCCTCATCAGCTTTTCTTGTTTTATTGAGCAGAGTAAACGATAACTTCCTTGCCTTTCCACCGTCCTTGTCAAACCATTTTTGTTTTCTTTTTTTTTCTGTGATGACTAGATGTGGATGGGTAGGATTGTATGATACAATTAACTAGTTGATCTGTTATATCCTGATCTAAGTTACAGTCAACTTTCCGCAAATTTTGGTTTAGATGGTATTCATAATACCACCTTGATCAAAAAGTTCCCGGAATAAAAACCGTGTGGCGCTCCCATCGTTCCGATTTGAGTTCTGTTTTCTTAGTTAAGTTGGTACATCTGTTGTTGATATTCCCTCTAAATCTTAGGGTCATAGCTTGACATTTGCAAAAGTTACGTAGCCAAGAGTACATCTATCTCTGTGTGTGTTGGCGATTTTTTACAATTTTAGAAATGAATTTAAATTTGCAACAACGAACTTGTATTAAATTTTGCGTAAAAAACGGATTTAATGGTGCGCGAACATTGGAAATGTTGGAAAAGTGTTTCGGCAACGATTCTCGAAAGAAAACGGTCGTTTACCAGTGGCACGAGCGGTTCAAAAGTGGTCGTGAGTCAATCGAAGATTATGAACGCAGTGGCAGACCATCGACATCGAAAACCGACGAAAACATTGATAAAGTAAAAGAAATGTTGGTCAATAACCGCAAATTAACCATCATAGCGGAGGACTTGAACATTGCATATAAATAAATAAATATCTGGCGCAACAGCTCTTTAAAGTGCCAGGGCCTAGCTTCTCGCAACCACTCATGTTGTGTGCGTTATATTTTTCACACGAATGGAAGGGACCTACAGTTTAATGCCGAATCCGAACGGCGAATTGAGAAGCCTTTCGCGACAACAATACTCTCGGATGTTTGTCAGACGCTCGCGAGAGGTGGGACCGTGAAAAAACTTTTTGGTATTTTCTGGGATTCGAACTTGGAAACTCATGCGTAGTGATCCGACACACTAACCACTTACGCCACGGCGCCCACAATAACATTGCCTATGGATTCGTCCAAGACATTTTGGTTAATGATTTGGGTTTCCGTCGTGTAGCAGCAAAGTTGGTGCCAAAAGACCTCAATTTCATGCAAAAAAGAGACCGTGTTGACGTCGCAAAAGGCATGATTTGCGAGGCTAAATCCGATCCCACATTCATCAAAAGGATCATTACTGGAGACGAGACGTGGGTTTATGGGTACGACACGCAATCCAGACATCAGGCAAGTGAATGGCGTTCACCAAATGAGCCGAGACCAAAAAAACCACGTCGTTTTCAGTCAAAAAAGAAGGCAATGCTCACGGTTTTCATGGATTACAACGGTGTAGTGCATCATGAATTTTTGCCAGAAGGCCAGACAGTAAACAAAGAGTATTATTTGGGCGTTATGAGACGTTTGCGTGAAGCAATTCGTCGAAAGAGACCAGAATTGTGGGCAGAAAACTCGTGGATTTTGCACCATGATAACGCACCGTCGCACAGTGCCATCATTATTCGTAATTTTTTGACGAGAAATGCAACAAATATCATCCAACAGCCACCGAATTCACCTGATTTGGCTCCCTGTGACTTCTTTCTGTTCAATCGAGTTAAAAAACCATTACGGGGAACGCGTTTCAGCAGCCGAGAGGAAGTAATGGAAAATCGCAGGAAGCACTGATGGACATACCGAAAACCGAATATAAAAAAATGTTTCGAAGATTGGAACAAGCGCTGGCATAAGTGTGTTGCAGCCGATGGGGATTACTTTGAAGGGTACAATATAGATTTAGATGAATAAACTTGTATTTTTAATTTTCTGAATAAATTCCGGGAACTTTTTGATCAAGGTGGTATGTCTTATAAGAATTTCCCCAAACAAGTTTTTGGGGTAGTTTTATTTCGTTGTAGCAAATTTGTGGCCCTATCGAAAATGACGCGATTAGTGGCATATGGTCTGAGAATATTTTTGGGATCACGTGTAATGATTTTATCTGTTCCACCCATTTACCAGTAATTGCACAATAGTCAATTACAGATTTACCTGAACCGTCAATAAAAGTGTAGTTACCATCCAAGTCACCTTCAATACAGCTATTTAAAACTAAAAGATTATTATCCTGACAAAGTTCAATGAAAGCATAACCGTTGGTATTACATATATTATCTTTTGAAGTCCTATGCAGTTTTACTTTCCATCTTGGTAGAGGGTTGTTGTTTGTGCATATTTGAAATTCTCCTGTACGTGCTTTTGTGTCTCCTATTACAATTAGATTTTCTTTTCCACTTGCTGATATAAATTCTGCAATTTAATTGAAGTCCACTGTCCAGTGGTTGTAGTTTATGTAAACTGGTAGAATGCGTGCTATTTCCTTATTGAATTTTATTTCTAAAAGTACCACACCGTTAGCACTTACGAAATCTCCTTCTATTTTATCTGGTCTGTATCCGTATAATAATAATCTATATATATAAAACTCAAGGAATATATGTTTATATGTATGCTATGGACTCCGAAACCAGTGAATCAGTTTCGCTAATGGTTCATGGCTCAAATCCTGGTATCAGCAAGCATTTATTTATTTCTCGTGAAATATATAAAGTCAGTCCGATCATTTGCGAAAGCTTGTGTGAACAATACTGCGAAGGCATAACACTGGCAGTAGTTTGGTCATGTGGCTGGAAAAATTGTTCTGTCTGTTGATGGTGATTTGCCCTTGGCATCGGTTATCGGGAAAAAAGTACTGTGAATCAGAATAAATAAAAAAAAAAAAATCTCCACCCCCGGAGAATCTTTAAAGCATAAACAACTGAGCTTCAAGAACCACTACACAAAAAAAAAAAAAAATCTTTCTCTCTCTCTATCCTTTCCAACGCCCGCACTGTGTGTAAACATATTAAAGGTATTCATAACCCTTGAGTGCGCGCAAATTATAAAAAAAAAAACCAGTTCAGTTTAAAGTTTAAGGCAATCGTCGGCCCGAGAGTGTTTCTGTGAAGTTTGGTCAAAATCGGTCTAGCAGTTTGCCCACAACTGAATTTTGAGTGCATTTTATTAGGTGCAGCAACGCACGCCGGGTACCCCCAAATCGACTTTAAATACCGAGAAAGGAAAAAGTTTTTAATTTTCAGGCCTGTGTTATATTTTCCAAAAACTTAGTCACCCTATTTGAAAGCTTTTTGTCAGAAACACCAAACTTTCTAAGATCCGAACCACCCGACTCTTGGATACGTTCAACACACCTCACATCCGTGGTGAGTATATTTTTTTTAAATACTTTACCATTTTCAAGAATAATACATAGTTCGGTGTTCAGGAATAAACCCACAAGCAACCACCTCCCCCGTTTCGTTGAAAAAAAAACCAACAAAGCGGTTGCGTCATTTAATTTTGTAAAAATGTATCCTCTGGCCAAACCACAAACTCTATCCGCCTCCATCCTCTTAAACTGTTCATCGTAATTGAAATTCCCCCCACCATTCCCGTTGGTATTTGCGTCAATTGCCCTTTTATGGATACCGACCAGGTTGTAAGCATAAACATTGAGGACTAGGTTGTACATGTAGGTTCCTAAGGAAAAAAAAGAAAAGCGGTTTCGAACCAGAATGGTGTCGGTCGGCAGGCATAGACAGATACATTGTAGAAAGAAGACGTGCTCGCGTTCATCTTCCTTCTAATGAAATGTAAATGCAATTACTGTCCCTCGAGAAGGGCAGAAGGGTGGGCGACACTTAGATCTATATCAGGATAAACTCGCGATTCGATTTCATTTGTAGTTAATTAATAGTCAGAGTGAGGACGTTAAAGTCTCTTAAGCGCGTAAGCTAATTGTGATATCCACTCACGCAGATGGCCGCTGAAGATAAGTGAAAGGAAAGATCGATCAACTTAACTGGATGACAAGTAAAAGCCGCCGGATTATGTCATCTTCTTAGTATGGTACTAGAATTCGCCCCAAAAGGGCAATTATCGAACTCAAAAAATGAAAACAGTTGTTATCTTAACGTATGCATCTGGGATCTCCTCCACTGGGCGACAACTTGTTGCGCTGCTGCTGCTGTTGGTCCTGATTTCTAGAGCTCCGACGATGTCGTGCGCCAAGTCCACTGCCGATATTTGCATAGCCCCAGCAGCACATAAACACCCAATAAACAAATCTGAGCTCCACCGCAGCCACCGTCGCCGATGCGTCATCGCTGTGTCGCGCTTCATGAACTTGATTATGGCGAGGCTACACTATATGTGCGCGCGAGCGCACAAATTGATCTTCCTGAGATTCGCAAATTGACATCACGATTTGTTACCTTGCCCCATGCAGAACAGTAGAAGCTTGTTCTACATGGCACTGATCGCAACAATACGCTGCTTGTGCTGCTGGCATGCCACACAAAATATTGCATCTTAGGGTGAGGACAGTGAGAAATTTGCATGCAATTTGTTTGCAACGAAAGATCGCAGATATCACTTGCGCTTATTTACACGTCGCGTCGTACGTGATTGTATGTGTGCGATGTGAGAACTAGAAGGAGGTTAGATTGAGCGATTTGCATCTGCGAATGGAGTGTCAAGTCATTGACATCTTGGGTGAGTTCACTGTGTCATGTCATTGTCATATCATGGACATGGCATTTATGTGTCCTTTCGTACGTCTCGCTATGTCACATAAGGCACATTGGCTAATTGGCACCAAATACGGAAGCAACAATTTCTTTTGTATTTGGAATTCGCGTAAAAAGAAGCGCTATTGCGTGGAAAAAGATAAATAAAAAGAAAAGTGAAACACTTTTCCCATCCCATTGTGCATCACCGAGTCGTCGTCTGGCGTGGACTTTTTATGGTGGGCATACTCATTTTGTAGATGGCGCTATGGTGTGCAACAATCGCAATAAGGATTGTTTATAAAATTATAATTTTTTGAATAAATGCATTTCAAGTACTCGTATTTCGCGTGGTATGGAGTGACTAGTGGAGAACTGGATTGACGGGAGTTCAATTAAGATTGTTCATGACCGTAAACTGAAATGGAATGGGGATTTCTTGGAAACGAGATTCTTTGTTTCCGGGTCATTACCACTGCTTCCACTGAGAGTTAAAAAAAATGCAATTACTGTTGAAGTATGGTTATGGTCATTTTGTCAGTGGCAGTTGCAGTGGCATTGATTGATTGATTTTTTGACTCTTCTGACTCTCTTCATTCCTGACACATATTTGGGTCTAGCGTATTGACTGGATTCGTATTGTAGCATCCACAGAAAGTACTTTTCGCACTGCATTACCAACGAGCACGGTGTGGCAAAACTACTGCCATCATGTACAGCAGTTGGTTCCACATTTCACATTCCACAATTCACGCCTAGTAACATCTATAATATTCGAAAATGTTCTAGAGGTTCTTGTATTTGGTATAAAAACGCTAACAACCAGCAGAAAAGACACAGTTGATAGAGGTAAAAAAGGAAAGAATAAGTGTAATCGCACTTGTGAGAATTAATTATTTGCAAATTGGTGTTGAGAATAATCCATATTGCGATTAAAAGTGAATTTGTAGAGACAGTATAAGTTTAGATTAATAAAGAATAAAGTGATTTCATTATTTTGAAATATAACTAAAGTGACTTTGATAGTTGTTTATAAATAATCAGTTTAACTTTAAATACACAAAAGACGGTTTTATTATTTCGAACTCCAGGAAGAATAATACAGTATATTTAGGTACTTGTGCCTAAGAATCACAATGGACCTTTACCGGTCTAAGTGTGTCTACAATATCGTGCAGACAGCCAACCTATCCTAGATGCTTGTGCAGAAATAAGTAAATAATTAAATACATATGTAGTCACTTTGATACCGCTCGTCCCATAAAATCCATAAATAGACGGTTTCTAATTTATCCAAGTTTTCTATCAGCAAATATGTATCACATTATTTTATAATGGCTGCCAGCAGTATGAAGTTTAACGTCAGACGGCTTCAATCGCAAGAGACCGCCAGAGCCTTTGCCGATCGAGTCTCTTTTAACCTCAATCTAAGTCTTATGCGCCAGTAGCAAATACGGAAGACTAGTGGCAATATTGCCAACAAGCCATCAGAGATGCTGCCTCTGATGTACTGGGTTTCTCTCGGACACCACAACGAAATCCCTGGTTTGATGAAGAATGCCGGAAAAACAAGAGGCGTACAAAGCGGCGCTGCATGGAAGGCCCAGAACTGCTCAATTGGTAGAAGAACATGCCAATGCTTTAAAGGCAGAACAGAAGCCAAGTGACGAAAATGGTAATATAGTAGTAGAATCGTAGTCGGTGTTGAGGGTATGGAAGGAACACTTCTGCAGACTGCTGATGAGCAATTTAACAGTGACGATGACAGTCAAGATTCCCGTCAACACGATCAGAATGAAGTGACGATAGCGATATCTAAACTTAAATCCAACAAAGCTGCTGGAGCTGACGGCCTTGCCGCCGAACTTTTCAAGGCAGGAAGAGATGAGTTGGTAAGGAGCAAGCACCAGCTCATCTGTTAAATTTGGTCGGACGAAAGTATGCCTAATGTATGGAACCTGAGTAGCGTTTGCCCGATCTTAAAGAAAGGAAACCCTTTGAACTGCGCCAATTACAGATGTGTAAGCGTTCTCGGCATCGCATGTAAGATCCTGTCTGCAATATTATGTGAACGCATAAAACCGATCGTTAACAACCTGATAGGTCCTTATCAGTGTGGTTTCAGGCAGGCAAAGTCCGCCATTGACCAAATATTCACACTACGGCAGATCTTGGAAAAAACCCATGAATATAAAATCGATACGCACCGCCTCTTCATCGATTTCAAAGTTGGCTATGATAGCGTGTATAGAGATGAGTTAGACAGAGCCATGTCTAGTCTCGACATCTCTGCCAAGCTTGTTCGCCTGTGCAGGATGACGATGAAGAACTTTCGTTGCTCCATCAGTCGGTAAGAACATCACCGGACCGTTCGATGTGAGGAAAGGTCTAAGACAAGGTGACACACCATCATGCGATCTCTTTAATATAGTACTTGAGAGAATTGTACGAAACTCACAAGCCAACACTGAATGTATAATCTTTCACAAGTCTGTACAACTACTCGCTTACGCTGATCACATTGACATAGTCGGAAGAACTCAGCAGGCAGTCAATGGGGCATTTGGGAGTATTGAGATCGAAGAAGCAAAAATTGGTTTAGCGGTCAATGAAAGCAAAACAAAATACGTGTCGTCTACAAAAAGGACACCCACCATCGGCGTCTTGGACAGATCGCACAATAAAGGAAAGGTAGTGAAGGACTTTGTCTTTGTCTTTTTTTGGGGAGATCAAGCAAGTAATTTTCGTCAGAGAATCCATGATGACGCCCATAGAATTGCAAAGTGTAAACATTTGTGTGCGTGCGTTCAATTTAGTCTCTACAGCTACGCGTGCAACATGTTCCTTCGTAACAACTCTACAAAAAGAGCTGCGGAGAATAGAAAAGCTAAGAAGAGCAGCTGAAGCAGCGGAAGAAGCTGACACAAGAAGCATAGCATGAATTGCTAACCAGCCCCGCGAAGTAATATCTAACGGCAGTCACGCGGGGAGAGTGGTTGCAGTGTGTAGGGTGTGTGTTTAATACGTAGGCGTATTCCTGGCATCGGTTACTCAGGTTTGCGAATCGTGCATGCTAGTATCTATGAAGATTACATATCCCTGGCGCAATCCAAAAAAAAAAAAAAGCTACACGTGCAAGGAGAGCAAAGCAATATGTTTCAAACAGCTCTGCGATGAAGCCAACGTAGACCCTTGGGGCACGGCGTATAAGATGTTGATGACAAAGCTTAAGGGCGGCAACTCCTCGCAGATAACATGCCCGAAAATGTCAATAGTACTCGTAGAACATCTTTTTCCAAGGAGATCATCTACTATGTGCGCTATCGGCAGAGAAAACTTCACAGAGGTAATTCCAGTGATTAAAACATAGGAATTTAAAATCGCGTCCAGAAAGATAGGTGACAACAAGATGCCCGGACCTGACGACACCCCTAACAAAGCAATGAAAACCGCTGTTCAGAAAAGGCCAGACATCTTTATTGCAACGCTGCAAATGACTGCAACATCTTGTTTTATTACCAAAAGGAAACAAACCCCCAAGAAACCCATCGTCATATCGCCCGATATGCCTACTGGGCACTATGGGAAAGATCCTGGAACGTGTCATTTACAACGGATTGCTCACAATAGCGGAGGAGAAAGGTGCTTTGTCCATCCACCAGTTCGGATTCCGAAAGTCGCGCTCAACTGACGCCATTAAGCGGTAGTTGATATAGCAACGGAAGCGATTGAAGGAGAAAGATGGCGATACGGTACCAAGGAATACAGCGCAGTAGTGACGCTAGACGTTAAAAACGCCTTTAATTCGGCAGACTGGCCCACTATAAGAAGATCTCTTGCTAGGATGGATACACCATTTTACTTGTTGCAGATAATGGCGAGCTACTTTACCAACAGGAAACTGAGGTATGATACCGACGAAGGAAGGAAGTACTCCGATGTTACAGCTGGGGTCCCGCAAGGATCGGTGCTGGGCACTTTACTATGGAACATAATTTACAACAGAGTTTTACGACTACCACTGCCACCTAAAGTGAAGATAATTGGATTTACTGACGACATTGCTGTTGTTACCGTAGCAAAACAAATCAGTGAAGTAGAATCAGCTACAAATGTGGCATTCAGTCAAATCAAAAGCTGCCTTGGATCCCGCGGTCTAGAATTAGCTGACCGCAAAAATGAAGCTGTTCTAATAACCAGTCGGAAATCTGTGGAATATATGAATATACAGGTTGGAAGCCAAATCATCAGATCCAAAGAAGCCATCAAATACCTAGGAGTAATGCTCGACAATAGACTGCAGTTTGAACAACATGTTGATTATTCGACCAAAAAAGCGTTAAGACTTCAGGCAGCACTCTCTAGGATAATGCCCGACATTGGAGGCCCTGGATATGCTAGGACGATCCTACTATACAGAGTTGTCAGCTCAGTTCTTCTTTATGCGGCTCTGGTTTGGGCGGACCAAGGAAACAAGGAGCAAAATGACTTCAGCCTACAGACTCTGAGCTATAAAGACCATCAGTGGTTTTAGAACTATCTCTGACGAGGCAGCCTTTGTTATAGCAGGAATGGTTCCGATTGACATCCTCGCGAACGAGATGCAGAGAATCTATAATAAAAGAGGCTCGAACCATCAAGACGCTAGCGAAAGAGGAAGGGTTAAAGAAGAAGAAAAAGCAGCTTCAGCAGCTGTGCGGCAAGCTCGATGGGATAATACAGTTAAAGGCAGGCAGACTTATAAATTAATCCCCACCATCGACATTTGGATAAACCGAGCACATGGGAACTGCACTTACCACCTCACGCAGTTCCTGTCTGGCTATTGAGGTTATCGAAAATATCTTCACCGGTTTGGATACGATAGCTCTCCTTTGTGTCCAGAATGTCCAGACCAGGAGGAAGATACGGAGAATGCGGTCTTCTACTGTAGGCGATTTCTTCACCGGTTTGGACACGATAGCTCTCCTTTGTGTCCAGAATGCCCAAACCAGGAGGAAGATACGGAGAATGCGGTCTTCTATTGCAGGCGATTTGATAACTGGAGAAATGACCTTTCCAGTCCTCCATTCTTCATAGACCTATGGTACAATCTGAGGAAAAATGGCTGGAAATTTGTGCGTTTATTACGCACGTGCAAAAAGATCTTCGGATTCAGGAAAAAGTAAGTCGAGAAACGGAAAGTACAGCATAAATTGCTAACCACCCCATCGAAGTAATACCTAACGGCAGTACCGCGGGGAGAGTGGTAGAAGTGCGCATGTACTTAGGCACATTCCTGGCATCGATTATTCGGGCTTGCGAATTGTGCATGCTTACATCCCTTGGCGCAACAGAAAAAAAAAAAGCTACACCACGTGCACATATAATACTTTCCTCTTCCAGGAGGTAGGTTGAAGGAGAAGCCTTTATCAAAGATGACTTCCTCATCGTGGGTCATCTCTGAGTAGCTTCTATTTTGACTCTTTGTAAAATTTTCGAATGCATATTTGAATGCTTTTTTTTCCCTTTTTTGTGGTCTGTCATTTCTCGCTACTGAAAGTAAGCAGTGTAATGGTGTAGTGGTAACCTCATCGATTGTCACGCTAATGGTTCACGGTTCAAATCCTGATGTCAGTGAATACTTATTTCTCATGAGTTATTAAAGAGTTAGTCCGATCAATTGCGAAAGCTTATGCCAGTGAAGGCATAGCACTGGTAGGTTGTAGGTTGGTCATATGGCTGAAAAAATTGTTCAGACATCAGGTGGTCGGGAAAAAAATACTGTGAATCAGAAGCAAATGCAAAATAACTGAACACCAGCGGAGTTTTTATGAAACCTAACATCTGAGTTTCAAGCCATTACACCAATCTTTCTCTCTCTGTCTATCCTTTCCAACGCCCTCATTGCGTATCACGTTTTAAGTGAATTCATAACCCCTTGAGTGCGTTCAAAATAAAACAAAAGGAGTCATCGCATGAAGTATTAAATATTTACTTCGATCTTCGTCAAGAGACATTTCGTCTGCCTCACTACTAAACGCTTCCATCAATCCAAATCCATCCCAGGGACAATCAATCTTCGACCGCATTCCCGCATAACCGCATGTCGCTTTCCATCTCAAACTCATTTCTTTCCGTTCGACATTAATACGTTTAATTACTTCCTTAGAAGCCCACAACGGGAAGGTGCACTGACCCGTTCCAATGCCCATCATCTCTATATATGGTCACGAGATCTCTCTCTCGAATGCTTCCCATATTGCACATTTCTCCTAATTGAATTGCATTCCTCTCACACATGATCGTCCTTGCTCGCTTTGGTATTTTTAGCCTAATTACTGGCAGCTCTGAAGCCCTTTTTCCCGTTAAGGTCCTCATTAGCGAGTGAAAAATAATGGCCAATGGATTCCATTGACCATAAACGTGCAGCCTGCATCCATTGCTCATCAAAAATTCTTTTGATCGTTTGCTGGTGTCTTCTGAAAGGAAAAAGTGATTCATCCAATGGATGCCATAAATGATGGGACAACAACAACAAAATATCTTCTATGATTCTGTTGGGGGAATACGGAGTTTATTAAACCACAACAAAACTAGGAGTTCAGTCGCTTTATATGAAGCAAATCGATTTTTTTTTCTCATCTTCCTTGACCATAATGGATTGGAGTGAAGTACGACTGAAGAAAGGGGGAACTTGCTTGTTAGGCGAAAGAGAAAATTCAAGATTGATGTAAGGCTGGAATGCACTTGTCCATTTTTGGTGATCGCCAGCGCATTGTTGCAGTGTCAGTGGTCAGTGCGTGTTTCCACGCAGTATATACCGTCAGGGAAAGGTTGTTTGTGACTAAATTTGGGTACGCAACCAATACAATGCAAATCATTACATGAAATTCAAAAAAAAAAAAATAAATAATGACAAACAAAAAGTGGTCCTGTCCAGTTGATTAGCATTTTGCGCAACCATAAGGTGAGGATACCCATCACGGTCACGCACCCTACAAAAAGAAATAAAAAAAAACAAATGCACCTCCATTCAGAGCCGGCCTTGCACCACGTGCTGGCTATCCCTCTTGGAAAAATATTAATTAATAACCGATCGGCAGTGAAGGACGATGAAAAAGCCATCAACTTCAACGGCACCGGCACCAGCACCAGTGGCAATGAACACCAGTTATAATCCTATTAAATTGGCAAGTAAAGGGAAGGCGCCTATAAGACGATTTCATCTCTATTGCACGCAATCCATGCAGCTCCGTTGTCAAGGATTTTAAGATTAGGTTCAAGGTTTACCCTACTTTGGCAGTGGAAGACACTATGCCCGTTGAACCCTTCCCTGGTGGCATGTTTCCCTGAGCAGCTTATTCAAATCATCACGTTTCGAAACGAACAGATAAATGCCATAACTAGGAATTATATGGACTAAGCCGGTGAACGGCTTGATGTGTACCTAGAAAGGAAAAGGTCACAACAAAGTTCCCATGGGCATTTCCCATTGAGGGAAAGAAGTCTTTCTCTATCACAGAGTTTAGTGACAATCTGGTCACGATCTATGGCATAACAATGGAACCATCGGATAGTACGCGGAAGAAGAACTTCACTTCTCCCCCGATGATTTCTCCCGATCGTCGGTATAGGTAATCCTCTTATTGGGAGGAGAAGCCGATTAGACGGCTCAACTATCAGTGGAAGAGCAGAGCATCTAACCTCAAACAGATACATTATAAGTACAAGAAAATTTCAACGACATGACGGCGGAAGTTGTTGCTTAGTTTGGGTTTCATTTCTTTTTTTTTTTTTTTTTTTCCCTAGATCACGGCTAAGAGGAAGAACTAGGCCATTAACATGATCACTCTGTAATAACCGCTGTTTGTTGCTGCCACACCGGGAGATAACATCGCAGAGTGTCTCCTCTGTCGGGTTTTTGGTATTGAACTCCGCTGGAGATGCTCTTAATTTGTGTTGTGGTTCGGTTTCTTTATGTGGCTGGTCGCCGTTTTTTTTTGTCACGAAGGTGCACTTGTTAAACACGAATTTGCAGACACACATACACACAGGCGCAGGACGTGGAACGTGCCATTGGCGTTTTGGGATGCCATAAAAGGTCTTGTCGTGGCTTTCGCCGAATTGTAACATTATTGCATTGCAATAAGGGTCCACAACATACAGGCGCGAGATAACGATGGGCTGTAATTATTTCTGGAACAGTAGCTTGAGTAATGATGGAGGAGGATTGGGCATGTTGAATGCCCTGAGCCGTACATGGGTGTTGGGGGAAAATTTTGTCGCCAAATTTGGCGAGTTAATTGCAAGTGATTGTGACACATTTTCGGTCGTGGTGATTGAGATTGCTTATGGGTGACAAGAAAAGTTCCGGAAGGCTTTCTGCTCCAGATGTAAGATGTGTGTGTCGATGATTTTCGATTAATTGGATTTGGGTAATGGCCAGTCAGAGTGTATAGTCTCATTTTGGACGGCTGGTTCATTTTAATGACTTTGATGCGGCTTCGCTAAGAATGAGAATACCAGCGACTAAGAGCTTTTGTTCGGAAGGAGCTCGAACCTTGGTCTTGTCCATATGATTTCCGTATGCGAACTTTACCAAAAGTAGGTGCTGAGAATATGGAAAAATCACTTCTGCAGACTGTATAACGGCAATAAGGACTAACACTCCGCTGCCAGGCAGATGATAGACGATGATAGTCAAAATTTCCATCCACCTGATCGAAGTGAAATGAAGTGAAGTTAGCAGTATCAAAGCTAAAGTCAAACAAGGCTGCTGCACCAGTAAGGCTCCTTTTTTTTGGGATAGGAAACGCTCGACTGTAGCACTCAGACGCACCTGGTTCATTGTACTACCAGAGAGCACACCTTGATTTACACATTTTACTGGAATTTCTTTGACTTTCTAAGAAAGCCAAACAAGCACTTCAGTGATGAGGACCTTACAGTACCAGCACTCACCACATCAGCACCGAGAATCTGCCACCTGATACGAGCAATGGCCAGACACTAATAGAGATAATGTTCCGCGGTGTCGTCGCTCTCTCTACAAGCGTCACAGATTGTAGTATAACTTAAGCCCAACACGTTAAGGTGCTTGGCAAAAGCAAAGTGGCCTGTCAAGATGCCAATAAGTTGTCTACAGTCTATTCTGCTAAGAGACAGCAAGAATGCCGCTGATTTCTTACAGACGTCCGCGAGCATACGTTTAGTCAACTTGCATCCTGGAGAGTCATGCCACACACAATTGTGTTCGTGAGAGAAAAAATCGTTAATGGAAGCCCTAACCAAGGACGCAGGTAGACCCAACGCGGGTTCGGGACCTGAGAAAGCCTCCTCTGAGCCTTGCCTATTAATCTCATTGGAGATCTCGTTCCCCAAGATCCCAGTGTCATCTGAGACCCGAGTTCAAAGAGTTTTTGGTTTTACGAACTATTTTGGAAGTGGTTAAAGGGTTAAGCAAGGCCTTAAAAGCAGCCTGACTGTCACTACAGACACAAATGCTACGCCCTTCCACCTGTTCTTCACAACATAGTTCATGGCCATTCGGATTACATAAGTTTCGGCTTGGAAAACAGACGTATATTTGCCTAACGAGAAAAGAAGTCTAATGTTGCCGACTTCCACGAAGACACCAGCGCCAGACCCTTGACAATCACACAGCAGGTGACAAACAGACTCAATTTCTCCTTCGTCCCTGCGACTGCAAACCTGCAACGCATGAATTCTAATGGCACAGTAACCCGTGCGTTCTGACGACTAAGTTTCACCAGAGAGGTTGATCTCTTCCTGCTCAAAACAATTTTCTGGCGCAATCGTATCTCTAACGAACACCTTTACGAGAGAACGGGTCAGGAACCAATAGGCACAACCATCCAATGGCGGAAGTGGCTTTGGATTGGCCTCACTTTCCGAAAGGGTGACAGTTCCATAGCGAACCATGCTATGCAATGTAACCCTTTGGCAGAAGACCTGGCGGTCCGAAGAGAACAGTTGGGGAAAAGTTGGAGAGAACTCAGGCACATTGCCAGAAACCGTACACAATGGCACGTAGGCGTAGTAGAGGCCCTAGGACCCACAAGGGGATACATGACATAAGTAAGTAAGTAAAGCGCCCGGGACGTTGTGCATGTATCCAGATAAGCCCAGCTTCTGCTTGCTCGATCATTGGCATAATGAACTAATTGGGCTTACCACAAAAGGGAGAGTCCGCGATACATGCAGCGCCGACCCTTTTCTAGCAAACTCATCAGCCTTTTCATTTCCTTCGATATCCATATGCCCTGGTACCTAGAAGAGGGCCACCCCATTGACTCTAGAAACCAGAGCCAGACTCTCAACAGCTGCGAGTGATCGTTTTGCCAACAATACAACTCCCGCGTATAATTTCAACAGGTTGTATAATGACTGTGACTTCAGCCTAAAAGACGCTGCAGTCGTCGATTATTTTAAAGGAGCAGTTTATTTCTAGGGCTTCACAATAAACTCCGTCTCCCATGCCAACGTCCATCTTTTAGAACCGTCGGTAGAGAAGGCCAGTTCCTTTTTCTTGATGGTTCTTCGGTTGTTCCAGTGCATTCTTACAGGAATTCTTGTAGCAAATCTCCTTTCAAATGCTAGCATTGGGTTCATGTAATCAGTTTCCGTCGATCCGTTGGTAGGACAAAATGGAGGCATTAACGTCACCAATTGCCCAGAAGACAGAGCTTAGATAAATAGTCCTAGGTCGAGTACCAACCGAACACCCCAGGAGTGTACAAAGCTTCGTCTAGGTTGTTGACTTGGAGGCTTAACTTCGGAGGTTTTGGGAGGTTGAGGAAGCGCCTTTTGCAAAATACGAAGCATATGAGGACAAGGCGTGTGGGGAGTACTTTATTTCACGAATGAAAAGAACGTCGAGCGGCCGTTTTCAGGTATCCCTACCATTTAGGGAAGGAAGTCATCCTGCGAAGGAAGGCGTCTTGCGTAGGTTTCTTCAACTGGAGAGACGTTTCCAGAGAAACCCTATACTACACCAGCAATACAAGGAGTGCATCAACGAATACTGACAGCTTGCGCAGATGAAAGAAGTTGACGTCAACACGGATGGAGTGCTTGCAACACCCTACCAATATTTTCTGCCTCATCATGCTGTCTTCAATTAGTCCAGTTCCACCACCAAGCTCCGTGTCATATTTGATGCGGCTTCAAAAAATCAGACGGAACATCTTTGAATGAGCACTTGTTGGTAGGTCCTAAAATTCAAACCAATATTATACAATAGATATTATTATGAGATGGAGGAAATACAAATTCACCTTCACATCCGACAGTTGCGTGTAGATCCTCTCGACGCCTATTAGCAGTTGATTTTCTGGCGCGATAGAACACAAGATCCAATTCAAACATTCCGCTTAGAAACAGTGACATTCAGCTCTACTTGCGCCCCTTATGTAGCTATCCGTACACTTAAGCAGCTGGCGTCAGATGAAGAGGCCAGGTACCCCATCGGCGCGAAGGCAGTCGTTGAAGACATGTATGTTGATGATCTAATTTCAGGTGCAGATTCGGTCGAAGAAAGTCTGGTAAAGACAGATCCTCTGCAGGGTTCAATTTGCGAAAGTGGACTAGCAATTCTGATGATCTTTTGTGACAGATACGATAGTGCGATTGATTTCTTTACCACTCGGTGCTGCAGAGCACGTTAAGGCAATTGCTATCAAATGGTTTCCACTTTAGGACTCATTTTCCTTCCAGAATGTTTATTCCGATGATTCTCAGGTCAGCTACCGCAAAGCTGTTCGATCTATTTGGATGGATCTCTCCCTGTGTTGTGAAGGCGAAGATGTTGTTGCAGCAGTTGTGGTGACGTGGTCTAGATTGGGATACTCCTATTCCTTCGGAGCTGGTGAAGACTTGGATGGCCACAATCGGCCTTCTCTCAGTCAGACTTCTAGAGTATACATATATCAATCGAAATGAAACTGAGCGTGGTTTCCATTGCCGCTGCTGCTGTTGTTCTCATTGACCTCATGATTCCTATGCACCCTGCCCTCCCTTCAGTATTATCAAGATCTTATCCATTACAAGAAGCCATATTAGAAGGCAGGACTCTGTAATACAGTTGCAGAGGCCGGTATTAAGCTGAGCTCTGTGTAGGGTATTCAGGATCACATCAGTACTTACGTTGTTGAACGCCCCTTCAATGTCTAGGAACACCCCTTCAATGCCTAGGAACGCCCCAAGAATGAACTCCTTGAGGTGGTGGGATTTTTCTATGATTGATACGACTCTGTGGAGGGATGTATCTACCGATCTGCCGCAGATGTGTGCATGTTTTGATTTAGATAGATAATGATCACCGATCACATTTTTTATATATACATCTATTAAACGTTCCAAAGTTTTCAGCATGAAAGATCTGCACCTTCCCCCATGCTTTAGGAGCAAACTCTAGCTGTAAGCTGATAGTAAGATCCATCATAACATACGGGGCATTGGCATGGGTTAACCGAACAAAGTTAACTACGACGAGGACATCCCTAAGTAAGAGTAGACTGCGTATGTATAACAGGTGCCATGAGTACTTGTTCCACAGCAGCACTAGAGGTGATCGTAGGTATACCTCCGCTACACCTAGTGCTATAGCGAAACACCAGTGCACCTTCTTATGGAATGCGAAACACTGATCCACAAATGAAGAAATCCCTTAGCTGCATACCTCCTATCAGAATTGGATACACCAGCAGCAGCTGGACTGGAGGAAGTGCTCTAGACCGAGCATATTATCGACTAGAGCCTTTGTTTGAAGGACACAACAGATCTGCTAAAGGTCGCAGTGCACTTGCACCTCACAACAATTATCTATCTAAACCTTAGCTTAAGGCATCTTGTGAAAATACTCTTGAGCCATAGAATAGCAATTTACACTGACTCATGGAGCATCACAGGTCGAATTTTATCCATTCCTGGTACCTTGTGTGGGGGAAATGATTTGATTGCCCAAGTTATCTTATCATCTTCTATCATTTTTCTTGCTTTTTCCGCGCTTATTCCCGATGTCGCCTCTGGAATGAGAGTGCCCAAGTACCAAGTACCATTACTTTTCTTAATATTGTATGCTGGCGTTGGTGTTTTGGCTAGGATCTTCCTCAGGCGGAATGCTTCATTTGTTGCTTCTATAGATGCACAGAGGAATCTCCAAGAGTTTCTCTTTGCGAACCTAATCTTCTTCTTAAAGTAAGTATTCTTGTCATGAAAAGATTTCAGTCCAAAACCCAATCACCAATTTAAGTGCGAAAACTGCATCTTTAGACGGACTCCATACAACTGGGATTGAATTTGTGTTTAACCTAAGCGTTGGATAAGGTTGCGATCTACATGAATACGAACATGTTTATCGAACCTCCGCTCACCCACCTGAGTCCCCAATTAGCGATCACTAAACCCCTAATTACCTGCAAATTCAACGAATTCCTTCAGCTAAACCTCCTCTAATCAGATATATCATTCTGCAGTGCATGGAATTTAAATGACCACCATGTATGGCCAGGAGTGGAAACAACATTGCCCACAAACAAAAGGTGGCCACACCACCACAATCCACTGACTTGACCAAACGGAATGCAGTACGTAACTTTATGTGTGGATTACAAAATCCTCTCGGTGATCTGAAATAAAATGATTCCCAGGCATCCCCTGGGAATGTGTGTATAAGGAGCTACGTGTTGATACTTGAACGTCGTTACTTGAAAATGAAGGCTTTGAGAAGTGTCACTTGGCTGTTGATCACTGATCGAGACGATCGAACTGAAATGTTGCTCCCGTGGGTTTTTCAGTGGGAAAAAAGAGGAGGAACACATTCTGATGACCAACATATGCTAAAGTAAATTAATATGTCCTTGGGCAACAAATTGAAGCAATTACTGATCCCTGATTGAACGCAACAAACTCGGCCAGCCTGCCAAGTAGTCCTCGCCTCCTTTGGTGAAAGAAATTCATTAAGATGCCATGCATTGCACCTGCAACCGCACATAGGGACATCTCATACTAACGTGTCGGCTAAGAATAGACGGTCGGTCCTATTTGCTCTGTCTGCAATCGTGAATCCACTTATCATCCACAGACTCCAGCAGCTATCGATTGGAGTCATTAAAATGCAGCACACACTGCGTGGGTAAAAATAACGCAAAAGGTCCATTACTCCATTTACAAAGGTCTGATGGGAATCCAAAATATTTCGATAAAATGCATTCCACATACCCTGGGTGGATACATTTATCACTTTTATAATTGGCCAATGCAATAATTTCGTGCACACAATTCTCTGCTCCGATCAATTATGATGCCCTTTCGCGTTTCGAGATAAAGATACAGAGATACAACGCGGATTTTGGGCGCGCCGGCCATACATCTTTCATTGCCCAAAACATCTGCTGCAAGAGATCATTTTTCTCTCTTTGCACTTCCAAATTCAACTTTCAACAAAGTAGCGCAGATACTCGTACATATGCATAGCAGATAACTTTCCTCTGCACTACGGCCTGAATAATGGGTCGGCTTGACAGATCACTGTTAGCTCCTAATCACCACTGTCAACGCTGGCTATTCTGGACGGATACAAAAACTATTTTGACAGTTTAACCTAATCACCTCGCGTTCGTTTTTTGTTTTTGTTGGCACCATTCGAAGCGTTTCGAGGCGCCCGCCGAGGGGCCTCAGTTAGCCCGTTTCGTATTAGTAGGTCCGGTGGTCCATGTTTCTTCACATTTTTGAGCTAATGCAATCTCCCGACACAGCATGTAAGCGCACAACACACGAAAAAATACCGCTGAGGGAAAAAGTGAAATAAAAACGGTTTTCAGTCAGTAGGGGGAATTATTTCCCAATCCTTTGCCTTTTCCCTGTCATCAAGAAGTTGCACGTAGAAGTTTACAAAGCCAGCAAAGTGCCACAGAGCGTAAGATCAGATTTAAACTGGTTTCGCTTTTTTGCTTCTACTGTTGCTGCTGCATCTGAGAGGTGCACAGACATCATGGACCGAGACAAGAGGCAAAAAAAAAAGAAGAAAGAGTCTCAGCATATCTTGGGGCAATCCAATAAAGTCATTGGCTTAGAATATTGCTCTGGAGATGATGTGCAACTTGGTGCTGGTGGCTGCACGTGAGTTCTGGACATGTACATATAAATGTGTGAATAGAGGCGTGTGGGATCAGTGGGACTATCATGTTGTTACGCATCGAGTAACAAGGTAAAATGCGATGATGATGACTGTTTGACGTGCGTATTATTCTGTAATCTAATTTAAGTTCACTTTAAATCCAATGGATAATCTATAGAAAATTTTAATTCAATCTAGAATGGCCTTCAACACGTTTGACATCTAATAGAGGCTTTTAAAATTTTTAACAACTTGTTCATTATAAATTGTCTAGTTTATTGCAATGACATCCAGATGAAGAAACTGGATCGAGCTGTCTGTATCAGATTAAGCAGTAAATGAAAAGCAGTCAAAAAGAGTTTCTAAATGACGACGAGGGTCCGGTTCTTGTGTCAGTTTAGGTTTAAGTGTTTACCAACGATTATTTACTGCCGTAAAACACTTGCTATTTCTTTTAATACATTACACTTGACTCTCACTTGGACACGCATCCTTACAGCCTAATACACATATGACTCTCAGTGGAGAGGGTGCCACAGAGTAGGTAGTTCTAGTTCACACAACTCGACGAAACCCATCGACCTTCTCGAGAGTCAACCGATTTTAACAAAATCCCGTCTCCGAGTACTGGTTCGCGAACTCAACGTCAACGCCCAGATGGACGGTGATGTTGAGGAGCTGCTTATAGAAATCGCCGATGATTTTTTGGAGGACGCCGTAAAATCCACATGTGCCTATGCGAAACTGCGAATAGTCTCCAAAGTCATTTTCATCATTATTTGGACCGCAAGTGAAACATGTGGATTCCTGGATTCGGCATGTTATTTAAAGTACTAGCCACCATTGGCTCTTAACTTTTCCTATCTTTTTGGTAGAAGATGGATTCCTTGGCGAAAGAATAGCTTGTCTCTTGGAATATCCTTTTTTTTTTTTGTTGGGATTAGAAATGCTTAGCTGGAGCACTCAGACACAACTGGTCC
Organism: Brachypalpus laphriformis; assembly: GCA_945910035.1. Classification (NCBI taxonomy): domain Eukaryota; kingdom Metazoa; phylum Arthropoda; class Insecta; order Diptera; family Syrphidae; genus Brachypalpus; species Brachypalpus laphriformis. The sequence goes on from OX246753.1 coordinate 153,341,573, forward strand.
ATTGTACTACCAGAGAGCAAGCCCTGGTTTACCCATTTTATTGGAATTTCTTTGTTTTTCCAGTGGGCGCCGTGGCATAAGTGGTAAGTGTGTCCGATCACTACGCATGAGGTTCCAAGTTCGAATCCCAGAAAACACCAAAAGTTTTGTTCACTGCCCCACCTCTCGCGCGCGTCTGACAAACATCCGAGAGTATTGTTGTCACGAAAAAGCTTCCCAAATCGCCGTTCGGATTCGGCACTAAACTGTAGATCCCTTCCATTCGTGTGAAAAATATAACGCACGCAACATGAGTGGTTGCCAGAATCTAGGCCCTGGCACTTAAAGAGCTGTTGCGCCAAATATTTTTTATTTTTGTTTTCCTTGTTTTCGCAAGAACTTCACTGATGAAGAGTTTACAGTAACAGCACTCACAACATCAGCACCGAGGATCTGCCATCTGATATGAGATAAGGCCGGACACTTGCAGAGGTAATGTTCCGCGGTGTATTCGCTCTCTGTACAAGCGTCGTAGATTTTAGTGTCACTTAAGCAGTACATTAAGATGCTTGGCGAAAGCGAAGCGGCCTGTCAAGACGCCAATAAGTTGTCTGCATTCTACTGAGACACAGCAAGAATGCATGTTCTTACAGACGTCCGGGAGCATTCGTTTAGTGAACCTACATCCTGGAGAGTCATGCCACACAGAACTGAGTTCGTGAGAGACCCAATCGTCAATTGAAGCCCTAAACGAGGACGCAGGGAGACCCATCGCGGGTTTGGAACCTAAGAAAGCCTCCTCTGAAGCTTTTCTAGCAATCTCATCAAAGATCTCGTTCCTCAGGGTCCCACTGTGACCTGGAACTCAGAGTAAGAGACAGTGGATTCAGCTTTGTGACCGTGTTCAAAGAATTTTTGGTTTCATGAACTATTTAGGAAGTGGTTAAAGGGTTAAGCAATGCATTAAGCGCAGCCTGAATGTCAGTACAGACACAAATACAACGCCCTTCCACCTGCTCTTCACAACATAGTTCATGGCCATGCAGATTGCATATGTTTCCGCTTGGAAAACAGACCTATCGAGAAAAGAATTCCAATGTTGTCGTCTTCCACGAAGACACCAGTGCCAAATCCTTAACTGGGTTTGGAGCCGTCCGTGAAAATACGACTGCATTCCATTCCTGGTTCAGATTTTGGCCAAAACCAGTCCTGAATACAAGGAAAGTGTCTGAATTTGCGTATCAGCTGAAGCTCTAGTGTCATTACATCAGATGGCATATCCATGAGACCGGAGTCGTATGATAAGTGTCGCGCAAGTTCATCAAAATTCCAGTGTGGATTATACCAAAAACCGCCCCGCCTAAGAGGATGGATGGCTCTGATAGTGCAGCCCATGATAAAAGTATCAAGAGCAGAGCCAGGCGTACTCGGAAAGCTCCCGTGCAGCTAAGACAAGCCGTTCCTTGGAGTTTGGCGCAAAAGGCAGCCACATTTTAACGCCTTCCACCAAACAACTGGCGCTTATGCGAGGAATGGTCTTATCATAGCCGTATAGATCCAGACAACCTTATTCGGTGATACTCGTAAGCCCCTTGTCTTGCCAAAAGTACGCTTACACTGCCAGGAAACTGAGAGTACCTAGGATGTTTTCGACTCGGAGTGTTTCGACCAATGAAGTTTTTTATGTAGAATAACTTCTAATAATTTGGCTTCATTGGAAATGCGGATACTGACGCCTTTTAGCATTGGCTGCGTCAGACCGGTCAGAATACTCCTTCCCGTGAAGAGGACATCCTCAGTTTTAAGAGAATTTACTGAATACCACTCCTAGTACATCATTCTTAGATCATGTCTAGCGCCGCCTGCTTGTTAGTACAGACAGTCGTCAGGCATGTGCCGACAGAAAGTACAGCAACATCATCCGCATATTCCCGAGCGTAGACGTTTGAACTATTTAGAGCGCTCAACAGAAAGTCGACCACTATGCACCATAGCAGCGTAGACAGAACGCCACCTTGCGGACAGCCCCTGTTTACCACTGTCATAACATATCGGCCACAATCTGCATCCACTACCAAAGTTCTATTCATTAGCATTGCTTTAATCCACAAGATCGATGAACCAAAGTAGTTAACAGCTCGTATTGCTGCAACTCTAGCAGCAGGGAGGAGTGAGCTAGAGTGCCTAGGGCTCAGCAGCCCTACTAGAACAAGTTGACCCCCCTGTGTGTATCCCGCCTTGCACACTCTTGTTCGTTGCAGGGAATAAAGCCATTAAAGAGACGAGCACAAGATGGACCTCCATGGAAACTTGTGCCATCACCAGGAAGCTATGGCCATCCTTCGACAATGCAAGGACCGAGAAAATTAGTCGAAAAGATAGGAAATCCCTTTCCACTCTCGTGGGCATCTTCACGGGGCACAACACTCTGCGGTAACATTTGATGAAACTACGCCCGACGGAGGAAGAACTCTGTAGAGGCTGTTGTGACGAGGAAGTTTTTGAGGACACTACCCACTTCCTGTGTCACTGTCCGAATCTTCAACACTTCAGGAAAAAGTTCCTTGGTAAACATTTCTTACAGGATCTCGAGTAGCCCTTCGGCGTTTCGATAGGAAAGATGCTGAACTTCATCAAATCATCAGGGTGGTTTGTATGCAGAAACGAAGTAAGTGATTGAGTTTGAATAGTTTTTTTTAGTTTCAACGGATAAGGGATTACTTTTTCCCCTATGGGTATCACAATGGGTCAACGCTAACCTGACTGTGGCAGAGAGCGTCTCATCCTGCCAGCCCACATACCTAACCTAACACAGAGTGCCTATATCGCATGAAGACGAGAGAAGTTCAGCGTAGCATGCGACATGACAAGCGCAACTACATCAACGCGCTGGTTACAGAAGCAGAAGAAGCTCCTAGCAATTCGGATATCAGGACTGTCAACAGAATCACCAAAGAGCTGACAGGTGGTCGCAGCTACAGTGAGAAGCTTAAACGGTTCCTTGCTCGTTCTTGATGAGGACCAGCGCAATAGATGGAAGGAGCATTTTGCCACGATTTTAAACCATGTTCTCCCTAGCGACGTGCTCCCACATCAGACAGAGGTACCGTAGGTAATAAATGCCCGAATGCGTATCACGATCCCGGCTGAGCTTCTGCTTCCACTTATAGGGAGAGCTTGGGAAGCTGACGATTGGAAGAAGGGAATGATCGTGAAGTTTCCTAAGAAAGGGAATTTAATGGAGTACGAAAACTGGAGGAGTATGTGCGTGCTTCCTGCTGTAGCTAAGATAATAACTAAAATCATACTGGAGTGAATGAAATAATTGCTCAAAGATAAACTCGATGACGAACAAGCAGGTTTCCGCTTTGGATCCTCCTGTGTCGACCACATCACCACCCTGCGGATCATTAGGGGTGGCAATGGTGTAGTGGTAACATCGTCAATTGCCACGCTAATGGTTCATGGTTCAAATCATGATATCAGCAAGCATTTATTTATTTCTCATGAAATATATAAAGTCAGTTCGATCATTTGCAAAAGCTTCTGTGAATACTACTGCGAAGGCATAACACTGGCAGTAGCTTGTTCATGTGGCTGGAAAAATTGTTCGCTCTGTTGATGATGATTTGCCCTTGACATCGATTATCAGGAAAAAAGTACTGTGAATCAGAAGCAATGACAATAGTAACAAAAATCTCCCCAGTTATCTGGACGCCACCCCCGGAGAATAGCTGAAGCATAAACAACTGAGCTTCAAGAACCACTACACCAAAATCTTTCTCTCTCTCTCTCTATCCATCCTTTCCAACGCTCGCACTGTGTGTAAACATGTTAAAGGTATTCATAACCCTTTGAGTGCGCGCAAATTATAAAAAAAAAAAATAAATTATCGAGCAGTGCGTTGAATATCGATCGCCATTACACTTGCTTTTCATCAATTTGGAAAAGGCGTGCGATAGTGTCAATAGGGAGTTCATTTGGAGAGTCTTACGTAGGAGAAGTATTCCTGATAAATTAGTTGCTACTAAGGAAGGTATTCTTTGACCAATATTATTGCCATGGGTGATTAGCGATGTGCTTCGTGCAGCTTCGTCGACGGGAAAGGGTTCGATGCGGTCCTACATTGCAACTGAAACATAATGACTACGTTGACGATATATGCTTACTCTCTTACAGAATTATTGACGTCCACCAAATGACAGCAGATGTGGAAAAGGAGACAAGCGACTTTCTTGGAACAAACTCATCAGCTCGAATATGCATTGCTGGACAACCGGTAGTGTGGGTAGAGGATTTTCCGTATCTCGGGAGTATTGTCTCGATCGATGGTGAACTGAACTGGATAAAGCCAACAGGATGGCCAAAACAAAGTCCGCGTTCGGGATTTTGTCCAAAATATGGCGAAGCAATGCAATAAGTTTGAACCCCAAGCTAGTCAAATCAAAATCTGTTAAAAAATTCTATCTCCGTCATCACTAAGTGAGTGAATAAATGAATATGTGATGTTCTTAAGGGCATTCTAATAAATATGACTGTAAGTGTTTTTTCTTTCGCTTACCTGGAAGGCCATTGTCTACGGAACTTAAGAGGAATTCTGAACTTCGACCTGGCTATTCCTACTGCGATATGACTCCGAATGAGGTTGGGTTGACTGCGCTAGATGGGCTCTTTTCAACAATTTAGATGTTTCATTTTAGTCTCGAAATTGATAATTCTAAAGGCCTTAGACTTTAAAAAATTACGGGAGCATGGGTAGGTAGGTATGTAGGTGGCTGTAACAGCAAACTATGTTGTAACCTAATTAGCGCTTAAGCGCCGCTTTAATACAACAACTCACATGACTTTATCGGATGTTAAACGTGGAGAAGAGTGAAATTGGAGTAAACATCTTTAAATCCACGCTCTGGCATTAAGAAAGCTGATTACTTCTATTTTGGCTAGTATGCGCTGCCTGATCCTACCAAGAGCCGGACACTTGCAAAGGAAGTGGTAGATTGTTCCTTTCTCGTTAGAAATATTGCAGCTGCCTTATCTGGCCGCATGGATCCCAATGGGCCAGTGGTCTGTAATAATCGCCATAATTCTAGAAATATCTGCACGGTTCCTATTTTGTAGATCTTGTGTTCTCTGCCAGTTATAGTTGGGTCACACCTGACTAGATATAATGCAATTCCGCATCAAATGCCATCTTGTGTTGGCCTTTGATAGAAAGGCCTTTGATTAAAGTGAAGATGCTTCCATTGGCAGCTCCCGGCGGTACGAGAACAGCCTCCGCCAAGGATCTATCAAGGGCAGATCCCCGCCTTGAAAAATTCATTGGCTCGCTCATTCCCCTCTATGTTGCAGTGTCCCCGCACCCAAAGGAGAGTGAACTTGAACTGATGACCCAGGGAGGCGTATTCCTTTTTGTACTGTTCCACCAGTATGGAAGATGACGTAGCGGAAACTATTGCTTCGATAGCAGCCTGGTTGTCAATAAGGATGGCGATGATACTAAATGGTGTAGGCTTGTATTAAGTAGAAAGTATGCCTCACGTACAGCAAGTGCTTTTGCCTCAAAGACACTGCATAATCCGGCAGCCGGTATGAATTTGATATATTGAGTGTGTTAGAGAAAATCCCTGAATCTAAAAAAAAAAAATACAAATATTTGGCGCAACAGCTCTTTAAAGTGCCAAGGCCTGGCCTGAATCTACCCCGCAGGGTATTTTTGAGCCATCATCGGTCGTGATTTCGTACACATTTGCCATTTCGCATTTTTCCCACTCTACGCTGGATGGAAAGTTGACCGAGACGTCGTTTCTAAAGATTACAATGGGTGTTCTGTGTTGGGGAAAAAGTAGGGGAGAGCTAAGGCAAATTGCTAGAAACCGCACACGATGGCGCGTAAGCATAGTAGAGGCCTTAGGACCCACAAGAAGTTACAGGATATAAGTAAGTAAGTAAGTTGTGTAGTTGGTTAGAGTCGCTATTCGATCCCCTGGAAGCATATTCAAGATGTTGCAGTGACCATACGGGTTGGGATACGTGGACAGATATCTTTTTGACGACAATTTGTACACCTCTTCTTATAAGTAGAAATCTGAGAAGTTTCGTCTGTTACTACAATTTACATTTCCAACGCATCTGAACCATCACACTGTTTATCCCTCTCCATATTGAATTAACGTCAACGCACAACAACAAACTTGTGGCGGCGGCGTGGAGGGCGTTTTCGCCCGCCAAAGGAAATTAATTTAAACTCAATCTCATTGCAATTCAATTAAACCAAGAATCATCTCTGGCAATTAATCGTGGCGTTGAGAGCATCATTTTTCACCATGGCCAATCCATCACACAATCAAGTCTATAGCCATCGACAACTGAGTGCATTATCTGGTGAGGAAAAACCAAAAACCAGAAAGATCCTCACTCATACTCGCTCTGGAATTTCGTTCAACGAGACCAAAATGATGTTTTATGGATTGGAGCCATGATAAAGGGGCACCACCAGCGACATCGATGTAGGATGGATGGATGGATGGCGGCGATCGTCGATGATCTTTTCAATTGAAAGAAATATTGAGATGTCCGTCATCGCAGACGGACAGGCATGATGTACCATCACCACCATCGTCATCATCCCCATCGTGGCCAGACACTTGAGGAAGTTTAGACGCGAGCAATCTTCCTCACTCAGGCAATTAAAAATTGATGACCATTAAGCGCCAATAAAACCATAACGCAGTGGACGTGGATGCAATATGGACGCAGGGAAGTAAAAACGTGCCTTATCGCCACGGAAGATGTAAGATATGACAGTTGCATGTGCGGCTTCAGTTGTTGATGTGAAACAACTTATGCGCCATTTCACATGTTTCGCAACGCGGAAGAACATGCTCCCAAAGTGAATTTCTTCGCTAACAATAGAAACCCATGTAGATGAGTATCTGGCGACCGAACCCTGCAATCCGCAAACCATCGAGGTGGTCATAAATTGTTTTTACTTCAGGATAGTTTCAACATAGAATCATCATCATCATCAAAGCGGCACCCAAAAAAAACAAAGCCACCACCAAGAAAGGGGAACACACCCACATTACTTGCAAGATCCATGCGTCAGCAGCGTTACACTCCCCAACCGCCATCCAAGTGAAGCGACACGACTAGAACTAAGACAGTAGCTGGAACATTTGGCAGTTAAGGGAGCACTACGAGTAGTACTCTTAAGCGCGTCGCGACTTCCGCTGTCATCTTAATTGAAATTCGTTACGCGAAATTAAATCCACATATGCGTCCGTCTCATGCGTCCATATAGGACATTCGTAGAACAATACTTTCGCAATCCAATTACGTATGCCAGCGGCGTTGGGTGCTCTTACATAAGGTGTACGGTTGAGAAGTCAGTGGCGGCGCGCGCTGCATGCAATTAAACATCAATTAAACGCACATCAGTCGCGCGTGTTTTTTTAGCACACACTTAACACGGAAATTATCCATTTTATGAGTTTGTATTGGATTCGCCACATCGCCGGCCGTCTACGATTAAGAGGATAGCGAAAGAGTAGTAAAACAGTTGTAGAATGACAACTTACTGTCAGAGACCTACATCGTGGTTAATTGCATTTGCGTATATATCGTTGAATTTTATTGGAGATTTGGGTGCCATATCGGCACCACCACCACCAAATCCCCTCCTGTATCTTGGAATTTTTTTAAAGGAAAACTTACCTTTTGGTGTACGTCCACAAATCTTCACTGAGTCAAGTCTCAAGTACCACTCAACGTGTCCATGCACATAAATTTCCCTAATAAAGGATTTTGTTTTGTTCTCTACATTCATTCGTGACCTTTCCCTAGAAGCCGGCACCGGCACCGTTACCGTCACATTCTTTCTCCCTTTTCTCACCACATACTCATATCAAATTTCATCACGATGAGAGCTGCCGCAAGCGTCCATTTGTGGACCACCAACTGTGAAACCCTCTGAATGACAGACAATAGGCCTTGTTTGAGAGTCTTTCTTTCCAAGTTATTCTTGTAATTTGTTAGGTTTATTATGTAATAATCGAATGAGCTTAGGCTATGGGGTTGTCACTCCCCTTGAAAGACCGAATAGAATGCGCTGCTAGGATGCCTTTCTTCGCATTGTTTGATCTATGAAACTGTAACAAATTCGAAATTTATTAGGTTCGAGGAGATCATTTAAAAGGCAATCAAAAGGTGGTGCTATGCTAGGGAAGGATGGTCTCAATGTATAGTTTGTTACATGTTTTTATGGTGAGGGCTTAAGAGGATTAGGTGATGAACTTATTGATGGAAAATAACTTGCTGGGTGAGAAGTTCAAGTGACTCTTCACCATCTTGGACAAGGTGTCCCCACATGTGGTACCAAGCGGGGTTCATTAAGTGATTAGTCAGTGCACGCCTCTAATTCTCTCCTTCCCTTCTATTTCCTTAAAGAAACAGAGAAAAAGTTTCCTCTCATTTCAAACGAGCGCTGGATAGGAAAGGGGCCAATAGAACAGTACTCGTATCCAGGTGGATGTGCAAGATCAGCAGAGACTTATATTTCACAACGGAGAATCAAGGTCAACGCAACAAGGCGATGTACACAATGTGGGATGCTTTCACCCCTAATGTGGAGCCTTGTTGTGGACGAACTGCTTGATGAGTTAACCAACCTCGGCATTAAATTTGTAGCCTTTGCTGATGACATAATATTGATTGCCAGAGGTAAGTTTGAAGAAACCCTGTGTGATATCGTGTGATATCATACAAAGGGGGCTAAAGGCAACTCAGGAATTGTGTCGCACGGCTGGGCTAAACACAGACCCGGCTAAAACAACGATAGTACCTTTTATGAGAAGAAGAAAACTCGAGCGACTGAAACCTATCACATTGTCAGGCACTATACTGACTTCAGTCAGTAGTCAGTCAACGAAGTTAAGTATCTAGGACTGTACCTGGACAGTATCTAGAAAAAATATGCACGCACTCTTATGACATGCAGAAGACTAGCTCGCAAATCTTGGGGATGCGGTGCAAGCAGTGCAATAATCATCTTTTCGCCCATATCATAGAAAAAACGAACAAGCTTAGTCCCAACGAGGAAGGCACTCAATAAAGTGCAACGACTGGCGTGCCTCTGCATTACTGGAGCCATGAGGACGTGCCCAATCCCACCTGTATAGGTACTCTGGGAGCTCCCTACCTTCTTGAGAATTGCGCAAAAAGAACGATCTTAAGAATGGAGAAAGAAGAAATCGGAAGGAAAAAATCCATCGGAGTAAGAGAATTAGAGGTGCTTAGATGCCAAGGTACGACAGCATTAGGAAATTTAACATTTAGAAGTATTTCCTATCGAAGCTCAGTAATAAAAAAAACTGGAGCAATGTATCCACAGTATACTGGCTGAACAACCACAGAATACAGATACAGTATACAGATGGATCAAGAACTGAGAAACGAACTGGTGCGGAGTTTCCGAACCCATGGGCAAGGCCACCATCATCTATCAGACTTAAATATATGCCATAGACAGATCCATCCAAATCAATCTTGGAAGGAACTACGGGAATTGTCCATGAAGGCGCTTGATGTCCATATCATGTGCGAATGCCTACACAAGTTTAACGATTTGCCCGGCTACGCCGGAATAGAAGGAATGCAGTGGACTCGCTAACAAGACAGGGCGCAGCAGAACCCTTCACAGGCTTTAAGCCGTTCCGCAGAATAGGGGACCATGCCATAAAAGAAAAATTCAGGAAAGTAGAGAGAGCAAGCAGGTTAAGCACTTGGATTCGCACTTAACTTATGAGGCAAGCAAAGAAACTAACAGGGAATGAAACCGATAAAGGTTCGAAGCATATATCAACGGAAATAAGAATAACCTACGCATCCTTACAGGTTCTCTTGGGGCATTGTAGACTTAAGGGCAACCTAAAGAAACTAGGCATAGGTTAGGTTAGGTTAGGTTGAAGCGGCTGCCAGCTTACGCCAACAGATATAGACCAAGAAAGGTCTGTTGTGGTACCACGAAGGATCATATCTGTGGCCACAAGACAAAACAACTTATGTCGATTTCCACAGATTCTCAGAAAATGAGTTTGGATTTTGGTGTTATAGTTTTGTTTCTTTGTCCATAACTCAGTAACGACAACAGATAAAAAAGTAAAAAATTGGTAACATAAAGTTCGAATAGTATAGCATCTTCTGGCATCATTAACTCAATTTTGTCTTAACTCGACTTAAGCTGTTTTGAGCTTCTGATGAAGCGAAGGAGGCTCCTGATATTTAAATCCATCAGATCGCCTAAATCGTTAAAATAGAAAGCTTCTAGGTGAAGCTTCCTTCTATGGGAGAGAGCTGGACATGCACAAAGAAGGTGAGGAATGGTTTCTTCCTCTTCTTCGTCCATGCAGCTTCTGCAAAAATCATTTGAATATACGCCAAGCCTTGTTGCATGCTTGCCTATTAGACAGTGTCCTGTAATTACACTTAGATCGTTTCAGATCCAACTGTGCCAAATCTGCTTAGTCGCTTGACATGTTGTGCTATTTTTCCACCTAAGATTTGTTCCTTCGATTGAATCTAGCTTGAATTTAAATTTACAAGTAGCGATTGGTATACCTAGATTATCCTTGTCTGGAAGGATGGGTACAGTTGTTAGTATTCTGGCAAGTTCATCTGCCTTACAATTCCCGGGATATTCACATGCCCCGGCACCCAACAGAGGTGAATATTAAACTGCGCCGACATTCATCTTAAGAGACGAATGGCTGTCTAGGGCTACTAATGAATTTATAGAGATCGATTCCAAGGATTTGATTGCACCTTAGCTATCTGAAAAGATGCGGATATCCTAGGCGGATATCACGTTTTTCTTTAGCCAAGATAAGACCTCCTTAAAGGCGAACCCCACAGGCGGATCAGTAGAAATGCGGTGAAGTGGGAGGGTTGTGATCCCTTGTTTTCGAATCATAACCTCGCTGATAAAAGGAAGAAGAAGAAGAAGACCTCCTTAATCGCCATTATTTCCGCCTGGAACACGCAACAATGATTTGGTAAACGGAAGAAGAGCTTAAGATTAAGCCTGTTAGAGAAAATACCTCCACCAACTCCGTCTTTCGTTTTTGAGCCGTCAGTATGGAAGTGGATCGACTCATCTTCTAAAAAAGCCTTTTCATTCCAGAGCGATCTGGAAGGGATGTTGACAAGAAGTTCTTGTCAAAATTTAGACGTGGGATGGTGTAGTTCGTGTTTTCGGGAGAGATTGTGAATTTATTCAAAATGGAGGCGTGGCCAAATTCTTTTCTTGACCACTATTGGGTAGCTTCAAGGCGAACGGCTGCATTCGCTGCCATTTGCTCGCTAAATATATCAAGGGGTAACAGATGAAACATAATGTCCAGTGCCTCAGAGGGAGTTGTACGTAGTGCTCCTCTTATGCACAGATAAGCTGTACGCTGGACCTTGCTTAGATGGTCGCGATTTCTAGCTTTTTCCAAGGCTGTCCACCAAACAATCACCCCGTATGTGAGAATCAGTCTAATGACGGAGATGTATACACAGTAAGTTATTCGAGGCTGTAAACCCAATTTATTTCCAATAGCTAGGCATAGCAGAAGAAGGTCTCTGTAGCGAGTCCAGCGAGACGCCGGAGCACATTCTGAAGTTTTGTGGGACATTGACTCAAAAAAGAATGAAATATCCGAGCAAGTACCAAATATCACCAACTTAGTACACCAACCATAGACCTGCTTCTTATTTTCAAATTTCTCAAAGATGCTGGATTGGAGAAGGTGCTCTAACGCTGCGCTATTCTCGCCGAAAACAAGTAAGGGTACCAGGCTCTCAAATCTAATTCTGGATAAAATTGTAATGCGAGGGAAACTCTAATGAAGGAACAAACCTCTACAAGACATTAGAAGAGGACGCAATAGACCGTTAGGTCGCATTATAACACACGCTTCTCACAAATAATAATAATAATTTCTCTCATTAGCGTACAATAGCCACAAATTATGTCACGCCTTTCTTACTTTCTTAGGTGGCGCTAAAGTCCGGGGTGGACCTGGGCCTCAAACAACAAACCTCTCCAGCCAGCCCGGTTACGAGCCAGCTGCCTCCAGTTGTGCACGCCAAGAAGGATGAGGTCTCCTTCTACTGGGTTGCGCCACCTACCAGAAGGTCGCCCTCTACTGCGTCGTGCATCCGGGTTAAGACGTTGGGCTCCATCCGCTCTACACGACTCAGCCATCTTAGATGTTGTATGTGAATGTGAAATCTTCTAGCTAAGTCGATGTTCTTGTACAGATCGTATAGTTCGTCAGTGTACCTTCTCCTTTACTCACCGCCTATGTAGACGGGACCAAACTTTTCTCTCAACTTAAGATCTGATTTTGACAAAGTCCATGTCTCTGCGCCATACAGCAGGACTGGGATGATCAGTGTCTTATACAGAGTTATCATAGTAGTTCGAGATAGGGCTTTGCTACTCAATTGCGTTCTTCGCCCATAGAAACAGCGATTGGCAAGAGTAATTCTTCTTTTGATCACCCCACTGCTATCATTTGTGGAGCTCACTATAGAGCTTAGGTAGACAAAGTTCTATACTAACTCAAAATTATATCTGTCTATTGTGGCGTTCTAAGGTATAGGATACAAATACAAATATTTGGCGCAACAGCTCTTTAAAGTGCCAGGGCCTAGCTTCTCGCAACCACTCATGTTGTGTGCGTCATATTTTTCACACGAATGGAAGGGACCTACAGTTTAATGCCGAATCCGAACGGCGATTTGAGAAGCTTTTTCATGACAACAATACTCTCGGATGTTTGTCAGACGCTCGCGAGAGGTGGGACCGTGAAAAAACTTTTTGGTATTTTCTGGGCTTCGAACTTGGAACCTCATGCGTAGTGATCCAAACTATGTTCCACCTTCTTCCGATTGACATCATCAGTAAACAATTGGCTATCAGCTCAGCAATAAGACTGAGAGACTTCAAGTAATGAAGAGAGCAACACATGGTGTACGCCAAAATACTTTCGATGAACCGTCATCTCTCTAATTTCACTGGCCACCTGCCCCCTGAATATGACTTCAGCACGGGTTACTTGCACACAATACCGGACAAAATTCAGTAGACGCAACACGTTGTCCTATACAACGAATAGCTGTCGATTTTCACGGACGGGTCCAAAACCAAGGACTACTCGGTGTCGGAATCTTCGCGGAAGGCTTGGATCTGCATACACCTCTCATCTAACCTTCCAAACCATTGCGGAGTTTTTAAGCCGAAGTTACTGTGGTTCGCCAAGCTGTTGACTGGCCAGCGGCTAATACACTATCAACATCGGATATTGCTATTTACGTCAACAGTCAGGCAGCCATCAAATCCCTCGCATCCACCACTACGAAATCTAAGGCAGTAAAAAACTGCTGCTTATCTCTTAAGCATTCTTGAAAACGACCAAAACAACCCAATCTTCAAGATTCCAGATACGATGCTCAAGAGATTTTGGTTCTCCAGGAAATTCGAACACGAATATTTTGAGGGAACGAAAGAGCAGACTGTCTGGCGTGGAGAGGCGCTGGGCGCCCACTGATCGGCCCTAAACCCTACGTACCACCCAGTGATATCCACTCCACAATAACAAAATAAAAAGCTAATGGACTCGCCGAACACTGGGCCAACCAATGGGGCCTAAGACTAGCAAAGAAGTTCATAAACCCCAACAGAAATAGAGCTACTTGAATTAAGCAAACTAAGCAAAGACGGTTTACGAACTCTAACGGGCTATCCAACCGGACACTGTCCACTCAGGTACCATCTAAATAAAATTAAACTTTCAGCGGGAAACAAAGAGAAACAGCAGAACACATTCTTTGTGAATGCCCAGGGGCCGCTTACTTCATCTAACGTGGGTCTCGATGGGCCCAGAGGATACCTGCAGCATGGAACCCGAGGCTTATCAAGAGCCTCAGTGTTTAATTCTAGTTAATCATTGGGCCAGCACAATAGATCTTATAGGTCGCAGTGTACTTGGGCCCCAATCATCGTATCGTATCGTATCTCCTAACGAGATATCTAGATAGTACAACTTCACCCTTTGCTGGGTACCAGGTCACTGTGACATACCGGGGAATTGTGCAGCTGTGACGATTTGGCTCGACAAGGCTCCTCTGGTACAAATAGCATAAGCATTACCGACATCGAGGGGCCAATGTCTTATGTTGAGTACCTTATCCAGACCGTTCCGATGTAGAGAAAGTGACCAACCATCTTTGGCAACATCTAGGCCAATGCAACACTGCCAGACAACTTTGGCCAACACTTAACAAATCTAGGTCCATTGGACTCCTGAAACACAAGAGGGGAACCCTCTCCAAAATAATAAACGTTCTCATCGGACACTGCGCCATAGGAAGACATGCCCTTAAGACTAGGCACCCACTACAATGACTTCTGCAGAGGCTGTAGGGATGATGCGCTCGCCAAGAATAGGAAGGGCACCCTGGGCAAATACTCTTTCAACGATCTAAGTGATCTCGGCAACGCCTGCACGGTTGAAATCAACAACAGCAAATTGTTCCTAGCGTAAGAGGGTGATCCACCCACCTTCACATCGGCAGTACAATGGACCTATTTCTGGTCTAAGTACATCCTATTCGAGGACCGATCCTAACCAACCAATCAAACCAGACATAGGATAGGTATCCCATTATCTCACCCGTCTCTCTTAGAACCTATTTTAAGAATCCATTGAGAATAAATTGAAGGGTCATCATCAGTCTTCAAACCCTTGAATGGCATTTGTTTGACAAGTAGGCGTATTATTTTAGTCTACAATTACGAAAACAGTGTACACTTCTGAAGCCCTAGTTGGTTAGTTAACATTTATATTTCCAGCCTCCTTGTCAATCAAGGTTGATAGACTTCTCTATTCATCATCAACAAGAAACACGATCTACTAACGATTTTCGCCAAGAGTATCAATTACACTCTACCCGATTACTCCATCATCAACTATTAATTTCAATATCATTACGATAGGTATCCTTTTATCCACCTCCAGGCATCCCATTTAACCTTCACACGATAAGCTACTGAAGAGTGTATGTCGGTCGTCTCTTCTGAACCTTCTGATTGGCGCCCTTTTTTTCTTTTTTTTGCTGCTTTGCTGGTTGTACCATGAAGTATCCATAAATCTCCGAAACCGATAGTAATCTGTTGGCCAAGTCTATGCGCCGCCGCGCCGCTGGACCCCCAAGGGTAACGCAATTTGTTACATTTAACACTTGCGGGACGCATTTGCGTCTTTCCAAGTCTATGGGATAGACAGGTAATTCTCCACGTTTGGCTTATCAGGAATGAAGAGAATATATGTTATGTATGTATGTGTGGATGCTGAGTTCCTGGAATCTCGAGTGGAGGCACGTACAACATTGCAATGAGGCTTTTGTTCTAGGGTACAGATTGTATAATAATACGCATGAAGAATGAGAAAGAATAAAGAAAAGGATATGTTGAGTGGCAGATCAAAAGAAAGAAAAATATCGTACCCTGTATGGAATACATATATTTTTTTGGTTTTCCGGAATTTGAAGAGAACTTATCCTTTGAAAGGGATGAACACATGCAGGTATCTTGTCCAGGATGTGAATGAGTGCTTCAATTCGAAAGATGAGTTCCTTAGACACGATCATAGCGTCGAATATCTTTCATATCCTGTTGGCATAATTCAATATTATGTTGACATGACTTAGAATGTAAGTCCGATCTTCTGAATGCAATACCACTTTGCATCATTCAATGCATAAAAACTAGACAAACTGGCATTTGACCAGAAACAAAAGATTGCGAACTCCCTAAGGCAGTTCACGATCGGCACGATCCTTCAACCAAATGCACACTAAAAGAATACAAAAAACCCTCAACATCAACAATTATATTCGGCTATTCTTCTCGGGTGAAAAAAGAAAAACCCAACAAACGGACTATTTATAGTCCAAGGGGATATACCTGCCAATATTTGCTCAACAGGTAGTCGAGAACACCTACAAATTCCATCAAATATTGTCTCATTTCAAAAAGTCATTCGAAAATAACAAAACAGATTCCACATACGTTCCACGGTCGCATTTGATAAGAAAACCAACTCGAACATGTTCAACAGCAAGTGCTCCACCAGCCGCAAACAAGTTCCAATGAAAGGGAACTCAAGAAAATGATGGTTTTACCCCGGTGCAACGCGATCTGCACGATCAGTCTTCGGTTAACATTTGTATAATAAAGTAACGATCTTTCTGTAAAAAATAAAAGAAATATTATCTTCAACTGTCCGTTTGTTGGTAATACTCGGTTGATATTCTTTGAATTTGAAAGAAACGACAGCCAGTAATACATTTAGTTGTTCGAAACGTATGTACGCTTTATGATCGCCATCGTTCATGATCTTGCACATGGTCGTTCTTATTTTCGGTCGATTCATAGCCACAGCATCTTCAACATCATCATCAGCTCTAGCAAAAATAAAACCAAAGGATATACGAAAATAGATTTTGGCGACGAAGGCGTCAACTTCGTGCGGTTCTTTTATTTTTTTCTGCCCTACACCGCGACGCGTTTTTGGCACGATCATTTGCGTTGTGTGCGATCAGCAGGAGTTGCTTCTTTCGCGGATGCGTTTTTCGTCGTCGGTAATTACACGTGTGTGGTAAGGATCAGTACTGTGGATCCTGCAAAAAAATATGTGGTTTCACAATGAAAATCAAGTGATCATAGTGCTTTGAAAATTAGAAAATTCAAATTGAAAAAATCGATTGAAAAAGTGTGCGTGCGTGTGTGTGTTACAATGAGTCCTTTTCGAGTGGCATTGCTTGCCATAATTTTTATTTCTTTTTCTTATGCAAAAAAGAGTTCCCCAGGGAACTCTCTCAAGGATAACCATGATCGTTTTGTGGATTACGAAGATCATAATACGGATATCGTCTCCTGGACTGGAGTTAAAATTTCTTCGTCCAGTAAAAAGCCTTCTTCGCATCAACGAAAAACTTCGGTGAAAAAGACTAAAAGTGGATTAACCATCGAGCGGAATATCCCAACAGGATCAGCAGATGGAGGGAGTAGTAGTAGTCAGGAGCAACAGCCACCCCCATTGGCGGCGACTACAGTCTCATTATCATCGTCGCCGCCTAATGGAGCGACTAGTCGGAAGAAGAGCCAACGTAAACGTGGTCGAGGCCAACGCCACAAAATGAACAAAAATGGTAATAACAAAAATTGTTCTTTAACTTGTTGCAGGAAAAAATGTGGTTGCGGGTTTCCACTGATTTTGTCATCTGTGTAAACTGTTGATGGTCTAGAGTTGGTTGAAGTTTTTGTTTCTATTTATTTATGATCTGTGTGTGTTGATGTAGATGATTGTAGTTGCACTTGTTAGAAAGTACTTCGCTTTTAATTTTTTTTTAGTATTTCGTTTATTCTTCGAATAGAATTTATGAAGACGTGGTAAAAGAACAAGAGTAGAGGGTAGGTTGGGTATTCGAAACAAGATACAAACTGTACTAGATAGTCGGGTATATTTTCACTACCAGGAGTAATCCTTCCAATTGTTAACCAAGTTCAAAGTGCAATGCAATTCAGTGGTGCAAAATATAAATAGGGAAAAAGTATCATACGGGGTGTTTTTTATGTTTTAGGCCGATCATTGATTGATAACATGGCCTTAATATATATAATACCTAACCTAACCTATCGGTCAAGTGGCCGCCTCTGGCAGCGGCGCAAATGCGAGCTCTTTCAAGCATATTCTTCATAACATTCTCGTAGATTTCTGGTGTTAATTTGATGTGTCTGGACATTCAAACACTTTACCTCACTGCATTGGGGGTGGTAATGGTGTAGTGGTAACGTCGTCAATTGCCACGTTAATGGTTTGTGGTCCAAATCCTAATGTCAGTAAGTATTTATTTATTTCTCATGAAATATATAAAGAGTCAGTCCGATCAATTGCGAAAGCTTATGTAAACACTACCTACTGCGAACGCATAACACTGGCAGTAGCTTCGTCATATGGCTGGAAAAATTGCTCGCTCTGTTGATTATGATTTGCCTATGACATCGGTTATGGGGACAAAAATACTGTGAATCAGAAGCAAAGACAAAAAAATGACAAAAATCTCCCCAGTTATCTGGACGCCACCCCCGGAGTTTCTCTGAAGCATAAACAACTGAGTTTCAAACAACTACGCCCGGACAGTGTGTAAACATGTTAAGGGTATTCATAACCCCTTGAGTGCGCGCAAATTATATATATATATAAAAAAAAATAAAATAAATAAAAAGCAAATCGGTATATTCTGACGTAGCTTGGCTATGTTGTCGACCGGGCTTTGCTTGTGTATGTAAATATTTAAAATTATTCAAATGATTAACACCAAAAAATCACGCAATTTTCTTCGCGAATTCACAATATCAACGGTTAGCTTACTTACTCATTTACTTAAGTGGTGCTACAATTCAGGGTGAACTTGGGCCTCAAGCAAGAAGCTTTTCCATTTAGTTCGGTCTTTACCTAATTGCCTCTAGTTGCGCACTCCAACCTGGTTGAGGACCCCTTCAACTTGTGCGCCCCACCTACGGCGAGGAAGTCCTCTACTGTGTCGTCTCTCCGGGTTAGATTCGAAGACTCTGCGGGCCGGAGCGTTGGTGTCCGTTCGCTCTACATGTCATAGCTATCTCAATCGTCCAATACACAGTCCAATACAAGTCGATGTCGTTTGTCTGTACAGCTCGTATGATTCGTCGTTGAATCCTTTCCTCCAAAACACGTCAACGCAAACGGGACGGAATATCTTACGAAGAATTTTTCTCTCGAACCGACCAAGGACATCTTCATCCGCTTTCAATAAAGTCTATATTTCAGACCTGTAAAGCAGGACTGGGATGATCAGGGTGTCTGTAGAGTCTCCTTAGTTGTTCGAAATAGAGCTTTTATTGAATTGAATTGCCTTATTAGCCCAAAAACCAGCGATTGGCAAGAGTTATTCTCGCTTGATTTCCGCGCTGATGTCGTTTTCAGAATTAATAGCAGAGTCAAGCCAGTTCTTACTACCTCGAAGTTACAGCTGCCCACTGTCACGTTCTGTCTAATTCGTCGGTGGTGATTGTCCCTTCTTGTTGACCGCATATATTTTCTTTCAATTATGTCAATATCGACGGCGTATGGAAGCAGTTGTACGGATTTTTGATAGATTGTGCTTCTCATGCTGGCTTGTGAGTTCCGCATAATCTGTTCAAGTACAATATTAAAGAAGTCACATGACAGCGGGTCATCTTGTCTATAATCTTTTTGACATCAAATATCTCGATTAGGTCATTACCGACCTTGATGGAGCACTGAGCATTCCCCATCGTCATCCCGCACAGGCAGACAAGTTTGACAGGAATGTCAAAACTAGTCATGACTCCATTCTCTCTTCTCTATAGATGCTATCATAAGCGGCCAAAAAACTAACAAACAAATATTTGGCGCAACAGCTCTTTAAAGTGCCAGGGCCTAGCTTCTCGCAACCACTCATGTTGTGTGCGTTATATTTTTCGCACGAATGGAAGGGACCTACAGTTTAATGCCGAGTCCGAACGGCGATTTGAGAAGCTTTTTCATGACAACAATACTCTCGGATGTTTGTCAGACGTTCGCGAGAAGTGGGACCGTGAAAAAACTTTTTGGTGTTTTTGGGATTCGAACTTGGAGCCGCATGCGTAGTGATCCGGCACACTAACCACTTACGCCACGGCGCCCACATCATAAGCGGACTTGAAATCAATAAAGGGATGATGAGTATCGATTTGGACTTCTTGAGTTTTCTCCAGGATCTGTCGAAGTATGACTTTTCTGGTCTGAAACCGCACTGATAGGACCCGATCAGACTGTTGATAAACGATTTCAGGCGTTCACACAATATTGCAGAAAAGACCTGCAATTGTATTCAATGTTGCGAAGCTTTTTCGAGACAATAATACTCTCGGACATTTGTCAGACGTTCGCGAGAGGTGGGATCGTGGAAAAAACTTTTTGGTGTTTTCTGGGGTTGGAACCTCACGCGCAGTGGTCCGAAATACTAACCACTTACGCCACGTCGCCCACAGACTGATGCCTCTATAATTGTTTCCGGTCTTGTGGATTTTTTTAAACTAATGTGGTGTCCATTTCCCTCCAAAACGTCCACCCATACACCAAGTGCTCGTTGCGAGAACTTAAAATCCTCACTTATGATGGCCCGTCGTCAGCAAAAAATAACTGCTGCACTTTAGGTTCCATCACTTTACCTTCAAGTAGATAGTTAAAGATTTCAATAAAGAGCAAAGGACTTAGGACGCCTCCCTGGTGCACCCTGACTTTGATTGGAAACTCTTCGGTTCTTCCTCTTGTCTTTACTCCCGCGTACATTTCCATGATCATAGGTTTTTATCATAGTTTTGCCTATTACCCTTCCCTTTGTATACAGAGAGAAGGTAACTCTGCCTTCATTGATTCGGTATTGAATCACTTCTCATAAGTTTGGAGATGACAATTACGAGCCATCTGAACTCGATATCTCGCCTGACACAACCGCTTTTCGTTGTTTGGAATATTTGACTATTATACTAACTTTTTAGACTGCAATTACTGGTATTTCTTCGCAGTTTGGGGTGGCTCTTGAAAAGTATAGCTTTCACAATACTGTCGCCACCTATGCAGAATTTTGTCGTCATCCACCAAAAGCTGGCGGTGGGCATTGTTAATGAACTTCGAATCTCAGCCGTATCTAAACATAAAATATAGAAAAACGTTTAAGTCTTGGAATGCTGCCTAATAAAACAATGTTTAAGGGACTTCCTCCCATTAAGTTTATGTCCAAAATCTTATTAGTAGATACCTTTTCATCTGTTTTATCTGCAGATCACAGTCATGGCTCTAAACGGCACCAACCATCAAACCATATCCAAAAAACGGGAATGATGCCCGCACACTTATTATCTGACCAATTTTATCCCAATAAAAGTTAATTTTTACTGCCTCCTAATATATTTCTGCTGTTTACATCTCATCTTATCAGTCTTATCACTCGTAAATTAGCCAAAATGTGCGGTCCCCTAACTACCACTCCATATACCTAAGCCCCCAATAAAAGACCTCCACGTCTAAATGAATTATTCGTGTAATTTTGATAAAAATCATTCACAATACTCCGTTAAATGAGAACCCATAAAAAAGAATCTTTCAGATATTTATCTTCAGCGGTTTTTCTCACAGATTCCGCCGCTGCTGCCAGTCGTTTTGAGATGGAACGCATCTGCGCATCCATCGCGCTTGTTTAGGTAATCATTAGGTTTCCCACAATCGCATCGGCCCGGCCCGCATTATTGCGCTTTGACCACTTTAAAATTTATGATTTGTTTACGTTTTCCACTTTCTTCGCTTCGCTTCGCTTCTTCGGATTTCTGAAGATTCCCTATTCTTCTCGAGATTGTTTATGTTACAGCAGTAGCATTAAGTAGGCGGCGCGCGCAGAGTAAAAAGATTGACAAACAAAGCTTAGCTTCATCAACTTTTGTAACCCGATATTTATTGGCTTTGGTTTCAAGACCGAGCTGGAAGATCGAAATTAACTTGAATTGGTCCAATTTGAAGTTGAGGGCAAATTTATTCATAACCGCAGAGCAATTCTAATTAAGAAGACGACGTCTTAATCAAAGCATGTCTTAATGGGGAGCAAAAGAAAGCTTGTCTTGTGTCAAGCCGGCCAATCATTTCATCAGATACATAGTTTGTGAGGTAGTAATGATAATTAACGTTGTGTTTTATTGGCAAGACGAAATTATTTTCATCGATTTAATTAATTAGACGAAGAAAAAGTTGTTGTTAAATGGTTTCGACAACTTTATAAAAAGGAGAAGGAGAAGACAGAGACGGAACCGCAACATCAAGCCACATGTAACTTCGTTTAAGTGGTCTGGCTGTGGTGGTAGTCAAGGTATCAGCGAGAGGAACCTCCCTCAGCAACAATAGGACAAAGACCGATTTGATTACATGTAGTGGGGTATATAAAACATATGCCATGCGGCGCGATATAACAACAAACGCAGCAGCACAGTGGCAGCCGTAGTAGTGGAACAGGAAATCTGTTGTGTGGCGGCACAAACAACCGGAGAACATTGCTGGCACAAATATGGCCACGCGCTAATAAGGACTCGTATATGACCATTATTTTGTTGTGTGTCCTTCTTTGGAGCGAGGTGTTCTGAAGAGCGTTCGAAAGTGGAATGAAGTTGACAAAAGGGGTAACAGAAAGGGAATTTACAGCGATCGAAACGATTAACCACAGATCCTTGGAGCATTTATGTGACGATTGTGCTTCTTATTAAAACTCGATACGATAATTATTTGCGACTTTATATCATAGGCTACAAACAAGGCTGCTTTTAAAGTGAATTTAGAGTCTCTTCTCTATTGAATCAGCAATTAAGCCATGCAAGAGTCTGAATGGCTTTTCTTTAAACTTTGGTCCATGGACTATCTGCTGACATTTTTGGCAACTGCTCATATGCTACAATTATAGGAGCGTTAGTCTCCTCAACATTGCATACAAGATATTTTCTACCATATTGGGTCGTATGCAAGAAGATGAGTTTAAGCTATTTCCACATTCTTCTGAGCATTTTCTTAACATGGCATGCAAAAAAAATAAAAAATAAAAATACACCGACCAGCTCATGGACGTGTTGAGAACGATCTCATTTCGAAAGCTCGATGTAAGTCAGTTACTTTCATATGGCTGCTTACATTAGATCTTTACTCAGTTCACATACTCGTACATCCGTCGAAATGGCCGAATTTCAACAAAATATTGTAACATGTCGAGTTTATAATTTAGTCCATTAGTTGTATCGATTTAGTGAAGAGGTGTGTAATTGTTAACTGAACACTTTTTGGGGTCAACGGTGGGGACTCGTGGTGGTGCTTTGATGAGTGAGGAACAAATAAGAATTTTGCTGTACGACGAGTATATAGGAGTCCCGGGATTTCAAACTGGAGTGGGTGGAGACATCATTTACTTACTTACTTATGTCTTGTATCTTCTTGTGGGTCCTAGGGCCTCTACTATGCCTACGCGCCATCGTGTACGGTTTCTGGCAATGCATCTCAGCTCTCCCCAACTTTTCCCCAACTGCCGTGCCTCCTTCTCGATTGTTCTGCGCCATGTTCTCCTCGGGCCGCCAGGTGGTTCTGCCATCCTGAGTAAAAGGGTTCCATTGCACAGTATAGTTCGCTATGGAACTGTCAGCCTTTCGGAACGTGTGACCAATCCACTGCCACTTCCGTCGTTGGATGGTTGTGCCTATTTGTTCCTGACCCGTTCTCTCGTAAAGGTGTTCGTTGGAGATACGATTGGGCCAGAAAATCCTTAAGAGTTTGCGCAGGCACCTATTAACGAACGTTTGCAGCTTCCAGGCGATAGTAGTGGTCACTTTTCACGTTCTGCATCCATATAACAACACGGATTCAACATTGGAGCGGAACAGTCTTAGCTTGGTGGTCAAACTGATTACATTGCTTAGCCATATTTTGGACAAAATCCCGAATGCGGACTTTGCTTTGGCGATCCTGTTAGCTATATTCAGTTCGGTTCCACCATCGGTCGAGACAATACTCCCAAGATACCGGAAATCCTCTACTCTCCCTACCGGTTGTCCAGCAATGCATATTTGAGCCGATGAGTTTGTTTCAAGGCTGATAATTATAGTTTTGCGGAATCCACTTTCAGCCCGACGACGCCTGCCTCCCTCTCCACACCTGCTGTCATTTGGTGCAGGTCCATAATTTTGTGCGAGAGTAAGCATAGATCATCAGCGTAGTCAAGATGTTTCAGTTGCGATGTAAGAGTCCATCGAATTCCTCCATTTCTCATCGACAAAGCTGCACGAAGCACATCGCTAATCACCAATAGGAATATTATTGGTGAATGGATACAGCCTTGTCTTACCCCACTTTGGATCTCAAATTCCTCAGACAACCTTCCTCTGTGCAGAACGCGACACTAATAGCTAATAGCAATTAGTTTATTGGGAATACCTCTCCTGCGTAAGGCACGCCAAATAAACTCCCTGTTGACACTATCGAACAGCTTCTCAGAATAAATGAACAGCAGGTGAAGTGGCGATCGATATTCAGCACACTGTTTGATGATAATCCGCAGGGTGTTGATGTGGTCGGCACAGGAGGATCCAGAGCGGTAACCTGTTTCTTCGGCATTGAGTGTGTCTTCGAGATGTTGTTTGATTCGCTCCAGGATGATTTTAGGTAGTATCTTAGCTACAGCAGGCAGCACGCAGATACCCCTCCAGTTTTCGCACTTCATTAAATTTCCTTTTTTAGGAAGCTTGACGATCATTCCCTTCTTTCACTCATTAGTCAAGCTCTCAGCTTTCCAAGCTCTCTCTATAAGTGTAAGCAGAAGCTCTACCGATGTTGTTGGCGCTACTCGTAAGAGCTCTGCTGGAATACCGTTTTTGAGTGCCTTGATCGCGATAGTGATCTCATCATTACTGGGAGTCGTGGTGCGTATTCGGCAACTTCTGACCTCTGGCATCTCAGTCTGATTTGGGAGCATATCGCTAGCGAATACGCGGTTCAAAACCGTAACAAAATGCTCCTTCCATCTCTTGAGCTGGTCCTCATTCGAAATGAGCAAGAAGCCGTTTAGGCTTTTCACTGGGTGTTGGCTGGAACTGCAACCACCTGTCAGCTCTTTGGTGATTCTGTAGACGGTCTTGCTGTCGCACCTCCGTGCAGCTTCTTCTGCTTTTGTAGTGAACGCGTTGATGTAGTTGTGCCTGTCACATCGCACGCTACGCTGAACTTTTGAACGATATAGGGACTCTAGCTCACTTCGCCCTGCTGCTGGAGTAGCTGCAATGCAAGCTTTCAGCTGCTTTCGTTCGTCAATCCGTCTCCAGGTATCCTTGGAAAGCCACGCCCTATGTCTTCCCTGCGATCGACCGACAATTCTTTCAGCATCAAATGTAAACACATTTTTCACAGCACACCAACGGTCTTGGATGGTTGCGGGCAGTGAGCTGCGGATTGCTTCCACACCTTGCGAAAGGTGCTCCCTTAATTGTTGGCGCACTGAGGGATCACTAAGTCTATCGATGTTGAACCTGGGCATTTTTGTGCTGTCGTGGGATCTCCGAACTGGAGCAGTGCGTAGTTGGAGAGTAGATATCATAAGATGGTGATCTCGTACTATCACCACATCTGCCCCTCGCCTGTTTCGGACGTCCATGAGACTACTTCTAAAGCGGCGGCTGATGGCAAAATGGTCAATTTGGTTGGAGGTTGCTTGCCTGTCATCGGAAACCCAGGTGACTTTGGGGCAGGTCTTGTGCTCAAACATGATGCCACCTATCACAAGGCGGTTGACATTGCAGAAATCGACAAACCTTTCGCCGTTGTCATTGCGGTTGCCTAGTCTATGCTTCCCGATTACATGTTTGAGTCCTTCGTTGTCGTTGCCTACCTTGGCATTCAAATTTCCGATCACTATGACAATGTCTCCATTTGGTGTTGTGTACTTAATAGGCACTTAATAGATTGTAGAAGCTTTCCATTTCGTTTTCAGACGAGCTATTCGTTGGGGCATAACATTGTAAGATGGTGACGCATCGTACGCGTCTAGCCCGGAATCCTATCACCATGATGCTGCCAGGAAATTAGGCCCTTCCGTGCTGTTGTTGTTAACAGTAGTCCGACTTCCGGATGGTCTTCCAGAATAGAGTAGTACAGTGTTACGCGTTGGAGATTGGTACTCGCCCGCTTTTAACCATCTGATTTCACTTACATCCAAAATGTCAAGTCTATATCGCATGAATTTTTTTTTCCAATTGAAGGAATCTGGCATTGTAAGGACCTTCGCTTTCCGAGTCGAGGAGCATCTTTACATTCCAGAAACCTATCTTTGTCTGGGTACAATAGCCAAAAGTCGTCAACATGTGATCATTCCTTATCCAAGGCACAGTGTCGGTTTCTGTAGCGAGCAGAGTTCGGCAACGCAGGTTACTGGCAAACGTTACCTAGTCTAGAATCAAGGCCCTAGACAACTAACACTTGCAATTTTAGCCTACACGTATAAGGGTTTATATGTATAGTTGTCCGGGGACCACCACTAGGAGGTAAAGCAAGCACTTTATTATGAACTTGATTGTTGCGCTACTGGCCCAAGCCAAGCTTTGAGCAGTCAGTAGTTTCCCAATCAATCACAATGCAGTCGGGGCCGTTTTCGTTGACGGGCTTTGGAGGTGTACGAGTTGTACACCGACATCGAGCTACTCAATGAAGTGCATTTTGGACGTTTGAGATGGCTAGAGCGAATGGACACAAGCGCTCCGGCCCACAGAGTCTTTAATCGAACCCGGAGCGACGATGTAGTAGAGGGCCTCCTCGCCGTATGTGGCACGGACATGTTGAAGAGGACCTCGGCCAACTTGGAGTACGCAACTGGAGGTAACTATAGCTAAAGACCGAGCTAAATGAAGAGTCTTATTGGTTGAGGCCTAGGCAAGTAAGTATTAGTCCAAAGAATTAGGAGTACTTGTGCTGCCCGTTTAATGATCCACTCAGGACTATTCCAAACATTTATTTGAATGGAAAGTGCGTCCCATGTTCGAAAGGTTCATACATCTGGGATTTACGATCAATAGCGAAGCAACCTGTGGTGACGACATCAATCATCGCGTAAGCGTAGGGTGGATGAAGTGGCAGGAAAACTCCGCTATCTCTTGAGACCAAAAAAGAATCCCCTAAACTGAAAGGAAGGCTATACACTGCAGTTGTACGACAAGTACTCGAATAAGGTTCGCAATATTGGACAATGTACAAAACGTATGAAGGTAAATTAATGGCAGCAGGAGTGACAAAGCTTGATCGAATAAATAATTTGAAGGTGCGTGGAAGCCTTCACGTCAAAGAAACGATCTGATGAAGAATTGAATTGAGAATCGCGACCGGCTCAGCTGGTATTAGTATGTTCAAAGCAGAGATCATACGAAACCGGCCTAAAAGGCAATATTAATGAACGTTCCACCGATATCGCGAAAGACAGGATCACACAAGTGCAACAACACCAGCATTTGATTTGCTTCAGTAACGAATTTATCCAAAATCTGCACCCCTAGCGATATTTCCTGAGGTCAAACAGGCGAACCACACATGCGGATCAGTAGAAAGGCAGTAAAGTGGGAGAGTTATGATCTCTTGAGTTCAGATCATAACCTCGTCAAAATAGATTCCCAAAGAGGTCGATTCCTTCCCAACTGTTCTGCAGTACGTTTGCCAAGGATTCCCCACAGCTCTGCCTGCCTGGCTGAACAGATTCCACTGCATGTGATTTTTCACAATGGAGTTATCTTCACTTCGTAGGCTTTGACCAATCGACTCTGAATTTCTTCTCCGTATAGTAGCGCCTTCAGTTTATTTACCCATTTTCTGATAAAGTTATTCGTTGGAGACGCCGTCAGGCCAAAAAATCTTCAAGATGATTCTTAGACATATATTTACGAAGTTTTGTAACTTGCGTGTGATAATGGTATCTACCTTCCAAGTACTGCAGCCATGAAGCAGTCACTGCTTGGTGCTTGTGCTTGGAACATTGTTTCTTCCATCTTTAGACAGCATTCCGAACGCAACTCTCGACTTCCCAATTCTGCTGCACACATCCAGTTCGGTGCCACCGTGGTAACCCGAACCCGAACTTCCCAGATATACATAGAAAGTTGTCTACTTTCTCGACTACCTGTCCGGCAATGCTGAGTTGAGCGCGGGTGTTAGAAGTACTCGGGGCTTTTGTTGTGTCCCACTTTGTTCGCCTCAATTTCTAGACTTTGGGCCATCAGATGAAGGTCCATTATCCGATGTGCAAATCGATTTTGGATTGTCGCCCAGGAATAGAATAGAAAGAAGTGTAGCTCTTTTCTTTTTAGATAGCATCAGTTTAAGAAAGGTAGGCTACCAATTCTAACGCAATTGTACATGCTGTCTGTGGGCCTGAAATAAATAAAATTGGATGGGCTCGTGCATCCAAGTTCCGAATGAAAGGAGCCTGGGAAAGAGTCTTAATTTCACAATAGTCTCAATTGCAGCCTGAAAAGATCAGATCATAGGATATAAATGTCATAATTTTGCGTACACATCTACCTTTTAAAGGTTTGCGGGTACTTGGTAGAAGACATCTATTCCTTTGAATCCATCTGTATGTATCTCCAAAGGTCTTTCTATGAAACTATGTTCAAAGCAATTAACTCCGCATGTAACAGAACTTGTACGAAACCACAGTGATCATTCCAATAATTGAGGTTACCTACTACAATGTGCAAGCTTTGCCAATCAAGTGAATCGTTGTTTATGTTATGTCCACCCATCTGTCTACCAACTTCTGTGATTTAGAACATCTTGGTCAATATTTAATACTTCATTAACACATAATCCACGATCCACTATAAATAATAAATATCTACAATCAGCTCGGCACTATGTAGGCTAACACCTGCGATACACGCTCACCGAGTGAACCAAAGCATACATTCGAGCCAGACGGACCTGCAATTCGATTGATTTACATTCAACTTCAACTCTGCGATTTCACAAGAATCTCCTACTATCTATGCAATTCCAAATCCACTAATCACAACTCTCTCTCCGTAGTCAATTGGATGATTTCACGATCGTCGAGTCGACCGACAGAAAGATCGACGATCACGACGTGATCCCCGTGCGTAAAGGAGTACAACTCACCCGCCTAGCGTGTGTTCATATGCAAATTACCATCATCATCATCGTATCGGAGGAATGATAGAAGGAGGATGGTGTACAGGAAGCTGTATTTTGATTCCGGATTTGCGCTATCCGTGGCACTGCATCATTTTTTATTGAAATAAATTCATGTAATTCTCCGACACCAATCATCTCACGCGCGCAAGAGCTGCATCTAACATGCAATCATTTCAGAGGCCACCATCGCCACCGACTACTACACGGAACACCTCTATTAGAGCCTTGAACGTTGTACGCAGAGATCGGGTCGTGTCTATCGTGTGCATTTGTCTTCTTGTGAAGCAATTGGCAGAGTGCACTAAGTGGATCTGACATTGGTATTTATGCTGACAAACAGGACGACTACCTAAAGATAGGCCTAGTGCCGGTGTTGAGCCTTAGGGGGGGGGAACTAACAAATGGTTAATTGATTCCGTAGAATGGAAGGGGGTAGCAGCAGTGTAATTAGAAGATGAATGCAACAAGGATACCGAATAGTCAAACATCCAATCATTGAATGTAAACAAAACGTTTGAAAGGTGTACGACGAGTGGGCATAAGGGAATACGTTCCACACACGCACACACCGAATGATTTATTGACGAACGTCAATTTTCGGACCCACAGAGTATCTCGCTCTCGTATCTTTCCTTCAGTCAGTGATTATTGATTGCTTTTCAAGTGGTTTATAGTCTGTTTAGAGGTTGTTCTATAGATACGTTTCGTTGTTTTTTTTTGTCGGTGTCTGGAGTCGGTTTTTTCCTTAGTTTTATTCAATTTTTGGGCTCGGAAGAGTTTATGTATGAGTCAGGCGCCGCCGCAGCCGACAACTGGTCTCTTGGCACACAGAAATGTGATCCACAGCCTTCTAATTGGATTTTTTTGTTTTCTTCGAAGTCAGGTTTATTTATAGCCGTATAAAGCTGTCGACGGAATTCGCCAGAGCGTTATTGATTACAAGTCTGAGCCATAACTGAAAACACCTGTCTGATGGAAAGGCCAGTTGACTGATTAAATCTCACTTAATTCAGAGGCAACAAAGATCAGTTGTAGACATCCTCTAGCCCATTAATAACTTTGCCTGACCCATAAACCCGTCCAGCAAAAGTCCAATTAATAACATTTTTGTCTATTTTATTGCCTTTGACATGGTAATGCGCCTTCGATACGAATACGATCGATCTACGAGCGATTTATGAAAATGATCCATTTTCCGTCCACTCACAACAAAGGCACCTAGAATTCGTTTACATTACTGATTGTGAGTATACAAAAGCTCTCGATCTTCGGAACAACCTCACAATATAAACAAAACATTTTTTTTTTTTTTTTTGAATTCCGATTCCGGATTCCCTATTGATAAACAATAGTGGTGTGGTTCGAGCCTTTTTTTTTTGTTTTGTTTTTCTTTATTTTTGGAAGGAGTGAATAAAAGAACGTTTAAATAATAAACAATATACACGGGATGAGGGGGGTGGGAAGCCCGATAAACAAACGGAAGAAGGAAAAACCCATGGAGACAGCCATAAGTAATTGGAGAAAACTCTTTGAGTGCATTTTTCATGGGGGAAATGAAAAATAAGCTTCAAGTTGATTTGGATTTTGGATACGACTTTGTTTTTTTTTTTTAGGAGTATCTAGAGGCAGTGTTATTTATGAGTTCATATTTTAAGGGAGAGCGGGACTTGTGGAGATTAGCCTTAAGTGAGGAGTATAATAGAAATTGAATGTAAAAAGAACTGAAAAGCAGTTATGGTGGGCAAATGGAGCCATTATGGAAATCGATGTGATATGGGTATTAATGAGTGGTGATGATCTTGGTTGATGGAGTCAATTTACAGGAATATACGAGTAACCAGCCCAAAGGCTGTTGAAAGATGAAGAAGGTTACATTTTATGAAGAGACCGTTCTTTTTCGCTCGGAGGTGTGGGATATGTGCCTACTAACCCCTTCGGTTACGAAGCAACCAACAGCCTCGGATACGGATGATTCTACTGTTGACGACCCAAGCAAACGTCAAAAGGACAATGATCTTCATGTCTGCACGTGGAATGTTAGGTCCCTCTACAAACCACGTGCAGCCGAACAACTTGCGGAGGCCCTAGAGTGTCTTAAAGCAGACATTACCGCCATCCAAGAAGTGCGATGGGATGGGCCGGGCAAAAGGAGTATGAAAAACTGCGACATCTACTACGGCGATTGCTATAGACAAAAAGGACAGCATCTATTCGGGTGTGGATTTGTCATTGGAGGCAGACTTGGGCAAGAAGTCTTGAGTTTCCGGCATGTGAACGAGCGCCTCATGACTATCCGAATCAAGGCTAAATTTGCCAACATTACCCTTATATGCGTTCACGCCCCTCACGAGAAGAAGGACGATGCGACGAAGGATGACTTCTACCAGCTCTTGGACAAGACGTATGAGCAATGTCCTAGCCACGATGTTAAAATTAACCTAGGTGATTTTACCGCACAGTTAGGAAGAGAGGACTTATTTAGTAGCGTGGTCGGAAAGCATAGCCTGCACGACATCACATCCGGCAACGGACTCAGGCTAATCGACTTTGCGGCGAGGCAAAACTTTGTCGTAGCTAGTACGCGGTTTCCACGTCTCGATATTCACAAAGGAACATGGCTCTCCTTTGATCGAAAAACTGTCAACCAAATCGATCACATTGCGATCGACGCAAGGCACTCTTCCAGTATTCTGGGTGTCCGGACTTTCCGAGGAGCCAACGTGGACTCGGATCACTACCTAGTTGTAGCCAAGGTACGGATGTGGATATCCAGAACGGAGCGAAATCAAGAAAACACTGTGAGGAAATTTGACGTCGGGCGGCTACAATCGCAAGAGACCGCCAGAGCCTTTGCCGATCGAGTTTCTCTTAATCTTAACCTAAGTCCTATGCCGCCAGCAGCAAATGAGGAAGACCAGTGGCAGCGTTGCCAACAAGCCATCAGAGCTGCCGCCTCTGATGTACTGGGTTTCTCTCGCCCACCACAACGAAACCCCTGGTTTGATGAGGAATGCCG
The DNA here is from genome assembly GCA_945910035.1 of Brachypalpus laphriformis. Lineage (NCBI taxonomy): Eukaryota > Metazoa > Arthropoda > Insecta > Diptera > Syrphidae > Brachypalpus > Brachypalpus laphriformis. The sequence continues at coordinate 153,373,427 of OX246753.1, forward strand.
GCAAGCACATGCAGCTAAACAAGAGGCGTACAAAGCGGCGCTGCATAGAAGGACTAGAGCTGCTTACGAGCTCTACGTGAGCAGGAGAAAAGAATAAGATCGACTTCTCAGAAAGAAGAAAAAGGAGCATGAAAAGCGCTCGATCGAGGAGATTAAGATATTTTATTGCAGGAATGATGTTCGAAAATTTTACCAAAGGGTAAAAAGAACATGCCAGGGTTTCGAAGCCAGAACAGAAACCTGCAGGGATGAAAATGACAATATAGTAGTAGAATTGCAGTCGGTACTGAGGATATGGAAGGAACATTCCTGCAGACTATTAAACGGCGATGATGACCAATATTCCGCTGTCAGGCAGAATGAGCTATTCAACAGTGACGATGACAGTCAAGTCAACCCGATCAGAATGAAATGAGGATAGCGATATATAAACTGAAATCCAACAAAGCTGCTGGAGCCGACGGCCTCTCCGCTGAACTTTTCAAGGCAGGAGGAGATGAGCTGGTAAGGAGCATGCATTAGCTCATCTGTAAAATCTGGTCGGACAAAAGTATGCCCGATGAATGGAACATCAGCATCCTCTGCGTGACCCTGAAGAAAGGAGACCCTCTGAACTGCGCCAACTACAGAGATATAAGTCTCCTCAACATCGCATATAAGATCCTGTCTGCCGTATTATGTGAACGCCTAAAACCGATCATCAACAACCTGATAGGTCCTTATCAGTGCGGTTTCAGGCCTGGAAAGTCCATCATTGACTAATTATTCACACTACGGCAGATCTTGGGAAAGACCCACGAATATAAAATTGATACGCACCACCTCTTCATCGATTTTAAAGTTGCCTATGATAGCGTGTATAGAGACGAGTTATACAGAGCCATATCTAGTCTGGGCATTCCTGCCAAGCTCGTCCGTTTGTACAGAATGACGATGGAGAACTCTCGCTGCTCCATCAAAGTCGGTAAGAACATCACCGAATCGTTCGATGTCAGGAAAGGTCTCAGACAAGGTGACGCGCTATCATGCGATTCTTTAACATAGTACTTGAGAGAATTGTACGAAACTCACAAGCCAACATCGGAGGTACAATCTTTTACAAGTCTGTATAACTACTCGCCTATGCCGATGACATTGACTTAATCGGAAGAACTCAGCGGGCAGTCAATGGGGCTTTTGCTAGTATTGAGATCGAGGCAGCAAAGATGGGTTTAGCGGTCAATGAAAGCAAAACAAAATATATGCTGTCTACAAAAAAAGGACACCCAACATCGGCGTCTTGGATAGACCGCCACAATAGACAGATATAATTTTGAGTTAGTAAAGGATTTTGTCTACCTAGGCTCTATGGTGAGCTCCGCAAATGACATCAGTAGGGAGATCACACGAAGAATTACGCTTGCCAATCGCTGTTTCTATGGGCTAAGACGGCAATTGAGTAACAGAGCCCTATCTCGAACTACTAAGGTAACACTTTATAAGACACTAATCATCCCAGTCCTGCTGTATGGCGCAGAGACATGGGCTTTGCCAAAATCCGATGAGGACGCCCTTTGTTTTTTTTCGAGAGAAAAGTTCTTCGGGCGATCTTTGGTCCCGTCTGCATAGACGGTGAGTGGAGGAGAAGGTACAATGCCGAACTATACGGCCTATATAATAATAATATCGACTTAGACAGAAGAGTTCACAATTCACATACAGCGACCAAGATGGCTGGGTCATGTAGAGCGGATGGAGCCCAATTTTCCCGCCAAAAAAGTCTTTGAATCCACCCCGGATGGTCGGCGCAGTAGAGGACGAACTCGTGGTAGGTGGCGCAAACAAGTGGAGGGGGACCTCAACCAACTTGACGTGTGCAACTGGAGGCAGCTGGCTCGTAACCGTGCTGGCTGGCGAGGTTTGTTGGTTGAGGCCCAGGTCCACCCCGGACTGTAGCGCCACCTAAGTAAGTAAGTAAGTAAGTAAGTAAGTAACCCCTTCTCTAGTGTCATGAGATGCAGGAAAATCCACCAACCGACTACCAGATGGGTTAGGGCAATGCTAGATAGCCTCATAATAACATCTATGTCAGGAGAAGTCTCTGTGACGGCTAAAGGCTGCCCTTCATAACGGTGTCCTCTCGCCCCTCTAATGGTCTCTCGCGATCGATGACTTACTGAATAGACTTAATAGTTTAGGCTCCAGAACTATAGGCTATGCAAACGATTTTGTGAAACATGAAGACAATATGTGTTCACTCATCTAAGAAGCACTCCTTGTAGTCCCGGACTGCTAGCTAGGCCTATCGATTAACCCCAGTGAGGCAGTCGTTGTACCGTTCACAAGAAGAAGAACGCTAAACCTTGGTTCAGTGACTCTAAATAGTACGACCATTGGTTTTTTCGACAAGGTGAAATATAGATTAAAATATTTAGAGATGGCAATGGTGAGGAGGTAACGTCAATTGCCACGCTAATGGTTAATGGTTCAAATCCCGACGCCAGCAAGCATTTATTTATTTCTCATGAAATATAAATAAAGTAGCTTACCATCAACTATAGCATGTTGAATGAATGCCTTACATATGAATTCTGGGAACCTGTCTGTTCAGAGTCTAATTTATCTGTTGCTTTTGAAATATTCTTAACCAATCAAAAAACATATTGATACCTGCACTTTTCTACTCCGAATGGTATTAGTACTAAAAGATTTATCATACCATGGATGACTGACGAACTTTTGAAATTAGTTAATAAAAATTACTTATTTGCTGTCAAATGCATAAAACATCCGCAAAATAAGAAACTTGGGAAATACTTCGAGAAATTATGCGAAGAAGTCAAGACTACAGTTGTGGAAACACGGGATCAGTGCTATACGCGTAAGTTTCAGGGAGCCAAAGGTAAACCTAAAAAGAGTGGAGGTTAGTTGAAAGCATTTAAGGAAAGGATAGCAAATCAGTAGAAACGTATTGTAACAAAAATTGCCAATCAAGCCGAATACTTCAAGGCTGCAAAGGATGATGGAGACAAAAATAACAGAATATCTCTGGTTCCCGAGAGGGTTTTTCAATTTTTTTTTTATTTCAAAATGTTTTTAACTAAATTTACTTTAAACAAAATTAAAAAAATTAAATCTAGTACAAATGCTTAAGGCTTTAGGTAAAGGAGGAGTGCAATGGCTCTCGCGTGTCATTAAAGTGGCCTGGGAACGCGGTGAAACATCTGGTGATTGGCAAATGGGGGTAATAGTTCCTCTTTTTAAAAAAGGGGACAAAAGAGATTACGCCAACTATATGGGCATATCTCTTTTAAGTCTCCCTGGAAAAGTCTTCGCTAAGGTGCTAGAAACGCGTTCCAGAGCTGTGGTTGAGGACAGTTTGGGGGAAGAGCAGCGCGGTTTTCGTCCAGGTAGAAGCACAACCGACCAGCTATTCACTCTCAGAATGGTTCTTGAGAAAGCCTGGGAATATGCCAAACCTGTCTACACTTGTTTTATGGATTTGGAAAAAGCATATGATAGGGTTCCTAGAGGCAAACTCTGGAGTGTTCTGCAGGAGTATGGGATTGATGGTTCTCTGTTAAGGGCGATTCAGTCTTTATATACAAACTGTAGAAGCTGTGTTCGGATAAACGGTGTTAAATCAATACCCTTCACTGTGGGCGTTGGACTCCGCCAGGGGTGCGTTTTGTCACCTCTCCTCTTCATTGTATATATGGATTGGATGTTGCAGCGCATCCGTGGCGGGGAATTTTTTGAATTGGGAGACCTAAGGATTAGTCATCTGCTCTTTGCGGATGATTTGGTTATCCTTGGGTCCTCTCAAACCGAACATCAGCGCGTACTCGAAAGGTTTGTAGCCGTTTGTGACGATGCTGGAATGAAGATCAACGTGAACAAGTCAGAAATAATGGTCGTTTCCAAAAGACCCATTCCGTGCACTCTGCATGTTAGTGGAGTTCCACTGAAGCAGGTGGAGAAGTTTAAGTACCTCGGGGTCTTATTCACGAGTGATGGCAAGAGCAATGCTGAGTTATCCTGTAGAATTGGTCAATTTTGAGAGAGCTAGGCCAATCTGTTATAAGGAAAGCCGTACTTAGCCCGCGGTAAGCCTAGATAGAATAGATGATTGGACCAAGTCCGGCACCTCTCCTGGAGCCGTCTAGGGATTCCTCCTGATGAGTTGGAGTCAATGGCGGAGGATCGAGAAGGATAGAGAGTCCACCTGTGCATCCTACCCCCGCAACCCTCATGAAGGATTAGCGGCCCATTGAAAATGTATGTATGTATGTAAATCTAGTACAATTTTATTTTTTGCTTGAAAACTGCGCGTCTCAAGTGAGCCTCACTGCTGCCAACAAAGAACTCAAAACTGGACTTCTGTCAACCTCCTTTTATATGTGACTTTGGATTTCCAGGTAAATTCCCGAATTTCCACTTCGCCGCGGGAACTCTCTTTGCCAAAAGTCTGGCAAGTTCTAGTGCCTTCGCGTTGACAGGTTCTAGGATTTTCGCGATGTTTCTCGATCGTGTTGTTTATGTTTCTGGGCTCGCGTAACAGTATAATTTAGAGATAAATGGTATTTGTATTTCTGACCCAAACGATATTTGCTATTGCTATTTAATTTAATTTTTAATTAATTAATTAATTAATTTGTTGAGTATTTTGTTGGATTCGCATGAAAGTTAAAACCCTCCACTAAGCCGTGTAACACTTGCCATTGTAACATAGCGGCGGATCTTCTTGGAAACAGCACACAGGCTAATAGTTTTGTTTTCAACTCTTTTACACCAGGAGAAATTATTAAGCTAAAACAGTTTTTGGAAAATAAAACATCGTGTACCAGCGATGGTATATCCAAGGTATTTTTTTTAAGAAAGTTGTATTTTATGTCGTTGATGTACTGATCCATCTATTTAACCTGAGTGTTCTTAGTGGTTGCTTCCCTTAGTCTCTGAAGGTGATTATAGACCAATTTTTCCTCCTTTAGCTATCTCTAAACTTTTTGAGAAATTGCTTAAGTGTCGGATTGTTTCTTTTTTGGAAAAGAATTTTTTTTGCAATCTACCAATTTGCTTTAAGATCTGATAAGCCAACAGAAGATGCCATCCTTAGAGTATGCTCCCATTTATACGAAGGAATTGATTGTTGCAACTCCTCAATGGCTCTCTTCATAGACATGACTAAAGCATTTGACATGGCCGACCACTATTTGCTTCTAAGCAAGCTATATAACGCTGGTTTCAGGGGTACTGTATACAATTGCTTTCAATCATACCTTAAAGGTAGGAAGCAAAGAGTCCGAATAAATGGATCCTTCAGGTGATTTCGTACTCTAGATAATGGAGTCCCACAGGGTTCTCGGTCCACTTTTATTTTTGGTATACATCAACTCCCTTTTTGAATAAAATTTCAATCGCAACTCCACTGCATTCGCTGATGTTGTAGCATTCGTGTACCAAAGCAATTCTTCTTTTGAGTGCATTACCAAGATAGAAGAAGAAAGAAAAGAGCTCGCACGTGGAACCAAAGGATCTCCGACTTATCAGTCTATCTATCTTCTACTTAAAACTAGAAAGAAAGGTTAATTGATATCCACCTTCGGCAAAGTATTACTCCAGCTTTGCTCTCGCCGTCCAAACATGCGTACTGCAAAGGCAAATCGGTTGAGACAGCCTTACATTCGCTTGTGCGCATCACTGAAAAATCTTTGAGCATCAAAGAATACGAAAAGTAAGTAAGTAAGTATACTTCGCTTGGGGTGTTGATCAATCAATTGCTTACATGCAGGATTATTAACACACAGCTGGGCGGAGCATCGGCCAGAACAATTGCTCGCTGCGGTACACTCCAAGGTGGAGTCTTGTCACCTCTTCTGTGAAATCTGGTAGTAAATTAGCTACTGGTGGACCTGAATACGCCAGGCTGCAGAGTGATCGCCTATGCTGATGACATTGCTATTACTGCCTCCGGTAGGTTGACTGTCCACACGAGAGTGCAGACACACTTAGACCAGTGAAGGTATTTGTGATACCTTGGATCAACCATTAGGCCACTCAGGGACTAACGAAACCAACCGGAGCTTTTGATAAAGCGATGGATGCACACGACGTCTAAGAACGCCAGATCGCCGAGGTCGTCAAGGAAGGGACCCTCGATGGAACATTCTTTTTTGCGACAGGGCTGGACACGTGCATAGGAGGTGAAGAATGGTTTCCACCTCCTCTCGTACCTACAGCTTCTGCAGAAGTCGTTGGAGAAGAACCCAAGTCTCTTAGCGTGTTGGCCTATAAGACAGTGCCCAGTGAGACCACCGACAATGCAGCTGATCTATGATCGCTTTAGCTTGACCAACTCGGCACTACGTTTTTGGTTCAGCTTAGGCCAGACCTGTCTCGAAATGTGAAACGTTGAGCCTTTTTTCCCCTCTGAGGTTGGTCATACTAATAGCGTTCGTCTTTAGTAGATGCTTTCAAAAATGTAGGTATACCAACCTCGGAATATCGTTCAGAAAGTTCAAGTTCAAATGATTGAGTATTGACATCTTCACTATCACCTAAGATCATGTGCTCAAAACTCATCACATACTCGTGAGTAATGCCTCCTCCCCGCATAAATCCCACAGTCTAATTCGTCTGGACTAACAATCAATTGACACGATCGCTCTCGCAAAATTAATGACCAAACTAACGTGCATAAATCTCTCGTAATGATCACTCTCGCGTGCGCCACACTAAGCAAACAAATAAACATGGCACTTAAAATAAACAAGCAAAACCGACTTAAGATGGTCCAGATGGTCGCACCGATCGCACATTTATATGACACACATGCCGAACGGCGAGATGTCTGTTCTAATCTGCGCGCACCACTGTCAAAGTCGAATGGGGGTTTTAGATGTTCCGTGACATTTTCAATACAAAGACTTCACAGAACAAGGCAACGAAGTGGGGTCACTACACAGCTAGGTAATGTTGCATTTTGGGAAGATCGTACTCGTACGTACGCGTGCGCGTGAATCGTATTTTACGATAAGTTCACGTCGTGCATATAATTTTGTAACCATAATTCTCCCGGGGGTCTTGGAGCCTTTCGTGCGATGGGGGATTTACTTTTTTTCGAAACTCAATTTGGCGGCTGGTCATGATCAGTTGGTCAGTTAAATGAATTATTGACATTTCGCAAGAGATAAGGACTATGGGGACATACATAGGTCTGCTGAGTTATTGAAGACTTGTGTTTCGTCTTAGGTGATTCGGGGTGGTTGCAGATGGAGAATAGTTACGAAAGGCAAATACGTTTTTGACATCCAAGAAAGATACAAACGTTAGATAAATGATTTAAAAATAATTTTGCAATATTTTGAGTAAAGTTTGAGTAATGATCGTTTGCATTTCGTGAGAGACGTGCACGCAAAGCTTGATATTTGTTTGCCAGCAACAATTTAGGAGATGCTTAAGAGAAGTCGTGATTGTTACGAGTCTTTTCGAATATTCAAAAGTGATCTTGACCGACATCTGCGACTTAAAGGTTTTGATAATCTGTATGAAAGTACAATGAACTTACACGATGTAGGACCAGTCAGAAGACAGTCCAATATCTATTTTAAGCTCTGAAGCAATTAGTATATGTCTTGCCACACCTCAGGGGAATGGGGCGTAAACAACGCCTGCGCGTCATGTTTTTCAGAGCTCTGTTGCACGTTTCAACTCTCTTCAGCTCATTCTTAAAGTCCGAGATTCTTTCTCAACTGTTCTCTGTCACGTGTCTCTTGGCCTTATTTGGAAGCGGATTCCATTGCGTTCCACTGCCATTTTCTTCGTCGTATGGTGCCGTCAATAGGTTCCTACCTCGTTCTCATATGGAGCTGTTAGTTTGAGATGCAGTTAGGACAGAAAATCCTGAAGTAGACATCTAAAGACGAGAGACTGCTGCTTACGAATGAAAGTGGCAAAACAGTCACAGCTTGGTTTTGGTGCTGTAAATATTGCTTCTTCAGATCTAAGATAGCATTCCGAACGCAGCCTTCGCTTTGCTGATTCTGTTCTCCACATTAAGTTCGGTGCCACATGTGGCCGAGACAATACTTTCTAGGTAAATAAAGTTGTCAACTTTCTCGACCATCTGTTCAGCAATGTTTAATTGAATGGTGATCTGTAAGGCTGAAAGCTTTGTTTGGCCGTATTTATCTTCAGCCCCACTTTGTTTGCCTAAGTTTCGAGACTGTAGATCATTTGATGTACGTCCAGTCTTCTGTGTGAAAGCAAGCAAATTACATCAGCGTAGTCCAGTTTATTATTATTGCTTGTATGCTTATGGGCGAGCCCCACAGGCGGATCAGTAGAAATGCGGTGAAGTGGGAGGGTTATGATCCCTTGTTTTCGGATCATAACCTTACTGATTAAAGGAAGAAGAATTATTATTGCTTATTATGAGGTGCCATTATTCACTGTATGCCGTTGTTTTTTGACGTTAGGGCTGCACGGATTACATTACTGATCACCATTACAAATAGTAATGGTGAACGAACGCAATCCTGTCGCACGTCACTTTGGACCTCAAAGTTGCTAGACAAATTTACCTTTGTGCAACACGTGACATTTTGCACCCTCGTATAGTGCCTCTCCTACGCAAGGCACACCAAATGAAATCCCGATTTATACTGTCGAAGGTCTTCTCGAAGTCAATAAATAGCAGATGAAGCGGAGTTCTATACTCAACGCATTGCTCTATGATGACCCGTAATGTGTTGATCTGCTCGACGCAGAAGGAAGCCTGCTTATTATAAATCGCAAGTTGCATCAATGTGTTCTTTGATTCTGTCCAGTATCACTTTTGCTGTTATTTTGAAGACCGCAGGAAAAACTCAAATACTTCTCCAGCTTCCGCACTCTGTTAAGTTCCATTTTTTTGGGAACTTGACGATCATTCCTCTTTTCCATTATTCTGGGAAACTTTCGCTTTTCCAAGCCTTGCGAACAACTGGTAGTATTAGGGCTGCCGATATAATCGACTCTACTTAGAAAAGATATGCGGAGATGTCGTCTAGTCCCACCGCTTTATGTTTCTTGAGTGTTTTAATCGCGCCTATGATTTCGGTCTTACTTGGAAGTCAGATGCGAATTCTCGTATTTGTTGCCGCGGATAGCTCATTCGGATATGAGGTAATAACACCATTGCCTAAATGATTTAAACCTCGGCGAAATACTCCCTCCATCAGATCAGTTGATCTTCATCTGCAGTCAGTAGAGATCCTATTAGATCCTTTGTGATCCTATAAATGGTTCTACTGTCGCAGCTACTTGCTGCTTCCTCAGCCTTTTTTTTATTTTTTATTTTATAATTTTTGCGCGCACTCAAGGGGTTATGAATACTCTTAACATGTTTACACACAGTGCGGGCGTTGGAAAGGGTAGATAGATAGAGAGAGAAAGATTTGGTGTAGTTGTTTGAAGCTCAGTTCTTTATGCTTTAGAGAAACTTCAGGGGTGACGTCCAGATAGCTGGGGAGATTTTTGTTATTTTTTGTCTTTGCTTCTGATTCACAGTATTTTTTTTCCCGATAACCGATGTCATAGGGAAATCATCATCAACAGATTTTTTTTTTATTTGCCGCAACAGCTCTTAAAGTGCCAGGGCCGAGCTTCTCGCAACCACTCATGTTGTGTGCGTTATATTTTTCACACGAATGGAAGGGACCTATCATCAACAGAGCGAACAATTTTTCCAGCCATACGACCAAGCTACTGTCAGTGTTAGATAGATAGATAGATGTATAGATAGTGAGGTGCAAGTGCACTGTGACCTTTAAAAGACATATTGTGCCCCCATACTACGGCTCTAGCCGATGATATACTCGGTCTAGAGCACTTTCTCCAGTCCAGCTGCTACAGCAAACCGGAGTATCTTGAGTGGATCCAGCGAAGGTAAATCCATTTCTGATCAGAGGTAGGCACCTAGGTGATTCCTTCTTTTGTAGATCAGTGCTTCGCATTCCATAAGAAGGTGCGCTGGTGGTTCCGCGAAGTCCCTGCAGAATCTGCAGTGTCCGTCTTCCTCTATGCCCAGTTTCCTAAGGTGCTCCTTGAGTCTGCAGTGACTCGTTAACATGCCCGCTAAGATGCGAAGTCGATTCTTACTAACTCTTAGGCAGGCTTTGCTTCTTTTCTGGTTGTATTTCCCCAGATGTTCTTTTGGCTGTCTTAATTGGGGGATATCGTCCCAATGTTTGGCCCAGTTGTTCTCTTCCTCTTGCCTAAAGTCTTCCCGTATTTTTTGGTGTCCTATCCCACAAAAGGGTTCTGTTCCAAGCAACGGCGTGTCTGATCCGTTTCTAGCTAGTTCATCAGCTGATTCGTTCCCCGCCACTCCTACATGTCCTGGTACCAAGTGGAGAGTTACTTTGTTTGTTTCTCCCAGTTTGTTGATCCTGATGAGGCATTCCCATACCAGTTTGGATCTGATGTCGTGCGAGGTCAGTGCTTTAATAGCGGCTTGGCTGTCTGACATGACAGTATTGCGATGGCTTGTCCGCGATATTTCCTGTCTAGGTTGAATTGCGCGCATCTTTCGATCGCGTGAACTTCTGCTTGGAATATACTGGGGAATATTCCCAGTGGTTCTGAGTACCTAGTCCTGGGCCCATACACTCCTGCCCCAGTGCCAGAAGATGTTTTCTATCCGTCTGTGTACCATTTAATTGGGTGTTGTTTGAATTGGTATTTATCGGATTCGCTGCTCCAGTATATTTTGTTGCTCAGCTTTGAGTCGAATTTCCTTTCAAAGCAGTATTTCATGACCATTTCATCTTTGGGCCAGTCCAGAAGCGGCACTGATTTGGATAGGGTTACTCGCTCTTTGTGTGCGATGCATGTTCCTTTCCCGGTGCCATCTTTGCTGATTCTCTCCTTGGCGATTCGCTCTAGCACTATGTATAGCGGGGTGTACCTACGATCACTTTTATTTATGTTTGTTTGTTTATTTATTAATAATAGTCATTCTAACACAGTAAGAGTACACTTATACTTGTGCACTTCGAGTGCTGCTGTGGGACAAGTTCACATGGCTCCTATTATGCATATGCAGGCTAGTCCTTGCACTTTGTTGAGGGATGTCCTCGCCGTGGTTAGCCTAGTTCTGTTAACCCATGCCATTGCCCCGTAAGTGATGATGGGTCTTACTATCATCAGGTACGTCCATCGCATTGTGCCTGGGCTGTATCCCCAGCTTTTTCTTGAAATGTTCCTGCACACCATACGTGCTCTGGTGGTTTTGGTTACCACAGCTTCTACATGTTTTCTTCAGAGGAGTTTACTGTCTAGTGTTAGACCTAGATACTTGACCTGTTTCTGTGGGTCGACCCTGATCCCTTCCAACAGGATAGGTTGCATACGCTTTAGCTGTTTTTTCTTTGTGTAGGGTATTACAGTGGTTTTGGTAGGGTTCACTCTAAGTCCTACCATTTTACACCACTTTTGTGTAATTCTGCCAGTGTTATGCCTTCGCAGCAGTGTTCACACAAGCTTTCGCAATTGATCGGACTGTCTTTTTATATTTCATGAGAAATAAATAATTTTGCTGACATCATGATTGGAAACATTGTGTGGAAATTGACGACGTTGCCACTACACCATTGCCACCCCAATGCCTGTGCTACAAGAGCGTTAACACAACTGCGTTTGTCACGTTTTACACTACACTCCTCTTCATGTGATATTGAGATTTTAGCTCAACTTCCTCTTCTATTGAGACAGCTGCGATTTGAAATACGCTCTTTCATCCATTTCTAGGTCTCTATAGATAATCATTTGCTGTAGTGTTTCTGCCTTATACCGAGAAACTTCTTCTCCAGCTACAAGAAGGTTTTTCACAGCTTTCCAATGCTATTCTATGCTCGTTTGAGCTGTACTGCTGACCATTTTTGCTCTTTCGGTCCCTATATTATTGGCGCACTGTGGGATCCGTTTTAGCGGACTTCTTTCGGACGGACGAAAATAACCTATCATAAGACGGTGATCACGTGCCATACTAATGGCAGTCGCACGCTTGTTTCGGACATCTAAAAGGCAACTTTGCCACATGGGCAATCTGTTTGAATGTTCGTCGTGTGTCGTTTGAAACCCAGCCAGTCTTGTGGCACACATTGTGCTCAAACTAGGTGCCGCCAATAACAAGGCAGAAATTCACAAGACGTTATTCGTTGTTATTGCGTTCTCCTAGGCCGCGTTGTTCCATCACAAGCCATTAGGACTTTAACCAATTTAAAAATCGAATTCAAGATACACTGCAGCGTACATACCTGTCTCTCTACATAGCATAAAGCTTTAATTACCCACTAGGAATGTCACGTTGTCCCCGACCCAACAATATTTTTTTATTTTTTTTCTAAATGACATCGACATCCATTTTGAAATAGAAAACAATTATTTAACGTTAAATGATCTATCAAGGGAGCCTCTGCTTACCCAACCGCTACGTGTATGCATACTTAATAAAAAGGGTGCATTTACCTTTGGGCAAGCCGAAAAAAAAAGAATAATCAAAACAACCTACGTTACACCTGAGAAATAAACACTCACTCATGGTTTATTGATTGTCCGTTTGTTTACTCCCATTCAGAGCCCTACAACTCCTTAACCACATGAGCTCCCCATCCACCACCAATACTCCACCAATCAATATGATCAGCAGCAGGGACACAAACAACAAACTGATTATTCGAAGGTGTTAGGTGCAAGATACTTTATCTCTGTTGGAACGAAAGAAAAAAAAATTATCCGAACCGATCGGTTCTATCTTCATAAGACCCTTGTTCTCTTCTTTTGGGGGGGGATCAGAAAATTTGAAAAAAAAAAAACAAAAAAACAACAACCTCCAAAAGCCTGATGATACCACAGTTGGATGCATATTTTTGGTGGTGTGTGGTGTCGATGGTCGGACAAGTGTTTGATGCTTCACGGGAATTCCAAAGCAGACAGAAAAAAAAAAAAAAAAAAAAACGAGAAAAAGGGTTCGCGCCGACGACGACGTTGTCGCCGACCTCGAATACGAATCGATCGATGATCTAGGTGCTATGCATGTCGTAGCTTTGTATCAAAGTTCTTGTTGTCTCCGTAGAATCGATCACTTGATCTGCTTATAGCTTGTTTTCTTCTTGTTTGAATTCTGTTTTTTATGAATGAAAAATTCATGCAATAAAATCATGATCACTTTTTTATGAGTCATCGAGTTCAGTGAAGGAATGAGTTTTTGAGGTTTTTGTTTTCCTCTTTCTAACGAACCGTCTCGTGATGCGTTTCCACAGAATTGACGACTTTTGCCTCGCTTATGTCATTCTTGAGACGTTTTTTTTATTAATTACATAATGACAACCCGGTAGGGGAGATAAGGAAAAAGGGGGAAAAGCAAACGAGTATCAAGTTAGCTGAAGGAAAAGAATTATGGAAAAATGGGGGGATATTCGAGTATTATAATCATCTCAATGGGGTCTCAATGGGCCATCAGATTGACAAATTCTTTCACCGGAAGGAGGACATTTTTATTCGAAGCGATTTATTTAATTTAGTTAATTCAGAGACACTGATTTATGATGGAAGAATTGGGGCAACGTTTTATCATCAGCGTCCTTGATTTCAATTTACTTGTGTATTTTTCAAAACCCGATTGGATGAGACTGTACGATTTAGTAAGATAGAAAAAATTTGTTGAATGCCCGTGCAGGGACGGGTTAAGAATATCACTGCAGCGCCCCCGAACAACTAGCGGTAGTCGTAAAAGGCGACTAAGGAGACAAATCAGATCTAGGCAATATAACACCCAAGTGAGCCTAGCGATATATATATAGTACCTTAAAAACCCTTCCACAAGTGTGCATGCGAGTCCGTGGGTTGACACGACTGGAGATCACCGGTGTCATAGAAGAAAGATCAAACAATACTAAAACAGGAGCATGCACGTGTCAAACAACAAACACCATCGCAATATGGTAATATTGCAAAACTGTATCATTATGGTAATACTTGCTAAAAGGAAAGGCACTACCCCGCCAGGCACTACCACTGCTGTGCATGGTACTGATCCTGGACCGAGCAGAAATGTTCGGGTAAGAGCTATACGGATTCCGGGGGCTAGCGAAATAATGAAACAGTTTGGAAGAAATTTAAGGGTCGCGAGTTGGAACGTTGGAAGCATTACCGGTCGAAGTTACGAACTGGAAGAGATGATGAATAGAAGGCGGGTGGATATCTTGTGTGTCCAAGAGACGAAATGGAAAAACACCGGAAATCGGGCGCGTTTCTTGGACGTTAGGACAAAAGATTACAAAATGTTCTACTACGGAACGGAAAAGGCTAAGAACGGAATCGGTATCATCCTTACGGCAGAGCTACTTGGAAACGTCTTGAGCATTTCGAAGTCCAGTACCGTTTGATGTCTCTCAAACTAGTAATACAAGGAGAGGTGTGGAATATTGTCAGTGCACATGCTCCCCAAAATGGGTGCAATCAAAGAGATAAAGATGCATTTTGGCTAGATTTCCACAATCTCCTTAAGAACATCCCAAAGGAAGAATTTCTGTTTGTTGGAGGAGATTTGAATGGACATGTCGGGAAGTTAAACGAAGACTATGAAGACTGCCATGGAGGACTAGGATATGGCACCAGGAACCTTCCTGGTGAAGATATCCTAAGCATGTGCAAATCACACGGTCTTATCGTGTTAAATGCCATGTTCATCAAACAAAGCCGACACCTTATCACTTACAGCAGTGGTGGAGATGAAACTCAGATTGACTACCATTTGGTAGCCAGTTTCATGAAGCCTCGGGGAAAGGATTGCAAAGTGATCCTGGGAGATGCAATCGTTCGGCATCACCGTCTCTGGCAATCTGGACAAAGAAAAAGGCAAAGCTTTTGTTTTCGTAATAAAAAATTACCTCTCTCACACCATCAACGGAGCTGAGGATGAAGAGTGCAGAGCACAAAATATGTGGGATTCCCTACAACGAACTTGCTTAAAGAAGGCAAAATCACTGCTAGGAGCTTCAAAAGGCCACCATCAACACGCCGAAGAAACATGGTGGTGGAGTGATGAAGCTAAGAAGGTGACAAATGAGAAGAAAACGGCTTTCAAAGCTTGGTCAAAGTGCCCATTTAATAATAGTGACGAAAAAGTTCGCCTCGAAATGGAATACAGATGTTGCAAGAAAGAAGCGAAGAAGAAGTGCGCCCAGCTTCAAGCAGAGAGTACGAAGGGCCTGTATCGGGAGCTGGAGAAAGTATCTTACCCGATTGCTGATGCAAACCAGGCTATCCAGGACCTGCAGAGACACAATATGAACAAGAGCGCAACCATCTTCAAAATAGCCGGCCAAAGAAGGAGGAATGCTGAAGAGATTCGTTCGCCAAAGTTAATTAACAATGCTCATGGCCAGCTTCTTGTGGATGACGAGAAAATTCTGCAGAGGTGGCGGCAGTATTGTGAAGAACTTTTAAATGAAGAGTTTCCCCGGCTATACTTACCTAACTGTGAAGAAATACTCGACATTACAGTCGAAGAAGTTAGTGAGGCGGTCAAATACTCAAAAAAAAAAAAAAAGCGGTTGGGCCAAACGAGATGCCCTCTGAGTTCTGGAAAAAGATGGGAGACATCGGGTTCAGATGGCTCAGAATTCTCATCTCCAAATTTGTGAGAGGTGACCCAATGCCGAATCAATTGAGGGAAAGTTACCTTCTCCCTGTATACAAAGGGAAGGTGATACGCGAAACTGTGATACCTACCGTTCGATCAAGCTGATGTCGCATACCATGAAGATCGTTGAGCGGATATTAGGTGGCCGACAGCGAAAAATAATACGGCTATCTGATGATCAGTGCGGGTTTGTCTCATGTAAATCAACCACAGATGCAATCCAAAGTATAAGGATCATAATGGAAAAACATCGTGATTCCTTAAGGGATTTGTATATTCTATTGGTTGACTTTGAAAACGCATTCGACAGACAACCACGAGATCTGATATGGGTGGCGCTAAGACATCGAGGGGTTCCAGAAACCTATGCACAAATGCTCATGGAGATGGACATGTACGAAGGAGCAAAGACAAGTGTAAGATGCCCCGCTGGAGTAACCGAAGAGTTCCCAATCAAAGTCGGGGTGCACCAAGGAAGCGTTTTAAGTCCTTTGCTCTTTATTACAGTCCTTGATTATCTGCTTGAAGGTAAAGTGATGGACCCCAAGGTACATAAGTTATTCTTTGCTGACGGTGTGGCCATCATAAGTAAGGATCCTACATCTCTGCAACGAGCACTTGATGTGTGGGTGGACGCTCTGGAGGGAAATGGGTATCGCATTAGTTCAATGGAACAGTGCTTCCCAAGTGCAAAAGTTCAAATATCTGGGATCTATGATCAATAGCAAAGCAACTTGTGATGACGACATCAATCATCGCGTAAGCGTAGGGTGGATGAAGTGGCGAGAAAATTCCGCTATCTTCTGTGACAGAAAAATGCCACCTAAGTTGAAGGGAAGGCTCTACACCGCAGTTGTGCGTCCAGCGCTCACATACGGTTCACAATGTTGGACGATGTACAAAACGTATGAGAGTAAATTAACGGCAGCTGAGATGAAGATGCTTCGCATGACAGCAGGAGTGACAAAGCTTGATCGAATAAGAAATTCGAAGATCCGTGGAAACTTTCACATCAAGGAAACCGTCGTACAAAAGATAGAGCGCGACCAGCTCAGTTGGTATTGCCACGTTCAAAGAAGAATTCATTTGAACCCCGTTAAATGTCAATGCACGTTCCAAAGACATCGCGATGTAGGAAAGGCAGGCCTATAAATGCCTGGATCAGACAAATGCGATGACATCGGCATTTCATTGGCCTCAGTAATCGAGTGATCCAAAATCGGCAGACCTGCCGATATTTTCTGAGGTCAAATAGGCGAACCCCACAGGCGGATCAGTAGAAATGCGGTGAAGTGGGAGGGTTGTGATCCCTTGTTTTCGGATCATAGCCTCGCTGATAAAAGGAAGAAGAAGAAGAAGGTAATGGACAGATCGCTTATTGCGGCGCGAGGAAAATCCCGTTGCCAAATACGCCATGCAATGGATATGGAGTCCCCTTACTTAGTCTGGCAGAACTGGGAGTCATCTTAGGCATACATGGCGCAAAATGGTTGATCTTGTAGTTGGTTGAGTTGGAGAGAGTTGAGGCGCTTTACTGAAGTCCAAATACGATGGTACGCAGGCGTTCTTGACGCCCTATGTCTCTCGAAAGGTGACATGACTTAAGATAAAGCCACAGTGTGGATTTAAAGTTGTTTACTCAGATTTCCCATATCTCTAAGCTTAACATCCGATAAGGATAAAGCGAGTTGTGATATTAAAACGGTGCTAAGGCGCTAATAAGGTTTCTGCATAATTAGCTGCTATAGCCACTCCTACTTACCTACCTTCTCTTGAATTATCTGCAGTAGATTGGAAACAGCAGGCGGGCTATCGGAACGCCAATATGGCTTCCGGAAAGCACGCTCAGCAATAAACGCAATCAATCCAGTGGTTAAAACAGCACAAAAAGCGATAGAAGGCAAGGGTACCAAGAAATACTGCTTAGTGATAACCCTTGATATCAAGAATGCATTCAGCACTGCAAATTCTATTCTTATAACTGCCTCATCCGTGGCAGACTCCACCTCGTGTACGTGCTTCGCTACTGTAACCACTGCGATATCGTCAGCGAAGTCAATCACTTTGACTACCTCGGGTGGTGTTAGTCGCAGAACTCTGTCGTACATAATGTTTCATAGGAGAGGTCCAAGGACCGAACCTTACGTGACTCCCGAGGAAACGCTGTGATGTTTAACGCCATCGTCAGTATGGTATCTTAGCTTTCGGTTGCTGAAGCAGTGCGTGACTATCCTCAGCAGGTAGTATGGTGTATCCATCCTGGCCAAGGGTCTCCTAATGAACGATCAGCTCGCCGAGTTGAACGTATTTTTGACGTCGAGCGTTGCTACTGCGCAGTATCTTTTCGTCCTCCATCTCCACCTTTCCCCCTGTATTGCTTCAGTTGCTGTATCTACTACCTTTATGGCATCGACGGTAGAACGCGATTTTCTGAACCGTACTGGTAGTCTGACAGGGCTTCGTTTTCCTTCGCCACCGCAAGCAGTCTGTCATAAATGATACACTCTAGGAGAGTACATGGCTTTACGAGTACGATTTGTAAACAAATCAACAGTCTTCGGAATAGCGCCTCAAAAGACGTCGAAACCCAAAAAAACCGCGTCAAAGTCGCTCCAAAATCAAGGTAATGCTCACTGTTTTCTTTGATTACCGTGGTGACGTGTTCCTAATTCCTTCCAGAGTAACGAGCAGGAAATAAGGAATACTATCAAGGCGTTATGATGCCTTTGTGCAAGAATATCGGTCGAAAACAGCCAGATTTGTGGATGGACAATTCAAAGATTTTGGACTACGTCATCATGGACTAATGTCATCATGTTGGTAGTGCCCATAGGCTTGTAAGCTGCATGAGTCATTCAGTTAAGCTTCGGATTTAACAAAGTTCTGAGCCTCTTACATATTTTGAAAGAATTTTCTGAAATTTATGACGAAAAAGCGAAGAGCATGGACAAACTTTCTAGATCGAATGGGCAATAATTTTGAGCTTGACCTTCTAGTCAAAGTAAGAAACCAGAAATAATTCTTTTCAATTCCAATTGCCTTAACCCCAAAGTTTGCAATATTTATTCATTTTCCAAGATCATTCGGATCAACGATCGCATAGTTTGCCAATTTATTTTCAGAAAACATTCAGAAGCACACGGCTGTTGAAAATCCGTCTCTCATTTCACATTGAATTCTCAAGGTTTCGACAATTTTCAGAATTATTCGTCGAAGAATGTTTGCTGCTCGTGTGACATTTGATTTGAGATACAATTTATCGCTGATCACTGAATCCAATCATCGAATACGGAGGTCATTATCATTATCATAGCGATTTGCATTCCATTGGGTTCCTGGAAATTTTGTAATTCAAAGTGCATCCATGCATCCATGCTGGGTAATAACTCACATTGACGTAGCGCGCCTGGTTAGTCACCTTTTGGCGAAAAGGTGAGTCTGTTGTAGTCACCTTAACTCCGAAACACGATGGGAATCTTCTTTTATTTCTTGTTTTCCTTGTATTTTGTCTGCTTGGTGTGTGGAATTTATACCGATGCCGTTGACACGCCTCATAGAGCACACGTTTGGTGCGCGTTACGGTGCGGTTGTTTGCTTACTTGTTGCAGACCATATGTTGAACTTATGACGGTTTTATTGCTGTTTTTTGAAGAATGGAACAACAGAAGTATTTCGCCTTTTCGCTAGAACTTCACGGCTAAATTTAGAACTTAGACAGGGTTAGACACGCCATGGTAGTGGTCTGTGTTCGCTCCCCATTACTCTGACGGGCGGCACGTCTTGTGTTGATTTGATTCACTCAATCAAAAGCAAAATAAGCGGCAACGATTGCCAAAGTCTGATGCGTTAGTTTTGTTGTTGTTGTGCTGCTGCTGCTGGTACTTCTGCTCTGGGTCTGGGTATGGATCAGCGGTTTTCATTCAACAAACATCACGAAGAGCTCATTAAGATTTGTGGATATTGCTGGATGATTGCTGCGGTGATGCATTGCACTCAACACCAATTATGATTTGATTCGGATCCTTCTGATGAAGTGAGTAATTAACCAAGACGCTTTAGTCATTTCATCTTAACGGCTGTTTACACACATTTCTATCTAACCAATGACCCTTAGAATGTATTTTCCTTTTGTTTTCTTAAATTATCTTCGACTTCCTTAAACCATTCGTGTAACCAGTTGGAAATGTAAATTTGCTGTCTAGAATGCCTCTTCAGAGGCTCAAACACTTCTGCTGCCCAGAGTACACATTGCCGGGAAGGTGTTGAAAAAAGGTGTGCGCCACTAAGCACCTTCATTTCCACCTTTTTGCTATTTACTTTCATCTTTCGATTCCCAGCCAAACTGTGTGTGTTTGTGTAGGATTCATAGTCACGAGGGGGATAGTCAAAGTCAAAGACCAACACGATTTACAGCATCGATGAGGTCGGCAGTCAAAGCAAACATCATCCTTACACTCGACTCGGGATGTAATTGCCATGATGAGTGTATGTGTGTGTCTTGTGAGACTGGACAAATGATGATGAGGCCTGGGATCAGAGTCTTGGAACTTCCTTAGTGTCTGGCAGTTGCAAAGTAACTAGTAATGAGTCGGATGGCGAAGCGAATGCATGAAAGATCTAATCACTT
This sequence comes from Brachypalpus laphriformis, assembly GCA_945910035.1. Lineage (NCBI taxonomy): Eukaryota > Metazoa > Arthropoda > Insecta > Diptera > Syrphidae > Brachypalpus > Brachypalpus laphriformis. The sequence goes on from OX246753.1 coordinate 153,393,721, forward strand.
GACCTCGCGTTGTAATCCAACCAAGGTAAAGAACTACACTTCACAGGATCCAACTGATCGCCATCAGTGTAGGGAATAACTTTGTAGAGAGGCGAAGTCATTAATTAAACAATGATTTTGTCAGCGGTGGCATTAATTAAGAATGAGCCTTATTGGCTGATGGGCTATTAACTGACGTTTTTGTGGTTGCATGTTCCATGTTGCATGAGGAGAAATTCTCGAGGATAAAAGACATCTTAATTGCAGACATTAAGATAAACGAAATGACCACTTAGAGAACATACCTACTTCTTCGGAGTTTTTTTTTTTTTTTTTTAAAGTGTTGTGCAACTTGTTTTCCAATGTTGTACATTGCATTTGCCATAATCTTTGAGCTCCTGGCGTTCATTATAGCCTTGTTTATGTTATGGTGCTGGTAATGTTTCTGGGAATTTAACGCCTTGCTTATATAGGTAATATTGTACTAACAAGGTTAGAACCGGTAACCTGTTTCGACATAGAAGGTTTGTGGAACATGTTTTTATTTGTGAGAGGGGAGGTTTCTGTTTGTTTTCATTTCTGGGTTGAAGTAAGATTTGCTTTCCAAAATAATGGAGAATCAGAAAGAATTCTACAGTAAAGGCAACCTTGGGTATTACAAAAGTCCGCTCGACTCCAAGGTTTCATTTCGATTCCCTGTGACTGAGTTCTTAACAGCACATAATCTCACGTAATATCAAGGTACCTAGGAATACTATCCTAACAAAAAACCATATGCCTTTTTTTTTAAACATGTATGTGGCCACGACCAAATGGCGTGTAGGCACTGCGACCAAGGAGATCTATTGTGCTATAGGCATAGGCAGGTTTTAGGGCAGCAGTACTTCTACTCTCCTTTTGAAAGCTATAATTATGGCTGCGGAGGAGTTCCTTAAATCTATTGGAGATATCATCTCTTTAAGGAAAAATCTTCTCCTAGTACTACACAGAGCTACACACCCACATAGTATGTGCTCTGCGGTTTCGTCCTCTTCTAGGCAGACGCGGCAGGTGATATCCTCCGATATTCTCATTTTGTTAAGGTGGTAAAGAAGTTGACAGTGACCGGTAATGAAGCTCATAAGCCTTCTTATGTCATTTCTGCCGTATTTTAGGATATCAACTGCCTGTCTTTGAAAGAGTTGGACAGCTCTTTTAGCTTGTCTGAGACCTTGGGGAGTTATTCCAGTGGGAGATGCACATGTTGCGTTCCCAAATGTTTAGGGTCAGTTTAAAGGCGGAATCGGATATTCCGCAGAAGGGTTCAGGTCCAGTGAACAACTCAGAGGAGCCTTTCCTAGCTAGCAGGTCTGCAGTTTCGTTGCCGTCAACGCCTACATGACCCGGTACCCATCACAATTTTACTTTATTGTGTCGGGCCAAGTTTTGTAAACCGTCGAACTGATTTTGAACTGATTAAATGGGAGATCAGTTCTCTGAGTACCGCTTGGCTATCGGTGAGTATGTGGATAGAGGCACCTTTGATGCCTGAGTGCAGGTTAATGTTAGCACAAGTTTCAATAGCGTAAAGCTCGGCCTGGAAAACACTAGGACTCTTTCCGAATGATTTCGAAATTTTATGGTTGGGTCCATGCACACCGGCGCCAACTCCTGAATGCATTTTTGATCCATCGGTATACCAAACTATTCCTTTTGGATCAAGCGACGGTCCGCCGTTAAACCTTTTTAAACCTTCTACCAATGTAGAGTGATTTGGGCGTAAAGTCAGAGACCGTGCTGAGCATAACTAGCTCAAGGAAGTCGGATAATAGCTCCATGAGGTCCACGTGATCCCGTGTACTATTAGCACCTGATTTTCTAAGACTAACTGCACTGCGGATTGCCACTTTTTTTTATAAATATATGTAACGGAGTAAGTCCGATTATGTCTTCAATGGCTGTTGTGGGACAAGTGTGCATAGTACTTTTGATACCGAGGCAAGCTAGTCTTTGATGCGTATGTCAGAATGGGTCTTACAACCGTGGTATATAACCTTTGGGGACAGGCCCCAGGTCTTGCCGTACATACGGCGATAGGCCCACAAGACAGTAGTCGCCTTGGCAATTTTATGCTTAATATGGGAGTTCCAGTTAAGTTTCTTATCCAGGAAAATACCTAGATATTTGACCTCATCGGAAAAAAAATGGTTGTGCCGTTTAGAGTCACTGAATCAATGTTCAGCGTTATTCTTCTTGTAAACGGTACAACGACTGTCTTTCTGGGGTTAATCGATAGGCCCTCCCCATCACACTAGTCCGAGACTATAAGGAGTGCATTTTGCATGAGTTGACACACATTGTCTTCATGTTTGCCTGAACTATTAAGTGTATTCAATAAGTCATCCACCACGAGTGACCATTAGAGAGGCGAGAGGACGCTGCCTTGGGGGCAGCTTTTGGCCGCGGAGACCGTCACAGGAACCTCCCCAGACGAGGATGTTATTATGCGGCTATCGACCATGTTCCTAGCCCATCTGATAGTAGGTTCGCCTATTCCCCTGCGTCTTATAGCACTAGTGATGGATTCATAACCAGTGTTATCAAAAGCACCTTCTATGTCAAGGAATCCACAAAGGGCAATTTCTTTGGAGCGGTAGGCAGCTTTGATCTCTGTGACGCGATAGTGAAGGGCGGCTTCCGTAGATCGACCTTTCCTGTACGAAAATTGACTAGAGTATATGCACCATATGCCTTACTTAAGCCCAAATGAATATGTGACTGAGTGAAATCAAGGCTTATGTAGTACTGCTGAAGGACTTTTGGAGGAAGTACGAACAAGTTACTAGTAATGAGAAATTGGCCTTCTACACCGACTGTTCCAAAGTGGATGTCGGTGTGGAAGCTGGAGTTTATTGCAAAATAATAGGGGTCAACCACTCGTTCAGAATTTTATAACAAACGCAGTGTCTCTCAAATTGAAATCACAGTCGTCATCCAGGTTGCGGAAATCATCACCAAAGGTAACATCGTGCGTAAATCAATTACTATGTAAACTGACAGCCAGGCAGTCGTCAAGGTTCTGATCTTAATTCGTTAGAATATCCAAACGTCATCTTAATGAGGTAACACAAGCCAACAATGTGACCGGATGCTGGTTACCAGATCATATTGGCATAGCAGGTAGTAAAAGAGCAGACGAACTCGCTAGAATGGGGTCGGCGTTGCAAATCTCACAGACCCTCCCTGTGTGAAAGGGAGCGGATCTGGATACGTGCGTCATTGCAAGAACGCTGTGGTCGGCTTATAATGTGATTAGAATATGTTCTTTGGTTAAGCTTAGTCGTAACAGTATGCGGGTCAATTCGGACATAATCACGGGGCACTGTGCCATTAAGGTTGATGCAAAGCGCATCAGCGTACCCCAGTACGACTTCTGCAGTAGCTGCAGGCACGAGAAAGAAATTGAATCTGTTCGACACCTGCCATGAGAATGCTCTGCGCTGCCCTCCATCAGAGGATAGTCGGTAGCTATTTCGTCATATTAAGCTGGAAAACCTCCTGAGATTCATATCTCCATTTAGGTGATTCTAAACTAGCCGTTTCCCTTTCCGAGTTTATATACCCTCTGAAATTCGTATCTTTATCTAGATGGGTGTAACGTTTTTTTTTGTTTTGTCGGGATAGGAAACGCTCGACTTAAGCACTCGGACGTAACTGGACCATTATACTAATCCTGCTCACCCCATTTTATTAGAATTTCCTTGACATTCTGAGAAAGTCAAGCAAGCACTTCAGTGGTGAGTAGATTACAGTAACAGCACTCACCACACCACGGTAACCAAAATCTGCCAACTGATAAGAGCAAAGGCAGGATACTCACAGAGAAAATGTTTCGCAATCATCGCTCTCTGCACAAGCATCACAGACTGTAGCGTCACTTAAGTTTAGCACATTAAGATGCTTGACAAAAGCGAAATGGCTTGTCAAGACAAGGCGCTGATTTGATACGGGCCTCCGGAAGCATTTGTTTAGTGAACCTACATCCTGGAGACTCATAACACACGCAATTGTGTTCGTGAAAAATTGAATCGTGAATGGAAGCCCTAACCGAGGACGAAGGGCGACCTAGCTCAAGTTCGCGTCCTGAAAAAGCTTCCTCTGATCTTTGCGTAGTAATCTCATCAGAGATCTCGTTCTCCATGATCCCAATGTGACCTGGGACCCACAGAATTTAGCCTTGTGCCCGAGTTCAAAGAGTTCCTCCATCACCAACTATTTTGAGAATGGGTAAAGGGTTAACCAAGGCCTTAAACGCTGCCTGATTTTCACTACAGACACAAATACTTTCGACCATTCCACCTATTTTCGATAACACTGTTCATGAATATGTTTCCGCTTGGAAAATAGACGCATATTTGCCTAACGAGAAGTGAAGCTTAGTGTTGTCATCTTTCAAGAAACACCTGACTGGATTCATCCATTAAAAGTCAACTATTGTACATTCTATTTCTAGTTCTGACTCTGGGCGAAGCCATTTCCGAACGCAAGGAAAATCGACTTTGAATCTGTGCAGCAGCCGAAGTTCTACTGTCATTGCGTCAGACGGAATATCCGGAGTCATAGGATAAGTGTCGCGCAAGGTCATAAGGCTTTTAGTAAGACTTATAGGTCTGAAACTTTTGGGGAGTGAGTAGTCTTTCTTACCAATTTTTGATATGAAAGTCACTCTTACTGTCCCCAAAGGTGTTGGAATATATTATGTAAGTGCCAAGCCAGCAATAAAAATTCTTTCTAGAGTTGGCAGCAACTAGTCTGTACTCTGTTGCAGCATAGCTGGATATATTCCATCGGTACCAGGCTATTTGAAACCATCAGAAGATGGCACAGTATATTTGATGGCCTCATTTGTTACCACGGCTGTTGTACTATACAAACTGCGCTGAGTTTTCTGACTTAGATCAAGCTCAGCCTGGTCCTCCTTTAAATTCTACATGAGTCATCGATTTAGAAGTTTTTTGATTTTTTTTTTTTTAGTCTCTGCAGTTCAGCGTTCCACCAGGTAACCGACGTTCTGTAGGGGACTTGTCACTGGGCACGTAAGTTTAAAATATCTGGTAAGAACGCCAGTCGGGTTTTAAACACCATCCTTCACTTTTTGTCTCGTCCTGAGTTTAGTTGGAGTTTTGACAGATATCTATCTAGGTTTTCCTCGGGTTGCTGCAAAGTTATATCTTCGCATTGGAATTGGAAAGCGATGTAAAAATGGTCTGATAAGAACTCCTCCGGCAGTACCCTCCAGTTACAAATCGCCTTAAAATACTTATTAGATAAAGGGAAACGAGTTACCTCCTGTCTCCTTGCTGTAACAAAAGTTGGCTGGAAACCGACACTGTTAATTACCATATCAGATGATAATATAAAGTCTAGGAGATGGTTTCCTTGTATGCTGCATTTGCTGCTGCCCCAGACTGTATTCTGAGCACTAGCGTCGCAACATATGACTAGTCCCATCTTCCTAATGTCACAATACTTTATGAATTTGGGAACCGCTCTCGGTTGTGGAGGCACTAGCGAATCAAAAGGGAAATAAGCTGACAAAACGACGAAAGTTTAGCGATAAACGAGGGCAAAACCAAGTATATGCTGTAAACAAGAAGGGACAGCCAACACCGACGAATTGAACAGAACGTCACAGTGGGCAGCTATAACTTCGAGGTAGTAAGGGACTTTGTCTACCTTAGCTCTGCTATAAACTCTGAGAACAACATCAGCGCAGAAATCAAGCGAAGAATAACTCTTGCCAATCGCTGTTTTTTTGGGCTTATAAGGCAATTCAACAGTAAAGCCCTATCTCGAACAACTAAGGAGACTTTGTATAAGACCCTGATCATCCCAGTCCTGCTTTACGGCGCGGCTCTGAAACATGGACTTTATTAAAAAAGAATGAAGATATCCTTGGTCGCTTCGAGAGAAAAATTCTTCATAAGATTTTCGGTCCCGTTTGCGTTGACGGGTTTTAGAGGATGAGATTCAATCACGAACTATACGAGCTGTACAGCGACATCGACCTAGTCAAAAAACTGCGTATTGGACGTCTGAGATGGCTAGGACATGTAGAGCGAATGGACATCAACGCTCCGGCCCGCAGAGTCATCAAATCTAACCCCGAGGGACGACGCAGTAGAGGGAATCATCACCGTAGGTGGCGCGCACAAGCTCAAGGGGACCTCGACCAACTTGGAGTGCGCAACTGGAGGCAATTAGCTAAAGACCGAGCTAAATGGAGAGGCTTGTTGGTTGAGACCCAGGTTCACCCCGAACTGTAGCGCCACCTAAGTAAGTAACAACGAAAGTTTTCCAACGTTCATTCGTTTCGTAGCTCACGACTGCAGCGCCCAAATTCTTTCCATTAAAATCGTCCAAGCTTGGTCACTGAGAGGAAATTCATCATAAGTGGATAAGCTCGCAGTCTCTTGGATCGCTCGTAACATAGCACCGTGACTCTACGAACGCCTCTAAATCCACAATTGCGCTTGTTGCGCATGTACTCGAAGCCTGATAGGTTAGGTTAGGTTAGGTTGGCTGTCCACACGAGAGTGCAGACACACTTAGACCAGTGAAGGTCCTTTGTGATACCATGGATCAAACCATTAGGCCATTCAGAGACTAACAAAACCAACCGGAGCTTTGGACAAAGTGATGGATGCTCATGACGTCCAAGGACGCCAGATCGCCGAGGTCGTCACGGAAAGGGGACCCTAGATGGAGCATTCTTTTATGCGACAGGGCTGGACATGTGCATAGGAGGTGAAGGATGGTTTTCTCCTCCTCCTCGTTCCTACAGCTTCTGCAAAAGTCGTTGGAGAAGAGACCAAGTCTTTTGGCGTGTTGGCCTATAAGACAGTGTCCAATGAGAACACCGACAACGCAGCTGATTTGTGTACGCTTTAACTTGATCAGATCGGCACTACGTTTTTGATTCAGCTTAGGCCAGATCTGTCTCTGTGACACGTTCAGCCGTTTACCCATCTGAGGTTGTTCGTGCTAATAGCGTTCAGATTTAGTAGATACTTACATGTAACGAGGGGCATACCCATGGCTTGCCTGTCAGGCAAAATCCTTAGAGTGGTACCCTGTCTGGCGAGGTCGTCAGCCCTGCAGTTACCTGTGAAAGTGCTCTCAGTGAAAATGCTAATATCCCTGACAGATAATACATAAAATTTCAGCTAGGACAGGGCTTCCTTAATCGCCATGATATCCGCCTGGAAAACGCTACAATGATCAGGGAGGCGGAAAGAGATGCTCAGATTGAGCTGTTCGGAGAAAACACCACAACCCACCCCACCCTCCGTCTTAGATCCATCTGTAAAGAAGTGAACCGAGCTACCATCGACAGGGGGGGGGAAGTGTCCCATACATTCCGGTTAGGGATGCTCGTACGGAAGTTATGGTCAAATCTCAGTTTCGGCGGGGTGTAGTCCGTGTTTTCGTGTTTTAAGTTGAGAAGATCAAGGATCGAGGAGTGGCCAAAGCGATAGCTAGACCACTGAGAGGAGGCTTTCAGGCAGATGGCCGCACAGGCAGCCATCTGTTTGCCGAAAATATCTAAAGGTAGCAGGTTGAACAAAATGTACAGTGCCGTGGAGGGAGCAGTTCTCAGTGCACCACTGATGCAGATGCATGCAGATGCATGCAGATTTTTGCACCTTAGCTAGTTGAGTGAGGTGGACCGCCTTGTCAAGAGCAGGCCACCATACGATCACGCCACATAGTAGTATAGGCCTGACAACGGACAAAAAAAAAACAAATATTTGGCGCAACAGCTCTTTAAAGTGCCAGGGCCTAGCTTCTCGCAACCACTCATGTTGTGTGCGTTATATTTTTCACACAAATGGAAGGGACCTACAGTTTAATGCCGAATCCGAACGGCGATTTGAGAATCTTTTTCGTGACAACAATACTCGCGGATGTTTGTCAGACGCTCGCGAGAGGTGGGACCGTGAATTTTTTTTTGTGTTTTCTGAGATTCGAACTTGGAACCTCATGCGTAGTGATCCGACACACTAACCACTTACGCCACGGCGCCCACAGCGGACACGTATAGCCAATGAGTGATTTGAGTTTTAATACCACAGCTCCTACCTATAGCCTTTTAACAGGAATAGAGAGCAACATTAGCTTTCTTGACGCGCTCTATTAGATTGGCCTCGAAGCCTGATACTCATGTTACAAATTTTTTACAAAGTCGTTAACATGTTTTTTTTTTAAAGATTCTATTGAAATCTGAGTATTTTAAAATCTGTTTCGACAATATTCCAAAACCTGGTGTACGCCAGTTCCTTGTTGATCGATTTTCGAAAACGTCGATGATTAAAGTATCGTTGTACGATTTTTTCTCCAAAAACCTGGTATACTATCTGAGCGAGTTTCGGAAAAAAATAGTGAAGTACAGTTAATTGTGGGTTTAGAATGAAAATTGTGGTTTTTTCTTGAGTTTTGGACCTACAGATCCTAGATATGCAAATTAAAGAGAATCCATCTAGACGATTAAGCTGCAGTTGAACGTGCAGATAGAAGAAATTGCAAGACCCACTTCTTTAAGCTTCTATGTGCTAGTAACTTCAGAGACCGATTTAGGCAATGTAAACGACTTAAGGTTGATTCTCTCATTGTAGCTCATATTTGATTTTTCCAGCATTATGTAACAGCAACCCTAGAAGACAGTTGGTCTCGAGAGAGTGTTTCTATCAAATGAAGCACGTATCTCTAACGTGGAATCACCTCAATATTATGTTCTTAAATACAAATTCTAATTGCGCTCAAACAAACTGAAGCACAATATCTTCGAACTGAAAATTCACATTTCAACTGTCGAAATTAACGTCACATTAACCAAATGATTGCTTAATTGCTTCAAGCCCATCACACAGATATGAGCAACAAAGTGAAACTCAATACACCGCCAGACCACGAGGCTATAAAATATTGAAAATTTCAACACTCTCACAACCAAAATATAGTAACAAGTCAGAAAACAAGATTCGCTCGCCACCTTTTGTATGTTCACCCTCAAGGCGGCTGAAAAAGCACTCACTATTGAGGATCATGTTACCACCGACAATAACAAGCAAAATAAACAACGCGATCGGGCGCCGCCGGCCTGCCGTAAGCCACGCAGTCACAACAGACTTAGTTGCAAAAATAACTCAAATAAATTAGCACTCGAACAATTAATTGAAATATCGGTAGATGAAGTTATAGAGATCATGTGGGCAGAGCTGCAGCCTGAACCCATTTTACGGGCAACAGTGACACACTGATGCATGGTCTCGTGAAAAGACAGATGGAAATTGTACATGAGTGAGTCATACGCGTCGAGTCATCAGAGTCATCCCATTAAGATACACCAAGAAAATTCCAATAATCCGCGAATGCAAATGGATTTTCTGGCACGAGGCGTTGAGTACTCCACTTAGTCGTCAGTTTGCACTTTACTTTTCCGCTCGCGTCCCGCTCGCGCCTAGGAATTACCACAAATAGCCTGCGGGGAAATAAAAAAAATCTTTAAATCGTTTAATCGATCTGTCAGCCTAATCGATTAATCAATTTACGAGGCATTTATCCTTCTAATTGCATCAAATGCGCGATCGATTTATAATGGCACACGAAATCCGACAGACGACCACCACAAGGTGTGAAAATTAGTGTGTGCCAGCGCAGTTTAATTCATTCCACAAAACACGACCCACGCGCAAGTACACTCCTCCTCTGCATTGTGGATGAGGTGGCGCTATGCTTTGGGGCAGTGTGGTAGCTCCAAACTTCCCCGGTTAGCATGAATACTAAAATCCCCCGTAGGCTATTTATTTAAATGCTCCGTATTAGACCATTAAATGCCTGCCTACCTGGCATTTGCCTGTGGAATGGTGAGAAAATACCGCAGGCCCACAACGCACACGTGCGGCATGTGACCATACGTATGCAGCTTGTGCTTTAAGTGGATTTATTTATTTTTATTCTCTATTTTGATTTGGAGTGCCAACTATAAGCGAAACCAACTAGCCAACCAACCAGATGGTATCTCTATCGTTCAAGACCGCATTTGCTTCTCTTTTCTCTTTTTTTTTTCTTCTAGGTTTTAAATGAAATGAGAAAATCGAAATTAATGGCCGATCGTGTTACTAATGTTGCGTTATATGCCACTGGGTGATTTATTGCTGTGATTTTGTAGGATTTTTTATTTTTTTTTTGTACGACTTTTATCGAAAAAGGACACCGGAGTTAGTTGAAAGCAATTGGCGGTAATGGGTGAGTAGAGTACCTCCCGCTCCTGGGGGGAAAGTATTCCATTTCTACTGCGAATTGAAAAATCGTGGTTCCGTGTAGCGTTTGAAAGGCCATAATTAAAATAAGGTGTTAGATGTCTGCACAGACGTCTTGTCTAATTTTACGAAATTGCGAGCGTTTTACCAATCGTATGTGTTCCTGGTGGTATAGACAGTTGTAATGGGGTTTAGTTGGAGTGGTTGTCTCTTGGGATTGTAGGAATTTTCATTTAAACTTGTGAGGCTTCGTGTGTGGCATTTATTTGATTGGTTTTCAGGACTGCAAGTGTCGGCTTTAAGGCTCTGTATATCGAATATTGAACCAGAGTTACCATGGCCGTGCTCTAAGCTGAACTTAAGCAGTAACTACATATATAAGCACGTAATTGCAGTTCGTTTCAGTGTGAACAGAAATGTAACGTCGTCGGTTTTTTTCTTAGGGGCTGGCTGTTGTCCAGAAGGGATTCCTAGTTATCCAGTCTTTCTGGTTTTCAAGAAAGGAAATAGACAATAACGAGTTTATTGCCATAAGTCCCCTTACTGTAGATTAATTGTTTCCAAATTGTCCCCAAATCCGCAGGTGACTATAACTTGGTTGACGCACTCAGAGCCATCAACGTGAGTAAGCAAATTTTGAAAGGGCTGCCACCCTAACTTAAACATTAGCTAATCATGCGCCCCATAGCACCGCAGTCGCAAGCTGCAACTCAGGTATTAATGATTATTTAAAAACTCAACTCCAGAGTAGACTTTATTAAGCAGACTCTAAGGACCCATGGCACTTCGTTGAAATATAAGTCTGACAGATTCGACAAATCCGACAGTTCCGACAAATCTGACAGATCCGAAAGATCCGACTTACTTACTTACATAGGTGGCGCTACAGTTCGGGGTGAACCTGGGCCTCAACCAACAAGCCTCTCCATTTAGCTCGGTCTTTAGCTAATTGCCTCCAGTTGCGCACTCCAAGTTGGTCGAGGTCCCCTTGAACTTGTGCGCGTCACCTACGGCGATAATTCCCTCTACTGCGTCGTCCCTCGGGGTTAGATTTGAAGAATCTGCGGGCCGGAGCGTTGGTGTCCTAACCATCTCAGACGTCCAACACGCAGTTTTTTGACTAGGTCAATGTCGCTGTACAGCTCGTATAGTTTGCGATTGAATCTTTTCCTCCAAAACCCGTCAACGCAAACGGGACCGAAAATCTTACGAAGAATTTTTCTCTCGAAGCGACCAAGGATATCTTCATCCTCTTTTAATAAAGTCCATGTTTCAGCGCCGTAAAGCAGGACTGGGATCATCAAGGTCTTATATAGAGTCGCCTTAGTTGTTGGAGATAAGGCTTTACTGTTGAATTGCCTTATAAGCCCAAAAAACAGCGATTGGCAAGAGTTATTCTTCGATTGATTTCTGCGCTGATCTTGTTTGTAGAATTTATAGCAGAGCCAAGGTAGACAAAGTCCCTTACTACCTCGAAGTTATAGCTGCCCACTGTGACGTTCTGTAGAATTCGTCGGTGTTGGCTGTCCCTTCTTTTTCACAGCATTGTACTTGGTTTTGCCCTCGTTTATCGCTAAACCCATTTAGGCCGCTTCCGCCTCAATGCTGGCAAATGCACCGGTGACAGCCCGCTGAGTTCTTCCGATAATGTCTATATCGTCGGCGTATGCAAGCAGTTGTACAGACTTGTAATACATTGTGCCTCCGGTGTTGGCTTGTGAGTTCCGCACAATCCGTTCAAGTACAATATTAAAGAAGTCACATGACAGCGCGTTACCTTGTCTAAAACGTTTTTTTGACATCAAAGGTCTCGTTGAGGTCATTACCGACCTTGATGGAGCAGCGAGCGTTCTCCATCGTCAGCCTGCACAGACGGACAAGTTTGGCAGGGATGTCAAAACTATTCATGGCTCTATAAAGCTCTTCTCTATAGATGCTGTCATAGGCGGCCTTGAAATCGATAAAGAGGTGGTGAGTATCGATTTGGAATTCTTGGGTTTTCTCCGGGATCTGCCGTAGTGTGAAGATTTGATCGATGGTGGACTTTCCTGGCCTGAAACTGCACTGATAGGGTCCAATCAGGCTGTTAATGAAAGGTTTCAGGCGTTCACACAATATCGCAGAAAAGATCTTGTATGCGATGTTGAGGAGACTGATGCCTCTATAATTGGCGCAGTTGAGGGGATCTCCTTTCTTGTGGATCGGGCAAACGATGCTGAGATTCCATTCATCAGGCATACACTCGTCTGACCGAATCTTAGAGATGAGTTGGTGTATGCACTCTACCAATTCATCCCCAGCTGCCTTGAAAAGTTCGCCCGGTAAGCCATCAGGTCCAGCAGCCTTGTTGGATTTTAGCTTGGATATTGCTATCCTCACTTCGTTTTGGTCAGGTGGATAGCAATTTTGACTATCATCGTCTATGTTGAATGGTTCATTCTGCCTGACAGCGGGATGTTGGTCTTCGTCGCCGTTATACAATCTGCAGAAGTAGTTTTTCCATATTCTCAGCACCGACTGTGATTCTACTATGAGGTTTCCATTTTCATATCTACAGGTTTCAGTACGGGTATTGCTTCTCTGACACGTTCTTTTTACCTTTTGGTGAAACTTCCGTACATTGTTCCTGGAGTATAAACTCTCGATATTCTCAAACGCGCGCTTCTCATGCTCTTTCTTCTTCTTTTGGAGAAGCCGATGTTCTTCCCGTCTCTTTTGCTCGTAGAGCTCACGAGCAGCTCTCGTCTTCCTTTGCAGCGCCGCTTTGTATGCCTCTTGTTTTGCTGCATGCACTCGCCGGCATTCTTCGTCAAACCAGGAGTTTCGCGGTGGTGGGCGAGCGAGACCCAGCACATCAGTCACGGCGTTTCTGATGGCATGTTGGTAGCGTTGCCACTGGTCTTCGGTACTTGATGCTGACGGCAAAGGGGTAATTGAGAGATTTCGGGATACGCGTTCAGCGAAGAGTCTGGCGGTCTCTTGCGATTGTAGCTTTTCGACGTTAAATTTTCTCACAGTAATTCTTCTTTGTTGCTCAGATTGGGATATCCGCATTCGTACCGTGGCTACAACAAGGTAATGATCCGAGTCTATGTTGGCCGCTCGGAAGGTCCGGACATCCAGAATACTGGAGGCATGCCTTGCGTCGATCGCAATATGATCAACTTGGTTGATTGTTACATGATCATTGGACAGCCATGTCTGCTTATGAATATCGAGATGAGGAAACCATGTGCTTGCTATGGTGACATTTCGCGCCACAGCGAAATCAATTAGCCTTAGTCTGTTATCAGACGTGGTGTCGTGTATGCTATGCTTACCGACTGCCCTACCAAAGACGTCCTCTTTTCCTATTTTGGCGTTAAAATCGCCCAATACGATTTTAACGTCATATTTAGGACATTGGTCGTAAGTTTTATCGAGGAGCTCGTAGAAACAGTCTTTGGTGGCAGGGTCCTTTTCTTCCGTGGGGGCATGAACACATATTAGGCTTATGTTAGCGAATTTTGCCTTGATCCGGTTAATCATAATACGCTCGCTAACGTGTCAGAAGCTTAAGACTTCTTGCCTAGGTCTGCCGCGTATGACAAATCCGCAACCGAATAAGCGTTGCCTGTTGCCTCTGTAGCAATCACCGTAGATGTCACAGTTTTTCATCCTCTTTTTGGCCGGCCTATCCCATCGCACTTCCTGGGTGGCGGTAATATCTGCTTTATAGCAGTCTAGGGCCTCTGCTAGTTGTTCGGCTGCACGTGATCGGATCCGATGGATCCGACAGAACCGACAGAACCGACAAATCTGATAGATCTGACAAATCTGACAAATCTGACAAATCCGACAAAACCGACAAATCCGATAGATTCGACACTCAGAAGTGGGTTTATACGTAAGCGCATTCGAATTAAAGCAATGCTTATGAATAGAACTCTGGTAATGGATGCGGATTGTGGCCGATATGTTATGACAGGGGTAAGCAGGGGTTGTCCGCAAGGTGTCAACCTGTCCCCATTGTTATGGTCGACTCTCTGTTGAACATTCTAAATAGTACTAACGTCTACTCTCAGGCAGATGCGGATGATGTCGCTGTACTTTCTATCGGGCCATGTCTGGCGACGGTTTGTTCTAACGCGCAGGCGGGGCTGGACATAATAGATGAATAGTGCACTAGGAGTGGGCTTTCGGTGAATCCTCTTAAAACAATTAAGCCAAATATTTGGGAGTGATTTTAGATAATATACTTCATTGGTCTAAGCACGTCGAGTCGAAAACTTTCAAGGTGCTCTAAGTCTTCTGGCAGTGTAAGGGTGCTTTTGGCAAGACATGGGGCTTGTCACCAAATAAAGTTCTCTTTATATACAGGACTATGATAAGACCATTCCTCGCATATGCGTCCGTTGTTTGGTGGAAGGGGCTGTTGCGTAAATATGTCGTTGCGCTTTGCGCGAAACTCCGAAGATCGGCTTATCTCGGCTGCACGGGAGCTTTTCCGAGTACGCCTGGCTCTGCTCTAGACGCTTTGCTGCACTTACCTCCCCTCGATCAAGGGTCGTACTATCAAAGACATCCATCGCGTTAGGCGGGGCGGTTTTTGGTATACTCCACACTGGAATTTTGATAAACTTGCGCAATACTTATCTTACGACTCTTGTCTTATGGATATGCCGTCTGATGCAATGACACCAGAACTCCAGCTGATGCGCAAATTCAGAGTCGACTTTCCTTGTGTCCAGGACTGGCTTCGGTCAGAGTCTGAGCTGGGAATGGAATGTAGTCGTATTTTCACGGATGGTTCCAAAACCAGTCAAGGGTCTGGCGCTGTTGTCTTCGTAGAAGTCGACAACATTCGACTTCTTTTCTCGATAGGCAAATATGCGTCTGTTTTCCAAGTGGAAACTTATGCAACCCTAATGGCCATGAACTATGTTGTGAAGAACAGGTGGAAGGGACGTAGCATTTGTGTCTGTAGTGACAGTCAGGCTGCGCTTAAGGCCTTTAACCACTTCCAAAATAGTTCGTGAAACCAAAATCTCTTTGAACTCGGTCGCAAGGCTGAATTCTCCGTCTTTTATCTGGGTCCCAGGTTACACTAGGATCTTGGGGAACGAGATCTCCAATGAGATTGCTAGATAATGCTTAGAGGACGCTTTCTCAGGCCCCGAACCCGCGTTGGGTCACCCTGCGTCCTCGTTTTAGGGCTTCCATTAACGACTGGGTCTCTCATGAGCACAATTGTGTGTGGTATGACTCTCCACGATGCAGGTTGACTAAACGTATGCTCAAGGACGTCTGTAAGAAATCAGCGCCAGTCTTGCTGTCTCTCAGCAGAAAAGACTGTAGACAACTTATTGGCATCTTGACAGGCAACTTTGTTTTTGCCAAGCACCTTAACGTGCTGGGCTTGAGTGACACTACAATCTGCGATGCTTGTGGAGAGAGCGGCGACACCGCGGAACATTATATCTGCGAGTGTCCAGCCTTTGCTCGTATCAGGTGGCAGATCCTGGGTGCTGATGTGGTGAGTGCTGGCACTGTTAGCTCCTCATCACTGAAGTGCTTGCTTGGCTTTCTAAGACAGACAAAGAAATTCCAATAAATCAGAGTTTGCTCTCTGGTAGTACAATGGACTAGTTGCGTCTGAGTGCTGCAGTCGAACGTTTCCTATTCCGACAAAGAAATGAAAAAGGAAAAAAGCGCATTCCTGGCACCGGTTATTCGGGTTTGCGAATCATGGATGCTGAACCTCTGCCTGGAAGATGGTGGGTGATTTATCAAACGGTGCCTTACGCTGATGGTTGGGACTGTAGATACCAGCTCCGGTACTGCCATTTTCCGATTCGGAGCCATTTGCATACCAGATTTGTGTGTTGGGTGGTGTGCTGTGGGCGCCGTGGCGTAAGTGGTTAGTGTGTCGGATCACTACGCATGAGGTTCCAAGTTCCAATCCCAGAAAACACCAAAAAGTTTTTTCACGGTCCCAACTCTCGCGAGCGTCTGACAAACATCCGAGAGTATTGTTGTCACGAAAAAGCTTCTCAAATCGCCGTTCGGTTTCGGCATTAAACTGTAGGTCCCTTCCATTAGTGTGAAAAGTAAAACGCACACAACATGAGTGGTAGCGAGAAGCTAGGCCCTGGCACTTTAAAGAGCTGTTGCGCCAAATATTCATATTCGTATTCGATGTGCTGAGACCTTTGTTCCTGCATTCTTGACGGTCACCAATGACCACTTCGAATTTCTCGGAGAACCGAAATCTCTTGAATATTGTATCTGGAATCCTGAGGATTGGGTTATTTTGGATGTTTCGCAGAATGCTCAGATGACCTGTAAAATCGACGGGTTTTAGTTTTTGTATCTAAGGCAGTCGAAATGCAGAGGTGCATCGGCGTGAGATTAATCATTGTTCCTTATGCTGCCGCTGGGCACATTTCCATTGTCCCAGTGATTCCCACACAGGCTAATCGGTGTATTCGATTTATTTGCTCCTTGGCTTTGACCTGTTGTGTTTCAGGCCACCATACTAGAGAGGCGTAGGTGATCATTGGGTCTGACGACTGTGCTGTACATCCAGTAGATCATCTTGGGTTTCAGACGCCGCTTTTTATGGTAGACGCAGGGGCACATGAACATTGTTCCAGTCGTCTTGTTGATAACATTGTTTAGGTGAGAGTTCCAGTTTATCTTTTTGCCCAGGATTATTCCAAGATATTTTGGTTCCCCTTGATGGGTGATGGGTTGATGGGGCTATTTTCCAGTGAGACTTGCTTCAGATCGCGCTTCCTCTTTTTGGAAAAGGCGGCAAGTATTGTCTTATCCCAACCCTTCTTCTCTGTTATGTTGCTTGGAAGAACTTGAAATTCATTCTTGAATTGGACTGTGTAGTAAATTCATTTGCTTACTTAAGAGGCGCTACAGTTTGAGGTGAACCTGGGCCTTAACCGCCTAGTCTCTGCATTTAGCTCGATTTTTGGCTAATTACCTCCAGTTGCGCACTCCTAGTTGGTTGAGGTCCCCTTGAACTTGTGCGTGCCACCTACAGCGAGGAGGCTCTCTACTGCGACGTCCCTTCGGGTTAGATTCGAAAACTCTGCAGGCCGGAGCGTTGGCATCCATTCGCTCTACATATCCTAGCCATCTCAAACGTCCAATACGCACTTTTTCGACTATGTCGATGTCGTTGTACAGCTCGTATAGCTCGTCATTGAATCTTCTCCTCCAAAACCCGTCAACAAAAGCGGGACCGAATATCTTGCGAAGATTTTTTCTCTCGAAGCGCCCAAGGATGTTTTCATCGACTTACCGTAAAGACGCACTAGGATGATGAAGGTCTTAGATGAGCCTCATTAGTTGGTCGAGATAGGATCTTACTGTTGAAATGCCTTATTAGTCAAAAAAAAAAAAAAAAACAGCGGCAAGAGTTATTCTTCGCTTGAGTTCTGCGCTGATGTTGTTTTTCGAGTTTATAGCAGAGCCAAGATAGACAAAGTCCCGTATTACCTCGAAGTTATAACTGCCCACTGTGATGTTCTGCCCAATTCTTCGGTATTGGTTGCCCCTTCTTGTTGACGGCATATACTTGGTTTTGCCCTCGTTTATCGCTAAACCCATTTTGGCCACTTCCGCTTCAATGGTTGAATGCTAAATTCTTCCAATTATGTCAATATCGTCGGCGTATGCAATCAGTTGTATGGACATTTGATATATTGTGCCTCTTGTGTTGGCTTGTGAGTTTCGCACAATTCTTTTAAGTACGATATTAAATACTGTCACAAGAAATGACTGTGCGTCATCTTGTGTAAAATCTTTTTTAACATCAAAGTTATCGGTGCGGTCATTACCGTCGTTGATGGAGCAGTGAGTTCTCCATTGTCATCCCGCACAGACGAATGGATTTGGCAGATATGTCAAAACTAGACATGGCTCTACATAGCTCCTCTCTATAGATGCTGTCATATGCAGCCTTGAAATCGACAAAGAGATGGTGGGTAAAGATTTGGGGTTTTTGGGGTTTCTCCAGGATCTCCCGGACTCTGGAGTTTTGAACAATGGACTTTCCTGGCTTGAAACCGCACTGATAGGGGCCAACCAGGCAATTGGTGAGATGTTTCAGGCACTCCTCACACAATATCGCAGAAAAGATCTTGTATGCAATGTTGAGGAGACTGATGCCTCTATAATTGGCGCAATTGAGAGGGTCTCCTTTCTGGTGTATCGTGCTAAATTTGCTTTCCTCAATTGAACGACATCAGTCTGGAGAAAGCAAATTTAGATATATTCTGTCAAATCTTTCTTGAACGCACAACAAATGTACAATCATCGTCTTTCTTTTCTCTTTAAGACATAGGATTCCATCTCTTCTTTATTATTTCACTCACGTCCAACAAGTAGACACGAAATTTTGACGCACTGATCTGATTAAGTCCCGCAGACGGGAAAAAATTTCTTCTTTTCTGTAACAGATTCCTATCATGGAATCTCGTTAAGAATTTCGCCATCTCAAAGCTGGAATGTGTGAAATGTTCTCCTGCAAAACAGACGTCTGTTCAGAAACTTCCCATGACCGTCAATACAAAGAAGAGATCGGTATCACTTTGATGTGACATAAAACCGACTGCTGTTGAAAAAGAAGACACACACACAGACAGATCGTGTTAGATTCTGCAGTCTTTTTGTGCCCAATTCAATTCCCACCATAATGCAACGTGATAAAGTTGCAAAACTCTTTCGAAACTTGTTTTGTTGATTTTTATTTGGCAGAAATAATTGAGTTCGTATAGTCCTTGAGACAACTTAATGGCTTTCCAAAAATAGCATCAAACGTACAAAGTATTTAAGGGTCTCACAATCTTTCTTCTCATTTTCCTTGCAGCACTGCGACTCCTATCTGGACAGGCAGAGACCATGGAAGGTGGTGGGGCATTTCCGCCACTGTTCAATGTCGCGCCCAGAGCAACGATCACCGTCAATGCGACCTGTGGTCAAAATGGTCGCGAGGAGTTTTGCAAATTAGTCGATGCATACCCGCATAAAAATTGGTCTACGCAATGCGGCATCTGTAATGCACAATCCTCAGATCCGGCGAAGCAACATCCCATCGAAGCGGTTCTAAACAATAGCAATGTGGATGATCGCTGGTGGCAGAGCCCAACTCTACAATATGGAAGGCATTTTGAGTATGTCACCATAACAATGGATCTAAAGCAGGTGAGCTATAGCAAAGAAGATCACTATCACTAAAAGAATTCTTTTGGTTTTTTTTTTTTAATCCGGTTTCGGAGGTAGGCTGCTACTTTGAATGCGGATCTTGTTAGTTTAATTGGAATCACTGTATCTGCGGTGATGTTTGGTCAACAAATTTATGTGAAATGCGCATGCGCGCATGCAGTGCGCCATTGGTCGCCTGCTGGAGATGCTGTATACATTTGTCTGTAAAAATTTATTCATAATTCATTTTGTCGTTTTAGAGGCGCGTGTAAGTTTCTGGTTGCTGGACATTTCGTTGGGGTGGATACTGGGTCGTTGAATGAGGTAGGCTGAAATCGATGCCAAGTTTCGCCAGACTTGTTTAATGGTTTATAAAATTCAGAAATTTATTTGCATTTTGTGAATATGGCCTTCGGGTGCTCGTTAGTTTGGCTATTTTACTATAGCCATTCAATTTCGCAAAAGTAATCAATAACGGAGAATGGTGCCAAAGGGCTGGGCGTTCCAGGACTCATTTGTGTAATATTTGCATTAAATGTTGCGGAAAGTAATAAGTCTAGAACTTTGTATATATGGTCGTTTTGGCTGGAGCTTCATGATTGGGTTATTCATTGAATATAGTGTTTTCACCGAGGCCGTGCTTCATCCAGTAATTCACAGCGATTCTGACGTTCAAATCTTTCGTAGGTAAACCGATGGTTTTTAGCCTTGCTTTAGCGAGTTTCAAAATGGTCTAGTCCCACTGCCACTTTCTTGTTTATATAACTATATCTTTACCTTTTTGCCTTTGAGTTTCTTTAGAGGCCTATTGCACCTTTTTAGTGTTTCAGACTTGAAGGGAATCAACATGGGGTATGTCTGTCCGTCTGTCCGCCCTTCATTCTCATGGTTTTATTGCGCTCGATTGTTAAAAACAATCCCTGCGGTTACCATAGATCAATACACGAAAAATGGTTCAAATACATTAATTACTTCTTGCCCACAGCTGGTGGTGCATCAGGTTTGACCAGATTTCTGTTTGGATCATCTGATTTCATTGCCAGGAACAACAGAACTTGCTTAATCGATTCCCATTCCCCAACCTCCGGTCGGTGGAAGACCATATTCCAATGCCGTACAGAAATTCTCATCCATCAATTGTGCTTCAAAATCTCCAGACGCTTTATCACCCGCCTGCTGTTCAAACCGTTCTCGCTGAACGGCTGGATCAATCAACTCTGTGTAGGCATTGCAAATCTCCTTCTTCATTACAAACAGCTCGAAACGTTCCGTCAATCCAGGTTCACTGTGATGATACTTGGCCAGTGGGCTCATAACTTGCGGGTGGTCGCAAATAAATGTTGGATTGATGCATGTCTCCTTCTAAAACTTGTCCACCAATTTGTCCAGCAAACAAGAGGTGCTCTTTGGAGCTGAATATTCAATTTGGTGCTTGGCGCACAACTATCTGAGGAAATCGGCACTGCGGAATTTTACATTCAACTTTTCCTCCAGCGTCTTCTCTGATCTTATAGGAACTATGGATAGATTTCACCATTTTAGAGACCATTTTCTCAGTCATTTCGATAAGATCTTGCGTATGCCATGTAGAATTCGCATGTCGTAAATTCAGGAACTGGCGATCGATTTGGTACACACGATCTTACCAAACTCTCAAACTTGGTACACAGATGGTTCCAAGTTGGAAAATGATAGCACTGGCACAGAGGTTTATGGACCCAGGTTCCAGGAAGTCCATGCAATCGAGCTCTGTGTACGAGAATGTCTGCGAAGAAGGGTCGAGGGTACTTGTATCTATATCCTCTCGGACAGCCAGGCAGCACTTATGGCTCTGAAATCGTACACGGTAGGATCAAAACTTGTATGGGACTGTCTAAACCTATTCGAAAATCTCGCATCGAAAAACACCGTCACTGTGGCCTGGATGCCAGGACACGAAGGCTTCGAGGGCAACGAACGGGCGGATTGCTTAGCGAGAAGAGGCGCTAGTCCCCCATTAGTCGGCCCTGAACCCTAGTTTGGAGTCACACGGAGTAGCACAAACATCAAAATAAAAAAAATGGGAAGATGATGGTCATGCAGAGTACTGCGCAAACTCAAGGGCCTAAGACAGGAAAAGAAGTTCATTAATCTCAACCGTTGCAAGGCTAAAAAGCTACTCGAGCTTAGGAAAGTAGACTTAAGAACCTTAACAGGTACCTACCATCTGCAGAGGATAGGAGAAGCAAATACAGACGAATGCCGGCTAAGTGAAGAGCAGAAAGAGACGGCAGAACATATTCTTTGTGAATGCCCTATGGCCGCAAGAAAAAGACTTCTCCATCTCGGGAGGGCTTTACTGAGTCCCTCTGACTCTGAAATATTGAGCCTGGAGCTTTGTTGAGGTTTATCAAGGGCCTTAACCAAGCTCTCAGCTAAACACCGGGCTGGCACAATAGGTCTTATAGGTCGTAGTAGATCGTAGATCAAGGGGCCTAGTATAGTATAGTATAGTATAGTATAGTATAGTATAGTATAGTATAGTATAGTATAGTATAGTATAGTATAGTATAGTATAGTATAGTATAGTATAGTATAGTATAGTATAGTATAGTATAGTATAGTGGTACACACGATTTAAGTCGCCTACCACCAGCATTTTATGATACAATTCGGGGGCGATTCGCGTATACAAATTCATGTTGAGTTCGTTGTGATGTGTGATGGAAGGAATGGCTGTAGCATCGCCCGGAATTATGTTCATCGTGTGAGTCTCGATGTCAAGGAAGCCCATTCTGTTGAGGAATTGACGAACGTATGTGATGATCTTAGCTCGGATATGGAACGTTTCCCTGATCCGGTTGTTTAAAATGAGATTCAGATACCTCTGGCAGAATCGAGTCTCCTTGTCCTTGAGACCAAAATGTAAGTGTGGCAGCATACGCAAGCACGACGAGAGTTGTTTCATTGTCTTCGGAATTACCGAAAATTCTCCCTATTCAGTTTTGCCTGAATTAGCTTCGCTCACATACAGCTTGTAGTTTAACGCCTTCGCCACGTAAATAATAGAATATCAGCTTAGCTCCAGATTCCCGAATAGCATACACACGTCCAGTGGCACTCAAACTTATGTCCTCGAGCATTTCTCCGTCCCTCAAACCGAAGTAATTCTCAATGAAATTTTTCAACGAGATGCTGTCATGGAACTTGTGTGGATATGGATGTGTCCCCAGAGATTTCTTGAGTTCAGTCACCGCAGTGGATCGCAATTTGAAATGCTCGTTTGGTGAAATGTCCTCTTCATTAATTTTGTCCTTCTTCTTTGCTACTGGTTTCGGTATGACTGGCTTCTCAGCTTTTCCCTTGGCCTTCTGCTCTGCCTTCAGGCGACGCGACGTTTAAGGTCATTTTTAGATAGTTCGCCAGTAGGCTGCGCCATTGTTCGTGGATAAGAAATTCACAGTTGAAATCTGCAATTGCTGTGGCGTAAATAGATTTTGTTAGGCGATATACTTAGTTTACTCTTGTAATCTCAAAACGGTTTGACACAGAGAACTTTAATTTTCACTACGTACCCATTGTCATTACACCTCGTACTTAGGACACCAAATACATTTTTGCTACCCACCACATGACTTACCAAATGAAAGGTCACATTGGACATGAACAATGGAAAATCTGGAGTATTTATTTGCCTCACCATATCTTAACCCTGTTTTCATCAGATTCCAATGTTTTCATAGAAAGAAGTTTTCATATCAAACTCAACTTAGGTTAAGTTAAGTAGAATGGCGGCCCCAAGCTAGGGCTAGCTCCATTGTGGTACCTTTCATAAGTCCGGTACTCATAACCAAAATTCAAATAATCCTTACATGCTAATCCGTGGATGCTTAGTGTGATAGTTTTCGTGTTTGTCTGTTTGACTTTACGTGTTTGGTACAAACTACTGTTGAGTGAATCAATTTGACCTGGCAACAAAGCTGCTGATCTTGCAGATGTCACGATCCGCACGGTCATCTAGGACATTCGATAAGTACTCTGCCCAGGTTTTCGTTCTCAGCGTGGATAGTACAGGACACTTGCACATAAGATAGGTGATCGACTGCTTCTCTCCCACTTGCTCGTTTCTATGGAAATCGTTGAAAGGAACACTCAGTCTTCTAGCATGTCTACCTATCAGACCATGCGTCATGAGGGTGCCGATTGTAGAATTGATGTTTTTCCTACCCATGGAAATTAATCTGACTGTCTTTCTATGATTTATGTTGATCTCTATCCATCTGACATTGGTGGATCTTACTGCTTCAGTGTTCACTTCGAACTTGATCACATCAATAGAGGCTGATGGAACATCGCTATTTTCTGTGAAGACTCTACTGGCACACTCTTTCGCTAGCGCCTTAACCAACTTTGGTCTTATCGTTGGCGATTTCAAGGCTTTAATTGCTGCCTGGTTGTATATGTATTATATATATATATATATTATAGCTAGATCCTCTATTATATTTAATGAAAGTCAGGCTGCTGCATCTCGAATTGTCGTAATTTCCGCTTGAAATAATCTACAGTGATTCAGAAGTCTAGTGGTAATTTTTATATCAGATGAACTAGAGAAGATTGCTCCTGTACCTCATGGCATTTTGGATCCGTCTGAACATATCTCTATCACAGACGAATTTAGAATTCTGTTAGATTCCCACGCGAATCTACTTGGAATTCTGGTGTGTCATAATGTGAGACCACATAGTCCGTTATGCTGGGCATAGCATAGTTGACCAGAATTCTTGAGTGACGGGTATTCATTCCTGATAACTGTTGCGATTCTCTTAGTCTTGGTCTCTAAATATGTTACTGCCTTTTCCGCCAAACTCCAAGGAACGGCTTGTCTAGACTGCATGAGAGCTTTATCGAGTACGCCTGACTCTGCTCTAGAAGCTGACGTTTCACTTCTCGATAGATATGCGTCTGTTTTCCAAGCGCAAAATTTATGCAATCCTAGTGGCCATGACCTATGTTGTAAAGAATAGATGGAAGGATCGAAGAATTTGTGTCTGCAGTGTCAATCAGCGTGCGCTTAAGGCCTCGTACTTATATTGTACTTTCAAAATAGTTCGTGAATGTAAAAAATCTTTGAACTCTGTCGCAAGGCTTAATTCTCTGTCTCTTACAAGATCTTCGATGAGATTGCTAAGCAAGGCACAGAGGAGGTTTTCTCAGGACCCGAACTTGCCTTGGGTCTCCCTTCATCCTCGCTTATGGCGCCCATAGAAGATTGAGTTTCTTGAGAGCGAATGAGTAAACGAACGCTCCCGGGCGTCTTTAAGAAATCAGCAGCACTCTTGCAGTGTCTCAGCAGAGAAGATTGCAAACAACTTATTGGCATCTTGAGAGGCCACTTCGCTTTCTCCAAGTTACTAGGCTAAGGTGACACCACAGTCTGCGACGCTTGTGGTGAGGGCGATTACACTGCGGAACATTTTCTCTGCAAGTATCCTGCATTTGCTCGTACTAGGTGGTCGGTTTTCGGTGCTGATTTGATGAATGCTGGCACTGGAAACTCCTTATCAATGAAGTGCTTGCCTGGCTTTCTTTCAAAGACAAGAAAATTCAAAGAAAGTGGATAAATCAGGGTTTGCTCTCTGGTAGTAAAATGAACCAGTTGCGTCTGAGTGCTTTTTTTATGCGCAGGTAGGGGTGAAAATCCTTTATGGATACTTGTAGCCCGTGCTACGAATTATGCTCGACTCCATGCTCCTGCATGGTTACTTGCTAAGAAATCCCTCCTATTTTCCGTTGTTATTTTCCGTTGTCTCCCTATGGCACCGCCAGTCAAGGCATTCCTTCGCAGGGGCAGGTTTGACATTTCGTCACTTTTTTAGCTGCCAGAGTTGGCAGGATATTCGTTCCTTTTGTTTCTCCTTGCTCTTTCCCCTATGCGCAGTTGCTGCATCATAGGTTAGGTTAGGTACGCTGGCTGACCTGACACAGTAGGGCACATTTAGACCATTTAGGTCCATTGTTGTACTACATGTTGATTGTACCGGAGGAATCACCGGGTACTCGGGAACCTTTACCTTTCTCAGAAGGGTTATGGCTAAGAATAAATGAGCCTGTAGTGGCTAAGAAGGGTGTCGATAGGTAGGCTAAAGTCAAGGTGGACCGGGAAGGTAGAGTGTACAAACGAGTGTTGGGGTGATTGATTCAATTAAACCCTTTGTACTGTTGTTCAATTTGTGAATGACCGTGAATGTGTAGGGATGCATAGGAGTATAAGAGTGACTGATTTAATCCAATACTCTTGGTACTGCTATGCATTTGGTGTTGGCTAGGTTGGGTGACTGATTCAATTGAACTCTTCATACATAGGTGGACCGTGGAGGTAGTGGAGGTGCATAAGAATAACCGAGGTGACTGATTCAATCAAACCTTTGTAACTCGTGATTACTTCGTGTGCAGTCTCACAGCCTTTGCTCCTCGCCAGCATAAATGAGATCAGACCTCTTGGGGTCACTTGGCTGCCCCAATTGCTCTTCCTAGGATGCTCCTTCCCCTACTATAATTTTGGGATTCCATCAGTACGTTCTGCTTACTGAGCACTTTTCCTTTACAGTGCTGGCAGAATGGGTCATTCGCGTGTTTCTACTTCTAGAGATACTCCCGAAAGCATCCATACTCCGATAGAAATTGTGGTAGGTAATAGTTTACCTATCTCCCCGTGCTTCCTGCTAATCCATTCATCAACTTTGGGGATCAGTTTGTATGTCCAACGCCCTTTGGTTGTGATGTTCGTCAAATGTTGCCATTCTGCTTTTATAGCTTCTACAGTTGTTGTTCTGTCATTCTTCTCGTTTTTACGTAGTGCCGTGGTCTTCTTCGCGTCTAGATCGATAGGCAATCGGCCTGATATTATACTTGTTGCATCTGCTGACACAGTTCTAAAGGTGCAGCGTACCCTTAAATATGCGATTCTATGTGCCGAGTTCATCGTTCTAATGTATGACTTACGATGCGTCGCTAATGCCCATATTGCGGCCTTTTCGCCTGCGTTCGTTAAGTGATCCCTGAAGCTGAGTCTGTAGTCAGTCCAGCAACACTCCCGGGTACTTGATGTACGGCTTCGATTCGATGATTTGCTCACCGACCTGTATGATTAGGTGTTCCACTTTTTTACGGCTGCTTATGAGAATGGCTTCGGCTTTGTGTCTTAGTGCTCCAATCGAGCTATATGTACTGTACATATGCAAAATGAAGGGATGAATGGTGATGAACCGATCTCTCTTTCTCTGTCTCTCTCTCTCTCTTTCTTTCTCACTTTTGCTATGCTGTTAGACTTTTTGCTGCTCTATTTGTCTATTGGAAGCATTTCCCTTGGCAGCACTGGGTGCGATGCAGTAGCCGCAAAATCGCTTGCAGCATTAGTGGCCACTTTCTATTTTCTGTGCCAGTATATCAGCAGTTCAGCACTACACTTAGTTTGGTTATACTGCTTCTTTAGATCTTCGAACACCTGCTACTCTTTGTCAGCATGACATCTGAAGGCCAGCATTCCAAATACTTTTCAGAACTTCTGTGGCATTTACTACTTGTTCGCTATTCACAGAGTGTACCCTCTACGTACTGTCAAAAGTCTCCATCAGAACTCGACAGCAAACATCGCCGTTTACATTCTGCTTCACTGCTGCACTTACGCGCCTTCACTTGTCTGTCCGCACCAATTTTCAAATTGAACTATTTAGTTGAACAACCTATGGTGTATGTATACAGAATCAAGGTCCCGATGTAAACAGTTCTCCCGCAAAACATTGACTTCCTCCAACACTGTTGCCTACCAATAAATAAACAATAGGAAGCTGCAGCTACTGCTTGCTACCTTCTGGTTTATTGTATTCAAAGAGAATTTACTGCGGAACTGCGATACCATAAACAATAATTAAAAAAAGGAAAAGGAAAGGAAAACTTGTTAAAGACTTTGCCTCGTCTTTGACGCTGTTATGAGTTTTCAATTAACTAAAATGGGCGTCGTCGCCATAGAGCAGAGGTGCGGTTATTTCAGAGAATAAACTGGAAACGATCTGACAAGTTGCAGGTTGAAGTCGACAGTTCAATGAAATTTGGTGGGCCCCACGCAAAGATCGATCAGCATAAGTTGGCACTTCGACAAATGGTTACTTCCACTAAATACTGTTCGATACCACACCTCAGAGTCCAGAGTGCCTCAACTGATGGTAGATCGAGAACTGAGCTCGTTTTGTGGAAATTATCTGTCAGAGATCGATCATAAAACTCGGTCAGATGTCAAAGTGGACAGCTGAAGGTGACATAACTAAAGATGACATCGCCCCGATACTATAGAGACACAATGTGCAATCGAGAGTAAATTGATCTTCCTCTCTGCGCAATCTGACTGAGCCATCGAAGTGCGAGGAACCTTGTTCGAACAAAACCACAACAACCCGCAGAAAAAGGGAAAACAAAGTGGCAAAAAGGCGGCAACGTCGACCGCAGAATTAATCGAAGTCGATAGGTTCCATATTATACCTATATCTGTGTCTTTAACCGCCGCCGATCGTATATGCCGATTATATTGAACAATGTGTTTGCCATGTCGTTGTCTACCCGTCCGGACCATTGATAACCTCCATTTAGTTGGGAGATGATCCCATCTGGCTGTGCAGAGTGCTGCAGAATAGGAAGATCATTTCGGTTTCCTGTACGATCAGAACGATCGCAGCACGGAGCGGAGGAGCAAAGTATAAATATTCGCGCGGCAAGATCGTGAGCCGAAAAAAAGGTAAACAAACTAATAGTTACCTGGCACTGATCTTCACTCTGATCTTGCGCATGTATTCACCGCGCTGGATGGGGCTTTAATGGGTCTGGCTTTAATGAGTATTTACATATGGAAGCAACGATTTCATACAATATACTCGTAGCTGCTACTGCTGCCAGTGCTGGGAAGTGTTGGGTTCGCTATTGGATTATGATCGGTGTCTGGAATATGCTTCCGCGCGCAAAGCGGAAATATGCTTGTCATAATAAATCTTAATCTCTCCCCCTTCACTCCCTCCTCATGACTGAATCTAACTTATGCAACATCTTTGCTGAAACATTATCTCTTCTTCGAGGTGCAATTTTTAATTTTTTTTTCTTCACTTTTTGGCGGCGGTACTTGATTAACGATCACCGATAACAATTTTGTTTATCAATTTCAAACATCGAACATCGTTCGATTAGAGAAGGAAGTGAAGTGCAGAAGAGCTTAGCCGAGTCTGGACTTCACTACATTTTACTGAGAATGTAAACTCTGTCCGATCTTTGAGGAGGAGGGTTAGGGATCAGATCATGTTTTTGTGGTTTGCAGAGATAACAACTGCGGCAGCTGGAAATAAAAACATCCTAAATTGCAAACGAGATCGACACAGCATCAGTTGCACAGTACAAGTACTGCGAAAATGGATGAGTGGATTGAACGGCAAGATTAGCGCATTGGGAATACATGCGCTGGGAATTCTAAGATAAATCAGTAGCATGGCCAGGCGAATGATTAAATGATCAGAAAGTCGACGAGTCAATGTGTGTGCACTTGTTGACGACTAGAGCATTGATATGCATGAAGAGTGGGTATGGTAACGTTTTTCAATTAGGAGATCCAAGTGATCAACCGTTGCTTATTCAGTTACTTGTATCCTGTTGGACGTCCAACATCTACTGCATTAACACGTTATTGTGTGAGATTTCTGTTTAATTATATAGTAATCAGCCGTTTACCGTTTCTGATTAGGATTTCAAGCTAGATGGCACCGCAATAGATCTATCATCTGAGGCGAAGTACCTCGGTGTCAGTTTAGACTCTAAGTTAGCGAAGAAAAGGAATGTCGAAGAGAGAATGACAAAAGGATTGAACACTCTTTGAACCTTCGGAAAAAGATGAGGATTGTAACGGTGCAACATTCATTGGATGTACACAGCAATCAGCAGATCGTTAGTCTGGTGGACTGTAACAGAAATAAAGAGCTTTCTGAAAGAACTTTACAAAGACGACGTAAAATAATAATTAGAATATAAACTTCTGAATGTTGACGACACCAGAGGCACGAATCATTCCATTGTCATCACTTGCCTGCTCGCTATCTACCTTCTATATTTTAGCGAAACCCAAATCCCAAGACATACAGGCTCCATGCGGTCCATTGAACTACCAGACAGGAACATTTTGTTCTTGACAGCTTGACTTCGGCTTAAGTTGTAATTTATTTTATCTATGAGAGTACTTTAACAAAGCAGAGAGGCTCTTAAACTGTGGACCTTTCCGATGGGTGGGATCTCTTTTCGTTGGGAGTCGTACCCTTGCTCAGGCGTGAGTCGAGATACTCACAGGTTTTAGGTTGATAGACAGAGCATTGGAGTGGATACCATTAGTAGATCTTAAAGTTTGAGCTAGTAGGTGTAGATGTTATAACTTGGGGCAGTGTGATTGGGAGGAACGGTGATCCTGATCAAAATGCGAACGGAGGAAGCTGTTGGATGTTTGCTGTGTAAATGGCTTATCCATCATGAATACTATCTTTCCACATAAATACATTCATAAATACACATGGAACCGCGAGAGTCTTCAGCAGAAGTCGCTAATAGATTTCTTTGTGGTATCATCGTGTTTGAAGAGAATGGTTTGTGATGTTCACGTATTGAGAGAGACCGAACTGTCAACTGATCACCACTTAGTGCTGTACAAGACTCTGCCAGGCTGAGTAAAATTCTGTCTAAGGAACATTCTAGCCCGTCCTTTACTAAACGGCCGGATAGGACTTGGTCGAACTCCTCTAGCGAGTCCCTGGAACTTTTAATGCAAACACACTTTCCAGGATGTAAAAATGAGATTGCTCTCCCACTAGTTTCTCAGGTCGTGCAATCTTCTTCCTGGAATGACATTAAGACAACAATTACAGCAGTTAATACCTCCTGGGCTATTAACTGTTTCTCTCCCTATAAATCGGACGGCATTGACGGCATTCTTCGGATTATGCTGCAAAAAACATTGGACCGTGTTGTGTTTATCCTGAAAGCTGGGAAGCCGCGTCATGGATCCGCAAAGGATTTCAGACCCTTCAG
Source organism: Brachypalpus laphriformis (assembly GCA_945910035.1). Classification (NCBI taxonomy): domain Eukaryota; kingdom Metazoa; phylum Arthropoda; class Insecta; order Diptera; family Syrphidae; genus Brachypalpus; species Brachypalpus laphriformis. The sequence continues at coordinate 153,424,290 of OX246753.1, forward strand.
CTTATCCTCTTTTCTTTTAAAGACGTTGGAACGCATCTTAGATACACATATTCGAAATACCCTAGATAAATTCCTTCTATCATAATCTCAACATGCATACACTAAAGGGCGATCGACAGAGACGGCGCTCCACGAAGTTGTGCGAACGATAGAAAAGACAATCCATTTCAAACAATATACCCTTGCTACCTTCTTAGACAGTGAAGGTGCCTTCAATAACGTCAATACGGAATCAATTCAGGAAGCTCTGATCCAACTGGGTGTGGAAGAGTTTATTAGCAAATGGATATTGACAATGCTAAAAACCAGAATCATTCAATCGAATCTCGGCAACAGCAGCTCCACCATATCTGTTGTTAGAGGAACGACTCAAGGTGGGGTCTTATCTCCTCTTCTATGGCTTATGGTCATCAATAAAATTTTGTGTAGACTTGATAGGGATGAAGTTAAGGTTGTCGCGTATGCGGATGACGTGGTAATACTGGTATCGGGGATGTTTCCATCCATAATCAGTGAGATTATGGAAGGTGCTTTGGGCAGGATTAGCTCATGGGCCACTGGATGTGTCAACCCAAGTAAAACTGAACTGATGCCCTTTACCATTAAAACCAAAATACCAACCTTCACGCTTCCGCGACTAAACAATCATCTACTCTCCCTACCCTCCAGTGCTAAGTACCTAGGTGTGGTACTTGATCCAAAACTAAGGTGGAAGCTTAACACTGAGCAGCAGGTAAAGAAGGCCTGTGTGGTTTTCTATGCCTGCAGCAAAACCTTTGGTAAGAAGTGGGGACTTTGCCCGAAGATGGTCTTATGGATGTACACTGCCGTGGTGCGTCCCATTCTTTCCTATGGATCGCTAGTCTGGTGGCCTGCGTTTAGGAAAGCTTATAACATCAAACTTATCAACAGGGTACAAAGAACTGCGGCTATAGGCGCAACAGATGCCACGAGAACATGTCAAACCGAACCCTTGAACGTTATCCTGCACCTTTTACCACTCGATCTTCGCGTTGTGCATCTATCATCATGTAGTGCGTTCAGGCTTAGGGAAACAGGATGCTGGTGCACCAATCCTTATGGTCACAATAGTATCCTGAATCTGCTACCGCAGGATCTGGTAGCTAATCTGACCGACTATGTAAGTCCCACGGTCAGATTCCCAACTAGGGCGGAATGGGTAACTGACGAACTGACAAATGAGTTTGAAACAACAATCTTCACCGATGGTTCAAAAATGGGCTGCGGGGTAGGGGCAGGGATATTCTCTGATTCCCTTAATATTTCCAGGTCTTACCGGCTTTCGTGCAGTGTCTTCCAGGCGGAATTTTTTGCTGTACGTGAGGCCTGCCGCGTACTTAAGCAAACCTCTACACCACTAAATACCATTATCATCCTCATTGACAGCCATGCCGCTATCAATGCTATAGTATCTGCCACTATATCCTCAAGGCTAGTAGAACAGTGTAAAAGGGAACTTGCCTCGCTAGGTCATCGGTTAAGGATCTGTCTTCGGGTCACAGCAACATTGAGGGAAATGAGCGAGCGGATGAACGCGCGAGGTAGGGATCTGTCCTTGATGTTTCCCTAGCAAAGGCGGTGAACGCCGTGTTGGGGGTCCTTAAGGGAGGCATTTTCGCGCATTATCTGCTAATGGCTAATAGTAGATGGCAGGGGGTGCGGAACTGTGTCATCTCCAGACAGATGTGGTTCAAATACTTCCAGAAAAGAACGCAAGATCTACTTAACAGAAACCTTGCAGATATCGCAAGAGAAATGGGAGTTAGTACTGGCCTTTGGCCCATCGGGGTTCATGCGGCCAGAATCGGCATTTCTTTTAGCGCTTACTGTCGCAGCTGCAATACTGCTAACAAGAAAGAAACTATCTTACACTTCCTTTGTAAGTATCCGCCTCTAGGTAAGGCCAGACAGTTCACATTGGGTAAACCCTTTTTTGACAACCTGATAGAATTAGCGGCGATAAACTTTGGGGACATTATTAGTTTCCTCAATGCAACGGGGTGGATTTGAACAATCTTTACTCTTTCTCCCTTTTTGCGCTAATTATGTATCAGCATGGTTTGCTGTTACAACTGCTTCTACCTACCTACCTACCCTAGTGCTATACAAATTATATCTCGGTGATAGAGTGCCTTTCCTACCAAAGCGCAAACCAAGGACCAATGCAAAGGCAGCAGCACTCTACACCACGGGATTTATGAGAAGCGCACCGCAAGTAGGCTTGGACATGATTCTTCATCTCCTCCCCCTGGACTTGTTCATTAAATGTAGTGCTGCAAGAGGAGTCTTCAGATTGAATGATTCCAACATGTGGCAACATACCGAGTAAAGACAGTGGGTGAAAAATATGGTATAGTTCGGAAAGCTTCACAACCACATCGCTACAATGGCTTTACCATAAACATACCTGTTCCTTATCCAATCCGAGCGGACCGAAAGTCAAAAAGAGTAATCAACGATCGTGAGATCACGATTTACTCTGATGGTTCAAAAATGCATGTAAGTACTGGAGCCGGATTCTACTCAGATGATTTATATCCTTTAACCCCTCGGGGGGCATAGGGCGTCAACCACGCCTGCGCGCCATCGTGTTTGGAGTTCTGCAACGCGTTTGAGCTGCCTCCAACTCATTCCTAAAGAGCTCGATTCCTCCTCAACTGTGCTGCGCCACGTTTGCCTAGGACGTCCCGCTATTCTGCCTGCCTGGGGGAGCGGATTCCACTGCATAGCGTATTTCGCAATGGAGTTGTCTTCGCGCCGTAGGGTGTGTCCAATCCATTGCCACTTTCTTCTTCGTATAGTAATGCTTATAGGTTCTTGGCCCGTTCTCAGATAAAGTTGTTCGTTAGAGATGCGGTTCGCCCAAAAAATCCTCAAGATGATTCTTAAACATTTGTTTACGAAGACTTGCAGCTTGCGTGTGTTAATGTTGTCCACCTTCCAGGTACTGCACCCATAAAGCATGATTTTACGTTGGAGCGGAACAGTCGTAGCTTGGTTCTTAAGCTGATAACATTGCTTCTCCAGATTTTAGACAGCATTCCGAACGCAGCTTTAGCCTTCCAGATTCTGCTGCACACATCCAGTTCGGTGCGACCGCGATTAGCCGAAACGACACTTCCTAAATATAGAAAGTTATCAACTTTCTCGACTTCCTGTCCGGCAATGTTAAGTTGAGCGCGGGTATTAGCAGTGCTCAGGGCTTTTGTTTTGGCTGTGTTTATTTTTAGCCCCACTTTGTTTGCCTCAGCTTCTAGATTTTGGGCCATCAAATGAAGATCCATTATCCGATTTGAAAGTAGACAAACATCGTCAGCGTAATCAAGGTGTTTAAGGTAAGATGTCATAGTCCAACGAATGCCATAGTTGCCTTCCGTCAATGCTGCACGGAGTACATCGCTGATAACCACCAAGAACAATAGTGGGGACAGTATGCACCCTTGACGTACTCCACTTTGGACTTCCAAATCCTCCGACACCTTACCATTGTGCACGACATGACACTTGCCGCCCTCGTATGTAGCCTTGGTAATAGCTATAAGTTTTTCTGGAATGCCTCTTCTGCGCAAGGCCAACCAGATAGCAGATAGCATGTCTGTTCGAAAGTCTTTGGCCGCATATGTGATAATGGGTCTAACCATCATTATGTACAACCAATGTATCATTTTGGGAGAGTGACCCCAAGTTCTACCGTATAGGCGTCTGCTGGCACACAGTACTCTGGTAGCACGCTCTGTGGCGGACTTGATATGTGCATTCCAGTTAAGTCGTTTGTCAAGTATTACTCCAAGATATTCGACTTCGCTGGAATAAACTAGTGTGGAGCCTTTAGTTGTAATAGGCTCAAGGTTGACCTTGTCTTCCTTGTGAACGGTACCAGAACGGTTTAACTAGGATTAATGGATAGTCCTTCTTTATTGCACCATTCAGAAACTCGAAGTAGTGCGCTTTGCACGACGTTGGAGATTGTCGTGCCGTGTTTGTCACTAATAAAAACCGCCAAGCCATCAGCATAACCGATGGTGGTGTAGCCCAATCTGTGAAGATCTGCTAGCAGGTTGTCGATGACTATTGACCGTAGCAGGGGGGAGAGAACTACACCTTATGAGCAGCCTTTGGCTGGAGTTAGGAAGTAATGGATCGACTTACTAGCATGGCCCTGACCCATTGGTTGGTCGATCCTTGCGATCGAATCGTAACCAGTGTTATCGAATGCGTCCTCGATATTAAGGAATGCACACAAGGCTATTTCCTTAGAACTGACTGTTCCCTCCATCTTTTTGACGAGATGATGAAGGGCACCAACTGTAGATTTGCCTTTTCTGTATGAGTACTGATTCAAGTGCAGAGGGAGGTAGACAGGACTAACCGGTCTCTAATGTGAACATCAATTTGTCTCTCCATTGTCTTGAGGATACATGATGTTAGATTTATAGGTCTATAGGATTAAGGCAGCTCGCTAGGCCTTTTGCCCGGTTTGGGAATGAATACTACATTTACCTGTCTCCTGGTGGGTGGTATGTATCCCCAGTTGTAATTTGCTCTAAATAAGGCTGTCAATCCCGTCAGGATGAGGTCGATTGATTTTTGCAGAAGTGCCGGAAATAGACCGTCCTGCCGTGAGCTTTCAAGGTGCGCACTGCACATTCAACTTTGTCTGGACTGAATATTTTTCCAGATAAACTATTAACTCTACTATCCACGTAAACCCTATGATCAACTGTGTTCGACTACACATGAGAAAGAGACGAGCCTGGGAAATGTACTTGAAGCAAAGTTTTAAGTGTGCCCGTACGGTCCATCGTGTAGGTTCCGTCAAACTTCTTCAGTAACCCTACACAATTGACAAGACCTACTTAGATTCGTTAACCCTTTCATGCCAGAATTAATTTGGGAGTGGCTAATACTTTTTCAAGGATATGGAGTTGTTAGTCTAGACGTAAATATGAAGTGATATCAATTTCAAAGTCCTATGTACTCTGGTTTAGAAGTTATGAAATGTTTCTGACCATAAACTAAAAGTTTTTTTTTCCATTTTTTTTTGTTTTTCCTAATTTTCTAACATGTGTTTAATTATTTTACGTACTTGGTTTTGTACACTTAAATTTCTTTATATATTTTTTTAAATTATTTGCAAACTCATACTTCGCATAAAAAAAATTGTACATGTGCACTCACCGAAGATCTGCTACAAAGTGATCACTAGCAATACTTTCAATAAAATATTGGAAAAAAAAATTGTACAACATATCAACGTATTCTAAAAAAACAGTCGTTAGAGAATAAATTAAAATTACGCGACTTAGAAGCTAAAACATACAATGTTGCCTATAGGCAACATCTGGCATGAAAGGGTTAAGAGTACCAAAGGGTTTAAGAATAGATCGATGCAAGAATGGGTTTCACGTCCCTCAATACCGATTATTTTTAATCTCACTCCACTTTCTTACTTAGGTGGCGCTACAGTTCGGGGTGAGCCTGGGCCTTAACCAACAAGCCTCTCCATTTAGCATGGTTTTTGGCTAATTGCATCCAGTTGCGCACTCCTAGCTGGTCGAGGTCCCCTTGAACTTGTGCGCGTCATCTACGGAGAGAAGACTTTCTACTGTATCGTCCTTCCGGGCTAGATTCGAAGACTCTGCGGACCGGAGCGTTGGTATCTATCCGCCCCAAAAACAGCGATTGGCAAGAATTATTCTTCGCTGAAGTTCTGCGCTGGTGTCGTTTTCAAAATTAATATCAGAGCCAATGTAGACAAAGTCCCTTACTACCTCAAAGTTGTAGCTGTCCACTGTGACGTTCTGTACAATTCGTCGGTGTTGATTGTCCCGTCTTGTTTACAATATATACTTGGTGTTGCCCTCGCTTACCGCTAAACACATTTTGTCCACTTCGGCTTTAATGCTTTCAAACACACCAGTGACAACCCGCTGCGTTCTTCTTATAATGTGAATATCGTCGGCGTATGCAACCAATCATACAGATTTTAGATAAATTGTGTCTCTGCTGTTGGCTTGTGAGTTCCGCATAATCCGTTCAAGTACAATATTAAAGAAGTCGCATGACAGCGCGTCACCTTGTCCAAAACCTTTTTTTTTGACATCAAAGTACTCGGTGAGGTCATTAGCGAAAAGTTTAAAACTGCACATTCATGGTCTTTCATAAGCGGGACGATATGTTTCGTCAACAGTATAGGTATGTTTGATTCAAGACGAACCAAGAAGCAACCAAATTAGAGATTGTAGCAAAATCTATAGGGAATCACAACCTGCAGGGTGCACTTCCCTCACACCATACCACACCATATCCCTATCTTTGTCTAGTAATGTTGTTAACCGTCTTCCAGATATCCTTTCAGTTTTTGGCTGTGGGTATTCTAGAGTCATTTGTGGATTTTTACATAGACTTGCTCCTGAACCTGGACTTGTTATTCCTCCAGTTTCTCCACATGCATGCGGCGGCACAAAATCTTCGAACTGATGACGCAACAAATTCCATTCAACTGCGCGAAATCCATGAGTATTTCTTCCTCATATCGCACCACCGATCCGCTAATAAATTACTATGACACACTTTGTGTGCAGAATGTGCGCCGTGCTCAGCCATTTCCAGTGTCTGTTGCTGCCAATTCATGCAACTAGTTCCATGTTCCAACGCGAAATGTAACGCTGCTCATGTGTTTCCTCTCCGCACAAATCATTCAAATTAATTGCGGTTTCATGTGAAACTCTACTAGGTACACTCACCAAAGTCCTGATATGGCATCCGAATACACATTTGAAACACGCATTCCAATGCACCCTGCCGACCGTCAGTGCGTCGAAAATTAATGTGACTCCAGTGTACATGTGTTCTACGACTTGACACCAAGTCACAGATGAAGACGAAGTAGAGGACTGAGGATGACTGGTGGCGACGACATAAACATAACAACCAAGCCAACCAATTCAACCTAACATCACCACCAGATGTAAGTGATCAAATCGTAAATAAATTTCAAGTGACAAGCATAAATGTCTCGGCTTTTAATGAGCTCACGCAGCGCAAGCGACAGAAAGGAAAGGCCCGCGTACACTGCTCGGTAGCGGCCGGTCGGCGGCGGGCTATGTAGTACAAGATCCTGTCCACGATCACAACGGACTAGTTTCCCATAGAATACTACTACTATAGGGCATCAAATCATTGACATTGTCTATCAGACTTTGTTCCTCAGTTTGGAGTAGGAGGGTGGGGGAAAACCTGCCGCCCTGACGGAAATCCATGTTCCTATTGATGGGAAATTTGTCGGGGTTCCCGAGTTTTTCTCAAGCTGTGCACTCGTCATCGTGTCATCTCATCATCGTTTGGTTAATTGACGATTGACATGCGTCTGCCCATCAATGGAGGACATTGCCATCACCTCATGCGGTGAATATGCAAATTGACAAGCAGTGGCCGTGTCCGTCCATGTCATCGAATAGATTGACAGATGAAAAGGAATGCTTTACAGATTTGTGTGTGTTTCTCGAACTCGGATTCGAATCTCCATGTCGTGTATACAAATTGTTTAATATGTGCCTGCGTGCGGTTCTTATCATTGCCACAAGATCCAATTGGTAATTTGCTGCAACTCCCAACACCAGAGGCATGCAGCTGGTTCTCCTCCCGCATGACGGAACATACTCGAATGTTGTGCACATACCGCTTGCCAAACATCGATTGGTTCGGCAGGGTAATTGCTTCATTAATCGGTTCCAAATATGGTTTGACGCTGTTTTCTGGTCCTGATCTCTCGTCTAGACATAGAGCCTCAAGGTGTGTGTGTGCGAGGATAGAGGGAGGATTTGTTGACAAACGCAATTATTTTAATAGTCCCCACAGATGGAGCTAACATAACACAACACCAAATCATTCCGGCCGACTGGCAAAGACGAACGCTAGATTTGAATAGAAGCAGTGTGTCCCTGGCTTCTATGTATTCCACCACTCTAACGGCAGCGCACAGTACACGGCTTCCGAGAGACACTAAAGTCGTGATTTGATTTTGCTTTTAATGATTTTCCATATACGTAGAACATAGGACTGTGATTAAGGACATCTTACCAATTTGGAAGAATTATTTGGTCAATAAGACGTTTGTCCTGTCTGAGCATACTCTGCGAGGAATTATGCAACAAATTGGGGGGGAAATTAGCCTCATTTAGAGTGTGCAGCCTTGTGTGCAAGAATTATGAGCGGATAAAGATCAAAAGCAGATCAGTCTACTTCGTGTTTAGGATGAAAATGATTCAGCTCGTGGAAGCGAAGTAATTATCAGGTAATAACGAGTGATGTGTGAATGGCTTTTGCGGTTGTTAAAGAAGACTTTCTAGCCCATTAAAGGGCAATAAAGTTTATTGGATTACAAGAAATATTCTATTATTCACTGGTTTTTATGGAGGCGATAAAAGGTTTTATTTTAAATGGGTACTTTGGGAGCTTGCACAAGTCGGTTTGGAGGAACTTATGCGGGTTATTAATTAAAAATTCGTGCCACACATATGTGAGTAAGAGTGTACGCAACAGTGGCTAATGAGGGAATTCTCGTAAAGTTTGTCTGACCGACTTGATTCTTGCACCTGCTCTATGTCTTTGCATTTTCACTGTGTGTGGTCACTTCTAGAGTAGATGTACAGAGAGAGTCCATCGAATTGGAAAGTTGTATCGAGATTTGTGCTGTCTCCTCTGAACACTTGAGGAACGCCGTTCTCATCGCTTCTACACGAGACTATAGCGTATCTGGCAAAATCATTACTGCCAACCACATTAGATGGATTCTATCCACCTTTAGCCCATTCAAATCAGAAGGTGTAGATGGCATATTTCCCTGCCTTTTACAACAAGGAGAAAACCTGTTAATTCCGACCCTCATAAGAATTTTCAGATCCAGCCTCACACTCGCTACATACAAAAGATTTGTGAAGGAGGTTAAGGTGGTCTTCATTTCAAGGGCGGCAAAGCAGGCGGAGCAATCGCCTAAATCATTTTGCCCCATTAGCCTCAGTTCCTTTCTCCTAAAAACTATGGAAATTGTCGATCATCATATTCGTATAAGGAAAAATCCTTTTACATGATCCTCTGCATGCAAATCAATTTTCTTATCAACCTGGGAAGTCTACGGAAACAGCCATCCACAGCTTAACGTTATTGATTAACAAATCATTAGCTGACAAGGAAACAGCCCTATGTGCCTTCATAGATATATAGGGAGCCTACGACAACACCTCCTATGAGGCTATCAAAAAGGCTATGACCAGGAAAACTATCGCTTCCCTGGTCCTAAACTAGATCCTAATCATGCTACGCAGCAGGAAGATAAGAATCGAGTGCGGGGGCTCGCATGAAACTATAACAGCTACCAGAGGATGGCCGCAAGGAGGAGTTCTCTCCCGCCTGCTCTGGACTTTAGTTATTGACGAACTCCTAGAGCTACTTGAAAAATCGGGTTACAAGGTACAAATATATGCAGACGACTTTGTCATCAGCGTTAGAGGCAAATTCGAGGACATGATTTCGGAACTAATAGAAAGTAATATTGTACCCGGACAAAGATAGGTTTCTGGAATGTAAAGACGCTCCTCGACTCGGGAAGAGAAAATCCTTACAATGCCAGATTCCTTCAATTGGAAAAAGAATTCATGCGATATAGACTGGACATTTTTAGGGTAAGTGAAATGAGATGGTTAGAAGCGGGCGACTACCAGTTCCCAACGCGTAACATTGTACTACTCTATTCTGGAAGACCACTTGGAAGTCCGCGAGAATATGGAGTCGGACTACTGTTAACAACAACAGCACGCAAGGGCCTAATTTCCTGGTAGCCTCATGGTGATAGGAGTTTGACGGTCAGATTCCGGACTAGAGTACGACGCGTCACCATCATAAAGTGTTATGCCCCAACTAATGGCTCGTCTGAGGACGGAAAGGAAAGCTTCTACAATCTCTTAAGCGTCGTCTTCAACACAACACCAAATGGAGACATTGTCATAGTGATGGGGGATTTGAATGCCAAGATAGGCAACGAGAACGGAGGACTCAAACATGTAATCGGGAAGCATGGACTAGGCAATCGCAATGACAAATGCGAAAGGTTTGTAGATATCTGCAAAGCCAACCGTCTTGTGATAGGTGGCACGATGTTTGAGCACAAGACCTGCCACAAATTCAGCTAGGTTTGCAACAACAGGCAAGCAATCTGCAACCAAATTGACCATTTTCCCATCAGCCGCCGCTTTTGAAGTAGTCTCCTGGACGTCCGAAACAGGCGAGGGGCAGATCTGGGGATAGTACAAGATCACCATCTTATGATATCTACTCTCCAACTATGTACTGCTGCAGTTCGAAGATCCTAAGACAACACAAGAATGCCCAGGTTCAACATCGATAGACTTAGTGATCCCTTAGTGTGCCAACAATTAAGGGAGGACCTTTCGCAAGGTGTGAAAGCAATCAGCAGCTCACTGCTCGCAACCATCCAAGACCATTGGTGTGCTGTGAAAAATGTTTTTACATCTGATGCTGAAAGAATTGTCGGTCGATCGCAGGGAAGACATAGGGCGTGGCTTTCCGAGGATACCTGGAGATGGATTGACGAACGAAAACAGCTGAAAGCTCGCGTTGTTGCTACCCCAGCAGCAGGGAGAAGCGAACTAGAGTCCCTATATCGCATGAAGATGAGAGAAGTTTAGCTAGACGGCTCCTTGCTCATTTCGGATGAGGACCAGCTCAAGAGGTGGAAAGAGCATTTTGCTACGATTTTGAACCGCGTATTCGCTAGTAATATGCTCCCAAATAAGGCTAAGGTGCCCGAGGTGAGAAGTTCCCAAATACGCACCACGACTCCCAGTAATGATGAGATCACTACCGCGATCAAGCCACTCAAAACCAGCAAGGCGGTAGGACTTGACGGTATTCCAGCAGAGCTCTTACGAGCAGCGTCAACAACATCGGCTGAGCTTCTGTCACTTATAGAGAAAACTTGGGAAGCTGAAAGATTTCCTAACGAGTGGAAACAGGGAATGATCGTCAAGCTTCCTAAGAAAGGAAATTTAATGGAGTGCGGAAACTGGAGGGGTATCTGCGTGCTGCCTGCTATAGCTAAGATAATAGCTAAAATTATTCTCGAAAGAATCAAACAACATCCCGAAGACACACTCGATGCCGAACAAGCAGGTTTCCGCTCTGGATCCTCCTGTGCCGACCACATCAACACCCTGCGGATTATCATCGCACAGTGCGTTGAATATCGATCGCCACTCCACCTCCTGTTCATCGATTTTGAGAAGGCTTTCGATAGTGTCAACAGGGAGTTTATTTGGCGTGCCTTACGCAGGAGAGGTATTCCCAATAAACTAATTGCTATTATCAAAGCTACATATGAAGGCTCCAAGTGTCATGTTCTGCACAGAGGAAGGTTGTCTAAGAATTTTAGATTAAAAGTGGGGTAAGACAAGGCTGTATCCTTTCACCAATACTATTCCTATTGGTGATTGGCGATGTGCTTCGTGCAGCTTTGTCGACGGGAAATGGGGGAATTCAATATACTCTTATATCTCAACTGAAACATCTTAACTACGCTGACGATGTATGCTTACTCTCCCACAGAATTGTGGTCCTCCACCAAATGACAGCAGATGCGGAGAGGGAGCAGGCAAAAACAGTAAAAACTAAAATTATCAGCTTTGGAACAAACTCATCGGCTCAAATATGTATTGCTGGATGACCGGTAGATAGAGAGAGTAGAGGATTTCCAGTATCTTGGGAGTATTGTCTCGACCGATGGTGGAAGCGAACTGGATATCGCCAAAGTAAAGTCCGCGTTCGGTATCTTGTCCAAAATATGACGAAGCAATGCAATCAGTTTGAACACCAAACTAAGACTGTTCCGCTCCAATGTTGAATCCGTGCTGTTATATGGATGCAGAACGTGGAAAGTGACCACTACTATCACCAGGAAGCTGCAAACGTTCTTTAATAAGTGCCTGCGCAATATCTTAAGGATTTTCTGGCCCAATCGTATCTCTAACGAACATCTTTACGAGAGAACGGATCAGAATCGAACAGGCACAACCATCCAACGGCGAAAGTGGCAGTGGATTGGTCACACGTTCCGAAAGGATGACAATTCCATATCGAACCTTGCTATGCCATGGAACCCAGGATGGAACTCAGGATGGCAGAAGACCTGGCGGTCCGAGGAGAACATGGCACGGAACAATCGAGAAAGAGGCACGGCAGTTGGGGAGAACTCAGACACATTGCCAGAAACCGTACACGATGGCGCGTAGGCGTAGTAGAGGCCCTAGGACCCACAAGGGGATACAGGACATAAGTAAAGTAAGTATTATACTTTCACATTGGATAATAGACCTTCATCTGATTATCCACAATCTAGATGCTGATGCAAACAAAGTGAGGCTTGAGATAAACACAGCCAAAGCAAAAGCCCTAAGCATTTCTAACACCCGCGTTCAACTCAAACTTGTCGGACAGGTAGTCGAGAAAGTAGACAATTTTGTATGTATATCTGGGAAGTGTGGCCTCAGCTGACCGTGGTGGCACCGAACTGGATGTGTGCAGCAGCACCGGAAAGGCAAAAGCTGCGTTCGGAATGTTATCGAAAGTCTGGAGAAGCAATGTTCTTAGCTTAAGAATCAGCTGCGACTGTTCCGCTCCAACTTAAGATCAGTACTATTGTATGCAGTACTAGGAAGGTGTATAAGTATACTATTATCACATGCAAATTGCAAACCTTCGTAAACAAATGTCTTAGAATCATCTTGAGTATCTTTTGGACCAGTCGTATCTCCAACGAGTTGGAGGCCCTTTGGGTATGAGTTTGAGGCAGCTCAACCACCGCTTAAGATTGCGCGCAGACGTTGTTGACGCCTTATACCCTTTCGAAGGGTGCAAGAATTTTGTAATTCCCAAGAATAGATAGACTAAACAAAATCAAAAATGTGTTTTTTACTACTTAGCTACTTCTAAACCAAGAATAGCGATTATTCGCTTAGACTTTGCACCCTCTAATCTTAAGATGTGACTAAGAAAACTATTTAAATAATTCTCAACCTGACCTGGACAACATAATGAATTTCGTGCTTTTTTTCCAGTTTTGTCCAACCACCAATGTAGGCTGTCAATGGGGCAAGAAGAAAATCCCAGCGTCTTGTTAATTGCAACCAAAACCAAGGGGGCACAGCAAGTCCTGAACAAAGTTCTAATGTAAGCAACGACAATTCTCCAGTTTACGTTCCATAAAAAAAAAAAAAAACCTCTCTCATGTATGAAGGTGACAAAAGGTTACAATGGAAAGAATTTCACGCCATGTCAACGTTTGGTGCGATAATTCTATTTCTTCCCATGCACCATGAATATTTAGATGATTTGCCTCTTCATGCATCACGTAGAGTGCTAACTGGTAAAGGTATTTCTACATATGGAAATCTTTCAATTAAGATTTCACGATTGATATCAAGTCCGTGGGAAAGAGTCCACATCGAGAGGGAAAATGACTGAGTGCAGCTGAAAGTGCTGTAGCAATCAACAAACAATCGAATTAACCGAAAGACCCCCCCGGTTATTCGACAAGTTTTACGAGTTCCACCCAATCTGATCGCCACCAGCAAAACATTTTTACATTCACTCATTATGCAACCCCGTCATGTCCGAGGATTAGACGATAAACATCACCTCCATTCAGCATCTGGGGCTGATGAAGCCCATAAACTCAGATAACCAATTCGGCTGCCTCATTATGTGCTCTTTCTGGCTAAGCAGTCGACAACTCAATTAAGGAGGCCATGCTGACGCGCTGAGGTGCCTTTGTGTTGCGTTGCATGCGAAAATCTTTCAACAAATCAACCCGCCCGGAAGCGGTCTCTACTACACTACGCTGCTGCGCTGATGCGATGCATACACTCGCCCCAAACTGTCTGTTATACATTCATCAAGGTATGTCCCGCTTTTATTTTGAATCCCTCACCCGCTGCCAAAATACCACGCCACTAAGCATCTTGGCATGCAAATTTTTCACACGATTAGAGCATAGATGTTGCGTTTTGCACACCAGATAACCTGACGACAGACAAGCTTCCACCAGACACAGACGGAATTATTTTAATCCGATAAATCTATTTGTGGACTGCGCACATTGGAGTTGTGCATTTTGGAGTCTAGTTTTGGAGATAAGGTGCCAAAAAAATGCCTGCTTCCTCCTGTCTAACACCGTTAAATTGATTCTGCCTCTGCTTGGACCTCTGGTCTCTTCGGCACACACACTCTCTCTCTCTCAGTCACTAGTGGTCACCTTTTCTATAAATAATCGACGTTGTCTGGTAGCAGCCTTCATTTGCGAAGAAAAAAAAAGAACCCGAAGCAGCGCTACAGCAGCATCGGTTTAACCACTGAAAGACGCAAGATAACGCGATCTCGTTTGCTATTTGAATGCATGTATGCGCATTGATTCGGATTAGAGCTGTGAGATAGTCTCGGATGTCTGGATATAGGCGCAACCGAGGCAGCGAAGACGACGACGACGACGACGCCGGTAATAGTTTGATTAATGGCACCAAAGAGTTATTTTGATGTGAGAATTAATTTTTTGGCAAAAGATGAAAGAAAACGACAGAACCGCTGCGCTAGCTGGGCAATAGGCAAATAGTGAAGAATGGGAAGAGTGGCAACATCCTCAGGAATAGGGCTATTTTCAGCAAATAAATGTCAATGTTAATTCTTAAAAAGAAAATGCACAATCCAGTGCTGTGATCTACAGCGGAACTCGTTCCTGTTTTATCCTAGATTGGGATACGCCTATTCGAAAGACTAACGTTAAAGTCAACATCCATTAGATTTCAGCTAATAATGACTTTGGTGATAATTTGGACCTCCATCCTGACCCTTTTGCGGGACTAAAATTTTTAGACTCTCTCTCTCTGTTGGAGCTGTCGGATTTTGTCGGATCTGTTGGACTCTGTCTGATTTGTTGGACTCTGTCGGATTTGTCGCAGCTGTCAAAATTTTCAGATTTGTCGGATTGTGTCGAGTTTATCAGATCTTTCGGATTCTGTCGGATTTGCCGGATCTATCGGATCTGCCGGATTTTGTCAGATTTGTCGAATCTATCGGATCTGCCGGATTCTGTCTGATATGTCGAATCTGTTAAATTTGTCGGATTCTGTCGATTTTATCGGATTTATCAGATTTATCGGATTCCATCGGCTTTGTCGGATCTGCCGGATTCTGTCAGATGTGTCGGATTAGTCGGACTTAGATCGAGAAAATGGCTTCCGGAGGATTAACTTAAATAAATTGAAGAAGTATTCTCCAAATGTATTTACAGAGAAAGTGAGCCCCGTATGAGTTATTATATTTGGAAAGTAATGTAAAAAAGAGACACTGAAGGGCGGAAGACCCCAGATGATAAAGCCAGGAGGTCAAAAATCCTTTCAGGGTAAAGACCAGTTCTCTAAGCATTGTCTTTCGCAGAAGAAAGGAGCTTCCAAGATTCCAATGTTCTTTCATCAGATGTTTTGATTTTTTCTGTGAAAAAGTGTCAAGTTATGATTCGACTTGAAGCAATTATGCAGACGCCATCATTAATTTTGGTTTGAATTTTATAATGACATGGTATATGTAGTAGTAGTAGTGTGTAACTTTATTAATGCAGGAAAAAAATTCAGTTCTTACAGTTTTACATAGTAAGCATTGGCTTTTGCCGTCAGCCGAGAAAAGAGAGTTTTTAAATTACAGAATTAATTCGGGTAGGCCAACTACAAGTTTCTTTTTAAAAATGCAATAAAATGAACGAAATGAAATTTTTTCCATGTATTATGGCTTTATTAGTAAGAGCAAACATTCCCATTAATTATGGAACACAACGTCGTTCAAGTGGCTGCCTCGGCTGGCCTTGCAGTAGCGCATTCTATCACTCCAATTCTCCAAGACCTTGTTGATGGTTTCGGGCTGTAGCTCACGGATTGCTTGGATGATATTGGCCTTATGTGCTTGAATCGTTTCCGGATCGTTGGCATAACATCGGTCCTTCACGGTTCCCCACAAAAAAAAGTCGAAAGGGGTCAAATCGCAGCTCCGAGGCGGCCAATTGACATCGCCAAGACGGCTGATAACACGATTTGGGAATTTGGTGCGCAAAAGACCGATTGTGGCATGGGCTGTGTGGCATGGCGCGCCATCCTGCATGAACCAGAGGTCGTCCAAATCCATGTCTTCAATTTCTGTAAAAAAAAATCGTTAACATAGCTCTGTAACGCCCACCGTTGACCGAAACGTTGTTCCCAGCCTCATTTTTGAAGAAAAATTGTCCAATGATGCCACCACTCCACAATCCGCACCAAACTGTCACTCTCTGTGAATGCATTGGCTTCTCGGCAATAACGTGTGGGTTTTCCGAGCCCCAGATGCGGCAATTTTGTTTGTTAACGTAGTCGCCGAGATGAAAATTTGCCTCGTCAGAAAAGATGATTTTTCGCCCAAAATCGTTGTCCAATTCAAGCTGCTCTAAGGCCCAATCTGCGATGCGATAACGAAGCGGATGGTCGTGCGCTTTCAATTGCTGAATCAATTGGACCTTGTAAGCGAATAATCCCAGATCTTTGTGCAGAATTCTCCTCAGGCTACTGCGTGAAATGTTGAGCTGTTGAGATCGATGACGAGTTGATGTTCGTGAATTGAGTCTCACACTCTCGGCTACAGCAGCCACATTCTCGTCTGTGCCCACCGTACGACGACGGGGACCATGAGTGTTGTCCACTAGCATACCAGTTTCACGAACTTTTTGCACAAACTTGCGTACGTCAGGCGCGGTGGGTGCTTTATTTCGGTCAAAACTTCTTTTCAAAAAACGCACTGTTTGGGCTACACAGCGCTCACTTTGGAAATAAGTTTTCAATATTTCCCAATGTTGTTCAAGCGTAAAGCGACTCATTTCGTTCCGCGGAGGTATGATATTGACTTTCTGTCAAGATTTCGAGCGGGAAACAGCTGTCAGTGTCAAAATAAATAAAGCTTGGTTTATAATTTGTAGCCGGTATTTTACAATCATGAAAATAGTTCAGCTCCCCAAGGTCATGCTTTAAAACTTTATAAATATTCCTTACTTAGCTTTGTTTCCTAGGTTTATTTCGTGTGCTTCATGTAGGGGTACATTATGGTCACAGACCAGCCTTGTCCATTCGGCAAAGAAATGAAGGTTCCTATTTTTCAGGTGCATAGCAATTTTATGGGGAAGACGAAGACTTGGTTGTGAAAGAATTTTCAAGATGTATAGGAAGTGAAGTCTAAGCGTAAACACATGCAGCGGTGGCAACCCCGTTTCCAGGTACAACATGTAGTTTGGCGTACTTTCTGGCAGTTTGAATATTTCTTTAGGGAGAATCTCCAACGTTTTTCAACCTCCTCAAACTGCCAGATCCCCCACACTTGTCCCGCATAGCACATGATTGACCTTATGACTGTTTCATAGACTTTATATTTTACACTCGACGCGATTTTCATTTTTCCAAAAATCCCTCTCTTGACTCTCTCTTTTTGACTCTCTTAACTCTCTCGTTTTGACTCTCTTAACTTCTCTTGAAGGTGTTTTCTAAAAGATAACTGTGGGGTGATCAGTACTCCGAGGTATTTATATTCTTTAACCTTTTCCAGTTCCTCATTTTGCCAGGTCCATTTTTCATTGGTTGCGTAGCGCCCCCATCCATTCCGGAAAATTATAACTTTTGATTTGTTGGTGTTCAGTTGCAAGTTCCAAATTTGGCAGTATTGATACAGCTTATTTACCATGATTTGTAGCATGTTCGGAGTTTCCGCGAGTATTACGATATCATCAGCGTAGAGCAAGAGGTTAACCAGAAATCCATCGGAGGTATGCAACTAGATTGTCCAGGAAGATCGAAAACAAAATAGGGCTCAGCAGACATCCTTGCTTCACACCAGATTTCGACTGAAACCAGTTAGACAAGATGTTTCTATCCCAAACCGCTGTGGTATTCTCTTCGTACATTTTTTGTAGCACTTTTAGTATCTTTGTCGAGACTCCTAGGTTGCTCAGTTTGTAGAAAAGGGCTCTTCTGTCGATGCCGCCTTGAAATCCATGAAGAAAACGTACAGTTTTTTACCTTTGCTCAAAAAAGTCTGGGCGATGCTTGTTAGAGAGAAGATGTTGTCCACTGTGGAATAATCTTTGCAGAAACCAGCTTGGAACTCGCTAAGTAGGTCATTTTCGCATATCCAGTTTGTTAATCGTTCCAAGATAATTCCTGTAAAAAATTTGAAAGTCGCATTTAGGAAAGATATCCCTCTATAATTGTGTGGCTCATTTGGGTCTCCTTTCTTGAAAACCGGAAATATTATGGTTTTCTTGAAGGATGATGGTACCTCGCCAGTACTGAAAATAAAATCATAAGTTTCCGTGAGCTTCTGCAGGAAGGCATCAGTCGCATTTTAAAAAAAAATCGTAAGGGATACGATCTTCCCCTGGAGCCTTATTTGAGCAGCATTTATTTATAACTCTGATGACATCCTGGAAAGTTATAGATCGGTCTAAAGAGTTTACTTCGACGTGAGGTAGCGCACATTGTATTTCGATTTGAGCCTGCGGTGGGTTCAGCAGATTTTTAAAGTATTCGAATAAAATGGGAGCTTCAACCTTGATACCCTTCGCGAAGAGCGCACCGTTTAGTGCTTTTGCCATCCTCCAAAAGAACCTGCTGTCTTGTATGTTTGCGAGCGCTGATGAGAGGTTCTGAATTTAGAGCCTTTGTTTTTGCTCGCAGATGCTTTTAAAGTTCTTATTTGGATGCTTCTTAGGAGCCGTAGAAAGGCAAACGATTTTTTCCTGGCTGCCTCGCATTCGCAGTCATACCAAGGTTCTTCCCTTTTTTCTCGTTTTGGATTGCAAGGGTCTAGCTGCATTTGAAATACATGTCTTAAGTATATCTATGCCTCTGACGGATTGGAGCTCACTACAATTTAATCCATTTATTTCTAAGTCTAGATTCGCTTTGTACCTTTCCAAGCTTTCGTTTCTTCAATGTAGTTTCGGAAGTAAGCAATTTGGTGGTGCGGGGGTTTGATCTAGATTCAGCTCTACTTTGACTGATATTGGGAGGTGATCTGAATAAGTTAATACCTGGACATGGAAATCAGCTGCATGCTTTAGCCAGTTTCCCTGCAAGAAACAATAATCGATTGTTGAGCACGCGGTGCCCCTTAAAAAAGTTAGGTTTTGTTTGAGATCACTATTCGTTCGTGGTATATGTACCCTTGCAAGTATAACGTGATCGTTTGGTGGACAGCCTTGGAGAAAGCTGTTCATCCAACCTATCTTGGCCATGTGCACAAGTCGACTTGCCTATATATCAGTGGAGTAGTATTAAGAAGGGACAGCCAACACCGACGAATTGGACAGAACGTCACAGTGGGCAGCTATAACTTCGAGGTAGTAAGGGACTTTAACTACCTTGGCTCTGCTATAAATTCGAAAAACAACATCAGCGCAGAAATCAAGCGAAGAATAACTTTTGCCAATCGCTGTTTTTTTTTTTGGCTTATAAGGCAATTCAACAGTAAAGCCCTATCTCGAACAACTAAAGAGACTCTGTATAAGACCCTGATCATCGCAGTCCTGCTTTACGGCGCTGAAACATGGACTTTATTAAAAGAGGATGAAGATATCCTTGGTCGCTTCGAGAGAAAAATTCTTCGTAAGATTTTCGGTCCCGCTTGCGTTGACGAGTTTTGGAGGAGAAGATTCAATCACGAACTATACGAGCTGTACAGCGACATCGACCTAGTCAAAAAACTGCGTATTGGACGTCTGAGATGGCTAGGACATGTAGAGCGAATGAACACCAACGCTCCGGCCCGCAGAGTCTTCGAATCTAACCGAAGGACGACGCAGTAGAGGGAATCATCGCCGTAGGTGGCGCGCACGAGTTCTAGGGGACCTCGACCAACTTGGAGAGCGCAACTGGAGACAATTAGCTAAAGACCGAGCTAAATGGAGAGGCTTGTTGGTTGAGGCCCAGGTTCACCCCGAACTGTAGCGCCACCTAAGTAAGTAAGTAAGTAAGTATTAAGAACCACATTCATTCACATTCTGTTTCACTTGTCACCTTTGGATATTTACAACAAACAAATGGAAGCTTGTGTAGCCAATCGTATGAAGACCACATCTCAGTCTAGTCTAAGTACTGGACACTCTTCTACTCCTAACAATCTTGAATTCCTTCTGCAAGACATATAAAGGGTGGTCAGTTAGTAATGATATTTTTTTCAATTGTTATGTCTCAGCAGCTGGCAAAGTTACCAATGACAAAGTTACCAATGACATCCTGTCAAAATATTCAGTAGGGTATGCCATTTCATCATCCATCGATTCACGTTTGCCGAACGTGCGGAAATTATTAACAAAATTCCGGCTCAGTTGTAAATACGCAACGTGAATTTCGTCGTGAGGTTGGTCGTCATCATGGAAAAATTTGAGCGTGGGTACACTCTTTTGGATTTTAAGCCACCAACTAGACAGAGATTGGTGCGAAATGAAGAAAACATAGACGCCGTAGCGGCCAGTATCGAAGAAGATCCAGAAATGTCGATTCGGTGCGGATCACCCGAATTGGGCATCGCCAGATAGTCAACCCGGCTTATTTTGGGGTTGGATTTGGGCCTACATTCATACAAGATTGTGCTGACGCAAGAATTGAAGCCGAACGACCATATACAACGCCGTGAGTTCGCTAATTGGGCGCTGGAAATCTTCTCAGACGAGGCCCATTTTTGGCTCAGCGGCTATGTCAACAGGCGAAATTGCCGTTATTGGAGCGAACACAATCCACAAGTGTTCGACCAAGGATCAATGCATCCACTAAGATTGACTGTTTGGTGCGGTTTATGGTATGGCGGCATAATCGGACCTTATTTCTTTCGAAATGAGGAAGGAGACACCGTTACCGTCAATGGTCACAGGTATAGAGCGATGTTAACCGACTTTCTGTAGCCAGAGCTCGAGAACATCGATATATCCGAGCTGTAGTTCCAAAAAGACGGCGCTCCATGCCATACAAGCGACGAAATGCTCAAAGATGTGAAGGTGAAGTCTGGCGGCTGGGTCATTTCACGGCGAGCGTTCATCAATTGGCCACCGTGATCATGCGACTTGACACCACTCGATTATTTTCTCTGGGGCTACGTTAAGTCCTTAGTCTACCCTAACAAGCCAACCACTTTGGACAAGCTCGAGGCCAATATTCGAGACACTATTGCCAGAATAGCGCCGTATTGGATCAATTCATCAAAAATTAGATCGACCGCTTGAAGCACTGCCAGCGAAGCCGAGGCGGCCAATTAAATGATGTGCTATTCCACACATTATGGCATGAATGTAGCTTGAAAATAGAGTCAGAATCAATTTTATATCCCACACCGTTGCTAGTTTATTTAAATTTGTTTTCCTATCGTTCTTATCTGGTCAGCCTCTACTGTTTCTGTCCAGGCCTCGTTTAAAATGCCCCTTCGATGTCTAGGAAGCCTGTTTTACCTCAATAGCTCTTTAGATTGTTTCCGTCAACTGAAGTAGCACCACCTAGTCTAGTCTGTGTACAAACAAAATCCTTTTCTGCTTCGAAATTATACTAAGAGTTGCTGTGAGTTAGAGGTCGTTTCTTTGTTATCCAATAACATTGCAATAGATGCAGATTGTTTCGTCTTAGAATTGAAATTCCTCAGATCACCATCACGAGACAATCATTTGGTTCCACATAGTTTCTTGGAGCGTGTCATTCCAACTCATCTATGAATTTCACGTTATTGACACTTCTACGAATGCTACCATATCCGTTTGGCATTGGTGCGGTATTTACTGCTTCAATCACTGTGACGGCGTACAAAAGTGCAACCCAATTGCTACCGACATGACATTTGAAATATCTTCGCCATTCATATCCCATAACGATGCATCTCAACACCATAAAAGCACTCTGTGCCCTAAATTCCAACGAATTGCTTGCGAAATTCCTCACAGATACATATGCATGTATCTGCCCTCTTTTCAACCTTCTACAGATGCATTGACAGCCGACTGATTGTATTGCTTGCTTTTCAAATCAATCTCACTCTTAATCAAGGTTAAATCATATCGCTCTCCCCTCCCCCATTAATGGAATTTGCTCGGCGATAACCCACACACGATTGTTTGTTTTCCTTTTGATCAGTCACGTCTTGAAGTTGGCCATAAAATGAGATACGATCACTTCCTCCAACAAGCGTCGTTGATTCATTGAATATGTAAACATGGCGATCTCCTTGTCACTAACAATGGGTCGAGAAGAAGAAGAGGATCCTATACCTGAAGTGATTGCTACCGGACGCCTACACGGTGAAAGAAAATCCAAAAATAAACCTTCCTTCGCACGGACACCCAATTAACAGACTGACTAGTGTGTGTGTGTGTGTGCATAGTACCCTTGTTTGAATTAATTAGGAGCAATATTCCTTCTATGCTAATTGAAGAGGCTAAGGTTGACCTCATTAATCCTCGTTTCCTGTTTCTTTCCAGGTCTATCAAGTGTTCTTTGTGATGCTGAAATCGGCGAATTCCCCTCGACCGGCGTCATGGATCCTGGAGAAATCCCTGGACGACATCAGCTATCAGCCGTGGCAGTACTTTGGCTTGAGCGATGCTGATTGTCGTCGGCGATACGGAGTTGCAGGACAAAATGGGAAGTACATGTTCGCCAATGACACTGAAGTGATATGCACGACACAGTTCTCGAAAGCCCTTCCACTGGAGAATGGTGAGTTGCATGTTTCCTTGCTTAAAAATCGTCCCGGTGCCATGGAACAGTCGCCGGAGTTGATGGACTTCATAGCGGCCCGATACATCCGGATACGACTGCAGGGAATGCATTCGACAGCGAATTTGGACAATAGTGTCGATTGGTTGCTGGATTCGCAGTCCTTAGAGAAACGAAGCTTTTATTCGTTGAAGCAAATTCGAGTGAGTGCGCGGCTTAGTTGTCACGGTCACTCTGAGAAGACCATAGAGGTGGCTTCTGGACAGGATCCGAAAGAAACATCTTTCGAGTGTGTCTGTATGCATAATACTTGTGGATCGGATTGTAGCTCTTGTTGTCCGCTTTTTCAGGACAAGCCCTTTCGGAATGGAACTGCTAGGAAGCAGAACGCTTGCGAAATCTGTCAGTGTAATGGCCACGCAACAATGTGTGAATACGACGAGTACTTGGAGAGAGGAATCTGTCAGAATTGTGGGAATAGCACATCGGGTAATGAGTGTGAATTCTGTCGAGCAGGACACTTTCGCCCCAAGGAAGCGTCTCTAGACACACCGTGTGAGGAATGTCAGTGTTACGCGATAGGTTCAATAGGCTGTCATGCGAAAGGCGGTGAATGTATTTGCCGAGAGGGCTTCCAGGGGGACCTATGTGATCAGTGTGCTCCTGGACATCATGGGGCGAATTGTACACGATGCTCGTGCGATTCGAAAGGCTCCCTCCCTGGAGCGGAATGTGAAGATCGTTGCATTTGTAAATCTCGCGTGGAAGGTGACTCCTGCACTCAATGCAAACTTGGTTATTTTGGACTAACAGCGGATAACCCGAATGGATGCATGAAATGCTATTGCTCCGGAGTTGGGATCTCCTGTTCTAGTGCTGATATACAAACGTTGTCGTTTGAGACTTTGAATGACTGGAAAGTAACGGACATTGCTCGAACGGATATATTTTATCCCAACTTGGATGCAGACACTGGGAATCTAGTCTATGGGATGTACGACATGACTGATGTGGATTCACTGTATTGGATGGCACCAGTGGGTTACACTGGAAATAAGCTCACCAGCTATGGATCAAGGATTTCTCTTCATGTCTCTTGGGTGTTTATCAGAGGAGACACAAGTGGACACCCTACGTCCGCTCCAAATATCATCCTTTTTGGTAGAAATGGACTGAAAATCGCCTATGAGCATGCGGAATACGAGTCGGATACGATAATCATGGATGTAATCCTCAAAGAAGAGGGATGGTACCATTTGCAGAACAATCCAAGCGTCTATCGTGGAGCATTAGTTACTCGAGCGGAATTCATGTCCATACTGGTCGATGTGGAATCCATTCTCATACGAGGATTTTTCCACACAGACCAAGTGGAGACAATTCTTGAAAGAGCTACAATCTACACAGGTGGCACTGAACTCGGTGCCAGAGCAACCACCTTAGTTGAAGAGTGTACCTGTCCACCGGGCTACGCTGGCTTCTCATGCGAAAGCTGTGAATTCGGTTACATTCGGACGCAGGAAAACAATTCGACCAAATGCATTCCATGTCCATGCAATGGACATTCAAATTCTTGTGACCTGCGCAGTGGCGACTGTGGTGATTGTATGCACAACACGTATGGAGAGAGGTGAGTTTCAGTTTGCGGTTGATGTATTTGCTTACGTTCCATATTTTGTTAGGTGCGAACGTTGTAAGGTTGGATTCTACGGCAACCCTATGCACGGAACTTTAAATGATTGTAAGCGCTGTGCCTGCCCTCTGTTGGTGGATAGTAACAACTTCTCTCCGAATTGCCAGTTGAAGAAGTTTAGTTTAGACATGAGCCATTTCGATGTGGATTCGGAGTATGTTTGTACACAATGCCCAGAGGGATACACGGGTGATCATTGCGAGATGTAAATGAGGCGGTCGTGGGTGATGGTAAACATTAAAAAAAAATAATTTGTATTTCTTTCAACGGAATAGGTGTGACGATGGCTACTATGGCGAACCCACAGAAATTGGCTCACAGTGCCTGCCATGTCCATGTGACGGCGGTCCATGCGACGTAATCACGGGGAAATGCATAACCTGCAGGTAAGTTACTTATATTCTAATCCTAGTCGAGTCTTTTTTAAGTAAAACAGGGATTTTTGAAAAAAATTATTCTTACAAGCAAGAAAATTGTATGTACTCCCCAACAAAAAGAGTTGTGCGCATGCTGCCATCTTGAAAAATAGCGGATGAAATATGTGCTTCTGTTAAACCATCCTTTTTTAAAAACACCTAAGTTGATACCTCAGTTTTGTCATTACCTACGTTTTTTTCCTGATTGAGCTCAGTTTAGGTTAGGTTAAGTGAGGTGACTGTCCTGGGAGAGAGGGGACACAGTTAGACCAAAGTTATGCCCATTGTGATACCACATGTTTTAAGAACCGGAAGTTACAGGGTACCTAGGGGAATTATTCATTATTTCAGTTTGGATGTACTTACTTAATTAAATGGCGCTGCAGTCCGAGGTGGACCTGGGCCGCAACCAACAATCCTCTCCAACCTGCTCGGTCATTAGCCAGCTGTCTCCAGTTGCGCGCGCCAAGTTGGTTTAGGTCCCTTTCCAATTGTTCGCGCCGCCTAAGGTGAGGCCTTCCTCTATTGCGTCGTTCCTCGGGAATGGATTTGAAGACTTTTCGGGCCGGTGCTTTGATGTCCATTCGTTCTAGATGCGCCAGCCATCTCGATCTCGTACTCTTCTCTGCACAGCCCCTACAGTTCTTGTCTATATCTTCTCCTCCACTTGCCGTCTATGCAAACGGGTCCATAAATCACTCGAAGAACCCTTCTCCCAAAGTAGCCAAGGTCATATTCATCTAATTTCGATAGAGTCCATGCCTCTGCGCCATTTAGCAGGACTGGGATGATTATGGTCTTGTACAGGGCTACCTTAGTCGTTTGAGAGAGGGCTTTCAGGTTGGATGTAGACTAAGATATCTCAATGTACCTGATGTGGCTGAATAGGGTGACTAATTATACGGAATCCTTATTTTCTAGATGGGCTGTGAAGGCAGTAGGGTGTGAAGGAGTATTAGAGGTGACTGATGCAATTGAATCCCTGGTATTGTTATACAATATATCCAGCTATATGTATGTAGGTAAATGATTGCTGATACAGACATAGGAGGTTATGAGAAGGTCTGCTTGTCACTCCTGAGAGGTGAATGCTCGTATAGGTGTTGATTGAGCAAGATAGGGACCGCATCGTGAAAATAAAAAGTAGGGAAGACGTTTAACTCTTGCTGTAGTAAAGATGTAAATTTCTGATAGACTACTTATATCTTCAGTTGGTTCAGCCCTGCACGAAGTCGTAACAATGATCAAGCAATCACTCTACCACAAGGAATTCACGTTAGCGGCTTTTTTAGATGTGGAAGAAGCCTCTAACAATGTGAAAACTAGACTAGATAGGATATATGCTCAAGATGCACGAGATCCTTTTGAAATCAGGACACAGCGGAGTAAATGTTGTCGCATGTGCAGATGACATCGTCCTACTAATGTTCTGAAAATTCCTCGACACATATACTCCATAACTCCATAACTGGGCGAAAAGATTTGGACTGAACCAACCCAACGAAAACAGAGGTGGTCCTCTTCACCAACAATATAAAAATCCCGGAATTCGGACCCCTACTAGTCGATGGCACTCCACTGTATGTCTCGGACAAAGCACAGTACTTAGGGTACATGGAGACCCAAATCTGCTATCATCCATTGGATGCACACAGCCAGAGTCAGACACGCCTCAAGACATCTGAAGGAACTGACAAAAATCCAGAGACTTGCTTGTATAGCATCCACTGGTGCCATCAGAACCACCCCGACCGCAGCCTTTGAAACAATTTTCGCACTGATTCCACTAGACTTATACGTTCAGCAATCAGCTGCGATGAGTGCCCTGCGCTTAAAAGAATCCAACTTGTGGAGAAATGGCCACATGGGCCACCGCGATATTGCAAGGCGGGTTCACCTAGACGCCACCACAGACTACCTTCCACTATTCCCCGACTTCAAACTAAACGTTAGGACGGTCATTCCATCAAGAGAACACTGGGCAGACGGTGGGGCCATCAACCCGCATAGTACTTCAGTATTTACTGACCTGACGGGTATAAAACAAACGACGGAGTGAGTTCGAGTAACTACTCAGCAGAACCCGTTATTGCAATATCACTAAGACTTCCGAACCATGGCAGTGTGTTTCAAGCGGAAGTCCTAGCTATAGCAGAGGCGGCACGAGGAACTTTCCGCGAAGCTTGTTGCTACAACAGAAGAGATTGACATCTACATAGATAGTTAAGCTGCTCTAAAAGCCATCTCAGCCTCGGTAATAAAATCAAGCTTGTGAAGTGCTATCGAGAAGAACTTAGGGTTTTTGGAATACAGCACCACGTAACGCTCTGCTGAGTCCCTAGACATGAAGTATTATTTATGTCCTGTATACCCTTGTGGGTCCTAGGGCCTCTACTACGCCCACACGCCATCGTGTACGGTTTCTGGCAATGCGTCTTAGCTGTCCCCAACTTTTCCCCAACTGTCGTACCTCCTTCTCGACTATTCTGCGCCATGTTCTCCTCGGTCCGCCAGGTCTTCGCCCATCCTGAATTAAGGGGTTCCATTGCATAGCAAGGTTCGCTATGGAACTGTCCACTGCTGGAATCCACTGCCACTTCCGTCGTTGGATGGTTGTGCCTATTAGTTCCTGACCCGTTCTCTCGTAAATGTGTTCGTTGGAGATACGATTGGGTCAACAAATCCTTAAGATATTGCGCAGGCACCTATTGACGAACGTTTGCAGCTTCCTGGTGATAGTAGTGGTCACTTTCCACGTTCTGCATCCATATAACAGCACGGATTCAACATTGGAGCGGAACAGTCTTAGTTTGGTGTTCAAACTGATTGCATTGCTTCGCCATATTTTGGACAAGATACCGAACGCGGACTTTACTTTGACGATATCCAGTTCGCTTCCACCATATCGGTCGAGACAATACTCCCAAGATACTGGAAATCCTCTACTCTCTCTACCGGTCATCCAGCAATAGATATTTGAGCCGATGAGTTTGTTCCAAGGCTGATAATTTTAATTTATTTTTTTTTGCCGTATTAATTTTCAGCCCGACAACGCCTGCCTCCCTCTCCACATCTCCTGTCATTTGGTGGAGGTCCATAATTCTGTGAGAGAGTAAGCATACATCGTCAGCGTAGTCAAGATGTTTCAGTTGAGATATAAGAGTCCATTGAATTCCTCCGTTTCCCGTTGAGGAGGCTGCACGAAGCACATCGCTAATCACCAATAGGAAAAGTATTGGTGAAAGGATACAGCCTTGTCTTACCCCACTTTGGATCGCAAATTCCTCAGACAACCTTCCTCTGTGCAGAAAGTGACACTTGGAGCCTTCATATGTAGCTTTGATAATAGCAATTAGTTTATCGGGGATACCTCTTCTGGGTTAGGCACGCCAAATAAAGTCCCTGTTGACCCTATCAAACGCCTTCTCAAAATCGATAAACAGCAGGTGGAGTGGCGATCGATATTCAACGCACTGTTCGGTGATAATCCGCAGGGTGTTGATGTGGTCGGCGCAGGAGGATCCAGAGCGGAAACCTGCTTGTTCGGCATCGAGTGTGTCTTCGGGATGTTGTTTGATTCTTTTGAAAATAATTTTAGCTATTATCTTAGCTATAGCAGGCAGCACGCAGATACCCCTCCAGTTTCTGCACTCCATTAAATTTCCTTTATTAGGAAGCTTGACGATCATTCCCTTTTTCCACTCTTTAGGAAAGCTCTCAGCTTCCCAAGATCTCTCTATAAATGGCAGAAGCTTAGCCGATGTTGTTGAAGCTCCTCGTAAGAGCTCTGCTGGAATACCGTCAATTCCTACCGCCCTGTTGGTTTTGAGTGCCTTGATCGCGGTAGTGATCTGATCATTACTGGGCGTCGTGGTGCGTATTCGGGAACTTCTCACCTCAGACACATCAGTCTTATTTGGGAGCATATCGCTAGCGAATACGCGGTTCAAAATCGTAGCGAAATGCTCTTTCCACCTCTTGATCCTCCAGGATCCGTCTAGTCGTCTTTTCACTGGGTGTTGGCTGGAGTTGCGACCGCCTGTCAGCTCTTTGGTGATTCTGTAGACGGTCCTGCTGTCGCGCATCTGTGCAGCTTCTTCTGTTTCTGTAGCCAGCGCGTTGATGTAGTTGTGCCTGCCACGTCGCACGCTGCGCTGAACTTCTCTCATCTTCATGCGATAAAGGGACTCTAGCTCGCTTCTCCCTGCTGCTGGGGTAGCTGCAACGCGAGCTTTCAGCTGTTTTCGTTCGTCAATCCGTCTCCAGGTATCCTCGGAAAGCCACGCCCTATGTCTTCCCTGCGATCGACCGACAATTCTTTCAGCATCAGATGTAAAAACATTTTTCACAGCACACCAATGGTCTTGGATGGTTGCGGGCAGTGAGCTGCTGATTGCTTTCACACCTTGTGAAAGGTGCTTCCTTAATTGTTGGCGCACTAAGTCTATCGATGTTGAACCTGGGTATTCTTCTGTTGTCTTAGGATCTTCGAACTGCAGCAATGCATAGTTGGAGAGTAGATATCATAACATGGTGATCTCGTACTATCCCCACATCTGCCCCTCGCCTATTTCGGACGTCCAGGACACTACTTCTAAAGCAGCGGCTGATGGGAAAATTGTCAATTTGGTTGCAGGTTGCTTGCCTGTCGTTAGAAACCCAGCTGACTTTGTGGCAGGTCTTGTGCTCAAACATGGTGCCACCTATCACAAGGTGGTTGGCTTTGTAGATATCTACAAACCTTTCGCCGTTGTCATTGCGGTTGCCTAGTCCATGCTTCCCGATTACATGTTTGAGTCCTTCGTTCTCGTTGCCTATCTTGGCATTCAAATCCCCCATTACTATGACAATGTCTCCATTTGGTGTTGTGTTGAAGACGGCGCTTAAGAGATTGTAGAAGCTTTCCTTTCCGTCCTCAGACGAGCCATTCGTTGGGGCATAACACTTTATGTTGGTGACGCGTCGTACTCTAGTCCGGAATCTGACCGTCAAAATCCTATCACCAAGAGGCTGCTAGGAAATTAGGCCCTTGCGTGC
This sequence comes from Brachypalpus laphriformis, assembly GCA_945910035.1. Classification (NCBI taxonomy): domain Eukaryota; kingdom Metazoa; phylum Arthropoda; class Insecta; order Diptera; family Syrphidae; genus Brachypalpus; species Brachypalpus laphriformis. The sequence goes on from OX246753.1 coordinate 153,454,286, forward strand.
TGTTGTTATTAACAGCAGTCCGAATCCATATTCCCGCGGACTTCCGGATAGTCTTCCAGAATAGAGTAGTACAGTGTTACGCGTTGGGGACAGGTACTCGGCCGCTTCTAACTATCTCATTTCACTTAATGTCCAGTCTATATCGCATGAATTCTTTTTTCCAGTTGAAGGAATCTGGAATTGTAAGGACTTTCGCTTCCCGAGTCGAGGAGCGTCTTTTCTTTATTTGTCCGGGTACAATAGCCAAAAGTCGTCATCATGTCATCATTCTTTTTCCGAGGTATAGTGTTTGTTTCTGTAACGAGCTGGTTGCTGGCTCACGTTACCTGGTCTAGAATCAAGGCCCTAGACAACCCGCACTTGCAATTTTAGCCTACACGTATAAGGGTTTATACGTATAGTTGCCCGGGGACCACCACTAGGAGGTAAAGTAAGCACTTCATCACGAACTTGATTGTTGGCCCAAGCCAAGTTTTGAGCAGTCAGTAGTTGCAGGATCAATGCAGATCCCCAGATCCCCATCTGTTGGAATCGGTATGTGGTCTCTCGGTAGAGATTCCAGAATATTTCTATGGCCGTAAGGTTTCGCAGTCCAGCACCCAGACTCTCTAAGTCAGATCTAGGGGTAAAAGATACAGGAAAATCGTTAAAGCATCTCACGAAGTATGTAGGTAGCGCCTGTGGGGTCTATACATGCTGCTCCTTGTACCTTGCTAAGTTTGGTTATGGTATACTGTTTTCTTAAAGCTGGCTCGTATTGACTCATATGTGAGGATAGGACATACTATGGCTGTGCACATCCATATGCTGAATTTTGGTTGCAGGCCCCATTTTTCCCGAAAGTTATGTTACAGGCGTAGAAAGCTACACGTGCTTTCTTTACCCGTTGTTCTAAGCGTAGTTTCTGGTTAAGTTTAGGATATAGAATGACTTCTAGATACCTAGCACTGGCGATAGGAAGAGTGGTTGACCATTGAGTCGAGGAAGTGTCTCGAGTTGATGCCAAGCTCACACTATTGGCCCATGTGTTAACCTTACTCAGAGGATTTTCCATGATTTCGCTTATCACAGAAGGAAACATTCCTGATCCAAAAATAATACATTAATGTACATAATTACTTGCCTAGCAACTTCAGCCTGTCGTATGGGATGTGCATACAAAAGTCTTACAAACTCTATTGCTTGCAGGTTTTTTTTTTTTTAAATGATTACACTAACTGGGCTGTTCAGTCCACATGATGGTGACTCACTGACATTGCTTATCTATACATCCTTTATTGTAGTGGCAACACCGAAGGCTGGCACTGTGAACGCTGTAAAATGGGTTACTGGGGCGATCCAGCTGTCGGATGTGAATCATGTGATTGCTACGCCGAAGGCTCCGATAGTGATGTCTGCGATAGTGTCAATGGACAGTGTCTCTGTAAGCCACGTTTTGGTGGACAAAAATGCGATGAATGTGAACTTGGATACGCCGATGTAGATCTTATGTGTCCGCCATGTGATTGTGATTTAAATGGATCACACAACGATATCTGTGATCCATTTAGTGGTCAGTGTAACTGCAAGATTGGCGTCACAGGACTGAAGTGCGATGAGTGTGCAGATGAATTTTTTGGAATGGAAGAAACCGGATGTGAAGGTGAGTACATGAAAGTCATTTATTTCTTTAAATTTCCATTGAAAATTGTTAAATGATATGGTCGCGCTTGTAAGAAAGAATAAATGCCGAGAAATGTAATTTATTTTGTTGTCAAAGATGCATCTCATAAGTAATAGTGGCGCTACACAGAAAAGCCTCATTTTGCATAGGAATTTCCCCTCACACATTGACCAAAGACCTCCAAAATGACCACATTAACATCGCTACTTTGGGTGCCAAAACATAAAACAACACTCAGAGGTCTGCGCATTTGCCACTGAATCGGAATCCGATATTATGAAGAAGCTTCTACGACGCAGCTCGCACAGTAGGTAATCAGTCAATCGTGTCAGCAAGGGTGTACACCATGGCTACTGTGCTGGTACTCCTACTGATGCCTCCTCTGTTTTGTAGCATCTTCTTTTCTTTCTCTTGTTGCTGCACCTTTCGGGTATTGTCTCTCTGACCACAAGGTGCCCCCATAAAACTACACGAAATACCGCTCTCCACGACGACGACATGGTGTATGTGTACAGAAGAGCCCAAGGTTCCACCATCACCACCGTCTTCTTTTTCTCCGATCTTCTAAATCAAAAGCTTATGTTGATAGTGGTGGTGATGATGATTCCCATTGCTGCTGCTGGACGTTGTATGAATCACTTTGTTAGGTCGATTGCTGTTTATTTGTTTGTTTGTGTAGTCTTCTTTTTTTTCTGGTGGTTTCAGGTTCTAATGCTGAAGTTGTTTTATGTGTGATATGTTCGCTTCGTGTTTTATAGAATCGAGGAAATACGATGTGCAGTTTGAGTGTTGTATACAACGTTTTGCTTCGATGAGTTGAGTTTCTGCTTTTTTTTTTGTTCTTTTGTACGTTGATCGAGGGAGAATGGTTATGTTGGAAGCATTATGATGGCAGCTGAAGTTTGTGTTTAACTGGTCAAAACGAGGAACAGTTTCAAAGAATTTTTGTTTAGAGCCTTATCTACCTATCGTGTACGAAGTCGAGCTACTGCATTATTAGGACTATCGCTGGAGAAATGGGAACAGTAGTAGGTAGGGTCAGGGAGAAACATTTTTCGAAAATTGCATTAATACAGAAGTCATCCAAGAATGTATGCTACGAGTATTTGAATTGGGCGATTAAATTCAGTGCCCAGTATAATTCTCAGAGCATGCTGGCTTTGACTGATACTACTGTTTCGTTGGGTATCAGAATGTGATCACTATAATTGCGAATTATCTGTACTAAAATGTGTAATCTTTTTCGGGTTGAAAGATATAAATCTGTGGACTTTTTTTTATATTATTTGCGCGCACTCAAGGGGTTATGAATACCCTTAACATGGTAACACGCAGTGCGGGCGTTGGATAGGATAGATAGAGAGAGAGAAAAAGGTTTGGTGTAGTGGTTTGAAACTCAGTTGTTTATGCTTCAGAGAAATTCCGGGGGTGGCGTCCAAATAACTGGGGAGATTTTTATTATTTCTCTGTATTTGCTTTTGGTTCACAGTATTTTTTTTTCAATAATCGATGTCATAGGCAAATCATCATCAACAGAGCCATATGACCAAGCTACTTCCAGTGTTATGCCTTCGCAGTGGTGTTCACACAAGCTTTCGCAATTGATCGAACTGACTTTATACATTTCATGAGAAATGAATAAATGCTTGTTGACATCAGGATTTGAACCATGAACCACTAACGTGATAATTGACGACGTTACCACTACATCATTGCCACCCCAAGGACTTGAAGATTATTGCAATTTACTTGTTATTGTATCGCAGTCGCGTATTGGGTCCTATCACATTTTTAACTTTGCTATCCAGGCTTAAGCTCATGTATCTAAGGGGCTTACTTATGTTCTGTATCCTCTTGTGGCTCCTAGGGCCTCTACTACACCTAAGTACGCGTCATCGCACGCTTTCTGGCAATGCGTCTCAGCTCTCCCTAACTTTTCCCCAACTGCCGTGTCTCCTTCTCGACTGTTCTGCGCCATACTCTTCTCCAGCAGCCAGGTATTCTGCCATCTTGAGTTGAAGGGTTCAATTTCATAGCATCGTGAACTATGGAACTGTCACCTTTTCGAAATGTGACAGCCACTTCCGTCGTTGAATGGTTGTACCTATTGGTTCCTGACTCGTTCTCTGGTAGATGTGTTCGTTAGAGATATAGTTGGCCCTGAAAAACCTAAAGATGTTGCGCAGCCACCTATTAACGAACGTTTGCAGCTTTGATAGAAGTGGTCACTATTCGCCTAACAGCACGAACGCGGACTTTGCTTTGGCGATCCTGTTGGCTATATCCAGTTTAGTTCCCCCATCGGTCGAGACAATACTCCCAAAATACCGGAAATCTTCTACTCTCTCTACCGGTCGTCCAGCAATGCATATTTGGGGTGATGAGTTTGTTCCAAGGCCCGACGACGCCTGCTTCTTTCTCCACATCTGCTGTCATTCGGTGGAGGTCCACAATTCTGTGAGAGAGTCAGCCTACTCGTACATCGTCAGCGTATTCAAAATGTTTCAGTTTAGATGTAGGAGTCCATGGGGATTCCTCCATGCATGAAGCTCAGCGCTAATCAACATTCCCATGTGCAGAACGTGACATTTGGACCCATCGTATTCAGCTTTGATAAAAGCAATTAATTTATCGGGAATACTTCTCTTGCGTAACGCATTCCAACTAAACTCCCTGTTGCCACTATCGACTGTTTTCTCAAAATCGATAAACAGAAGGTGAAGTGGCGATCGATATTCAACACACTGATCGATGATAATCCGCAGGGTGTTGGGGTGGTCAACACAGGAGGACTCAGAGCGGAAACCTGCTTGTTCGACATCGAGTGTGTCTTCGAGATGTTGTTTGATTTGCTCCAGGATGATTTTAGCTATCATCTAATCGTTCGCACTTCATTCAATTTTCCTTCTCAGAGCGACAAAATTAACTTTATCGTCTTCGAGTTTGCAGTAGGGCAAATAAACTGGCTTATCATCAGCCCACCCTGGGAATGCGTATAGTAGTGCTGAGCTTATTACTCTGCACAATATGACTCTACAACTATATCTGGGTTCTAAGGTTCAACCTGTTGTCTATGTTCACACATAGGTACTTGATTGCGGGTTAGATTTAATTACTTGATTTCCTACGTGCACGCTCATTTATTCTACTGCTTTGCGGGTAGTGATTAGAATTGCTTCCGTCTTCTGTTCCGCTAAATCCAAGCCTGCTGTCTCCAACTAGGTTTTGATTTTTGAAATATCTTCATTTGTTTCTGATTCTACCTTCTGAACGTATTTCGCAAGGGTCACAATAGAGATGTCCTTCGCGAAGCCTATTAGTTTTATACTTGATGGCATTGACAACCTAAGCACATCGTCATACCCATACATGATGTTGTACAGAAGGGGGCTTAGCATTGATCCTTGTGGAACGCCTGCCGGGCGTTCTAGTGTAACCACGGCACAGTACCGCGATCTTCTTCCTTAAATCTTTCGGAACCCAATCTGGCATTTTAAAAGACCGCATGAACCCTAATGGCACAGTGTCCCGCGATTATGTCAGAGATGACCCGCATATTGTTATCACTAAGCCTAACAAGAGAACGTGTTCTCCTCAAATCAGGAGTTGGCCACAGCGTTCTGGCAGTGACGCACGTATCCAGATGGATCCATCGTTTGTCGGCTTTATCTATGATGAGTTTATTTATGGAGTTAATAGGAACCTTCACACAGGGGAGGGCTTGCGAGATGTGCAACGCCGACCCCTTTCTAGTGAGTTCATATGCTCTTTCATTACCCAATATGCCCGTATGCAAGACCTTGTTGGCTTGTGATGCCTTATTAAGATGCCGGTTACAAATTCTATCGAGCTTAGATCTAATTACTGTGGATTCCAGAGCCTTAACGGCTGCCTGGCTGTAAATGTACACAGTTATTGATTTACCCTCGATGTTACCTTTGGTGATGATTTCCGCAGCCTGTAAATGCTGCTTGAAAAAGCTGCATTCGCTGTTAATTCTGAACGAGTGATTGACCCCAGTTCCTACATCGACACCCATTTTGGAACCGTCAGTGTAGAAGGCCAATTCCTCATTTCTAGGGACTAGTTTGTTTTTCCAGTCATTTCTGCCAGGAATTCTGATTACAAATCTCCTGTCAAATGTCAGCATTGGAGTCATGTCGTCGGTTGCTACCTACCCACTTGCGACTTTCCATTTGAAAAGGCTAAAGACGTGGCCATATGCTACTGATGACGAGTGTCTTGCTTCCCCTAATCTGAGTGCCGATTTTTCCGCCGTATTTCTACAAAATAGATCCAGCGGAATGAGACTTAGCATGATCTCCAGTGCATCCAACCAGACTAACGAATCAGGTAAACGGTGAACAATGATCCATTACTCATCACCAGTTCCTCAATGGCAAGTTGAGACGAAAATAGGGAGGCGGTCACGTCATTACAGCAAAGCTGATTGAAAAGTTAACGTCGAAAAAGCCGCCAGGTAATGACCCTCGGACAGCAGGAGTGCAGGCCTACGCTCAGGCCGCGGCATCCGAAAAACCAAAAAAACCTTGAAATTTCGACGGACCCTGTCTCTCATGTTTTGTCGGTTATTCTCGAGAAATTTGAAGAACAAAGCAAAATAAATAAAATTATTCTTGATAGGCTGGTTAAGCTTGAAAATAATTCTCAGAAAACGCGTACTTCAACTAGAATATGAATGACAAACGAATGTTAAAAATATGTACTTGGACTGCAAACGGACTTTTGCAAAAACTCGACGAATTGGAAATATTCATACGCGAAAAAGATATTGATATTTGCTTGATTTCTGAAACCCACGTAAAAAAGGAATCGCATTTAAAAATAAAAGGCTGTAATGATTACCACGCTTGTCACCCTTCGGGAAAAGCGAAAGGCGGATCATCGTTATTTATTAAAGACTGCATCGAACAATCCGAAGACCTAAAGATAGAACTTGAAACTTTGCAACTGTGCACGATTCGAGTTAAAAATAGTCAGCGTACTCTTAAAATCTCATCTATCTACTGTCCACCGCGTTCCGCGCTTGAAAAATCAGATTTTACTAACTAATTTGAATCGCTGAAACCTAATTTTATCATCGGCGGCGACTTTAATGCGAAACACACGTTCTGGGGCTCAAGATACGGCTCGAAAAAAGGTAGAATGCTCTATGGGGCAGGTATGGAGTACAGTTGTGATTTCCATTCGACGGGTAAACCATCTTACTGGCCAACTGATACTTCGAAAATACCTGACCTGATAGATTTGTTCGTTGTGAAAGGAATATCTACCAACCCCATAAAAGTCGAAGACAGCTTTGATCTGTCGTCTGATCATTCCCCGGTTATTTTAACAATCAGCGAAAAACTAGTCTATAACCTAGAGCCAGCGAGATTAACTGGTCGAACAACTAACTGGGAGGGCTTTAGGAACGAAATTGAAGATAATGTTGAACTAAGCGTTCCACTTACGACACCCTATGAACTTGAGGTTGAAGTTGATCGCTTCGTTGAGATCGTACAGCTCGCCTCTTGGAATAATACGCCCAATCCAAGGAAAACGCCGGATAGATACGGTTTGCGATATCCTCCGGAAATAAAGGAATTGGTCAAGGAAAAAAGAAAAGTGCATAAAAAATGGCAACAGAGTCGTGCTCCGCAACATAAAGCACACTTGAATCGTCTGTGCAATTTGTTGAAGAACACTATTAAGGATTTTAAGAATCGTGCAATAGGCTCT